>OW052220.1:278210828-279571661 GCA_932526605.1 Nephrotoma flavescens
ACCTTTTCTCTATTTTTCTGTTGAAAAATTTTACAAAAGCTCACAACAATTTGTATTCCCAATATTTTAAGTTTGGTGGAAAAAAAATCGAATAGCGAGGCTCTTATAAATTTAGATGGCTTTGGCAGTACACTGAGAAAAATTAACAAAGAACACCCTTATTTTTAATTTTAAGTTCGTTTCAAGTACGAGAAATTTAAAGCGGTTTCGCACACACCACAAAATTATTAACGTGATAAAACTAATCTTGTATTTTGAACAGATGTGGTTAGATACTCCTCATGCCAGTTACTATTTATACGGCTGGATTTTTAAGAGTTCGTTCAGTGCTTATTTAAATGCGGACCGAAGTATAATACTCAAATATGTAAAGTGAAAATATTACAAATGTTATTAAAAATTTTGTTTAATTTGGCATTCTGTGTAATCATCCTACCTCACACGTACGCCAATTACACTACACCAGAATCAGATTCTATAGAGGATACGACATTAAATAAATCGGACGTTTCTACGAAATCATCATTATGGCATAAGTATGCTACATTAAACCGTATTTCAAGTTCAAAACAAAGATCGTTTGGTCGGAGGACTTTTGATATGGACACAGCTCCTTTAGCTGAAGAGACGATGCAATTTCTAAATAATTCAGAATTTGCTACGAGTACGGTAGAAAAAGATTTGGTGTCATCTGATCCTGATCAAGATGTTTCACGTGGTGCTTCGTATTCTTATTTAGTAAACATGTTTTATGCTGTAATAGCAGTTTGTTGTATCTGGTGTTTAAAATAAAAACTTGATTGCAAATTAAAATTTTGAGTTTCTGTACTTTAGATTAAGTGAGTGGATATTTAACTTTTTGTTTTATATCGTGTGTCTGATTGTAAAAAAATTGGAAGTTTTGCTTGTTCGCTGTGGTAACCTGTGTGAGCAGTTAAGTAGTTATGGTATACCTAGTCAAACTTTGGATTAATTTATCGGGGTTGCAATTTGTAAAATAGGTGGCGTTCAGTAGATCAAATTGAACTTCAGACGTCAACTCGTCTGGCGAATCTAACAGTTTACCATAATTCAGTATTCGCAATAATATTAAATTGCAATACCATTTCCATCACAGAACATAGAAACCAATAATTTACAGCATGACCCGCTCGATCGTTACAGGACAGATGCATCGCGTACAGGCCGAAAACAATTATCGATGCATCTGAGTTTCCTTGATTTATGGCGCACTACAATTTTATGTCTTTCGCGTGGTATGTTCCAAGGCATTTACCCAACTCATCCTTATACATTTGTAATAAACATTACCGACCCTTTCTGGTAGAACAGCTTTAATGAACTTCAGAGCAAATTTCTCGTAAAATTTTAAAATGGACTTTGCTGATTGAAACTTGGCCATTTCTTACCCGATTATAGTTCAATCCAGTTTTTAAGATGTTGTATTGGTATTGTAACATAAATTTCGGATGCCGTTTTAAGCTTGGAACTAAGCTCAACTGATTCAAACTCGATCATTTCTTAATTGATCAAGTTCAAATTGGGTGTGTATGAAGAGAATTCACATCATTCGATGTCAAAACTGAAGTCAGTGCGGACGTAAAATAATTACCAAACAAAAAATAAAAATAAAAATAAAATTTAAATTAATTTAAGTAAAACTAGTATATTTAAATATTCCCAAGATTATAAAAGTTATCATAATATCATAAAAGTTTAGTTTATATTGATTTATATCTAAAAACTAGTTTATATACTCGTAAAGTGAAACAAAAAAATAAATAAATAAAAAGAACAAAAAAAATATTTCGCGCCAAGTGGATTTTGGTTGTCATAAAAATGCCTTTTTACGAAAACGCGGAGGAGTCTCATAATTTCCATCTAAACTCGGTTTGTTCTGCATCCTCATGCAAGAAGGTGATATCACAAAAACAATCGGTTGTGATGTGCGGCTACTGCCAGAAAATGTACCACCCACCATGTAAGGGTATTATTGGAGCAGCTAAAATAAAAAAAGCAGCTGAATCTAATTGGGCTTGTTCTCCTGAATGTGCTAAGTTATTCACCTCCAATCGTGAGCCTTCAGCAACATCATCGACAGAAACAGTGAAAACATCTGATGAAAAATTTGAAGATGCAATCAGGACCCTGATGATGCATATAGATACACAATTCGCGGAAGTCAAATCATTGATCTCTGACATCCAAAAATCTCAGGTGTTCATCTGTAACGAGTTTGATGCAATTAAAATCGAATTCAAAACTATTGCTGCAAATAATGGAATCTTAGCTGAAAAATATAATTTGATACAACAAAATTATACTAAGCAAGAAGAACGCATTAATATATTGGAGGCACAACTTGATGTCGCTTCACAGAAAGAAATTGTGAACAATATTGTTATTGGTGGTTTGCCTATGGATGTTCCCAATATCCCCAAATTCATCTCAGAAGCCATACGACACATTAATTGTGAAGCGGAGATAACTGAAATAAAAAAAATGTATCATACTCCTAACTCGACATCAAAGTTAAAAAATTCATACATAATTACCTTAAATTCTGTTGAGATTAAGAATGATATCTTAACTAAATTTAAAATGCATCGTCGTTCATCTACCTCGGCTACACAAACAGGATATTATGTTATGCAGCACTTCACTAAATTTCAATCGAAATTATATAATGAAGCAAAGAAACTGCAACGTGCACACAACTACAAGTATTTATGGGCCAAAGATGGGAAAATATTTCTACGAAAGACAGTTGAATCGACAATCCACCATATTTTTAGTCTCAATGATATTTTTCGGCTGGATAAGCAGACAACACATCATGATTCTCCAAATAGTTCATCATCCAGTAAAGGAACCTGAAGCACTGGTCACATTCACATCATCATCATTCACACTCTTGAATCACAGTAATTATAGTTTTATATTCACTTTTATTAGAATTAGATCATTTACATTTCTGTTTATTATTAATATTTTATTCATACTACACATCAACTATATTTCCAACTTTTTATCCACTGTATATTATTATTATTGTCATTGTTGTTGTTGTTTACATGTTTTCTATGTATTATTATTATTTTCTCTTTTGACATCAAATAATTTTGTTTTGTCTTGTTGTCATACTGGAATTGAATTAAAACCTTATAAATGTCATTTTGGCATTTGTCTAAAGGCTCAACTACACTACAATATTTTTTACCACTACATGGTCGGTTTATTTGATCGATATTTTTATTTTGATGAATGGCTCGGTAGTCTTACCAATTTAATTAAGCGGCGCGAAATAATTTTATTTATTATGAATGGTTACATTAATTTGATTATTATTAATTTCAATGGGCAGCTCAATGAACTTTAATCTTGTTTACCAAAACATACGTAGTATAAGGAAAAATTTAGATAAGCTGCTTGTATACATAGGCTCCGGTAATCTACAGCCTCAAATTATTGGTTTGTCTGAAATTTGGATTTACGACAATGAAGTCGCGAATTATGGTGTAAAGGGGTACGATCTATTCACTTCTTGCCTGCATGATAAACGTTCGGGAGGTGTTGCTGTTTATGCCCATAGCAGTCTAAATTGCAAACAATTTAATCTACTTTTCCAAACTTTCAACGCGGTCGGTCTGACTTTCTTTATAAATTCTAAATTAGTTTGTATTATTTGTATTTATCGTCTGGGATATACAGATATCTCCAGTTTTATTGATGAATTCAGTGGGCTTTTGGAAGGTCTATCCCACTCTAACTTAATTATCATGGGTGATTTTAATATCGACTTCCTCAAGCAGAACGCAATGCTTGATAGGCTGCTAATTTTATTATCGGAACATGGTTTGGATAATATTCTTGAACCAACACGAATTACAAATACCACTGCTACTTGTATTGATAATGTACTCCATAGATTTGATCAAAGGTATTTTCCGGTAGTCTCTTACAGTGTATTAGACCTAAAAATTTCAGATCACTGTTTAATTGAAATTAAAATAACAGGTACCTTTAACATTAAATCTAATTCTCGGCGAACCTTTGAAGTTTTACAGATTGATTTCAATAAGCTAAAGGAACTACTATTGTATGAAGTATGGACTGATGTTTATTCTTGCCTAGATGCTTCTAAGGCCTACGATAATTTTATTAAAATCTTTAAAGGTCATATTAAAAAAAGCACTTCCATTAAGTTGTTTGCCAATAGGTCAACGAAGCTAAAGCCATGGATGTCTGATGATCTATTGAGACTTATACGTAAAAGAAATAATATTTGTCGCCTTGCAAAAAAACATAACAGCAACCGTAGATTGAAACAATATAGCTTGACGCTGTGTGACTCTGTTAACCTACAAATTGATATAGCCAAAAAAAGCTTTTATTCTCAAAAGTTCAGCAACAATGGTAGTGATGCTCGTAAAAATTGGAAAACAGTCAATGAAATAATTAACGGACAGCCTGATTCAGCTGAAATTAAAGAAATTGTTAATCAAAGAGGCTGCAAAATATCTGGTCCAGTGCAGATTGCAAATGAATTTAACGAGTTCTTTACTAGTGTTGGTGATGCAAATGCTGCCAGTCTCCTCTTGAATGATGACAAAAATAGAATAATATGTCAGTATTACCAATCTATAGATAGTTGCGTTTTTTCGGAAATTTCATCTGGAGAAGTGTATTTTACAATTCTTTCGCTAAAAAATAATTCAACTCCTGGTTTGGATGGGATTTCAAATAATGTTGTCAAAAAAATGTCCTGGTTCTTAGTTGATGTCTTATCTTTTATTTTCAATTTAAGCTTGGTAACTGGAACTTTTCCTACATCGTTAAAGCGAGCCTTAGTTGTTCCGATCTTTAAAAATAATGATAAAACAAGTATGAACAACTATAGACCAATCTCTCTACTTTCGGTCTTCTCGAAAATATTTGAAAAAGTCATAAAAAGTAGAATCGTTTTCTTCCTAGAAAAAAGAGACTTTTTCTCTCCTGACCAATATGGTTTTAGGAAAAATAAAAATACTGAACAAGCTATTGTATCTTTCCTAGAACAAGTAACTGAACATATTGATAAAGGGTCCAAGGTATCTACTCTATTTATAGACTTAACAAAGGCTTTTGACAGAGTTCAACATAGCACATTGTTAAAAAAGCTATATTGTTGTGGATTCAGAGGGATAACCCGGGATTGGTTGTCCTCGTATTTGCATGGGCGAACGCAATTGGTTAGAGTAAATGGACAATTAAGTAAAGAGTTACCGATAAATGTGGGAGTCCCACAGGGTTCTGTCTTAGGACCTTTATTATTTTTAGTGTATGTAAACGGTATCTTTCGACTACAATCTCGAGGGTCTCCAACTGCTTTTGCTGACGATTTCTCGTTTACATATGCTAGTCCAAGTTATCAAGAAAATATCATGCTCATAGATCATGATTTAAAAAGTTTGTCTATTTGGTTGGAAGCACATAATTTTGTTTTGAGTCACAAAACGAAATTATTACATTTTAGGGATACCTCATCGTTGTATCTTGAGACAACGTATCATACTTTCAAATGCAGCAGAAACAATAACACGCAATGCCCTCCTAATGACTGCTTCTTAGTGAACACTGTTGATGAATTTCGATATCTAGGTATTATTATTGATCGAGATTTAAATTGGAAAGCGCACACACAAGGACTGAAAACTAGACTATCATTGGTCTCCAGAAAAATGTATGTCTTACGGCTATTTTGTCCGCAATATTTACTTAGGACGATTTACTTTGCATTAGCGGACTCAATACTGCAATATGGTTTATCATGTTGGGGTAGTGCTTGCAATGCTACACTACGTCCTGTCTACGTGCGACAAAAGCAGTTAATCAGAATAATGTGCTTTAAACCATCTTTTTCGCCTTCGTGGCCATTATTTGAAAATCTCAGCATACTTCCTCTACGTCACATATTCGTCTTCAAGGTACTTAGAATATTCTATGTTAAAAGTGGGAATAATTTTGTGACTCATGCAGGGTATAATCTCAGATCAAATCATACTTTCTTGAAACATATTCCTAAGTTTAGATTAGATCTACGGAGAAACTTTATTAATATCGTTGCACCAATCATTTTTAACAATTTACCGTTGGATATTCGTAAGTGCGGCAACTTCTCTAGTTTTTCAATATACCTTAAAGAATGGCTTCATCAAACTAAAAATATTGACCATCTTTTTCAACTATTAGTTTAAAATATTATTGTTTTTGTTTTTATTGGTTTTAAAATTATATATGTTAAAATTAAATGGTGTAGTTTAAGAGGTTTTAATATATTCATGTGTAGTAATTAAGATGTAGTTATAATTTTATTATATAATTTTTGTTTCTCTCAATTTTAACTGTAAAATAATTTGACTTTAAATTGATTTTAATTTTGTAAATAGAATTCAAATATTTTTTTGTGGCTTAGAATCAGGGGACCAGTCACGTGATCTATTTGATCCAATGGTTCTCTTATCTTACCTTCTTAATCTTGTTAGTTTTAATAATGTTTTACACACAATGTATTTTATTTATAATGATTAAGCTGGTAATGAAATAAAATAAATAAATTAAAAATTGAGATCGATGTTTTAATTTCTGAATGGGTTTGGTATTGTAACACAAATTGTTAACGATGTTTTGAAGTCCGGTTATGCTCGGCAAAACCAAGCTCTGCGATTTTGAACCCTTTATTGTCTTACTCACTTTGAACATTTACGCTGAAGGATGATTTCGTTCTATTCAATGGCGGCGGTCAATGGCGTCATTTTGTAGTTCAAATTGAAAACTCGTAATGTACATTTCTAAACTTATATCTCGATTTATATAAAACAATAACTTTTGGGTGCCAAAATGTAAGAATAGAGATTCAAGATCTTACAACTTGACAAAGTCTGACTGTAGTTATTCCGAACTATCCAAGTGGTGCCTGGAAATGTAACAGTAAAAGTAAGAATGGAGCCTGTCAAAGCAGATTACCGTTGGAAATTTATATGGAGGACCAACTTAGGGCGGTTCATTTGTTTATTAACACCACTTCCTGTGTGTAGTAATCAAAGCTTTCTGGGAAGTGTGTTTCTATAAAAAGACTTATAACCTCTCTGTACTGAGTTACCAGTTGCCAGTTGTGCATTTCTACCAAACCGTTTTTCTACTTGAAGTTGGCATGCCGTTACAGAAGATCATCAATTTTACTTGTTTCCTCGTACTTAAACTAAAAATATGCATATCTCCATTCGGAGTTAAAAGATAATTTGAATCGTATTGAATCCAATTAAGCATAGACAGACAATAAAAAATCACGCCACCAGCCTTTTATTATTCAAAAGTCGTTTAAATTTAGTTCGCCGCATTTAAAATTAATATTCAATATTTTACGACTTGGAATTATTAATAATATGACCACCAATAAATAATTTCACTTTTGTTGCGTCGGCTTGAACGGGAAAGAATTATTTTTTAAGTTCAGAAAACCGAAAAACAGAAAATCGAAAGTAAATTTAAAGTTTTTGATTTACCCTGTACTAATTAATCCAAACGATTACAAAATTGCACAGTGCTTACCAATCTGGTTCGTTACTTTACAACCTTAAACAATTTTATTTTGTTATTTTTACTTTATTTCCGATTGTCTTTGTTTATATAGATAGATTGATGCGGTCCATATAAAGTATGTCGTCGTCTGCGTTGTTGTTGTTTTGTGTTGCTGATACTGCATACCAACCTAAAAACTTGTTCAACATTAACAAACCAAATTTTAATGATATTTTTATTTTTATTTTTTACAGATACGATTCTGGCCATGACGGTTATCTTGATTTGACTGAACTAAAAATTATGATGGAGAAATTGGGCGCACCACAAACCCATTTGGGATTAAAGGCTATGATAGCCGAGGTGGATGAAGATACTGATGGTCGAATTTCATTTCGGGAATTTTTATTAATTTACCGTAAGGCTAAGGCTGGGGAATTGGTTTCAGACTCGGGACTCGGCCAATTAGCGCGCCTTACCGAAATCAATGTGGAAGAGGTGGGAGTTGGTGGTGCGAAAGATTTTTTCGAAGCCAAAATTGAACAACAGTTTAAATCGAATAAATTCCATGATGAAATCAGGTAAAGTACACAACAAATGAAGCCAAATTAAGGAGTATACAAATAATACGTATAATTTATAGGGAAGAACAAGAAGAGCGACGACGTGCCGAAGAAGAGAAGGTTGTAAGACGTCAACAATTCCAGCAGAAAGCGGCATTATTCCAGCAAAATTAAATTTATGTATAGAATATATGCCCGCGCGCCTAATTCTTTTTTTTTTTATTTTGTGCACACATACGTACACACCAATCAATTTTGCAAAACCAAAAAATACAAATATTAATCTTGGATTAATTTTTAAACTCAATTTAATTTTTAATTAGCGGACTTAAGTAAAAACAAAAAATGCGTGTATCATGTTGTGTATAGTCAGATGTGTATTCATCAATATTTTTTTAAAAATATATTGTATTTTTAATATTAATTTTAAAATTAATTAATAATTTTGTGTAAATATAAAAATTAATAAATTTTCCAAATAACAATGATAATTTATATCTCGTGCACTGTATTTGTGTAGAGATTGATATAAACAAGGTTTGTTTCTCGAATAATGTTTTTATTTTGTTTTCTAATCTACTCAATTCTAGATGTCACTGAGAAAAAAGTGGAAAATGTTAAATTTAATTAATGTATGTGTAGGAAATGCCATGGAAAATTTTATATGATATTTTTAATTATTAATACTTACTATTATTGTCATTATTTTTTAATGTAAATAAAATAATCTACGATATATTTTTAGATGGAAAATGTAAAAGAATTGAATTTTGTTGTTTTATTAAGAAATTCGTTTAAACGAATAATGGAGCTCTACTGCCTCTAAATCATTATATTGCTGATTGCAATTTCAAAATACCAGTATAAATTTAATTTAATCATATTATCCAAACGGAAATCGGTCAAGTTCCAGAAAATGGAAAAAACGAGCACGTAAAGTCAGTAATAGTGGAATTTTACTCGGATTCGCAGCAAAAAGGATTCCGAGAAGCGATTAACGATGGCTGACCGTGAACGAAAATTTTGACAATTTCCGCGGTCACAGTATTTCAGCGGACGCTAGTAGACCACGCTCGCGTTCCAAATCCCGTTCGGAGCATCCAAATTGTTGGGTTCACTGGAAGTTTGGCATTAAAGCAAACCAATGCCGCAAGCCGCGCAATTCAGACGCAACGAATGTTGCTCAGTCAAATAGTAAATGAAGCCAATAGCCGGCGTCGGATTTAGGTAACGAACAGCCTAAATCAAAATTCATTAAGCGACTAAAAATTTACGACAATTCTACGAAAATCGGTCTTTTGATTGATACAGAGGCCGACGTTAGCAGTCATGCCACACAGTCGGTCAGCAGGCTATTGTAAACCATCGGAAATTAAATTGTCCGCAGCAAACGGCACCGAAATCAAAACGTTTGGAACTACAACACTGAAAGTGAACCTCTGATTATGAAAAAAAAAATAACTGATCCGCTCACTGGCCTAAATTCAAATTGTATGCGCGTCACCGTCGATGAGACGACCGATAAGAAGTTTACCGCGATATCGATTATGTGTTTGCGTACATCTACGATTTGTGCATCGCCTCGACAATGCCCGAAGAGCACCGTGAGCATTGCGAATTGTTTTAGGGCGATTGAAACAATATGGTTTAACAATAAACGTTGCCAAATGCGAATCGGGCTGGCAGGAGATTGATTTCCTTGGACATCGCATTTCATCCGAAGGACTTTTGCCATTTTTGATAAAATCGAAGTCATCAATTTATTTCCACTTCCGACAATGGTAAATCAGCTAAAAAGTCTTTTTGCAAGAATCAATTATTATCGCAAGTTTTTACCAAACGCCATGGGAACTCAAGCCAAATTACTGGAAATGATTCCCGGAAACAAGAAAAATGATCGAACGATGTTAACATGGGCGAATGAAGCGGGACATGCATTTAATAAGTGCAAACTTGATTTGTCCAACGTCGCTTAACTCGCCCATCCATCAAAAACGGCAGAGCTTTCGCTGTATGTCGACGCTTCCAACATCGCGGCTGGTGCGGTACTTTATCAAGTCGTCGACAACCGTCTTCAATCGTTAGGGTTTTTCTCAAACAAGTTCGACAAAGTGCAACTTCGATACAGCACGTATGTTCGTTAGCTCACAGCAATGTATTTGGCCGTTTAAACATTTCAAATTCATGCTGCAATGAAGAAGATGTCACATCTACACCCCGAAGAAAAGCGATCGATCGTCAAGCGAGGCAACTCGATAGGGGCGCTGAAAACGTAACAGCGAATCTATTATCACGCATTGAAAGTATCCACTCGAGTGCGGAAATCAATTACGAGAAATTGGCGGATGATCAAAAAATGTATGCTGAATTAAAGACTCTACTAGCAGAAGATAATAAAATTTCGATTAAATTAAAACTTTTTAACGTTCCAGTGGCCCAGTCTTTCGCTGGGAATAGGGAATTGGGAAAGATATTTTCATAGCATTTATGTCAAAATTATATTTTTCTGGCCTACTGAAGGAAAAGTTTAAACAAAGTTAATTGGGAAACTTTTGTTCCACAAAATTTTTATAGGGGAAAATATTTTCCCATTTAAGTTTGTTTCGAAAATATTAACACCAAACTTGTTCCCTCAGTAGGCCAGAAAAATATAATTTTGACATAAATGCTATGAAAATATTTTTCCCGCTTACAAATGCTTGATCCATTCAATTTTTTCAAAACCGGTTATTTAAAACGACCAGTGTCGAGCCTATTAATTTTTCCGTGTCAGTCTATTTATCCAGTGGATGCAAAAAAATTTGACATTTGGGCGCAGTTAAAAAAAATTCTGGTACATCAATTCCTTTCAACTTTTATTTTTAATCATTTTATGAACAGATTTACATTACTAAATTTCGACTGGGATTATCGAATTTTAAAGCGACCGTGATTTCCTAAAGCTGCACGAGTTAACTGCTTCCAATAACACTCAAATAACAGCGTAACCATTGATATTGTTAATCCGGTAAATAACAAATAAAATCCACCGCTAAGATGTTCCAATTCCAACGTTTTTGGTCCATTATTCCGTAAATAATGATGATCCAGTACTCGATGCATCACTGTCTTATTAAAATGTTGGGAAATTAATGTGTCGAACCACGAATGAATTAAACCGCTCGCTTTTAAACGGCCAAGTTGTCGATCAAAGATTCTGGTAAAAGGTGAATTCCTTTGAAACGCAAGCACTGTATAGTAATTCAAAATGCACTCCTTCATCGGGGTCATGCGGAGCGCATAATCAAGAACATAGTCTAAATCAGTCACGTATTTATTCGAAAGAACCTAGAATTATTAAAATATTTTAACAGTATTAAAATGGCAGTAAGTCCAATACGCACCTTAACGATTTTTCCAAGTTTTCGATTTTCCAATAAATTTATGCGGTCGTTCAAACTTTTTTCGATTATTAGGCGGTCCGCAAAATTTAATAAACTTGCACTGCCCGTATTCCGAAAAACTTGTTGAATTCCAATATACATATCACCCGGCTCGCTCCAGTAAAGACCCGCGTCCAGAAAATCTTGTACCGTTTCGATTGGTTTTGAATACTGTGGTACAGTCATAATCGAGGTGTATACGGTCGAATAGCCAGTGTCGAGTAGAAACATTAACAAAATCCAACCGAAAAATAACAATTGGATCGTCAACCGATACGGAAAGTTGAAAACTCCATGTGCCGTAGAGATGTTGACCAGCTCGAGTAGCACGTACACGAATTCCTTGTATTTACGATCGCGTAGTCCACTCAAATTTAATTTTAGTTCAACCTCGATTGAATATTTTATAGCGATGGCAGTGAATAGTAACGAGGCACCGAAAATGAGCCAAACATTCCATTGAAAGGGTAAATATATAATGGTGGCTTGAGTTCTCGAGGACGGATTTGGGACCAGGGCTGTAACACACTGATAGTTGATGTAGCTGGATAAATCATAGTTCTGGACATGATCGTGACTCTCCCACACCGAACACATTGCCAAATCAGATACGTTTCTTGATAATTCGTTTAGCACAGCACACCACGTATCGCTCGCATTCGATTTATCACGATACAACACGACCCAATTGCGTGCTATCTCGCGTAAGCATCGCATCTCAAGGCCATCAAAATAACTTTTACCGTCCCGCTTATATTTGATCACGAACGGAGGACAGTTGAAAAAACTGGCACGCAAAGCTATCACACCGTTTTCATTGCGCAACAGTCGATCGATAAACACATCGTCGCTTAGAAAATCAGCCAAATCGTTCACAGCAGTGTAATCCACAAATTTAACGTTAATCGATTTTCTAAACCAGTAATTTGTAAAATCGCGTAAATCACCCCGATAATGAGCCGACACATTGTGCGACATAATTAAAATACGAGAGAATGATCGGAACGGTATACGTTTCAAAAGCTCGTAATCAACATTATCGTTTGTGAAAATTACGAATAAATTACATGCGGCACGTCTAATTAAGCCGATCGATGATGCACGAAAGATTGTTAACGATTTTGGATAAACTTCTTGGAAATGTTGTAAAACTTCACTAAATCGATCCGGACTCACGTTAAAATACACGAAATTGTAACAGTGTAGCGAAGTTGGAAATTTTATTATCGGGATTATTGAAAAACCTGTCTCGTTTACTCGTAATATCGGATTCGTGGCGTACAAATCGATTTGAGCACTAAGCAGCACGATTAAGGAGATGGCCGGCCACATTGCAATGTGTGAATGTTACCAAATAACTAAAAATCGTTGTTCTAATCCGATGCTATTTTATAAACCGATTTGTATACAGTGCACGAAAGATTTATGTTACATATTGTTTAATTGCTAGTGTATTCCCGAGCTGTACTCATTTGGTCAAATATCAATTAACTTGGCCGAATTCAATATTTGTTTTCTTGTTAATCACAAAAATATGAAATTACATAGAACTTGTAATTACACCTTCGATATGATTATACACCCAATATATATAGCGATGGGTAATAGTAAACAGTCGGGTCCTAGGCCAACATTAAACAAAAAGACTACAGATCCATATACATGAATTATTTATTCATAATTTAAGGATTACACCAAGGATACAAAATATTCTACTCCACCACACACATACACACATATATAAAAATAAACTTCAGAATTTGGTCCTCCTGGCCCATTGGTCATTCCTCGACAGTTTCCAATGTGATCAATTTTTTAATTTCATTCTGCAAATTATTCAACGTGTCCAATCGAGTTTTCCGGAAATCCTGACTGCATGATGATTCATGTTCTCGCGCCAAAAATCGCCGGCTTACACTCATGTCTAAATTTTTCATTTTAGCAATTTTCTCAATCTCCTTATTAATCAATTCGCAAATCATCTGTTTCGTTTTGTGTAAATTTCGCAACTCCGATAAATCCTCTTTGTTTGACGATACCATATGGTTTACTTCGTCCACAGGCCAATTTTGATTTTCATTATCATCTTGGCCGCAGGCTTCATCATATTTTAATTCGCACTCTTGATGATATACTTGTTCGCTTGAGTATTCGACCCCTAAATTGGTCTGGGTCGACGAATGCTTTTTTACTGGATAGTTAACATCCATAAAATTTTGAGAATATTGCCCCATTTCAGCATTTCTGTACGGTTGATAACCTGACGAAGAAGATTGCTGTTGCTCAGACGCAAATTTGCGATCAACAATTTGCTTGCGAAAATGTTCCAAATTTAACGATGTCGGATAGAAACGATTTTCAGTCTCTTGTTTCTGCCGCTCCATATCGTTCATTTTCTGAATATTTTCCATCTGCATTGTATTAATTTCGTTTACTAAATTTGCAACGGTTTCGTTATCGGTGGCTCCCGCTCCAAACGATGCTTCATCGCTCATTTTAAGAAGATCCGCTAAATCCATTTTGTACGAATCACTAACACGCGGCCCATCTCCACTATCATGATGGATTTGTTCTGTCGCAACATTTTGTCGACGTTTCGGCTTCGTCGATTGAAGTGGTGGCACTCTGCTAGATACTTCCAAAGCTGACGGATTTACAGTTTTTGATAAACCCGGAAGATTTACAAACATTTTCTCGCGTAAAGCATTCAGTACGTTCATTGGCCTGTCCATTTTTTTCGAACCACCAGCGACGCGCTGAAATGAACTTGCCGAATTTAATGGTTTACTCCAACGTTGCTGTTCAACTTTACTCTTCGATGGGACCGGCGATATCGGGCAGGCTAATGGCATTTTAGCTGATGCTGATGATTTTCTATGCATTGGCCGATCACTGCTACTCTCAACCTCCTTTTTCTTGTATATATATTTTGCACGAGTCGGCTGAAGGTGCGCTTCACGTGACTTAACCGGCTTAATATATCTCTTACGGTTCTCAATCACGTACTGATCATTATCGCAATATTGATATTCCTCTTCATCGACCGTTTCGTTGTCGTAAGCTTCTTCATCCGCACCATATTCTAAGTCGAGTTCGTCTTCGAATTCGGCAATGGGGTCAAGATGTTGCTGATCATCATACGTAAATTTAGTTCGGATATTCGAGTCCACGGCTGTAAAATTTCTCATGGTTTTCGCGAAAATTAATTAATTAGTTTAAGCACAGGATTATATAAATTTTTAATTAAAATATTAAATAAACTAAATTTTAGCAAAATAAAAGGAACTACAAAATAAAGTTCTAGGTTCTAACTAAGAAAAGGAAAATATAAATGAAAATTTGGTTGAAAAACAAAAATGGAAGAAATTGCACAGCATACTCGGATTTGAAATGGTCACAATAATTCGATGGTCCGTATGAAGTTGGCATTGCAAAAGAAAATCGTATTGAACAAGTGCGTAGCTACTAAAGTACCGCATTGAAATCTTTAAGTTTTTCAAAATTTTGATGCGAATTACATACATCGAAGTATGTTCTTCTGTTTGCATATCAAGGAGCCGCCGTCTCGTCCTGCAGATGTTCAAGAGTATTCTCAAATATCAACTAGAAAAACGCCTGTTAAACCTCGAGTAGCACAATTTTATCACAGAATAAGTAAAATTGTTGATTATACTGCAAAAAACGGATCTTGCTTCTTTATTTCTAGCAATAGCTAGTTACCTTCACTCCACAAACTCCACAAAGACAAACAAACATTTTTGGTATACCTATCGTAAAATACTTAAAGAAACATCTGATCTTCAGTCCGATTAGGTCAATTTTCCGGCAACATCAAATCAATATAGAAAATAAATACATCGCTAGACGTATTGCGACATCCGCACGGTACCCTAACCTTTTCGGAGTACACCATGCAACCCGCAATAAGCTAACATACTAAGAAGGGCCTTGGATTACCCTTTTACATGCGAGTTCTAGGTATCTCGCTTTATCTTGTTACGACTTCACGGTCTTAACAGTGCGTCTCACACCTTGTTTTGAATGTTTATTCCATCGTAATCGGTTGATTGGTGTCTGTAATCGATTGGTTTGTGTCCTCGCTTCATGTTGATTTTGGTTTTTGTACACCCTTTTGTGTGATGGCGCGATGGTTAGAAAAAATTAAATGGGAAAGCAAGACAAATGTGCATCGGGTGTGTGCGAAGCAATGTGCGAAGCAATATTTTTCTTATATGCTTCTCGTTTGTATCAATGTAAATTGTTGCAAACGAAAAACAGAGATATTTAAAAAATATTAACGAAAATGTTTATGAATCAAGTTTAGCCGGCTATTAAAAATTGAGTTTTTTTCAAAACAAAACTCAGATGTAAAAAAAACCCGAAAAATTCCAAAACAAAGTGGAGTTAAAAATATATACCGATTTATAGGGTGCGTTCGGTTTGTACCTCAAAAAAACCCGGATATTTTTTATCCTCTTATACACGAGTGAACACTAGGAATATTTCTGAGACCGCCATCATTATAAAATCTTGGATTTTGCTTCCTAGTTTTTAGTTAGTAACAATTAATTTTTTTTTTGATCGATATATAAAATGGATCAAAAATTATTTTGTGCTAAAAAACATGTGAACCACTTGAGTGGTATTATAAAAAATATATAAAAGTTGTAGTGAAATTTTTGGGTGACGCAATCAACTAAAATTATCACGATTTTTTTTGTCTTTGTTGTTGGTTCTACAATACGACGAAACAAAACTGGATATTTGGTGTTTTCAATCAAAACCGTATTAGGTCCTACGACGCGACGGAAATATATTTAAGTAGTTGGAGTGCAGCGGGGGCTCACCCCCTCTTATTTCGATCACAGTTATAAGCCGCGACAATGGCGTTAAAATCACGCGACCAGTTTCGTTGTGGACCGTTTGGTCAAAATAAATTTAGGTGGTGGGAGTAACAGTGAAAACACCGCAGAAGGTGATTAACTCGGTTGCCACATTTTGATTTCGGCGTGGATGCTGCTAAGCGGTTACAATTATCAGCTGTACCTCGTTGGACGATTAACGGGTGGTCAGTTGAGGCCACTCCTATCAAGGCCATATCAACGGATTTTGGCGAACCAATGCCCAACGAAGGCATAGCAAAGCCCAACGAAGGCGAGAAGGAATGACGGCACCAAAGCCGCAACGGTGCATTTTTTGTTAGTTAAGGTACGATTTTTTTTTATTATTTTGTTTTTTTTTGTTTTCTTATATCTTTTAATTTTTTTTTAAATTTTGAAAATTTTTATTTTGATCGCATAGCGGGTGTATGTCACGCGCTCGGTGTTTGCTTGGTCTCGTTCCCCCATATCTTGGTGGGAAGTAGTTGTTTTTTTCCTCTTTCCTAAATTATAAAAAAAAAAAATAAGAAATTGGATTACTAAAATTTTGTTCGGTATGGTGGGATGAGGGGGGGGGGATTCTCATTCTATGTCGGCGTGTGGTTTGTGGTCCCTTGGTGCCCGCATCTGTTTCCGGAACAAGCGCTTGCGCCGTTTGAGTTCAGGTGGATGTGCGCACCAAGTCACCTCACTCGGTTATAATTAGGTTGTTCGTTCCTCAAGTTCCGGCCGACGAATTTCGGCGGGACATTCGGTTTATGGTTATTTATCATTTGCTTTTTTTTATTATTTTTGAAATTTCTGTGTTCACGGTGTAAGAATGTGGCCGACAAAAATCACCGTGTGAGGTCTCTACGATGTTTAGTGAAATCTGCAGGATGGCAGTAGCCATCCTGTAACAATCTGACTAATGGAAAAAGTGCTGAACACTCTTTGTCTAGGATGTTTACCAAACACACAAACCAACTTGCCAGGTTCATTCCTTACAATTACCTGCAACCTATATGGAACTTTTCTCTCATCTAGGACAATTCTAATTTAGATCTCGGCCTCTTGGGGAGAGAGCGTTTAGACGCACCGCCCTGCTTAGATTTCATACTCGTCAAAGGCGTTTCATTCAGCTCAACGACGATGGTCAACTTTCAGCCTGGATAACAACGTTAATAACTAGTGTTATGGTTTTTGTCATTGTAATTACACTCTCTATAGACCACTCGCGACTTAAAACTACAGAACGTTGGCTCGGATCTTCGTTGTCGTTAGAGGGGCAGCATGGTGTAGCGTAAGCAAAAGAAAATATTCTTAGACATTTTAATATTTGTACTGATCGACAATGACGGTTGGTAAGCCACAAATATTAAACACCACAACGACACGAACATTGGTCCTTCGAGCTAAAAAGAACAGCGCTTAGAAATATACAATAAAATCGTATTCAAATATTAATGAATTCCAAAAACATGGATACCGTAACAGCTTTGTGTGAACAAACACAAACCGGCAAATTGATTAATTAATTAAAAACCAACATTAAAAAAGATGGAGCAGCCAGAAGAACAAAACAACATTGTGACCAACGACTCACAAATTTGTAGTTATTCTTCGATACATTTTCGACCACTGATGCTACATTAGTTCACAATCTTCCAGAGGATTATCGGTACATTAAAAAAACATTTCTACGATCAAGTCAAACACCGGGGCGCTATAAAATACAACTATGCATGCCATCAAAAACCAAGGAATCAATACAGATTCTATGGGATGCTATTTTGTTGAACATCCTAATAATGAAATTGGCAGGGAAACTCACCGCTTATATACGAAACGTCTTTGAAGAACCCGACGGAAATTCAAATAGTGAAAGATTTTCTAGCCTTCCTACAAGTAAGGTTACAATCTCTGGGAGCACTAAGTTCATCTAATAAGACTGTAAATGATGCTGTAGCCAAAAAAACTTTGGGAGAGCACAATCTTCCGGAATGTAAGAAGTTAGAAAATTTACCACAAATCGAAAGAAGTAAGGCACTATATTATAAATCAGTGTGCCGACCATGCTTGCTTCCAGAACACGAACTCCCATGCAATAAAAGTTGTGAATTATGCAAAGGTTCACATCACAGCCTGCTGCAAACCAGCTAATACAAACGTACAAGTTACACATGCATGGAATCACAAATGCATTTTACTGGGAACCGGGTTAGTGAAAGTGTTTTCTGGTATTCACAATGATCTGATTCGTGCGCTAATAGATCCTAGGGTCTCAAGTAACCTTCATTACAAAAGAAACCTGCCAGACATTAAAATTACCAAAAATCGCAGAGTATGCAAAAGTTACAGGCATGGAAAAAACCGAAGCTGGAGTGGCGAACTCAAAAGTTGAATATATACTTTGAATCCAAGATTTCCATCCAAATTTAGCTTAGCCATAAAAGCATTAGTATTCAAAAACATAACGCAGGGTATGCCAGAGCAGTCTCTAGACCCATGGAATTAGAAACACACCAAAAATCTGCTGTGGGCTGATCCAACATTTTACAGTCCTGGCTCAATTTGAGTCAACCTTTCTATAAGGTAATCAAGAGAGATACTAGAATGACACGTTCAAAGGAACGAGTGTTACAGGCTGGCTACTTCCAACCTGCAGATTTCACTAAGCGCATGCAGAGGCCTCCACGGTGATATTTTACCGGCTACGCTCTCAGGGAGAAGTGCGAAGGGTCGTGGGGTTTGAGGCATGCATGTGCTCCTGGCTTACACCGTGATTATACAGAAAGTTAGGGGGAACGCAAATAATAATAAAATACCCGGATGTTCCGCCGAAATTCGTCGGACAGAACCTGAGGAATGAACAACACAAATAATCATAAGAGAGAGAGAGAGAGAGGTGCCTTGGTGCGCGCCTCCATTCGAATTCAAACAGGACTAATGCCTCAACCAGTCAGCCTTAAGTTCTTAAGTTGTACTCCATTTTGGACCACTTAGGAGAGCGGTACGACCACCAAAATTTTAGAGGTCAGTTGTTTATTTGTGACGAGAAGCCTATACAATTTTGGTGATTGTAGCACTAACCGAAGTGGTACAATCAGCGTTTAACTTAAGAACTTAAGGCTGACTGGTTGAGGCATAAGTCCTGGTTACGAAATTGGATGCGGGCACCAAGGGACCGCAATCAACACTACACCGACACAGAGGGAGTCACCGCTCCCATCACACCCTTTCCGAAAATTAATAGTTCATTTTATTTACAGAACAACAAAGAAAATGAAAGGAAACAACTTCCCCTTCCCCCTCCACCCGTACCACGATAAGAGAGAACGAGAGAGAGAGAGAGCAATGCGCATCGAGCGTGCACCCGCTGTGCGGCTCTCGATTGCAAAAAATCAAAATTTAAATTTAAAAATACAATATGTAAAAAGAATAAAATGAATAATAAAAAGAGTAAAAAAAAATCGTACCTTAAATACAAAAAATTAATGTTGCGGCCTTGGTGCCGTTCCGTTGCGGCAGACCACCGTTAAAAATAGAATAGCCGGTTGGCTACCGTTCCGTTGCGGCAGACCACCGATAAAAATACAATTAGAATGAATGAGCCTTCTCCACTCTTTCGATCGTGTTTGGTTTTCAACTTACTGTCCAGGACCAGCGTAATACCATGCAGGCTTGGTGGAAGCATTGCCGGAATTTTATATTTCTTAGTGAAAAAGACCAGCTCTGTTTTAGATGGGTTAATCCCCAATCCACATCTACTGGCCCAACCCGCAGTGATTGATATCGCATTCTGCATTACATCCCTGATTATACCCAGGTGCTTACCCGAGACAGCTATCGCTACATCATCGGCATAAGCAACCACACTTATTCCTTTCCCCTCCAGTTCCAATAGTAGTCCATAGATTGCTACATTCCAAAAAAGAGGAGGGAGACACCTCCGTGGGGTGTCCCCTGAACGACCCGTCTCCTGAAGGAAACTTCCCCCATCCTCGCTATGACCCTTCTGTTTCCTCGAGACAAACGAGAATTTTTGAAAATCCAGTGACTTGTAAATTATCTGAACCAAGGTGTGTACACAATGCTGTATCCACGGACTTACTCTTATGGTACACATGCTGAGATTGTGCCCAGTTTTTGGGTACAATTCTCGACCAAAATAGACGTCCAACAGCCTTTCCATGATTTCAGCAGAAAGGATGACAGAGATATTGGCCTTAAGTCCTTAGGATTTCTGTGCAAGCATCTACCCGCTTTCGAGATAAAGATCACTCCACCTTTCCTAAATTTCATCAGGATATACCCCAGCTTCAGACACCCTTTGAAGATAACTTCCAGCCAGGAAGCAAGAGCTCTGAGTTCTTCTGAATTTCTGCTGGAACAATCCCATCCGGGCCAGCTGACTTAAAAGGATTAAATACTTTAATAGCCCATTTTGTCTTCCATGTATTCAGAAGATCCTCTGTACGTAACAGCTGGACCCCGCAGTCATTTCTAGACCCACAGTCGTGAAAGCCCTTGCAGTCGACTCTTCCTCATTTCCAGGGAAGTGAGTTTCCATCAAAAGATCAAGAGTCTCTTCTCTAGACACTGTCCATTCTCCATCCAGTTTTATCAGATAGCCTGGAACAGCTGGACTGTGGCACTATTCTGGTAATTCCCCGGGAATAGGGAACTGTGGAAAGATTTTACATAGCTTTTATCTATAAATCAGTTTTTTCTGGCCTACTGAGAAAAAAAGTTTGATGTAAATATTAGTAAATTGGGAATGGGGTAGATACTCGATCGGCTAGCAAGCAAGCAATTTGCTAACCAAAATCCAGGCTACTCAATTAGTTTTACCAAGAAAATTTGAATTTCAAATTACATTTCTAATAAATTTTTTGTTTTTTTTTGCAATTGCACAGTAAAACAATACAAAAATTTGCTGTTTATTTTTTGAAGCCGCAAAATTTACTGTTCAATCGCAAAAAAAAACAAAAAATTTATAAGAAATGTAATTTGAAATTCAAATTTTCTTGGTAAAATTGATTGAGTAGCCAGGATTTTGACTAGCAAATTGCTTGCTTGCTAGCCGATCGAGTATCTACCCCAATAATTTTTCCATAGCGAAATTATCAGGGAAAGTTATTCCCAATTTTATTTTGTTTTCAAAAAAATTGCCACTAACTTTTTACCTCAGTATGCTAGAAAAAAATTATTTAAATATATTTATATGTAAATTCTTTCCCCAGTTCCCTATTCCCGGGGAATTACCAGAATAGTGTCATACTGGTAGAGAGAATGTTTCTTAAGCGTGAGGTTTCCGAGACCCCTTCCATTCTATCACAGGAGCGCCTCCACGACTTCCTTTGCGCATATAACTTAGAAAGCACGGCCCCGGAAAATGTTCATACTCAACAACGTAAATAACATAATATTTTCAACTTTAGTAATTTTGCTTATTCTTCAAATGTGCTTTATTTTGCTTATTCTTCATGTGTGCACATTATACATCTGACACATCACATGTAACATACTGACTGATAATCAAAATTATTGTTAGTAGTGTGCATACATTACATACATATAATATATTTTTATTACATCATAATTTTCTTTGTGTTATATTCCCCTCGGTTTGTGTCTTATTTAATCGGTTGGTTGGTTTGTGTCTTTGCTTCATTTACCGGTTGTTTGTTGTGTTCTGAACGCACGCGCGGCGGTTTTGGTTTTGTACACCCTTTATGTGATGGCGCGACGGTAAGAGAAAATTGAATCAGAGAGCGAGACCAATGTGCACCGGGTGTGTGAGGCAATGCGCTCTAGAAGAATATTTTTTCTTATATGTAAAACAAGAGAAGAAAAGAGATTCTTCTAGAACGTTTAGCGCGTCGCTATGTGGTGCGAGCATTTTTTTGTTGCTGTGCAGTCTGGTTTGTAATATTGATAAAATTCCCGTTTTAGGTTTTTGATTTAAAAAAAAAAAAAAAGAGTCGAGTCTGATTATCAAGGTGAAAAGTTTTGTAAAGATAAACGAAACGCGTTAAATTTTGTTATATGAGGAACGTTAACTTCGTCAATTAATTATTGTAATGGTGCAGTTTTAATAAATGATTATAAAGTATAAATGACAAAATAATTGTTTTACTAGAAGCGAAAAGGGGCAAGAGGCTCTAATAATATTTTTTTTGTGGAACATTTTTTTTATTTTTGAGACCTCCCTTCATCTTTAAAATTTCGATTTTTGTAATTTTTTTTTATTTTTTTTTTTTTGCCTGTTAAATAACAATTAATGGATGTATCAGTGCAACTGATATAAAAAAAATTCTGCAAATAATTTTGGTTCTAGAATGTGCGGAATGATATAGACAACAAACACGAATTCTTGGTGACGCCCTAGCGTAAAACGCAGACGAAATTTCGTTGTTTTCGCAAATTCGACAGTACATAAAAAAAAACCTTTGTCGGAGACGCACCACCATTTTATTATTTGAGCGGCAACACGTGGGCAATTTATACTCAAAGGCGGAAGGACGCCCCGCAATATTTTTACGGGTTTTTCGCCTGAAGTAAAATTACATTATTTTTGGTTAAGGGCGAAGGACGCTCCGCAATATCTACGAGCTTTACGAGTGGCCAGTTGAGGCCATTTCATCTATTATTTCCACTTGTATTTTCGGTTAAGGCAAACCAACGCCCATCGGAAATCTATGGTTTTGGCGAAGGACGCCCAAAATTTTGAGGCCCAATCGGACAAAATTTTGCTGATTTTGGCGAGACAACACCCTATATTTGTTGTTAGTGGTTTTGGCGGTCGATCAAGGCCTAATTTATTGGAAAATCAAGCCGCAACGGTCCGGGTGGGGGCACCTGTGGCATGACGGCCGCCCAAGGCCGCAACAGAATTTTTTTTTTGAAAAAATAATTAATGTACGATTTTTTTTTTTTTGATTTTTTTGTTGTTTGATTTTTTTTCTCATTTTTTATATATTTTAAATTTTTTTTTCTTAATTTTCAATTTTTGTAATCGAGCACTGCACAGCGGTTGTCTGTCGCGCGCTCGGTGAACCATCGTTTTTTTCCGGCGATTATTATTTTGGGTTGTGATTTCTTTTTATATTTAAAAATGAAATACTAATTATTCTTGGTTTGGTATGGTGATTGGGAGGGAGGGATTCTCGTTCTGTGTCGGCGTATGGTTTGCGGTTCCTTGGTGCCCGCATCCGATTCTGGAACCGGCGGAGACACGAGCAACGGTATTTAAATAGCATTTTGCCCCAAACAATGAACTTTTTACTTTAATCTTAGTTTCGTATTAAGAAACTTGAACAACGCACGCTAATCACGCGCTAACTGACTTAATGAATCGGATCATTATAAATTTCAATATCAAAAAAAATATTATTAATTAGAAATCAATTTTGAGGCGATGACGCCGCTTATCGCAAGTATAATGAAATCGCATTTTCAATGCCACGAAAATAATCGATTATGTTGCTCAGTCAATATGTATATGACTTAAAGGCGACCAATAGAGGTCAAAAATGAGAATGACGCACCCAATCCCCCATGCCACACATAAACAATAAAATCGAATCAGCCTGTTACACGCTATTTATATGACATACATACATAAAAATTGATTGCGAGCATATAATTCATGCCCTAACCATATTCAAATGAAACAAATAAAATCGAAAGTCACTGAACGCAAAGTCGCAATAGAATGTAATCGAATTAAATTGGCAACTCATCCCCAAAACACTTACATTTTGTATGCCACGACCTTCCCTAAAAATACTATATACACGTTAGATATGCGGAATTTACTATCACATATGGAAAAATAAAATATCATTGTCGGTGGTGCGGGAATTCACACTCCCTCCGTAATACAAATAAATCCGTAAATACCAATGTCTCGTTCGTTCGCGTATATATGCGGTGTGGTTTACTCGTCATGATGACCTGATTTTCGAATGTTTTTGTTTTTGTTTCGATTTTCTTATGTTTCGTGCGCGCCTATTTTCCATTTTTTTTTTTGCAAATATGGCATAACCATGGTTCCCTGTTTGTTCAATACAGACGAATCATAAAAAAAAAAAATTAATCGCATTAGAATTCATTGTGGCAGTCAAGCTTTGTATTCGTTCTACGGTGGACTTAGGATTACCCCGATCGATTCAAAATACTTAATATTCAACGTGTTATGTCGAAACGTCGACACTATTCGGAAAATTTTAATTCCGATGATTATCCCACGGATGTCTTGACCTATATACCAAAGGATTGGAAAACCCCAATCAGTGAAATGAAATCAAAATATAAAATGCCTGGCGGGAAACCAAGAAATTATCGTGAGTATATCGTTCATAGCATAGAATAAAAAAATAAAAATATTTGTCACCCTCCCTTACCCACCCACCATTATTTATTTATAGAATATCGTAATTCCGAAACAAATCTAATCCTACAAGATTTATACCAGCAACAAGAAAATATCCGTTTCAATGATCCGAATGGTACGAAAAATTTGTACGTTAATCTAAATCCGTTGATGATAAGTGAATACATGGATCAATATCGGACGCGTAAAGTGTCCGATTCTGAATTTTATCAGCGCCCGCCGAATATATCCAATTATTATCCAGCAAATATGGAAGATTACAATGAACCAGTTTCGTATTGGAATCCAAGTGGATACGCGTCACAATTCGGACGATGTTGCTGTTTTACGCGACCGATTGAGGACAGCAATTAGCATGCGTCTGTATATATAGCAAAATCAGTTATCGTCGTATTTTAAAACATCTTAAGCCTGTTAGACAGTATTAGTTGGGTTTCTTGAATATTTATTGCTGTTAAAGAAATGATTTGGTTTTATGTATGTATATGTTTATGGTTAATGTAAATATAAAAAAATTAAATTTCATTAAAAAATCGGGTTTGTTTTAATTTTGTGCCACACACAACAATAAAAATTAAATAAATAGTGACACCAAGGAGGTGGTACGATAAATAAAATACAAAATATGGCACTTTCAGATTTGCAGCACTCGAGAGAGAACCTGCAGAGAAGTCTTCATCTCTAGAGCTTCTATTGGATATACATTTTGTTACAGGCTGGCTACTGCCAACCTGCAGATATCACTAAGCGCACGCAGATGCCTCCACAGTGATTTTTGCCGGCTACATTCTCAGGGAGAAGTGCGAAGGGTCGTGTGGATTGAGGCGTGCGTGGCTCCTGGCTTACACCATGATTACAGATAGTTAAAAGGGAAAGAAAACGCAAATAATAATAATAACCGAGTTCCGCCGAAACTTGTCGGCCGGAACCCGAGGAACGAACAGCAGAAGAAAAAGAAAGAAAAAAAATTAAATAAAAAAAATTATAACGGAAGAGAGGTGCCTTGGTGTGCGCATCCGTCCGAATTCAAACGGTGGTAAACACCAGGATGGGAATTCCCCCCTCATCATACCCAACCGAGAAATTTTAATAATTCATTCTCTTATTATTTAGACACAACAAAAAAACACAACTTCCCACGCGAAATAAAAGGAGAGAACGAGGAAGAGAACGAAACCAATACACACCAAGCGCGACCTACGACCGTTATTTCGGCGCTCGATTACAAATAAAAATTAAAAAAAAATAAAATACAAAATTGAAAATATATAAGATAATAAGAAAAAGAAGAAAAAAAGAAAAAAAAAAATAAACAAAATTGTACCTTAATTCAAAATATTTTTTTCCAAAAATGGGTTGCGGCCTTGGTGCCAAAACGAATAGCCGGTTGGCCACCCGTCGTCGTTGCGGGGCCTTTCCCCGATATCAAAAAATATGGGTCGGACGTCCTGCCGCCATTAATCAAGATTAATCAAAAAACGACTGGCCTCGGTTGACCACCCGTATGTTGCGGTATCTTACCGATCAAAAAAAACTCGAGAATGGCCACGTTGCTGGCCCCTCATACGTTCCGGTACTTTCACCGTTTATATAATAAAAAAATCAGCGAGCACCCGTTGCGGCACACCCTTGTCGTTATATCATTGTCCCACTACTCGCAAAATAACATGTGATGAGCCCTCCTTTAAGTCAATACAACCGTTGATAAAATACACCGATTGAATTCAGAAAATAGAAAGTTTTATTTCGTCGTATTTTGTAATACACGAAACTCCGAGAACACTTATTTTTAGTGCGTCACTGGAAAATTCGCTTTTATTTTATCGGTTTTATCGGTTGCCTGGATAAATCACCCAATTGGCATTGTACCAAAATTTCACTTCAATAAAACTAGTCTGGATTATTTTTATTACCTCACACAAATCGAATGTCTTGTTATTTTATTACATTTTTAATTTTTTTATTTTTATACCCAAACGAAAAATTTACATGTATTTTCTTTCAAAAACCAAACAGAATATTTTTATTGTTATACTTAAAATTAATTATCAAAAAAAAAATAATTTCATCACCCTTAGTCTTAATTTTATTATTATTTTGTTTGTTACAAACTAACGCGCAGAGTATGCGACTTAAAAACAATCAAAACTTGAGTATATCTCAAAAACCAAAACGAGACTTTACTGCATAAAAAAAAATTCTCGCACCGAATATCGACGCGCAAAACATTCCACAAAAATTGTCTTTCTTCTCTGTTTTTCGTTTACATCAATTCGCATTGATTGATTGAAAGAGGCATATAAGAAAAACATTCTTATGGAATGTTTTGCACCTTGTTAAAGTTAGCCGAAAGATTCCAGCCGAAAGATATTGCAGATAGTGTCTTGACTATTTTTAAACTCTCTTTATACTCTCGCCCTTATCGATTTTTAAATTCCTATAAACTGAAATAATTTCTCCTTCACCCGAATGATGTAGTTCGATCCTAAATTCTCCTAAATTCGAGTTCATGACTGATTTTTGCTGTATTCAAGACACTATCTGCATTATCTTTCGGCTGGAAACGTTTTGCTAACTTTAACAGTATATGTTTTGCTTTGCACACGCTCGATGCGCATTGGTCTAGCTCTCTCGTCACTCTTCTTACCCCTGCGCCACCACACGATGAGATACAAAACAAAACGTCGCGAGTGCGTTCAGCGCACAATGAAAAAACAACTCCGAAAGCGAAGACACCAACCGAGGGGAATATAAAATACAAATATTGAGCAATCAATGGAAAGTAAAGACACCAACCGGGGGGAAATATCAAACATAAAATTGCGGTTGCGACCACACAGTCGTAACAATTTATTATATCGACCAACAGTCAAAGAAGGATTTAGCATTTTTTCTTTATCCACTTTCAAAGTAAGTCCGCCCAAGGGTTTAATTAAATGTTTTGAAAGTTTAGTGCGTGAAGCACTTTAGAAATAACTCGTCTGTTCTTTCAAATTCATCCTAGACAAGCTACTTCCCAATAAACGGGAAATCTGTTGATATAACTGTTCATGAAGTCATTGGAGCAATTAACAAACTGGTGGATAATAAATAAGCACTCAGCAGTCTTAAGAGTGAACCCAGTGCTTATCAGTGAACCCTAAGAAAATGGAGATTGTTTTTTTCTTTTTTTATTTCAATATGGCTTTTAAACTTTTTAATTTTACTTTCAATTTGATTGTTTCCTAACCGAATTTACTAATTTACAAATATGTATGGTTAAACCCAATTAAACCCAAAACATGCATAAAAGTGTTTATGCATCTTATGAACATTATCTCGCGCGCTCGTGAAAAGCAGATTCTGCATGTTTTGTGCAGCGTCATGTGCAGAGAGTTCAGTGGAGGATATGTCAGAATAAGCACGTGGATTTTGTTTCGTGTAAGGTGGTTGGATTTGACCTAAAACTAGTCGGCCCAGTTGAATTGTTTAGAATAGGAAAGGCCCCGCAATCATCTAGAACTAACAGTATTGGTGTAACAAATACAAACAAACAAAAATATCATTGCCCAATAATTGCATAATTTGCGTTAAATATTGACAAAAGTAATTTTTTTCGATTCTATTTCAAATGCTATAGCCAATTAACTGCTGCGAAGCTGAGATTTCCAGCGGCTTCAAGAATATACGTCAACGAGTATCTGTCGTTTAAAATGCGAGCAGGGTTTAAGAAATGTTTGGAAATGAAAAAGCCCGGCGCTTTTGTTAAAACTTATAATAAAAATGAATCCATCTTCGTACAGGTGAAACAGGACTCAGAGATATACACCTCCCCCGTCTCGGCGAAATAATTGATAGTCTCATTTTCTCCATCATTGTTCGAATCATTATTTCCTGAGAAGATTTTATTGCATGTCTAGGGATCCAAGGATCTCCAAGTAGAGATCCTTATATGAGCTTGATATTGGTGTGACTCACGTCAGAAATCCCATTTTGGAAATCCCACCGTTTTTTTATTTTGTCGAGTAGTATTTGATTGTGCAATTTTGTGCGTCTAACGGTAAAATTTGTGCATTATCTCACCAGTGATTATCTCACCAGAAATCCCATAGATCCGTTTAATGATTAAAGCATTTATGTTTTGCTTAAGTTTAATTGTGCAAAACTGTGCATGTCAAAATCAATTTAGTTCTCCTCCAGAATTGGTCAGGATTTTTCCTACAACAGTAGCACAATCATGAAATATGATCTGAATGCTCATTTCAACTAGTTTAAGTGATTCCATTAATAAAAAGTAGCATTTCCAGATATCACCCATATAAAATTTTTCAGAATTTGATCTTTTGAAAATAGGGTTGAATTAAGGGTTTCTATGTTCCCAATTCTGGATTATATGGAGTATACCACTATTGAATTCTGATCGTATCAGGTTATATACATCTAGTCTTAACATTGTGTCTAGAACGCTACGACATTTTTCTACATAGTTGATCTACTTCAATAGAGGTTGTACATATCGCATGTAGATAGGCAGATACAGTTGTTCTAGGAATAATCCTGACCAATTCTGGAGGAGAACTGAATTGATTTTGACATGCACAGTTTTGCACAATTAAACTTAAGCAAAACATAAATGCTTTAATCATTAAACGGATCTATGGGATTTCTGGTGAGATAATCACGTCAGGAATCCCACATTATCTCCCAAAGTACATTATGCACAAATTTTACCGTTAGACGCACAAAATTGCACAATCAAATACTACTCGACAAAATAAAAAAACGGTGGGATTTCCAAAATGGGATTTCTGACGTCAGTCACACCAATATGCTCATAAAGGATCTCAACTTGGAGATCCTTGAATCCATAGACATATAATAAAATCTTCTCAGGAAATAATGATTCGAACAATGATGGAGAAAATGGGACTATCGCCGAGACGGGGAAAGCTAGCACTTCAAACGGTAATCACTAATCACTTTTATTCGAAAGAGGCTGCAAATAATAAACAATACTAATTTTAATTTCAATAATAATAAGTCTTAAATTTTTATGTATATTATCTCATTTTATTTTATAGGACATAGCAATTTTGCATAAAAATCAAATCAATCTCAAAGAAAGACTTACTTCCACAATTTTAGTTACGAACAAATTGAATTCATTAATTATATGTGGTCTTACTTTGGGAAATATTTAGCGTCTTACTTTGGGAATTTTACAACAACAATGCCATACATTTCATTCCAACCAGAATAGTTTCATTCCAAGTTTTTGTTGGAATAGGAATGAAATTATTCTACGCAAAGTTAACCTATTGACCACTAGAGCAATTTTTTTCAAAATTGTTATTTTATGGGTTGGCTTTGACAAGAAAAGTCAATTTAATCTAGAATTTAAATACAATAAATTTATTAAATTAAATAGGTTGGTTTTATTTCGTCTCCGGTTGAATTTGATTTGGAAAATGATGAATATGATTTGCATAAAGGTGAATTTGATTTGAACAAAGATGAGGAAAGGATGAAAGTCTTTTGGAAAATGGTGAATTTTATTTGGAAATTGATGAACATGATTTGTAAAAGGGTGAATTTGGAGTGCAAAACCTATACCTCTTGGCGCTTCAATGCAAAACTCATTTGTTCCACCGAATTTTAATATGGTTCCGCCACCACCAGTCACAAACTGGAGGAACCATCCGGCGACAATGGGGAACCCAAATTTACCACATTCTCAAAATATGGGTAACTTACCGCATGGTAATTCACCCCATACGGTAATGCCGACTTCCAAATCACTAAGTCAGACCCCCGTTTATAAACGGAAGATCAAATTCGATGGGTCTCCTGTGGGGATCAAGTCGAAAATTTCTTTATTTGGATTGAACATTTAGCATTAACGCACAACGTAACTTTAATGCAGCTACTGAACGACATAACTTTCCTACTTGATGGTCCAGCACAGGAACATTACATGGGAGAATTTACGATATTCATTTTTGCACCGATTCCAAGACCGAAAGACCGATGTGGATATCAGAAAATTAATTAATAATAGCAAACAGATACCAGGAGAATCATTCGCCAACTCCTATTATGACCTCCATACCCTTTCTATGCCAATGAAGATTCCCCTGGCGGAGTCTGAATTGCTAGAAATTTTGAGGAAAAATATGCGTGTTGGTCTAATAGCCCACTTGGCTGGAAGAAACGTCTTATCGGTCGCTGATCTGGTTAGCACCTGTATATCAACGGTGGATTCGTGGAAAAGCATCGATTACATACCCGAGGTCAATTTAAAGAACATATCTCATGTCGTGTATGAGATTTGTGCGTCGGATACTGCTGTTATCCCTCCGGTACATACTAATCAACCTGTTGTAAATATAACCTACAACATCGTTTTTGACCTGATTCGGTCGCTTATCCTATCAAGTATCATTCCTCGTTGCTTCCCCCTAACTGCTGATATTAGTGCGATAAATCCAGGTGATACTCAAAAACATGTACATTTTAATCTGAGTACACCACCACCCAACATTTGTTGGAATTACCGATTACCAGGTCATTTTTGGATGGACTGCGATCTGCCACCTCGAATATTCTGTTATTCGTGTGGAACACCTGATGTTCGGAAAGCGCATTGCGCAACGTGCGTACGTAAATCGGAAAACCCGATGCCGGAGATGAAGGCGACCTGGTCATCTCGTTTCCGACAATCAAGCCCAGGACCCGACATCAGATTAAACCAAACTCGGGTTATACCGAAACACTTAAATCCTCATTCCTCATAAATTCAAACAACGTTCAACAGAATTCCAGCAAACACGTCCAACGAATGTCCCGCGCGCGACGAACTTCAAAATATTTCAAAGAACGGAAACGCATTTATTCTCAGATTGCTGAATCAGTTTTATCCGATTTGCCTGAAACGGTTATTGATAGGCGGCCTTACGCAGTGATATAAATAGAGGGAACAGCAATACGTGGTCTATTAGATAGTGGCGCTACTATTACGGCACTGGGGCGAGGTTTTATGGAATTCATCAAAACTCATAAACTTACCCTTCATTCAGTCACATCGTTTGTCAAAACTGCTTGTGGATCTGCCCAACAGGTTATCGGATATGTTTATTGCCAGGTTACTTTTCGCCATACAATATTGCCATTACAAATTTTTGTAGTACCATCACTTAGACAGTCCTTATACTTGGGTTGTGATTTTTGGGAGCTATCCGGCTTAGCACCAGTAGTATAGTTTCGGATTTATCTGTTGATCCAACTCCGATCAGCAGCAAATTCTCCAGGCCATGGTTGAATGTTTACCAAGCTTTGGTAAATCAGGATTAGGAAAGACCCATCTATTAAGCCACACCATTGACGTCGGAGACTCCGCACCAATAAAACAACGATTTTACGCTGTTTCGCCAGCGGTTCTAATAAATTAATCGATAACGAACTTGATCGGATGATTTCACTAGATGTTATCAAGGAAAGTCATAGTGCGGGGAGTTCCCCGATGGCAGTGGTGAAAAAACAAACGGTAATATTCGACTGTGTCTGGACGCCAGGCGTTTAAATGCAGTCACTAGAAAGGACGCATACCCGTTGCCGTTGATCGATGGCTTATTAAGTCGGCTGGATCAAGCGAAATACGTCTCGAGCTTGGATCTCAAAGATGCCTTCTGGCAAATTCCGTTGGATCCAAGCTCGAGAGAGAGATCGAATACCTTGAGGAAGGAGGATTGCGACCTAATCCTGATAAGGCGAAGGCTATTACAGAGTTCCCGGATCCTAAAACAGTCCGACAGTTGCGTAGGTTTTTGGGCGTTACGGGATGGTATCGACGTTTTATAAGGGACTATTCTTCACTTGCTGGACCATTGACTGACCTTCTTAAGAAAAACAAGAAATTTAAATGGACTGAAGTTTCACAAACAGCTTTTGTAAATCTGAAATCGGCGTTAGTTAGTACTCCTGTACTGGCAACTCCCGATTTTACCCGGAGGTTTTTCATTCAATGTGACGCCAGCTCTACTGGAATCGGCGCTGTACTCTTCCAGATGGATGATGATGGAAATGATAGGCCCTTGGTTTATATGTCACATAAACTTGCCGCGGCACAGAGAAACTACTCTGTAACGTAGCTTGAGTGTCTTGCTGCTTTAATGGCAATTCAAAAATTTCGGGCGTATGTTGAAGGAATGCCATTTACCATCATAACAGACCACACCAGTCTGACGTGGTTAATGTCAACAAAAGACCTCACGGGGCGGCTCGCTTGCTGGAGGTTAAAGCTTCAGGGGTTTAGTTTCGAAATTCAGTATCGAAAAGGTTCCCAGAATTGTGTTCCTGATGCTTTGTCGAGGGTTCATATGGATGATTTTTTTCTATCTGATCGTCCTCTCAATATTGATCTTGATTCTCCTGCTTTTAGATCTGAATCTTATAATAACTTAGTAACACCACATTCTTTTAATCCTGAAAATGATATTCCACGGAGGAAATTGGTAGTTCCGAAAGAACTGCAGATACCGTTAATTACATCTGCACACGTCCCTCCTTCTATGGCACATCTAGGCATTAAGAAAATCAAGGAAATCCTCAAAATATATTTTTATTGGCCTACCATATCAATGGATGTCCAAAATTTTGTATTATCTTGTGAGCTATGTAAAATGAACAAGGCATCAAATCAATGTACACGACCTCCTCTTGTTGCACTTCACTCTACGTTTCACCCATGGCAACGGATCTATGTAGATTTTTTGGGACCTTATCCAAAGACCAATCAGGGAAATACCGCAATTCTGATTTCGGTTGATCATTTTTCAAAGTTCGTCATTACTCGAGCAGTTCGGCAGGCGACTGCTAATGAAGTGGTTAAGTTCTGAATCACAAATTTTCTTAATGTTCGGAGTCCCAGAAGTTTTGTTAACCGATAACGGACGAGAATTCGAATCGAAAATTTTGGAAAATTTATGCGAAGAATATGGCGTTCGACATTTATTCACTGCCAAATTTGCTCTTCAGGCAAAAGCCTCAGAAAGAGTAAACCGAACTCTGTTGGCTGCACTCCGCTCCTATATATTCAATCGGATCAAAAAGTTTGGGATCAAAACTTAGCTACTGTTATGCACGCATTAAGAAATTCCATTCATGACTCGTCGGATTATTCCCCAAATTTTGTTGTCTTTGGGCAACATGCCATCTTGCATGAATCTATTTACACTATTCTTAAGGAAACCCAAAAACTTACAGGCAACCATTTAGAAGTTTCTGAAAAAACTGAAATGTTGCATAGAATTTATCAAAAATCCGAACGAAGTACCCAACGATATGTGTCGGTCAAACCGTCTATGTTCAGAATGCCCAGAGCAAAGCTGTCGAAAATTATGCCGCAAAATTAGCTCCTAAGTTCATTAAAGGAACTGTTATCAAATTGATAGGCAATGTTGCATGTGAATTATCGGATACTAAAGGCCAGCCGTTGGGAATTTATCATCTTAAAGATATTCGATGGAAATTCAATCCTCCAGCATGGGTAGCAGTTAAAAAATAACGACGATGTTATTTTTTGTAATGGAACACTGACCTACATACCGATTGAACCAGGTGAGAATAAAGCTCTCACTCCCCAACCACTTTCTTCTGGAATCATCAAGTGGTATGAAGCTCATTACCGATTTAAAAAGTGACGTCTGCCTCTTACGCAAGGATTGATTTGATGGTAGATCAATTTTGGCGTCGGATGCGCGAATATCTACGCGTTATTACTTGAAAAACTGAATGGTTTCAGAAAGTTAAGCCCCTGGAAATCGACAACGTTGTTGTAGTGATGAATGAAAGGAAAAGACACTCATGGGTGAAAGGAGTAGTAATTGACGTTATCAAATCAAAAGATAGTAACCAAGTTAGGCAAGTAATTAGCAGTACTCGATCTCAAAGTATAAATGATAGTAAGCAAGATTCGCCCTGCAAATCTAGGGGGAGAATGTTAGCGAATGGAAGATGGAGAGTAATACGAGGAAGGAAAAGAAAAAATAGTGAGAAAACGCATTATAATTTGTATTTTGAACTTTACTTTAATTTTAATGAATTTAATTGTTGTTGCGATTTGGAGGGTTTATTGGTTGAAATTAACAAAATGGTGTGATTTTTTTATTAAGGATTGGTCCTCGTCTGACTCAGGCAGTTGTAAGGCGATTTCTGTATCAAAGCAACAGACCACTTCCCATCCCACCAGACACACAGTAACACACTGATGTTGATGGCTGGCCTGGCTTGGATCAACCCATGATTTTCTGCGTTTATATAGGGTTATCGTACAAAATCCACTTTTCATCACCTGTGATGATGTTGTGCAAAAGTTTTGCACAACAAGTTATACAGGGTGTTCGGTGCATCGTTTGCCAAATTGAATTGGCTGAAAGGATGGGTAGTTTGTTAACTCTTAAACCCCAATAATTCATTTTTGGCCCTACGGATTTTTTTATTTTAACTTTTTAATGTTTATTTTGAAAAATCGCAATATTTAGCATTCAAGTTGTGTAATTTTTTTAAATAATCCGTATAGGTTCCAAATTTAGTATTAACTCTTACGTTTACTGTTGTATGGTTCTATCAAATTCAAAATTCGTCCCAAATAACATCTACTTCCCTTTTTATTTACTCTTAAAATGTTTGAAAATGGTAAAAGAAAACCTAAAACTCAAGTTTACATTGCAATAAAAAAAACTAAAAGTGATCGTGATCTTCCCGCAAGTTTAAACGAGTTGTGATTACGGATATATTGTCGGATATATTGTGTACGGAGATATTGTCTTCTTTGAATTAAAGAAGAAGTACTTTAATGAACTTCGATTGATATTTAATTGTTGTGTGAGATACGTATACAGGCTGAGAAAGTACGACCACATCTCAAATTTTACTAATTCATTACTTGGTTGTTCTCTTGCTGAATTCTATGAGTTTCGAGTTTGTTTATACATTTTTAAGTTCTTAAAGTATAAACAGCCTATACCTATACTATAGAGAAATTAGTTTCGTCTTCCAATCGTCGCATTCATCTTTTGACTCCGGCGGCTATTAATAAATGTAATCTGATGAATTCATCATTTTTTGTGAGGGGAGTTAGCATGTGGAATTCGTTAAGTAATAACGTTAAGAAATCTAAATCGCCTGCTGTGTTTCGGAAAAAATACTTTTCTTCAGCTTAATAATATCAAAATTCTATTTTTCTTTTTTTTTCGCCAATTTCAAGTTAATGAATCGCTAGCATGTTGCTGCACACCTATAGGTTAATTTTATAAATTAAATTAGAAATAAATTAAAATTAAGTAATTTGCCACTAATGGTATAAGTTCATAAGAACTTCTCATACATTTATATTAAATAAAATAAAATAAATAAATAAATTCAATTTGGCAAACGATGCACCGAACACCCTGTATGCAATACATGAATCTGTACCGTAAATAAAATGTAATTCTTTCGAGTTGTAATATTATATTTTTTAGAAAAGGTGATTCTTTATAAACAAGAAATACAAAGATTTGTACATAAGACATTTCAAACAACATTAAATGCGCGACCAGAAATGGCATATACTTTATGCAATAAACAAATAGCGAAGGACGACTAGATTTAATTTATTCATTCTAATCGGAACACGTTGAGGGGAGATCCCAACACTTTCAATTTTATAATTCTCGATATTTGATAGAGCAACATAACAAAACTATATATACGAGTGTGATGAAATTTATGCGTATTCCACTGTACGCCATTCGAATTAATTTTATTTTATATAAAAATTCGCACCGACCCCGCGTGCGCATGTACTTACACACCAAAATAGTAATACATACTTGTTTCTATACATACTGGCACATATAGTATATGAGTGTATAGCCAAACTACTATCCCACAGCATAAAAGCGACGACACGCTCCAACAAATACAGAAAATTGTTTTGAATTTGAAAAATAAAATAGAAAACAAAAAAATCGCGTTTAGTTTGAAATTTTAACTTGAAGGCGTCGGGTTGATTGTGGCACGTTCATTAGACATTCGCAGCCATGATATTCGAGATTATATTCACGCTCCTGTTGTTAAAAGTGTTTTTTGATGTAACGAAAGGAAAATGTTTTTCTCGTGTATGTAATCCGTGTGTATTGTTTATGTGTGTGTGTGTGTGTTTGGGTGCGCCCGTCATCAAAATATCACTAATCGCAAATCTCTTTCGGATTACAGAATGGAATGGCCGGCAAAACAGTACTTATAACCGGTGCCAATAGTGGGATTGGCATTGAGACGGCACGTGAATTAGCCAAACGTGGAGCACGAATTATTATGGCGAGCCGACATACCGATACATCGGAAAAAATTAAAGCGGAAATTGAAAAAGAGACGAACAATAAAAATATTGTTGTCAAACATTTAGACATCAGTTTACGCAAATCAATTAGAGCATTTGTCGACGACGTCAAATTAACAGATGACAAAATCGATGTGCTAATACATAACGCTGGAATTGGTTCAACGAACGATGTAACGGATGACTGCCAAAATGCAACGCTTGCCACAAATTTATTTGGGCCGTATTTATTGACCGTCTTGCTGATCGATTTGTTAAAAAATGCACCATCAGCACGAGTTATATTCGTGTCATCAATAATGGCGTTCATTGGGAAATTCGATTTCTCCGAATTAAACGATTACGGACAAATTCCAAATTTGAACAAATCCCCGTATGCTGTATCAAAATATGGCGTTATATTGTTGGCGCACGAAATGACCGATCGGCTAAGGAATACAAAAATTATGGTAAATTCATTGCATCCGGGTACCATAATAACGCCAATTTTTGATTCCAACAAACCGGTGAAATTTTTAGTGAACATGTTATGGTTTTTTTGCAAGTCGCCTGAGGAGGGAGCTCAAACTACACTACATCTGGCTATTGATGATGTTGGCGATGCGGTGTCTGGAAGATTTTTTGTAGATTGTCGCCAGTTCAGCGTCTACACAAGGGCATCGGATCGCGAGAATGGTCGAATGTTATGGGAAAAGTGTGATAAAATTGTAAACTTGGATGAACGTGATCCAAGAATTTAGTTTTTTTTTTTTAAATTAAAATTAAGAAATCGAACGTGATTTTTGTTGTATTATTTATTTTATACCATCATAGTCAATATTGGACCGTGGAGCTTTTTCTTGTGCTGTTCTTCTTAATACAAAATTTCTAAATTACCCAAATTACGAGATAGCACAAAGATTATTTACATTATCGCCAGAATTTTTTGCGCATGATCGATTTTCTACGAATCCACCGTATACTTAAGAAAAAAATAGTGAGTGGGTTAGAGCAACTTCGAGCAACTCGAGTGGACTAAAAGATTTTAGATGTGTTTTGATGAACCTCACGTTTTTGATGAACGGCCACCCAAAATTAGCCGTGAAATACAGTGAAGTTTCTAACTAAGCAATTTCGGAAAGAACTAATGAATGCTTTCGCGGGCATGTCGAATGCTACCTCGAAACGAATGCGTTGGTGGTTACAGAAGTTACACATATGAGCCAGAAGTTACACATATGCGTGTGTGTTTAAGTTTACTAAGCAATTTCGGAAAGAACTAATGAATGCTTTCGCGGGCATGTCGAATGCTACCTCGAAACGAATGCGTTGGTGGTTACAGAAGTTACACATATGAGCCAGAAGTTACACATATGCGTGTGTGTTTACTTTCCGATAATATATCTTGAAGTCCAGAGTATAAGATTAACTTGGTAAAATGACCTGAATTATCAGAGATTACTATGAGAATGAAGTTAAAATGTCAAGACATTGTAGGAATGGCTCTTAATTGATTAACGTGTGGAGTACTGATTCTGGTTCATTATCTGGACAGGTTCTGCTATGTCTCCGTGTATGGAACATTTTCTAAAATTCCAGCTAACTTATTTGTAATCGTCTCGTGAGACGAACAAAACAATCATCAAGTTATGTTCTGGTCGAACATGTTTCCTTATCCCACTACGATGTTGTTCTAGATTTTAATCACTGATCTCCCACAAACAATGGATTGTAAAGTCTCTCTGTAAGCCTGGAATAGATAAATGGTGGAATCTCGTGCACAACGAAAATATTGGCAGTATTTCCAAAGTTACTAAGGTTAGTTGAAATTCTTGTAGAGGATGTTGGTTTCTCTATAGAATTGTCTGATACGAATAAAAATCGAACAGAATATCTGAAGATCACAAGTTTGCATTGGGCTCATAACTCACCTGGAAAAATTGTTATTCAAGAAGCGGAAACTAAACAGGAATCTTTTGTTTTGACCGCGCAATTTTCTGAGGGTGTGATTTGCATTTCACATGATTCCGATAGCCGCATCTTCGACTTCACACTCGCAACTACGTTTAAAATTTTCTCTTGTCTGCTAGCGCCAACCTATTAAAAGCGATGATTACACAACCGGGCTTGCATGCAGTTCGATTGTTAAGCGCTTCCTTCCCAACCCGGAAAGTTAGGTTTCAATGCTTCAGAAATTGTTTTACTCGAAGTTGTATCAATATCTCCGAAAATTCAATTATCTTCAAGTCAGTTCATATTTCAGTAGTTCTATTTTCTGTGTCAAAAATTTGGTCAAGAATGCTTATCGACAATATACCTTCATAATCGATTTGTATTCTTCGTTTAACTTCTTCTGGGCATCTTCCTTTTATTTCTCATCGTTTTTCTTTTCAATGTGTCCAGCGCCATGATTATTTGGAGCGATCGATGCCATTTTACCTATTTACTGCGGATGTAATTAGGGATGTGGATCAACGAAAATCTTGTATTCGTAATCCTACTTTGATACAAAAGGATGAAAGGAAGCGGTTATAGTACACAACGGTAATTTTAAAATATTTTGCGTGTGTGAAATATTTTGCGTGTGTGAAGATGTCTAATTCGCTTTCAAAAGCAAGGGTTTGTAGTTGCTTATATAGGGGATACATAGAAGCATGAAGAATTGGATGTTGTCCGAAAACTACAAAATGGGGCGAATAACCGGTGGAACCGTGTGTTGTATTTCTTAAGGCAAAAGTTACCGCGGCAAGATTAATATCCCAAGCTCTTTGATCTTCTTTGATATAAGCTCGTAGGGCCGCTAACAATGTTCTATTCACCCTCTCGCTTGCATTTGCTTGTGGTGAATATTTTGGTGTAAATATGTGCCTGATTCCATATTTTCCACATAAATCCCGTAGCAAGTTAGAATCAAATTGCCTACCGTTGTCCGTTACAATCTCTTCAGGCACCCCAAACATCAAAATTATCCGATGCTCCAGAAATTTTACTACATCGATGGCGGTTGCCTGGCGCAATGGCACTGTCATCACAAATTTTGAGAAATGGTCGAGTAATATTAAAATGCAGGAATTGCCTGCCCTAGTGCGTGGGTAAGGACCAAGGAAATCAAGATACACTCTTTGCCATGGCCTAGAAGTGATTGGAAGTGATGACAGAGGTGGTCGAGTAATAAAGTTGGCAGCTTTGTTGATTTTGCAATCTTCACACTTAGACACATATTCTCGAACGTCATGTGATAAACTAGGCCAATAAAAATAGCGCCGTATAAGATCAATCGTTTTGTGTATACCAGGATGACCTCCAGTAGGTGCGGAATGTATTTTAGAAATTAACGGTAATTGTAATTCGCGCGGGATAATTAACTTCCATGACGAAAGGTCGAAATCGAGATCATATGACGGTTTGGGTGAAGTATTAATAAACAATTTGCCATCTATGACAGAGAGATTTGACTGGGCCGAGGCAGATTTAGCGTTTTCTAACTGTGCGAGATATTCAGATGTCGTAAAATGAGGCGAGTTCAATTCAATATCAAACGGCCCCGAAATGCTCGTCAAGGTATCCATGTGAATCCGAGAGAGAGCGTCAGGGACAGCATTTTGAGTTCCTTTCCTGTACTCAATATCAAAATTAAAACCCTGGAGCATTAAGCTCCAACGAGCTAATCTTCCATGAACATCCTTGAGTGACATGAGCCAAGTCAGACTTGCATGGTCAGTGATAACAGTGAAGGGTAGACCCTCCACATATGCACGATACTTCTTTATTGCTAGAAATGCAGCCAGGCATTCAAGCTCCGTGACCGAATAGTTGCGTTGAGCACCATTCAGTTTCCGAGACATGTACGATATGGGATGGTCTGAACCTTCAGAGTCTTTTTGAAAGAGAACTGCACCAATACCAGTCGAACTGGCGTCACACTGGATGTAAAACCTCTTGGAAAAGTCAGGTGGGACAAGAACAGGAGAGGAAATTAACCGAGATTTAAGTTGGTCGAAAGCACTTTGAGAGGCAGATGTCCAAAGGAAACGCTTGCCCTTTTTTAAGAGGTCAGTTAGCGGAGCCGACATTTCAGCATAGTTCCGAATGAACCGGCGGTACCACCCCGCCATACCCAGGAAACGACGCACTTGACGAACAGTTTTTGGCCTTGGAAACTCGGTAATACCCGTCACTCTGTCCGGATCAGGTCGCAATCCTCCGACACCCACTACATGGCCAAGATAATCCGTTTCCTTGAGTAGAAAATCGCATTTATCAATGTTGATAGTTAGCCCTGCCTTTGAAAGTCGTTCACCAACATCTTCCAAAAGCGTGAGATGTTCATCTAACGTGGCAGTCGCGATTAATAAGTCGTCAAGGTAGACGAATACCCTGTCCTGCAGGTGGTGAGAAATCACTTTGCTCATTAATCGGCACAGAGATTGAGGGGCATTACAAAGCCCGAATGGCATGACTTTAAATTGGTAAAGGGGTCGACCTGGGATGGCGAATGCGGTTTTTTCCTTGGAAGCTGGATCCAAAGCAATTTGCCAAAAGGCATCTTTCAGATCCAGTTTCGAAATATATTCGGTCTTATCTAGCCTTCCTAACAGACCATCTACAATTGGTATTGGAAAGGCGTCTTTTTTGGTAACGCTATTAAGTTTCCGAGCATCTAAGCATAGTCGCACTTTACCATTTTTTTTCCGAGCTAGGGTCATGGGCGAACACCATGGGCTGGTACTTTCTTCGATTACATCAAGATGCAACATTCGGTCAATCTCAGCATACATTTCTTTCTGTACGGCAGGCGATACAGCATGATATTTTTGTTTAATGGGATCTGCATCTCCGGTGTCGATAACATGGCAGAGCAAGGAAGTCCTTCCCAATCCCAACTTCTGAAAGTCAGGAAGTTGTTTAATGATCATCGACAGACGTGAACGTTGGTCGGTGGATAAGTCGTGATGTTTGGTGGAAGAGATAGGAGAACCGGATTCGCTATTAGTATTTGGCGAAGCATCATTATTTTGCGCTTTTATCGCGTTAAATTTGATGTTTGGATTAGTAAGGTTTTCTAATTCAGCAGCTATTGTTGGCTTTAAATTAAATGCCTCCCAAAAGTCATAGCCGAGATAAAGTGCCTGTTGTAAAGAAGGAACTACGCTAATTTTGAGAAGTTTAGTTTCGTTGTTATATGTAATGTTCGCGTTAATATATCCCAAAATCGTCTGTTTGGATCCGTCAGCAGTTTGGATTGTGCCATGCAATTTAATAAGTTTTAAGTTATGCTTTTGAATAAATTCCTCCGCGCCGCAGCCTAGGGCACTCACGTTTGCGCCACTATCGAGGAGTCCCTTTATAAATACTCCGTTTAAAGAAATTGTGGCAAAAGGTCTGTTATCGAATGGAATGTCAGATACGCCATACACGGATTCTACAATCCGTGCTCGCAGGTTACGTCGGAGTTTGAAATGTTGAATAGATCGCAATTTATGCTTATCAAGTTTGACTGGGACCATTTGAGGTAAGCATCTGGACACTTCGGGATGGGATAAGTCTAGCGTAAGTTGGGAGAAGCCTTCTCCTCCGTTGAATTTGGTTGGTCTTTTGTGGAATTGGGTTTCCGATTTTGAGTTTGGGAATGGTGGAACCCAGACCGACCCATTCCCACCCTCCAGTTTTTCTCTCGATTACATGTTGAGCAATGCGGTAACATAGTGTCAGCTGCCCCACAGCCAAAACAGAAAATCTTTAAAGGGATATCACAATACCACCAAAAATGACCTGTTCTCTGACAGTTCCAGCATTTCGCTGGAGTAAACGTGCTTGTATCTTGTGGATAAGGTGACCTTGAAGTTAGAATTGCCGAAATATTCTGATGTTCGTTTTGTACAGCTGCATTATTCGGACATCCAGTTTCACACAAAAGCTCGTTTATTTGAGGTGCAGGATGCGGTCTAAATCGTGGCCGTTCAGGCGTATAGTTGGCATTTTTCCATACATCTTCGACATTGACACATATACTAAGTAAATCGGGCACCGTGTTTATAAATTGCCCCGCTAAATGAACTTTAATATCGCGACGCATATTTTTTTTAAGAATCTCCAGCATGTCTTGATCGGTAAGAGGATTGGTAAGCGGTTGCGCTAATTCCTGGATTGAGTAATAAAACTCAATAAAACTTTCCTCAAATTTCTGTTTGCGATTGTCGATCACTTGTCGAATATCAATATCCGATCGCCTAATTTTAAATCTATACATTAGTGATTCTCTCAGTATTTGCCAAGTACACTGAGGATTCTGTTGCAGCATTGACCAATAGTGATTTCGAGCGAGACCTCTTAAAAATAAGTGCAACCCATTCACTAATTGCTGCTCGGAGACATTATTGGTTGATGCGAGATGCTCGACTTGAAAAATGAATTTCTCGACCGCCACATCAGTTCCATCGTACGATAATTTCCATTTGTCCATCTTGGTGGTATACAAATCACCATTTTTCGACGGAGCAACATTGAAACCAGTCGTATCGCGTGGTGTATGCGAGATGTCACTATTATGTGGTGCAGTATGATTTATTGAGTTTGTCAACCGCCCTGGTCCTTGATTAAATTGCATATTGACTGCAGACGGCCGAGTAAACTTATTTGCCAGAAAATCGTAAGGTTGGGGTGGCGGATAATGCGCCTCCGGTGGTTTGTACATCAGTTGATATGGGAAGCTGAGGTTCGAGGAAGGCTGCATGTTGGGAAATTGATTAGTTATATAAGGGTTTTGAACGGACATGCCGGGCAATGAGTAATTGTAAGATTGTGAAACTCCTAGATTGGGATTTGCAATATATGTGGGTGGTTTTATACCAGGCGGAATGCCAGGGACGGTACTAGTTGGAATATCAGAAAATGTACCACCTGACGTTCCCGGAATTGACTTCGGGTTTGTATCCTGTGGACGGGCCGGTTTTGGATCCTGTGGATTAGGATTGTGTACGATTGAAGTTCCAAGTGTCATTGCTGGAACAGTAGTGTTAGGTTCTATCGGACTTGAAACTCGCTGAATTGTTTGGGTAGGTCTAGCGACAATAGAGTTATCCACAGAGACATCTTCAGAATTGGCCTCCTTTAAACACGATGAACTTCCGTTTGACAACCCGATATTTGATGGATTTACATTCATTAAATCAACTAACATTTCAGATGGTTTAATATCAATGGCTTTCAGCTCCGTAATAGACTCATCAGGATCTTGAGATTTTTGTGCTACTTTTCCACATACGCATAATAACCGGGAAACCAGTTTGGATAATTTGGTTGCCGTAGGTTGTACAGCTTGAATGGTCGCGACACGATCTGCGCGACCCAATAGATGGAGCAACCGGGAATTATAAACTTCCAGCTCTTCGGTTTGATCACTAAAGGATTTAATAAAATTGTGAAGCCCATTTTGAAGATGTTGTAATTTCAAAATACATATTGATATCTCAGCCTGAGGCAGCGAATTGGCTAACGCATGTAAACATTTTGGGGCTAAGTTAGGGTCATCTTGTTCAGCTGCTAATTGTTCGTCCAAGATACGGAATCGTTCGTGAACATTTCCAGTAATTTGACGTAATTCGCATTCCACGTTGAATTCGTCGTTCTCCAAATTTTCGGATTTTATTAGTGTAAGATACATTTTGATTAATTTTGTAGGCGAAGTTTAAATTTTTTTTAAATTCAGCTATCTGATCAAATCGGTATCTTTATTAGAATACCCGACTTCAACGCGATCACACGATTTAAATTGGTTTAGTTAACAATAATGATAATTTTCCGTGATTACAAAAAAATAATTATTTCTTGAGTACGCAATCGATAATTTATAAAAATTTACAATAATATTATTTATGAGACCAAGGCAGATGTACGACCAGCAAGTTTTCAACATTTGGAACCGATTAAGTTTTCTAGTTCCGATGTATAATAAAAGGTAGTGGTAAACTGAAATTAATTTGTTAACTAACAATTGAGTCAACAACAATTAGATACAATTGCGAAACAAACGAAATGTAATAAAAGGAATGGCTATAGCTATATTATATAACGTACAAACAATTCGACTTAATCTAAAGAAATGTTTGCGAAGAATAATTTGCTAATTGGAACGTTATTTAGTACACTGCAATCAACATAGGAAGTAAATTCCAATAGAACTTAGTGTGTAAACGTATAGTAGTTTAAGAATTTCATTCAAGGCGATTGTAGCTACATATAATTCTAAAAAACCTATGCATCAAATGTAATTCTTAGACAAATAGGAGATTGACTAGATTAAATCAGATTAAGACGGACGACACAATCAATAATTTAAAAAACTAGAAGTAGTCGCGATCTGAAACAATTAGTCAATATTAAGGAATAGGGATAGGGTGTTTGGTCAGAATTCAAAAGTGGAGAGTATACTTGTTCTAACAACTGAAATAAAAAAAATAGATTATAAAAAAGGATAGCCTTGTAGTTTGGGCGCCACTGTAACAGCAGGACTTTAGAGACACACTGTTATAGAAATTTATAAGTGTACAATACTAATTCAGAGCCCTTACGCGGTCGCGTATAGCGCGGCTAGATCTCAGGAGTTAAGGGGTGGGCTTGTTAAGGGTTGAATCAGTCTGGCTAAACCGCGAGTATGAAGTTTAAAAAAAGTTCGAAAAAAGAGAAATGATAAAGATTTAAGACATTAAAGACTATAGCACGTAATTAACGGTATGGAAAATGTATAGAATGTATGGAAAATGACAAATTGATAGTTGACACAGAAATATCTTAATTTATGAATTCTGACCGGGACGAAACTATTAACCAAGAAGCGGGGACTAAAAGAAAATAGGAAAACCAATCATCAGAACTAGAATATAATTAAATCATAGAATCGCAATAGCAGTTATGTTGAAACCTCTGCTTGTCATGGCGAAACCTACCTTGGCCTCATTATTATTTCGTTCAATGTCTCATAATGATGATAATAATTGAAAATATTAGATTTTTACGATGCATAATATAACATAAATTCATAAGTTTATTAATTTTTAAAAATAATAATTGATGTAAGAAGAGTTAATATAAAAAAAAAAATAACCATAATGAATTTAAAATGAAGGAATATAAGTCGTTCCCGAATATGCAAAATTAAACTAAAGAAAAACCTATGCTACAGCCTAACTAATTCTATGCTAAATTACAAAAAAAAATTGTTAAACTAACAATAGGAAAATTAGATTTTAATTACTAAATTCAATTTGAGTTTATATAAAATTATGATAAGAAAAACCTGGTGAGATGAGATGTGTACGGCAATGATGAATAAAGATGACATGTTGATTGTGGTAACGATGTTGGTTGCGCAGTAAACGTTGTGCAATCTGTTGCATATTCACTTGAATTATAACGCAGCGAAGAATTTATAGTTTGCATATATGTATGTAGATGCAGCCGGAACACAAATGTTATGTATATGTTATTATTAATATTTAGATTATTATTTTTTTTTTTATGTGATTTAATGTTATATTTAAGTAGGATGATTATACAATTGTTATGTACAAGTTAAATTAAAGTCTATTTCACTGTACACACAAATCCACTTCGAGCACGGGATTTACATACCGTGATATATTCTTTTTTTTTATATTTTTACACAGTTCGACGAGCACTTGGATTTTGAACGGCAACTTACAGTTCATTTGAAATATTTATGAAGCGGAATGCTTATCACGTAATATCACATATGAAATTTATTATTATTATTATTATTAATATATTATTATTAATATTATCGTTATTATAAATATTATCTCATTATTATTATTTAAGTAGTTTTAGTTATAGTTTTAAATAAATTTTCACTGTATTTGGGTTTTTTCCTGTGTTCTTTTTGTGAGCCACACCCAATTAAAAATTTTTCCGTTTTTTTTTAGAACCACGTCCTTGAGGTCACTTGCACCGTTTTTAATGTATAAAATACGAGCACATGTCATTTAATTTATAATTATCAATTTAAATTCAATCACTAGAATTATCACTTAAATATAGTTTAAATATACACTTAAATATAGTAAATATACATATTCAATTTAATTTTGCACTATGTAATAAAAAAAACTCGTATCACAAAAAGTTAAACTGTACAAATCACGCGATCGGTCGCATCCAAAAAAAAAACCCCGTCAAATATCTATATATAATGCACAAATATTCCAATTTAATATTAGAAAATATTTTCTAGTGAACGAATAAGATAACTAGAATTTAAAATTATTAAATACAATTGAATAAAACGATCCGATCGATAGCAGAATCAAAAACTTAATCCCCTTTTCTCAATTTTTAATTTTCCTCGTCAACTCTATCATCAAAATGTCGTAACGGTGCTGGCCGAAGCAAGCATGCATGTCGGAATGTTTCATACGAATCAAGTTTGGTTGACGGTACATTTTACGTCACGACAATTATAGATTGTACTATAATTTAACGCTGTGGTGGACAACGCGGCGTTACAAGTATTACAAATCGTAACTAATTTACAACCGGTAGAATATAATTATTCTATACCAGCAAAAAAGTTGGTTTAAAACAATTCCAATTTAGAATTACATTTATGGGATTGTGTTTCAAATTTCTCAAAGTAAGACCGTAAATGTTATAATAAACACAATGGGCGCGTTCAGGTACCCTATCATGATCAGTGAAATCATCGCCAATTTGATTTGAACATTTCATAGTTCTAAAAATTTTCATAACGTTGGCTTTGATTTTACTCAACATGTTCCCAACTGTTGGGTGCCCTGAAAGCGCCCAATGCTTACAGTAAATAATGTGAATGTGAAGAATACTATTCAATTTATCGTCAATCGATCAGAACGCCGCGTATCGAAAAAATGTCTAAGATTATGGTAGCCCCTTAAGCTTATACTACGTCAGATACATTTGTAACTATGATAAATCCTGCCATCTATCTAACATGATTGTAATTGATTGAAATTTATTTTACTTTATCTCTTCTTTGTTTATATGAACTTACGGCAACGACCATACTATGTTGAAAGTACCGGTTCTCGTCCGATCACCGAAGTCAAGCAACATTAGGCGAAGTTAGTACTTGGATGGGTGACCGCTTGGGAACACTTCGTGCCGTTGGCGTTTTTTTTTCAATTTTAGAATTTAATTTAAATTTACATAACATTCTTTTAATGAATTTTTTCGGCTGAATGACGTAGAATGTTTTGGAAATTATTCGCAACAAAGATTAGTTCGATTTTTTAATCATGCGTGTGATAACGTATAAATATTTTAAACAATTATTTATCATGTTTTTTCGTTTTTCAAAATTGTTTTGCTTTTTTTAACTCATCATTAGCATTACGGTAGTTCGAATTTAATTCACATCCTATAAACTATATTTGCATGTCTTGAATCTTGATTTACTTAAAAGTACTTTTCTTTGCATGCCGAACGTACGTTGATTTTTTCACGGCATCTGAAATGGCTCTAAAATATTTCGAATCTATAAGCATTCCAGTGTTGGTGGAAAACTGGAAACAAAGATTATAATGGGCAAGGTTGGAGGTAACGAACTATTCAAATCGAGGAATTCTTTCAAGAAAACTTGAAGCGCAATCCAGATAGAAGATACATGGTCAGGATACCTTTTAAAATGAGCCATAGCACTTTAAGAGAATCAATAAAAATAGCTATAGCCGGATTATTACAACTCGAAAGGAAGTTAAGAATGGATACCTCATTCAAGCAGATCTATCTCCAGTTCAATCAGGAATTCATTGGCCTAAATGAATCTCCCTCCATGATCAAATCAATTGGCGATACCAATATTCTATATATGTGCTGCATTCTGGGATTTGCACAAGCCACCATCCAAATAAGTCCTTTTAACCTCCGAGATATATACATCGAGGAATTATAGACAAACTCGAAATAATGACGACAAAATGGACATTAGTGGTTCATTAGAACTTGACTTCTTATACTGGAAGGAATTTAGAACATTAAAATGTCACACCCAGAGTTACAGTAGGTTTGTATGGAGTTGCTCGGTTTAAAATGCAGTGTCATTATACAGCAACTTCGAAAGATTCGAACTTAGCCGCCTTAGAAAAAAAAATCAAGAGTGGTATAAGTACTTCAAGCCGTATATTCCGTGTTATTTATTAACAAAAATATATTTATTTAACAGTAAAGAAAACTTCAAATTTATTTCGCATCTCTTTTGCCAACAATATAAAATAATGTACACTGATTAATGTTTTAGGTTGTTGCTCGTTGTAATCAATGATTAAATATGCTTCTAGAATTCGCTGAAAAAAGAATAAATTCACTTGTTCGTAGAAGTTCGACTCCTTTTCTTATAATTTTTTATATTTTTCTTCTATGCGCACAACGCGTCATTCACAATTTTGCTGATTTTATAAAGTGGATGAATGCCACTGTCGTTTAGTGTCGCTAAAATGTCTCTCCTCTTAGTAAAGGTCTCCGTTTAAGATCCCTTATTAGCGACAAATTAGAATCTTCGTTTAATGACGGCATTCGTGATACTGGTAAATTATTTGAACACGTATTTATAATGTTTTCTATCTCGGTTAAAATCGTACATAAGAGCTCATCTGACTGACGGCTTTCTGCATGGTAAAGCATGGTATAAAAACTTTTTGACCGAGCGGATCAAGTTTCCATCTTATTGTGGGATACTCAACAACAAATCGCTCAGTGTTTAGTATTACGGGTTAATTTTAATTTTTCAGGCCGACACAATTTGTTCCATTATCGGAATATATTTCCAATGGTTGTCCTCTTTTGGCTATAAATTTTCTGAGACACATTATGCTCGAGTCCGTACTTAATGGATACGCCATTCCTAAATGAATTGCTCGTACCGTAAGGCATGTAAATAGAACACCCCATCGTTTTTCTGTTTTACGCCCATTCGTTGTTTTCAGTGGTCCGAAGTAATCCACGCCCGTGGCAGTTGGAGCATTTCCTCAACTATGGGGTTGCTTGTTTATTCTTACACTGCTGGCAATATATTCGGCTAATCTGCATGACCACTGGCCAAATCCTAGTAATATAGTACCGTTGACGGATTTCATTCACTACTTCTACTACTAGGTACTTAATATGAACATTTAGCACAATTAGTGTTGTAATTGCTGGTCTTTTAACAACGATCGCAACACCCTCAAATTCGTCGATTCTCCCACGGATCCTTAGCACGCCTTTCTCATCAAGAAAGGGCGACAACTGATAATGTGAGCTCTTTCGAGAAACATTTCGACCTTGTGAAATATTATTTATTTCTTCCTCGTCGTACCTTTTCCATTGTGCTAATCGAATTAGGTTCGTTTCAGTCTCCAACAATTCGTCGAAGCCTAATGGCCCCGTTAATCGATCAAGCCCCTTGAGTTTTGCCTTGATGTTGTTAATGTACCGCATTACATATCCGTGAGCCCGTCTTAGTCTTTCCCATCGACTAAATCTATTGACATCTGGTATTGTAATGAATTTAGGAGTTCCAATTTGATGTATATATCGGCATTCTTCGGTTGGTTCAATAAAGTTCGATATTAGTGTCTGTGGCCAGTTCTCTTCAGATTGAAGTAAAAACAGTGGTCCTGTGAAGCATTGATTTTTTGAATTTATCGTGTTTGAACCTTTTCATTTTGTTGCTTCGTCTGCTACATTCTCTTTTGTTGGAACCCATGGCCAATCATCTGGTTCTAAAGAATCCAATTGCGATACGCAGTGCAACGTACGTTTTATTCTTTCTATGATCCGCTCGAATCCACCCAATACCTGTAGTTGAATCAACCCAAATCACACATTTGTCAAATTTGATTCTATGCTCCGCAATTATTGTGTTCCTCAAACGAAAAGCAGTACTGCAGCCTGAAGGTCTAATCGTGGAATTGAGAGTGCTTTAAGCGAAGATACCTTTGTTTTCACGCTCATCAAGCAATTTTGCACATTCGTTGCTGTTTTCGTTCGAAAATAAGCCACCGCTGCATATCTCTTTAGACTAGAATCTGCGAAAATATGTAGTTGAACAGATTCTATAACTGATGAAGGCAAAACGCTGGTGTAGCATGGTGGGATTTCGACCTTTTCTATTTCCGGCATCAATTTTATCCTAATCAGCCACTTATCATATTCCTTGTCGAGAATCTCTTCATCCCAATCTATTTTTGGTCGCCATATTTCCTGCATCAATATCGTAGCGTAAGCCAAGAAATTTGCAATTAGGCCAATAGGATCGAATATGGACATGGTGATACGTAGCACCAAATGTTTAGTGGGCTTTGCTCTCGATAGTATTTCTTGACTGATTCGATGTCGGTTAAATGCATAACGAAAACAATCTTGGGTGATGTCCCTACACATCACCGAGATGAGTTGCCAGTCCATGAGTTGTATAGTCGAGATGAGTTGCCAGCCCATTTTAGACATAGCGTTTCCTCTTCACCTTTCAACTTTAGTGCATCAGCTATGCTGTGCCGGTGTACAAATAAATTTGCTATACGTTTCCCAGTTTTGGTTGTTTGTTCTATCGGCCTATTCGATGGTGCCTTTTTTATGTTGCTTGAGTTTGGATTGTGCAACAAGTAGTGATGTTGTCGTTGGTAACCGTCAACGCTGCACTTTAAATTGGACCGGCATCAGATAAAACTGTGTAAATCTGTTAAACAGAATTTGCATAAAGCTTTATCTTTAACTAGTGTCCATCTTTGCTGTCGACTACTAGTGACGAATTTAGCGCACTTATCAACCTTGTATTTAGAGCCGCTACATACAGGACATGTTTTCTCTGGATGGTTAGATTTTATTACGTTGGTTACGTTTATATATGAGCCGAATCGCCCTGATCTACTTGATTGCTGTCTTCCCTTTCGTTCGCCAATTTATGAGTATAATTTGGATAACCTCTTTGTTTCTTATCTATTTTTTTGATCACTTCTGTTATCTAACTTTTCATCATTTAATGATACCACTTCACTGGCTGCCACTGCGAGATTGTATAGCCACCCGCTAAATGCCCTTAATGAAGCATTGCCAGATAATAACTTATATTCCCAGCAAGGTTTCTGCGATCACTTTTCATTTGCGACATGTCTCCCGAAAGCATAAATGCGATACGCTATTCGCAATGTGTTTTATAAATAACCGCATTGCGGCACATATTCAGAAAATGTACGCAATTCAATTGAAATTGAACTCTTTGCGTTATAAAGAAATGACGATAAAATAAAATTAGTGTGGAATCCTTCTTGCGATATGTCTACCGAAAGCGTAAATGCGAAATGTTATTCGCAATGAGTTTTAAAAGTTAACGCTCTGCGATATAAGTTTAGAAATTGGAATCATTAAAATTCGCTAACGCATTATGATTGTACTTTGTATGTAAGTCCAAAGTAACGGGTGATTTTTTTGTGGTTAGGATTTTCATGCATTAGTATTTGACAGATCACGCGGGATTTCAGACAAGGTGTCAAAGAGAAAGATGCTCAGTATGCTTTGACATTTCATAATGAATAGACTTACTAACGAGCAACGCTTGCAAATAATTGAATTATATTACAAAAATCAGTGTTCGGTTCGAAAAGTGTTTCGCGATTTACGTCCGATTTATGGTCTACATAATCGACCAAGTGAGCAAACAATTAATGCGATTGTGACCAAGTTTCGCACTCAGTTTACTTTATTGGACATTAAACTAACCACACGAATGCGTACAGTGCGTACAGAAGAGAATATTGCGTCTGTTTCTGAGAGTGTTGCTGAAGACCGTGAAATGTCGATTCGTCGCCGTTCGCAGCAATTGGGTTTGTGTTATTCGACGACATGGAAGATTTTACGCAAAGATCTTGGTGTAAAACCGTATAAAATACAGCTCCTGCAAGAACTGAAGCCGAACGATCTGCCACAACGTCGAATTTTCAGTGAATGGGCCCTAGAAAAGTTGGCAGAAAATCCGCTTTTTTATCGACAAATTTTGTTCAGCGATGAGGCTCATTTCTGGTTGAATGGCTACGTAAATAAGCAAAATTGCCGCATTTGGAGTGAAGAGCAACCAGAAGCCGTTCAAGAACTGCCCATGCATCCCGAAAAATGCACTGTTTGGTGTGGTTTGTACGCTGGTGGAATCATTGGACCGTATTTTTTCAAAGATGCTGTTGGACGCAACGTTACGGTGAATGGCGATCGCTATCGTTCGATGCTAACAAACTTTTTGTTGCCAAAAATGGAAGAACTGAACTTAGTTGACATGTGGTTTCAACAAGATGGCGCTACATGCCACACAGCTCGCGATTCTATGGCCATTTTGAGGGAAAACTTCGGAGAACAATTCATCTCAAGAAATGGCCCGGTAAGTTGGCCACCAAGATCATGCGATTTGACGCCTTTAGACTATTTTTTGTGGGGCTACGTCAAGTCTAAAGTCTACAGAAATAAGCCAGCAACTATTCCAGTTTTGGAAGACAACATTTCCGAAGAAATTCGGGCTATTCCGGCCGAAATGCTCGAAAAAGTTGCCCAAAATTGGACTTTCCGAATGGACCACCTAAGACGTAGCCGCGGTCAACATTTAAATGAAATTATCTTCAAAAAGTAAATGTCATGGACCAATCTAACGTTTCAAATAAAGAACCGATGAGATTTTGCAAATTTTATGCATTTTTTTTTAAAAAAAAGTTCTCAAGCTCTTAAAAAATCACCCGTTATTTTCAACCTTTTTGTAGTTTGGTCACTGCAGTCTGATGATACGACCAATTTTTTAATATAAAAAATTCAATGTTTCATTAGTAACTGCCAACGTCTTGGTAACCTCACCAGTGCTGTCGTTTTAAAAATTGTAAAAGGAGCACATTTCGAATTTCAGGGGAGTATTTTAAGTTAAAAGGGAGTACATTTAAAATAAAAATAATTGGAAATAATACATTCGAAATTATACATATAATTTAAAAAATAATATGTAATTATAATTTAAAATAAATCACATTTATTGGCCCGTTCCACACTCTACTTCTTTTGAAGTATACTTCTTACTTCAAAATAAGTCGTAAAAGATTTTTTATTGCTAATTTAAAACCTTATTTTATATTTAAACAACTTTTTTTGTATTGTTTTATTCTGCTCTCTCGAAAATAAAATTTGAATAAAAATCTAAATCTCAAAAATGGGCTTAAATTTTTTAATTTTCGTTTCTATATTTTTATTTCGGATTAATCGAAAAATTTAATGTCGCAGTTAAAACGGATTTTGTAGGTAAAAGGGGAAAGAAAGGAAGGTGAAGCTGGTCTTATGTAACCGTGTGTAGCATGGCTCATTTATGTTAAAGCTACTTTACAAAAAAAAACTTGTTGATAACTGAGCCCCAATTAAAACCAGTATCATAAGCAAACGGGGAAAGAGACGAAAATGAAATAACTACTTTGAAGTAAAGTGAGGAACGGTCCATTGTAATCACAGAAATAAATATCACTTAAAAGAACTTAGATTAAGCACATGAAATATACATGCTTAAATTATAAATTATTTTTTGAATTTAATTAATAAATTTTTGGATGGAATCCATTTGCCAGTATTTGAATATAAAATTCAAAATATCCCTGGAGGAGTACAAAATGAATTAGCGTAGTACAGGAGTACAGTCAAGTCGAAAGTAGTATAAAACTCCGATCGTTCTCACTTCGACAGCACTGAACCTCACCTTGATGTAAATAACACTATCTATCGGGCTATTATCCAGAATGATCAAACATTTCTTGGCTATTTTTAAGAATAACCCAATTTTAAACTTATGGCGAATTGAAGTTAATCTAGTGACAACATTTAAGAATTATATGCGATACGCGGGCGTGTATATGCAGGTAATCCTCCAGATTTACGAAAGGTTGTACCAGCGGTATACTATTTATTATTATTAGATTCGGTTAAAGTTCATCTGGCGATAACGTTTGAAAATTGTATGCGATATACTGATGAGTACGTGCAGGGCATCCTTCAGTTTTACGAAAGTTTCGTTCTAGGTAGTACTAGCGATATTCGACCGATATTCGACCGATTATCTTTAGGACACCTCGAGCCTATTTAGAAAAGATAAGCGCAAGAAAAAGAAAAGATAAATTTCATAGTTTTTTGTTCGTGGAGTCAAAGTTATTCGTGCGACAATATTTGCGAATTATAGGCGATATTGCGAGTAGTCGCTGGATGAGTATTCTACAGATATTCCACCGATAATCTGCGTCCTTGCTGGGATTTGACCCATTCCAATTTAGTTGTTGTTGGCAACTTTTCTATGAGTTCATATAGAAGAGTTGGGTTAGATGCTCTTCGAGCCCTTTGGAATACCGTACAGTCGAGTGTATACTATTCATTAAATCACCATTTTGTGATCAGTTGGAAGATGCTATTTCTTGGAGAATGCCATATTTTTTCTCAAAGTTTTTTCCACCCAACGTTTCTTCTCCTCCAGCTTCATAAGTTCTAACTTCTTTGTATGCAAGGCTTTGTGGGTGGAACCCGGTACCTCCCGATCCAAATGCCAAAGCTTTAACCACTGTGCCATTTGGTCGGTGCTTCATGTTTTCTTGAAAGGTTTCCTCGATTATTATTTCGTTCTCGGCGAGACTTCTTTCTTCTGGAATGTTATCATTCTCAATGAATAATTGTAATTGTTCTTGAATTGAGTTGATGTTCCTTACTTCCAAGCTTGCCGATTATAATCTTTGTTTCCAGTTTTCCACCAACACCCGCAATATTTACGTAGGTTTTCCTTTTTTTAACAATCAATATAGGTTAGCATTCAATACAAAAATTAATGATTGCGAAATGCTTATCTTTCAACAAGAGTTTGTATGTGCCTGCAGTACCAAGCCCTATAAATCTATTTCAAAATATTACACAGCATTTCAGCTGCCGTGAAAAAAAAATCGTACGTTCGGCAAGGAAAGAAAAGTAGTTTTAAATAAATCAAGATATGTAAATACAGTTGAGTTATTAAAATTATTAAATTCAAACAACCATTGCTAATGAGTTAAAAAGCAAAACAATTTTGAAAAACGAAAAAACATGATAAATAATTGTTTAAAATATTTATACGTCACGCATGATTAAAAAATCAAACTAATCTTTGTTGCGAATAATTTCCAAAACATTCTACGTCATTCAGCCGAAAAAATTCATTAAAAGAATGTTATGTAAATTTAAATTAAATTCTAAAATTGAAAAAAAAAGTATGGTCGTTGCCGTAGGTTAATATAAACAAAGAAGAGATAAAGTAAAATAAATTTCAATAAGTTACAAACATGTTAGATAGATGGCAGGATTTATCATAGTTACACATGTATTCGACGTAGTATAAGCTTAAGGGGTTACCATAATCTTAGACATTTTTTGATTGACGATAAATATGCTGAAATGAAAATACATACCTACTATTCATATTTTACATTCTTATTTTACTATAAGTAAAAAACAGCACATTGTAGCAAATAGTTTACGGCGACTTTTAATTTTTCTTATCAAATATTAAATGGTATGAATTTTTATGTTTATTCAAAAAATTTAAGTTTTCATTTTAAAACGCAAGTTCAAGCTAGAATTTTATCTTGTTATACTTGTTATACTTATCAAATCCGTCCCAAATAAACGATTATGTTGATTTGGGACATATGATTGAAGTAGCGTGAACATTTTATAACGGTGAGTGAGGTCAAGCATCCAACCAACAGTATGGGAAATCATATTAAGATTTCGTACTAATAAATGTGGTTTAGGTGCCGTTATTGAAAAAAAATATACCGGCAGGTCATCGTATCGGAAGAAGAACAAAGAGAATACCAATCAATTTTATGGTGAGAAAATCGAGACGAGACGTTGAAACATTATACCAGATTACTCGAGTCACGTTCCTCGCCATCAAAACAATGCAACAACTATAGCAATTTACTCAGATGATGAAAATATCCAGAAACATATATTGAGCGATTTATGTAGACGACGAAGGCTATGAAAATATTAGCGAATGGTGGATTTTATTTGAGGAAGTGGAAGTCAAATATATGCAGCTTGTGTGAGATGAAGAACGATGTACCTGTGAGAGGCATATGCAAAGACAAAATATCTACAATCAAACGACACATTCTCCTTTAAAATTGGCGCAATTAATAAAAGAAAAATTATATCAGAATCACCTTGCATCTTTGATTCTCTGAGTTTCCTATCATCGTCTTGAAAATATTATTTCAGAAACTATGGATTCTAAAAATAGCCTGGGATGACCAATTGCCACGAGAATTTGAAGAGGAGTACAGCAGAATCCGAAATTAGTTCATACAGGCATCAATTTCCAAAATTGACAAACCATCTGGGCGAATACAAATACACAGGTTTTCCTTTTCAGACACTACTGAACTTGTCTACTGTGCAGTGATATAAGTCGAAAGTAGCCCCATAATCAAAAAGATGTGTTTGCCTCGTCTAACAACATTGGGTGCATAAAATCTAAAGATAATCCAGCGGATTATGGTTCCAGAGGGGCTACCATCAACGGTGAAAAGTACCAGTATGGTTGATTCAGTAGCAGACATCATGGCCAGTCAATGAATTACTAAATTTTCAAGAAACCGATCATGATATGGAATACAGCAAAAACTTTCACTACCGACAGTTGCACTTCACGTGGAATGTATACGAATGGTGGCATACGTATTGAGTTTCTTAAATACCATTAAAATTCCTATGCCGGAGATCAAAATCACTAAACTAAAATGGATCAATTGGGTACAACAAATGTTGTTTAATGAAGATATTCAATAATAAATCGAGACTTTTACCTGTAGCGCCATTTATGGACGAAGATGGTATGTTGCGAGTTGGTGGTCGATTACAAAATTCGGATAGTTAACATCTTGTAATTTTACCCCAGAAACACACATACCAACCAGAGTCGTATGGGATGTTCATTTGTCACTACTTCACGCGCGCCCAACCTGTACCTCAAATTATAACGCAGCAATATTGGGTGATTACCGTGCGAAGCAGATTCCAAAGTATCTCTATGCAGCTAAACAAATATTGGGAAATTTACCATGCAGCTAGGGTCACTATGACAAAACCATTAAACCAATCGAAAATTGCGGTATTGATTTTTGGGGCCAATTTACGGCGAGAAAGGAGACAGGAAACCCGTTTTTAACCAACGGCTACATATGTACCTATATTTATGTGCCTTTCAGTCAAAAGTATTCATATAGAAAGAGTAACCTGTAAAAAGCTTCACTGCCAGTGCAGAATTTCTGAACCAAAATAGCATCGAGAAATCTTGCATCCTGCAATGCTCGCAAAATACTAAGTGACTTGGGGTGCAACTGAACTTAAATCCACTTTCTTAATTTAAATCATAAGTAATTTATTAGTTTATATTTAACATTAACAAGAAAGAGGTTGAAGCCATAATCATAATTACGCCAACGCTTGACATTACTGAACCTGCGCCTCCTGGATTTGCTGTTGGTGGTGTATTTGGTGTGGGTGTGGGGGTGGGTGTACTTGTTGATGGTGTTGGTGTACTTGGTGATGGTGTTGGTGTACTTGGTGATGGTGTTGGTGTACTTGGTGATGGTGTGGGTGTACTTGGTGATGGTGTGGGTGTACTTGGTGATGGTGTGCGTGTACTTGGTGATGGTGTGGGTGTACTTGGTGATGGTGTGGGTGTACTTGGTGATGGTGTGGGTGTCCCCGGTGTTGGGGTTGGTGTTGTCGCCCCAATTGTTGCATTATTACATCCGTTTTGATCACACACTGCACATGCTACCGTATTATTACAAATCGTGGCCTGATCACTTGAACACGCTCGAATTGCAACTCCACCCGTGGTCATTAACGCAACACATTTATTATTCGTATTATAATTCAAGCATACGGTAGGATCCGCAGCGGTCGCGTTTCTACACGTGCTATTGACACGTGAATCGCATTGGTGGCAGAATAATCGATTTGCTGGGAAAATGTGACTGTTACATCCACTTGTTGAATTACACAAATCGCAATTGGCACGGCAATATGTTTGTTGTGTTGCATTTAAATCTCCTAAGCAGCCGCGCATAATATTTTGTCCTTGCAGCATTGAGTAACAGGTGTCCACCGACTGTCGACATGGCACTGCACCAACCAAATTTGGTGCTGTAGTACATTCCAATTTAGTGGAATTGCACTGAACACAACTGATGGATTTGTCGAACACCGATGGCTTGTTACAACCACTAGTGGAACATTCAGATACGATACATGATGATGCATTTGCACACGATTTCGTTCGATTAAATCCGCTAAGGCATGCAAATTCGGTGGGTTGTCCATTTTTTAATATCGATAGACATTTTTCGGTTGGTGAGTATAATTCACAAACGGTAGATGTTAAATTGGTCGCGGAACATCCAGCCGATTCACACTGATAGCAATGGACGCGATCTTTTGGAAACATTTTAGAATTGCAATCTTCGTCTAAACAAGGTTCACATAATCCGGTTCCCGATAGGCATTCAGCTTTCAACGTGGGTGAAAGGTCTTCGTAACACGAGCGATGTGTCGTAGCTCCAGTTCCGGTCCCATTTGTTATGTATGTGGCACAGCCATCGGTACAATTTGTTAATGTACTTTGAGCTGGTGCACCTACACAATTTTTATCTGACGATGATTGATCACACTTCCTACACTTAATGGGAAAATCAACTTTTGTATTGCATCCATTTTCACTGCACTGTTTGCACCGGTTTGGCTTGCTTTTGCATATGTCGAGAATAACGGTCTCAACGTCTTTGCTGCACGATTGTTTTGCTCCGTAAATATTATAAACTGAACAAGTGTCATTCGCGACATCACAATAATCGATTGCTGTACCTCGATAACATTGTCGTCGCCCCACTGGAAATTCATACGTATTGCATCCTTGCGTTGAGCAAGTTGAACATAGAGTCGTCGTATTTCCAGAACACGAAATTAATTCCGATATCGTTAAAATACAGCCGCGTTGTGTTGTTTCGCCATCCGATCGGATATAACACGATGGCGGTCCATTGTAATTCGGTGCTAGGCATCTCGTAGCTGTATATGAAGTGGGCGATGTTAAGCATGTTCTATTTTTAACCGATGAACATTGGACACAGGTATGATCTACTCGTCCTAAACTATTACAATTATCCGTATCACATTTTGAACATTGCGTATTTGTGGTGTCGTCACATGATGCTTTTTCTGTTATGTTCAGGGCGCCATAGCATGCTCGCTTTATCGGTAAATCTAAAATACAAAAAATCACTCAAATCAAACTCAAAATATTAACAAATAAACACTCACATCCATCGTAAATCGTAACACAATTATCGGGCGCGGTAGTACAGTTTGTAATAGTAAATCCAAATCGTTGGGATTCGCAACTGGTTCCCTCGCATGTGTAACACTGGCGTAAATTTTGGCCATGCGAACCATAAATTGTTAGGCTTGCGATGATAAAAATGTATTGTATCCAAAATTTATCCATCATGCGTTTCGGTATGCGATTCGTACGTGATTGCAGGAAAATTTAATTTCCTCATGAATTTATATATTGGGGCGGGGGATGGTGTTCGATGGTTACTTTATTGAAGTATGTTTGATAACAATTTTATTGATTTAAATTTATTGTGGAAATTTAAAGTTGCGTTCTTATCATAAGAACTACTCGACATATTTGCTAAATGCACTCATATCTATTGTTTTCATTTAACAAGTTACGAGTAGGTTCAGAGAAGTCATTAATTAAATATTCCCCAAAGACACACCTGGCCATGTTTAAATTATGTTATAGATTATTCGAGCGATCGATAGAATAACCGTCATTTCGCAACCCGATTCTCAGACATGGCATTCGGATTGATGGATGCCGCTGTTCTAAATCATTTCTTGCGTGCCCGATAAGATGTGGGAATTTCTATATGGAAATAAGTATTTGAATAACCCTTGTAATCCAAGGTTAAGTGCCCACTATTCGAGTAGTTGAGATAAAAAAAGTGTAGCATATTTAGTGATTCATTCATTTATGTGATGGAGAATGGGGGGTTTCAAATAAAACACGACATCCATTTGAGTTATTTGTATAATTGAAATAAAATAAAATTTATTTTAAAACTCTCCACAATGCCATAATCCTAGATTGCAACCCAATTTGTAGCTGTGCTATATAGAGAAATGTACAAAATGATATAAAATTGTATACATTCAGGCGAAAATATCAAAATAATTCATTATAACGAGTAAACAGATTTTTGTTGAATTTTAAGGTCTGGTGGAAGTTACAACAGTTAGAGCTGGGGATTTTTATTTCATCTCGATGTTATCGCATTTATCTTGGCGTCACATAATAACAAATTTCGTATTAATTTTGTAATTGTAGTAGAAGATAGTGTTGTGGTCAGAGCTTAAGATCGTTTTCAAGTAAAATATCAACTAACCGTAAACGACTTTAATTTGACATAGTCGCCGCAAGCCAGTGAAAAAAGCATACGATAAATTCATGAATCACTATAAAACGCAAATATCTTCAAAGTAATTAGATCAATTTGAATCACTTGATTGAGTAATTAAACTTTAGGATTACGAACCCAGTAAACACATAGCAAAAATACATATCTGAAAATTAGACCATAATTAAATTTGTGAAAAATCAAATTATACTCATTTAGAAATGTTGAGCTTAAGCTGAAAATGTTTGCAAATAAAATTGATAAATTTCACTCAAATTCTAATCCAAAATTTATATTTCATAACCTAAGTAATTTACACCTTTAAGTGATTTTTAATTTCGTATTTCACTCAAACCACTCTACAAAAAATCACTCAAACCATGCTACAAGTTTTTGTACTTCAATTAGCAAAGAATTCTAAACTACGACATATTTATAAAACAAGAAGATCAAATCAACTCAAACTTAATAAATCATAGAGTAAAAACTGAAATTTTTGGAATTTGGCTGATCGATCCCGATATACATACCGAAGTATGTTCAACCAAGGTTGAGTTAAAATGTATACATTTCAAATAGCTAATATTCTGTCGGTTGTTTTGTGAATCAACCTTATCTTTATGATCAATCAAACGTCCACATTTATAATTTCTAACCATGTTGAAACTAAAAAAAGACATTATCAACTTACATTTGAAAACCTAACATAAAATAATAATTTGAAGACGAGTGTGGCTCATATCGAGCTGTTTTGCAAATACCGAACAAAAACTATGAACTGTTACGGGTGGAACCTCTGAACCGATAGAGCCTAACATGTTGAGCGAAAACGAAATATTTGCCCAGAGGATATGAGCGAAACTCCTCAATTCCGCTCCGTTTTACGGACTACTTGAATGAATTCTTGGGAGGTGTGCAAGAATCAGTGCCCGATATTATGTATGGAAGAAACATTCTAAAGCCTTACAAAGAACACCCCCACCGTCTCCATACAGAGTTTTTCAAAGCCTAGGTAGAGTGAAATACCCAAGGTGCCAAGAAGAGACAAGGGAAAGAAAACCTCTGAAAGAGCTGTTGGAAGACGAAGAATACTTAAAAGGAAACGAAAGTTTTCGCGAAAGCCAAACCATAATAAATAAAGAACTCCTCAGTTTTCAATGGTCGGACACCGATGACCAAGGCAAAAAAGTCAAACAAAACATTGTTATCGGAGATTTTGCAAATCTTTAATCAAAATTCTAGATCACGATCCAATTCAAATGCACGAAGACGTAAAAATTCTCGATCAAATTCTAAAATTTACTATTCTGTGAACCATCGGCTGAGAATAGTTTCATTTACGTTTATCATCATCATTTTGGCACAAAGACATTGAAATGTAAACCAAATTGTAAATTCGTATCAAATAACGCCGATAACAATGTTTCAAAAAAATAAATAGTCTGTTACGACTTCACGATTATAACAATGCTCCACACCCTTTACTTCGAATTTTGGTTTCATTGTAATCAGTTGATTGCTGTGTGTCTAAAATCACTTGTTGTATTTTGTACATCCCTTTTAATTGTATTGTTCGACGAGTAAATGATACAGTGCTTATGATCGTGAACTTCTTGCGGCTTATTTGGAGATAAAACACTTTCGACATCTTCTCGAGTGCTGTTTATTCACGCTCTACACCGATCATAAACCACTTGTTTACACAAATCGGAAGAAGCATCTGGATAACGTTGTCGCAGATACTGGACTGGATAACGTTGTCGCAGATACTCTTTCACGTATTAATCAAATTTCTATTCCCGAAATTATTGATTATGCTATCATCGCAGATGCTGAGACCAATGACGAAGAACTTCAAGGAATTTTAAGGAGTGTTCTCAAATTCGAGAAAATTCCCGTTTCTTTCAATTCATAAAAAATAATTTATTGCGTATGTCTACCGCTATACCTAGGCCATTCATTCCTTCAATTTTCCGAAAACAAGTTTTCGATGCTTTTCATAACCTTTTTCACCCAGGCGTTAAAGCTTCCATCCAACTTTAGACTCAGAATGTCATTTGGTGATCGATAAAAAAGGATGTTGACTTGCTCGCACGTTTTCTTACGAACTGATGCAGTACACAGATCACTGCACATATACTGGACCGTATTTGGTTATCGACCGTACACTTTGGATCGGACCGGACGACACGCCAAAATTTCCATCGACCGACTCAAACGATGTTACTCGGACAATAAATCACAAATTACAAACGCACCAACTATACAAAGTGGATTAGTTTCACCGACTCACGAACCAGAACTCATTATTTCGGCTGACGGACCGAAGTTAGCTACTGAGAAGCCGAAAGTTTGTAAAAACGTTCGTTTCGATCTTACGCCGAATCCTAAAAAACTACAAGGTCGGATCGTGTATCCAGGAGTCCTACCAGATTCTTACATTATCGATAGATCCTCGATCTCTCTGGGAGGGAAGTATTGTGGCATCTTCACACGCTGTATTGAAACTCATCATATAAAATTTACTAGCACCTGAATGGTTAGTTGGGTGGGTATAAACCAACTCTGGGTAAAATATTGTAGTGTGCGTCGGGTTTTGATTAGTGAAAAATTTTAGCAAGCTGTGAAGAAAGAAAAAGTTTTTGTTTTTTCGTGTAAAGGTTGACAAGAAAAATAAAAATGTGAAATTGGTGCACAATACAGAGTGCCAACACAAAAAACAATGATCTGTCAGTCTCATCAGAAAGTTTTATCATTTGTTGTTATCGCGTTCGATCATGTCAAATAATTGAATCAGAAAATATTAAAAACCTGATAAATAGAAAAAAAATATTTGTTTTCGTGAAATTTCGTGGTGATTTCGAGTATTGTTTGCAAAAATTATTTATCCACATAAAACAACTTGAAACGTGAAAAGAAACAACGCGAAATGCGATTAGCGTCAACTAGGTTGAGAGAGCGGCAGTCAAGAGCAGTAGAACCACCCGAACAATATGTAGCAGGTATAGAACAAGTTCGAATCAGATCTACTACAGCAAAAGCTGCTGAAACGTCTCAACAGCCCAACAGAAACCCGACTTGAAGGTAATCAATTATGAGCGGAACCACATTCATCAATTATGAGCGGAACCGCATTCAGTTCTTAAGCTCCGATTAAATGTAAACCATGCCGAAACACCAACATGTAACATCGGTATAAATTCTGGCATGGTTGCAGTATTAAAAACAAGCTCACTTATTGTATGGGATGAATGCACTATGGCGCACAAAAAATCTCTTGAAGCTCATGAGCGTACTCTCAAAGATTTTAGAGACAATGACCGACCAATGGGTGGAGCTCTATTGCTTCTTGCTGGTGATTTTCGATAAACTTTGCCAGTGATTACATGATCAACACCAGCCGATGAACTAAATGCATGTTTGAAAGCGTCATATCTTTGGAGACGTGTAGTACATTTACTTCAAGATGTTGCTGCGTAAATATTCGCCAAACAGCTTTTGGATATGGCCGATGGAAAACTTTCGATTGATCCGCCTACACGTGAAATGTCTTTTCCACCAAACTTTTGCCAAATGCAGTCATCAATTCAAAATGTTGTGTAGAAAGATTTCCCCTATATTACAACCAATTTCAAAAATCATAATTGGCTTTGCGAACGAGCAATTTTGGCTCCGAAGAATGATGATTTCAACAAAATAAAAAATTATAAAGTTTTTTTATAATAAACAATTAAAAATAATACTAAAACACTTTTTCCATTTATTTCAATTGACTTTTATTTACAGCTACATATTTTTCCAACTTCATTCGTTCGCCGTCTATTACGTACTACTTTTTCATTCCATCATCATGTTGTACAGTACCTTACTCTACAGCTCATGTTTTACAGTGTCGTACTCTACACAATCTATTTCAAATGAAGCTACCCGGTGAAGTTGTCAAATACAAATCGATTGACACATCGTTATAGATGAGGAACAAGCTGTCAACTATCCAATAGAGTTTCTTAGCTCTCTGGAACCACACATATTAACTTCAAAAATTGGTTCATCGTTGATGCTTATTTGCAACTTAGATCCATCGAAATTGTCAACCGAATAAGACTTGCTGGGGTGGGATGTTGTAACATCACTTTTTTCGATACTATCGAAATTTATATCTCTTTCATTACGAATAAAATTTAACGTTTTCCCATCTATCAATTACGTTGTTTCTAATGCGATCTCTACCTAATCGAAGAAAATACTAAGTCGTTCTACTCTTATTCTATCACCTACGTATTTTATGAGTGATACTTTATCGAAAAACAAAAAAGAGATAAACAAACAATTTATTCTAGTAGCGTGCGATCGCAATATTCAAAGCAAAATTGAAAAACGAAATGGCAAGCAATTTTATTTTAGGAAAAAGAGATATGATATTCGATAAATATCGAAAAAAGTTATGTTACAACATCCCACCCCTGTTTTAAAAAACGATGTGCTACGAATTCCAAAAATTTCAACCGATTTGCCCCTTGATTTCAAGCGATTACAGTTTCCAGTACGTCTGGCTTTTGCCATAACCATAAACAAGGCTCAAGGGCAATCGCTAAGTGTTGCTGGTTTGAACTTAAAAAATTCCTGTTTTTCGCACGGCCAATGCCAAAAATCTGTATGTTTACACACCTACCGAAAAAACTCAAAATATTGTTTATCCACTAGCATTAAGATAAAAAAGTTAGTAACAAAATGTATTTCTTTTTTAGCCTAGGTAGTAGCACATGTCGGGTATCCCTTAGTTATATAAATTTTATTAATTAATTTATTTTTCATGCGTATGTTACGATATTCGCCACCTATAACTAGCTATCGGATTTGACAATTGAATTTTTTCGTAAATTCCGGATTTTTCTTTCATAATAGTATTTCCCCACGGATCGGAATTTTTTCGTTTCATAATGTGAATAACCGACGCAAGAAGGATTTTACGATGTCGGAAAAATTTCATAATAGGGCTCCAGATTATTTAAATAATATCCAGCAGCGGTCGGCGATTCAGTATTGATTAAAGATGATAACACGCCCGTATGTAAATGGCCTCTTGGTCGTATTATTCAAGTACATCCCGGTTCAGGTGGAATAGTGAGAGCTCTAACCTTGAAAACATCTGTAAGAGTAAATCCAAGTTCGGGATAAGCGTGAGTTTCTTCGGCCGAGTAACACGTCAGTATTTTTATAAAACTATAAAAATTTGTGTATGCGTGCGCGACCGCAGAAAATTTTAATTTTTCACTCGGGCTTATATATTTTCGTGAGGGAGAGGGAAAATATTTTACTTTTTTGACATAGATGCGATAATATTTTATTCTTACCTATTTTAAATTTTTATTTTAGTGAATATTAATTTTGCACTTTTAACATGTGAAGTGCTCGATATATTTGCTAACTACATATAGGAGTCATATCTATAGTTTTAATTAAACAAGTTATGAGTGGCTTTTGAAAAACCATTAAATACGTGTTGTAATGAAAAATGTGTATCGTGATATACTATATGGCCTAGGTGGGGATGACTCACTTACATTTCAGATACTCGGCTCAAAATTGGGACTCGCCAAGTGAGGAATTTATACGTAATGTGGATATATGAAAACTTTTGATAGAACACTTCCTTGGTTTACAAATCAATACCAGTCTGAATTAAATTCGAACACGTATCGAAAGCGTACTAAGCTTTTTTACCAAATCCACAGAGTTTATTGAAGTATATTTTATAACAATTTTACATGGTTGCTAAATGCGTTGCATATTTGCTAAATGCGCTCATATCTATTGTTTTAAGTAAACAAATTACGATTAGGTTCAGAGAAGTCATTAAATATTTTCCATATAGTCACATCTAACCATGTTTAAATTGTGTCATTGATTACGCGAGCGATCGATAAAAAAACGTTATTTCGCAACCCGATTCTGAGACAAGGTATTCGGATTAATGGACGCCGCTGTTCAAAATCATTTCTTGCGTGTCCGGTAAGATGTGGGAATTTCTACATGGAAATAAGTATTCGAATTCGAGCGGTACTTTTTAATCAGAAAATGTTTATTGTGTGATTCTAACCGATTATAGAAAGTAACCCAATGTTAAGTGCCCACTATTCAAGTAGTTGAGATAAGAATGTTATAAAAAAAGTGTAGCATATTTAGTGATTCATTCATTTATGTGGCCGAGAATAAAAGGGTACCATAAAATAAAACACGACATTTATTTGAGTTATTTGTATAATTATAATAAATACATACATATATTCAATATAATTCAAATAAAATAAAATTTATTTTAAAACTCTCCACAATGCCATAATCCTAGATTACAACCCAATTTGTAGCTGTGCTATATAGAATTATGTATGAAACTATATAAAATTGTATACATTCAGGCTAAAAATCATCAAAATAATTCATTATAACGAGTAAACTGATTTTTGTGCATAGATTTGGTGGAGAGTTTAGATTTGGTGGAGATTATAATATCTAGGAGCTGGGGATTTTTATCTACGTTTAGTCTACGTATGTGACTATTTATTTAGTAGAGAGATTAAATGATTTTTCTAAAATATATTCCATTAATCCGATTTTTTTGGCAAAATAAACCATAAAATATTTATATACACGAATAATTTATGCAATTAAATTTGTACGTACGTAATTTTGAGCGATTTATTTACGATTAATTAAATTATTGTTCTCTCGATGTTTTCGCATTTATCGTGGCGTCTTACATAATAACAAATTTCGTATTACTTTTGTAATTGTAGTAGAAGATAGTGTTGTGGTCAGAGATTAAGATCGTTTTTAAGAAAAATATCGACTAACCGCAGACGACTTTAATTTGACATACACGGCAAGCCAATAAAAGCGTGAGATAAATTCATGAATGACTATTTGAATCATTTGATTGAGCAATTAAACTTTAGGATTAGGCACCCAGTAAAAACATAGCAAAAATATCTATCTGAAAATTAAACTACAATTAAATTTGTTAGCGATTTGATAATTCATAATCACTTGAAACCACAACTTAAAAGTCAAATTACACTCAGTTTAAAGCTAAAAATGTTTGCAAATAAAATTGACAAATTTCACTCAAATTCTAATCCAATATTAATATTGCATAACCTATATATTAATTAGATCAATTCACGTCCTTTATTATGATAATCAAATCATATAATTAAATCTAAAATTAAACATAAGAATTTTAACTATCTAAGACCTAAGTATCTTCAGCCAACTTTGAGTTAAAATTCATAAATTTCAAATAACTAATATTCTGTCGGTTGCTTTTTGAATCAAACTTATTTTTATGATCAATCAAATCAAACGCCCCATTTAGAATTTCTAACCAAGTTGAAACGAATTTGAAAATTTAAATTTGACTCATATTAACATAATCATTAACTTATTAGTTGAAAATAAACCTTTCTTACTCATTCCAGGATAGTGAAAACGGCCTATGATAGAAGAGTTGGCGTAGTCTCAGAGATGTGGAGAGTGGCTAATTACACTCCATAGAATCTTAGTGTCAATGATACCCTTTATAAAAGGCTAGATATTGGTGCCACAGAGCCAGTAAATAAAAGAACCAAATCTAAAAGCGTGTAACTCATATCGAGCGCTTTTTAGAGATGGATTTAAGATATAGAATGCATATAGGATCATAAACCGCTTGAAGAAACCGCAGCCAATGATCAAAGTTGGACTTGATCCATCCGAAAGGTTTAAAAAAAACGGAGAAATTCATCCAATATACAAACTAGAGCACAGAAAAGAAAAGCAGATGTTGCAGTGGAAACCACACTGCAAACCGTCATGGATGCCCAGTCTACAAAAATATTATTAATTGTCACGTTCCAGGCGGTAGTCTAAAACTACACCAGATGCGCAGAATAATTTACATTTGCATAAGCCAAATGACTCTCTCGTTCGCTCAGAACATCAACCAACCGTTCTCCTAGGGCAATCCTCAAACGGTGAACCTATCCTGAATAACTACATGCAACTGATTATGCAGTTAGTGACAACAATGCAAAATATGCTAGAAAATCAAACCATTATCATCCAGAAATTAGAATGTCTCCGATAAATTATCTGAAGATATGCTACTGGAACGCAAACTTTTTTCATCATGCTTGATTGACATTAGCTTACTTGTAGCACAATGGGACGGAATTTTTGTAAATGTTTATATCTTTTAAATAATTTTGATAAAATTTCACTCAAAACAGAACTATTATGGTATTTTCGATAGCGTTTAATTTCGAGAATATCGAACGTTTCGATAACATCGAAAATAGCTATTATGAAATTTTTGATAGTGTTTTACTTCGATAATATTGAGTGTTTCGAGAATTTCGAAAATATCAGATGCAGTTTTGTCTGTTTTAGTGATGAGCTGTATTGAAAACATTTCCAAAAACTTATTAAAATTAGTTAAGTAACTAAAATATAAATATAAAATTTATTTATATTATGGAATCGAGCATTGAGCTGTTTTACAATCGAGTAATGATGTTAGGCCATCATCAGAAGTATCTACTGATTTGTAATATCGACCGCTTCGTGACAATAACTCCTATCTGACAAAACTGAATTGTTCAGGAAATTCAAAAAGCTCGTAATCGTTCTAAATGTTTCTTCTGTTTATGATGATTTCAAAATTTCATGTTTTTGATGATTTCGATTCGATTTAATATTTTTTCTTTTTTAACAAAGTTATTTTAATTATTTGTAAGCGTGCGTCTAATTTTGCGTCAGCCTTTCTTATCAAAATCTAATTTTCACAAGATTGTCAGACAGGAGGTATAGGTTTAGATACTTTCTAATCTTACGAAATTTGAAAATCCATATTTCTTAACCAAAATAATTTTAACGATCAGACGAAATCCGTTTCTCACCAATTACGGATCCCGCCCCGTTCTATTCTCATGCTCTAATAATATGACTAATATGTCGGGTAATTAAAAGTACTTCAATGTACCTTGAATTTTGCTAATCAGCCGATTACCAATCGCTTAACTACTATATACCATCCCCCAACCCAGTTTTTATTATTAATTTTCCCGTATAAACAACAGAAGGTTGGGACGATCAATATATGTATTCATTTTTAATGACATTTTTTGTCTACTTATTTTATTTCTTTCTCGTACTATATGTATAAAAAAATGTTTTTACAAATAAGTAAGCCGAAATCGATCGAGTGATTTTTTAAACTTTTTGGAAATTTTTTTTTCAAAAATTTAAGTGCTTAAAAAATGTGTTTATTTATAATTAATAAATTGTTGTGCAATTGTTTTTCATGCTAATTATATGCATTTTTCAATCCGCATTCTGGTTTGTCTTTGTTCGCCACATAAAGAGCAGTCGTAAACTCTCGATATTTCGAATAAAAAAACACTATCGAAAATACCATAATATAGGCCCCAGACCTCAACATTTTTTAATTGTGATCTTAATGTTAATTCATACTTCAACCTTGTTTCTTGCAATTTTAGTTGATTTCTAAAATGGATTTCAAATCAAGTTAAATTAACACTTAAGAAGTTTCGTCAAGAAATTTTACTCAACCTATGTTTTAAAAATTAAAATTTATTTTGTTCAAAGTTAAAGTTGTTTCATTCAACATAATTTCAGTTTTCAACAAAGCTTATAATATAAACGAAGCTAACGTAACTAAATACATAACTCTAACAAGTTTGTTGATCCACTTTCCCATCAAATCAAATCAAAATAAAAAAGTGAACATTTTTTAATTTCTTACTCTCTCTAAATAAAATTTAACTTAAATAATTTTGCGATTTGAGAAACACAGTCATTAATAACCACCACCAGTTTTGCGTTAGCGATCGCTTTTGAAATTTCACTCGAATTCCTAATTCAAGAATTTTCGATAAATTGGAGGCAGATTTTACAAGCCAAAACCTACCTTTCTGAACTAAATTGAATTAACGATAAGATAACGTAAATAAGCTCACGAAAATAATTTTTTAATCCATCATTGTAAAGCATTTTCATTAATCTCTAAAAAAGTTATTTCGATTGATGTAATTTCAATTCCAATTAAAATGATATAAATTTTGGAAATAAGACTGTGCACTTCAGCCAAAATACTTAACACATTTTAGCATTAATGCCCTGATTAGATAATTAAAAATCGTCTGTATACAGTAGATTGCGATATATCACATTTAAAGATCTGTTGCCGTCAATTCTGGCGAAAAGGACTCATTATATACCTAATTTTAACACAATGCGTTGAATAGTTTATTGACTTCTGGATAATGTAGCTAGAATGTTTGTGTTATCGATAAGATAACAAAACTAAGTTATAAATATTTGTTTGAGTGCGTGTCAATCCGAAATATGTTGAGTACCTTGTTTTGTTTAGATTTAAATAAATTAACGACGAGTTTCCAACCGGGTTGTTTCGAATTGGGCGTGAATCGGTAATTGCCAAAAGCAGTGCCAAAATTAATTTCAAAATATGTATATGGTCTTTTTTAGTTTTGGTTGTTATGTCACAGTTGTGTTCTTCGACAGTTGAAGTTGTGTATTTTCCAGAAAATAAGCAAATTTGGACCTTATTTTGTTAAGATTCAATTCTTATTTTAATATGAACTGGGATTCCGTACGAAATCGCATAAAACTTATCCTCTAAATATACCGGACAAGTGGTGCAGTCGTTAAGCTTCGGCACTTGTACCGGGAGGTACTGGGTTCAAATCCCATCAGATGCTTGATTCAAATCGAATTTTCATCATCGATTACAAACGGTGAACGGCCAACCCACGTCAATGTACAGGTTGACATGCACGGAGTATGATACCTTTCCAGATAGAACGCTAGATGTCGTTCCTTCGAGGTTGCTGTTTTCGTGAATATTTATAAGGGCCTTAATAACTTCTGTGTCTGCTCTTCATGTACCTACATATTTGAAGAAAAAATAATAAAAATTGGGTTGGTGTTGCACATCAAATAATGAGCCAGCAATATCCAATTGTTACAATTTTTTCACGATAATGGGACACAATATTATATCAATCACATCGCGATGAACCAAATTTACAAACGTAGATTCACTTTCTCGATTAGCACCATATGGAGTCTTCTGCTGTTGATATCGGATCTCCCCCTTACGGAGTGGTGCATCTTTAAATTCTCATTTGTGAGTGAGGATCATTATGCTAAAATTGAATTGAGTTTCATAGGGTCTATTTTTTAATTCAATCTAATTTCACTGTCAAAAAATATTCTGTGTGTTTTATTCAGCCTTAGTAATTTTACTCTGCATACCGCGTTTTATTTGCCAACTGTGCTTACAACATGTGTACTCAGTCGGTTCTTCAAATTTGACTCTGAAAAGAATATTCTTTCTGAAAGAATAAAATATTACTCTATGCACACGGGATCTATTTGGCCATGTTCAACTACAATATGGTACAATACCCGGGAAGCCTGCTTGTTCGGGTTAAATTAAAATACCGATCCTAATAGGATGGTGGTCCTCCTATACGGATAACACCATTACAATCGAAAAACCAAAGTAAAATGTAAATATTCGTAAATACGAAAAGTTAAGTTGTGAGAATAGAATATAATTCGCTAGTAATACAACTACATGGTATTGTTCTATATATATAGACAATATTCCAATGTAAACAATACAACATCAGTCGTCGCGACCTGATGAGAGGACTGATTTTTTCAAATTAATAATCTCACCGTCTAGGGGGGTATAATAGAAATGTTCTCATATAATTACGATCGATAATGTTAAGAACTAAAAACTGTGGTCGTGTGCGCTGATCTCAGTGAGACACGATACAAATCGAACCTAATTTACTACAGTAATGTCGCCATCTACAAATCGTGTTTAGGCATACAGGTCAATTACTGAATTTTCTGCTAATTTGAAATACGTTACCTAGTTTATAAAACAACCGCTATGTTTCTTTCAATATATACTTTATTTGGAATAAGCTATTTTAACCATACTACGATTTTTCTTCCTAACTAAGCCTGATCCCAATGGACAATTAATTCCAAAAACTTAATAATTTTAGAAGAACCTCTTCCAATAATTTTTCATGATTGAGTTGGCCTACGAAGTTGTGTTAACGTAAAAAATTGTTTTATTTCTGGATTTCTAGGCCATCTGAGTCTTCATACGATTCATCAAGTTGTTTACCTCAACAATTATAAAATGTCATTCTACTTTATCGAATTTGACGAATTACTCATTTTGGAGAAGAAACACTCGATAATTTTATTCCGATGTGAGAAAATTAGCACTTACACATTTTTATAAAAAAGTTTAGTTCAGAGAAAGAGTAACAAATGTGATTTTACATAATTTATGAAATACATAGAAAAAAAAAATTACAATAATTCCTGGCCTACACCTATAATTCGTTAATTCGAAGGACAAGGCCAACATATTGGTTTGTGCGTTTAAAGTTCAACACATCGAGCGAACAATAATTATAAATTTTACTAAAACGAGAAAAAAATTTGTTTTTTGATTTACAGTTTTGTTTAAATTACCATCACATTTTGTTTTTAAAAATTTATCATTAATTCTTACATTTTAATTATAAATGTTATTTAATTTAATCATAAAAATTTTAAACTTTTTGCATTTTTCAAGTCTTTATATATATTTTGTATGAATAGAAAGAATAATATTAGATTAAAATAAAAAAAAAATCATTTTTCCAAAACAAACAAAAAAAAAATAATTCAGACTAATTATTATAAATTTATTTAAATAAATTAATTAAATTCCAACGCATATTATTACTTTCATAGAAAATAATTTTTTAATTGCGGAATTTAATTTTAATATTTTTGTTTGATTTTATTATTTTATATAATACAAATTTTATTTCTAATTTTTATTTAATTAATTAATTAACCGATAAAAAACGTATACTCTTAATTAAAAAAAAAGAAGAAGAAATTGTTGCGTTGCTTTTTGTATGTAAGCTGCGCGGGCTCGAAAAATAAATATTTAATCTCCATCAGATTGCGGCGAGCGCGCAGCTTCATACCCAGCATAATTTAATTAACGACTAATAAATGTTTATTTATTTAATATATAAATTATACTAAATTATATAAAATGAAAAAATAAAAATTAAATTAAATTAAAAAAAAAAAAATTAATAAATCAGATTAATTTTGAATGAATAACTTTAATTAGATTATTTCTGTGTTTGGGGGGCGTGCTACGCTCGAATAAATCAGGTTTGAGCCTTGGCCGATAATTTCTCGAGACGCGAACACAATTCCTGTGCTAAATGCTGGCTCGAGCCGCATGTTTGTGGTGGCTGTTGACTTAGTACTGTTGCGGAACCGTGATGATTATGCGTTAGGGCGTAATTCGGGCACACACCGTGCCATTTCGCTTTGCCCGCAGCATGTGACATTGTAAAATCACGTTTCCACGATACACCGCATTTTCCATCGCATAATGGACATGGACGCTGCAAACTGTAGCCACCGCATTCACTGCAATCGAGCGATACATGCTCTTCAGTCCAAGAAACACCGCATGTAAAACATGATCCCATTTGTGAGCGTAAATCTTCAATTGTTAGTACATTGTCAGTATGCTCAAATGGGCTGCCAACTAAATCGGATAGCGACGATGATACGCTTAAACTGGACCGTCTATAGAAAGAACGAACATATAAGAAAACAAAAATCGTTATAAGCATATACATTTTATTAGGGCCGCCTTCACAAAATTAATGCTTACCCTAGTGAATTCCTAAGATCGGCTAAATTTGGTGCATGAACACTGGCGATCGACATGGTTGAAGGCACTATAAGTAAATAAAAATAAAGGAAATATTATTTTTCTGTGGTGAGGCACGAGACTCGCTTATACAAAACACTCAAACATTTATCTTATCGTACCATAAATATAGATTTTAGTTAGACACCCTCGATATCTAATCTTTAAAGGGTTTTAGAAACCTGCGAATATGACAATGATCGATCATGAACATCTTGACGTTTAAATCATTTTATATAAAATAACTCGTATCTATATATGTATGCGTAAAGAACATACAAACAGACATATAACGTAGCTATTTCTATCAATGCGCGTGCACTTGAAATCATTTCAAAATTATAAATAATCAATAAAATGCATTTTTTTATATAACATTATGTAATTTATGTTAGTCATGTCCTCGGGGTGCTATCGAACATTTTGTTACATAGATTATATTCTTCAACAGTTTCACGTTACAATTGCATGCATTTCAAATTCATCTCATTACACGCCTTATCGTTCAAAGATATAAATAATTGCTAGACATAATATTAAATTTCATTATCGCGTTTACGAGGAGTTTAGATCGCGCGGCGTATAATGAATTGTACGTATATCACTTACAAAGTTCGTGTTTTAATGATATTATAATATGATTACAGTGAGATAAGAAAATATGGGTATTAAGACGCGCGCTTATCATTTTATTAAAACGCGGATATAACCAAAAAGTCGACTTGTTGCAATACCTCAGGCTATCGAACCAGGTAGCAACCGATACTTGGAACGTGATGAGAGGAAATTAAAATATAGTTCCGGAATTGATTCGGCATCATATTATGTGTGAAAATGTTATACGAGGGAAATCAATATAAATTGTGGAAAATTCCATACTGCACATTATTATTGTCGTTATTTTTTTTTATCCATAATTAACGATAAGCAGCAATACGTTTTATGTAATTAATGTTTTAGCAAAGTGCAAATACACGATAAAATAAACAGGTGGTGGGTGCATCATGCTTAACCTTACTGCGTCCGATGCTGTTTACATTGGTTAACATCTTAAAGGGCTGTGCCTGTGATTATTTTGAAAATATTTACATTTCAGACCGGCATAATGTTAACACACTTTCCCATGTAATTTTGTGTCAAGGTAAATTTTGTGTATACGCTAGCATAATGAAAAGTTACTTATATATATATGGAAGGAAATTTGACCGTTTGACCAATCGCGATATTTTACACGCGTCGCAAATAATATATGTACTCTGATTGCGGCGACAAACATTATTATTATTTACAGCTTACGAAATGCAAAAATAAATAAATTAATTTAATTGAAATAAATCTGAAATTGATAGTTAATTAATATAAATATGACGAGATAACCAGATTGTACTGGTTGGAGATACGATTGAATGGTGAATACAAAAAATTCTAAGAAACATTATACGCTCGCCAATTTTAAAAAATATATTCAGGCCATAAACTACAATACCTATATAAAATCTGAATCACTGATTATCATAAAAATATGAGGCACATCTCTGCGAAGCGCACACCTAAGGTTTTTAATCAGCGTTGCATAATTAATTAACTAACACTATGCTGCGAGAGAAAGTTATTTTGTTTTGATTTAAAGCTGCTACTTACAGGAAAAACTACTTTTCTATAAACTCACTACTGGTATATTTAGGAGGAGTACTTACTAAACGACCTAAAATTCGAAATAATCCACAGAGAATCGAATATTATTTGTCGAATAAAACCAAAATTGAATCAACTTGTTGCCGATGATGATGATGATTACGAGGGGATTTCAAAATTACACACCCACACAAAACCATACATAAAAAACAATAACAACACAAATTTTAAAACCATATAAATAAATTTTCACTCACTTAATGTAAAAAATTATTTTTTTATATATTTTCACAAAATTTCACACAATAATTTAAGAGTTCCACTTTCTTAAATTTATATTTTATATGATAATGATATATCGAGTCACTTAAGAGTTTTTGTCTTATGTTAAAAATTATATTTTCAACAAATTTTTGTTTGATAAAGAACTTCTTCACTTTGTAGACGTTAAATTAAAACTGAACGATTTCGTATAAATTTCAATTCTTTTTATAAAATATCAGTGTCTCTCTTCGCTCGCGATTTTTTTTTATACTTTATGTTCAAAGTGGGGAGCCACGATTCTTTATCGCGACGTCGCGCAATAATCTGGGGAATACGAAAAAAAAAAAAATAATTGGTATACATAATGAAAACAACAAACCGTCAAATAATAATCCAAACAACACATGATCATGATTTAAACAAAAAATATTTTCATCAGGCGGGAAAACAATTTTTCCATAAATAATAATATTGTGAGTGAAATTTTGTGTGCCTGATATAAAGATCACAAGATATCAATTTTTATATTATAAATCGAACAGAACATTTCGAGCGATCCGCGCGCATTATATATAAATTAAATGACGCGCGTGCCGTCGAAACGCAAAAAAATTTACGTATCTGTAATTCAATAATTTAATTATTAAGTGAATCATTACGAAATTATTTATAGAAAATATTGCGGGTATATTTTTTGGGAAAATTTTAAATCAAATTTCGACGTGTAATACGTCTAGACGCGAGAACGAATATTAAGTAATTTATGGAAAAACAATGAAAATTGATTTAAATATAGCCGTATTATAAATTCTGAGCTGGGAAATTATTTTTAGTGACAAACGCGTTTCCGAAGTTAAAGAGTAATTAGTTAAATATAGAAATATTGAGTAATTGGTGTACTCGTACAGTAGAATACAAAATTTGCGACCTTCATGTGCGTGGATATTTTATTTTTTTAATTCAATTAATTTTTCCACGTATTTTTCGAAAGTAAGCAATTAGGATTTCAGATTAACGAAAATGACTAAATTTCTATTTTAAAGTAAATATTTGGAAAATTTTTTATTTATTATTAACATTCGAAGATTCGTTGCTAGTGGTGTGTGTGGTACTGTGGCGTTTTCACACCTTGTTTCTAAATCTATAATATAAAATTATTTTAAATTGATTGGTACTGAAATGGTTTTTTCAACTAAAAATATTGTAGTTTGTTGTTTTTTTTAGCTAGCTTTGAAAAATAAAAGTTAGTTTAGTTTTTGTTTTTTCTGAGAATAGATATACCAATAAATAATAGTCAAAAACTATATTCAAATAAATAATAAAAGCCCAAAATTATGTTTTAAGAGTTTTAAGTGATAATTACTAATTGTTATACATATTTTTAAAATAAAAGTTAGTTTTGTTGTAACACATATTTTCGCCATTTTTCTTATATAAAAAAAGTGTATTGTCGTTTGTGTATCTGATTGATCCTCTATAAAGCTTGGTGGAGCTCAAAACTACCTAAACTGGCGACCCCGACGTGATCACGGACATCAAAATTACAACAAAAATTACGGCTTTTTTTTTAAATTAAAATAACAACGACCGCTCACTTCTTCAACACTTGGTCAAGCAGCAATAATTAAAGTTACGGCCGCTTTAAATTACGGCCACTTCGGACAGACATCATAAAATTCATTCAAAAGAATTTCATTTGACGCAAAACAGATGAACAAGAATTTGTAGTATTCAGGAAAAAATCAAAATCGAAATATTGTGAATTTTTGAAGTAAAACTTCTTTAGGCACGCTTGACTTGGGGACTAATCTGGCAAATGCGTTACGAATCGAACGAGGCGAACGAAACAATAAACGCAAAACGAAATCATTTTTCTTTAGTATTAGGATGTGCCATGACAATTCATAAATCCCTAGGTGGAACATTAGTTGATACCATTTTATTTTTATAATTGGTTAAAAAAATTGGAAAATAAGAAAATAGGAAAATTGGTAAATGGAAAATTGGAAAAATTGAAAAATTGGAAATTTCGAAATTCGTAAAATTGGAAAATTTGTAAATTGGAAAATAGGTAAATGGAAAATTGGGAAATAGGAAAATATGAAAATTAGAAATTTGGAAAATTGAAAATTTGGAAAATTCGAAAGTAGGAAAATAAATAAATATGAAAACAGGAAATTTGGAAAGTTGGTAAATTGGAAAATTGAAAAACTGGAAAATTGAAAAGTCATAATATAGACTTCTGTGTCACTGACTGACTCACTCGAAAACGCACAGGGTGACCAAAATTTTTTTTTCTCTATATTATAACATCTGTCACTCACTCACTCACTCCAGAACCACAGACAATCAAATTAGATTTTTCATTTGAACTAAACAATTGATTGTTTGATTGATTGGACTGTAGAACCAAGTGCTAGCCAAGAGTCCCGGATAACGCCGGGCCTATTCCTACAGCCTGTTTACACATAACAATAGGAAGAATAGGAAAGGTATTTTTTTTTTTTTGGGACGGAACGATCCGGTTTCAGACACCTAGCGATCGTACAACACAATTCTAATCTACTTCTAATCTACTAGAGGAAGGATAAAGGCTTAATAGGTTAAATGGATATCGATGGTATTGGTCTTCAACAATTGCTTCTCTAAATCAGCAACCTGAGGAAATAAATTTATTATTTCACGTGCATCTGGAAATTTCCTGTAATATAATTCTACATTAATACTTTTCAGCTACCTAAACAAAATTGATTAATTAGATCAGCCCGGTTACAAATACCTAGGTAAAGCCAATAGTTCATGAACTAATGACAACACAATTCTAATCTACACAACCGGCAATTAATATTTCAAAGAAATATTATTTCATAACATCTAAAGATTCCTGAATTAAATTCTTAATTAATCTACCGGTTTCCTAAATAATATAAATATTTATTAATTTAATCCTCTACAACTCCACAACTTACAATATAATTTCCTGAAACCATAGTTATTTGAATTATATTAATAATAAATTGAATTATATTAATAATTAATTATTTAATTAATATTAAATTATTAATAATTTCACTCATATAACAATAGGAAGGATACGAAAGGTTTTTTTTTTTTTTTTGAGACGGAACGACCCGGTTTGAGACACCCAGCGATCGTACGGCACAACACAATTCTAATCTACTTCTATTCTACTAGAGGAAGGATAAAGGTTTAATAGGTGCAGCAACCTGAGAAAAAAATATTATTATTTCACGTGCATGTGGAAATATTATTCTACATTAATATTTTTCGGATTCCGAAACAAAAATTGATTGATTGAATCGGCCTGTTCTGTTTATAGATGCCTACAATCACAACACAATTCTAGTCTACAAAATCAGCAATTAATATTTCAAAAAAATATTATTATTTCACAAGCATTTGTAGATTTCCTGAAATTTAATTCCAAATTAAAATTTTCCGGCTTCCTAAATAATATAAACATTTATTAATTTAACTCCTCAACTTACAATAGAATTTTTGTAAACCATTTTGTCAACCATAGTAAACCATATTAGTATTTAACCCTTGAATTGAGCAACCACAAAATAGTAAAGCAAAAAAAAAAAAAAAAACAAAAAAAAACAAAAAACTGAAAAAGTTGCATCGAATAAGTGAGGCATCCCCAAGGTAATGCTTCCTAGAAAACTACTAATGTTTATATTTCAAATAAACTTAGCTGATTTCGTAAAAATTTCAAATGCGTTACTAATTTGGTTACCAAAGAATATTCGATTAATTACCAAGTCTACATAGGACATATTTATCCCATACTCAAAGGAACTTTAACATTCCTGAACCAATCACCATGAAACATGGTATGCAGAATTGGATTGCCCCTCCAGCATAATGCTCAATTAAACTAGGCCATCTATCAACAAATGATGGTCAAATTCGGTGTGCGAAGCTGTATTTTAACGAAATTTTGGGATTCGGCAATAATGAATGGAATCATGCCGTTATCGGTTAGGAATCATGCCGTTATCTCAAATTTAGTTTGTAGAGCTGGGCTAGGGTTCTAATAAACTAAGAACCCATCAACCTGCATCGGTACCCCAACGCGTCCCTCCGATGAAGCCCCACAGCCCGACAACTCCGAACCGAACCCGGTCACACCCCCACCCCAGCCACCGAAAAAACACGCACGCAGAACTTAGTTAAATCTCCACCAAGTTCCGCATACGTGACCCGGCAATAGCCGAAACAGGGAAACGGCCAAGGTCCAACCAGAATGGTCAAACTGCAGAATCCCACCAAAAAGACACATCAAAATCCCGAAACAGATTTAAAAGAAGTTCTAGAGTTCGATTTTAATTACATAAATTATAAACCAATTATAAACATTGTAATAATAAATAATAATAACGCCTATAAATATATGTACACATTATATATCTCTATCTCACACATGAACTTAAATTACATTGGGTGAAGAAAATGAATACAATTATGAGCCCCTGTCGAAGTGCAGAACTGATGGGCCGAACCATATTACATGCCAGTACTATAGAGTGGCATGGAGCTATGCAATGTGCACATGGTTACGAAAACCTATTAGCAGTACGTTCCCGTGACGTGAAAAGCGAACTGCGAGAGAGTTTCGGTCCCAGAACGGATTGCAAAGATTAAATAATAATAAAAAATAAAAATAATAATAATTAAGGGAAACGACGCGTTTATTACTTTTACCTCGGTGCCGGTTTATAAATTTTGAAAAGGGTGAAACCTTAATTAGGTTGAATTATTGAAATCAAATGAGATAACCGCAGTGGACATAATACAATTCTGAGAAAAATGGGTGATCTAAAGAAAATTTGGTGAATTTGTTGAGAACCATGTCAGCTAGAAAAACTAATCAGCGCTTCCCATCAAGAGGTGGGGACAATTTATAGAATTCTGTATTCTGACCAAATATATTAAGAATTCTAAGGCCAATTAAAATATCCGGAGTGTTAGCTGGATTTTCAACCAATTCCATTTCATTTCAACTGATTGATTAACTGATTGGAATATGTGACCAAACCTAAGTAAGATTCCCGCTTGACGCCGGACACAACTTCACGCTCTTGTACATAAAACAAGATAATGTAACAGGAAAGGTGAATTAATTATTATGTAAATTGACTCGGTTTCAGACACCTAAGTAGTCAATAGTTAGTAAATTGTTAGTTGAAATGTAATGTAAGACGGTTAGTACAAGACAACACAATTATTTAATATATTATGGAATAATACCCAGCAATCAGAATCATAAAAATATATTAAATTATCGGAAATATAACTTATACTATTTCCAGTGATCGTTTTTACTATTAGGAATACTAATAAAAAGTGATAAAATATTGAAGTTTGAATAATAAAATTAAAGCAGTTAAATGTAATGATTCGTATTACCTAATTAATCCAACTCAATTATCCTGATAAATATTAAATAAAATTAATTGAATTCAAACTACCAAACAATTAGTACAATATAATAGTACTCGTCACTGCCGTCATCTGAAAATCCAACTAAAATCTAAATATAAAGACTAAAACCACATCTACACCATAGCTCCTTTAATAGTATAATAGTATTTTACTAATAAAGTATTTGTCTCGTTCAGTTTACACCATAGTGGTGTGAACACATTACAATAGTTTATTACTCATATATTTCATTAAAATTTAAAAAAAGAAAGTTATCTTTTATCACAATAAACAAGAAAAATCAGAAGAATGACTAAAATGACATTTCGTATCTAAAAAATATTATATAGTATCGTTCTCACCGCAAACATTATACCAATACTTATTAGATACGTAGAACACTTTAATTGCAAAAAAGTATGTAATAAAGTAGCAAAGTATTTTACTTTGAGTTTACATCGTCATACTTTTATGATACATACTCTTATACTACTGGTATAAACGTGGTATAATTAGAATCAAAATTATAATTTCAGGAACTTCAACTCTTTCTAAATACTAAACAAAGTAAAACATTAAATCATATATTTACAATTATTAATAAGTAACAAAACAATTTCACTTTTTCCGAATAAAACCTGTCAATATATAATATAATATAATTCAGTGATAATTAGTTCAACTTTTAAATAAATGGTGATAAATATAAATAAACTTAGATCTCGGCGTAATTAAGACTTAAACCAGAATTATTTTCCCCAACAAAACAAATTTTGAATCAAACCATAATTAAAACCACTATGCAGGCCTGCACACAAAATCTTGATTAGTTAATTTAAAATAATGTTAAAGTAGACATGACATGAAATTTACCCTAAACCGAAAAGAAAATAAATTGGTAAAGTTAAATAATTAGTTAGTAAACAAATTTATAAATACAATACTAAAGTTATGTCTTAATGATTAATCAATTACCCAAAGCCGTGACAATTCGCGATGAAATCTCAAGTTCTTTTTTTTTAATAAAACCTGAAAATACTATCGATTATCATTTCGCTGTCTATGTCAAAATATATAAATATAATATAAAATAATAATAATAATAATAATAATAATAATAATAATAGCAACAAGACACAATATACTTTACAAGGATAACAATTACGGACTTGTTACTGTAAAGTAAAGGTTCTACAAATTTTATTTTATTTTCATACTTAACGCATGCCTATCATGCTTAGTTTCGTTTTTTTACGAACATATTCTCTTCATTTACACACAATACTATGATAAAGTCGAACGAGAATTGTGTGTGGGTGTGTGTTCCACAATATAACCTGCAGAATGCATCCGTGCCAGTCACACACACACACGACACAAACAAAACAACAAAACTTTTAAGAAGGATATCAAATATACGTGCAAACAAAAACAGAAAATTAAGAAATCCTCTCCCGCTCAAACCATATGCGACTAACACACTATGAACATGAAAATGTTAGCTAATTACGAGTAGTAAGTATACTGGTGCATAAAATATCTTAAATTTTGTGGAATAAAAATTATGTAATGCAAAAATATGTATTAAAACAATGAAAAAAATGATAGCTACTTAGCTTGAGCATCCTTTGTAATTGTAATCCAAAAAGTCCTATACATATTGAAAAATTACACACAATGTGTACGATGCACTTAAACAACAGTATTAAAATACATATAAACGAAATTGCTATATACATATTCTACGCCATTGCAAGCGCATCACACACAAATTACTATACTTATTCAATATGTATTTTTCATATACTATGCTTTTCATTATACTTAAAACACAAATTATTATTAATATTATTATTATTTGTTTATGTGTGCACATATATTAATAATTAATTAATTAATTTAAACACATTTTAAATTATTTACCTATTTATATAGAGGAGAGACAAAAAACACGTCTTTCCTCTACGACGTTCAATCGCCGACCCCAGATTTTTCATTTGAACTAAACAATGAAAACAAAATAAACTTCTGATAATTCGAATGTCATCGTTGTAGCTGTGATTTTTTGTTAAACTGCGTATACGAAAAAAAACAAAATATTTTTGATTGTATGCAGCTATTTACAGAAAATGAAATCGCATTTTCAATTTTTACGTTTACATAGGATGAAATATCTCTTATAGCTTAGTACTCAGTTCAAAGTGAAATGAAATTTTAACGCGGTCTCCAAAAATCTATTTATTTTCGCGTGAAATAGAAATGAAATTTTATTTGGAGAATTTTTAATTTTAACGTATAAATTTTTAGACATGCATAAATTAATTTCTTTATTTTACGTAAATAATTTAAATTAAATTGACTTTAATTAAAATTTATGAATTTGTGGTATTAAAAAATTTGTTTTTTGCCAAAAACAAACAAATGTCAAAATTTCGCGTGAAAATAATGTGCCGAGACATTATTTTCACATGAAAATAATTTGGAGAGTTTATGCGCGCCATCTTTGATGTATTGAACACACTTGGTTTTTTCGTTGGAGAACTGAGTACTACAAAACGAAAACAGAAATGAAATTTTTCATTTCTAATTTCACTTTGGTAAAATCGTATGGAAATTTCACGTGAAATCGAACTGAGTACTAGGCTTATAGGTTGTCTCAGCCAGAACGCACAGGATGACCAAAAGAAAAATTCGTCCGTGTAATATATTTTATATATGTATTTTTTTTCTATATTATAGCTCTATTCCACACGAGGTATCACAGAAACCGATTCTTTCTTCGTTTCTTTCCTCGTTTGCCTATGATACAGGTTTTACTTTTAATGCGACTTAAACAAATTTTCGATGAAACCACACTACACATAAATGAAATAAAAAATATTTCAAGGCCATTTTTACTATGCGAAGATATTTGAAAAATGATTTTTTTGTCCATTTTGTTACACATACAATAACATTATCTATTATGACTAGTTGGCCTTGAAAAAGTTACCAAGTTACAAGGTTACCTCTTGTGGCATCAGATATAAACGGCTAGGTGCCACTCACTTATAAATATTAAATATATATTAGAAGTTTTACTTCAGTAGTGTGGTCTAAAGCACACTTAATTTTTTTTCTTCACGACTTTATGATTTCTATTTGCTCATGAACAACTAAAAACATGAATTTTGTTTTTTGTAGATGAATGATTTAAAACATGATGAATATTATCTATTCAGTTAACGGACGAAAATATGAAAAAAGAGTGAACTAATTCAGAAATATTTTAAAATATCGAACTCAATAATTATAAAATTCTTTCCGGAACGATTTTAGTGTTTTGTGAGAATTAACTAAATTTTCTATGAAAAATTTGATATAGGAAAATTCGTTATTTTAATATTCGTCAATGATAAATTTATATCTATGTATATACCTGGAAGAATTTATTTTACAGGGTGGTTGGGTTTGGGATGCCAACACGTTACGGGATGCTAATCCGTTAGAGGAGCTTAGTTAGTTTTGACATCGACGAGTATCAAAACTGTATACCCCCCTATCATCATATGATTTTTAGAGAGTGTTGACAAAATTTTACTCCTAGAAGAAGCAAACGGGAATAATTTTCAATTTGTTTAACATGGAGCGATCAACTTCTTGCTTGGGATTTAATTTACGTCCAAGTGCTTATTTTGAATCTCTCCCTATTTGGAGAACTAAGATGCTTTATAGTCAAATCCTTGCAATATTGATACTAAAAAATTTCTTAATTATATTGCATAATTACGTTATATGTATCTAAAAGACTATTATGGGGCATTTACATGCGACCAACATTTTTCTTCTGCAAAATGAGAAAGATATAATATTGACTTTTTGCACATGAGAGACAAGAAAAGAAGTTATATCCCAACAAAATTTTGCAGAAGAAACCACTATAAAATGTTGCCATAAAAATAAATGTTACCATAAAATATATTCGATCCGAGTATTTTATGGCAACATCAACATTTTTAAAATTAACAAGAAAAAAAAAAATTATTTCGTCTTTTTAAATGTTGAGGATTCATAATAAAAACAGACGCCATAGATAAAAATGTAAATTTCGCATTTGAATTCATTAAAAATAAATTAAAAATGATCCTATAAGAAAAAATACAACATTACTATATATGTTTATTTCTTTCTGGCGTATTGAATATGTTTATATAGCGGATCCATCTTATTTACCTGCAAACATTTGTAGAAAAAAACAATTTTCTACATGTAAATGCCCCATAATACAGTATACCCTCGAATTAACGGATCCCGATTTAACGGACGATGGTTTTAACGGACCTCGATTTACCGGACCCTCGGCTTAACGGACAATTTTTTTATTTTCCATTTTTCGGTTACCGATTATGATGGGATTGGGTGTACTGGATGGAAATGGGGTTCTTAAATATATACGGAAGTTGTTTTGGAATAAGGCCAGCTTGGACGGAACTCAGGCACTTTTTAACCGATTACGATGGAATTGGATAGGTTTAATGGCAATGAGATTCATTAATGATTTTTAGAAGAAGTTTCTTAATATGGCCATCTAGAACACGGCTATTATTTAACCGATAACGATGAAATTCGGCACATTGGATAAATATGGGATTATAAAATGATAAACTGCTGTACTCGCCAGAGGATGAGAAACCGACTCTTACTTTTCCTGTTTTCTGATTATTGCTGTAGTGGAGAGTGTATTTATTGGTTTTTTTATAGAATTATCTTTCAGACCATTTAAGCTCTTGTATTGCAAGTACCTCAGATGTGTAAATTTCCGCTTGGTTCGAGAGGTTCTGAAGATCTCAAGGTAAAAATAGACACCATATTAGAAGACATCATATTCCATGTTGCTGTGAACAGTTTTCGATATCGTTGTTGATAAAAAATAGTGATCTCTCCATTTAATGGAGCCCGAATTAACGGACCCTCGTTTTGACGGATACCACAGCTCCACAAAAAAAAAACTCCGGCACCCGAGATCAGAATAGGTGTCCTATATGTTTTTGGGGTCGCTGATCACGAATCTGCACTCAGAATTTCTGTATCGCATCAAAATTTTGAATAAATCGCAAAAAATCTATGAAAATCGATAAAAAAAAGCCCGCCTGCTCGTCAGCCTGCCAGTTCACCTACTCGCATGTCTACCCGCCTGCCTGTCTGTCTGTCCACGATTTTTTACGAATTTTTCGGGACTTTAGTCTGTTTTTTGGCGATTTCTTTTATTTTTTTTTATATTTCATTTTAGCATAGAAGCAATTATGAAAAAAAAAATTTGATGCGATACGGCAATTCTGAGTGCAGATTAGTGATCAGCGACCCCAAAAACATATAGGACACCTATTCTCGTCTCGGGTGCCAGAGTTTTTTTTTTGTGGAGCTGTGTAATTTTTTATTTTCAATTTCTTGGTTATTGACCGCCTATATGTGTAATATATATTTTATTTATTTTACTAAACAGAACCAGTTGAATGATATTTATTTCTCTTTTTATGGTTATTCACCGTTTTATGATTCTTTTATATTGTACTAAATAATAAATACACTATTATTTTCCATTATTTTTGTGCACTTTTATCACTAGAGTTAATTTTAAATTTAAATAAAATTGAGAATATCTCATACTTTGTGATAATTTTTTATTTTATATTTATTTATATTTTTTATTTCGTACTAGTTTCGAGAGTTCTCCTCTTCTCGTCAGCTATATTGATAAATTGTTGATAAGCAGGCGTCTTTCTTAAGGCTGGATGCAGTGAATATAATAGAATTAACAATTTAACTCAAACGTTAGAAACAAAATATTTTTGCCATTCCCAAAAAAAAAATTGATTTTAACCACTTGGACGTAAAATGAAGCGGTTACCAGTTGGATGGAAACATGTTTGTTCCTTTAAATGTTTTGAGGAGTATACTTTAGTAGTTGTGTGCCTATTTCTTCTGACCAAAATTTTGATCCGCAATCAGTATTCGGAGCGTATCTTAAATGATTTTCCCTTTTTAGGCGGCTTGTTCCTCAGAGCCAAGGAATTACCGCTTTGGAATTAGCATCCCAAATGGGATCCTTGTCTGTATTATGAATAAATATGTTACGATAAAGATGATTAATTAGGGTTTTATTAATTGTCAAAATGTACAGGGAGAGAGTTGATATTTTACTAGAAAATAAAATAAGCAAATTTTATTTTATTGAAACTTTAACCATTATATACAATGATTGAATTAAATATATCAGATTTGAAAAAATATAAAAACGAAAAATATTAATTCTTAATACTTCATTTCTTTACCACTCTGTAATTTTTTATTAAAATACAATTTTATTTAACATTACACTAAAGTACATACCGGAGTATATGCACAAAATTTATCAATATTTTTCTAATGAAAAAAGCAAAAAATACAAAATGATTTTTTTAACAAAATATTTCTATCAATACAAAAAGATTCACCAAAAATCAAAATCGTCAATTTCGTGAATCAAACATCTTCATCACATTCACTCTTTTATTTTTCTATGAACGTTGGTTCGTCACGTATTATCATTTTATTAATTTGTGTAGGCCTATTTTATGGAAATAATCTGCTGTCAGCAAAAATAAAAGCGAGAAAAAAATATAGATTTTACTGGTTGTGTACGAAACAAAACATGCTGTCAATAAAATTTTACTGAGAAAATAGTTGTGATAGGGGAAGTTTACTGCCATAATGGGGACGTTTACTGCTATAAAAAATGTAAATTGGAGTATTTTTTATGGCAGCATTTTTCACACATCTACAAAAAATGTATGCAAAGATAAGAAATTTTTCTCAGTCAAATGACGATTTAATTTTTTTTTTCTTAATGAAATTTGTGAACGTTAGTGGTTTTTTGTGGTCCATATATAAAAATTAAAGCCGGAATTCCATTACTGCGGCTTTTTTTTGTGCAGAAAACCAGAAAGAGATAATATCAAAAATCCGACAAAGACAGACTATCTTTATTTTATAGCGAAATTTTAAGGGGAATATTTGACAACTAGGAAATTATAAACAAAATTAGTTAAAAAATGAAAATTATTGTTAAATCAAATTTATTTATACCTCTAAAGTACTAAAACATCTAAATATTATTTATAGGCATCATTTTATTACGTTTTTTAATTATTTCCTTTCAATAATTAAAAACTAAGAAAACGCCTTCCTATAAAAAAGTTAGGGGAATATCTGACCGCGTTTGTAACATAACCTAAATAATATCTCATTATTAAAATTATGTAATACAGAGTAAATAATAAAAATTAAAAATTGTAAAATATTTTAATTCTGGCATTAATAAAAATTTATCATGAAAACGCGATTTATATTACACTCCACCAAACATATAAAACGTGCTCACCATAAAATTAGTAAAATACTAAAAATTTGCTGAGAGTGGGGGGTATTTTTCATTTTGGTTGCCATAAAAAATACTTCGATTTGTATTTTTTATTTATGGCAACCAAATCGCAAATACTGTCAAATATGGTATGCATAATTGGCACTAACATAATGCTCAATCAAACTAGGCTATATATCAACAAATGATGGCCAAATTCGGTGCGCAATGCTGAATTTGATGAAATTTTGGGATTCGGATATAATGAATGAAATCAGGCCGGTACCTAACCGACAACTTTTCAATTCAGTTTGCAGAGCTGGTCCACGATTCTAATAAAATAGATCAGCTTGTATTGGGATTTTGTTGATTTCGATGAAGTTCTACAATTCGACCATGCTGAATGGAACTTGGCCATATCCCCAAAAAAATACATTGTCAAATCAGGTATAATTCTGCAAACTGTACTTTAGAGAAGTTCTGGCAATTTCTTAACCAATCATGTTCGAATCTGGTGAGCTGAATCAAGACTCCAACACTAATCCCGGAAGAAGTTCTGGATTCTTCTACAAAACAAATCCGAAAACAATCGGCCAAGGAACTATCCAATTCCTCAATTCACCATAGCCGAACCAAATTTGGTTTTAACCTGCTAAGACATGGCCCAGTCAAACCCAGCTACCGCAAAACTAAAATTTGCTAGAATTCGCTAGAAACAGATTACTGAGACAATTCCGCACATCTCAGTCAATCATAAAAGATCATGGTTTACGTGAGGTGACAGCACGAACGGAAGATAGAACCACGCGGAAGGTTTCTTACATAATTGGTACAAAAATCAATCGATATTCGTGTCTGACGTTTCCATGCAATTGTGAACCTTTTCGAGAAATATTGTTGAGCCGTACCCAGGTGGTATAACAGCCGAGATGCTGCCAAACCCACACTCTTCGGAGCCCGGCCAGCCCGGAAGTTACAAACCAACTTCAAAAGAGGTTTCTAGAAACCAGTTAATCATCAAAAAACAACTAACTCTAGAACAACAACCAGCTAAACCAAAAGAAAAATCACTTCCGCCAATAAATGTTGTCGGAATTTCAAATATTTTCTACACTATACAATTTATATAGTGATATCGGTTACGATAGACGAGTATAAACTCGTATCTCTATAAACAATGGCGGCTGGAAAATGAATGTTGCTGAATCTGAAACCAATGGAGCTTTGGCAACAAAGCTTAATTCTGAGGGGCATCAATAGTTTACCTATGAGGATAAGAATGGTCGCCCAATCAAAAGTATGGCTAGAGGTCTTCAACCAACCTGCGCAAAAGAGGAAATTATTGTGGATCTGAAGCAAAAGGGTGATCAAATAGAAAATGTTGTAAACGAAGGAAAAAATTGAAACTGAACAAGGAGTTCAAATTAACAAGAGGCCTTCCACTATTTATGGCACTTTTAATAATAAACATATATATAATACAAGAGACTCAAAGTAGAGCCATTAAAAAAATAGTGGTCTAATACCGCAGTGCAAATTCGGAAAAAATTAATCAAACTTTCACCAAAGAGGAACCAACACCTCATGCTATTAAAATGGGAGAACCAAAACTATACTCGTAAGTGCTAAGGGCAAGACCAGTTATTTCGAAGGGCACTACCGAACATACAACAGTGCTCCAAAAGATACTAAAAACATGGAAGATCTTAACATTCGGTTAGCTAAACAAAAGAAATGCTTTGAAGCTCTAAGCAACAGGTTAGATAAGCAAGACTCTCTAAATGAAATGACATCCCTGTGGCACTATTCTGGTAATTCCCCGGAAATAGAGAAATGGGGAAAGAATTTATATGTAATTTGTGTACAAATATCTTTTTCCGGCCTACTAAGGAGAAAAGTTTGATGTAAATATTTATAAATTGGCAATAATTTTTCCACATCTAAATTGGCAGGGAAAATTATTCCCCATTTAATTTTGTTTTCAAAAAATTAACACTAACTTTTTGCCTCAGTATGCCAGAAAACAAATGTTTAAATAGAAATTACATATAAATTCTTTCCCCAATTTCACATTCCCGGGGAATTGCCAGAATAGTGTCACTATTAAAATGATGCAACCAACCACAAATAAAACATTAACAATAGTAACCTGTGGCACTATTCTGGTTTTCCCTGGGAATTGGGAAAAATATGTTCATAGCATTTTTGTCCAAATTAAATTTTTTTGGCCTACTGATGGAGTTAGTTTGGTGTAAATATTTTCTAAAAATTGAAGAGTGCTACGTCAATATATTTTGCCCTAAGATACAACATAAATAAGGAAGACTATTGCACATTATTTAAATCACTTGGAACAAGTTTTATAATCGGAGGTGATTTTAATGCAAAAAACACCTAGTGGGGATCAAGAGTCACCTCTAAGAAAGAAAGAGCTGTTTGTAGCAGGAAGATGTTTCAATTGCGATTTTCATTCTGGAGATCAACCAACTTATTGGCCTGCGGATAGAAACAATATACCCGATATCATAGACTTCTTTATCACCAAAGGTATACTTAATAAACACATTTTATTAAACACTTGTTTTTTTCGCAAAAATTAGACTTTTGAATATTTTAACCCTCGTCCGGCGGCATAATTTTACTACGCTAAAAGGCGGCAGACGTACAATTGTACTTTCATAAATTTTATATTAAAATCGTCACTGTAGTCATAATTTTTGTAAATACATAATATTTGAAATTTCCACATTATTAAAATGTAGAAATCTCACAAATCTTTAACTCTCTACGGCTTCTACATGAAGACTTATTAGTATTTAAAAACAGAAAAGGTACAATTGTACCTATTCCGCCTGACGAGGGTTAATTAAAAAATTTTTGTTCAAAAAGTTCATCAGGAGTATCTACTGGTTTGTAAAAGTAAAAATTTAGTTATATATAGTAGAAAAAAAGCAAAAAAAGAAAGAAGGAGACAAAAAGAGGCAATAAAAATTAATCAATTTATCGTCCCAGCTAACTGTTGTTTATACGGAAAAATTAATATTAAAAATGAGGAAGGAGTATAGCAGATAAACGAATAGTCATCGGCTGAGTAACAAAATTCAAGGTATATTGAAATACATTTAATTCGTAGATAGAGCAACGTTTGTGGATGATATGGCCATCTTAGCAGTCGTTGATAGCATGGAAGAATCCACAAGTAAATTGCAAAGACCTACTAATATTGTCAGTACCTGGGCGAGGAGACGGCGAATAAAACGTCATGAAAGAAAATTTGTTCACGTTAATTTTACAATCAAAAAGGTTAGAAGATCCCCCTCATCAAATTACCTATGAAAAATATCTAGGCATGATTCTAGACGCAAAACTAAAATGGAAAGAGCATGTGAAAAAGAAAAAAGAAGAGTCAAAATTAAATACAGAAAGGGGGATCGGCTCTTACGAAGAAATTCTGATAATAAATTCTAAAACCTGTGTGGATTTAAGGTCTCTTTAAGGTCTCTTGTACAAAGAAAATCAATGTCAATATCATCCATTCATTCAAAAGCAAAGTCCTACGTGGAATAGTTAATGCACTGTGGTAAATAAGAAATGACAACCTCCATAGCGATTTCAAGATGAATTTCGTCAGTGACGGTATAAGCAAAGACGAGAGAAAGTGCATGCAACATATTAGTCTACACCAAAATGCGGAGATTAGAGAGTACTACCTACTATTATTCCCGGGATTATTTGATTCCCGGGAAACGGGAATTTTGAAACCTTATAAATGGTATAACTAATGCTTCCAATAATGAAAATGTGCAAGAAACAATTGAAAATTTCAAAATGAATTACAAAATGCATATGAAAGAGAAAAAAAGCAAAAAAAAATACTAAAAATGAATATTCCGGTTGACTAAGTGTTCCAGTTAATTGGATGCCAGATAATTGGGCTTTTACTGTAATATGAACATTAAAGCCATTCAAAATTTTCAACTAATGCTTTCGTTAGTGAAAATATGCAAAACACAATTGCAAACTTCAAAATTAATTAAAAAAGAAAAACGCATATGAAAGAGAAAAAATAGAGAAAAAAGTAAAAAAATCCTAAAAATTAAAATTCCGGTTGACTGAGTGCTCCGGTTAATTAGATGCCGGATAATCGGGCTTTTACTTTAATAAGAAAATAAAGAAATTTTTTAATGAAAATATGCAAAAAACAATTGAAAATTTCAATATGAATTACAAAATGCATATGAAAGAGAAAACAGCAAAAAAAATCCTAAAAATTAAGTGGATGCCGGATAATCGGGTTTTTACTGTTATACATTTTACGTTTTATTTCGATCTTAAATACACACATTTTATTTCATTTTCAAAGTGACTTAAAAATACACATTTTATGTCACTTATAAACACACTTCTTAAATCATTTTCAAAATGACTTATGATATGCATTAATAAAGTCAGCTTTTTTATTTCATTTTCATTACAGAATTTAAGTCAATTTTAAAATGAAATAAAAACGCTGGTTTTAAGTCCGAAAAAACACAATTTTTTAGTCAGTTTTTTTTTAATTCAGGTAGCCATATTTTACATTATGTTGCAAAATAGTGTTTCGCACTGGTGATAGTTTAAAAAACTTTCCAATGTTTCGAACCATTTCAATTGCTGCACTCAAGTCACTTCGAAGTCGCATTATGGCGTGATGTGATTTTTCAACAATGAGATCATTCGGTATTGCCTCATCTTCAACAGTTTCAGAGGAATCTTCTATCACTATCACTAATATTCTCTGGTTCTGGTTCCCCTTTTGTATTGCTACGTTTCTTGTAAATGACATCCATAATTGCCAGATGAATTCCATGATTATAACAGGGTTGATGCGTTTTACATCGGACAAACTGGTCGGAGTTTTATTATATGATTTAAAGAACACGTAAAACATGAGGGAAAACCCATAACACAGTCTAAATACGCAAAACATCTGACTCATCAAAAGCACACTTACCCAGGATATGACAGCAATCCTACACATAATGAAAAAAGGCGAAAAAAGAATAGAATAGAGGAGTATAGTATTTATCAACATAGGAACAACCCACAATTATTGAACCGCATTTACGAATATGTATATAAAATATCAATTAACAATTGATGTTAAAAAGGCTCAGTGTTTTCAACGAATTTGGGTGAACTTCAACTCGAAATAATTAAAATATATAAAAAATTATAAGTCGGTGAAGTTAGCTCGAAAATCCATCCCGAGTTTTTTGGTGCATTTCTTGGCTAAAGTGTAGTCAACCCGAAAAAAGTGTAGTCGTTACAAAAATGTAGTGCTATCCCGAAACCCCGAACTATTTGAGTATTTCTTGCATAAAAGCAATCGTTGCATAAAAATGTAGGATTATCCCGAAATTAAAATCTAATACAAATTTAATTTTAATTTACACATTTTTTGAAAACTGTCAAAAATTGTTGGAACATCTTATTGTGGACTAACCGTGCAATATTATAATTTAATAAAAACAATTCTTAAAATTTTAAAAAGCCTATTGGAATAAAACATAAAAAAATAGAATTAGAAAATTAAGCTAAATCGAAAAAAGCATTGGCAAATCATTTTGATTGATTGATTGATTGGAATGTGCGACCAAACCTAAGTAAGATTCCCGGTTGACGCCGGGCCCATCCGCACACTCTTTTACATATAACAAGATGGAGGGATAGGAAAGGTTAATTATTATGGAAATTGACCCGGTTTCAGACACCTAAGTAGTCAATAGTTAGTAAATTGTTAGTTGAAATGTAATATAAGACACAAGACAACACAATTATTTTTGATTTTTTTCGATATATTCAGAACTCAGCATCCTAAAAAAATATAATTATAATTAAAAATCTTTATTAATTAAGTTGCAGTAAATTTCCTGAAATAAAATGTCATTATTAAGAGTCAAATTAGCTTGAATGAAATAAATGTAATGTTATGATTAGTATTAACTAAATTTCTCTTAAAACAAGTTAGATCAAAATAAATTAAAACAAATCGAATCCAGAAATCACTAAATATTGCAGTACTAGTATCAAAGCACGAAAGGAACGGACGACCTTCTCTTTATCTTCAACTGGTAGAATCTTTGTGAATCTGTTGAATTAATGGATTTATTTATAAAAAAATAGTTAAATAAAAAATTTATATAATGTGAAGATCACTTGTCCTTGCCATCCCTAATGGCCAAATGAAAACTGGTTTCAAAAACAGCTAATCTGATATATGTAAGGTAATATCAATAATGTATATTTGGCACAGTTTTAGAACCCCAATAAATAAACAAATTAGACCAGAATTGAATAGTTATTTTAAAGCAATCAGGAATCTGTAAGATGGCAGAATTAATAAGTAGCTAGCACAACTGTAGGATCCATTTTCCAAATAACCCAATTGTATTAAATAAATCATAAAAAGAACAACCAGCGATAATTGTTTTTCAAACCTAGAACAAGCTAATCAAAACCTTCACCAATTTACTGTCTCCCAAACAACCTCTTCATGACAGTCTCCCGAAACAACCTAGAAAATAATTTAATTAAAAAAAGCCATCCCTGAAAAACTATCTATCTGTAGCTTCCAAGATATATGCAATTCCAAAAAGTATTCGCTGAAATGACAAATTTATTAGAAACCCGATAGCCATTATGATTCCTATTGTCTGCTCTTCTGACTTTTAAATTAAAATTTTTTTTTTAATTAGAAAATATTACGACTTCAAAGTTCAATGATCTTCAACATCCTGTAATCAAAAATCTTCATTAGAAATAACTAAATAAATGATCTAAATCAGGAACTGGATTGAATAATAGTATTAATAATAAACACCTGGTAAACCTCGATAACTTTAAATTTCTCACCAAATTAAAATATGTATAATGATTTAATAGTCAAACGCAGAATAATTGGATGAAGGAATATTAGTAAAATTCTAATAATCTCTGAAATCACATTGTGAAAAGAATTATTTTATAAATAGTCATAGTAAAATGTACCAAAGAATATGTTATGTTTATCCAAGAGTACTCGTTACCCACCCCCTCTATAAACAAAAAACACACTGCAACACACAAAGTTATATCCGAAACAACCCCAAAAGACGGTTTGAATCCTCTCCCCGTGACACCTCTACCAATCGACAACACCCATGATACAGTCGTGATTATAAAAGTATCGGGGCAATCCTACAGCTCAAAAACCCCAATGTACGACCGATCATCCTAAAATTTCAAAAATGACTCAACTCCCGCGAAACCGACGGTAAACTTTAAGAAAAACATCTATAATATTCAGCAAAGATACCAACCTGGATATAGAAATCCAAACCTAAGACAAGGGTTCCATGCAAAACTGCAAATTTGCCTTTTTATACCAACAATTGATTGATAATTGATTGACATCAACTCCCAAACAAAACGATTTAAAATAGCCCAAAATAGCTTACAAATACAGGTAACGACAGAGCATGTTATATGGATATAACCCTCCGAAAGTTGAGAAACACAATGTTCAATGAACAATCATCATAAACCACAGACACCGACCAAGCACTCATCATGAACGAAATCTATTCAAAGCACTCTACCACAAATATCAAAGAAAATTTATTGCAATACGGCTCCACCATATCCTCGCCGCCTCTGTGAAAATTGATCACACAAATGAAATCAATGAAAAGGCGAACAGCAAGGAAAACAACAACTAAAATCTATGATTTGATCTTCTGTTTTTTTTGTGTCTTTTCATATCGAAAAACATTTACACACACAAGCACAAAAAGTAAATACCTATGCATATAACAAATATATAATAATTATTTAATGAATATAAATAAAATAATATGAAAACAAAAACAACCCTGATCTTGTAAATTGTTTCATCGTAACCAAACCAACACATATATACCCAACGACCAATTAGCCAAAGCTAAAAGCATATAACAAGCTATGTATATACGTCGCAAAACCACATTTTTAGTGGATATTGGAATGTATGTATACCCCGCTATACACCTCCAATACTAATCTCCATGCAAAATATATAATGTACGAGTAAATATATATGTATACCAAACAAAACGTAGAATTCAAAATTACCGGCAAAAAAACGAAAAATAATCGTAGCGAAACAACAACAAAAAATGTTAAGCGAGTGTAACAAAAACAGAACAACGGTATTAAAAATCCCTTTCTCGCGCAAACTATACGACGATTGACCCACTAGATGAGAATACTAGTACTCTACACCTTTATGAGTTATAAAATACAGTTAAAAGGTTTATATACTTAAAATTTATTTGGAAAAAGTATATATAATAATTAAAATATGTATTGAAACAATGAATAAATGGACAACACTTATCTTAGCATCCTTTGGAATCAAAAAAGTCATAGATATTGAAGGTTTACACATATCGCGTGTGATGCATTCAAGCAACGGTATTAAAATATGTAATATAAGTGCAAATTGTTACGTACATATTCTACACCAATGCAAACACACCACACACAAATTTATATAAACATACAATATGTACAACTTTTCACTTTACTTATCAATTTATACAAATTATTATTATATTATTATTATTATTTTTATTATTTTTATATTTATTTATTTAACACATATAAAATTATTAGTTATTTATTAGTTAACTATAACAAATTTAAATTAAATAATTTATTTATTTCGAGGAGAGACAAAAACACGTCTTTCCTCGACGACGATCAATCGCCGACCGAAAAAGCATTGGCAAATCATGACAATAAAATAAACAAACCATAATACCAGAGATAAATTGCACTATTTAGGTCTTGGCTGTGCTAATAAACCCTGCGACTTTCATTTTCATATCAGGTGGAAAAGTGATGGTATTTGCTCCATAGAGTTTTAAAGTTTACTTGAAATTCTCACTCGAGAAGTCTTTATCCACACAAATACACTTCATATATATCATTTTTCCACCTGATATGAAAATGAAATTCGCAGGGTTTATTAGCACAGCCAAGACCTAAATAGTCGTATATACCATTAGTGCAATTTATCTCTGGTATTATGGTTTGTTTATTTTATTGTCATGAATTGCCAATGCGCTTTTCGATTTAGCTTAATTTTCTAATTCTATTTTTTTTATGTTTTATTCCAATAGGCTTTTTAAAATTTTAAGAATTTTTTTTATTAAATTATTATATTGCACAGTTAGTCCACAATAAGATGTTCCAACAATTTTTGACAGTTTTCAAAAAATGTTTATTTGCAAGAAATTGCTTTTATGCAAAAAATACTCAAATAGTTCGGGGTTTCGGGATAGCACTATACATTTTTGTAACGACTACACTTTTTTCGGGTTGACTACACTTTAGCAAAGAAATGCACCAAAAAATTCGGGATGGAATTTCGGGCTAACTTCACCGACTTAAAATTATTAGTTTTTCGTTTTCGTATTGTTTGTATGTTTTGCTTCACTTTTTGAGTTTTGATAGGTGTTTAAATGAAACTATCATTTGAAACAAAACCCGGGAAATACAAAAAAAAAAAAATAAGAAAACAGCAAAATTCCCGGGAATTCCCGCCCGGAGAGGGTGACCCTCTAGCTGAGATACGTCGTATGTGGGATGACTCAAGCCTAGTAAGACGGCTGCGAAGGAAGAAACAAATTGATCTACTAGATCCAATCTCGACCGACTAGAAATCGGCTACAACCCTCAAAATAAGAATATAAATTATGAAAGAACTACAAAATTTGTAATTCAGTTGTAATAAATAAATATAATTAATGTTTTAGTATTCCCTTATGTATCCTCTCTATCAGGTCATCGATCAAACTCTTTAATACACAAATAGCTCAATTTCGGGATATGGATTCAAAAATATCAATAAATTTTTTTTTTTTTTTTGTAACTATTGCCAAAGGCTTTATTCTTGAATCTTTCTTTATACGAAACTAACAAGAAGTGTAAAATTCTTAAAAACTATAAAAAAAAAAATTTTAACTTAAGCCTTAACCTATGTTAATACTTAATATCATTATGCATTATTATTATTATTAAATTATTATTAATTACTTAATTTCATTTCAACATGCACGAAATTATTAGATTATATTTCTCAGTTAATTAAATCTAGAGGATCTGTTCTGCGAAGCCGTCCATATTTCGGTTGCCTTAGTAGTTTTCTAGCTAATTCGTTAGGATGTGATTCCAGTTTCAGTTGATATTTTAGACTGCATGATATAATTGTCTCTTTAACAGTTTTGATTCCTAGGTCTCTATGGATGTTGCTGTTTCGAATATACCATGGGGCATTTGTAATGCTACGAAGTATCTTTGCTTGCGTTCTTTGTACGATATCTATATTTGATGCACTAGTTGAGCCCCATAGTTGGATACCATATGTCCATATGGGGATTAGGATCGCTTTGTATAGTAGAACCTTGCAGTCTAGAGAGAGTTTCGATTTTCTTCCGATCACCCAGTACATTTAGAAAATTTTATTTTTAATTGATTGCGTTTTGTTTCAATGTGCTTTTTCCATGTCAATCTTCTATCGAGATGAAGACCGAGATATTTGACGTTTGTTTGTTGAGGAATTGTGATATTGTTTAATTTTACTGCTGGACATGTACGTTTATTTAGTGTGAATGTTACATGTGCTGATTTACATTCATTCGTCCTTATCTGCCAAGTTTTTAACCAATCTCCTATTTTGTGTAGATGTTCTTGTAATTCTCTCGATGTTGTTTGAGGATTTTTGTGTGAAAATATTATAGCTGTGTCATCAGCAAAAGTTGAAGTGACGATTTTTTCAGTTATTGGTAGGTCAGCTGTGAATAACAAGTATAGCACAGGTCCCAATACACTACCTTGCGGTACTCCTGCCTTTATCTCGGTTAGATCAGTAGTGGCCGTATTTTGTTTCACCTGGAACATCCTTTTGGCTAAGTAGTTTTCAAGAATTGCATGAAATTGTTTGGGCAAAAGAGTTTTAATTTTGTAATTTAATCCTTCATGCCATACTTTGTCGAAAGCTTGCGCAATATCCAAGAAAACTGCCGAGCAATATTTCTTTTCTTCTAAGGAAACCTTAATTGTATTTACAATTCTGTGCACTTGTTCTATTGTGCCGTGTTGCTCTCTAAATCCAAATTGGTGATCTGGTATAATGCGACCTTCAGATAATATAGGTATTAGTTCTTGTAGTAGCATCTTTTCAAAAAGCTTTGAAATTATCGGAAGTAGACTTATTGGTCTGTACGACGAGACTTGGGTTTCGTCTTTACCTGACTTAGGAATCATGATAATTTGAGATATTTTCCATTTTTCGGGAAAGTATCCACATCTCATAATCGCGTTAAAAATATATGTTATATATTTTATGCATCTATCTGGTAATTCTTTGATCATTTTCCCAGTTATTAGATCATGACCTGGCGCTTTCTTGGGATTTATACTGTTTTTGATAACTTTTTTGACGCATTTCCATTTAAATTTTACTGGATTTGGGTTCGACTCGTCCCTCGTAAGCTGTGGTAGTACGCAATCATTATTTTGTTCGTTTGGGGAGAACACTTTTTGTAGATGGTTAGAGGAAGCGATAGCCTTTTCTAAGTCACTTCTGGCCCAGTGACCATCTGGTTTCCTTATCGGTGGGTTCGATACCTCTGGCCTTTTTAAATTTCTTGCTGCCTTCCACAGTGAGTAATCTGTTGTTTCTGTTGCTGTGAGCTCACTTAGGTAATTCTGTATTCCTAAATTTTGTTCTTCCCGTATTGCTTCTCTCAAAGCTTTAATAGCTCTATTTAATTTCCATTTATGCAAAGGAGATTGGTGAAGCTGCCATAGCCGCCGAATTGTCCGCTTCTCTGCTAATAACTTTTGAATGTTACTTGAAAGCCTTATATTTTTTTCGGAATTTTTGTTCTCCGGAGTAGCTTTTTTTGCAGCCATTTCCATTATTTGACTTAAGTTTTCTATCGCGGCATCAATGTCTTCTGGTGTGCGAAGTGGAACATCAAGATGACAATTTACATCTACTATGTTTCTTTAGAGAACCCATTTCGTTAGTTTGTTTGTTAAACGTTGTGGTGGTTCAGTTTTTAATGCTTGGGTACTTAGTGTTACTATTATTGGTGAGTGGTCTGATGATAAATCATAACAGTCAACGACTTGAGCATTGGTGCGTGCTATTCCTCGTATTACACAGAAATCTATTAAATCAGGAATTTTTTTTCTATCTGTAGGCCAATATGTGGGATGTCCAGATGATAAATAATCAAGGTTTTTCTCGTTTATTGCTTCGTAGAGTTGCTTTCCTTTCGGTGACGTCAACCTCGAACCCCATTGCACATGTTTAGCGTTGTAATCACCCCCTGCTAGAAATTTGATTCCCAACTGGTTAAAGTAATCGATAAATTGCTGTTTTTTAATTGCGTGTTTCGGTGGACAGTAGACAGCCGATATTAAAAATTTCCCAGACCATTCTTCCAAACTGACAGTTGTAGCCTGGATGTGATCTTTAGCATATTTCTGGAGCTCGTAGTGCTTTAATCTACTTTTTATTAAGACTGCAGTGCCGCCGTGTGCTTTTCCATCCGGATGTTTGGTGTCATAAACGGAATAGCCGGTAATATTAAAAAAATTTTGTTTTGTGAAGTGTGTTTCAGATATTAACATGATGTCTATATTTTGTTCGATAAGAAATGTTTGTACCTCAGCTTTATGTTGCGAGAGCCCGTTCGCATTCCAAATGGCTATTTTTAGAATTGTCATTTTTGATTTTTGACTATAATTTGCATAAGCGTATTCATATTTTGCATCATCATGCTCATTTGTCTTTCCATCATCAACATGAAACTTTGGATGGTCTCGGTTAATTTATTTATCATGGTGTGAATGTTTAGGTCCTCATTAGAATGAACTATTGGTTTCGGTTTGTTACCTTTTAGGATATTTGCGTAAGAAACACCTGGCTGTGCAAAACTGCTGGCAAATGTCTCCAAGTTATCGTTTTGTGTGTTTGCACTCGTTGGTTTGGTGACTATTGTATTTTTTGGTAACATGGCCCTCTGATTAAATTGCATATTCAGCATTCGTTGCTCAGCTCTCATTTTAGGGTTTATTTTGCGTTTTAGGTCCAGATACACTGCGCAACCCCTGTAGTTTGCAGTATGATTTTCACCGCAGTTATTACAACGTCTCACAGATGGGTCATTGCGAGACTTTTCGCACTGTTTGGAGTCGTGGAGTTCACCACAAATAACGCAAACTTCATTTAAGGCGCAGTATGCTTTCGTGTGTCCGTATTCTTGGCACTTTATGCATTGAACTGGTCCAGACCTCTTCTTAGGTTCTTCAATTACGATTTTGCGATGTAACAAATATTTTAAGTTGTAAATCTTATGAACTCCTTTCGTCTTTTCTTCCTCTGGCTCTAGTTCCAAACGGAACATTGGTTGAGGTACCTTCTCACGGTTTACTATATTACCAATGGATTTGGCGTGGAAACCTTCCGCAGCAAGTGCAGCTTGTATGTCGCTAACATCTACGCAGCTTTCAATTTCTTTTAGCACAACAGTCAGCCCTTTTTGGCTTTTTAGCTGGTATGTGTAATATTTTTTACCAACTTCGTCGAAATGTTTGACTAGGGCTCTGAAGCCATCGATTTCGAAAGTTTGAATCTTTGTTTCGTTTATATTACCTCGTTTGAGCGGGGCAATATAAAATTTAGAATCTGTTAATTTTGCGATGTTGTTAACCAATTGATTGTTAGATGCTTCCCTTAAATAAATTGGAGGCGGTTTCTCAGTTTTCAAATTTGGCACTGCATTGGGGTCAATGACCTCTAGACTAGAGAATCGATTGTTAAGCGGTATTTGGTTAACACCTCCTTCAGTCCGTGTCACTTTACCAGCAAACTGGGCAGATCTCGGGCTACGTTTTCTTTTAGATTGAACAGTGATATACCTATCCATTCCCGTTTGCACTAGGTTATTTTCGCACTGACCACGGTCACTAGAGTTCGTCGCACTGAGTTCATTACTATTATTTTCGTACTGCATTGTTAAATTTGCTGATGAATTAATTTTTCATCGCGGTTTTGATTTTGATTTTTAAACTGCGGTATAATTATCAATAAAAATATCAATAAAATAAAAGCTAATTATTCTATCTTTATGGCATGGACAATTTAATGTGCACAACCAATGTACGATTGCGTATGCCATCGAACTTATGTTCATACTGATTGCACTGAAACAAATTCAACTAAATACGCGAAAAGAATCAATTTTCACGTATTAAAATACAACTATGCACTACGCAATATCCGCTCAACCGTTCAAATAACGCCGTATCAGAATGCAGTAATTAAATCCCGTCTATATGTATGCGGTATATAAAAAAGCGTTGCGCTATTTCAATAAACCTTAATAAATGCGAGTCAGTAAAAAAAAAAATCTTATCTCAAATAAACGACGCTAGTTACACGAGTATGTCTTACTTTATCGTCTTATATATATAAATTATTTAAGAGATGAATCTTTTCTATCTACTACAAGGCCTTGAAAAAGCTATTTAAAAAAATCAATTGTTCATTTACTACTACTATATACTAATAGTACCCATTATATACTATTTGGGTAAATAATAGAGCCGGCATCGTATCCATACAATCGTAAATTAGTTGTAATTTATTAATTTACTTGAAAGAATTTAATTAAAATTTTACAAAGCAGTTTAATAATTCTCGTTTAGTAAAGAAATTATGTATGGAGCAACGAAGCGTGTGCGTCCGATCCGACATAGAAGTGATTTATATATGTATTAAAAGAAAAAGGGGAATTTATTTGCATTGCGGGTGCGTATCAAAGGTCGTCTCCACAATGTTAATTTCAATGAAAAATTCTTTATAAATTTTATGGCTTTTACGTTAATGAAATTATAAAATATAAGGCTAGGGTTAAATGAACTGCTGGAATATTGCCATTATTGTACGCTATATAGAACTTATTATGCCTAATGAAAGCCTAAATGGGTCAACTGCGCAAGAGATTAAAAAATTACGACTAAAACATTTACATATATTTTATTTTGAAATGATGTTGACTAATTAACCAAAAATGATATAAAATCGACCACAAAGAGGTAAACACAACCAAAAAGTATCGTTGTGATATCAAAACAAACCGAAAACAAAGAATTTTCGAGTAAACAAAGATCGCCTAAAATGCATCTTATTTACGTTTTACTATACTATATCGATTATCGACCTAATTTAACTTCCAGACTTTTTCTTACAATATATAGTTAATAGTTTTTAATAAATTCAATGCACGTAGTAAATAATTTATATATCAAATGGGCGGCACGTCGTCAATATTTTATTTCTATACATTTCACCACAATATACACAAAACATTGTGTAGTCAACAGTAAGATCCGGCGTGTTTACGCAGTATTTAACAAAATTATCTACGATTCACTAAAAATTATCTTGTTCACAACAAAAAATTATGTTGGAGGCACATAAATTCAGAATTATGATGGCAGTGGTCAACAAAAATGTTGTTTTAATGCGGGAAGGAGGACAATGATTTGTATGGTTGGATGTAATCCAATTTCTTGTAAAATTAGCAATTAGGAATTTTTGAACTAAAGATGTCATCATACCATTTGGACAAGAAATGACATAGTCTTTCACATCAAATAATTTCCATCGTGTATTTACTTCCGAATATTTATGGCAAATCGCCATTTCATCGTATCATCCGTCCGCTCTGCTTGTGTCTAAATCCAAAAACAGATTTACTAGTAATATGTACGTCATTTATAAGCCGACTCTATCTGCCTACAGATTTAGATTAAACACATAAGTTGTAAGGTCACGTTTTAAAAGCATTGTTTGGTACACACGTTGTATCACATCATTTATTGTATAAATTTCAATTTGACCTGGCATTACTAACACATTGTATACGCATGTACGTACATACACATCGCAAGATTAAATATAATATCCGAAATATTTCCCAGTTGTACGTTTGATGACGGCAGGCCTCCACTTCTAACAAATCGGCTTAAAACTAAAAAAAACTTCGGCTTTCTTATCGTAATTTCGCTAATTAGTATTTCAGAATCTTTACACTGTTGATGATCGGATATGATAGCGCCGTGATTCACAATACCATAATACCATTAAATTTTGTAAGCCATCACACGATGGAGTATATCGAAAATCGAATGATTGATGTTCTATTTTAAGAGGCAAGGCATTAAATACGCGCGTGTAACTTTATCAAATTTAATTGATTAGTCTTTCTCTATTTCGGTTTATTGATAATATAATTTTGTTGAGTTTAAGGGGCTTCGCACCCTATTCTTAATAGTGAAAGGATGTGCAATACTCGGAACAAACTTGGAAAAATGATTCCACACAAATATTTTAAGAATTCAAAAGATTTAAGTTTTAAGTACTTCCGGTATTTTGCTGCACTGTTTGAGTTACGCGTTTGTGATTTATCGCTTCATTTTTGATTACAGACGTGAATTTAATTTAAATTAGTGATTGGTGGGTTCCGGTAAATTAGATGCATGAAAGCTTGTTGGTAACGGTGTGTTCTCTTGGATGCTCAATCTATACTCTCTTATTCGTTGATATTTTTTTTTTATTTAATTTGTTTTTATATTACAAATCATTTAGTAATTTATCTTTCTTAAATAAAGTTTCACATTTGACGGACAGTAACAAAATGTTTACTCCCGTTTGAAATACATAATTTATTATATTTCTCTGTCCTATATATGTTCAATTTTTCTTTTTAACATGCTATTTCTATTTAAGCGTGCAATCGAGAGTCATGCCGAGGTATTCGGCTATATTTGCATTTGGAACATGCCTTGAATTAAGTTCCACTGGAATCCAGTTAACTTTCTGATTTGTAAAGTTTACGTGAACAGGTTTTGCTTCGTTTAGGCAAATGCGCCATTTATTTGTCCAGCTACTCACTGAGTTGTTTTTTTGGTGAAGTTTTGTAGTATCATCTGTTACGAATATACACTTTCCAGTTGCCAGAATAGCTTATAGTCTGCAAATGTTGCTGTGGTAGCACCTTCTGTATTTGGCATATCTCTGGTGTACAGGATATACAATACTCTACGTTGTGGTATGCCTGCTTCTATTCTCTTTAGTTCAGAGTACTCTCCATTATATTTTACCCAGATTTCTATGCAATTTAAATTCAAGTCCTTGGTACCAAACTTTGTCGGAAGCTTTGCTACATCTAAGAAGATACTGGAACATATATTCTTTTTCTCAAGTGCGTCTTCTATTATGTCCGTTATTCTGTGAACTTGTTCTAACGTAGAGTGATTTTCTGTAAATCCAAATTGGTGAGGTGGAATTAAATTTCGTTCTTTCGTTATTTATCATGCGCCTCCTGAGCAGTAATTTTTCAAATAATTTTCAAATGACAGGAAGTAGTGAAATCGGCCTGTACGACTTTTTGTCGTATGCTTACAGATCGTATATTATGGTCATCAACTTTGCTTGTGGCGGCACATGCATTTTGGTCCCTTTTAGTCCAAAGCTTTCCAAAGAGAGAAATCAGTGTCTTTATGTTCGGTGAGACCACTTAAGTACTTGTTAATAGTTTCGTTCTTAATTTCTTGTATAAGTTGACTCAGTCTATTGCCCAGATAATTGAGGATTTTTTTGTTTTCCGGGGCGCATGTCTTTTGGCAAGTCTTTCGTGCCTTCCGTTTCTCTCTAACTAATTCCCTGACTTCAAGAGGATAATTTTGATTCCTATACGGCATTCGGTATGATTAGTAGGAGAACTTCCCTATGCTGCTTGTTGAATAGTACTTTTAAATAAATCCAGTTCGTCTTCAAATTGTACCGTTGTTTTAATTGGCACTTGCAGGTCTATTTGCTCTTCAATTAGTTCTTGGAATAGGCCCCAGTGTTTGATATTTTTTTTATTCACGAATACTGATGATCCTTCCCTCGCAATTCCTCCTGGATGAACAACATGATAACATTCATAACCATGTATTTTAATAAATTTTGTTTCTGTCAAATGGCCTTCCGGTATAAGGCATATATCTATTTTTTCTAAATTTAGAAAAATTTCTAACTCTGGAACATGCACAATTCTTAATGTTCTGCTCATTTTAGTATAAGAGGGCTACCGCCCCGTTCATGGTTTCTTGCTTTAATGCTGCTAGACCACGTTCTTGCTTTGCTAGTCTAGCATTTATGACTTCTATGCTTCTACATATGGCTGCATGTTTGCTTTGGCTCCGCTTGGGTTTTACTTAATTTCTATCTAGTAACCTTAGAGTTTTGAGGAAACTGATACATTTTGTTTCTTAGCCTTTGATGCGTTAGATGCAGGCGTATTGATTTTCCACACGTTATTGTTTAACGACACTACTCTGTACTCGTTAGTGACCACTAATTTCATTATAGTTTGTATACTATTGGGGGTACAAATTGAAAATGCGGGTTTTTTTTCTATTTTTGAACGTTTATTCTGAAAAAATGGTAACAAATGAATTATTCAAAATATTGTCCATCGCTAGCCACAACTTTTTCCCATCTTTATGGCAATTTATGGATACCGTCGCGAAAAAATTCGGCCGGCTTGGCTGCTATCCAGTCATCGACCCATTTTTGGGCTTCTTCGTAAGAATGGAAGCGCTGGTCAGCTAGGTCATGTGTCATCGATCGGAAAAGGTGGTAATCGGAAGGAGCAATATCTGGGCTATACGGCGGGTGGGGTAAGACTTCCCATTTCAGCGTTTGTAGGTATGTTTTGACCGGCGCTGCAACATGTGGCCGAGCGCTGTCATGTTGCAAAATTACTTTGTCGTGTCTTTGCTCGTATTGTGGCCGTTTTTCTTTGAGTGCGCGGCTCAAACGCATCAATTGAGTTCGGTATAGTGCTCCTGTGATGGTTTCGTTCGATTTCAATAGCTCATAATACACCACACCCAGCTGGTCCCACCAAATACAGAGCATGAGCTTGGCGCCGTGAATATTTGGTTTGGCCGTCGATGATGATGCTTGGCCGGGGTAACCATATGATTTTTTGCGCTTCGGGTTATCGTAATGGATCCACTTTTCATCACCAGTGACAATGCGATGCAAAAAACCCTTCCGTTTTTGCCGTTCGAGCAGCAGTTCGCTTGCAAAAAAACGGCGCTCGACGTCTCTCGGCTTCAGCTCATACGGCACCCAATGTCCTTGCTTTTGGATCATTCCGAGGGCTTTTATACGATGGGAAATGGCTTGTTGTGTCACTCCCAATGAATCTGCGAGCTCTTGTTGAGTTTGACACGAGTCTTCATTGAGTATTGCCACCAATTCAGCATTCTCAAACTTTTTCACTTGGCCCGGCCGCTCTTTGTCCTCAACGTCAAAATCACCACTTCTAAACCGCACAAACCATCTCTCGCACGTTGAAACCGATGGAACATGACTCGGATAAGCCTCGGAGGCCAATCGATGTGCTTCAGCAGCACTTTTCTTCAAATTAAAGAAGTAAATTAAAACTTCCCGCAAATGCTGTTTTGTTGGCACGAAACTCGACATATTGAGAGCTCAAAAAAACTATGAATTTGACACTGCGACAAATTGACACATACTGAAAATTAAAGCTATAAGACGTAGCTTTGACATGAACATAGTCACAGTACTGCCTGATGCGTATAGCGTTAGTAACGCCATCTGTTATCAATCCCGCATTTTCAATTTGTACCCCCAATAGCAAATTCTGTTATGCGAATACATTAATTGGCGAAGGGACCTTTTCTTTCGATGTAACCTTTTGGTGTTGGTTTTCGTGCTGTTGTTTTTGTTGCTGATGTGTTGGATTAGTATTAGCAATACCAGTTACAGTAGCTTGTGATTGTTCTCCAACTTCAGACGAGAATTCTGCTCTTCTTTTTTTGGTAGGTCTTTTTTCCTTTTCAGTACCCAATCTGTTTCTCCCGCGAGTTCCTCTTCATCAGTACGGAACTCGGTGTTATAACTGGTGTATGTACTTGCTTCGTTATAACTGATTAGAGGGTTTTCAGAAAACTCTATTTCCCTTTCTTTGGGCTTCTTTATATCCTCATTTTCACTTAGTTTCCGGCAGAATTCAGCGTTTTCCTTTTTCTGCTGATTTGCTGAGTTAGTTTGTCTAGTTGATGATCTTGACAACTTTGAACTTCTTGAAAATGGGTATAGCAATGATTGGCTCACTTCAGAATCCATTGAGTCAGCCTCGTTAGAGGGTGGATAAGCCAATTGGGTAGTTGGTGTTCTCATTTTTCCGTTGTATCCATTGCTTTAATTGGTCAGGTTGTACCTCCCAACACTAGGTCCCTGGCAGAACTTAGCCACTGCAATTATGTCATGCTATATTTTCCTCACTATTTCTCTCTCTAACAACAATTGCTGATCAACCACGATATTTCTATGGGATGTTGGGTGTTGTAAATTTCAAAGCTATACAATTTTGCAGTGCATTTCATGTGTAAAATGTGTTTAAGAGAACAAAATTATGTTGAAATATCTTCAATAAGAAAATAATAGAACTTTAAATTTATATTGCACTACCCCATATTTGTTTCACAATTATCATAAATTGTTCAATGATTCATCGGTTAATTGCACTGGCTAAATAGTTACTTTACGAGTAAATGGTTTAAGAGAGAGGTTTAGATATTTAATTTGAACGTTAAGCTCAAAGAGCTAAATTTGGAATTTAATTGGAAAGGACAAATAACTTGACAATCAGCTCTATAATCGGACGATGGATTCACAGGTAGAAAACGACCTACGTCTTTTAAATTCACTACGACAGTTAAAAGAACAAACAGAGCCCGAAACAACGAAATTCTTCGATTTTAACCGATTTATCATATTAGTGTGAAGACCAGCAACATTGCAAAAAAGTTATGCATGGTACGAACTTGAAGTTATTAGCATTATCAAAGCGACGATGAAATTCCGTAGGCATCAAAGGCATTCAAGCATGAATCGGAACCGATTGTTAATCATTTACGCTGTCAAAAATATGATATAAGCCAAAGTCGCTAGATGGGCACTCACTTCTTGGAGTAATTTAATTACAGTTACAACACTACGATGGAGAAATTTTAGCAAATTAGATATTATACAGAAACGAAAAAGTAAAATAGTTTTCGGAATCCGTTTACAATATGCTGGAAGAACATAAGACATGTGATAGAGAAATTACTGCTTCGTAAACTGTCAATTAATAATGCAGGGAATCAAACCAATCCTCTAATCCTATGACGATAACTGGTTAAAACTATTAGATTTCGCGCGACAAGCGATGGATCCTGCCCCTGAAGTTTGTTGGCTATATACCCTATAAATCCAACAACTACAAAAAACAAGATGAATAGTTTTCCGTCCGTTAACTAAGAGGTATGAAGTACCTAAAGGAAACGGGCTACTCACACATCTTAACAGTAGAATCATACCTTAATGTGAGATTACCAAAAGACGTTACCAAAAGAGATTACCAAAAGACACTGAGAAAAAAAAACAGTAAAAATAAAAAAATATACATATAAAATCAAAAAAATATACATATATTTTTTAGGCGAAAAGCCGAAAAGTCTCGTTTTTAAAATCAAAAGGATAATCTTTTTATTTTTAAAATCAATTTTTTCGCCAAATTTGTTTATAAAAATAAAAAAATTGTTTTTATTTTCAAAAAAACTTTCCTTACTTTTGCCAAAGAGTTTTCTTAAATTTTAAGAGAATGATTTTTAAAAATAAAACACTTTTGGCTAGTTTTAAAAGATTTATTTTAATTTTTAAATAATTATTTTTTAACAATAATACCACACAATTCATCTGCTTATAACATAATATATCTACCACAAAAAGTAGAAATTAACTCCCTCCCCCTCTCCAATTTTTAACCACCAGGGTCCTTGTATAAAAATACACACAGCACAATCCTTAAAAAAATATAATGAGAATTTCCTCATGTTCTTTCTTGGCAGTTTGGTTTCGTACTGATAAAAAGTTGGTCTACTCATCATCAGGTTGCAACGACCAAAACCAAACTGCAGAAATATAAACTTTCATACCTTTAGTATAACACAAGGACATATAGAGTTGGCGAATTATATAAAATATAGACGAATTGAAAAATAAACAACGGGATTTCTGGCAAACCAATAAATATAAACATTTTCAAAAGTTGTTATTAATATCAAAAAAATTGTTTTAAAATTCTAGAACTCTTCTTTTGAAATAAATTATTCTGTTTAAATAAATAAACTTTTTAAATTTAAAAATATTTTATAAAATATGTTTTTAAAATAAAAAAAAACCATTTATTAGTTTGTAAAAATCTCATTTAATTTCAAAAAAATTCTTTTTAAATTCAAAAAAATTTATAACGTTTAGAAATTAAAAACTTCGTTTTTTAATTTTACAAACCAAAATTTTTCTCAGTGCAAAAAACGTGAAAAGGTACAACAAGAAGAGGCGAGAATTAAGTAACAGGTCTTGAAGCACCGAGCGTCGCGGCCAAAGTTTGTTGAGTTGAACGTTTTTTGTGCAATTAAGTATAAACGTTTCTATAATTATTAAATTATGTATACGCTTTTACACGAGGTAAAAATCGAGAGCATAATATAAACATACAACCTTGAAACAAATATCAGTTGCTACTTTAATTCGAATCACAAATCAATTAAAAATAATGTCTAATCTATGGAAACATCATTCCTTTTCAAAGTAGTAGTTTGTCGGGTTTAAACATCTCGATGTCTTCACATCGGTGTATTATTAAATCAATTATCTTACCGGCAATTAATAAAAAAAAAAATTACGCCACACTTGTTGGTTCAGCGACAGTCTAATTCTATTCAAAATGATCAAGTTGCAGAGCCAACCAACTATACTCTTGCTCATTTTCCAAAATCACATCCAGAACTCATTGTGGAATCATATGTTTATCATACAAACACAGTTTTATCCCAATCAGTTAAGAAACGGCTTAAGGTTCATTAAAATTAACAATTTTCCAGAGGCATGTTCAAAATTTATATTCGATTCCTACTTTTATTTATATCAACAAGACGTAACATGACGGTCAAAAGAGAGGACCCCTCAACGAATTTCTCGAAATCCATTGCAAATCACTTCCTGACACAGATGATCCTGGCAGATGATCCATTGCAGTCACTTCCTGACACTCGAAAATTCCCCCTCAAAATAATTATTTTTCTTTGAAATTAGGAGTCAACACAAATGATTCCTGACACGCAAAAAAAAACAATTCCTGAAACCTTTGGCACATTTTATGGCGTTTTTTTTAAATATTGATAGTCAATAAATTACTGAAAATACATTAATTAGATAATGAATAACACAAATAAACCCGCATCATCCCGCAACATTTTTCAACTTCTCATAACATGTTGGAACATGGTGCTCATGACTCTAAACTAACGGCCCACGCAGTAAGATCCCTCTCTCATAACAATTTTTATTAAAATGATAAAAACTCAGAAAAGGTCTGGCCTCCATCAGAGGACTTAAACGAATTTTACCGAAATACGGACACACCACTATCGACTCCTACGGCTTTTGAATTTTCACAAAGATCGCGCGAGTCGATTTAAAAAAAAACTCCCTAAATGAAATAGGAATTTCTAGAGCGAACTTTCCCGAGATCAGGACTCACCCCAATCGGTTTCTGGTACTCGAAAATTACTTTTAGCAATTTTCATAGGCAAACAAGCTAAAATTGTCATTTTACATGTGGGGCACCAAACACGGTGTAGTTCCAAGGTAATTTGCGGAGCATGGTAAAGTGGGTCAAGGGGACGCCTATACGCAATTTGCCGCTATTTAATCAAGCTCGCAAGAAGTCTTAAATACAGTTAGAAAGATAAATGTAATCGTCACAAATACGTGGAATGCTACAAGTAGAAAACATAAGTGAACAAAATAGTGCGAGATATGACACACTGGACTGTACATGCCTTCTCGCGGCGTGGGTTGGTACACGTCAAGAGGCACTCATAACAGTCGTTTAAGCAATTTAAGGATACATTTATAATTCATAGTTAAAATGTCTATCTAGGTTTAGAAATTTTAGCAAATTTTTTCTAGTAACGTTCACGACGACGAATAATAAGACATCTGATTAATGTCCACTGTAATAATTCGTTTGCTTGCAAAACTAATATGGATTAGCATAAAATATTATGATTTAAGTTATTATTTAAATAATTTTATGCACTATTCAAACACACAGTTAAAAAATCACGATGCGAAGAAAAGGGAGCAAACCATCAATCAAACACATTCACGATGGAGTCAATTTCCCATGCATGTGGGAGAAATTGAGAAATAATACAGGTCTATTTTTTTTTTCAAAAAACTGAGTTTTTCATCGCAAATGATTCCTAATTCTTGAAAATTTGGCACAAACCTACAATTTTGCAGCGCTTAAATATCGATAAATTACCGAAAAATTTTTAATTAGATAACAAATAATACAAAAAATATGGTCATTCATAATAAACCAACATTTTTGAAAACATGCAATTAACATAACCATACATACAACATCTCGCCGTAACAACCAAAACAACAAGATGGCCAAAAATTATAAAAAATATTATAAAACATGACGCTAGACACCTAATTAGTAGAAAGAATTAACAGAGAACCACATGACACAACACTAGAAAATCCTCTCACCAGTGTTCACCAAAATCGCGCAAGTCGATACGCGGCGAGGCCGTATTCTTGAAATCGGTTGTAATTTCCCCAATCGGAATACAATTTGCTTTGAAATGTTTTATATTATTCGGATTTTTCGCCGCTTACTTTAATATTTTTTTAAATTTTTTTTCGTATTTTAAATTAAGAAACATAGTTTTTCCGCCTACTAAGCTTAGTACTCAGTTCAAAGTGAAACGAAATTTTACCGTGGTCTCCAAAAATCTATTTATTTTCGCGTGAAATAGAAATGAAATTTTATTTGGAGAATTTTTATTTTTAACGTATAAATTTGTAGACATATGTACATAGATAAATTGATAAAGGGTGAATAAGGCTATATTGTAGACATTTACTCGTGCAGGAACGCCATAGGTAAGAAATGGGGTTTGAAACCAGAGCTGGTACACTGGCTCTATACCGCAGTGGTAAGACCTGTGCTGATGTACGGGGTGGGCGTGTGGTGGCCAGCTCTGGAGAAAGTAACATATATAAAAATGATGGAAAAGGTGCAAAGAACGGCCTGCATGCTTATAAGCGGGGCGCTTACTGCGAGTTCATACGACGGATAAAAATCTCGGATTTTACTATCCCATCGTTTTAACCAATTTCATCACGTAAATTATACAACGGGCACGCCTCTTTTCATATAAAAAAGTTGAAAATATTGAAAAAAAAAATCTGGGATAGAAAAATCCGAGATTTTTATCCGTTGTACGAACTCGCAGTTAGGTCAACACCTACACGCGCTTTAGAAGTTATGTTCCACCTTCTTCCAATCGAATTTTTTGGTAAGCAGATAGCAGCCAATGTGGCTACGAGACTCTCGGCTGTCTCTCAGTGGAAGTGTCTTCACGCGGGACACTCGACGATAATTAGATCGCTAAGGGTATAAGGGTACAACTGGCGAATCTAGATTATATTAAACCAACGTTGTGCTTCGATAAAGGTTTCCGAACCATCTGCCCTTCGAGAGAATCCTGGAGGAACGGATCAATACTGGAAAACGAGGCACTGTAATTTTTCACGGACGGTTCTAAGCTAGACGGTAAGGTAGGAGCCGGAGTCTTCTGTGAGAAGCTTAATGTTAATATTTTCATTCGTCTCCCTGACTACTGCAGCGTGTACCAGGCTGAAGTGGTGGCGATATGCGAAGTCGTGACATGGTTGAAACATAACGTGGTATCCGTGAGGGATATCGCAATATATGTGGACAGTCAAGCGACGGTCAGATCGCTGGAGGCGGTTTCCCTGAAGTCACGGGTGGCGCTGGATTGCCGATCATCTCTTAACGAGATGAGCGAGTATTTCAGTATCCAGATAATCTGGGTCCCTGGTCACTCGGACATCACGGGAAACTGCAGGGCGGACGAACTAGCTAGGTACGGCACACTCTCCAGATGCAGCCGGGAAGGGCAGATCTGGGGAGGCCTATAGCAGCGCTCAAATTGGCGTTCAGTAAGAAGGCAATCGCCTTGACAGATGAGACCAACACTCTCACGTGCAGAGTAGCAAAACAGGTTTGGCCAAAACTGGACCTGCGGCGCTCCAAGGCACTAGTATCCCTGGGAAACGAGAGTTAGGATTGGTCGTAGGGATACTGACAGGACACTGCCTTTTTGGGGAACATGCGAGAAGGCTGGGTCTACAGACGAATTACTTTTGTAGAAGTTGTTTGGACGAAGAGGAAGAAGAGACGTTAGATCACTTCTTATGCAGAAGGCATAAGTATTTAGGTGTGTACAGTATGGACAGCCTTTCGGAACTCGCGGGCTGTAGAGTGCGAGATATTTTACGCTACATAAGTAGCTCTGGATGGTTTCAGCGGGAGTAAAGGGGAGATAGGATCTTGTGGTATCACAATGGACCACTACTGGCCTAAGTGTGTGATAGCCACTCTAACCTAACCTAACTTAACTCTAGATAAATTTGTTAATTTTACGTGAATAAATTAAATTAAATTGATTTTATTTAAAATTTATGGATTTATGGTATTTAAAAAATTTGAATTCAAACAACTGTCAAAATTTCGCGTGAAAATAATGTGCCGAGACATTATTTTCACATGAAAATTATTTGGAGAGTTTATGCGCTCCATCTTTGATGTATTGAACACACTTGGCTTTTTCGCTGGTGAACTGAGTACTAAAAAATGAAAACAGAATTGGAATTTTTCAATTCTTATTTCACTTTGGTAAAATCATATGAAGATTTCACGCGAAATCAAACTGAGTTCTAGCTTAAAATAATGAAATATTGACACGTAAATATCAACAAAAATGGCAAATAAATTAGATTTTTATGGAAGAAAGAGACAGAAAATAAGTCACCTCGCCAGCTTAAGGACGAAACACACCAAGCAGCAGCAACGAGCAGAAAATTTAAATTTAGGTTTATTCGCTTATGTAATGATACAAAATCATAGTTTGCGTATAAGTATAGGTATTTCCGTTAAAAGACATTAAGTATTTTGTAATTATAATTGAAAAATTTAAATTTAAAGAAATTATATTGAATGAAGTTGTTGCTGCTCTCTGCTGATACTCATAACCTCGATAAAATTTGCACAATTCAATTTTACTACTAAAGCTTAGTACTCAGTTCAAAATGGAATGAAATTTTACCGCGGTCTCCAAAAATCTATTTATTTTCGCGTGAAATATAATAAATGAAATTTTATTTGGAGAATTTTTAATTTTAACGTATAAATTTGTAGACATACATAAATGAATTTGTTTATTTTACGTAAATAAATTAAATTAAATTGACTTTAATTAAAATTTATGGATTTGTGGTATTAAAAAATTTATTTATTGCCAAACAGAAACAAATGTCAAAATTTCGCGTGAAAATAATTTGGAGAGTTTATGCACACCATCTTTGATGTATTGAACACACTTGGATTTTTCGCTGGTGAACTGAGTTCTACAAAACGAAAACAGAAGTGGAATCTTTCATTTCTTATTTCAATTTGGTAAAATCGTATGGAAATTTCACGTGAAATCGAACTGAGTACTAGGCTTAAGGAAAAAATTCTGGGTAAATCGATTCGAAATTATTCCCTTAGTAGGAAGACAAATTTTAGTAAACTTGAAAGCAAATTTGAAAAAATGATTGAAGTAGCCGGCGAAAAATTCGAATAATATAAAGAATTTCAAAGCAAATAATCTTCCGATTGGGGAAATTTTCACCGATTTCAAGAATACGGAACCGGGTACACGGGAGTTTTACCGCCTAGTAATATTCATCAAAGTTGTTTGAGCTGAGAAAAAAAAAAAGAAAATGCGGGCCCAACGGAAGGACAACCTAAAGGACCCATCACAATGGATTCTTGTTAATCGAAAACCAATTTTCGGCTATTTTCACTGATTTTGTTTGTGTTGGGAAAAAAAATCAAACGAAGGTTGATTGATCGTTAGGATAACGCCATCTATGCGTCACTAGAAAAAACTCCTGTTGTTTCCCGTGAAGCTTTTTATTTTAAACGATAGCTGTCAAACTGATATGACATTTGATTGAATAGTTTTTCATTTTTTTTAAATATGGAATAAAATGAATGTCGTGTAGTGATTAAATACTTTCATTCAAAAGAAATCATTGATGAGATGAAAACTGTGTTACAAGAATATGTACTTATAATTGGGTAACTGAATTTAAATGTGGCCGCACACACAAAATTGATGCTGAACACTCAGGTAAAAACACCAGAAATGGTTGAAAAACTGACTGTCGTATCTGAGATTGTAAGCATCTCATGTGAACGAGAACACCACATCATACATGAATAATATATATAAAAAAAGCTGTCAGCCGCGTTTGTTAAAAAATGTTCTAAAATGAATCGAATGACCATTTCCAAGTAAAGTTTGGTGATGTTGCAGCGTAATCCAATTAAATGTGTGCGTCAATTGAGAACGGTTGATGAAACATGGATGCATCATTATACGCCTGAATCAAAACAATAGGTAGAAGCTGGTTCAAGGAGTCCAAAGAAACCGAAAATTGTTGCATCAGCTGGTAAGGTTACGGCGACAGTCTTTTATGGTGTAAAAGGCATAATATTCATCAACTGTTATGTGTGAATGTAATTTTTTTTTTTTCGATTTTTTTACATATAATAATAATAATAATATACAAAATGAAAATAAATGTGTAGGGTAATCATCACCGATTTAACGGCAGTATTGATCTACCCTTTAACAAGAAAAATTTGAAAAAAAAAGTTATGAATATTACAATAAAAATTTAACAAAAAAATATAAAAAATATAAACAATTGAAACTAAAATTAAAATTAAACTGCATCAGACTAAAACTCTAAATAAGAAATCGATATTAGGGTGCTCAAAAAGCCAAAGTTTAAGTAATTTGAGAAATGATTTTGAATTTATTTGTTGCCGTATGCTAAGTGGAAGTTGGTTAAATAAGGAAGGAGCAGTTACCAAAAAATATTTTCTAAAATGTTCACTAAAAAAATGTGGAACAACAAATAAAAACTGATCATTGTTCCTAATGTTGTATCGCACATTTGATCTCAATAATCGGTGCCCACTTCGCAAATAAAATAAACGTAAAACCTTATAAACATATAGATGTTGTAATGGTAAAACTTTAAAACTCAAAAATAATGGCCATGCAGAAACCCGCGAAGACTTAAAACACATGATACGAATAGCATATTTCTGAACAATAATGAGAATTTTTAAAGTTGAATGATAGCAACCACCCCAACACGATAAAGCATATTCGAGCCTAGAGTTAATGCAGGCATAGTAGAATTTTAGCAATACCGATTTAGGAGCTACAGGTCTTAATAGATATAAGGTTCGTAATGCATTGCTGAGAGACTTTTTTAATTTATCGACATGATGCTTCCAACTCAGATTACAATCAACAATAATTCCAAGATACTTGAAACTCTCAACAGCTTCAATGGAAATGCACGAGCTGGAGCAATTAACGGCATTACAAAAACTGGAATGATACGTTAACGGTGAATGTAAAATACTGCCACTCAAACTAAAATGCATAATCTTAGTTTTGTCACTTAAAATTAAGAAATGCTGGTCAAACCATTTTCTTAAAACTAAAAGGTCCGCTGCAATTTTACGGCAAACATCAGTTTGTGAGGACCCACGATAACATAAGCTCATATCATCTGCAAAGGCAACAATCGTGCCTGCCAAATTTGTACTAAAAATTGAGTTTATGTAAATCAAAAATAAAAGGGGTCCCAAGACGGAACCTTGAGGAACACCAATGTTTAAAACATAAGGACAGCTCAAAGTTCCATTCACCTTAACAACATGATTACGTTTTGCAAGATATGATTTAAACCAATTATTAATGTTTCCTCTGAAACCGATTTTAGAAAGCTTATGCAATAGAAGATTATGATCAACCATGTTGATGTGATACATTAATTTAATGAACGCTGATCGAAAAACAAAAAAAAAGGAGCTCAATATTTTTTAAAACACTATCCAGTGACACCAAACTTGACCCCTACCCCATTCCCTGATGATCGAGGCAAATATAAAATTTTAAATGGGACCCCTATTTTATATTGCAGATTCGGATATTTCGCCTCAAAATAAGTAAGTTTTTGATTCGAAAATTCTTTTAAGAAAATATCTGATCTACTAGAAATCAAAACTACTACGTCTTCGTCAATGTTCATGGGTTAGGTTAAAAGTACCATATACAATAGGGAGTGGAGAGCTCGGGTTTGGTGTCACTGTATAGTTTTTTTTTAAATATTGAGTATCTGTTCGTTTTACGATCAGTCTTGAATTTTTGTGTTTGATGTTGGAAAAGGCAGATTTTTTTTCGATTACAGCACCAATCATGAAAAAGTTGCGAACAAAACTTACGATTCGCACATACATTTCAACTGTAACGAGATGACCGACGTGTCACTGAAGCGAAAGCCAAATTTTTTCTAATAATGTCGACCAAGACGAATAATTAATTGTCACGTTACTGCTCGTCGTACTCAATTCGTTTGTTAGAAGAAATGATATATTATAGATAAAATTTGCTTTAGTCTTTTTTCCAAACCTGCGTGTTCGCCAAACCAGATTTCGCTGTTCAAAGTAAACAGGCTTCTGCTAATCAAAATTTCATTTGTTAAGTAACAACGTGATTCAACACTCTAGAAAACCATCGTAGCGATTTGTATTATACTAATCTTAATCATTTTATCATTTACAAAACAAAATCTTTTGTGTGAACATGTCTTCCTTCCTAGGAAGTAATGATTTTCCTTCCTGCTAATAATTATGAAAAATGATCAAACAATAACCAGACTTTTACGTATTCACATATAAATCGAGTTAAATAAGGAAAAAGCGTCCAACGAATTTTCTTTATTTTCCACGGATTTTATTTATAACAAAAAAAAAACAATTTTATTTACATTTGTGACGACATTGTCGTAAAAAATATAATTCCGAACATTAAAATCAATTTTAGATTCTCAAGAAAATTGCAAAATTTGCTGATGAACCCGTATACAGTTGATACACGATACATTACTGTACCAAGTACGCACAATATATGTTTATGCTTATCATAAAATACATAATTGATTTATAAAATTGTCAATACTCCGTCCACGTCCTCTGCATATATAAAAACTAATCAATTAATTACGAGCCCAATAAATATGTCGTGCTATATCACATCCATAATATGGGTGACGGGGAATCGTAGTTTCTCATATCGAGCATTATTTTCATTTTAATATATACGAAAATGACACCCACAATTCATTAAATAAAATACGAATAAAAAGAACAATTACGTAAAAAACATTTTCACACAATGGCAAGGTTAGGTCTACAGAGCTAAAATTAGAATTTCAATTTACTTTAATAATATAGATAATTTCCTTTTAAAACGCATACCCTATAAATAAGTAAAATGTACCCAGAACATGAGTATGTACTATCATAACCAAACCATATGAAAAGTCAAACATCTTACGTATGAGTATGAGTAATTTACGTCATACATGCACATATACTCGTACTGCAATGAGATTGTACCGCGTGGCACGATGATAAACATGTCAATGTAAAACGTTGATGTGCGGAATGAGTTATAGTGGTACTTACATTTTAATTAATAACAACTTTATTAATATTGATTGCCAGCATTAAATTACACTGCACCTACCTGAAACAAGAGAAAAAAAGTAAATTTAATAAAAATTATAAAATAAATTTCTGTACTTGTTTAAATATATAAATTGTTATCAGTTGAGTAATTAAATTTAATTATTTTTGGTTGGCACGAAACCACGTAAGCTGCGGGAAACTCGATCAATGGATAATTTTGAATTTATCTCTAACACATCGTCGTTACCATATACCTAGAGGCATAATGCGTACACGTAAGCCGTTAATAAAATAACTTTTGCTTTTCTACGTTTTCCCACTCGTAAAAAACACTTTAAAACACAACATAGATCATCAGTTGTGTAGCTGATCGTAGATTATTTTTAAACAAATAAAATTTCAAAAACTCATGATCACGAGTAGTTAAAAGTCGAATAATTAAAAAAAATTTTACGATCACCATTATTCACTTCAAAAACATCAACAATATATGTATGGACTATTGTCGATCGCTTAAAAAACTGCGTGAAACTGCTAACAGGCACGATCAAGATTCATCGATCATATATTACGATATTAATTTCTCTCGATGTTTGTTTTGTTTCTAAAAACCATTACTTGAAAAACGTATGAACGGTTTACTTGAGGAAAAATAATTTAAATGCCATGAAAGATGCTAAACATTTTTAAGTCATTTCTAATAAGAGAGGGATTACAGCTCATTAGGTGTTCATACAAATTATTAGAGGCATAGTTTGCGACAACGACGTAAAGAAATGCTTTAAGAGGAAACTACATTATAATGTCATCAGTAGTTTCCATTAAACGATAGTAAACATTTAGTGGAATGCTATTTATTATCTGTGGATTTATCAATATTATGCCAATGTGGCTTAACTGTTTGAGGAAAGAATGTTTTCTTTACAGTAAAAGAACTCGAACCTCGTAACTTCTAATTTTAACAATAACTTCGATCCGTACTCGTACGATCGAACTAATTATTGAAATCTTGATGAAAATGACAAAAAATGACCTAGGTCTGAATCCATTTTTCTCGAGCTTGAGTCCAAGAATGTAGTGCACAATACTACTTTAGTTCATTAATCTACCGTTATGGCGCTTTTGGAAATTTATTCGTTTCTTATAGAAAATATATTGTCGTATATTATTAAAAGATCTTGAAGAATGCCACAAAGTTAGCTGAAGCACCTTGATACCCAAAACTATCGTTGTGGTGCTGGAAGCAGTTTTATTTTTTCCCATATATTTATGCTGTGTGCCTCACGTCGATTTCTTTGTCTAAATTTCCAACTAACTAAATTGATGGTTAGTTCATACCAATCGTTCAAAGATGACACAAAACAAACCGCAACTGATGTTTAATTAAAATCTGCTATATATCAGGTGCGCAACTAAATTTCCGGATTTCACATATACAGGGTGTCCCCGATTGGGGTTCTAATCCGTTAAGGGGTGATTCCTTGGTTCATTTCATGAAAAAAATTGTATGGTAGGGAGAGGGGTTAATTTTTGATATCCTTTGAGATACAGGGTGTTTAAAAAATTTGGTTCGGGGAAAAAAGTAAAAGCGAATATCAAACTGTAACTTACAAAATATTTATCGGACGGCAACCAACAAAGCCTCATTTGACGGACAATTGAATAGGCAATATTTAATATCTTATTGGCTATCTTGCATCTGTATCCATTTAAGAGCTATGACGTTTTAAAGTTAAAAAAAAATAAAAAAAATCATTTTTTTTATAAAACTGAGTTTTTCTCAAAAAAATCCCATAATAATTTTTTTTTTCCCTAATTTTAATCCGCTATGATCTCCTCTACAATCTGCCAATCCGTTATTTGTACACACGTGCTATAGTTTTTTACTTATGAGATGAAGAATGAAAACACTACACACAAATTGTAGTGTAAAACAATTTCGTCGCCTATTATTTTACTGATGAAAAAAATTTTTGCAAATTTTTTAGGAGATCATAGCGGATTAAAATTACGTAAAAAAAATGTATTAGGGGGTTTTTTTGAGAAAAACTCAATTTTATAAAAAAAAAACATTTTTTTTAACTTTAAAAGGTCATAGCTCTTAAATGGATACAGATGCAAGATAGCCAATAAGATCTTAAATATAGCCTATTCAATTGCCCGTCAAATGAGGCTTTGTTGGTTGCCGGCCGATAAATATTTTGTAAGTTACAGTTTAATATTCGCATGTACTTTTTTCCCGAACCAAATTTTTTAAACACCCTGTATCTCAAAGGATAGCACGTCATTTGTTTAAGGGGGCCTACGGCAAACATGCACCATCGAAAACTACCTGTGAAGTTTGGTTTAAGCGCTTCAGAAGTGGCGATTTCGACATTGATGACAAAAAGCGCCCCGGAAGTCCAAAAACATTTTAAAACAACGAGCTGCACGGGTTATTGGATGAAGATGATATGCAAACTCCAGATCAACTTGCGGAGGTATTAAACACTATTCGCCCAGGTATTTACAAACGTTTACATGCTATGGAAAAAATTCAAAAGGAAAATAAGTGCCACATGAGTTGGCTGAGAGATAGATGGAAAATCGAAAAGCCACTTGAGAAGAGCCTTTTTTAATAATACCAATGCATTGCTCGAAAAACGGCCAGAAACGCTCCATGCCATCGCACTCCCATCGCCCAGGAGACCATCAAAACGCTCCGATTGGGATCTGTTATCGCTCCCGCCGTATTCGCCAGATCTGGCCCACTCGGTAGCCTTGGCAGGGCTACCAGGTTCGAAGAAGTGCAGAATTAGTTGGATGAATACCATGTATTGCCAGAGAGATGGCAAAAATGTGTAGTTAGCGAAGCGAAGGACAATACTTTGAACAAACCATTTCTATTGAAATTTTCCATTTTTCAAAAAAATTCGGAAATTTAGTTGCGCACCTAGAAAACTAAAAATTTAACATTCTATAAAACATTTCTAGTCGATAATTTATAAATCGGAACTAAGTTTTTAGTTTAGAACTAAATATTGGGTAGATTTTGGTTTATAAATATTAGAGACATCTAACAATACCTGTGGCACTATTCTGGTAATTCCCTGGGAATAGGGAATTGCACACAGAAAAATTTGTCACATTATTTCGAACAAGTTCAAGAAGATTTCTTTATGGTTTTCATCCAAAAAGACAAGCTAATCAAAACAAAAAGGGAAATCTATTTAAATATTTAATATAAAATCCACATTGAAGGAAAATGATTTCTTTTTGATAATTTCATTTGACATCGTTTAATATTGTGCAGTACTGAAAGAAAACCATATTTTGATAAATCAGAAATCAGAAATCATTTTTTCAAAAAGGAAAACTATTAAAATAATAAGTAGGTTTTTCTATTTAAAATAATAAGATTGAAATGTAAAATTAAGAGGAGTTTTCATTTAATTGTAAGAATCTATAATATGAAATCATATTTTTATATCCATATGGTTATCTTATTAGATTTATGTGGCATATTTTTTTCAGTGTGGGGAAAGATTTTATATGTAATTTCAGTTCAAATATCTTTTTCCGGCCTACTAAGGAGAAAAGTTTGATGTAAATATTTATAAATTGGCAATAATTTTTCCACATCTAAATTGGCAGGGAAAATTATTCCCCATTTAATTTTGTTTTCAAAAAATTAACACTAACTTTTTGCCTCAGTATGCCAGAAAAAAAATTTCAAAAATAGGAATTACATATAAAATCTTTCCCCAATTCCCTATTCCCAGGGAATTACCAGAATACCACTGGGCGAACTAATGAAAATTTAGACAGAAAAATCGGCGTCAGGCACACATCATTAGTTAGCTGAATGTAACATTACAGAAAAGGCCAAGGGCACCTTAGTACTGGAAACTACCGATCTGACTCTGGTAGAGTATACATTGTTTCTTATTTCGATATAATCAAGTGACATGTCATTTAAATAGTTTTGCACCCAGGAAACATTTTGTTTTTACCATTTTAGTTCATAAACCCCCGTTTTGGCGCAAGTGATAAATTATTCATTTATTATAGAATATATAAATGTCACCATGTCATTGAAAATGTCTTGTACCTTAGTACTCAAAGCTACTGCTATAAGGCTGGAGCGGGATACGTTTTATTTAATTTCGATATATAATCATGTGGCATGTCTTTTGAAAGGTTTAGGGCCAAGCAACAGGTTTCTTATCAGCGCTTTAGTTCACAAATCAATTGTTTTGGCGCTAGTGGCCAATTATTCGTTTAGTATAGAATTTATACACGCCATAAACTTATCGAAGTTCGATCATTCCTTTGCCTTTAATCCGTGTTTTTAGAGAACGTGGTGGCTATAAAAATATGGTCTGATAGGGCAAAATGGACATTTTTTTTGTTTTTTTAATTTTTTTACTTTTTTAATTTTTTTTTTAATAAAAAAAAAATAAAAAAAATTGATTATTTCATTTTGCATCACACACATGTTGTGTGAGTGGTCACTAACATTTGTTCACGCCATCACACAACTGTTGTGTGAGCGGTCATTAAAGTGTTAATCAAAATATTTTTCATCGTTATTTATGACTTTCGACCATGTTTCTGGCAATTTACGGATTCCATCGAAAAAAATTAAAATAAACAACATTCCAATGTAAAATAATACAACATCATTCGTCGCGACCTGATGAGAAGGCACATTTTTTCAAATCAGTAATCTCATCCGCTCGAAACTGATTGTTGTGATTCTTACACATTTTCCATCTAAAAATTCGAAAAAAAATTGTTTGTCCTTTGATGCGATCCATTCGTCGAGCCGTTTTTTGATTTCTTCGTGGTTTCTGAAGTGCTGTGCTGGTCTTCTTTGCATTGATCGGAACAAATAGTAATTTGATGGGGTGAATAGGGATCATGCGGTAAAATTTCCCATCTAAGTACTTCCAGCATATTTTTTCCTTGTTTTGCGACATGTGGTCGAGCATTGTCGTGCAGTAAAACCATTTTATGCTGTTCGTTGGCTGGGCTCGGATGGTTTTCGTTCAATGCATGGTTCAAAACTATCAGTTTTATTTACGATTTGTTTTAGCAGCTCATAGTGCACCACTACTTTCTGATCCCACCAAATGCACAACATAACCTTACTTCCATGAATGTTTTGTTTTGCTGTTGATGTGGATGATTCACCTGGATGAACCCATGATTTTTTTGCTTTTAGGGTTATTGTAGTAAATACATTTTTCATCGCCCGTCACAATTTGAGACAAAAATGCCATCTTCAGTGTCTTCTAAGCAAAAAATTGCAAAACATTAAACAATTTTCAATGTTGGTTTACCCATTTTCCTTCATTTTGAATCATTTTCATGACATGTAAACGTTGCTTATGGCTGCTTGAGTGACATTTGTTCTGCAAGTTCTTTTTCTGTTTGAGCTGAGTTTTCCTTCATAATGCTTCCAATTCTTCATCTTCCATTTTTTGGTTGGCCAGCACGACCTTTGTCATTGACATCAAAATCACCACTTTTGAAACGTTTAAACCAGTTTTCGCAAGTCTCTTGAGTTGGTGCATGTTCACCATAAGTTTCTTGAAGCAAACGAAAACTTTCAGCAGCTTTTTTCTTTTGATTAAAGCAAAAAACTAATGCCCTCAAATGCTGTTTTATTGGTACGAAATTCGACACGTTTAAACGGGATTAAAAAATATGTTGTTTACGCTTTTATGAACCATGACATACTAAATTTTAATGTGGAATGTCAACACTTTAAAACGCCGTAGGTGTCATTAACCGCGTTCCATTGGCATGAGTAAACTACTCACAAGTACTTGTATCTACTAGCATCTACCCATGCTCAAATGGTGGTGTAGATGTTGAAAGTAGTTACGCATAAAAATGACGGTAGGTATTTTGGTTCAAAAAATTCTAATAGATGGCTTTGTTATGTTGAAATGACAGAAAAAACAAATTTTTTAATTTACTACTGTAAAATATCATGCGATTTTTGAAATATTCTTCTTTTCAGCTTTGCCTTCATTATAAGACCAGTTCTTACTCCTTTGAGATTTTGTTGTGGATTTTAGTTAAAAAAAATTAATTTTACATAATATTTCGTCACAGCAAAATTATACACAGCTAACTTTGTACACTAAAAAGGTTATATTGTACTTTTGTCATATTTTTAGCTCGTTCCATTGGTTATCTACTTGCAAGTACTTGTGAGTAGCAAATCTGTCCCATTGGAACACAGCTATTGTAAAAGAATGTTTAGTACTAAAGTTACGCCATCTCTTAGAAAATCCAAAAAACTAAGTTATACACCCAATACTTTAGGGTTTATTGTCCTCCTATTGGATACTTTGTGGCATTGTCCATTATTGGCTGCTTCGGCGTTCTTGTCGCTGGTTCTTTTTAATATTGTTGTTAGGTTTTAATTTTTGACTTAATTCGCGAGTACTGACAATACACAAATGTACGGAACAATCACAATTGAACCATTACAATAGAAAACAAGTAAAAGATCTTGAACTGTTGGCCCAATTAGCACCAAGTGGTTGAGAGACGTTTGCTGCCAGCAAGAGGTGTCAAATACCATCTTTAGCTTAGTTGCTGTGCTACATTTTTAAGTACAGCGTGGTGCGATATATGAAGGCTTGAAACATTTCTGTTACAAAATTTCGTTTTGGGTACAGATCCGGATTTTATCCATACGTTTTCTGTTTAATAGGCGATATATTTGAAACACGCATCTTTTTTATCCCTTTCTAGTATTATTTCTCCACAAGTGTCGATGCCTGTTAAATATTAACCTTTTAAGGTCCATGGAGTGTCGAAGGTTGGGTACGCTAAAATCAAGCTTTGCGCGTATACGTTAAACATTGATGGAAACGTTGAACTTTTGTTCCTGAAAATTTCCCTTGAATGTTAAAATTCGTAAGAGCTCCACTAGAATTCTTCTTTTCTGTAGTCCCACTTGTTGTGCTGCTTCTTGCATTATGAATATGACTTTCGAACCAGGCTCGATTAGTGTTCGTACCAAGTACAAATCTCCATATGTATTTCTTACTGTAACTCTAGTACAGTTGCAAAGAACACGGGGTCCGAATCATGTTTTAGTGTTAACTCGAATCCGGGTTTCGTGAAGCTAGCTAGTACTTTATCACCTACCTATTGTTTTTAAGGTAATGGTAGTGAATGGTGTTTTATAAGGAAAATTAAAGGCTAATTTTAGGCTAATTAAGTGCTACGTTACAAATTAATTTGCCCCACTTTCCATTTTTAATGGAAGGCTATTTATTTAATTTGTTTTTGTAGGAATTGTTTTGCGTTCTAAATTGGATTTTCGATACGTTTCTCGATTTGGATTCGCTACCTCAAAATCGAAAATTTCAATGCTTGGCCAGGAACGAGTGGAGCAAGAAAAAATTTAATGAAGCATTTAATTAGCCTAAGACTAGCCTTTGATTGTGCATTTGGTTTTACATTTTTGATGTGGTTCTGCAAACATTTTCTAAAACTTCGGTTTAGTTGGTATGGATGGAGAAAAAGAAATTTTGAGTTATGTTATTTTAGTTTTGTTAGTAAAAATTTCAATAGAAAGCAGGGGGAAAAATAACATCAGGAACTTCCTAAGTCCATGATTGAAACATTTAATTTTTACAACTTTAAAAGAATTTGCGTTTGTAGAATAATGAAGTGGAGGGGGTGGTATTTGTGCTAAGGAAGGACCTCAAAATATTTGTTTTTCTTGTCTTGCGTGGTGTTTTACAATAGGAGTAAAGTTTATTGTAAATATTGTAAAAGATAAGCTTATTCTTGGCGCAATCTAAGCAACAGAAAAATATCGGCATGATCGACCAGACCAACTGGTACGATGTTGGATTGGGAGGTACTGGTTTCGAATCCCGGAACGGGATTTTACATCAGCTAAGTGTGATCGGTGATATAACTTCCATGTCAGTGATATTGACTTACATGAAGCTATGTAATGCGTTCATTATTCTGCGTAAGTCGGATAGCGGCATGCATTCGTTTTGGCTACTGTGTCAGGTATAAGACGTGAACAGCGAACGAAGAGTTGGGATGAACCCCTATTTTACAGGGGTTTAAAACTTATTAAATTTATTTACATGAAAAACGTATTTTTTATTTTATTATAGTGAATTGCTTTTTGGTTAATTACCGTGTAAGATACAATTTTGGAAACCGCATTGTAAAAGTATAAAATATAACGACAATGACAATTGTAATTAAAGCTATCGCGATATCGAAAAATTGTTTATACAAAAAATGCCAATTATTGTTTTGTAATTATAAATTTATATCTTAATAATCTAAAATCGAAAAGAAAGGTTTACCTTTCCATAAATACTGACATCTCAAAAACTTTTCTCACTCAAGTATACATAAGTCACATTGATATAATAATTTTACTTTTGGGGTGATGTGAAAGGATGAAATCTAAGAACACGAGACTACAATTTGTATTGAGACATATAATTTAACAAAACTATGTGGGAAAATCGAACGTCATCAAATTTTTAAAGAAAACTGTCTACACCGCTTCTTGAAATCTCACGTTAATCGCTGTGCACATTTTTTTTTTTACAAAGCAAGGCTGAATGACAGAAAGCTAATACACGTGAATTGAATTTTTAGAATAATAAATTAGACAAAATTTAATTCTCTCTGTTTTATAGCCGCACAACACAAAACATGTCACATTAGCAAAATCAATTTTCCTTTTAAAGGTTGATTTATATTATCCGTTCCGTTCAGATCCGTTTCTTTCAGATTCAGACATCATCAATTTATACTATCAGATCAGATATTTTCATCGTATGGTTATCGTATATATTCGTATTTTTTGGTTACGTATAAAGTAAAACATAACATAAAAATCCAAAATGTTTTAGTAGCAATTTAATTTTTGTCTAATAATGTCTATGCCAGTTTGGAAAGTAAAGTTTATCACGCGTAAGATACATATAATTAAATAATAAACATATATATACCAAGAAAAAATGTTTTCACATTTGAAATTACATGATTTGTGTTTGATTGCTATTATGCTGGATAAAGAAGAAGAAGAACATCACAATCAAGAGCGTCGTTATCGTCGTTTTGCAGTGCACAAAATGCTCAAAGAAAGAGAAACTGAAGGTGAATTTTGGACAATTTTCCCAGAATTAGTTGACGATGAGCAAAAATTTTACCAGTATTTCAGAATGCCGCAATTCGATTTTCATATATTACTTGACAAAATTTTTAATAATATTAAAAAACAAGACACAACTTTTAAAAAATCTATAAGTCCGAAAGAAAAATTGGCAGTATGTTTGAGGTAAGACAAATTTTATTTTTATTTAATTCTAATCTTAAAATTAATTGGATTGGAAACTTTCAATATAATTTTTTATTATTACAATTCTGAATTCTCACTAAAATTAGATGAGAAATCTAAATAAAATTGTGTAATTCCTTGAGTTGATTGTGAATCTGATGTTGATGGTGTCGATTCAGTGATGTGTGATGTAGTATAAGATGTTGAAGGAATCGGTGAAAGCGGGTGCATTGTTGAACTATCATCCGAGGAACTGTAGTTTAATCTTGACAGTTCTGCTCTATTTTGTCTGGATACTGATGCAGCCAGTTGCAATGATTGCTTTTGTGTCAACTCCTCCATTTCCAACTCCGAAACGACTTTGAAGCATCGGGATTTGGCTAATGATTGGTTGAATGGTGACAGTTTTTTCACCATTCCAGCCAAACTTTTAAAAAACAAGTCTATTTCACTATTTTGTTCTGCCTTGTCTTTCTCTAAAATATATTTCATCAATGTCGATGAGGCCGTTTCGTCTGTAATTTTTCTTTTAATGTTTACGCGTCTTTTGACTGGAGGCGTGTTAGTAGTAGGTGACACGTATTCAGTTCTTTCAATAGAACTGTTTGTAGATTCGTCTACTGCATCACTTGTATCAAGTTGGCTTAGGTCAACATCCACAGAAGAAATAGTCTCCCTCTCTCTCATATAGGGTTGCAAAAACGACATTGTTTCCTCGTACTTCCATTTTTTAGGTTTTATTGCGGCCTGTCCACTCTGCGTCTCCTTATTTTTTTTGAGTGTTCTGCGATATGTATCTCTGAGATAGTTCCATTGCTTCTTGCACTCTGGTCCTGAAAAGAGACAAATTAAATACAATTTTAATTTAGAAAATAACTATAATTAACTTAAATTTATTAATTTTTTTTAGGTTCTTGAGCACTGGTGATTCATATAAAACAATAGCATTTAGCTACAGACTTGGACATTCAACGGTTTCAAAAATAGTTACTGAAGTGTGCGACGCCATAATTAAAATTCTTCTTCCTGAAGTTATGCCAATACCAAATGAAGCAGAATGGCTAAGAATAGCAGATGAATTTTGGAGAATTTGGAACTTTCCAAATTGTATTGGAGCATTGGATGGCAAGCACATCACGATTACGGCTCCGTTTAATAGTGGTTCCCTTTACTTTAATTATAAAAAAACTTTCTCTATAGTATTGTTGGCTTTGGTAGATGCGCGTTACAGATTTATAGCTGTAGATGTGGGATCGTATGGTAAAAATAGCGACGGAGGTATTTTTTCTCATTCTAAGTTGGGGAAATGCCTTGCGCTTAATAAGTTAAATGTACCAGGGAACCGTAAGCTACCAAACACAAACATTAACATGCCTCACGTAATTGTGGCCGATGAAGCGTTTCCGCTAAAAAATTATATGTTGAGGCCATATCCACGAGCTCAACTACAAAATGCAGATAAAACTAAGGAACATTATAACTATCGACACTCTCGTGCAAGAAGAGTGTCAGAAAACAGTTTTGGGATTCTAGCGCAGAAATTTAGGCTTTATAATAGAAGGATCCAATTAAAGCCAGAACATGTAGATAAAATTGTATTAACAACGTGCATTTTACATAATTTTATTATAAAACAAAACCATTTCGAGGTGCTTGCTGAGAACGAACCGTTGCAAAATAATTTGCGAAATCTGCCGTATCAAGGTGGCAGCGGGACTTCTACTGCTTTTTACATTAGAGATACTTTTGCACATTTCTTTAGTAGTGCAGCGGGTACCATTGATTGGTTACAGAATATTTAGTGATAAAACATAGGTATAGAAAATTATATTATGTAATTTGAAATAAAATAAATAAATAATTAAACTTACCGCTATGTTTGAGAATTTTCCCAATCTCCTCCCAGGCTCTATCCTTTTTGAGATTGTTGCTATAATGTGGGTTCTCCTGATTATATAAAAACTCATTTTCTTTTACACACTCGATTAGCTTTTCGTTGTCCATTTTGTTTAATTAATTAATTAAAAAAATAGATTTTTTAAATAAAAATTTTAAACCAAACTTTTCAAATTTAAATATTTTTGTAAATTGATTTAAGAAACCACGAAATAAAAATTGATTTTGAATTAAAAAAACACTTAGAAATTTATCTGTATCAGAATAACATTCAGATATAAATGAACATCATCCTAAAAACTAAAAACCTTATATACCTTAAGGCACTCAACAAGTTTACAAGTACATCATTTTAGTTCAATTGTTTCAATTTCAATTGTCATAAAATAAAACGTTGTTAAAGTAGGGGACTATTCCTAATTTAACTATCTTACGGACATTGCAATAAAAGAGGTATTTATTTTCGTTTATTACGGTGTAGCAGGTAATGGATTAGTCATCGGACGAGTAACAATATTCAAGGTATGTTGAAGTAAATTTAATTACCCAATGTATTAGTCATATTATTACGATCGTGAAAATAGGACAGGGCGGGAATGTGAATTCGTGAGAAACGGATTTCTTGCTGTTCGTTAAGGATATTTTGGTTCAGGAATATGAATTTTTTAATTCCGTAAAATTGTAACATATCTAAACGTCTGTGCTTTTGGGTTGTATATGCAATATGTCTAAATTTGAGTGGGAGAGGGGGGGGGGGGGGGGAGCCCATGGGTAGACCAACAGCAAATTCAAGTTTCAAACACCAACTTCAGTTCACGACGTAAGCCCTCATCTACAACATCTCTAACTAAGTAATTACAAACTAGTTGAGATTAAGTTTTAATTGGAATAGAAGTGAAAAGACTGGCATCGTCAAACGAAACAGTTTTGAATGTAATGGAATGTGTGTTGAAATGTAATAGATGCATGTGTATAATGGACAGACCGGGCGCAATTTTTGAGTTAGAGCTAAAGAACATTTTTCTGGTTGCAATCAATCGACTTTCCATAATCATTTCACTGTAGAAAACCATAGAGCCTAGTTTAAACAATTTAGACATATTATACAACCCAAAATCAGACGTTTAGATACGTTAGGAATAGAATGTCATGAAATTCAAAATTCCATATACCTTAACCAAAATATTCTTAACGAATTGCGAGAAATCCGTATCTCACGAATTAACATTCCCGCCCTGTGCTATTTTCGTGATCGTAATAATATGACTAATACGTCGGGTAATAAAATTTACTTCAATATACCTTGAATTTTGTTAATCAGCCGATGACTAATCGCTTACCTGCTATCCCCCACGCCAAACAACAGATTGTTTGAACGATCAATAGCTTAATTTTTATTGCCTATTCTTTGCCTCTCTTTCTTTTATTTATTTAAAAGCTTTTTCCTAATATTTACAGAGGTTTGGCGCGTGAACCGACAAAATTTTATGTAGATTGGATGGTGACAATTGGAAGCTGTTAATCTTAAGAAACTGATTTCGAGAACGTGATATGATATTTTTATTTTTTTTTAAATTACCCAAAATCTCGCCTTTAAATGGTCATGCCTTTTTTGTTTGTAGTCCTAAAGACACCAAATAATTTTTATTGTATTCTGCAATGTGATTTTATTCTAAATAAATCACTATTTAATACATTTGGTTTAAGAAAAATGACTTATGGACTTCCAAATCCCAAAAAATGTGTAAAAGTATGAAAAATGTAACCATCTAAATTCAATTTAAAAAAACTATATATTATTTTAAAATCAGCTTTGATTTAAAAAATGCTGAAATCACTCATTTTGTGATCAAGATAAGAAATATTATTTTGTTATGGTTATTTGAGTCAGTGTTAAGAAAATTACCTTCAAGTTAAATTGTGAAGAACTTTTTGTTGTTTGTCTTCGCTGTTGTGACGATGCCTAACTTAGTAACGAAGAGTATACTGACATGTTGTTGACGTATGGCAGTGCTAATTAATTGCAATGCTCGTGAAGCGAGAAGGATTTATCACGAGTGATATCCCGACCGACATTTGCCGCACCAGGAAACATTCTCAACAACCTATCGGCGTCTCAGGTGAATGTGAGGCAACATAATGATATAGTCGATGAAAGAATAATACAAGTTTTTGACGAAAATCATGCCCGCCATATAATCAACGAACGGTAAGAGAATATTTGAATGATTCATTCCCAAAACCATGGATTGGTATAGGTGATCCTATTCCTTAGCTCGCATTCTAGACCTCACACGCATTTGAAAAAATGGGAATTGAAATGCAACTTAGCACAACAACCGTGGAAATAAGGAAAAGCTTGCATGCATACGGAGTGCAGGAGGTCATTTTGAACTAAATCTAATAAATGAAATTGATTTAAAATTTATCAGTAACTTAAGTACCTTCTTAAACCTAACCCCGGCAAAATAGTATCTTTTATTTTTACCACAAAATTAATGATTTCTATGACAAATATCATACTATTGGAAAGAGCATAAACTAGATAATTAAAACAAAGCTAATTTCAAAATCACTTCTCATTTTCCATACTTTTACACATTTTGTAGGATTTGGAACGCCATAAGTCATTTTCTTTAGCAATTCTATTAAATAATGATTTATTTAGAATAAAATCACATTGCAGAATGCAATAAAAGTTATTTCGAGCCTTTACGATTACAAACAAAAAAGTTATGATCATTTAAAGGCGAGATTTTGGGTAATTTAAAAGAAACTTAAAAATATCATCTCAATTATCGTGACACTTTGGAAATCTGTTCCATAGGATAAAAGATTCCAAATGACCCATCATATTTGCCATACAATTTTACCGTTCCACACATCAAAACCCTGTATAAACGTTAAATAACAAGAAAAAAAAAATTTAAAACGTATTCAATAGAAAACATGAACACATGTTTTATTGCTCAGTTCTTCAGATAGGTAATAATCCAGGTATATACTCGTATGCTCCATACTTTATTTAACTTTAACAATTTTTTTTATATTTTATAGTTTATTAGACTAAAACAACTATAAAATATATGGGATAATTTAAAAGAGCATATAAGCAAAGTTTAGTGGTGACAAACATTAGCATACGATTGGCATGACGAGAATATAAACAAATATTATTAATTTGTTTCACACATGCTGCATCTATTCGTATCTTTGGTTACGTATAGACTAAACGATAACAAAAAATCCAAAAATATTTTAGTAGCAATTTCGTTTTGTTTTGATTGTTGTTGCTGGAATATATATAAATTCCACTTTCCTCGCTATTCTTTCGTATTTTTTCGCGTTCAGACTTCAGATAAAACATTCTTTTCAACAATATTTATCTGAAACGGAAAGTAAAGGATCTGAACGGAACGGATAATATAAATACTTATATAGAAAACATATGTAACAATATTTTTTTTGTCTGAATCTGAAAGAAACGGATCTGAACGGAACGGATAATATAAATCGACCCTAAATGTGTAGAGCCGCAATATATGTCGAGTATATAGAAAAGCGTAATACCTCTCTTCAATTAATTTATGACATTTTAATATTTCGCTGTCTACATAATATATTGAACGAATATTGCAATGAAATTGTAAAAAAATAATTAAAATTCCGATTTTTGTAATTTCTGATTTGGAGTCAATTAGAAAACAAATGTATTGTAGATTTTATGGACTAGTTTAGTACTTAAAGCTAATACGAGTATACTACATACTCATATAGAATATAATTATGAGCAGCTGTGTGTGATGCTAGCGTATAATAATGGAATTTTTTGCTTGTTTATAGCTGGCCGTTAAACTGATTGCGTGACGATACTACGTAAATTATAGTACGTAGTATATTATACGAAAGAATGAGCCCGTTGGGAGCATTCGGAATTTTAATTTGTGCCAATATATAGAAGTTTAGCGACCGCAGTCTGTTAAAAAACTATACATGTATCTAAATTAGAAATATCAGGAAATTAGATGATTGGCGGTTGCGAAGCAAATGCTAATAACAATAATTCTTAATTTTATTTATCACGACCTATATATTAACTTAAGTGGTATTTGTGGTGATGATTAGATCATGATTTAGTTTGCTTTGATATAACCAAATACAGTGTTTGAGTCAGTGTATTATACGAGAAAAATAAAATTTTAGATGGCTTAAAAATGTTGATAACTTTTCTATATAGATAACGCGAGTAAGCTGTGTATATGCGAATTAGTAAAAGTCGCGGAATTACTTAAAACCCTAGGAAACTTTCTATTTTTGTTGATTAATTTAATTTTTTAATTAATTGAACTGTTCACTGTGTGTGTAATCAATATTTTATGGGAATTTCTATTATCTGAAGTTTATCTGAAGACAAATTAAAATATTTTCATTATCCGGTGCAATTTGTTATAAAACCAACTTTTACAGTCATAATCGCGATTAGCGTACAATAGCATGCATCAATTTTATTTATGGACATTCTAATAAAAGAAATGATCGAAATAAAATATTATAAGATAACGACGCAAAAGATAATAGTTTGAGGTGCATCACTTCTTTAAATTCTAATTACTTCTAGTTGATTCAGTTATGTTCTGGTTAAATCGATTTATGAGTTTTCAACGGTTAAGTTTACTTCTTCGAATACTATTCAGCCAGGTTGTAAAAATTATAGTTTTGAAAACTGATCAAACACTCAAACAGCGTAATCTATAGAAGAAAGCTATACTTTAAAATTTTGAGTGAATCTATTAGTTTAAAGAAATAGCTAGAGTTTCACGTTAGTTGCCCACGAATTTCCAGATTACAGAATTACTATAGCACGACAGAAGTGTTATATAATCAATATTAAACTTAAATCAACTTTGTGAGAAAAGTGTTTATGGTGCTTTAAAAGTCAATCACAATCGCCTACGGACTAGTTTTTACGTGATTGTCACATTTTGATAAATCCTTAACCATAGCTATTATTTATCGGCAATTATTTATTTATCATAACGTGAATCATACCGTAATTACATTGATTACTACTTTACTTAAAAAACCAAAAATATTTTAACTAATTTCAAAACAAATTTATAAAATTTCTTGCATATTTGAGTTACAGATCATATAAATACTTAAATAAGTATAGTGAAAGGCATTACAAAAATCGGTATTAAAGTTTAGAGAAAATCTGGAGGATTTCTGAGAAAACTTTCGCTTATCCAGAAAAGGCATTACTAATCCAAATGAAGCATGTAGGTATTTTAAAATATTTTATTGTTTTAAAAATAATCATTATATGATTAATCATTAATTTGTCGTTAAATGGAGTAATTTGTACATTAGAGTACCGTTTGAGAAGTCGTTGAAGTTAGCCCGAAAAATGTCAGCCCGAAAAAATTGGTGCGTTTCTCGGATAAAGAGTAGCTATCCCGAAAAAGTGTAAATGTAAGTAGAAAATGTGGCCCATCCCGAATTAACATTTCATTACCAATAGTAAGCTAAATTTGGTACTGAAGAAAATGACATAATAATTTAATAAAGGAATATAAAGACACTATTGAGTAACAAATCTAAATAACACGAAATTCATAAATAATGAATATTTTGAATTGTGGAGCCTTAAATTCGCTTGTGCCTGTACTAGAGATATTTATGTGTAGTGACGTATACGGCCAGATAGGTCTTGGTCGCACCAATATAACATGAGAACCAGTGGTTCATATCATGACCATAGAGCATAATTTTATTACCCTTTCCATAAGAAATTTACAAAATAATGAATATTTCGAATTAAGGTGCAGTCTTAAATTCGCTTGTGCCTATACTAGAGATATTTATGTGTTGGTCACACCAATATGTCATGATAACCACTGGTCCATATCATGACCATAGAGCATAATTTTGTAACCCTTTCCATTCGCATAAGCGAATTTAAGGCTCCACCTTAACTCGAAATATTCATTATTTTGTAAATTTCTCATGGAATGGGTAATAAAATTATGCTCTATGGTCATGATATGAACCACTGGTTCACCAAACTCTTGGTGTTTTCCCACAAAATACCTACAACGTTAAATCTCTTGATCTTGCCCAGATACAGTTTTATGCAAAATGGTAATTTAAGCCGCCTTGTTGAAACAAGATATCATGATCTACATCCATATGACATGTGCACCGTCACTATAGTTACTTTCTGAACATATAATTGTGACTCGTGAATTGTTTTATTTATAAAGGCTTTATTCAGAACCTTATGCAATTACAAACTAGCATTTAGAAAAGGATTTGGAAGAAATTTTTAGAAGTCCCTACTCTTGCAGCTCAATTCCCTTAGACGTATCACTTCATGCGACGTGACTATGGATCTTCATGGTTACTAGATTTTAAAATCAAAATTTAACAAATAATTATGTGTAAAACTCTCAATGAAAATTTTTTAAATCTTAGTTGGCTTCATTAGTTTGAATTTTTTTTATTTATTTGTCACGTCAAAATTTCAAGTGATAGAGATTATCATTTGGAGTGATAGCAGTCGATAGGAAATTTTTATAAAGCAGCATACTAATGCCTCAACCAGTCAGCCTTAAGTTCTTAAGTTGTGCTCCGTTTTGGACCACTTAGGAGAGCGATATGACCACCAAAATTTTAGAGGTCAGTTGTTTATTTGTGACGAGAAACCTTGGTTTGGAATTTTGGTGATTGTAGCACTAACCGAAGTGGTGCAATCGGCGTGTAACTTAAGCTCTTAAGTCTGACTGGTTGAGGCATAAGATTTAAAAAACAGCCAGAACGAGTTTATTCAACAATTATTTTGTAAATTTCGATTTAATGATCTAGTAACCAGGAAAATGATTAGCCACGTCACTTGAAGTGATGCGACTAGGGGAATAGGGGTATTGAGCATGCACATATACAACTGACCATGAGAGCAGCAACGGTATGCGAGGTATGAATACGTCTTCTTCTTTTGCAATCTCCGTCAATACAGTGGCTTCGACGACATTTGCATATTTTTGGCGGGTCCAAATTTCGCACACGCATTATTGATGATTCTTTCTTCAATTTCAAGATATGATAAGGCATTCCAGGTGGCTTCAGCGAGTTCAGAAAGTGCAGCGGAAATTAATGGCATCATTGGTGTTCATTACAGAATCAAATGACTTGTATGTGAAAGCTGACCCTGGTATTTGGATCTGCATCGGTTATTTAATTTGCTTCACGCATGCAAGGATGGCTCTCTCGCATAGCAAATCATGATTTTTGAAGTTTTTGTCAATGTTTCGGTATATTTTCTGAATCAGCTGCTCAATGGGTGGCACTAACTGGCACATATTTTCTGTGAATGTGATTTCGCCTGTCAGCGTATCAATGGGGAAAGTGCTACCGCCAATCTGCAGCAGTTTCGCTGCGACGTTACGCTCATCAGCAGGTGTTGACCGCGTAATTACGGGCAGCGTTTGGTGAAAATCACCAGCCAGAACCACCAATACTCCTCCCATTAGTTCATTACGCTCTTTTGGGTCTTGTAATGAACGGTTAAGAGCTTAAAATGATTTTCTGTGTGCCATCGTGCTCGACCAGAAGTCTTTCTTATACTGCAGATAGGGTTCTCATTTTCAGTAGCAATATTGAGAGGTAAATTCATACCTGAGTGGGCTGTTCGCCCTCCAGCCATTAGGGTGGCCGCTATACCAGATGATGCAATAGCAAGTGTTAACCTAAGGAAAGCTTTGCCGCCAAGCATTTAAGAAAAATAGGCCGCCGCTCGATATTCTTACGCATTCCATGCTGGTATCTTGCACTCTTCTCTGATCGTCCATCAAAAGTGGTTTGTTCGTTTGAACGTGGTGATGACATGACTTCGCTATGAAGAATGTCGGATCCACATCTCTCTGGAGCTTGTACTCTTAGCTATAGCAGTGCCTTACCGTTCATCGCTATGCTCAGTGAAAACTTGATATAAGCATTATTTGGCCCTACATATTTATTTGGAGCGGCTATTGGGAACTACTTTTAAATGGCGGCTCAGATAAGTTCACTCACTATTATTTGTGTTATCGTTTTTGTTGCCGTATAACATATGATCGGTAAGAAATTATTTGTAATAATTTAAGTTTAATAAGTAAATCAATTCAACTGGCCAAAGTTCAAGTTTATATAATTAATTATGATTTCTTTATAATTACGGTCGATATATACAACAAAATTGATATAAAATATTTGTTAACACACCACATTTTTATCCACTCCATCCAGTGGATCAAAAGTTTGCATATATTGTAAATTCCTGCGTACAAGTGAGCATGGGGAAGGGTTAACATTTTTTGATCACTAAACCCCCTATGTTTTTTCTTGGCTGCTGAAAAGTATTCGTGGAACAAACATATATAAGTATAGATGGTTGGATTATCATAAACGTTTGATACAAATCGTTTGAAGGTTAGTACTTCCTAAAACACATGAGTTTTTCATTAGATAAATCTCAAACATAACATAACATATCGACGGTAACAATGCATTATCGTGTATCTACATTTTCAAGAAATTACATGAGATGAATAAAACATTTTATTTAAGACAAATTAATTAAAAAAAACGATTTAATCATTTTTACTTAAAAAGGGCCAATTAAAACAAATTAATTAATTAATTAATTTTATTTATTAGGTGTTTACGTATAAACCTGCAGATACACATTAATGAATCATACATTTTGACATGCATTCTCGTGTATCTAAAAATTCTATAAGGCAAAAACGAATTTTGGTGTAATTTCTTAATTCAAATTAAAATTATTTTGTGGTTTTACAAATTGTAAATATATTTCACAGATATTATGCATTAAATGCATTACAATTTCTTTTAAGAATCAATATAAACTAAATAAAAATTAAAAATAAATCACATTTTAATAGTTCACGTTTAACAATCAATAAAAATAAATCAGTTTTTGTTAATTATAATCAGTCTCAAAAATTAATCTTGATTGTGAGGTAGGTTATCATAAAAAGCCCAAAAATTTTTGTGCATATGTACCTTCATGCTTTGCAAATCCATAAATTTTCTTTTCGATATATTTCTGCTGGTTAAAAATAATTTAGGAAAATCTTCAGATTTTTTAAAAATTTCCGTTTTAGGATGCGATGGCAATTCTGCTAATTCGTCGTCAAAATAAATTTTGTAGGCAATTAAACCTTGAGGACTGTATTGAAGTTGCCGTAAACTAGTTACAACGTTATGACGGCCCGGGCGAATAGACGGATATATTTTAAATAATGAAAAACTTGAAAAAAGTTAAAATCCGGCGCAAAAACTTTATAAGGGAATGGTTTTTGTCTAGCTTCGACGGTAACATGATGGTAATCATTCGGGATTTCAATTTTTTTTTCTTTAGTTTTTGTTCTATCTTGGCATGTACACTGTCACATTCCATGTGCCCTTAACCAAATATTTTTGAATAATTATTGTGTTGTATTCAATGGCCAGTGTTAAAAGAGCGTTTGAAACTATTGCATTTCTATTTTGATATGTACAGCCATCGAAATAAATAATTATAGGTAGCCCGTCATAGTTTTTCAAAAACATTTCTTTTAAATATTTCACTAAAAACGAAGCAAAAACCGATGCTTGTAAATCAGCTGTAGTTTCGTCAAACCAATTACATACGACATCTTTTGTTACTTTATTGTAAATGGTAAAGTTATGGCAGGCAAGTTTAGTTTTAAAATAGGTACTGCTTGAATTTATCATTGGACAGATTTTTACCGCCTGCAGGTCCATGTATATTAGGTGGCAAAGGCCATTCATAGCACGATCGTTGTTTCTTTCCTTTTCTTGTTGCGCCCGATTTTTCTCTGCAATATGAATTTGATAAACTTCGTCCGACAAATTTCCCGTTTCGTGTTGTACACAAGTGTCGCATCGATCCTTTACAGGTGTAAATAAGGCTACGTTTTTATTAGCAAACTCTACAAGAAATTTTGTTTTCGACACTAGTTTCTTCCCAGAAGAAACACAATGACTTGAATATTCAGTATAAAGAGACGTTTTGGTTTCAAATTTTTGTTCGAGATAGAGCTTATTTGTCTCTTTCCTGGAATAATGGATGGGTAACTTATTGAGTGAATCTAAAAATTCACACATAAACTGATGATTCTCACTATTGGTTCTAGCTGAAATGGTTTTTTTAGGCCGGGTTATGTTATAATCCCATATTGGGATTCACGAACACATTTCGAAACAAAGCTTTGCTTTATACCGAAAGTAGATAAAAACATTTTCTTGCATACTTGAATATGTGAACTGTTTATATTAATTTTGTATTTCAGGGAAAAGCTACGTCTTGAACTAGCTTCATCGGTGGTGGTTGCTCTTTCCCTTTTAATTTCTTGTACCAAACTACAAATATAAATTTTCTTTTCGTGCCAGGTTAACTTCCAAAAATGATGGAACATTTTTATTCGATCGATGTCGCTCACAGCTCCACAATGATCCATAGACTTAGTAAATTTTCTACAAGTTTGTGCATTTAGGCCCAATCTGGCGGCCTTCCTTTGGCACATCTTGAATTTGCGTAATTTTATCATTAGTTGATAATTTTCGAAATACAAAATAATTTTTCCCGAGCATTCGATTTGTTTGTTGAGCAAGTCTTTTTTTATTTGTTTGTTTCAAATTCATGTTCAGTGAGTCTACGTTATCAAGCTCGGCTGACTCCATCTGATAAGAAATAGGTTTGTTCGGTACATCAAATTCTTCAGAATTGTCAGATAATATATCAGAAGTGCCATCAGGTTGCATGTCATTACATTCATTCGAAATACTATTTAAATTTTCGTTATTTATATTTGGTACATTATGCATTTCATTTGGAATTTCAATCAGATACAACGGGTCTGTTCTTGGTAAGTCAGCGGCCTGTGATTGTGACAGGGAAATATCTGTTCCCAGCGGTATTTCATTTTCATAAATAAAATCTGCATCATTCAAATTAAAGGATTGCAGAACATTTGTTGGCAACTCATTTGCTGTTGCATCGTATTGTGTTGAAATATCGATAGGGAAAACTGGTTGAGATGATAGCGCCATATTATCTGGCAAAACTTCGGGCGGTATAGGAGTCACGTCTACAGATATAACAGCTGGGCTTATAATATGAGATTGTTCAGTGGATATGGGTTGATTTAGTTGGCGTGCTTGTAATTTTGCCAAAGCTAGTTTAACTAAAAGCCTTCCTCGATCTCCCGTAATGGTACTTTAATTTTGGGTGAAATTGTTTTATTTTAACTTCGGCACAATTTTGTTTAACTGCAAATAAAATCAAATAATTTTTAAAATCACTTTCGTTTATCTACTTCATATAGCATTCATTAACGTGTATGTACACAGCAAAATTGAATATTGACAATTCATTTTCGTCTAACTACAAATCATTTTTAAATCGAGTTTTTTAATTAAAATATAATAATTTTTAAAAACAATTTCATATTTTTTAATCAATGGATAATTAACTAATTCAAAAAACCACAATTAATAATTAAACATTTCATAATTAGAAAAATATTTAAGCTGAAACTTACCTTACATGTAGCACCAACCAAAAAATACTGCAGATACACGAAAATGCACAAACAAAATCGAATGCATATTCCCGCCTTTTTTGTTGTCAAAAACCCAAAAAACAGAATAATTTCTGTATGATATCATTATAAAAAAATTTGATGATTTTTGTAGATACACGGTTATGCATTGTTGCCGTCGATATCTAGGTTTTTCAGATTAAATGAAACCTTTTGCAAATTAAACGAACTCTTTCCAAATTAAGTGAAACATTTTACAATTTCAATGAAACTTTTTACGAAATTAAGTGAAACAATTTGCAAATAAATTGATTAAAATAAAGCAATTTTATTTAAATTAATATATATGTTACGGTTAAAGTCCGAAATATTAATTTTTTAAATTTGTTTACATGTAGTTTCATTTATTCCCCATCATAGCGCTAAGCTTCATGGGGCTAAATTAGCTCGCGCGAGCCCATGAGAGTTAGTAAAGCGGTTAGTCCCTACTATTTCAATTACCACTAACATCATAAAAAATACTCCGTGGGGTGGATCAACAAAACAGTTTTTTCCAATTTTAATTCGGACATTTACCGATTTCGGGGTTTTACGGTAACATATACAATAATTGGACATATACCCCAATCCATACGAGATAGCCTTCGCCAATTTTGCGAAACAAATTAAAATCATGTTAACTATAGTCATGTTTTAACTTCTAAGTCAGCGGTTCCCCTGCTGCTGCTGATGGGAGTGTCATCATCATATCCAGAATAAAGTTGAAGCAGTCGGTGGCAGGAACAGAATTTACGTTCTGTGTAATCACATCGACAAGGGTTTGGTCTATTATAGAAACAAACAAATCTCGAGTTTAGGATTTAATTTTTGAGAACGCGTTTTGAACCATGTTTGTTACTACAAAAGTTGATGCTTTTCTTTAATTTTGACAATAGCGCACTTAAACTTATGTTTAGCTACTTAGCAGATAGATATTAAAAAGTCATTGTAAATGGAAAAGAATCAGTTCGTGAGCATATACCTGTAGGTGTATTTCAAGGTACTATACTTGGCCCAACTCTGTTTTACCTTTTTATTAATAACTTTCCACAAGCAATAAAATACTACAAATATTACATGTACGCTGATGATTGTCAAATTTATCTTGGTGGTACTAGTGCGCTAAAACACAAGCAATTCTGGTTTCTAAAAGAAGTTTCCCAGTGATACCCGATATCTTTATTGATGGTGTGAAGATTAATTTTGCGAATCATGTTAATAATCTGGGAATTTGTATAAATGACAGGTTCATTTTGTTGGTTAGATCATTAGTAATTCCCCACGTACTGTATTGCGAATTTCCTTTTTTAAGATGTGATTCTACCTCAAGTGCGGTTCTGCAAGTTACTTTGAATAATGCCATTTGATATGTTAATGGGCTGAGCAAATTTGACCACATATCAGCTACGTTAAAAGAATTTTTTGGTTGCACTATGATTCAATTCTTTTACTTTAGAGCGTTGTTACTTTTATATAGTCATTAATAATCGGGTTCCTTCATATTTATATGAGGAAATAAAATTTGGGTCTAATCGAAATGGTAAAATAATGCTGCCTGTTAACCGATCAAATATCTACAACAAATCGCCTGTGTTTACCTCCTTCACAATTTGAATTGAGGTGCCGATTGAGATTAGACGTGTGAAGCCTTTTACTAAATTTCAAAAATTATTGTTTGATTTTATTAAAAATACATTTTAATTTATGTTTTAGTTTATTTTTTGTATACTTTTTATTACGGATTTGTATGGACAAAAAAGCTATGATGAATATCAATTTTTCACGGTTTTGTTGGGGCCATGCTAAATATTTAAAAAAAAAAAAAAAATATGGTTATAATTACTTGGAAACTGCATGGCATATTCCTTCCTCAAGGCTATTGTTCTTTGCGAATTTTTAGATTACATTTCCAGTCAAGCTAATTTTAATGTAATCCGTAGTTTACTTAGGCCGTTTTGAATGCTTGAGAGGCTCAGTGGCAAGTTTTGTTCTGCAAGCTTTTATTGGATAATAGCCAACTTAAAACCAGGGTTAGTTTCAACTATCCGTTCAATTTTGGTTAATACTTCTGCGGTAAAGTTTTATCGGTCGATTCACACTCATTTCGTTTTAGCGAAGTTAATATTTAGTCCGGCGATATTTGCCGCATTTTTGACTGTCTTCTTCCTTCCCTTCTTCAAACGGTTTTATTAAAAGATTTTTTTTTTTCAAGAGATATCTTTTGGTTTACGGTTCGTCGGTTGGTTCTTGGTTGAGGTTCTTAAAAGTGGTTTATTATTGTAATAAAAATATTTTTACATATTATAGTAGATGATATTATGTATAATATTACATTACCTGATGAAATATTGGACTCAGATGAATTAATGACTGATGAACATGAAACAAATGACAAAATGAAATTCTTGATTTTTACTATGCATAATGAATACGTGTTTCAATGAATAAGCGATGAATGAATAATATGCGAATGTACCAAAACTAAAACAGAAAGTATTTTCTTACCATTCGGAAAAGAAAATTCTATGGGTTTCAATTTATTTGCAAATTGTTCCATTTAATTTAGTGAAAAGTTTCATTTAAAGGTGGTTTATTTTACTTCCCACTATTTAATTTATGTGGCTGCACACACCACAGTAACTGACTACAATACTACCACAGTAACTGGCGACCAATAAGACACAAATCAATTCACCTCCAAACTATGCCAATTTTAAATTTATTCGGAAAGATATATTCCCCATAAGATTTTTTTATTATTATTTTTTACTTAATTATTCTACACAAAAATAATTGACTTGAAGCTTTTTATTTTTTTCTTATTGTTTTTTAAAAAATCGAACATTTTTTATTTTTTAATAATCACAACCTACGTCGATCTGGGTTTTTTTTTCTTCCATATTTTAGAGAGTTCATTAAATTTTTACAACTGACAACTAAATTTGATGGTCATATTTGTAAATTTCGCCACAATACTCCCTCCCCACACGAGGCCGGAAATAAACTAATTAAGAGAACCGAGAGTGATCCAAAAGCTGCTTCAGCTAAAACGTGCTGTGGCACTATTCTGGTAATTCCCTGGAAATAGGGAATTGGGGAAAGATTTTATATGTAATTTGTATTTTAAAATTTTTTTTCTGGCATACTGAGGTAAAAATCTAGTGGTAGTTATTTTGAAAACAAAATAAAATTGGGAATAATATTCCCTGCCAATTTAGATATGGAAAAATTATTCCCAATTTATAAATATTTACATCAAACTTTTCTCCTTAGTAGGCCAGTAAAAAAATATTTGAACTGAAATTACATATATGTAAAATCTTTCCCCAATTCCCTATTCCCAGGGAATTACCAGAATAGTGCCACTGGTGGTCTAATTCTTCTTCCAGTCCTGGTTTGAACTGGTTCCTTCGGTGGAAGATTGAAGCGAACCATTTTTAACACGTGTGTATCATCAGAAGCCGGCTCGTTATCCGAAGTTCCAGAGACAACTTTAAACGGTCCTGAATAAGGTGGTTGTAAGTATTTCCTCACCCAAATCCGACCTTAAAAATACGTGTGTGACACGTTGAAAGCTCTCTGCTTACGAAAGTTTTTACATTGGAGTGCCTGGTTGCCGGAGACGGTCTAATTTCATCAAAATGTTTTTTAAGATTATTTACAAAATCTGTCTGAAAAATTTTATCGGTCGAAAAAGAATTTAGAAATTGACCAGGCACCCTCAACGTACTTCTGTAAACAAGTTCAGCCGGAGAAGTTTTAAGTTCCTCACTATATAATGTGCGTAAACCTAACAGTACGGTTGGCAAGAACGTTACCCAATCAGATCGCTCGTGACACATGATTGCGGTCTTTAACGTTCTGTGCCATCTCTCAATCATACCGTTGGACTTTGGGTTATAAGCCGTCGTTCTTACTCGTCTGAATCCGATCAACGCCGACAGTTCATTAAAAAGACAAGACTCAAACTGCGAACCTTGGTCCGTGACTATAACGTTTGGTACCCCGAAGCTTAAAACCCATGTGGAGTATACCGCAGAAGCGACAGTAGCAAGTTAATTGATAAGATCCAAGAGGTGAAACGGTGTTTCTTGAAATTTTGGATTTCTGACAAGCTAAACAGGATTGTGCCATAGTTTTTGAATCTTTCGTGATGGAGGGCCAGATGACATTTTTCGTCAATAATTTAGTTGTTGCTTTAATTCCAGGGTGTGAAAGATTATGAAAGGCTTCAAAAACTTTTTGCCGAAATTCAATTGGAATAAAAGGTCTTTGATTAGCTGTTGAAATATCACAATATATAGTTTTGTTAGTGTTAAAACTCAACGGAACTTAGACAAACTTTAAAGTTAAATTATCGCGCATAAGATCTTTAAGCTCGACATCATTGGTTTGGGTATCCGCAATTTGTGCATAATCTATACTTTCAGGAATAGAAATTAGATTAATGCGGGAAAGTGTATCTGCGACGACATTATCTATGCCTGATATGTGTTGGATATCGGTTGTGAAATGCCCGATGAAATCTAAATGTCGGAATTGACGCGGTGATGCCTTTTCCGGATTCTGACAAAAAGCGTAGACAAGTGGTTTATGGTTCGTAAACAACGTAAACTATCGTCTTTCCAAAAGATATCTGAAATGCTTGATGCCAGAGTACGCTGCTAACAACTCTCTGTCATAAGCACTATATCTTTGTTGCGTTTCATTAAGGCGAACTGAGAAGAAGCTGAGTGGTTGCCAAATATCGCCGATATACTGTTGAACTACTGCGCTGATAGCTGTGTCCGAAGCGTCTAAAAAGATAGCGAGTTTAGCCGTAGATGAAGGGTATGCGAGAAGAGTAGCTTTACACAATTTCTCCTTACAATTGTCGAAGGCATCCATGGACTCTGCTGACCAATTAATTGGAATTTTATTATTTTTCTAATAACCTTTAAGAAAATCATTAAGTAAAATTTGATCAGCCGCGGCGTTTGGAATGAAACGTCTGTAGAAATTAATCATCCCCAAAAATCTTTTGAGTTGATTAACCGTTAAAGGACGTTCAAAATTTTTGATGACTTCAACACGTTCTGGAACAGGTAAAATGCCATTTGCATTAACAAAATGTCCTAAAAATTTAACTTCAGGTGAAGCGAAGACACATTTTCCAGGATTGATTATTAAACCGTTGTCTGATAATTTTTGGAAAACTAGTTCGAGATGCGCGTGATGTTCCTTGAAAGTTTTAGACGCTATCAGAATATCATCTAAGTAGATGAATGCGAAATTAAGTCCCAACAATACGGAATGCATGAATCTCTGAAAAGTTTGTGCTGCATTCCTGAGACCAAAAGTCATTTTAGTGTTCAATAGGAATTTGATGATAAGCTTGGACAAGATCAAGAGTCGAAAAAACTGTACATTCTTCAAGCTGGTACGAAAAATCTTGAAGATGTGGAATAGGATAACGATCTGGAATTGTAACACGATTCAGACTTCGGCAATCTCCACATGGTCTCCAATCTCCATTTTTCTTCAACACAAGATGCAAAGGACTAGACCATGCACTATTACTCGGACGACAAATTCCTAGTGCCATCAGATTCTCGAATTCCTGTTTTGCAATCGTTAATTTATCAGGTGCCAAACGTCTAGTTTTACAAGAAACCGGTGATCCAAAAGTTTCCAGCCGATGAGTGATCATATGCTTAACTGGTTTGACGTTTAGAGAGTTTGTCATAATTTCTGAGAATTAGAAAGAAGTTGCTGGATTTGATTATTTACCTGAGATTTGTCTAGTTGAGAAAGTGTTGACTCAGCTGTGAGAGATATAAAACCAACAGTAAACAATGATGTCGTTGGATCTAAAAGACGATGTTTGCCAAGATCAACTATCAAACCAGAACTTTTAAGGAAATCAGCTCCAATAATGGGCAGCGAGACATCTGCCACTATAAATTCCCACTTGAAATTAAGCCGTAACCCAAAATCTAAATTTAGAATTTTTGTTCCATAAGCTTTAATTGGCGTTCCATTCGCAGCGAATAATTTGGAGGTAGTTAATGCCTGCGGAATGTGACAAATTTTGAGTGGAACAACCGAAACGTCAGCACCAGTGTCTATTAGAAATGTAACTCTTGAATTGGCATCATGAATTAATAGACGACTGGTAGTAGGTTCATCAGTAACGGTCGTCACGTTCTGATGAACATTTAAAAATCCTTCTTGATCGACTGACCTCCGCAGGTTTTATCATAAAATTTACAGCCAGGCTGGCATTTCTGAGCCTTTTCACCGAATCGAAAATGATAAAAACATAAATCGAATTTTGGGTTAACCCGACCTCTAGATTTTGAACGAGAATTTGTTTGACCTCTACTATTTGAACGATATCTAGATCTAACGGTGGCATAACTTCAATCATGTTATCGGCTCGTGCTGCTAAAACATCTAACGTCACGTCGTTTTCAAAAGTGGTTAGTATAACCTGAATCTGCGAAAGCAATCTCTTCATCCAAAGTTGTCTGAGCAACTTGTCATTGAAATTACTGCCAGCGTTCAAGCGTATCTGACTTAGTAATTGTGACGGCTTTTTATCCCCCAAAGTCAGGTTCGTCAGGACGTTATTTAGGCGTGACATCTGAGAAGGAGAAACTAAATAAAAAACCGAAATTTAATGAAATTGATTTAAATCAAATTTAATTTTTATTGTCAGAACTCACTAAAATAATGAAAGATGATCACTCACCCGATCTACCTCCGTCTACAATTCAGTTATTTCAAAAAAAAAAATAAAAATCAATTGTATTGCTGGTCAATATCCCGTTGGCTTGTCCGCTGGTTACTTGTCAAAACTTCTGTGTTCTACTGCAGTACTCTGGTGCACAATTTAAACGTCGATCTGCAGCCGTATGTTTCCGCACAATTTGACGTTTATGATCACGTCGGTGGTCACCAATTTAAAGGGGGTTTATTTTACTTCCCACTATTTAATTTATGTGGCTGCACACACCACAGTAACTGCCAATAAGACACAAATCAATTCACCTCCAAACTATGCCAATTTTAAATTTATTCGGAAAGATATATTCCACATAAGATTTTTTTATTATTATTTTTTACTTAATTATTCTACACAAAAATAATTGACTTGAAGCTTTTTATTTTTTTCTTATTGTTTTTTAAAAAATCGAACATTTTTATTTTTTAATAATCAAGACCTACGTCGATAGACCGGGTTTTTTTTCTTCCATATTTTAGAGAGTTCATTAAATTTTTACAACTGACAACTAAATTTGATGGTCATATTTATTTGTAAATATCGCCACACATTCTAATTGTAAAAGGTTTCATTTAATCTGAAAAATCTATATATAATTCATCTCAGACAACTCACATACGATTCCTTTAGGGCTTTAAACATACGGCCGATGTCAGACATCTCATAAACTATTCTTTTCAGATTTGTCACAAATGAAAGTTAGTCCCATTTGCTGATACATGTCTGTTATACGTATCACGCTTGACTGTCGCTGACGAGTCATTAGTGTGTAGTCAATGACTTCAATGATGTCTTCCATAAAATAAATAGATCATGTGTTTGGAAAAATTTTTTGTATATCGAGAAACCGTAGCATTATAAAACTACTGAAAAATCATTTGATGCGATTTAGTTAATTCATTATAACAGTTTAAAATTTTATTTCACCTTATAATAGTCGTTTACAGGAAAATTGGACGGCCTATTTCGTGAGCGATCTACACTTATGTTCCTCAAATTTCAAATTGACCGGAATATAAAATATGTTCCCAATTAATTAATGATGAATTAATTTGGAACGACAACAACTTTCAAAATATCAAAAATAGTTAATTGTCGTTAACAACGTATAGTATTCTACTTGCATATAATGCCATCATTACATGCTCGTTGAATAATATTCCTTGAATTATAAATAATTATAAAAAATTGCCCGAAACCCTAATCAAACATCGAAATTGATAAAATTCTGTAAAGTGAATTTTCAAAGTTCTTTGGGAAATCGCTCACTGTTACGTAAACTGTCTGGTCATCTAATAAAAACAAGCATTGCATCAATAGAACATTTAAAATTTTCTAGAATATTGCATCATTCAGAATCTAACTCGACCTTCTTCCCACTTATCGATGCCCTATAACTAGTTTACATTTTATTTGCAGCACACGAGATACATTCTATAGTCGCCGCTAAATCATGTATTTTTGTCTAACAATTTTTTCTATCGTTTACGGAGAAAAATATCACAATTTTTCATCTTCAAAACAAATATTGCCACTACAAATAGTACAAACGTAAATATTTTTTGTTTATATAATATTGATTTAATTCTATTTTTATAATCGTCAAATCAAAAACTATTTACGATATTATAAATGTCGTGAAATAGTGTATAAATTGCATGAACAATAATTACAATCTGAACTACTCCACCCCGGAGAACATTGCGAGGTATCGCCTCGTATAAAATATAAGGAAAATAATTGAACAAAAAAAAAAAGAATATGCTAAAAGGTTACCTTCCTTATACAAAATCGTCATGTTGTTTGCATAAATCAATTTTAATTGAGCAAACAAATAAAATTCTAAATATCGTGAACTGATATAACCTATTACAGCAACACATTAAAATATCCAGCAACAAGCAAAGCTTTCATTTTATCGTATTAGCTACAATGTACTGGTGATGTAGGTATTTATGCATACCGCGAAGGCTCGTCCCCAATTAACATATGTAGACATATACGTATTTGTTGACTTATCAATAATTGGTAAAAAAAAAAAATATTGCCTCTTTCTTACTTTATCGACAATATTCAGCTACAAATATGACGTCCGCTAAAAAATATCATCAGATTTAATTTGCGCGAATAATACGTTGATTTATTATTTGTCTCAATCAAAATACGATATTTTTATTTTGCTTTTTCTGTATGTAATTTGATTCGAAACGACAAAATAAAAAAATTTTATACTTCTATTGACTTTCTGTCGATATATGTGTTTCAATCGATAATCACAAAACTATATATTTTGTTCGATTGTCTGGATTCGAATTTATTATGATTTGATTTTTACTACTGTATACCGTGTGTACTACATATGTAGAAGTATAGAGCAAGCCACACTTGTTGTTTGTCTTGCCTTCCCTTGCCTCAACCTGACGATATAGTATATAGATATAGATTCCTTATCCGCGTATATATCAGAAAATATGATATCTAGTAAATATTATTTACTTCTGTTATTCGATTTGATTTCTTTAGAATTTATTTATTGTTTTACTGACTTTAATTAGAACAATGGAAAAGTTTCATTCACATTCTGCAAACATTGCCCTCTGGGCTTGTTTCTATCACGCACATATTGCCCTATCTTGCTATTGAATGATGAACTAAGCCACTGAATCGCATTATTTGAAGGCTGATACTATTGTGCCAAGTTCAATATGTTACATTGATAAGCCAGTTAGAATATAAGTAAAATCTGGAAATTTGTTGCTAAATATAAACTTTGTGATTAATATTAATTATAGTACGATTTAAGACTTGGTTGTGGTGCCATGGAGATAATAAATCAAAAAGTCACACTTAACAAGGTCAGTCATATATTTTTATATTTATATTAATCACCAATTTATTATGTCTCGTCAGATCATTTTCAAAAAAATAGATGGACAAAATATCATCATTGTATCAATAAAATAAATTACAATGTATTCTGAAAATCTTTTATTAAAATTTCATTAAATCTTAAGATTTTATCTAATTATTTTGTTTTAGTTGTAAATTCTCTGAATTTTAAGTATTACTCATTAAAAATTTTGTTATGTATCAAGTTAATAATTTGGTTGTTTTTATTTTTTTAATTGATTAACACTCAACCATTGTTTTTAACCACCTAACTATACGCTATTTATTTTCTTTGCACGTAATTTATAAAATTCTCAAAATTATTAACACATTTTAAATCTGAGAATTAAAGAGGCAGGTATTTCTGCAGAAATATACGTAAACAATCACACCAATTTCATTAACATCATCTGAACATAACACATACCAAACGTAGTAAACATCTTCGATTTTAAAGCTTATATGTAGAAAGAAAGTTTCAAAGTCGTGAATTGCCGAAACCTGGAGGTCATGGTAATGCGATGACACACCTTCATTTGGAATCGTAATTATTCGAACCCTTATTTTGTTTAAGGAGGTATCTGAAATGTCATCACGTCACATAAGCATTTTGAACTAGTCGGTTCAAATTAATTATTTGATTGTTTAATAGGCAATAGGAAAATAAATATATAAATGCAAAATATACATAAAAATCCAACTAAAAGTCGATTGCTATTGTTGCAAACTTATCAATTTACCGGTAAACGGTAAATTTTGTATAAGGTCGGCAATTTATCGAAAATAATTTGAAACAGTACTATGCTTTAGGTATTAAACCAGTGAAAAAATAATAAGCCAGTGCTTGAAACAAATTACGGTACTTTATTAAAAAAAAAAAAAATACATACATAATTTGAAATTCATATTACCCGGGAGAGGGGGTATTGGGGAAGCTTTCATCTCATGGAATTGATGTTCTAATTGGCACGGTAACTGAGATAAAATAATTTTAAGTTTTTTTTTTAAAATTACTAAAAATCTCATCTTTCTGGTCATAATTTTCTTGTTTGTAGTCGTAAAGGTTTATTGCAATTGGTTTATAAAAAAATGCATTATGGGCTTCCAAATCCTAAAAAATTTATAGAAGTACGAAAAAAGTCAACATCTAAATTCATTTTAAAAAAAACTAGAGGTTGCTTTGAAATTACCTTTCAAACCGTTTTAAAAACTTCTCTAGTTTATGCCCTCTCCAACGCTATACTACATGTCATAGAAATCACTCATTTCGTGGTCAACATATGAGATATTATTTTGTCGCGGTTATTTGTGCCAGGGTTATGAAAATAACTTTTAAGGTATTAATAAATTTATTATTAACTTCATTTATTACGGCTGCACGGTTGTTTTGCGAAATTGCATTTCATTTTTCATGTTGTCAAATGCGGCGCTTGTTCTTTCAATTAAAATTTCTCTCTGTTGCGTACACCTCCTTAGCACGTCCCCAGACATATAAATCCAGGGGAGTGAGGTTTCGGGACCGCGCTAGCAAATAAATAGGGCGACCCCTACCACTCTATGGGAATGAATCATCTAAATATTCTCTAACCAATCATTTTGTTATGTGCCGGACAGCCGTCATTTTCAAAAACAATCAGTATACATCTTCTAAAACTGATAAAATCAGGTCAGGTAGCTCATTTTGAACAAATTCGATTAATATGGGGCGATAAGGTTTCGACCAATAACAACAGCCCAAACATTAACGCTTAATTTCCTTTGGAAAGAATCCTGCCTTTTCTTGTGTGGATGTTGGATTTTTATACCTCAATGAAGCAGATTGAGCACAATTCCCTCACGACTGTAGAGCCTCATTTGTCCACAAAATCCTTTTCAAAAAGCTATCATCCTCAATCTGTATGCAGTGTAAATACCGAAACAATTAACAATTTAACAAAAACAAAGAGAAACACACGGGCTCTTCCGGTACCAGATAGTGACATATTGACTGAACTGCACAAGGCAATTAACTCCCGGTTTACTTAATTTTTAAAATCTATCAATAACTTAAAAAGCAGTTTCTTAACCATGGTACAAATAACTCTGATGAAATAGTATCTGCTATTTTGACCACAAAATGAGTAATTTCTATGACATGGCAGTATACCATTCGAAAGAGCATTTTTTTAAAATAAAACTAATTTCAAAATAACCATTAGTTTTTTTTTAATTAATTTAGATGGTGACGTTTTTTCATAAATCTACACATTTTTTAGGATTTGGAAGCCCATAACTCATTTATCTAAAACCAATTGTATTAAATAATGGTCATGATTTAGAATAAAATCACATTGCAGAATACAATAAGTTATTTCGTGCCTTTACGACTACAAACGAGATTTTGGGCAACTTAGAAATATCATAGGTTACCGAGCTACTTAGAACATCAGTTGAATGAGATGAAAGCCAAATGACCCCGCCAATCTGCAAAAAAAAAATGCTGTCGGTCCACGCGCCAAACACCCTGTATAAGTTCATTTCATTAAATAAAATTCATTACATAAATCTTCAGTATACCTACATTCTTCTACATAATAATCACTGATGGAATTCTATACCTTATATAAATCCATCGTTCGATTAAAATATACTCTCCATTTTTTTCAATGAAATGCGCCCTATTAATTATAAATATATTTTTACCGAAAAAATCGGTAAATTTGTAAAAAATTGCCGATAAATCGGAAATATATTTTATACGGTAAATCGGTAATGCACTCTTTAATTGTTGCTATTGGGCATAATTATTTTTGATAATGAAGTGTCGCGAGAAAATCAAATTAAGCTAAGCCTGCCTTCATTTTGGATTTTTTCTACAGAGCTGGAAATGCCCTTGGTGGATGAAGGACTGGACCAGATTTATGAATAGCGCGCAGCTAATTCTTACACCCTCTTTCAGTATAAGTAGGGAAGGATAAGAAAAGTTATTTTTTTTATGATAAAACGACCCGGTTTCAGGTTCTAAATCATGCATTTTGAATGCATCAAGCGCTCCTTCAGGTGTCGAAAAACGTTGAACTGCCAATTTATTTTTGATTTGCGGAATAAAACGAAGTCATTGGATGCCAAATCAGAACTATACGGGGGATGACGCAATAATTTGATGTTTTGAACGCTCAAACATTCAGTTGTTTATGTCGATTTGTGAGAGCTCGTATTGTCGTAGTGGGGAAGTCGCCGGCGGTTGGTTTTCCTGATTCCGCCGAAGACTTCTGGCGAACAAATGGTTCTGTACCATTCACAATTGACCGCTCTTTCTTATTGTCCAAGAATTCCTCAATCTTACGATAAGTCACATGACGATCTTGCAGTACCAGTTCATGCACAGCATCAATGTTTTTCGGAACAACAACCAAGTTTGAACAATCTCCGCGAAATTCTTTGTTGAACGAACTGCTGCCACGATTGAATTCTGTAAACAATCGATAAACACTGGTCTTTGATGGTGCTTTCGCCAAAAGTCGGATTAAGTTCATCAATGCACTGTTGTTGAATAAATCCACATCGAAAGTTGTAACAAAAAATCAGCGGCGGTATAAAAAAACGTTCTGAGTAAATATATCGTCTAAAATGTCAAACTTTTCGATAGAGTCGTCAGTTACCAAAAGGCAGCACTAAGGTTACTCTATCCCGATTTATAAAAGGCAACCCTGTTATTCTCATTTAATTAAAAAAAAAATTTTCAAATTCAAACCTGTAATATTAACACATAAAATGGATACAAATTTTCTATTATTTTAGAAACTCCCTTAAAAAATTTCAAAGTAGATCCAAACTCACATTTAATTATAATTTAAATTTAGACTGATCGTACACATCCTATACAAATTTCTCCTACCAATATTTTTTAGGCACCTTAACAATATCAAAGGCATGAAATTTATTTCATTAATATTAAAGTTTTAATAAAAATAAAATGTATAATAAATTTAAATCTAGCTCAAGACGAATTTTATTGTTAATTATGGGGGCCATTTGCAGGTATTTATGCAACTGAAATAACACATTCCATTCCTTAACAGATTACAACATTTTAACACTAGAGATCTCATCCTGATCATTATTATCAAATAAGATGAGAGATAATTTTAGAGGGGTAGATATATGAAGGGAATATGAAGTTATTATTTTGCAGAAGAAACTCTGCTTTTTTGGTGGTTTCGAAGCAAAAGTCATCGAGCCGCTTTGCCAGATCTTCAACTTTCGTGAACCGCTGGTAATTAGAGGGAGCCAAGTCTGGAGAATACGCTGCATGCTGTAAAACTTTTTACAGATATAAGATGGGTTCCTGGGTTGATTTTGCTGTATGTGGACAGGCGTTGTCATGCAACAATATCACCTTCCGCCTTCCTTATCCCTTAAGTGGTCTCTTTTCCTCCAGAGCATCACTTAATTTGATCAATTGACCTGGTAACGTTCAGCTGTAGCAGTTTAACCGGGTTCCAGAAGCTCATAGTAAATGAATCCTTTCCAATCCCACCAGACATACAGTAACACTTTCTTAGCATGTGATATTCATTTTTGTAACTGATATGGTTGGCTTTGATCAATCCATGCTTTTCTGCGTTTAGGATTACCGTACAAAATCCACTTTTTATCACCCGTACAAATTTTCTGCAAAAAAATCTTTCTTTGGTACCGAGAAATTTAATTCTTCGGTCAGTTTATGAGGAACCCATTTTCCTTCCTTCTGTATATTTCCCATTGCGGGAAATTGATTGGGGAGTAACTCCTAACTGTTCTGCAAGTTCTTTTTTTTTGTTTTTGAGTTTGACACGGATTTTCATTCAGTTTTTCGTCTTCAAATTGTTTTACTGCAACTGGACGTGGATCGTCTCACAGAATAGAATGTTCACTCAAAGTCGAATTAATCAATCAGCTGGGTTCAATCCTGAAAGGGGCATGAAAGGAAATGTTTTATTTATTCGTTGTATGTAATATGGACTCGTTTTTTAAGCTTTAACATGGATTGAAAGAGGACGAACACATATACCAAAATGTTCATACTTATTTTGTATGTTCACACAATGCACATAAAAGTATTCAACTTGAAGCATGTGATTAGTTGGTTAATATGTATAGGTGCCGGCTGTTGTACATAGTTGCCAGCTTCGTCGGTAAATATGATTTTTTTTTTAAAAGTTGTTTACTTTTACCGGTGGTTATGAATAGCCGCCGGGCCCCTTCGATTGGTGTAGTCGATATGAAACTTTAACTTTAAAAATAATAATTCATTATGCCTTGGTGAGAAAAATTGTTTTTTGAGGCTGAGTTAAATGGCTTGTGGTGCGTTGTGCTTGGCTGAGCTATAAGAAAAAATGAAAAATAATGAACATATTAAAAATAATTTTGGAGGGTTTAGGAAGATCTTAGTATTGGTTACCCATCACTGAAAAAAATGTTTGTTTGTAAAATTAAAAAACGAAGTTTTTAATTTCTAAAAGTTATAAATTTTTTGGAATTAAATGAAATTTTAGTTTGCAAAAATAGCCTTTTTATTTTAATGACATATTTTGTAAAATGATTTATAAAATACTTTTTAAATTTAAAAAGTTTATTTATTTAAACAGAATAATTTATTTCAAGAGAAGAGTTCTAGCATTTTAAAACATTGTTTTTGATAATAATGACAATTTATGAAAATGTTTATATTTATTGTTTTGTTTATTTTAAAGTTTTTCGGTTATTTTAGACAAAATATTATTTACAAATACAATGACATTCACTTTTCCAAAAGTTTTAATTTGGGATATAATTCGCCAAATCGATATGCTCTTGTGATATAAACTAAAGGTATAAAGGTTTGAACTTTTGCAGTTTGGTCGTTTCGTTGCAATTGCAACCTGGTGAGTAGACCAACTTTTTATCAGTACGAAACCAAACTGCCAAGAAAGAACTTGAGGAGGTTCTCTATATATTTTTTAAGGATTGTGGTGTCTTGAGTGTATTTTTACACAATGGCCCTTTAGGTTAAAAATTGGGAAGGGAGAGTTAATTTTCTATTTTTTGTGGATCTACCACCACGGATCTACTTTCCACTTTTTGTGGATCTACATATTATGTTATGAGTAGATGACCTCTTTGTTTTTGCTGACTTGAACAGTCAGATACAATGTTTTTTATTTTTATAAACAAATTTGGCGAAAAAATTTATTTTAAAAATAAAAAGATTATTCTTTCGATTTTAAAAACGAGACTTTTCACCTTAAAAATATATATATATATATATTTCTAATTTTACTGGTTTTTTTCTTAGTGCAATGATCATTTGGAAATATCGGAATTGTAGGAGCTAACAGAGCGGTAAAAGTGCTAAGTTGCCCCAATACTCGCGTAGGCGCGACGAGGCAAACCATACAAATCAGGAGGTAAATTCACTTGGTGTTGGGAATTAAAATAATGCACCTCAATTTGTATGTTTTTAGCTTGGAATTACAAGATAAACATTCAGTCCCACCCCAGAATCCATGTTGTTGTAAAGTGGTTAAATATATTTTATTAAATCCTTCTCAGACATTTTAAGGTTCCAGCAATATTGGATAATAATCATAATAACCTTATTTATTCCTGATGCATTCAGGTATGATAGACCGTTGCTCATCAACAGTACAGCATGGGTTCTGAGGTTCTTTCAATTGTAGCTGATGAAGAACAGCATCAGGCAGGTACTTACCAGCTCCTGGAATCTTAGTAAGATAAAAAAATATATACGTTTAGTATTCAACCTTTAAGTGTATTCCCATTTATTATTTAAATAAAAATAATTAAAAGCATGCAATTTTTTTAATTATTATCAACTAAATAATAAGTTGTAATAGCTTTCAAGGCTGAACTAAATGTAAATTCTTTTATTTTACTTAACCCTTTAACTGTTTAATTTTATTTCGAAAAACTTTTTCTCTCTGGTTAATTATTTTTCAGCGAAGACACAAAGATTCACAAACAAAAATGAAATAAAACAAGGTTCAAGGACATTGTTCACATGATTTTAGTTTAAATTAAATTTACGACAATGCATTAATAAAACAATACATTTTTTATGTGTTTTAGGGCTGCGGAGCAATAGTCGAGTAAATTATTTACTATGGTAAAAATCGGATTTAGAACAGATTATTCATCAGTTTAGAGTTTTTGAAAAATAAAAATTTACTTAACATTGACTTTTACCCGAGTATTGGCCCGCAGCCTAAATATAAAAGAAAGGTTTTAAAGTAAAGGGTTATCCAATTCGAGGTTGATAAAGTAAACTTAAAAAAAACACACAAAATATTCGGAATGTATTTTTATTTCATTTTACAGATTGATCCTTGCCATTTTTAGTTAAACAAGATATCATTCAAATGTCCTCCACGGGACTTCTTACAGGCCTTGATTCTTTTGAGGTAATTTTCAATGACTTTTCGGCACATTTCGCGCGGTATCTCGGCCATTACCTTACGAATATTAGTTTTCAATTCGTCAAGAGTTTGAGGTTTGTTTGCGTAAACACGATCTTTCGCGTAGCCCCACAAAAAGAAATCCAAAGGCGTTAAATCACAGGATCTTGGAGGCCAATTGACATCAGCCAATCGCGAAATCAAACGTCCAGGAAATTTCTCTTGCAAAAGATCTCGATTTGCTCGTGTTACGTGACTGGTTGCTCCATCCTGCTGGAACCACATATCGTCAAGATCATAATCTTCGATTTTCGTAAAAAAATAATCGGTTAACATGCGGCCATAGCACTCAGAATTGACGGTAACGGTTCGTCCATGGTTGTTCTCAAAAAAATACGGCCCAATCACACCACCAGACCATGATGCGCACCAAACAGTGACTTTTTCCGGGTGTAATGGCTTCTCTACAATCAATTGTGGATTTTCTGAGCCCCAAATTCTACAGTTTTGCTTATTAACGTATCCACCAAGCGAAAAATGAGCTTCATCACTGAAGAAAATTTTGATCGAAAAATCAGCATCGACGGCCTGTTTTTCCAACACCCAATTTGCGATTGTTAAATGCTCCATATTCGTAAATGGCAGAATGTCAACTAAATAAATGACAGCGTACTTGACGTTTATCTTTGACAGATGTCGGTATACAGATTTCTACTTTATCAGCCTCGAATTGGATAACCCTGTAGTAATAAAAAATGTCCAGTTCATTTTTTGCCTGTATGTTTTAGTTATAATTAATTATTTTATCGTTTGCAAAGAAATTTCAAAAACGATTTTTTTTTTTAATTTTTTTTTACACATACATCGAAATTTATCGACGACGACTTATTTTAAAGCAAAAAGCCGGCTTCAAAATAAAACCCCGTGTGTAACCGTTGATTTTCCCTTCTTTTGGGAAAAAACTACTCTAATAATTCGTTGAATAATAAAACGCATTTAATTTTTTTATTTTTATGACGAATATACTCGACATTATGCGACAAATTTGGGTTTCGTCCTGACGAGTATACTCGACATAAACAGTTAAAAGGTTAAAGTGATAAAATTGAGCTTTTTATTTAAGAATTATAATTAGGACGAGATACGCAACACTTGATAATTGCAATACTCGATATACTTGCAACAATGTAAATTTTCTATTATAAAACTTTAGAATTGCAACCGAATAAAATGTTACCTCGATAGTTACAATTGTAATCAATATTGTTCGATTTCGCGAATAAACACTAGTCGATAAATTTTCTTTTTCAATATCGTTTTTACTCGTTCAAATCGTTTACTAGTTCAATATCTATCATTTGACAAGATGTACGATGCGGATGAATCTGGTTTATGTTGGCGAAATCTTCCAAATAAAACGCTTTTACCATAAAGAAATATGTGCACCAGGCCGAAGTCTCTAAAGCACAGATTAATTTTTGGCATGCACATATGCCTCGGGCAGTCACAAATTAAAACCTTCTGTAATTGGAAAAGTTAAACAACCAAAAATTTTTGAAAAATTATCGGTGATCCGGTTATACGATAAATCTGACAAACGACCTTAGACTTGTTTAAATAATAGTTTGAAAAACAATTTATTACGGAGGCAAGAAATTCGGTAATTTGGTTTACTTGCTACACTTAACAAAAACTTAAAAAATAATTTTTTGTTGTTTTCGGTCGCACATTTTTGAAACAAAATGGACTGAAAGAAAAGGCACTCTTAATGTTAGATAACGCTCCCTGTCACCCAAAAATGTATGTACTTTTGATGATACTTATAATGTGCCTTCACATTATAAATTTGCTAAATCATTTGCACAAGAAATCAAGTGAAGACGATTTTGAAACTGTATTAAAAAGGATTAACTTGGGTCAGCGTTGCTAAGTGTTGGAAACGAAAATGCCTGAAATTGACAATTATGACTCCGAACATGACATCCCATTAATAGTAATCCGTAATAGAGCGACAGAAGGGAGAGCAGAAAATTTTAATCCAATATTGACTTTACTATATAAAATTTCACCTAACGAAGTATCTGAACATGAAGTTAACCAAAAGGATAATAGAAAACTCCTTGCCTAAAGAGATTAACGGGGTGGGATTAACAAGAGCTAGAAAATGAATCCGGAAAACGAAAATTTGGAGAATCTTCACAACATAATATGAACAAGGCATTAACTGTTTCAATACTTGTTTCGATCGAGCAGAACTAAACAAAGTTCCTGCAGAGGGTGTTATCTGAATGTCTCTAAATTAAATTAAATTGTATACGAAGATAGAATTTTCTGTCATTTTTATTTTAAAGATACATATCTTTGTTGAAAAATCAACAGTTTTCATTAAATTTTTCAATGTTTAATTTTTACTCGGTATTTGCATTTTTTCGAGTTTGTACTGTATTATATAACATAAGGTAGTGATGGATGAATACTATGTTTGAATTTGTTGTTATTTAAATATATTATTTAGAAGGCTTACCATTGCTCGTAAATCTCAGGAAATCCACAGATTCGTACGAACTAATAATTTTTAATTTGTTTTGTTTTTCTATCTAGGGAGGTTGCTGAGCAATTAATGAAAATCAATACCCTCAGTAGCCTTTAACCCGTTTCCTTTCATCTAGATTAGGATTGTGTTAGGATTTGTTTGATTAATCCCGATAACAACGTATTGATTAGGACCCTAATTTCTAATGTATAGGTTTCTTCTTCATGGATCTAACCGTTATCAAATAATTTCATTTACCTTTTCCTGGAACAGTTAACTCTGAGTTGTTAAGGTGGCTAAAATCACTTTGTGGGAATAGAAATTGGCAACTGTCAATATTAAGGCATTTCATAATATTAAGCAACTATCTGCTTCAAATTTTGACCTTGGAAATTTAATTTTTTCGTAAAGCTTTTTTTTGGAAATTGTGGAATCAATATCATCAACCCATCTCTTATACCAGGAAAATTGTTTGAAGATTATTGGTGAGCGTTTTTTCGTGTTTGGCCAAGACTAGCTAAACTGAAAGCGACCAAACTTGTCCGTGAAAACTTAGTCAATTAATATAAATAATATTTAATTCTGGTTCTATTGGCGTACTAATATTTACAAATCTATGAATAATCATTTGCAGAGAACACCTCAACCGCATGATGTAATCTCTTGTTGAGTCTTGTACTGATAAAATTCGGAAATATTTTTATTGGACTAAATACATATAACTAAATTAGTGTAATTAAATGTTTCGTTCTCGCAGCAAAAATAAATATTACTCACCTATTTTCCAACTAGTAGTACAAATGTGCTTCGTATATATTGGTTTAGTTAATAAGTCAATTTAGTTAATTCGTCAATTTCTATTTCAGTTTTCAATAAATTCCTTTCTCGTGTACCTTACGATATTTCCTTTGAATCACTAATACTGCGGGCCTCTTACTAGCCGTTCATAGATGGCAAAAGACAGATAAGGTATGTTTTATCTTCAGTTTAGAGCTAAAGATCAGACACATTTTTGTTTATGAATATTAAAGACCTCTATCAATAACTAGCAAATAATTTCGTTTGATAGAAATTGAAACACGAAAATCAGTGGCAGACATATAACTTAAGTCCTTTTAATGGTTTCTTTGGAGGTCTGAAGACTTAAAAAAAATCTGCCATCTAATCATGTCATGGCGACTGAATACTTCAACACAGTAACCGTGTTTTATTAGTCGAACACTATCCGGGGCAGAATGAAAAATTATTATTATTTGTGTTTAGAGCCATCTAAAATTCTCTCTTGATGTTGCAGAAGTCAATTGGCTTTCCAGCATAAAAATCGAAGACTAATTTTTGTTTAGTGATAGGATACAGGATATAAATATTAGAAATTTATATAGAAACAATTTCATAATTTTAGTGAACTGCTTGTTTGAAGAACTCTCAGTTTTTTTCTCCATGTACAATTTTTGCAGTCGATAGTACCAAAGCAACAATTTTGTTAGGAGTGCCTTATCTCAGAAATCCTATGTTTTGGTGCTGGTGCAAATTATTAGCTTATTATAGAATATATCGGGTATTTTTATAGATGTAATAAATTTTAAAATGTGGTTATTGTTATACCATGGCTTTATTGGAAAAATAATTGTATGCCACAAACTGGTTTAAATATGATTACGAGTCACAGCTGGTTCGAATAAAGCGGCAATCTGGAAGTCTAATTTTCAACTTTTTGGAACAACGGAAGTCTAATTTTCAACTTTTTTAGAGCCCCGTTTTCGTAAAAAACCGCAGCACTTTCACATTAATATCATTCAGTTATATGGAACGAAAGTCATTAACCACGGTTTAGCGGACTCCATTGACTATAATGTTTGGAAGATCATGATTTTTGAAGAAATATTGACTAACGATTCCATCGGCACATAAACCACGGCAAACACGCTTTCTGTGGATGTAACGATGTGTTAATAATGGCTTGTGGTTTTTCTAGGCCTACAACGAAACAAATGAAGTGAAAATGAGAATCAAGAGCAAACTAGTTTTCGGCTCTAGCACAAGCTTCATTTATTGCACGAGCTGGCTCTTGTTAGCTTGTAAACAAAAATCTTCCCGTAAAATAGATGGACACAGCGCAATTTATTGTGCACGATAACGAATCAACTCAATCGGGGCTGCTCGATATTACGTTCTACAGCAGAAACAGCTTCTTCGGTGCATACTGAATCACGTCTCTGCGGATGTTTTATCACTTCGAGCATAAGGGTGGTAAGAAAACGATCCGTGATGTCGAAGAACAAGTATGTCGAAAGTGGTCTCTGGGTAAATTCGAAGAAACTTCTAAACAAAACAACTCGGATACGAAGGAATATCATTGACAAAGTATCGACGAATGTCACAAAGTTAGCTTAAGCAACTTAGTATTCCAAACTTATACCATGAGGCCAGACGCAGATACAATTTTTCTAACTCTTATATAATTATGTGGCACATCGGCTGAAAGGTGCGTGCAACAATTTTGATATCAGCAATTTACAGGCGCTGAAGGCGGTTACATTTTTCTCTTTAAAAAAATTTTTCTCTATAAAATATATATTCGTGTCATATCACTGTTAATAATCGAGAAATCCGAAGCATTTTCTTCATCCATAAATTAATTCCAAAGGTTACTCGTTTAATGACCGATTACAAAGAATTAAAACTGGTTTGATTTTCCTGAAACTTATTTATAAATATGAAGAAAAATATTCTAATGCTGTGCACCTAATACCGTAGAGAGACACAAACTAGGTAACTTCGATATCTAGATTATTAAGTTATTTCTGCCTGTCTGTCTGTACACGATTTTTTCAAAACAGAATTATTAAGTCTTCATAACATAAGATAAATGCAATCTATCCTGATAAATTAGGCACACTCGCAAAAATCCGGTTACTGTCTGTCACCACAATTTGTTTATTACGATTTTTATAATTTTATTTTCAATCTAGATAACTGAAAATCGCGATAAATTTTGTGTCTGTCTACGGTATAACGCTGAATTTTTTTATCTAAATTTCCGACTAACAAAATTGATCGTTAGTTCACCCAGATATTGTTAGATGTCTCTAATATTAATAAACCAAAATCTACCCGATATTTAGTTCTAAACATTCAGCATTTTAACAATTTTCAAATTAGTAATATATTGAGTAAAAAGAGATGGCTAACGAAACGTCTCTTCCAGAGCTTGCTTTTCAATTTAGTTTTCAATTGCATAGTGTTTTAAGAAAATTAATTTTTCGTGATTGACACTTAGGCCATTTTTGGCCCATTGTGATACCACGCATTCACGCCACATCATTAACCCATTCACCTACTCACACAATTACAGTATACCACCTGCACATTACAAGCTCCATATCAACCTGTACATTGACATGGACGGTGGGTCGGTGTTGAATTCTGCACTCCATCAGAGGGTCTAAGTTGTGTTTATTAACATCGCCGATTGTAATCGATGATGAAAATTCGATTTGCACCCTGCCTCTGATGGGATTCGAACCCAGTACCTTCCGCTTCAAGTGCCGAAGCTTTAACCACTGCATCACTTGTCCGGTTTCGTAAACATATGAAGCTATTAAAAATACATACGGATTACTCTAAAGTATTTTTTTATTAAAGCTGAACATTCTGAAGTCACGCGATCAGTTTTCTATTCGTTCTGTTCCTTCTGCGGAATGAATAAAAGAAAATACCCACAGTGAGCATTCCGATATGTGGCACGAAGTACAAAAAAAATACCACTGGATAGATATTGAAATAGACTTTGAATCTGCATTAAAAAAATGTTGGATTTTTTTTGATATTTTTCAAATTTTGTGGAAAATTGAGCAGTGTGTTTTTTTTGCACCCAAGTGTATATAGCACCCACCGCGTTCGTAAATATAGTCCTTGAGTCCATATATTGGGATAAATGGACGTAATTAGTCGCTTGGGTGATAAAGTGGCATCTAGATTTAACTAGTAGTAGCTTTTCTAGCAAATAGATCTGGAACAAAATCAGGTGATTATTCAGGTGATTAAAGCGAAATAAATTATTTGATGTATTGTTGTTTTGTTATAATTGAATATTAATTAATCAAACATTTATTGTGAAATAATTATCGGTATTTTCGGGAATATTATTATTTAATTTAATGCGCGTGTTGTTGAAACCGTTAAATTGATAGTTGTATTCACAAACCAGTGATACGAACCGAATAACAATATTAAACTGAGAACAATACTAATAACTCGAGAATTATAATATAAAAAACTATGGAAAATCGCAAATACGGACCTTAAAAAATATTTTTCTAAATTCTAAATAACATAAAAAATAAAAAAAAAATCAAAATAAATTTTCATATGTCTATTACCGACTCATTAGCATTCTGAATAACATGAAGTTCTGACAATTTTGTAGAACGTGATGGCAACACAACTTGCAAATTGTTTATATTTAATTTCTCCACTTTGAAAATTAATGATAACCAACTTGATATTAATGGCAGATGGAGAATGAGTGTTAATTACCTGTTAAAATAATTCATACCCAATTTTCAGTTGTTATGCTCGACGGTCAAGTTTGTAAAACTGGTCCACACGCTTAACCTTATAAAGGACGTAATCGTGTACCACACGTTTACTTCTTATCTTACGCTTGTCAATAACAAAATCTGTATACTGCATACAAAACAATTAAATTAGCGCATTCGAACAAAGCCATCCTAATTGCACAAGCAATTTAAGAACTAAATTGACTGACTGGGACTAGGCAGTGATAGCTACTCTTATCGGTTTCACAGCAACAAGTGTAAAAAACTACTTAAAATAATCAAAATAAGTTTTTTTTTTTATAATATTATTCTTTTCTGTGCGATTAGCAAATAAATATTTTCTCAAGTGCTTAGAGTATAATTAAGAAAAACAAATATTTTTTTCACACTAAAAATAATATTTGGATATAAAATATATTTTGTGACTCGTATGGTACGAGTATATATGAACACACCGAAAAAGAGATCAAACCCCTTCTTCAGCTGATCAACTGTCACAATTAGATCGTGCTTTGCACACTTAAATTATTATTTTATATTTATTTGAAAGATTTTCTTATAGCATGTGCGCCAAAACAAACCCATGTTGTTGACCAAAAACAGTTAAAAATAACTTAATTTGATTGTAATGTCGTCAATAAAAAGCTTCACACACCGTATCCACCCCACCATCATCTTATTATATACATATAAGATAAATAAAAAAGAAATGTTTCTTTTTGTGTTATTTCTATAATTTGCATCTTACGATTTGCGTAGATTTACGTGTATGGCCCCATCTACCGAACAGAATAATATTTGAACAACGTTGTTATATGAACATGATTGATATAGTAATTAATTTATTCAAGAGGCTACGATAATAAATTGTTTTTGTTAATTGGGTGTGTGTATATAGAGCGGGCGATAATTTTTTTGTACTTAAACTATAAATAAATTGGGGGCCTGGTTTTCCATAATATTATGTATGTATTTATTTATACAAAAATAAAAAATATGTCAATCAATGCCAGTCGGAGGCCTTTGACATGGCATGGCCTATACAATATTCTAGTTAAAATTTATAAATATTATTTGTTTAATTTCCGATGGCTTGTGACGTAAATAGTGACGCGCACTTATTTTGATAGACTGAACGCAATTTTTTGATCAACATTAACTATCATCTATGTATTTGAAATATGTAGATAAGTTTCGACAAAGATGTAGACGCTACGTAATTCGAAGTGCACTCGAATACAGAAATACCCAGCCCATTTTTATTTTGGCAAACAAGTTCATGAGTTCATTTAAAAAAAAAATCATTTTTTTTATTGTTGTAATTTGATGAATGAGATTTCTTTTTCTTATGCAAATATTGAGTTTCTGTCTCTTTGTACTAAATTTAGCCACATAATAACTTATAAACACTAAACTATTATGTTTATTAATAAATAAATTTACGTTCGTGTGATTCAACGTAAAATTTCCGCCATTCCGTACACACAATATAAAAATAGAAATTATAGATAATATGGAAAAAATATCTGTTTACTTCGCTACAATTCACCCAACATGTTCTACACTTTCGCGTGATTAGTAATATTTGCATAGTGATTGCCGCCGCACTTTTGATTCTAATTTAGTTATCGCATATATACATTATGTAGAGCTCTTAGGTAAAAGTGAAATTGATTAAAAAAAAAAAAATTTATTGATAACGAACGTGGAAAAATAAGTGGTTTTGCTTCAGAGTACATGGGGTTAGGGCTTTAATTTATTTGATAAGGAAGTATTTACAAATTTTCTAAGAATTAGTCTGCCTTTATTTGCTTGTCGATTAATTATGTGTAAAACAAAGCCGAACCAAATTCCTCATCAACGTTGAATTTAGGATTTGGCGTATATAAATTCATGTTTACCTCGCGATTTCTTTATGAAGCGCCAAATGTAAACCATGTGGTAAAAAAAATATTTACTAGGTATATGTACGATTATTGGGTATTAGATAAAGTTTAAAAACAATAATAACTTAGTTGTGCTTTACAAACAAAAATTAAAGTAAAATTCCACGATACAACATAGAAGTGGATATTCTACTATGGTAATCATTAGATAGTAATGTCTGGCGTAGCGTAAAATCGGATAATCATATAAGATAATAATTATTATGTTTGAATTGTTTACAAAAATATACTCAAGGATATTGGAATTTTTCCTTCCACTTCAAACGTTTCCGTTCTAAATTGGATAATTTATCGAATTTATCATCAATATCCATAAATTCATCGAATTCCGTTGCCATTGCGACCGTATTCTAGAACCATGTTTATCTTAATTAATAAAAATTACCCATTTTTCCGTAATTAAAATTTCTTTTGATTTTTATTATCAAATTTTATACGAACATAGGTAAACAACTCTAGAGCCCCTTCAGCCTGGATTCCAGAATTGGAAGTTTAATCTAGATATCAATCAAAATTCCATTGATCATGATGAATTTGACTGTACTCGTTGTCCCTGTGGCACTATTCTGGTAATTCCCTGGGAATAGGGAATTGGGGAATGATTTTATATGTAATTTCAGTTCAAATATTTTTTTTTCGGCCTACTAAGGAGAAAAGTATGATGTAAATATTTATAAATTGGGAATAATTTTTCCATATCTAAATTGGCAGGGAAAATTATTCCTAATTTTATTTTGTTTTCAAAAAAAATGCCACTAGATTTTTACCTCAGTATGCCAGAAAAAAAATTCTAAAATAGAAATTACATATAAAATCTTTCCCCAATTCCCTATTCCCAGGGAATTACCAGAATCGTGCCACTGGTTGACCAAATTTCGAATTGCAGTCAAAAATATCGCGTCAACAATTTATAAAACAACAACATTTATTTTTTAGTATTTTAATGATGTTTCAACCTTTTGTGGTCGCGAAATCTATATACTACATGATATAAATGTTACTCATGGTAGCAGAAGGCTAAGAATATTCTAGCAAAAAACGTCAAGTTGTGAAACTCGCTATAAAGACATAGGTTACTTCAGCGGGTGCATTTTCAGAGCGGCACACGAATCACCTTTTAGAATTGAGCAGGAGTGAATATAGCTTACTAATACCTGAAAATCTTCAAAACCTTTCGAACTAGGAGCGGCACACAGAATACTACCAACAGATACACTCTCTATTATAACAGGATCTCTTTGTAGATTTGAACGGACCCCAAAAATTAGGTTATAATGCGAAGAACGATGAGCGAAGAGCAAGAATCAGAACAGATAAGAGAATGAAATGATAGTAGCATGTCACTCAGTGGTCGAGTGGTAAAGTTATACACCACCAATGTTATCAACCCAAAGTTCGGGAGTTCGAAGCCAGTTGAATGAAGACTATAATTTTATTAGACGATTATTATTATTCACATCAACGATGTTGTCGGATCAAGCATTCCCCACTACTGATTGGAAATTGGAATTTATATTGGCATTCCAAGTGGAGGGGAATATGCAGATAACGAAAGCAATTGTAAACTGTGGAAATGATCATCATAGAAAATAATAGAATTAACAACGAGCATTAACCATCAAAACAAGGGAATGAATATGTGGAATAATCGCGAACACAACACTCTTGCACAGCCATAGACAAGGTATATAAGCGCGAGTAATTTGGGACGCGCATATAGTTATTAAATCAGTGAACAGTGCAAGTAAAAAAGTAAACAGTGTGAACAAGTAGTGATTTTGTGGTGCTTTATCAACAATTTATATCACTAGTGCAGAGTTTTTTTTGTGATAAAATTCAAAACAAAGTAGTCTACAAATACAACTCTGCAAAATGAATTTTGAGGGGGAATAATGAACTAAATGTGATATATTGACATTTCTGTTTTAGTTATATGAATGTTTTTTTTTTGAAAAAATAATGGTAAATTAAAGTATACTCTTTGGACTTTTTAAAATAAGATAAATTTTTTATTTTTCAAACAATATGGAAAAATCTCGGTCTGTTGTTGATTTAAAAAAGTAATAAATAAATTTTTTTTACATGAAATTGTGATTAATTTGAAAGTTTTACGTGTAGCTTATGGAAATTATCTAAAAATTACAATGTCAGTTGTATATTTAACAATTATTCGCAGTAAAATGTAAAGTACTAATCTAAATTAATAATTTTAGTATGTGCACGTCTTGTTGAAATTTGATTTTCACGTTTAACTTACATGCATAAAAATCGAACTAAAAAAAATCAAAAAATATATCCAGGATAAAAAAAAAATTCTAATTTTTTAAGAATACATATTTTTAATTTCAATAAATAAAGTTTGTTTATCCAAAATTAAATTTTTTCAGCACAGCAAATAACCGAAGTGATCGAACGTGTTGCTGCACGCAATATGGTGTCGCTACTTGTCGATTTGTATCAGCAGGTGGGAAAAGCCAAAAGAAAAAATTTTGGTCTGTATTAGCGGCTGATTTAAATGCTATGGAAGGGGCTAAATGTCAAGGGATGGCAAAAGGTAATTACTCATTTAAGTTATGAATCACATATAATTATTAATATGGTTTTTTACAGTATTTTACGATATAAGAAATTCTGTAAGAAAAACAAAAGAAACACGAAACCATGCCTACAGAACCGGAGGTGGTGAGCCCATGGTTATGGAGCTTGATCCATTGGAAGAAACGCGTGTGTTTTACCCGCTGAGCATATCAACGGCATGAACTGCATCGAGGGGGGGTTTTGCACCAGCATAATCTCAAATGTTGTGGAAGCTGGTGCTGCCACGACCCAAAGACGACAAGTATCTCCAGCCCATCCAGATGAATCGGACACGTCTACGTCAGAGACAGAAGAGCACCCAACCTAATCGTTGAATTCTGTGCTGAGGTAAATTTTAGGGCCGCCTGGAATCAGATTTACTCAGGTAAACTCTATTATCTATTATTCGAATTATTTCATGAAACAAATTTGTTTTTAGTCGATTTAGAAACGCGATCCCCAGCTGAACTTACCTATCTAGCACATGTATCAACCGCCCATCGTCAGTATCGTCTACCGTTCCATTATCTGGATCTATCGAGATAGAACCGGAAAGAAAGCGACAACCATCTAATCGCACAAGCCGCGTTCAAAATTTATATCGCACTTCTCTAGCGAGAAATAGCCAAGGAACTATGCAAAGGCAGGCATTAAAAGAGCTTCGCAGCAGCAACACTTTGAAGCAAGAGTTGCTTGCAGGTGTAAGAGAGGTAAGCCGCGAAAATCGTTGCCGGCATATAGTCCATGACTCTTTTAAAAGAAATAAGGGACGCAACTAGACGCAATTGAACACTGTATGTTTTATAATTAATGACGAACAATAAATTATGATCATTTAAAAAATTTGTTTTATTTTTTCTTACAAAGTATTATTTAATTTGTTACAATAAAATATTATTAATAATTCTTTGGCGAAATTTGCGACCTGCTACGAGATAAGGATTGCTTCCAATAAATCTGTGTTCACTTCTTGTACATTGTTACGACTGTGCGGTCGCAACCACAATTTTGGTATTTTTATATTTCCCCTCGGTTGGTGTCTTTACTGTTAGTTGATTGCTCAATCTTTGTATTTTATATTTCCCTCGGTTTGTGTCTTTGATTTCGGAGTTGTTTGTTTATTATTTGCTGAACGCACTCGCGACGTTTTTTGTGTTGTACCTCATCGTGTGATGGCGCGAGGATAAGAAGAATGACTAGAGAGCGAGACCAATGCGCATCGAGTGTGTGCAAAGCAAAACATTCCATAAGAATGTTTTTCTTATATGCCTCTCGTTTACATCAATGCGAATTGATGTAAACGAGAAACAGAGAAGAAAGACAATTCTTCTGGAATGTTTTGCGCGTCGGTATTCGGTGTGAGATTTTGTTTTTGGAAAAAGTAGAGTTTAGTTTTTGATTTTGTAATTAAAAGGTAGTCTCGTTTTTATATTTTTTGATAAGAAGAGGCTAGTTTGGAATGTTGTCGAGTCAAAAACTTTAAAAATTCAAAGAAATTTATACTTTTGATGTCGTGTGTTAGGAAAAATAAAAAATTCTGTGAAATAATTAAAGAAAAATAGTTTAATAAATTAAATTAAATCTTAAGATTAATATTGTGAATTTATATCAAGAAAAAAATAAAATAAAATTAAAGTTTGTGTTAATTTGGGGTTGATGAATAAATCATTTTATATCCCAATGCATATTTGTGACTTTCATCAGACACCGCCAGAATGGATTTAATTGGATTATTCGTTGATAAATAAGCTAATAGTTCGTTGAACCTGCATTTTGTATAAGATAACAGCAAAATTCTCTCAATTTATTATTGGATACACACGGAGTACATGAACTTATCAAAAAAACTGTTTATAAAAGGCGCCACCTTTTTCAACGGGTGCCGCTCAATTTCCAACGAGTAGCCAACCGGCTATTCGTTGCTTTGGTATCGGGGAGAGGCCCCACAACATAGTGCCCAACCAGGCACGCGCTCGAGCGCGAATTCTGAAATAAGGCCCATTGTATTTTGGCGGCCCGTATATATATACCGGCGGAAGGGCCGCAACGGGGGATTTAAGGGATTTGGACGGCATATCGAGGCGGGAATAACGCTCAACAAAATTATTTACAGCGGCCCAACATTTTGAAGGTTAACGGCGGAAGGGCCACAATTGAACGGGTAGCCAACCAAACGGTTGTCCGACTTTGTGGTATCGGGGAAAGACCCCGCAACGGTGCATTTTTTTCTTTGTTGTAATTATAAGGTAAGATTTTATTTTTATATTATTTTTACTTTTATATATATGTTAAATTTTTTTTCTGTTAAATTTTAAAACTATTTGTATCGAGCGCCATAAGGCACCTCTCTTCCGTTATAATTTTTTTCTGCTGTTCGTTCCTCAGGTTCCGGCCGACAAATTTCGGCGGAACTCGGGTATTATTATTATTTGCGTTTTTTCCCCTTTTTAACTATCTGTTCAATCACGGTGTAAGCCAGGAGCCACGCACGCCTCAAACCCCACGACCCTTCGCACTTCTCCCTGAGAATGTAGCCGGCAAAAATCACCGTGGAGGCCTCTGCGTGCGCTTAGTGATATCTGCAGGATGGCAGTAGCCAGCATGTAACAGTGGCGCCCAAGCCCTTTGCGAATTTTGAAATTTTTTTTATTTATGATTTGTAGGTTCACTCCCTTTGGCGTTCGCGTCCAGTGCCGAAACCAGTGTTTTGCACTGTTTGAATTCGCATGGACGCGCACACCATAGCCAGTCTCCCGGTTGGCATTCCCCATCTGCGATCGCAACCAGCACGGGCTGTTTGATTGCGCGTAGATGAGGGTGTCATACCCCTATTCTTCGAACATCCGACTTCCGAGCTCCTTCCCATTTCCACTATGTTGTGTCCGATTGTGGTGGAGGTCGGATGTCATTTGTCCGGGGTTTAGTCTAGCTTCATTGTTCCTTTTCCCCGAGATTTCTCGATGAAAATTTGAGGAACAGAACAGAACCCTTTTATTATTATATTATTATTTTTTTTTATTTTTTATTATTTAGCCGACACGGAGTGGGATCTCCCTCTCCCTCATCATACCATCCGATTTTATATAAATTTATATATTTGATTTTTGATATTTCGATATTTTTTTTTTGATTTTTGATTTGGTCGATCTTTGGGTTGCATTGGAACCCTCGAGTATTAGTACTTCGTTTTATATTTTTGAGTATCATTTTTTTTTGGATTTATTATTCTGCCTGCATAACGTTGGATGTGTTGGTAGTTTGGATATTAGCTTCTTCTTTTTGTATCGTTTGTATTCATTTTCAACGAGCCCCTCCAAATTAGGTTCTCATTGAAAAGTGCCAATTTCGAGGGTATCTCGTCTTCGCCGTGTTTAAATAATCGTGGGAACACGGACCCCATAAATCCCTACAAGGTATCCATTCCTTCTTTGTACTTTTCTGCGAGTTTGTATTATATCACTATCGGCGTACTATTGGGTGTGTTGGTAGTTTGATTGTCATATTATTATTCTATTCTTTATTTTGGATATTTAAAATGTTTGTGAACGAGCCCCACCAAAGGAAGACTACTATAAGGTACTGCTTTCGAGGGTTTCTCGTCAAATATCCCGTCGTTAAATTGGGGGATTACGGGCCTCAGGTTTCTAGTGGATCACGGCTTCATAGTCCCTAGTACCAAATTTCTTATTATTATTTCATTTATATCTCACATTTATATTTTTTGTGATTTTTTAGTCGTTGTGTTTGTGGAATTATGCCGAAATATTTTATTTGAAACCTTCTGTTTCATTTAAAACTAATTGAATTTTTTTTTGTATATTATTGAATTAAAAATTTTCTGTATTATCGAAAAATTTATTAAAGATAGCATTTTTGAGTTCAACCTTCTTCGCTAAATTAAATCGAGCGAGTTTAACCCTATGCCCTTTCATCATCCAAAATGGACATAACATTATTAGAGCAAGACGATTGGGAGCAAAATTTTATCGATGGACCATTATTGTCTGAAAGCGGCCTAAATTACACAGGAGACCCAACGGGAATCACCATCGACATGTTCCTGTTTCAGGTAGACACCATTGCTTCGTCTCGTGGATTATCCGACCAAACATTGTTATTTGAGCTACACACCATCTTGAAAGATATCGCATTGCAGGGTTATTGGACATTCCGTAAACATAATCCGAATGCATCCTGGTCAGAGCTGCAAAACTACATGATCGAACGGTTTAAAGATGGCCGTACCAATTAGCTGTGGCCATTTGTCCCTCAGAAGTATCGCATTCGTCTTCATACCCATTTAATATTAAAAAATTATGACAAACTGCGACTGCCTTAATAATTTTTGCGCATTTCAGGGGAGCGTAGTACAGTTTCGTTTCTCCGTGTACACACCGAAATCTATTTTTTTAAAATTCCAATGGCTCTTTTAACTTGACTGCGGATATTTGTATGTTTACGGTATAGAACTCGACTTTTCCTGTTCAGTTGTTCCTTTTTCGCTCACGTTAATAAGGAAAGGCATTAAAGGGTACCCTTGATCTCCAGGAAGCCAATTTGAGCATCGAGAGTGGTGTATTCATTTTGAAACATCGCCAAGAGTTTGCTTCCTCCCCAAACATAACTCTCATGCAGAGATCCTGGATAACGAGCATTTATATGATTTTATTTATACTGTGAAACCCTTTTCTATTTACTTATGCCATTTCGACGCCCTTGTTTAACCCTGCTACAGCAATTTGCGTTCCATCGATCAATCTAATTATTCCCGAAATACCTTGTTTACCAAACTCTTGTGCTATTCTAGTCCGTTCTTCCTCTCGTTGTGGAAATTTTATATATTTGCCCATCAACAAATTTAGGAGTTCGGTGACTTCTTCGATTTGATAATGGCGGTTTGGAACATATATTCAATTCTCCTGTTTTGGTTTTGGTAGGAACCGGTCGCATAATTAAATGCTACCAAACATTTTACATCAAAAGTAATTTTTTCCTCCAAGTCATCCAATGTTATCCCATTCTTCAATTAACTTTATGGCGAGAACCATAGGGAACCGAAAATATCTCCTAAACTCGTCTTCCTTCATCTGATATGGATTAGACTGCTGCTTATATTTCATATTCAGTTTTCGTTGTCCGTGCCAGTAATCATTCGCAATTCAATCAATATGAGGATTATGCGACTCCATGATCTATCTACTGCAGCTTCCCCAAACTAATATTTCTGGCTGTATTTTTTGCTTTTTGCTGTTTGCAAAAATGAACACATTTGTTCGAACTTACACTATTTTTCCCAGTTTTATTATTTTAATTCTTCGTTAATTTATAATTAATATTTACACTTTATAAAAAATTATATGATGGCGAAAATATTAAGTTATATGATAAAAATTTTTGGCATAAACGTCAAAACAATTTTTTTATATTTGGTGAAAACAATATGGAAGATGATATTGTGCTTTTTTTCATCATATACGAAGTGACATTCATGGACGAAGCTATGACAATTTCTTTATATCATACTTTTTATCACCAATGGTGATAAAACACCACAAAAACACCACCCAGTAAAAGTAAATTAGTGAACAACTGAAACTAGTGAATTACGGTAGAAGTTAATGTTGGAGAGTTTTTATTTGTAAAATCGTGTACGAATCCGTATCAAACACCGAACATTCGTAACAATTTCCACAAAGAAATATACCACCCCCGAAGGATTCGGTTGGGCTGAGCGTTATTCATAAACCTTGCTATGCAGACGATTTTTTTGCACCTTAATACTAGGCTTCATACATTACTGTGTATTCCTAATCGGCAATTGAATCATCAAACTCTCGGTGTCTGGCAACGACAGCTCGCACATTAAATAATAAAGAAGTTCATGGAATATTTTCAAAGAGGCAGCACTAACGGTATGAAAAATCGTAAGCGTTAAGGTTGTCATAAAACTAAACGAAATAACTAAATCGAACCACTTTATAGACTCGAACACGGCACGAAATAATTAACAATCATCAGGCCCCCGAGATTTTACCCCATTAATGCTATCTAGAAGATGATTACTTAAACACGATGTACTGGTTTAACTCTTAAGGCGGAATTCCATTGTTGCGGCTTTTTTGTGCAGAAAACCAGAGAGATAAAACCAAAAAACCCTGAGCGGCGCAACAGTAAAATTTTTTATAGTTAAATTTTTTGTTGTTGCGATTTGGTTGCCATAAATATAAATAAAAAACACAAATCAAAGTATTTTGTATGGCAACCAAAATGAAAAATACCCCCCACTCTCTGCAAATTTTAGTTTAGTAATATTTTTATGGTGAGCACTTGAAGGCCCATACATTTTATTTGTTGGGTGAACTGTGATATAAATCGCGTTTACATGATAAATTTACATTAATATTCGAATTAAAATATTTTACAATTTTTAATTTTTATTACTTACTCTGTGTTACATAATTTTAATATATGTGATATTATTTAGGTTATGTTACAAACGTGATCCAAATATTCCCCTAACTTTTTTATAGGAGAGCGTTTTCTTAATTTTTATTTATTGAAAGGAAATAATTAAAAAACATAATAAAATGATGCCTACAAATAATATTTAGGTTTTTTAGTAATTTAGAGATAGAAATAAAATTAATTTAACCAAAATTTTTATTTTTTAACTAATTTATTGGTTATAATTTCGTAGTTGTCAAATGTTCCCCTTAAAATTTCGCTATAAAATAAAAATAATCGGTCTTTGCCAGATATTTGGTGTTATCTGTTTCTGGTTTTCTGCGCAAAAAAGCCACAGTAATGGAATTCCACCTTTATCGATAACACTGATTCGGTAACGATAAATGCCAATCCCAGCTTAGATGAATTATAGTAAATGAAAATAAGTTGATAACTTACAGAGTGAGCAAAGGTATCACCGAACTTGCTGCTTACATTTTTTCTTTTAGGAAATTAAAATTAAATTTAAATATTTCTTTAATTTTCCGCTACTACACCCATCAATCCTCGCAGCGTGTGAGTTAATAAATCGGTGGAAGGGTTAAGCACAAATAGTAGGAAAGAGTACCAATGTCGGCTCGATCTCCTTATGCTTCGTATTTTAGTAGGTAAGCTTTCCTAAAAGTTTGAAATGAAATACGAAAACTTACCAGTCCGCCAGTTTAAAGGCATGCGGTTTCTTAATCACTTTTAATCCTAAAAATCCCAATATTTAATTATAAAAAATTCCATTTATTTCATAGAAATTGGAAATCCGGTGTACTATCTTAAGCAATATCTTCCCAGTTTCTACAATTAATATCGGGAAAAATATTCATAGATGGCCTATTGGGTAGCTTTGGTATACATCGTTTTTAAGTCATTAAGAAAAAGTAAAGTGTATAGGAATTTACAATTGGACGTCAGACATTTCTTCGTGTCTCGGACATAATGAGAGCAATATGTCTTAATTTAAAATTTGTGGCAAACCGCCAAGTCACCTTCCTCCCTCTGTTAGAAATAATAATCTTCAATTTGTAGAAATGTGCATGGTTTTAAGAAATTAGAACCTTTAATCCTTTGAGAACGGAGCTTCAAATTTTTAGAACCTTGAAATTTTTTTCTGTATATTAATAAAAATGGACTCGGCATTTTTAAGATTTTTTTTTTGTCAAATAATTGGTTTATAAGAGTACCACTAAGAACAGAAAGGTATAGAACAAAATAAAAAAATATTTCAACATGGCTTTCAATTAAAATAAATAAATAACATAAAATGATAAGAGACAATAAAATAAAATCCCAAGTTTGAGCCTAACCTAAAAATTTAAACATCGAATATAGTAAAAATAAAAAATAAAAAAGTTTGAGCCCAAAAATTGATTTTCGGCGCACCAGCGTGTTTTGGTTCTCTCGTATTTACTTTATTTTTTGGTTTTTTATTTTTATTTGTAACCGGTGTTTTTTAAGCCCCATAGAACTTGAAATTGTAAAAAAATAACACAAAAAATTAAATTGTAATCAAACGTTTTTATTATTTGAAAGATCAATACATGGCATTAATATGAAAATGATTTCGGGCATATGGGCACCGTGGCTGTTCTTGACGAAGCGCATTCTGGGCCACTTTTTCGAGCACTGCTGGCTGTATGCCACGAATAACAAGTACAATGCTGGCCTCCAACACTTCAATTGACAGGTCCATTTCTCGAAATCAACTTATCGCCAGCTTTTGATTTTAATAAGTCAATGGTTGCGGTCGCCGTATGGTACGTAGTGCCATCCTGTTGAAACCACATCTCGTCCGGATCAATGTCATCCATATTTTCAAACAAAAAATCATTGATCTTGGTGAGGTAATGATCTCCATTGACGTCTTCTATAAGTTGCGAGTATCGACGATTGATTTTCAAAGTAAATTTTTATAATTTCGTACCGTTATTCAAGCGTCAGTTTAGTCACGATGATTTGCCAGAGTATACGGACACTGATATCTGCCAGAGTATATTTTTCATAAAAATTAAATTTTTTGTTTTATTTTGGAAAATTTTCAATAAGTTCTATCAGGCTTAAAAACACACCCGTTATATTACGCTCACTAATTGATATCGTAGATGAGAAATAGGTGCATAGAGAGAGCTCAAAACATAATTGGCGCACCAGACCAGCGTGTTTTGGTTCTCTTGTACTTACTTTATTTTTTTATTTTTTTTTATTTCGTTGCATATTCTTGGGACAAAATTTCGTTGCATTTTTCTATATAATGCGACGCCAAAAACATCTTCGATGTTAAAATAATTTAGTATCTAGATAAATTAATAAAACTATAGATCAATGCAAAATATTTTCATTTTGTGTGAAATATTGCAAAACAGTTACATTATGCAGTTAGACACAAACCAACATTGCAGATATTGCACATCGGACGTGTTCTTCGCGTTTCTCCAGAAGAAGTGATGGCAACGTCTGGAAGTGTAATGTTTTGGAGTGTGCAATGCTTTATCAAAGCGAACCTTCGGTGGTCTATTGCTTTGGAATTGGTTGTTTTGTTTCTGTGACAGATGGTATATTATTACCTTTTGCCCCAACTAGTCCACAGATAATTGAAATGCGGGAATTATAAATTTAGAGATTTTCCAGGATTTCGTTTAGTTTGGTCTATTTCGTAAAGGCTTTTCATAATATCGGCCTTATCGACATATCCCATATGCCGATTGTAATCCATGACTATTTGCTGCAATGTTCCATCTTTCTGCTTTCTATTTACGTGGGTAAATTCTTCGGGATTATGAAAATTACTCAGAAACTGTACCGGCCGTTTATAAATCCATTTCAAATAAACAATTCCATCTTGGGATACTCTCCAATCAAAGGATCCACCGCGTCATTGCTCTATCCGATGTCAAATCTTTTGGCATATGTTTTCTTCCTTTTTGACCTGAATTAAAAAAATTGTTGAAGTATTCTTGGTGCTATTTTTCAACAAGCGTTGCAGTTAAATCTTTTATTACGCGTGCCCCAGTGTATTTTCGGTAATATGCAATATTTTTCCAGTGTAAAACTGAAATTGGCAAACATAGCCTGATTGATCGGCTCTAACCCCAAACCTTGTAACCTCGCTTGATTGGTTTCATTGACCTGTATTGTTTTAATGAACTTCAACATTTAAATTTGATCATGCTTTCATCGGCTGATTGATACACACCAGATTTATAACTTTCTATGAATGTTTTTCAATAATGGTCGGATTTTATAAAGCTTGTTGTAGTTCTTGGCACCTGTTTTAGGATTTACCGAGTTATCGTTTAAATGTACATTTGATAGCAACCAAGAAAATCGATCTGTCAGCACTATCGATGAAATATTTGCACCTCCCAGCAAAGGGAGGGATGACCAAAAATCTTTATAACTTGGCATCTTCTTTACACTCGTTTCTGACGTCCCGATTTCTGTCACCGTTGTATGTTTGAGGGTGCGTATTTAAAGATGTTTGAATGCAAATGTGTTCGATCAAATGTTCAGGGAATAATTGCAAAAATATATCAGTCGGTGACTCAACATTATCAGGAATGTTTGGTCCATAATTTTCTGTAAAATTCATTGCAATGCGCCGACTCTTTTGACCAAACATATTTATCTTTCTACCATATTTTTTGCAACTCAGATAAAGGTAAATTATCCTCCGCTTCCCAATCGCGTTCCTCATCGAGTATAGCTGGAAATTCTTCAAAAACGATTTCCATATTATTGATATCGAAATCATTTTGAGGGTGGCCTTCTATTTGAGACTCATTATTAGATTGCTCAGGTTTCATTAGAGTTAATTTTTTCCAGGTTCTCTAAAAATATCGTTTGGCTGTTTTATAATAAAAATTTCATATTATTTTTTTACACTACGTTCCTACTTTCCTAGTGGTTTCATTTGAAATCACATATAAAATAAAAAGAGTTATTACCTATTAATATGCAGTACGGCACAGATATATAATTTTTTGATTAAATTGTATTATTACACATTTTACTGTACTTGCCAGCCATATTTATATCAAATAATTAAATTTAATTTACACAAATAAATTAAAACAACTACAGTAACTAAAAATCTCTAAACTAAAATATTTCCACGTGTGAGCAATTTTTTTTTGATGCTCAACAACAATGTTTTTTACGCATGCGCCAAATGGTTTCATTTTTGTACAAGTAGTTCATAAAATCGTAAGAGAAAAATGATTTTGTACTCGTATGTGGTTTCATTCTGATACCGCTTGTACACAAAAGGTTAAGCCGCAGCAAATTAGGGTAGACCGTCGTTTCTCCCAAGCCTTTAAAAAAATAACCTCAGCTTTTTAATACCCATTTCACACTTCATTTAAGCATTGTATTCGGGTACGGGGTGGTAAAGACGAGTTTTATTCAGCAAAACTATCAAATTCTAGAGATGTCAGCAGCGATTTCTCTCTCTACCTTTCATATCCCATAAAGTGATTTTGCTGCCTGTACTGTGATCTCCCATCTGTCTCTAGCCAACGAATAACCTTCCGTTCAAATGTAGATAATATTCTACAGTCGTTGGCGGTCAGGGTCACGCAGTCGCTTCTGAAAGCCAGCACAAATATAATAGTGCTTCATAAAGTCAGGCCTCAATTTCGCTAAGTTGCCACGTTACCATTATTTTCTTATTTTGATAAAAGTAAGCGCAATTGTCACCAACTCATAACGTCATAGACTTAACCGAACAAATTTACACTTTTGAAATGCCAAATTCTAATGTAATTTTAGTTCAAATACGAGTTATTTGGGCACATTTGCCCTAGGTACATTTCTTTAACTTGACGCACAAAAATTTTTGTATTCTAAGTCATTTTTAATAAATTTCGCCCGGGGCTAGGTTAACTTCACAAAATATTTATTTATTTGGGTTGAATTAAAACAAATAGGATGTTTAGTACCTAGTGTTGCCTCATGATTTTTTTTCTCATTTTCTGGAATGGAATCCACGATTCTGGGTCCATTTATAGTTACCAATCAATGTATCGTTGATCGAAACAATTACGACAACTAAGAACGTATGCTCGCGAAACCTTGAACAAATTTTACTCTTTTATGATTCATATAGCTACTACCTAGTTTCTGAGTACTATAATAACCTTTTAAGTACATAGATATTTAGTGTGTTGCTTACACTTGTATCTTCCACATCCAGAATATATCTGTCACAAGGTACATCATTCGTTGTTTAATCAGCGTATAAAAGTTGTTAATGGAATTATTATCGCAGTGAAGGTGAACATATTTGAAATTGCGTATCACTTTATCGTATACAAAAGAAAATATTCCACTTCACTGCACGATGCTCATTCGTGAGTTTCAAAAAATACGACGCCTCTTTTTACGGCGATTCGCTATAACGGATTTTTCTAATATGACTTATTTTTCGATTTATGACTTTACATAAAATTATTACATATTACATAAAATTTGTATATCAAAATAAAATAACTCGCTTTACGGTATTTCGATTTACGGCTACATTTTTAGAAAACGATCTTGTTCGTATATCGATATATGGGTGTATATTCGCGCAATTAAGATCTGAGGTTTCTGGTATTTTTGTTAGTTCCATTCCTAGTCCCCAGGATGTTCAAACTTGTGCAATAAAACCTAAAAATCTCTATTGATTCGCCAAATATGCAAAATTTTCGACTTTACTACTCTTAATGGAAGCGCAATTTATCATTCTGTCGGTAAATCAGCATAAGGGCTTTCTATTGTCCGAAGTTTTACCCGCAAATGGTATCACTAGTGAATTTTAATGGCTATCCAGTTCGTTTTAATAGAGCAAACGGCAGAACGTTATCAATGAAAAATGAATTAAATGATGAAAAACTTACTAATCAATAAACACTTTATCTAATAAATAAACACTTAAATTTTCAGGAAATATGCACGAAGGAATTACGAGATTCGAGGCAACATATACGCGAATCATTCTCTTTGTATAATCGATTAAAAATATATTATCTTCCCTTGAATGCCATAATAATTTCCGTGACGCGTATAGAAAATCTCAAAGGCATTATAAGTACGCAAATTTATGTGTACACTTGACAAATACACAAAATAATGTTTAAAGGATTTAAATTTTATTATCTTACAAAAAATAACACAATAAAGTTATTATTGCAAAATTTATACATGTTATGCTGATTCAAACTTTATTTTTGTCTTAAGAAAACAAACATTAACATTTTTAACATCACACGTCAATAAACGATTATTTATTTCACCCCATTCGTCCGTCCGCTAAATTCGTATGAAATTATGCAAAAATATTGTTTATAGAAACTTTATGGTTTTTAATAATAAGAAATGTAATCAAAATTTTTTGTTTATAAACTGCGCCACAACCAAAGTACTGTAAAAATCCCAGATTCTTGTAAATATATATGAACATTTACCATGACAATCAAATTGTTTCATTGTTACCTTGAGAAATATTCCAGTGATTGATAAACACAAATAGCATACTTTAATTTTAGAATAATCCGCGATAACAAAGTCCATCGTCTCTTTATTTATACCCCATTTATGCATAACGTATTATTCACTTTCAATTTACTGATCTGATAAGAAGTCATACATATTAAAGAATTTTTATGGCACAGAGATAAAAATATATTTACGCGTATCACGTGAAGTCTCAAAATAAAACGTTTCGCTATAAGTAAATATTGTTCGGTATATAATGACACTGTCCCTAGACTAAGTAAACCGAACCAGATTTTTTTGGCTACATTTAATAATACTAAAATCAACTATTAAAGCTTTTTATCTAATAATATTTATCTAGAATTTAATTCTCGATATAATAAAAGCGCCCCGCAATTTATGTTATATTCAATGAAAGCACAAGATGATAAATTTTCTTTGCCAGCAGTTAGGCAATTTTTTATTTTTCGCGTGATTGATACACGATGTTACTACGTATTGACGAACAAAGTCTATATACGTTATGTATACAGAACATGAATTTAAAAATAACTAGTTCGAGATAATACCGAATCGGTTGAGAGAACGATATAAATTAAATACATTTGCATCACAGTTAAATAATTCGATTGGAACGTCATAATTTCCCGCGAACCACACGATAAAATTCCTCACTCGCATATCAATATTTCTGAAAATCCCCTAAGGTATTATTTGGTGATGACGTTAAACACTATAACATAGGGTATTTTAACAAACTTGACCATAATCAACACTAATACGCGGAATACACGTTTGTGAGTCAAATATAAATATGATAAGGAAATATTTACGCTTCTTTAAAATTATCAATGAACGTAAACTAATAACACCAAAACAAAAATCAGTTGCTCATTCAATCGATAAAATAGAATAGTTTGACGGGGATTTTTAAATTCATTTCGTTATAATACACGATATTTTTATATTTCATAAACTTTAAGCTATTCAAGGTTGGTAAATTAAATATTGTGTATTTGTGGCAATGTTTCATGTTGATAGTTTTCAAATTGCGATTTGCGACTTAAAAAACAATAATATTATATAACGGGTGATTTTTTAAGAGCTTGAGAACTTTTTTTTAAAAAAAAACGCATAAAATTTGCAAAATCTCATCGGTTCTTTATTTGAAACGTTAGATTGGTCCATGACATTTACTTTTTGAAGATAATTTCATTTAAATGTTGACCGCGGCTGCGTCTTAGGTGGTCCATTCGGAAAGTCCAATTTTGGGCAACTTTTTCGAGCATTTCGGCCGGAATAGCCCGAATTTCTTCGGAAATGTTGTCTTCCAAAACTGGAATAGTTGCTGGCTTATTTCTGTAGACTTTAGACTTGACGTAGCCCCACAAAAAATAGTCTAAAGGCGTCAAATCGCATGATCTTGGTGGCCAACTTACCGGGCCATTTCTTGAGATGAATTGTTCTCCGAAGTTTTCCCTCAAAATGGCCATAGAATCGCGAGCTGTGTGGCATGTAGCGCCATCTTGTTGAAACCAAATGTCAACTAAGTTCAGTTCTTCCATTTTTGGCAACAAAAAGTTTGTTAGCATCGAACGATAGCGATCGCCATTCACCGTAACGTTGCGTCCAACAGCATCTTTGAAAAAATACGGTCCAATGATTCCACCAGCGTACAAACCACACCAAACAGTGCATTTTTCGGGATGCATGGGCAGTTCTTGAACGGCTTCTGGTTGCTCTTCACTCCAAATGCGGCAATTTTGCTTATTTACGTAGCCATTCAACCAGAAATGAGCCTCATCGCTGAACAAAATTTGTCGATAAAAAAGCGGATTTTCTGCCAACTTTTCTAGGGCCCATTCACTGAAAATTCGACGTTGTGGCAGATAATGTCAAAGCATACTGAGCATCTTTCTCTTTGACACCTTGTCTGAAATCCCGCGTGATCTGTCAAATACTAATGCATGAAAATCCTAACCACAAAAAAATCACCCGTTATATAATCGACGACATTAAATCTGCTAATTAAGCACGCTAAATTAAGATTGATGGTTCCAAATACGCGACACAGAGTTTTTATTATTGTACCTGTATCTATGTGGTGCATATAATCAACTTTAGAGATATAATTGCATGTATAATATGACATTAAGAAAGTTGATTTAATTCACCTTGTGTACACCAACTAGAAGGTTGTACTTGGTAACAAAAAAAAAAAAGAATATTCGGGGTATGGCGTATTGTACTAATTTTAATTATTTAATTTCGACCAAAACAAATTAATTTATTTCCTTTAAATATTCCAGTGCAATGGTCAATTTTCGGTTGAAAAGAATCAATTAACTTTTAATTCACCGGTTACGTAAGAATAATAAAGCGATTAAGGTTAACAACAATAATGTCGAATCTTGATTTTAAAGACTGTTGAGAACCGAATTGCAAGATCGATAAAATGATCAAATTTATCGCGATAAAAAATATTTCCGTACTCGTAGTAAAGTATAGTAAAATTTGATTAGTACTTACCATAAAAGACTTGGAATAAATGATAAAATCACATACCTGCAAAGATAAGAGATAAAATAAATTTAAATATGTATAAAAGTTAAGCAAAATTTTTTATTAAAACCTGATAGTATAATTCTATCAGACATAGAAGTTCATAAAATTTCGAACTTATAATCCTGGTTAGATAGTTTTTCTGACAATACAATACTAACCGTGTGTCTTGTTACTTGTTCTGATCTAGTTCATATTCCATGAAACAACGCAAAGGCGCGCGCACTATATTTCAAATCAAATTATGTGATCTAAAACAAAATTTCGATCAGGTTTTTCATATAAAATTTGAACTGATCCGGATCAATGCGGGTCAAGAAACACAGCAACTATTGTAAGTAAGCGAACTGGGTAGGATTCTAACGGTACATATCTCCCGGAGTTGAAACCTTACGAGGAAATCAAATTTGGGAACACAGCACATTTCCACTAAGAAAATTGATCGCAAAATAACTTAGGAAAACATTATGTTTGTAAATTATTTTAAAATTTGCGATTTTGTAAAAATTTGTTTTTCGCCATCGGAGAAATTATTTATCGAAAAATTGTTTTTTAACTTGTCCATTTCCACGTTATTTTTCCTGGTTGGTATAAAAGGCAAATATTTTATTTTTTCATCATATAATCAAATTTTAGGAACATCGAACCAGATTGAATATTTTTCACCATGGCGCCTAAAGATGTGAAAGTTCGATAGGTTTGAGGCGATTGCACACATATATCTTCTAACGATATGCCACATGATCACAATGGTAGTTCGCAGTATCAAGATGCTTCAGCTAAGTTGGTGGCATTCTTCAAGACCTTTTATACGACACGTAGTTATTCTACTACAAATTAATAATTTGCAACAAATAATTTGCAGAAATAATGTATCTGCCAGCAGCGCCATTGTGCTAGATTTGAGTACTAAAGTGCTTCAGCTAAATTTGTGGCATTCAATAGAATGTGACACTTTATACATAAATTCTACAATAAATTAATAATTAGCCACCAGAGCCAAAACGGTGTCGTATTAAAAACAGCGCATAACTAATATTTTTAGGACCTTACCTACGATATGCCACATTACGATGAGCGCAACAGCGATATTTTTTAGTACTAAGGTAATTTGCCAGCGTCAAATCATTAGATTTGTGAATTAAATAGCTAATAACAATATTTTTGCGTAGTCCAAAACCTTGGACAGCTTGGTACTTTTGAGTATTAAGGTATTTCAACTAAAGTTATGACACGGTTTAGATGTTTTCAATGATATTCACAGATACTTTGTTATAATGAATAAATAGCCCCCAGCGTCAAAATGGAGAGCAATTTTCAAGACCTTTCAAATATGCCACATGACTTTACGGGGGTACAAAAAATGTAAGCGTCGCGACAGTAGTGAGTATTAACCCATATTTGCCCAAATTAATTTTCTTTGTTTAGAATATAAACTGCTTAGTTAATAAATATTTCGAATGATGAATTTGAAAAATAAAAAAACAACCGTTAGGTAACTGGTACGAAAAATGCAAAAAATACCAACTATAAACCTTCAAAATCCTTATTATGTAACTAAATATAATTGTAAATGTGTTCTGTCAAATTATGGTAATTTGAATAATTCACCTGTGTAGCGCTGCGATTGCAATAAAACCATACTAAATATTTTTTCGAAAGGATTTTTATTTAAGGAGAACATTTCAGGATTTTTTGTATTGATCTACAAATAGATCTTTGAGCTATGGGTTAAGGTGCTTCAGCTAATTGTGTGGCATTCTTCAAGACCTTTTCGACAATATGCAACAAAATTATGTGATTCTAGGAGAGACGAATAATTTGTTAACAGCGACTCAAAAGTCTTTCAATTCTCTGAATTAAAAATAGAAGAAAAATGGTTAGTTTTGGACCTAGGTTATTTTTATCAAGATTTCAATAACTTGGTCCTACAGACCGAAGTTAATTTTATTTTGAATCCTGGCTCTGGACTATAGTTTTTATAAAACACTGGCCAAACTACATTGCGAGATCAACTTTAGTGTCCGAAGTCTAAATGAAGACTTAAGCGTTACTTGTCAACATCGGCATCTTTAGTGTGAAAATGTGGAAAAATACACTTCTGTAATAGAGAAATATGGCTGATAAATTAGCAGAACGCGTATTTTGATCCAAAAATAATAACAGTAGAGAAGAATTACCGGAACGCAATAGTGTAGAATATATGTGTTTTTGTATTAGTAACAAACAAATTTGTTCGGACGTAACGCCACACCATTCACAATGTTTTTATTTTAGGTTAATAATTTTATATTTTGTAAATTAACAAATTTTATATCCCTTTTGTATTTTACTAGCACAATTGTGTAGGTACGGCAAAAGTACGATGTCATAAATTTATTTTTGGTTGTGTTTTGAACCAACTTACATACTTTGTATTCCTTTCAAACTTATTTTTGTTCGAAAAAAACACTAACTATACACGCAATTGTATTTTTTGTACTTTGTACTTCAAATTTTAATCAAAAACGTCATTACATACTATGGTTTTTTTACTGACACATTTGTGTGGTTTGGACTACAATAGAGCCATTTTTTTGGTTGAAAAGGGATATTTTATAAAAAAAAACAATTGTAAAACATTTCGTGTTCAATAAAACGACACGTAAAAAATAAATTCACTTTCCTCAAAATTTAGCATAATTTTGCTTTTGTCAAATTATGCTAAATTTTGAGGAAAGTGAATTTATTTTTTATAAAATATAAAATTTGTTAATTTACAAAATATAAAATTATTAGCCTAAAATAAAAACATTGCGAATGATGTGGCGTTACGTCCGAACAAATTTGTTCCACATCTAGATACCATGGGAAAATGTCTCAAAACAAGAGAGGAAGCAACAAAAATTTGAACAGATTCCACCCGGTTCGATAAATTTTGATGCCTATGGTCACAAAAACAACACACATACATGCGTAACAAATGACAGCACACTTATTCAAAATTGTGTATTATACGTCGTATATGTATACACAAATTTGTGGGTTCATCTCCCAATGCTGGATCAAAATACGCGTTCAGAATAGTTGATAATTTGTTAATGTATTAGTTAGATAGTTGTGAAATACTTCTATAGTTGATTTTGTTCACACACCAATTGTTTTATGTTGTGTTGTGTGATGGGTATGATATCAAAGGGCCGAATGTGTCGAAGGGCCGAATGGGTCGAAGGGCCGATTTTTTTTTTTTTTAGAAATATATTTTGTTTATTTATTTATTTAATTATTATTTTTTTTCTAATGCATTTTGTACCAGGGTCGGCTCAAAATCCCGAATTACAAAAGACCGAATTATCAAAATCCCAACAAAAAAAATCCTGACGTTCAAAATCTTGACTTTTAAAATCCCGACTTTCAAAATCTCGATTTTCGAAATCCCGATTTTGCCGAAATTAATAGATAAAAAAGCAAAATTTAATATTTTTTATACCTACTTACCTAGTAGGTGTCATTAATAGATTCTATATTATCCGCTCCTACGTGCGGCACGCAGTGCGACATGTTTGCTGATCCCGGCTCCTACGTCCCCCGAAATTTAAATCTAAAGCCCCTCGGAGGGCTAAGCGGGTCGGAGTGTAGCTACCTTCTGCGTGCCCGTGAGCGTTATGAAAACCAAAAAAAAAAATTGGCCATTCAACCCATTGAAATTCGGCCCTTTGTACCCACTCCGTGTGATGAACACTGTATAAGTTGACAAAACTAATTTTGTAGCACGTTTGCTGTTGACCTTATGGTGAACTGCGTCTAAAACTAGGCATTTGAACGCATAAGTTTGCTTTACTCTTGCTTTTTAAACTGTTACTAGAATTTAAACACGTATTGTTGGGTATTGTGTGGATGGTTCCTTCGACTCGTGTTCACATTCTGATTGGTAACTAATCCAGCAACATTGGAACCACATCACATAGGAATGTATTAAGTTTTGTTGGAATATATCCTCAATTTTGTATTTATCGGAAAAATGGTGCAATAATTTCGTTGTTGCTCGTGATTTGTCATTTGTAAGCATCTTATGCTGTAATTCATTCTTTCTCTTGTTTGGAAATATGAAAGCAGTTGATGACTTAACAGTACATCTGAATGCTTCAAGTTTTGAATTTACAGATCTGCGTGCAAATTTTGAATGATCATCAGGATTGGTTTATAAATTTTCAGAGTAAAATCTATCGTTCGATTTTGAATGGTATATATATTGCTGACCTGTATGACTGTTTGATATAGGCCTTTGGTATCTCGAACTGATGTGTGATTATGATTTACTTGAATAGGTAGTTGGCAAATCTGACATGACCTCAACTTCGAATTTTGTAGGCTTCATAAATTATTTCGATGTTCTTTTTAAAATAACGTTGGTTGTTTGATTAGATATATCAAAGATAAATCACTGGTGTTGAATAAACTAGTTTTCGACGTTTGAGTTAAACTTGGTAGAATATAAGATAGAAAAACCGCGAATTACGAGTTTGCTTACTCCAAATCTAAATCTATGTTCAAATTTCTTGAAATGTTGACTTTGAAATGAGCGCTAATATTAATTTTGTAGTGAGAAATACGAGAAAATGTGAGAAATACAATTTCACTTTTTCAGCTGAAATAGTTGGTAGGCCGTAAACCGATATGTAGGAATGGTTTTAGTATAGACTTAGGGTACCTGCATACGATTCGCTACTAGCTATGTTTGTGAGTTGAAATCGAAAATTGCTCAAAATTGCTGGAATTCTCGGTAATACGTGTTTTGAATTTTAATGCAGCGTTTGGCAGTGGCTTGAGAGTTCTCATAAGTTGTATTTAATGGTGATTTATGTATTTCAGAGATGTCATTGAATATAGTTTCGAGTGCTTTATCGGATGATGTTGTGGAACATGTTGATCATCTGACTGCCTATTATATGAAAGTGAACAGAGCAAAATATGACGGCATTGGATACAAATAAAACAAAAAGATTTAGTGTAACGGTTAGCTGTTATGACCCTTTTTAAAAAATTGCGATTTGCAGTGAGAAAGGATTTAGGGACTACTTTACAGAGTTCTCTTGCTTATTGCGTCGTATTCTGTTCGCCTATTCGCATTTTAAGGTCAAGAGTCTGACATCTAGTGTTTTTTTGTATATAAGAAAAAGGCGATAACTTTATACAAACAAATATTTTAGACGAATAAAAAATATTAAAATAAAAATGTTTGCGGCACAATCAAATTTTAACCATCTTTTTCTAGTGAAGCATGTAGTATTCCTAAATTTGTTTTAGTAGTAAATGTATTCGCATTTGAAACTGAAGGGCGAAAAAGTCGGATGTTTGCATTTTTTTCGATTACGCGACGTAGTTCTGTTCCAATAGTCTGTGCTGTCCTTAATTTAAAAAAACGAGTATACTTTGTTCCCAAGCTGGGAATGAAAATGGTATCGATCTTACGTAGTCTTATACATATTTTTTGGAAATTTGCAATTTTAGAAACGCACATATCAATTATATTATTCTCAACAATAAAAAAAATGCATTAGAGTATTAAGCAATATAGAATCTAGGGATTAATACCCCTCCCCTCCCCAATAATCACTATGGCTCACCCAAATGACAAAGAAAATGTCTAATTTAGTTTTAAAAACTACGTCAAAATTTTAAGGAATTACCCACTTCATTTAGTTTTTTGCTTTTAAATTAAAGTTAAATTTGTGTTTATTGCCGCCAGGTGGCAAAGGTTAATGTTCATTAAATATGCATAGTTTAGGAGCAGAACTAATGAAAATATGAAAATTAAGAATTAATTTGATTTTTATACAAATACCAACGATATAAAGTTGACGATGTTGACAAGTAAATTTAATAGTTATATTTAGTAAAGAAACGAACCAATCGAACATATTATTTATATTGGCATATCAAATATGGACATTGATTTGTTTACATTTTAGTGCACACATTTTGTCCAATTGAAGCAAACGAAAACATTTTTTAATCACGATTGCGGCATAGAAATAAAAATCCTATGGTAATTTTTTAATCGATCGATCGATTTAGAATCGACATGCTTGATTTTTAACTAAAATTTCAATTTTCTACGTTATAGTCGAATATTATTAATCCTTAAATTATATATTCCTTAAGGCTATATGATACTCAGTTTTGATATCGATATTTAAATGTTCAAATAATGTGTAACCAAACTGGTTCTTTTTGTTTACAAATTCCATTACCAAAATTATGCTCAATTCACACACTTTGGCTGTCTTAATGTTGTTTGGGTGCGAAAGTAATTAACAAATTTCATTATTTTAATTAGTGTCGTAAACGACCACGAATCATGAAAACATTTATTAATAATTATGATTTACCATTTAGAGAAAATAAAAATAATTAACTTTAATCTAAATTTAATTTAAATAAAAAGTGAGAACGGTAATTGACGGTAATTTTGTGAACGATCTGATGCAACATTTTTACGTGATTTAGAGGGAAAATATTAAGAAAATTGATTTGTGCGTTTCCGAACAACTTTCAAAAATCATAGACAGACTATTCGCAAACATAGCATTTCGATAATCGTGTATTAATCGCACAATTATAGAATCGACTTCATCCTATAGAAGGAATTAGGTCCTTTGGCTTTTGTGGTCAAACCAAGTTGAGTACCGTACAGCCAGCCTTAACTATTTTGGTTACGATGATATGGTTGGTTAATTCTCGGTAAACCGGTTGAGCTGATCATCAAATCACCAGTGGCACTATTCTGGTTTTGCCTGGGAATTGGGAATTGGGAAAAATATTTTCATAGTATTTTTGTCAAAATTGTGTTTTTTTGGCCTACTGCGAAAATAAGTTTGGTGCAAAAAATTTCAAAACAAAGTGTATTGGGAAACTTTTGTTCCACAAAATTTTTATAGGGCAAAATATTTTCCCATTTAACTTTGTTTCGAAAATATTTACACCAAACTTATTTCCTCAGTAGGCCAGAAAAATACAATTTAGACAAAAATACTATGAAAATATTTTTCCCAATTCCCTATTCCCAGGGAAAACCAGAATAGTGCCACAGGGGTGGGATGTTGTAACATCACTTTTTTCGATACTATCGAAATTTACATCTCTTTCATCACGAATAAAATTTAACGTTTTCCCATTTATCAATCACGTTGTTTCTAATGCGATCTCTACCTAAAGAAAACATTATGTCGTTCTACTCTTATTCTATCACCTACATATTTTATGAGTGATACTTTATTGAAAAACAAAAAAGAGATAAATAAACAATTTATTCTAATAGCGTGCGATCGCAATATTGAAAGCAAAATTGAAAAGCGAAATAGCAAGCAATTTTATTTTAGGAAAAAGAGATACAATATTCGATAAATATCGAAAAAAGTGATGTTACAACATCCCACCCCAGAGATATTTTGTTGTCACGTGTCGGCGTTGGTCACTTAGGTGGCTACCTCACTGATGTGGATGAAATAGTTATTTTGCTTGATTGGAATGTGATTGTTAGACGGATGACGGTGATGTGGTTTCAAATTTCGAAGGTGTAATTAACACTGAACCTTGATAACTTTTAGTCTTTTCTTCTTTTTTTTATTGCCCAAATAAGGACGGGTAAACCAATATGGAATCAAATGAATCTTGAATGAATGATTAAAAAAGTGTTCAAACAATAACCAGCTAAACGTGTATGTTGCAGAGCAAGGACGAGACTACGTCAACGTGATGACAACGTGATGAGGTTTGCTTGTTGACGATGTGAGCGGATTCCGAATCTTAGTGCCAGTTATAATAGCTGTATTTTCTCCCGCAACCAATATTTTATGAAATATTTTCTCCACAATGCAATTTTACGAAAAAATGTAAGAACACGCGCCATGTCAGACTTGTTGTTCTATTTTTATCAACGACAGCCGCACCGATTTGATTCAAATCAATGCTGATTGCCGGTAGTGATAAGCTTCGTGTGATACCTGACAACACCAATGCAATTAACTTCTAGCTAAACTTTTATCGAAATGACGTTCATTGAAAGTCAAACACTTCATTATTTAGAAGTATTACCTACAATATATGCAATCTTGACAAGTGGCAAAGTAATTTTGTCAAATGGACATAAATACTCGTAGGATTATTTGCTAAGCGCGCATGGGAACTGCTAACCAAGTACTTAAATAAATCTTTATTTTATTAAATAATGAGCCTAGTGAGTGCAAGCATTGGGTTTAAACCAGACACTAATTTAGTGAATTAGATCAGTAAGGCTATAATTAAGTCACGGAATTACCGAGGATTATTTTAATCGGATAATTGGGTCAAATTTGTGTATATGTATATCACAAATAAGAGTAATATCGTACGCAGACTACTGATTATAATCTAGCTTAGTACAATAATCCTATACCAACATTTTTGCCTGCCAACTTTCCGTTGCTAATCCCTTAATTTTGGAACATGCTTTTTTGGAACATATTGTTTATTAAGTAAATTAATTGACGGCATTTATAGTTTTATTTGTAATTAATATCTATAGTTATGGCTGTAATAAATAAAGATGACCGTTAAAAGACTTTACGAAATATCCGGTAATTTTATTTGCTCGAACATATAACGGCAATACTACTTACTTACGAACCGAAAAAAATAAACGAATAGGTCAATGATTTTAAATTTATTAAATTAAGAAGAGGTAGAATTTCAAAAAACAATTTGCTCAAAGGCAATTATAATTAAAAAATTAGTTTGAAAAGAAGCTTCCCAAGTAACGTTGAACCTCGGGCCTAAATAGCCATCGCAGGCGAGGAGTTATATATATATATATATATATATATATATATATATAAAAGTTAACAGCTGAATGTATCCATATGAAAAAATTACGTACAATCAGCTGGAGGTATAATAGGCTATGGGAGGAAAGCCAGACTTGAAATTAACGATGAAGTCAATCAAACAAAAAAATGTTACGGTACAGTAATTCGGAATCCCAGTAAAATCGATTTTACGGCGGGATGATATCTCAAAAATGGCTTATGCGAGTTAATTTTTTTTATCAATCTTTTATTTTTTATTCGAAAGATTTAAAATTTTTTGGGTCAGTCCTCAACCTATTTTCGGAAATCACAAAAAAATACATCGAACACCATATGATATAGCTTTAAAGCCTTTCTATTATATCCAGATATCTAGTCTAGCATAACGTTTGCAAGGTTTCGGATCAGACAACAATTTTGACAATTCCACTTTATATTACTCACATGGATAATATCGTTGAATAGGTCTTCAAGAACGTCAAAAATTTTGATTAACTACCTTAGTACTCAAAACTATCACTAGGGCGCTGTTAGAAGAAACAGTTTCTTCTTATTCCGATATAATTATGTTGCACATCGAATTTAATGATTTTTACCAAACAAAAAATGTTAAATACCAGCAATTTAATTCAGAAATCCACCGTTTTGAAGCTGGTGAAATTGAAAAATACCACAAATTTCGATGAAGTACCTTAGTGCTAAAACTAACATTGTGGCGGTGGAAGCAGTTACATTTTTTTATTTCCACAATCATCATTTTATTTCCATCATTGTCATCAATTTAGCACCTTAGTGCCGTAAAACTACTGTAGTGGCGCTGGTGAGAGATTCATTTTTTCAATCCGATAAATACCGTTTAAAAGATTTTGAATGGAGGAAAAATTGTGTCGCATTTTTTGTTATGTGCAATTTAATTCGCAAATCTTTATTATAGAATATATACGCATTGCATATCATTGAAAAGGTCATGGAGAAAGTCACAAATTACGCTGAGAGACCGTAGTATTCAAAACTACCGTTGAGATGCTGGAAGCAGTTACATTATCTCTATATAATCAAGTAGCAACGTCTTGAATCAAACATCAATTTTGTTATTATCACTTTAGTTCACAAATCACCGTTTTGGCGGTAGTAGTAAATTAATCAACACTTAAGGCCCCGATTCAAGGTAACACGTGGTCGATTTTCAAAGCTAAGAGACAAAACACTGGTTTATTTTTTCTAGTAGATGGAGCGTACAGTACCATTTTGAAATCTTCATCAAATTTTGTATTTTCGTAATTTTTCATTTTTTATCTTTTGGAGACATGTGCATCGAAAATAAACATAAAACGAAAGAATGAAAAAGGTTTTTTTTTGTCCAAATACCTAATGGTTTGGTTACAACAACAAACATATTTATATATTGATTTTTGTTAATTTTCAGTTCTTATTATGAAGCGTTCGGGTATTTGTTGTTTGTTTTTACATTACAATCATAATGAAATAATATAACTTTTTTATAAAGAAATCTCGCACAACGAGAAGCAAAGTAGATGGTCACCTCAACTCAGGAACTGACCTCATTGAGCTCGATTTAACGTAATGATTTAAATTATTAATATTTCGGGTGCATTTTCACATAAGTTTTTTAGTCATCCAAATATCTAAAGACAAATCTAAAGAGAGTGATCGTATCCCCTAGGGGGATATTAAAACTGTATTGCTCATTTTCCACGAATGATTCAATTGTACAATACATAATATCTACTGGTTGCATTAAATTTTTAACCCAAACATTTTTTTTGTTTCTGGTTTTACACTTTCGGTGTTGACTGGAAGTCTGGTAAATTTCAGTCAGTTCTAGAGTTTTAACTTGCTGGAACTAGAATTTAATGAATTTTCAAAGACTCCAATTCAACATATCTACTTTTCCGAGGTGGGGTCGTATCTCGTAATTCAATCATAATTCCGAATTACGAATGAATGGTAATTTTTCAACCGCTCAAGTACAACAAGCCTCTGGATGTCTCTTAACCGTATACGGTTAGCGTGAATCACTCGCAATTAACATAGCGACCACTGATGTAACCAGCGCAATGTTCAGATGTTAATTTTAGAATGCCTTCATAAATGTGTAAAAGACAACCCCGATTATTAAAAATCGTGCGTTTTACCGTAGACAAAATAGATAATCGCGTTATTTAGATTACTAAGATATTTCTGCCTGTCGCTCGGTACTCGATTTTTCCAAAACAGAATTATTAAGTTTTCATAACTAGATAAATTCAATCTATCCCGATAAATTAGGCACACTTGCAAAAATCGCGTTTCTATTAGTCACCACAATTTGTTTATTACGATTATTATAATTTAATTTTCAATCTAGATAAATGAAAATCGCGATAAATTTTGTGTTTGTCTACGGCATTGTACATCAAGTGAATGACGCGTTATGATAAAAATATCTTCAATCATGGCGAAGATTTACGGAAATTGTTTGCAAATTACGAGTCAAGAAAACGCAGCGAATCCTTTAACAGTTGTCTGGAAAATTTTCAAAGTGAGGGAAACACGTTCCTATATATACATATTTATTTTAACACAAGAACAAGAGCTTGACAACAAGATCGTGGCAGATCTTTGATTTATGTTTTAATTGATACTTAATCGGAAACTATAATATAATAAACATTTTAAATCGTTTTTTAAACCCTTTTACCTTCTCGTGTCGCGTGTCTCCCCCAAATAAATTGTTAACATTTCATTCTTGTTGGTTCATTTGTAGATCGATCTGATGAGCTGGGAAGTATAATGGCAGGGTGATTTGTCTCAAGAGAACAACGTTGCGACTTAAAACCCAGATGCCATTAACATATGCTAATGTCAGTTGGTCTAGCCTATATTGAGCTCACGTATGACGTTTTATAAGAATAAATTGAAAAGCATTTGGCCGATAGGATCATCTTATTTCTTTCTCATACTCACGATGCAATTTTAAATGTTGCCGAAAGTTTATCTTTGCTGTATACCTTAAATTAAGAGTCCTCAGTAATTTGCACATATATATATCAGATGCTGTCGCACGCCTATTGAAAGTTTTTCAATAAACTACAAAATTACGATTTGGTCGGTAGTCCATAATGGTACTCGTGGCTAAGATGCGATCACTGTAAATAACTTTGCTGGTCACTATGTTTTCTAAGCCAACCAGTGTTTAACAAAGCTACGATATAGATGTTACAATTTAATCGATGTCTTTAGTAAACAAATTGAAATGTAACAAGCTTAAAATATCGAATGGAATTTGAAAATGCCTGAACCAATTCTAATCAACTTCAGGTTTATATGGTAGGATTATAAGCCCATCTTAAAATAAACATAAGGTACTTAAATGGATGAGATTGGTTAGGCCGAACGAAACCCTTTATTCATTAATAAACGTTTAGGAAACCCCACACCCCATTTTAAATGAAGATACTCATTCGTAAGGAGCGAAATTCCAAATATCCAAGCAGTTCCTATATCTTTTGATATATGATCTTGACTTTTTTAATTCCAACATAATCTTCTGATATACTTTTTAAGGGGTATGTGGCTTCTAAAATAACATACGGGTATAATGTTCGGCAATGAAACCAAATAGCTAAATTTGTTTTCATCCTGTCATTAGAATATCATTCGACAGAACATGGAGTAGCGCAACTCCTTATATTATAAATCAAGTTAGTTCGTTTTCGAAATCGTCCAAAAAATGAGCTTCTCATCAGCGTTGTGAACAAGAAAATATCAGTTACTAGAGAGTCACGGCAAATAAGAAGCATGAGAAAGTTCGATTACTTAGAATTGATGATATATGATCAAAATATAATTTCTATAATAGAGCAAGAATCATCGCATGGATAAATTACATAACCGGATTAAGCAAATTTCATTAAATTTGTTAATGTTTCACCAAAAACTAAACTACAAAGAACCTACAAAGCGCTGATAACGCCATATTTCACTACGAGTCTGTTGATACGAATCAAATTTTTATGGAAATACCGACTGATTCAACTCTTTAGAATACGAGAGGATTGCGAAGGTATAGCTTATGATAGCCGATGGTTTATATAAGATCTATCCTGAAGTTTACATCTTTTGTTTGTCAAGATGGCTGTTCTTGATTTATCTGTATACATATTACTAATTTTGTAGCAATAAATATTGACCCGCTTGTATTCACTGCTGGTAGTCTGGTAATTGCTGTACTTGTTACATTTCCATAAGTAATTTTTTATTACAAAATGTTAATTGATGTTGACTTATCATAGACGAGGTTGATTACCAACTTCTGGTGGTTGGTCTCTTCATTTCATGGACGGTTGAGGACCAAATTAAAATGAGAGATGGAATCCCTCGTTCATTCGTTCCTGGTTCAAATTTCGGGTATTTGCACCTTTTTTGGATCAATCATTTTTTGGATTATATACACGCCAACATCGCCAAAACCAATGAGAAGAAATGGAATATGTCGATTGAACATTTAAACACGTCGATAATGTGGCCATAATATTTATGAGACTTCGTCTTGTGTCAGGTTCCACATTCCTCCAATATGAATTTGATGGATGGATGGATGGATCCCGGCACACCAGGATTGAAGGTTGATTGACAAGTTCCGGAGAACTGGAGTTGCAAATTAAGAAGCCAATATCATTATTATTGATTCACCATTATTTAGAGTGTGCGATTAAAACTAACGGTTTTACAAATAACCAGATATAGGGACAGGACATGTTTGTAATAATTATAGAATTGACCCGATTCCAGATGTCTAGTAGTCAGAAGTAGTTAGTCTAGTAGGTATCGAAAAAAACTCCCATAGAAGCTGTCACTTTCAGTGGGTCACGGCCCGTAGAACATATATATTGTATAAATTTTTATTACAGTTCATACAGTATAGTTTTTGAGTTTATCGACCGAAAATGCTCCTACGGAAGCTGCAAATTCCGATGGACCATTTTCAGCTAAAAACCGTTCTCATGACCCATACAACATATACACCAACTTTTATCAACATTGGTACAGCTGTTCTTAATGTTACAAACACACACGTCTTTATTATATACATACATAGAGATTGTGGATATAAAATTTGATCGTCTTGTGAACGGCAAAATGACCGGTAACTTAATCAAGAATTACAAAATCAAATTTATTTAATTTTTTTGATAGTTTGATGGTTGTTTTGGATCTGGCATCACCGCCGTCAAATTCAATTGGTTTTTGAAATTTGGAATCTGGGGTATTATTAAGCAAACATAAAGTCATTACGTTATTGAGTGTTTTGGATTGTCGGTTATAAATGCGAGACACAAGTCCTAATGATTGATCTCTTTGTTTTCATTAAAAAGTTGTCAAAATTAGTTTGAGTCGATAATCGTAAATCGTACTGAAGGCTGCCGCATGGAAATTGTCTACGAGCTAAGTGCAACCAGTGCAACATAATAGAGTTAAAAATGTGTGATATGTGTATAATGTAATTGTTGTTGTAATGCACTTGTTGTTGTGCCACCGTTTCGAGATCACACATTTTTAACTTTGTTATTTTGTACCTAGTTCGTAGACAATTTTCATATGGTAGCCTTCATTCTGCTTATATAATTAGCCCCTAGTACACATCTTGAATATATAGAAAAAAATATGAGCTTGAGGTGTAATTTTAACCAACAAACGATCAGATTTGCTTGTAATAATTATGTATCGCGAATTACGAGATGTAAATTCAAGATAAACAAAATAAAATCAATTCCGCGTGAAAATTTTGATAAATGGATTTATTATTCTAAATCACTACATCAACAACAACACATAGTTTAATTTTCAATCCCATCATTTTTCTGTTTATCACCAACTATGTATTGTTATAGGACATTCATAGTACTTCAAATGTACACACATCTGTACAGAATTGCTACGTACATAATATACATATATGTATTCATATCTCATTAAAATACTTATCTTTTCATTCTCTATAAGTAGATAAAATACAAATACAATTTACTATTGTATTTGTTAGCGATTGAAAGTAAACCATCTCAATTTCATACACACCACTAAAAAATATTGTTAGTTTCACAGCTGTACATCGATAACGTCCTTTTGCTTTTATCTTCCATATACATACATATGTACATAGCCAATGCCTTCTATACTACTGGCCTTTTACTACTCTCATTTTTCGCACATGACGTCAATTTAAGTCTATACCGAGACTGCGCAATAATAATTTTAGGATATTTACACTAACAAAGCAACTAGAGAAAGCAACAACAACGTCGACTTAGCGTGTCGTCATCATTTGGTGTAAGCGGCCAGTAGTTTAGAAGGCATTGACATAGCTATACATCGAAACAGTGTGAAAAAATAATAATGATACAGATGGCAAACGAAGAACAAACAACTGAATTACTTAAATTTACTTATAATATACTGTATTTGTTTTATACATAATTTTAGTTTATGTTAAAATATTAATTTATTGTTTCTACTACCTGTAAAACCACATTAATTAATTACAAAAGTTATTATTATATTTGTGTTGCGTCCCATTACTGAGTTGTCCTACTGTAATGCTGGAAACTAGCTACATCTGTAGTATTCTGGTAAAACTAATTTGGAATAAAATTAATAAATTTTACGATTGCGTCTTTGGAAAAGTTACCAAAGGAATTGGTTTTTTACTAATTTTTCGGTTAATACTTAAAATTTAACAAATCGCCACCGTCAATCATCTCAGATTTTTTTTCTGCGTCTTTTGATATATCATAATCTAAGTTTTGTTGACTGATATCGTCGCAATGGTACCAAAACTTTTTCGATTTTTGCGAATATTGTTTACTTTGTAATGCCATAGCGAAAAAACTAGATGAAAAAATGGAAAAAGCCACCGTCAATTTTCCTAAAAAACTTCAATTAAAATTTTAAGACATAAATGTTGGCGATCGGTTGGTTAGTTTTTATGCTATGGTACCACGAAAAGTCGTGTTTTTGCAAAATACGTGAATCGGGGCCTTAAATCTAAAAGACTCGTCTTTAAACAACGTGGTGGCAAAACAATTATTTCGGGTAGTAAACTTCCAGACCGAAGGCAAATTTTGTTATTTCGATGAAACTTGAAACTATTTCGAACTCGTTTAAAAACTACTTCCATGTGTCTCTAAAATTTCTAAATTAACTAGAATTTAATGAATGTGTAAGAACATGTTTGTATACAGAATAATAAGTAAGAGAACATCAATTTGGTATTTTTATTCCGACGTCGACCTATGCATAATTAAAGGCGGATTCAGAGTTGCGTTCTTTCGTTCCTTCCATCGTTCTGAAAATGTTCAAGCCAATTTCATTGGCTAAAAATTAAGTTTTTTTCTTTTGAATTTTTTTCAGTAACTTTGATTGATTTAAACAAATTTCAAAAGGAAGGAAGGAACGAACGAACGAACGCAACCTTGAATTTGGCTTAAGAGATTATCGTATACCCTTGAGATTGACAAACTACTTCCGAACTTGATACATTTAGGGATAAAGTCGAAATAATGTTAAACGCATTTGGTTAGTCCAGGGATGGGGAACCTGCGGCCTTTTTGCATTACTTTTCAAATTTTTGAATATTTACTGGAATCATAATCTGAATTAGCAAATATATTCAGCGGTTTTAGGATAAGGATATTTTTGGTGTATTATGTATTTAGTTAAGCAAGCTAATAAAGCAACTGATGCAACATACAAATCGCCAATTTCGGATTATGATTATGTCAGACGTTGAGACATTTAGTGTCGATTTACCTTACCATTGCAAAGTGCTTTGGTTTTCAAAAGGTCAAGTTTTAATCAGAGTTTTGTCTTTGGAAGAACAAATCATTAAATTTTATGAAGATCAAAAACAAAATTGCGAACTATTAGAAAGATAATTGTGTAGAATGCAGCTTTTTTATGTGACATTATGACACATCAAAAAATTTTTATGAATACATCTCTACAAGGGAAGACAAAATATGTACAGTCTTGGCCAAAAGTATTGATCAATTTGAAATAAATTGAAACAATTTTTATAGGTTCACATTACTATTTATATAAAATTAATATTTTGTGGGTCCACCCTTTGCTTTAATTATACGGCAGAAATTCTTTTGGGTAGAGAGCTTACAAGTTTTTTACATTCTGTAGGACGTATGGCGCACCATTCTTGGTACAGACAGCGTTTTGGGTCTTCTTTGTTATTTATTGTGTAGCGCCTGACTCTGCATTTTAATAAACTCCATAAACTCCATAAGCAGACCACTCCAGAACCTCAATGCCATTTTCTCGAAACCATGTCATTGTGCGGGCAGATTTATGACATGGCGAGTTATTTATGACATGGCTGCTGGAATTTAACGCTATCCATGTTTGTATCACCAAAAAATGTTAAAAATGCAACGCAGATTCTAGGACGTTTATTTATTTTAAAGTTCATGTGAACAACTCCAGAATTAGTCATACAGCCCCAGACCTTTATGCCGCCCCCGCCGTGTTTTTCGGTTGGTACCACACACTCTGAATTAAATGCTTCGCCTACCCGGCGACGCACAAAAGGCACACCAGTGGCACTATTCTGGCTTTCCCTGGGAATAGGGAATTGGGAATAATATTTTCATAGCATTTTTGTCTAAATTATATTTTTCCGGCCTACTGTTGGAATTAGTTTGGTGTAAATATTTTAGAAACAAAGTTGATTGGGAAACTTTTGTTCCACAAAATTTTTATAGGGAAAAATAATTCCCAATATATCTTTGTTTCTAAAATATTTACACCAAACTAATTCCAACAGTTGGCCAGAAAAATATAATTTAGACAAAAATGCATGAAAATATTTTTCCCAATTCCCTATTCCCAGGGAAAGCCAGAATAGTGCCACAGGTAGTGTTGTAAAATTACCGGTAATTTAAAATTCGGTAATATTACCAGTAATATTACCGGTAACATGGGTAAAATAGATAACAAACTTTTTATGTCATATTTTAATTTCAATTTACACCATACAATACTCGTAATAGTAAAAATTTGAATATTGGTCAAAAGACAGATAAAACATAATCTATGTGTAAACAAATCATATAATTATATACTTTTTACGCTATTTGCCGTAGGCACTTGGCGAAATACACTTATACTTAATAAACACATTTTTATTAATCACTTGTTTTTGTTTCGCAGAATATTTTGAATATTTTTCAAAAAGTTTAAAAAATCACTCGATCGATTTCGACTTGTTAGGTCATCATCAGGAGTATCTACTGAATTGTATTAGTAAAAAATTTTTTGTTATATAGTAGAAAAAAGCAAAATATAAATAAAAATAAAAGAAGGAGGGGAAAAAAATAAGCAATAAAAATTAAAATACGGGTCGCGCAGGTAGGCGATGAGTCATAGGTTGAGTAACAAAATTCAAGGTATATTATTGCGTACGTGAGAATAGAAAAGAGCGGTGTCTGTAATTGGTGAGAACCGGATTTCTCTCTGTTCGTTAAGGATATTTTGGTTAAGAAATATTGATTTTCGAATTTCGTAAGATTCTAAGGTATCCAAACGTCTGCCTTTGGGTTGTATATGTAATATGTCTAAATTGTTCAAGCTAGCTGTATGATTTTCTGAAGTTATGGAAAGTTGATTGATTGCAACCAGATAAATGTTCTTTAGCTCTAACTCCAAAATTGCGCCCAGTCTGACCAATATAGGAGAAACTACAATCATTGCAATTCATCCTATAAACGCCAGATTTGGAAAGGCGATCAACTCTAGGTTTATTGTTAAAAATCATTTTCTTTATTGGGTTATTATTATAAAAAGCAAAACTAATATTGGTATAATTGGACACGATGTTGCTAATCCGTTGGCTCGTTTTTCCTATATACTCTAAACTAAAAAAAAAAAAAAAAAAAAATTTTTACTAATACAATTCAGTAGATACTCCTGATGATGACCTAACAAGTCGAAATCGATCTTGTGATTTTTTAAACTTTTTGAAAAATATTCAAAATATTCTGCGAAACAAAAACAAGTGATTAATAAAAATGTGTTTATTAAGTATATAATTATATTTTAATTGAAAAATAAAAATAAATAATCAATTTTAGACTTCAGTTTCAGACTTAAACTAAACCATCTTATTCAAAATCCCAAATTCGCAACCATTTAATCAGTGTTTGGGTCGCCCTGTCCGGATAAGTCATCCTCATTCAAATCTAAATTATATGGTATGTACAGGTAGCTCCAGATCACTCTATCCTTTGAACAAATATCAGTACATTTTCTTCAACAAGCTGACCTTTATTTTTATCTGATTCTGTATATGAATATATATATATATATATATATATATATATATATATATATATATATATATATATATATATATATATATATATATATATCTTCATTACCAGTTCTACCAATTTCGGATCTCTCTCAAGTTGTAGTTGTGCAAAATGTAAGTTAGTTTCCCGGCAAGCTCCACGGTTAATCGATTACGTCTTGAGCTTTGTATAAAACCGTACGTGTTGAATGTTCTTTCCGTTGCAGCTGTTGATGCATGCATCTTTAAAATATCAATTGCCAACGTACTTAATGGTGAAGTAGAGCTGCTTACCATATTTCACCTGAAGCCTGTTTACCTGCCCACCATATTTCACCTGAAAGCTGTTCGCTTGCAACCACAAATGGCCGTGAAAAAGGTTCACTTCGTGCATTTAAAGCGCCAGTGACTCAATAATTTTGTTGTTCTGTGTATTGAAAATAAATTCTGTTGCTTCAAGTTTCTGTGTGTCCGAAAGATTTTTGCCTCGAACGTCTGGCTCACGCAAATTTGCCGCACAATGCAAAGGTTGTAAGGATTTTTTGGTTCGTGAATCTAGGATGTTTATAAGTTATTTGTAATTGGCGCATTTCTTTTGTTCAAATGTAGCTTTTATTTCAAAAAAACAGTCCACCACTTTGGATAAAACTGCTTTCTTGTCATTCTAGAAAATTTCTAGATCCATTTAGCGATCGGAGTAAGTAAACAGTGAACTATTTAAAAAAAAATCCAGAACGATTCGCTTAAAATGGAGGAGATAGTAGATGACTTCATAACCGACTGCATTTCACCTTCGATAGCTAAAGCCTTCAGAGCGAATCTTGTTTCAAACTGAAAAGTGAGTTCGCAAAGGAATTCCATCGTGTTTGCACAGGCAGTTTAAGTGCAATATACGTTGCTTTGCGGTCGCGCTGAATTCGCTCAAAGGTATAGCGTGTAAAATATGTGAATTTTTTATTTCGGAAACCATCCATATAACTGAGTATTTTAATCTGCTGATATGCTGAATTTTAAAGATGCTGCAATCTGTAAATTAAGCCCATGACAAATACCCCCATGCTCGGTAATGCAGGAATAGCACTTGCTTACCATTTTTCGAGCCGTCTTTATATTCACTCCATTGTCAGTAATAATCCCAATGAACTTATAAACACCGACATCCTTCAAGACTACTTCTATTTCGTCAAAAAGAAATTTAGCCACATGACGGTTTTCCTTAGTGTGCGTAGATTTGTAGAAAACCGGCTTGAGTGTGTTGATTACGTGATTTGTTATGGAGTCCCTGCGTATATTCGACCATGCGTCTGTTTGTAATGTGAGTATAGAAGCGCCGGTAATTTATTCTGAGACACGCTGTTCGACACCATCGAACTCAAGGTTCATCAATGGATTGGAAAGTTGGTGTCGTGAAGGAACTTCATAAGATGGTCGGAGTTTCTTGAATAAATCAATCCAAGCAGAATTCCTTGTTATGCTTAATGGAGCACGAGAGACTAATATTGCTCGAGCTAATAACTCGTCGATAATCTGTTTTTCATTTGGTCCATATCAGGATCAGATTCCAGCTCAACTATGGATGCTGGATTGAATGACATGCAACCTGACTCAGATAAAGTGATTGGCGGATAATATGATGTGCTTTCTGGATCGAATGCGACGACTTGTAAGTTATTACGATGGGCTAAGAGTTGACTTCGAACATTTTTAGGTGCCTTCTTACATTTCAGCAAATACCGTATAAAAGGAAAAATCATAAAGTGGCTTCGCAACATTTATTGCGATTAAATTACTTAAGTTCGTTCGAAATTTTTTTTTCAATTATGTTACCGATATTACCGCGGTAACATCACTTTGGGTAATATTACCCAATATTACTCATTTTACCGGTAATATTACCAACGAGAATATTACCATTTACATCACTAGGTACACCTGTACCAAAAATCTGAAATAAAGAAAATGTAGACTTCGGAAAACTAAAAGTATCGATGAATTTTACTTTAGAATCATATTATTTAATATAGTAGGGCATAGAATTGTCAACTTACTTCAAAGTTTGATTCATCTGACCACACGATATTTGACCAATGTTCTTCGGCGAAACTTTGGTATTTTAGGGCTCATTTATACCGAGCCTTCTTGTTTTTTTTCGGAGAGCTAGGGTTTCTTCCTGGCTTTACAGCCTTTCAAACCAGCTTGCTGAAGCCTAGAGATTGGTTTCTTAATTTCTACTGACAACTCAGAAGCGAGGTTTGAAGAAGTTTTTTTTTCCTATTTTTTAAAGCTTCTCTCACTAACTTTCGGTCATCAGGGTATGTGGTGATGCGTTTGCGCTCGGTTCTGTACCTATTACTGTGTGATCCACTAGCGGCAAATCGCTTAATAGTATATTGCACAGATCAGCGTGAACATTTCACAGTTTTAGAAATCTCTACTTGTGATTTCGTTGTTCAAAACTTAACTCTTTTTGTTTCGTCATATTGCAATAATATCACTAAATTTAACAAATCAAAACACCAAAAGCGAACTAGATCACTGTATGTGTACACAATGAGCGAAAGTAGCGAACTGACGAATAAATACAAAATGGAAAAATAACAAATTTTATTGCACCAGATGGTTTATTGCCACACCTGCGATGTGAGTCACTGTTTTTAGTCATTTTAGATGTCGAAAAAATAATAAACAAACAAAAGGGGTTGTTTTCTGTTAAACTTATCGTGTACGCCAAAAATTTATAGGGTGCTCAATACTTTTGGCCAAGACTGTATATGATATGCGGCAAAAAATTCTACTTTCATTCTTTAAAACACTTCTATATAAAAAAGATATCTGTGTAGGACCTTTTCCACATTTATCCATATTTATGTATATACATAAAACATGTCAAGAATACATAGGCGATGAGCCATTAATAGAACATTGAAAAACATAATCATACCTTATTGCAATTAGCATTCCTACTACACTTAGTAGATATTTCCATGGCACCCAACGAACTACAAATGGAACTTTTTGAAATATACGAAGATAACACTGTTAGGTCTCCTTTTGATGCTAAAAAAGACCCAATCGAAATATGGAAAAATGCGATTGAATACTCACGATTACGGCAACATGCTCGTCGGAATATAGTCTTACTTTGGAAGGAAAGACGGAAACCATCATTTTCAAATCCTTCCCAACTTAAAAACATCTTTAAGGAGCCAAATAACAAATGCTTACCTAGAAGATCACTTTAAATTTCGAACTACGTGATTAAAACCGAACATTGCGTTTTGTCATCAAACAAACAAATGCAAAAATCGCATTAAATGGTCATACAGTTTGTCCGTTGCTTTGGTACTGTATAAAAGTTGTATTACTAAAAACTTCTAGTTTTCTATTTATCTACTTAGTTTTATTAATATAGAAATAGTGGTGTACTGATGATTTACAAAAAATATATATGTGCGGCCTAATTAAATATATTTTAAATGGAAAGTGGCCTTTCTTAGTAAAAAGGTTGCCCACGTCTGGGTTAGTCTCTAGTTCGTCACGGATTATATCGTCACTTCAGCATAAGGAACATTGTATAAAATAATAATAATTCAGTAAAGAAAAACGATCTGTTTGGTTGCGTTTAGGTCAGAGAAAGATTTTAACGCGGACGTGATATAATTTCTGCCATTTCACTTTGAGATTAGGCCACATTTTTACTTTTAAACTTAGTGTCAACAGTTGTCGAATAAGTCGGGAAATTGACCTATACAATTACCAACTCCACCGGTGAACTTCGTTTTGCAATATTTAATACGAGTATATTAGCTTATTACCTCCCAATCTACATTAAATCGGCATCAAAATCCAAACAACTTTTCTTGCTCCTACTCGACTAAGGAATAAAAAGATCAAATTTTTAGACGCAAGATTGTAAGGGTTATTCTTGATCGTCGTATTCTACCAATATATACACACACAGTTGATTACTCCCAACAAAAATAAAAAAAAATAACAAACGACCCATTCTTGAAATTTACGTACAATATTGAACCCGAGTTTACCTAAACGCTTCTGTAAATTACATGTAATTTGATTAACGTATTTACTATTAATGCCATTAGGTAGCAAATCACATCAATCACTAAAAATAAAAACAAATTTAATTTTGTATAATTACGTACGTTCTCAGGCGTCACTGACCATATTATACATTATTAATTTTAAATTAAATCGTGTGGATTTCAACAAAAATTATGTAAACACCACATACACACAGCATTCATCCATCAATCAAAAATAAATTTCAATTTACTAAAAATTAATTCAACATCCACGCACGAGTCCTTGACGGTGCCCAGCCCTCATATAATTCACCAATGCAATTTGGGTATCGTACCATCTATCAACCTTGAATTCAACAAATCCGGAAACAAGTTTTACGTAATTTATTTAATTTTAAAACAATTGCATTCTTGCATTATTATTATAAAATTGGAAAATATACAGTTTAATGAATTACAAATTTTAATTTTTAAATTACAAAATCTAAAGTTATGAATAACTAATTGTGAAGGGTAATTAATACACTACATGCTCGATTTGCGGAGTGGTAGAAATTAACACGAGCTTAATTACGAGATACAATTTTATTTGTAAGATGAGATGACTGCTGAATATAATACCTGGGATTTTATTTTTCTTGTTGCATAACTTACAATAGCAAGTTGTACAACGATGATTAAGAAAATAAATACTTATATAAGAGCAGTCCGGAATGTATGCATTGACGGATTGTTTTAAATTTTCTAATCATGCATTCAAAACATGAAAAAATTTCGTTCTGTACATAAAAGTAACCTAGAAAAAGATAATTTAAAAAAAAACATTAATCTATTGGTCGTGTAAAATTGGGAAAATTGTGTCGTGAAATTTTCATTTCGTAAAATGCATATATTACCTATTTATGTTTCATAGCAAACTGTGTGTGTGTGTATGAAAATCGTGCGGTTACGACACAACCCGAATTATATTTTATCGTGACATTTTCGAAATTTATTTTAAGGTTTTTTTTTTAGTTTATGTGAATCTTGTGATAATTTCGTATTTTTTTTTTTGGTTAGCTCAAGAATTATTTTAAGACTATACGACGCGCCTATTATTGACATGACATATTATGCAAAACAATTAAGAAATATTTATGAATGAACGGAATATTATATTTATTTATTTTTGCTACATCAGCTGACGGATTTTTAATACGGACTGCTCTTTCTCTGAGATGAATGTCGTAGGTGTGAAATAAACGCGCTGAGGTTAAAAGACTACGATAGAACAGATGTAATGGATCGTCATGTATATATTTTTGCGGCCGCGCACTAATTAAACGAATTAGCAACGTTGTGAAGGTTATCGTTAAGTGAATAAATATTGTTGTGATATTTATGAGATTTTGCTTAGCAATACGATTTAAATTATATACACACGCTAGAACACCTGTTTCGAATTTGAGAAGTATATTTTTCGAAAACAGATATAGATTGGGGTGTTAATTTTAGATTGATTAGATTGAGGTTTATAAACCGCGGTGCAATTCCAGACCTCATAGACCAGGATATACGTTGTTTGTTAAAAAATTCAGGAGGCTGCATAGGCATGTGTTATAAACGCTTTCAGAAGAGTGGTCAGCCACGTAGATATCACTGAACTATAACTGGTGAGTAAGATGTGAAGTTATGAAGACTTTAGCGTTACCATAAAATGTATCGAACTAGATACTACTTGTGATGTGAATGATTTATTGTGATTCTCAATCTGGAATATTTTAATAATAGAATAATAATCAAAAAATTAATACAAAACAGGTATTTTTTAGAATACCGGTGATCGTGTTGGCAAACCCAGAAATTTAAAAATTTAATACTAATCAATTAATTTCTCCGGAAATTTTAAAAGTAATTCTACAATAATAAAAATAGAGAATTACACAAAATTCATGCGGGATTTATTAATTGCAGCACTTGTTCTGCAAAAGGACAGTTTCAACACGATTTTATAATCTAAAAATTATCATAGTAGTCAAAGACGATTTTACATTTCTATCTAAAATTACGAGTGTGTCGAGGCGATTACTCAATTTAAACTTGGTTGTACAAATATTTCTTATCACAATTTACAAAATTTGAAATATTTTTCTGCATTCCATAGAGCTGATGACACATGATACAACTTAGTCGCTCAATTTGGTTTGATTGAATGTAGGATTTGATATCGTTATGCAAGTTGGAGATATTAAATGAAAATTCCATCCAACGGACCAACCAACTAACGAATCAAACCACTGGATGTGAACGTAAAAATTTTGGATAATATAAAAATGCAGCAAACTGAATATTTTATTTTGGGCAGTATTTTTGACTGAAAGAGCAATTTACCAATAAACTATTCTATTTCAACTAAAATATATAAAAGAAACATTACCGTAACAAAAAAAGGGGAAACTTGACTTTGGTTGCTAAAATAAGTAATAAAATAAAATTATTAATTTGTACAAAGACCTAATAAAGAAAATTCTGGATAATACCCTGATAGGGTGAGGACATAGTACACATAATACCGACGGTTCGATTTTCGTTCATTTTGCCGCATGTGTCAAATATTTCCAATATGGCGATTGCGTGTGACTAAACTGTTCGTATTCACGCGTTGCTATTTAGAAAATATTTCTAAAAGTGATTAATTAAATTTACTTTTAAGTATTTTTTTGGCTAAAATTGATTTAGTATGCGTTGTGCTGTGTTTTGGTGTAACGAAAATAATGCCTCGAGGAATAAAGAAAAGAAAATATCGTTTTATAGTTTCCCGAAAGATAAAGTTAATTCGCAACAAGTGGATATTGTTGTGTCGTCGAAAAGATAATTTTAATTACAATACAGCTCGAATATGTTCGAAGCATTTTACGTCTGATGTTTTTGTTGTGCCAGCAATAAAATTAAAAAACTTAAACCAAATGTTATTCCTTCGGTCTCATTACCAATGAAACCACAAATAAAAACCAGTTCTCGCGATGGAATAATGCAAAATCGCAATTTGCAAACAAGGTAAACTTACTTATAAGTAACATCTACAAAAAACTTTTGATTAGTGTTAAGTTTAATTTTTATTATTATTTATTGTAGTTCTCAAGCTGATTTATCAATTTCCCAAGCAGAACTAACAACTTCACATGATGATGTTTAGTTAGCGATGGACACAATTTCATTTGAATCGTTTTCAGAGCCCGCGTGTAGTAAGGCCAGGTATACACAAACAGAAATTTGTAACACCGATTCTTGCACGCAGACCGAAAAAATGTGCAACATGAATATAAAACAACAAACAACTCAGTAGGAAATTGCTGCTTTGAGAGAACAGTGCTACAGACAGAATATTATTGATTCAATGAGCAATATATTTACGAAAGGGCAAATGCTGAAAGTCGCATGCCCGAAAAAGAGAATTGGTTAATAGACAACATTTCAAACGCCATTACTATACGTGCAACAGGGTCAAGAGCATATAGAATGCTTCTTAAAAAAAAAATATCCGTTACCGGCCGTGATTACGGTTAAGAAATGGTATGCAAAAATTAAACTATATCCGGGTTTACTGCAATGCGTTTTAAATATAATGAAAAATGTCGAAATAAAGAATATTGACAAGATTTGCATTCTTTCCTTTGATGAAATGAAAATAAAAGAGATTGTTTACGACAAATCGAAAGACGAGACATTGAAAGGAGCACGATACGTCCACGTTGCCATGATACGTGGCTTGTTTGGTAATTGGAAACAACCGATTTATTACGAGTTCGACCAAAGTATGACCAAACATATCTTTTTCCGAATAATAAAAGCTGTTCCAGATTGCGGATTTCTCATCGTGGTATCGTGTGCGATTTGGGAGGATCAAAGCAGGGGCTGATGCGTGAATTGAATATAACCATAAAACAATCTTCATTTTCGAATCCTGATCATCGTACCAAAAATACACAATTTTTCGCGGACGTGGCGTATAAGATATCCGCATCCAATTTAACAGTAAAAGGAGCGGAACGGCAAAAAGTGAAATTGGCGACGAAAATATTTTCACACACAGTTTCCGCAGCACAATATTCCGCGCTGGTAGTATTGGCGAACTGAATACAGCAAATTGGCTGGAATGTTCCGAGTTCTTCAAATTGGTAAATATAAAAAAAAATTTAAAATTAATATTTTTATAATTATTTTAAGGTGAATGATTGGTTTGACTGTTTGAACGTAAGAGTTCCATATCATGACAGTCGGCCACGAATGCATGAAGTTGGCATTTCGGAAGAATTGCAATTTGATATTTTGGAAAAAATGAATGAAACAATGTTTACAGTGCGTGCAAAAAATAAATTAAGCATGCTACCATTCCAAAAAGGACAGGAATTTTTTATTTCTGTATAATAAGTTTCCATGCTAACAATTTTATTTATTTACAGGTATAATGATGACAAACAAATCCCTGAAAATGTTGTATGATGAGCTAAAGTCCCATTATGCAATCTCTTATTTATTAACGTACAAATTAAACCAAGACGTCCTCGAAAACTTTTTTGGTGTTATTCGGGCGAAAGGTGGGCTCCGGACCGTCTTGAATTTATGTACAGATTGCGGTCATACATAATTGGGAGAAACGAAGGGAGCATATCATTAAATAGTAATACATTGATAGATGATACTCCGGATTTGGATTTCGTAGGGAATGTAAGCGGGGATCTACTAACTACGTTGACGTCCGGTTTAAATGAGGTAAAGCGTCCCGTCGATGAATTAGAAATGCTCCAATACGACGTCCTAGAACATTTTGCCGGGTATATTTGCCATAAAATGAAACCTCCTGATTTGGTGGTTGCCAGCTCAGTTGTCAACGCATCGCAGGATTCGTCTTTTACCTGGACAAATCAGCTGACTGAATGTGGTCTTCAAAAACTCACAGAGGACTTGATGGCAAAAATAGAAAAACCCATTTTTTTCCGACCGTGGATGCATTTCCGAATAAAAAATTTGAATACTGCCTTAGAAACTAACAGAAAAAACAAGCGAAAATTAAATAAAACAGATTCTTGATAAAAAAATTATTTAGAAAAGCAATTTTAATACCTAGTAATACTAACGTTTATTTGACTTTATATGATAGGAAACAAGCCACCCGTGTCGGACATTTTGAAATTTGTTGTTGTTGGATATGCGCAATATATTACCTATATTATGTGTACTGTTGGGTGAGGAGGTTACCAAGACGTTGGAACGCATTTTGAATATATGTTCAAGTCTATCTTGAATGGATGAATTTACCCATAGAGGACGCGAGGCCCGTAAAGACTATAATCTTGTTTAAGAAGATATCTCTAGAGAGTCGTGTTGCTTGATAGTGCACCACTAGCTTGGTGGAAAACACCACCTAAGACTAAATATTTAGTCGCACTTATGAAACATTTAGGTTTCGCACTTATGAAACATTGAATTCTTTAAATTAAAATATTCGGCCGTCTCATCAGACTGCAGTGACCAACCAAACTACAAAAATATTGGAAATTTTTTGAACTTACATATAAATTATATGTAGAATGCTTTAGCGAATTTTAATGATTCGCCACGCAATAAGTAAGGGCTAAGGGGTTGACAATTTGCGACTATATATACAAGGTGACTGACACGAAGTGTTACGAAAACAAAACGCCACAGAATTTTTATTTTTTGATGAATTTTATTGAATCAAAGTAAAAAATGTTCAAATATTTAAATTTTCGTATTGCATTAGCAGTTTCCGATTTGGCTACCCTTAGCCGCGATTATGGTTTTCAAATGGCCGACAAAGCCATTGCATGCAGCACGAAAGTGGCTCTGCGGTATTTTGGCCCATTCCCGGCGAAGCCCCGGTCGTTTTGCTTGTTCACATATTGCTCAATAACGAACGGTGACACAGCGGAGAAAACCAAATTCGGCAATTCGCCAATTTCGTGCAAGCGTAACAACTCCTTTGCTCTCAGTTAGTCTAAGATGATCTTTCAATATGTGCTGCATCCGTTCGAGCGAAATGTTCGCCTCACGAGCCATTTCCTTGCCGCTACGGCGCGGATTCCGAGCCAATTTGGCCTTCACCTTCCGAATGATATCCGGCGATGTTGCAGTGTGTTTCGGTCCACCACCATGGCGTTTTGCAATGCTGCCAATATCGTTATAACGATTTATGGTGCGATACACAAACATTTTATTCACATGCAGATATTTTAACTGGTTAACAATCTGCGGCTGTGGTTTTCCAGCCAAATATAGAGCAATCACACTATTACGCTTGAATTCGCATTGAATTGTTCGAAGTTCGAACAAATGTAGTCGACCACGTTCTTCGTTGGCTTCAAATTAGCAAGTCCTAAGTGCACTGGATACAGGTTAGACAGAAGAAGGCATTAATGAATAAAGAGAGAAACTCTAAGGCATCGTTCAAAAAAATACATGTCAAAATTACAGTTCCATTCTAACAACCAAAGAACAATGAACTTTCAGAACTTCAAACTTATGTTACCATTTTTTGCTGCCCTCATTAATTTTAGCTTTGCCATTGAAGAAAATAATAAACCCTAATTGTAACTGATCAAAACTGTTAAACTCAAAAATTGTAAAATATAAGGTTTAATATAAATATGTAACTCCAAATGCCCCAGTAAAACTACCTTTTCCTTTATTACTCAGCCTAAAAAATTATTCAGCTCAATCGGATCAGTAGTTTCCCTATAATGAATATCCAATTTTCTACTCTGTGTCTTTCCATTTAAAAAGAATTAATCATCCTGAATAACTTCGAAAATATTTAATTTTGCAAACAAGCTCCAGACAACTTTCTTGTATTAAAACAATAAGCGTAGGTGCGTTAATTCATGATTAACCAGTTAGACCGAAATATGCGACTGAGTTTGTGCCAAAACTGGAGAACATCGGCTCTGCTCTAACTGAAAAGAGCCAAATTGGCATTTTGGGTAGGCGATACTTAAAAATAATTTTTTTTTCTAAATTAATTACGCTGGTTAACTATGGCGCTTTCTAAAAATTTCGGGACTAAAAAAAACAGCCGCTTCAATTCAATTAATGAATAACCACAAATTTCTCGAACAAGCGTCTTCAGGACTTTTTCTGATTCAATTTTGCATCCCTACAAGAATTATCGAATACGGCATCACTTGATATTTTGTGCAAAATAATAACATGACAGGTCATACAGTGACTCAAACAATTGTCCCAATGTTTTGAAATTTGGAAGTTGTTCAATTTTTATACAAGATAAAATAATAAATAAAATTATTTTGATTGATATATGTTAAATTCAAAGTTTATTTCATACTTTAAGAAAAAGAAAATAAACAATGAATATAAAATTCTTCTGTAATAGGAACTAAACCTCATTGGGACAATACTTTGTTATAAATATTTTGAAGTGTCGCAGAGACAAAATTAATTATTTTTTAATATTTGGTACTTTCACCTTTAGCTTTAATGCAGACTTCTATTCTTTTCGGTAGACTGTTGAAAATATTCTGTAATTCGGACACCTTAATGTTGTACCACACACTTTCAGCTCTTTCCCATAATTCTTGAAAATTTCTGGGTTCTGTGGTAAAAAAAACTTTTTTTAACAATTTTCCAAACACGTTCAATTATGTTTAGGTCTGGTGATTGTGAAAGCCAATCCACTACAATGACATTATTATTTTGGAACCAGTTTATACCAATCCTAGATTAATTGCTTTGGGTCATTATCGTGTTGGAATATAATATCCTCCTTTGTTGCCCCAAACATCGCCAAATTGTCAAAAAAACTCGGTTTGTAAAATATTTACATAGCTTTTCGAATCCAGCCGAGATGATATCAAGTGTAATTTTTCTAGTTTACCACCTTTCATGCATCCCCATACCATTATATTTCCGCCGCTAAACTTTATTGTTTTTTCTGAACACCTCTCTGTCCACTTTTCACTTGGTTTCCGCCATACCCAGTGCCTACCACATGAACCGTTTTTATTAATTTTTCATTCTTCTGTGAATACGACATTATCGCAATCTTCCAACGTCCAATCACGAACTAGTTTAGCATATTCTAAACGTCGTTTTTTGTGCCGTTCCGTTAAAAGAGGTTTTTTGGTTTTTAGTCTTGCTCTAAATCCCTCCTTGCGCAGGCTATTGCGAACTGTTTCAAAAGCTTCCATGAAATTGTTGAGTTTCCACAAGGTGTCTGTGAACCTGTACCTGTAGTGTCCATGTGACCCGATTGAATAATTCTTCGTATGCGTCGGTTTTGTCCCGGTCAAATAAGAGCTTTTCGGCCTGATTTAACATTTTCTTTATCAGGTAAATACGATCTTAATACTCGATTGACACTTGAACGACTGACACCAACCTTCTTAGCGCACAGCAAGACATGCCTTTCTGGCTCCAAAAAATGAAATTTTTTTGATGTTTCTTATGATATCCATCTCATGCTAAAATACAACAAAAAAATAGTAACTAATTCAAATAATAAAATTGTAATTACTCACGTATTGCAAAGCCTAGTGTTAAAACTTAAACAAAAAACAAATTATCGAATAATTTCTTTACGGAATTTAGAACAAACAATCCTTTCGTGGAAAAATTTTTAAACAATAAATTGTCCCAATTGCGCTTAACGAACAAAAGGAGGAAAAAAATAACAAACACCAAATGGTATCATTCTCTTTTCTTCTCTTTTGTGTACTATGATTTTTGTCTTTCTATAAAAAATTGAAAAATACATTACCTTGAGGTAAACAAAAAAATAAAAACAATATTATTTATATGTTAACAACATTGGGTCAATTGTTTTAGTATTTTATTTCTCTCTGATGAGAGTTCATTCTATTTGGGAGGGAGTTTGTCAACGTCCATAGGGAGATCATCATAATAAGCGAAATACCGAAGAGTGACGAAAAAATGATGGAGGATTAACACAGATGTCAACAACATGAAGCACCTCCTCATTTCGTCCACCCAGTCGTGCGTCCTTGAATAAGCGTTTCTCGTAAAACGCTAAACGAGTATCGTAAAATAACTAGAGAACAATTGGGTTGAGTTCGTTTAGCCCATAAAAATTGAATTGCAGGGTTATGTGTTAACTGTGTGTGCCGATAAATGTATTGTAGTGAAAAAAATTAGCGTGATTGTTTTGGCCACAAAAATGTGCCCACTATCTGTCTATACTTAGTTTAGAACTTTCGTATGTTCGTTTTAACGTTCAAAAGTTACGCTAAATATCATTTAGGCCAGAATTACACTATAAAAGATCTTTGTCAAAGGTGTTTTATAAAATATTTGAATCGATTTTTTTTTTTAAACAATTTTGATCAAATTATTTTTGTAAATTACACTACATAAAAGATTTTACCAAAATTTTCCTCAAACTTCAGTAAAAATGGAACAACACCGAACATCATGTTCACGATAAAAAAAAGAACATAAATAAAAATCAGGATGAAACTCTGTGTATCGAGATGGGATTTAAAAGGTGTCTATCAAAATTTATTAAAGGACCTGCAGACCCGAGGACATGACCACATAAAATATTTAAGAATGGATGACAATTCATTTAATTTTATTGTCCACAAAATTTCGCCGTTAATTAAACGACAGGAAACACATTTACGAAATTCGATAAGTATGGAGAACAGACTAATGGCCGCACTTCGCTTTCTAGCAAAATTCATTCGCCTCATATTCTTGAATTAATATTTAGGTACAAACAAAACAAATAACAATTTCAAACATAATACGACGATGACTAAATTAATATGTAAGTAGTTGTTACTTCCATACTCACACATTTGGAGTTGGTATCTCACAAACATCCCTAAAAAAATGTGGCGTTACATATGCATGCTTAATATAAGGCATTAAGTAAAATATTACCGCTACATATTTAGTTGGGTTTAGGGAAAAACAATGTGTTGTAACAAGGATTTGAATATTACATTATTTGAATATTGATTACTCGTATTATACTTGATTTGAAAACAATTCAAGGACAAGGCTGAACTTTCAATATTTATTTATTATTATTATTAGTTTGCATAGTTTTCCTTAATTATATATCCTGGTGCTTGGATTTTTTACTTAATCTACCTTACTGAAGAGGCACAGCTTCCAAGTCAGACACTTTACGAATAAAAGTTGGGATTATCGTAATGAATCCATTTTTCATCGCCAGTGACAATACGATGCAAAAACGACTTCTTTTTGTGGCGTTGGAGCAGCATTCCGGACATGCAAAATCGTCTTTTCCCGTCTCTTGGCTTCAACTCGTATGGTTCCCAATTTCCCATTTTTTGGACGAATCATAAGGCTTCCAAACATCTGGAAATTGTTGCTTGATCAACCCCCAATGATTCTGCAAGTTCTTCTTGCGTTTGACATGAATCTTGATCGAGTAATGCCTCCAATTCTTCATCCTCAAACTTTTTCGACTGACCAGGACGCTCTTATGTCAAAATACTACTTTGAAGCGACTAAACCACTCAAAGCACTGTACTTTTGCAAAAGCAGCAGCTCACCATACAAAACCACGAGCAAACGATGACTTTCAGCTGCAGTTTTGTTTGCGGAAAAGGGTCAGAACAAAACTTCCCGCACATGCTGTTTTTTCGCAAATTTGATAAAATTCCCATCGTTGAAATCGGTTGGATGTGCACAATCAAAACAAAAACTTTTAGCTGATTTTGACAGGTATTGAATAGGGCTTTTAAAAGACATATATGTTCATGATGTACTATAACGCATAAACAAGTAATGACATCTAGTATCAAATTCCGGTTTTTAATGCATGCACCCAATATTATAATGCCGACTAATTAAATTGGTGGTTATGTTCAAACCAACTGATAAATGTATTTAGTGTGCATAGACTTAAAATGTGCCAGATATTTAGTTCTATACTGAAAACCTTGTTCAGATTTATCAATTTACAATTAGAAACGTTTTGAAAATTGATAAATTTTAGGTTGTTTTCCAAATCTTAATTAAAAGTCTGATGCGGTTTCGTTTGTGCCATCTATGAACGACTGGTCAATTTTGTTAATCGGAAATTTAGATAAAATAATTTGTGTGAAGCACATGTCAACTTCAAGATCTATCGGCAATGTTAGATTAATAGAGTTGTGAAGATTTATTGGCCGCAGTCTATGATAAAACAAACAGTATAAACAATTTTTAAAACAAAAAATAACTTATTATTAGAATAATTGCGAATTATAACAATCCATAATTTTCAATATCGTTTTTTAACATCGATCCTTCTTCAATTTGCAATCCAAAGCTGGATTTTTATTCTGAACTATTTTGTAATAAATATTCAAATACAAAAAACAAGAAATATAAAAATCGAATCTGGCAAGATCTTTACTCCTCCAATTAGTGGTATTACATATTATGCGTTTCAACAAACATCGAATAATATCTGGAATTAAAAAGAAAACCTCACTTTTATAATAAGCGAGTAAACCGTTTCCACTACAGAACAAAGCACAGCCCGCCAAAGTGTTTAATTTACAAATAAAACTTAACGATAAACTTCGACTTATTCAAATACATTTTCTTTTACGTTGTGTTGTTATGCCACGAGGTATTTGTAAATTTATACTGTCTAAGTATGTCTAACACGAGCGAAAATTTGAGATTTATTTTTATATAAAATTATAATTAAAAATAAAATTGCTTGTAATTTATTGTTGCTATTGTCAGTACAACTATACAGCAATGAAAATAGTGTGCTACTCTATACGAGTATGCAAGCCAATGAATTACGATTTCGAGATGTATGCACATATGAAAGACGTATTCGATCTTTTATTTAAGAAAAAATTTAATTTGATTTAATTGAGGTTAGTTGTAAATTTTATATATAATTTATTACGTTAATCTAATTTTTATTTGATATTCCAAACTTTATTTATGTACAATTTATACGGGATTCCCAAATACTCTAATTACATGGTTTAGTATTCAAAAATATTGAGGTTTTGGGTAGCTACTCGTCAATACGAACAAAAGTTAAAAGTTCATTAAGTTCAATATCACGGTTTTCTATTTACAGTAAACTAGTATACAAAAAATGTAATTAATTGATTTCCAAATACATGGTTACAATTCAATAACAATTGTTTTATTTGTTTATTTAATCAATCGATTGCTTTCGTAAGTAATTATAATATTTTTTTTTTTTCGTCCACAGGAATCCAATCACCTAATGGCCTTAAACGAATATTTACTATTTCGCACCTAGTTTATTATGTGTGCGAGCGTCCATAGTTTAACCGTAACGTTGCAGGTTATTTTATTTTTTATGAACCAAAATAATACGGCTTGTTGTCAACTTGGTCGCACGTCATTATTTAACAAATTTGCATAAAATAGGGAAAATTGTTACATTGACCTTTAGGCGATTAGTGATTTCCGCACAAAATTTGCACATGTAAAATTTAAATTGTTTGCATGATTTAAAAAATAAGAATTAATGCAAAGACTGTAGACTGTACGTAAATTATCAATTTCCTCGAATTAGAAATTAGAATTTTCGAAAATTTGAATTTTTTAGGAAAATTAAAATTCAGATTCAGCGCCTTTAATTTAAATTAAGATCATTTGGCCTTCCCGATCCAGCCGCTAACGTAACCGATAACGGTATCTATTTGTAACTGAGCACCATTCAGAATGTTTGTATAATTTGTTCCAGAGGTCTAATCCTAGTAGCATAGTTCTAAGGTCCACTGAAATCCAACGAGTAGGATCGGCTTTTAAAGCCAATTTGGAGTCCTGAATATGAAATGGGATTTGTAAATAGTGGAATCGAGTCGCAGCCTTACAAATTAACAATTACTAGGCCGGAAATAGCGAGATCGTACGTAATTAAGTAACTGCTGATCAAGTCCGCAGCACCAGCCGTATGTTTAAATTTGTATGCTGATGCTGGTGGTATTTCTATATATGTGTTTGTTTGCTCTATTGGACTTATTGTAATACCACCAATTTGATAGGCGACGAACTTTAAATGAAAACAACGGTAGCCATTTTCGACCTACAGGGTGGCGCACGAATCGTGCTACAAAAACAAAACGTAATAACTATTTTTCTGTGTGACTAATCTGTTTTTTATTTTTTTTATTTTGCAGATTATTATTTAAATTTACTAAAATGGATGCTTGGAATACCGAAACGAGGATTTGGATAGTGCAGCGCTACCATGCTTTGCAGTCCATCATTTCCGTCCAGAGGGAATTTAGGCGGGAGTTTGGCGGCACTCCCCCGAGTAGATGGACCATTATGAGGTTGGTACGCATGTTTGCTGAATCTGGAAGCATCGCACGTAGACCGTACAATCGAGATCCCTATGTTCGGGTCGAAGCCACAATCGCAGCTGTAGCATCATCAATTCAGGCAAATCCAAGTGTTTCGACTCGAGAGTTATCGGCGCAAATTGGAGTTAGCAGACGGTCATTACAACGGATAATTCATGATGACTTAAACTTGTTTCCGTACAAAATCCAAATTACAAGCAAATTAAAACCTCTGGATTTGCCTATTCGCCTGGAATTTTGCCGGAAAATTATTGAAATGGCCGAAGAAGACAACAACTTCATAAATTGCTTGTTTATGTCTGATGAGGCCCATTTTGATCTAAACGGCAATGTAAACAAGCAAAATTGCCGTATATGGAGTGAAACTAATCCAGAAATACTCCATGAGACGGAACTGCACCCAGAACGAGTGACAGTGTGGTGCGCAGTTTCATCAAGATGCATTGTCGGGCCATACTTCTTTGAAGTAAACGGTGAAACAGTAACTGTAAATGGGGACCGTTATTTAAACATGTTGAAAGATTTTTTTTACCCAGAACTGCGGCGAAGACGTATCCCTTTTAACAGCATTTGGTTCCAGCAAGATGGAGCAACTGCACATATAGCCAGACCGGTTATGGAGGAGCTCCAACGAAAATTTCCAAATAAATTAATATCCAGAAACTCCACTTTCCGCTGGCCCCCAAGGTCACCTGACCTCACTGCACCAGATTTTTTTTTATGGGGTTATGTCAAACAAGAGGTGTTTAAAACGAAACCAAGGAATTTGACTGAATTGAAGCAGTCCATTACAACAATAATTGAGGCGATCCCGACTTCAACCCTTCAGTGCGCAATGAATAATTTTCTGATCAGGTGTCGCACATGCGTGAATGAGCATGGAGGTCATTTACGGTCTATCATTTTCAAAACTAATTAGTTAAATAAAAATAAAATTGAATTATCTATACAATAAAAAAAAATAAAGCCGATTAGTCACACAGAAAAAAAGTTATTACGTTTTGTTTTTGTAGCACGATTCGTGCGCCACCCTGTATAAAGCTCTTAAGAGATACAAATTTTTATTTATTTTATCCTGAGATTTCGGAACTGGGCCATTTCCTCAAAATTGAACATACGGTTGGTGCTGGCCACTTTTCCAGCACTCACTTAATTACATACCATCTCAAAACATCAATCGCTATTTCCGGCCCAGAAAGGGTTTGGAAGTTATAGACAATTTTCATACAAATGTATATGGGGCCATACCGAAGTCTGGAAGATTGTGCCAATCCTAACATACGGCTGGCTACTGGGGTGCTCATTACAAGTTACCCTTTATATTTTAAACAAATCATATGGCGCATTGTTATTTCGATCTTAAAATATGTAGAATTAATATTGCCAAAACACAATATACTATTTCCAAGTTTTGTTTTACATGAACTACAAATAAACGAAGAAAAACTGGGATGTGATATTTTGTTGTTGTGTTTATAATTTAAATCGTCTTATAGAGGTATAAAATGAAAAAAACTGGAATGGAATAGAATAGTTTCGTGTAAATAATAATAAAAAAAATCCACATATCCACATATTACAAATATTATGAAATTAATTCAGGTCAACTTTCAATTTAAGCTTCCTGAAATCTTTAATTGGCCACCCGGCAATATTTCGCAATTTTTGGAAATGTACCACTGCAAATTGTTGAGAAATATGTGATAGTTAAAAAAAAATGTATTTCTGGTGAAGAAGTGAACTGGATAAATTCAGACCATCCCGTTCGATCCATTACCAATCGAAATTTATTTGAGGGTTTTATTTATTAAAATCAAATTAATGGATGGATTTCGATTATTACAATCGGTTAATTGCTAAGATAAATTGTAAGTTTATTTTGTTATGATAAATATCTTTGTAAATGTAGGTTTTAGTAGCTTCATACAGCGTTCCTTAAACGTACTTCCACACTGCTAGACCCCAAACGTTGTCAATAATTATTTTGATGAGAAATTGATCATATATTATTTGTATTATTTGCGTTGTTTAATGCAAAGAGAAATCGTTGAAGACATACCTTAGATCATCTTCAATCAGCTCTGCAGGAAGAATGGGAAATCATACCTCAGGAATACATTGCAAACCTGGTGCATAGAATGCAAAAAAGAATGCTAGATGTGATCAGACCTCGTGGAGAAAATACTCGATATTAAAATGCCGAACGTTTAGATTGATTGTTTGCTTTTGTTAACTTTTCAGTAATTTGTTTTGATCGTGTTGTTTGTTACTTTTAATAAACAAAAACTTGTTCCGTTAGTGCCTTTTGGCGCATATTATATTATTTCGTACAATCATAACTCGAATAATGCGAATAATTACCGTAAACACAAATATTTACTGAAAAAATTCAGTATCCGGAATTTTTTGACGAGCATAGTTTAGGAGGTTCAATAAGTAGCTTGGATATGTTAAGAGAAATATCTAAATAAAAAAAAGATCATTTTTAATTTGATGTTGAAATATCTCAGTTTGGTGACCCCAAGATTGTAAACTTTGTTTTAGAAATGCGTGTCAAAACGAACAATTTTGTTTCATTTTAGAATATCTAAAAAATGCAGAAAACTAAAAACAATAAAGGGAAAACAGCTAAATTTCATATAATGTATAAGATCATTTAGATTTAGAATCGTTTTGAGCATTCAACAAGAACCAAGACCAAACGTCTCTCTCGATTCCATCAGTTTATTAAATTAGCTTGTCTAGAAATTCTTATATGATCGATCAGAAAGCCAAATAGCCATCAAATCAGAATGTATACGATCTGGCAGAATGCAAACGAAGGGTCATGCCTCAAAATTAGTTGTGTAGTAGATCAGAATGTAAAGAGATTGTGTCCAATGGATCAGAATTTAAGCTGATTGTGTGCCCTTATCCAAATAATTAAAATATAAAACATATTTTCTAGTGATATTTATTGGTATTTAGAAAAAACGGTTGGATTTGCTCCAAAAGAATTTAAAAAGATAGATAGATCAATATCTCTAAATATGAAACTTATAATGAATTGAAATTTGAATAAATTTAATCAAAATAAAAACTTCTAAAAAAACTTGTGCAGCATTACGAAGATGTGTCACGAGTTTTTTTTGCAAATTATATGGATGGCAAAGCCCAGTTGACCAGACTGAAAAAAACGATCGTTTGAAGATCCTGCTCGAATATTATATCAGAATTAAAAAACGTCTGTAAATCGAATGTGAGGGTTTTCTTGTATACTTTCTAATGAATCAGATTTAAGTAAAATAATGTTGTCCAATGAACAGAAAATTTGATGTCTTATTGGACAAAATTTGAATATGTAGTTCTAAACCACTGAACAACAAATCCACTAGTTTACTTTTTTTAGCTTCAAAATTGTTTGCCTAATGATACTGGCAATGCATAGAAAATGATGAACGTATAAGCAAAGGATCATTTAGGAGGATTATACTTTAAAAATATTTGTTTTTAATAAATTGTCTTCAAAATCTAAAACACGATAAAATGTAGAGTTCATATCCAAAACATATTGTTGTAAAAGCCAAAATATAAATGTAAATCTGACGAACAAAATCTGGATAAATGCTTTAGAGTCTATTTCTAACAAATATTTTTAGGCTTTAAAATTTAAAAGGATATGCCTATTGCAAGATCGATGCCATAGATTAAAATGAGAAATAATAACATCGTACCCTTTTCCAGGGTTTTCTCTTTAATAGTCTGAAATTTAGAAATTGAACGAATTGAATCCGAAAAAGAGCCTACTTAATAGTGGGAATAATAGTATGCAATAGTTTGTAATTTTAAAAAATCATTGTCCAATGAAGTGGGGGGTTGTTAAAAAATCCAGTAATAGGAAATCCAGGAACAACAATCCAGGAACAACAAAATAATAATATTTTTCCCGAGAAAATGAACAGTTTTCTCTAATCAAATGGAGAAATTTTCAATTTTATCAAAATCTAAAATTAAGTCCTAAATGATTGAAGAGCGTCTAATAAAGGGACAGTAAAGATAAAAATGGCTATTGAGGGTGAACGTTTTTAAAAATAATAATACAACAATCGATCACAATGTCGAGGATGATCTTCTCGTCTATTGTATCTATTGTATCTCTCTCTCTCTCTAGCTTCACATCCCATGAAGGGATTTTGCCGCCCGCACTATGGTCCTCCAGCCGTCTCGGTCCACCACTCTCGACCTCCAGTTTTGATATCCTAGTGCCTGTAGATCTTGTTCGACGTCGTCACGCCAGCGCAGTCGGGGTCTTCCTCTACGACGCACACCGGCTGGTTGTTGATGGAACACTTTATTGGTCATCCGTTGTTGTGGGGACCTTGCAACGTGGCCAAGCCATCTCACTCGATTGGTCTATTGTATCACTTTCTGAAAATATGTGTCCAACAGATTCAACCGCAGGTTGGTCACATAGGCAAAATCCAATGGATCAGAATATATAGAGGTCTTTGCAATTGATTATACATTAAACAAAATATTGTTCTATAGATTGTGATGTTCAAATATTCTTTCCTGTGGATTAGAATGGCCTTGTGTTCTTGTTCATATTGTAAACATAATTTGGTCCAACTAGTCAGAGTCAAGATCTAAAAGATCCTGTTTAGAGATTAAAATTTTAAAAGGACATACTCTCTAAAGGTTGTCTTTCGTGATATTATTTTCTGTCAAAGGACCAGAATTTAGAAAAACGTGTTCAATCCGTGACAAAAAAAAGAAAAGATCTTGCATCGCAACAGGAATCATAATATTTATTATAAAATATAAAGATCTAAATGGATAAAAAATTTCCATCTCGCCCATCTCTATGTCAAATCCTACCCACGGAATCTAAAGTTTTTTTTACAATTTTAAATCGCGGATCAATCAACGGATTTACTTTATATTACCATAGTATTATAATTTTAAAAAAGGGCTTTGTCTTAACTTTTGAAGGTGGGATAAACAAAAGCTGATTGTGTTCATTAGACAATGGTTCTTCTATACATGGTCGAGATACAGTTAAAATTGTCGAAAGATTCATTACTTAAGAAAAACTTCGCAGACATCAAAACATCGACATGAATTAGAGCGGTTTTATTCAAATACTCCAACGATCAGAAACATTAGCTGAACGACACGAGTAGGATTAGTTTACTTCTTAACCTACACATTTTACATACGTAAATGTTTTATACGTGCAATAACTTATTAGTCTTTTTCACTATTACTTACAGCTTGGATGTTAGATACATATAATCAGAAAACTTGGTTAGCAATATATCAACGACTTTCGAATCATGCGCATTCCATAGGTTCAGAATAATATGCAGTAGTCGATCTCCCTTCCATCATCGTGTGTTAAAATTAAGTCAGTTAATTCCAGACACGGTTCTAGTATCACAGATTTAAATGAATCCAAAATATTGCAGTAAGGAGTATTTTGTTTTTCCAGAGAATTTTCTTATTAAGTCTTATGAAGTACCTTTTCCTAAATTTTTTTGTTGATTCCTTTTTTCAAAAATTGGCACAATTTTTGACATTTTTAGTTTCTTTGGAAATACAACTTTAGTAAGAGGTTTATTTACAAGTTGTGAAAATTACCTCTTATAAATCTCTTATAAAGAATATATTTTACTTCACTGAAATCTTATTCCGTCCAGTCGAAGATGACTTCAAGCCATCATTGATTTGCACCGCTTTTTGGTTGCAAACTCCTTTGGAGTTTCCGTATTAGTGCATTTTTTGTGCGACAAAATATCACTTATACGTTTATCTTGTTTTTGGTCGATATTCTCAAACTAATGAATATCATTACGAGCTGATTACTCATCTTGTAATATTTGAAATTTAAGCCGAAAATGTTTTTCTCTTATGTTAAGATATCGATACAGCACCTTGACCATCTAATCTAATAACCTCTCGTAAATTCTATCTAGATTCTAAATTTAATTTGTTTAGTGAAATTATGGAGAAAAGCCAAACTTGTTGTTTCGTAATTAGAAATAAATTTGTTTAACTTATAATTGGAATAAACATTAAAGAAGTATCTGGGATTATGGCAGATTATAATTTCATCGAGGCCTATTATGTGTCAGTTTACAGCTTTCTATAGACTCACCAAATCTTGAATTTCTCTTAACGCTCTCAAATATTCGTATACCAATAAAATTTCCCCTTAAAATCCGATCAAATAAAGTAGTAGTAACGATTATCTTTTCAAACTGTGGCACATTTTTTGTAAATAAAGCAAAAAATTGACCAAGAAATTTGACATTTAACATAAATATTAGAGTTTCGTGTAATACAAATTGATGAAATGTATTTAAATAAAGATTTACTTCAATGCCAATGCAAATTGAACCACTTTTCAGTAACCAAAATTAAATTTTGACTTTTGTTCTGAGTTATAAAATAGTTTCAATAATATGTACTTGGCGGACGCTTAATAATAATAATAATATTATTATTTTTATTAACTAAAATTATGTTAGCCGTAAACCGATGATTACTTGTTTCCATCCAAACGCAATCAATTGTAGACTATTAATGAAATACGTTCATTTGTTAAAAATAAGTTTTTTTTTGTATAGCCCACGAAACGGCACGCATCAATCAAATTGCGATATCATCATCAACAATAAAATGATTATCGCAAAAGTTTGATTTACAAACTATTAATCAATCAGTTCGATTAAACCACCCAATTTCGATACAAATCAATTCAATAGCCATAATTTACTGATAACAATATGATAGAATTCCCAGACACACCGTTCTCGATATATTTCAATTAACTGTGTATGTGCCAGACGTGATATTCAAAAGACATTAGCATTAGATTTAATGTTTGTATACGAGTAGATACACACATTTGAATTGATATGCAAATAGAATTAGAAGTCTTACTGTTAAGTGTGTTAATTTCGTGTCTGCCAAAAAATATTTGCTTATTTAATAGTAGCGTAAATATTGAATGACAAAATCTCATTAAAAGTAAATATGGACAAGCAGCGTGCAGTTCTGATTTTTGGAAGTTTCAGCTATCAACATAATATTTCATCGTGTGCCAAGGGTATATCATCGTTGGCAAAATTTAACTAAACTTGAAATTTGAACAATTAAACAATTAAACGGCCATGAAAACGTGTGTAATCGCGCCGCACACATATTTGCGAACAATCATACTGTTATAAGAAGAATAAACACTAGAATTATAAAAAAAAAAATTAGAAATAATTTAAATGTACATTCAACCTCTATCGTTACGAGAATTAAGTGGGATTTATTAAAAATATAACAAAAGATTCAAGGATGCTATTCTATAAAAACGGTGAACTTTCCGTTTCCCATATTATATTTCCTTGTGACAAAAATAAACATTTCTTCGGTCAATCAACCGCCGTTGTTTAATTTATTAGAAAACATGTTTTCCTTCAAAGCCCGACCAAAAAATATGTACAGAATCAAAACAATTTTTGAATATCTATAAACTGGGTGGGTGGTTGTGTACCAGCACAAATGTACCATATTAGCTGTAAATTCCGATGTGTTGAATGTTCAATAATACCCAAATTATATTTATGTTAACTATGCGTGCAATTGCACATTTATAAGATTTATATACAGTGTGTATTAATACCTACCTTTAAATAAAAGTGAATTCAATACTTGAAGACTAGACGTTTTTCGCATACCATCATGGTGTGTATTGATTAGAGCTGGATTTGGTCTTGAACCATCGATGGTACCACAAAAGTCTGGATCATCAGCATCAAATAGTACACTATCTTCCCATTCGGAAAAATTTTTATGACCATCTGATTTCATAGTTTGCTGGCTTCTGTAAACAAAAATGTTTAAAAAATACAATTAAATTATGTACAAAGAACAGCAGTAAAACGATTTCTAATGTTATATTAAATCAGTTTTTTTTTGACATTGCTGCCATTTTCTCGATAAATTTTCTTCGTTAATTCGCTAGCGATGTAGATAGTAATGATACATAATAAAAAGCGCACATTTTTGAATTGGAATTGGAACATGTTCAACAATCGATTGAATGCAGTGCCCTTCATTGCATTATATGTAGAGCATTAATTTCAGAACTTAAAGTTAATAATAATTGAAACATTCACAAGTGAAGGCGAAAGGGGTTGAATATAAATATAAGGCTTTCAGAAATACATCTATTTTTTGTGAGGGAGATTTAGAAATTTTTGGAATTTACAATATTTAAAATTTTAAGCAAGCTAATAATGATTTATTTTTGGGTGTTTACATATTTTATATTTAAATTACAAGAAAGTTAGGTTAAAGAGATATCTGATGCCAAAATAATTCTTTATCTGAAAAATAAGGTTACAGTACAAATTATAATTTAATTAGTCTCGTTGCAGCAATAATAAATTAACTGTAAGTTTGACAAATTAACATGAACAAAAAGGCATCCACGCCTTAAGATAAGGATCTTTTTAACACTTATTGTCACACGAACAGCTTGTAGCCTAATATTCAGATGAATCTGATTATATTTTATATGAAATTTTCAATTTTAATTAATTCGATTTATTTTGCCAGTACCATCGTTAATCTAAAATTTAACTATTTTTTGGTTTAATAAAAAAATGTCTAGGTACTTTAAGGATATCACCAAGTAAATTCTAAATTTTCTAATATATCATACAATTTAAAGGTAATGGAATTTGCGAAATTTTGAGTCGATGAAGAGGCATTGAACTACTTCTCCCTCTCTCCTTTCTCTGATCTTGAAATCTCCAGTAGGTAGTATAAATTAGTCTTAACCCTTTCAGAGTCCAAGAAAAACAAAATTTCATTGAAATTTACAATAACACTTGTGTAAACGGGCTGGGAAAGGGTTAATAAAGTAAATAAGGAACCGGACATTCTTACGAATAAACCAGAGACCCCAATGATCGATAATGATTTCAGTGTTAGAGGTGACGTGTCACTTCGATATTGGGTGGCTTCTAGTAACTCCAGGAACTTTAATTTTTTTTTAAATAATTTGAATAAACTTGAAAAAGTAAGGAATGCGTGATTTTAGAACCCGTTACAAAATAATATACAATTTGGCGAAAATTGATGCATGAACAAACAAAATACTTATAGTGACAAAACTACATGCTGGATGAAATTCGGCCATTTTTGAAGGTTCGGTCGTATGGCCAAATTTAACCATATTAGATAAAATTTTCGCTTTTATTTCGTTAATCAACATTTATCAATGTTCATGTGATTGGGTTTCAAAAAAATGGTGGAGTTCTGGAGTCGTCGCGTAGCGAATTTTTGTTATATTTATGTTTAAAAAAAATGACCGCCTTGTGGTGAACACTATAACTATAAAATGATTTTATTTTCTTAAAACTAAATTTTTTTTTGGTTTAAATTAAAGCGTCTTCGACTTTATACAATGTAATTGTGTTGTAAGCTAAGTGGACTTTGCCAAAGCCAAATTGCTATATGTATTTAGTACAGGAATCCAAAATTTGAATAAAGTAAAAAAGCAAAGTATCACAACAATCAGTTTCGATCCGACAAGATTATTGATTTAAAAAAACAGTCATCTTATTCATACGGAAATAAACTATTGTATGGAACAATCACTGGTTGTATTGTAAAAGAAAAAATGTAAAAGCATAAGTTGTTTTGGTCGAAGCTAATGATTTATTAAGTGCATGTTGGTTAATGTACGATCATTGAAGAACGATTGTTGCACAAAGCTTCAATGACAATTGTTGATTTAAGAAACAAAAGACCCCTATATGGTTTCTGGAAAGATCTTGATGAGTATTTTATGCTGAAACTACCAAACAGCCGATCACAGCAATCGTCCATACACATAAGAGGCAATATTTGAACGATTGTTGCAGAAATCTTCAATGAAAAATATTGTTTAAACAAAATAAAGTATCAGCACAAAATACACATCAAGATATTTCGAGAAGCCACTGTCTATATAGAGGTTTTATGATTTTTTGTTGTTTCAAATATTACCTATTATTTAAATCTTAAATCATTTACTGAAATCGAAAAATAGGCAAATTCTGCCTAACGTGTACATCAAGATTCTTTCAGAAGCCACTGTCTATAAAGAGGTCTTTTGATTTTTTTAAAACAAAATCTTTAGTTGGAGCTTTGTGCAACAATTGTTTTTTGTCTTTTCAGGCATCCACAGTGCTAAGTTTGAATTTTTAGATTCGACTAAGTTGACGATTCTAGAGGTCGGTCACATAAATAACGCTTTCAGAAAAATATACACATCGAAACCTTGCTCGACACCACTGTTTATATAGAGGTTTTTAGAAGGCATTTTTTTATTGAAGCTTTAGGCCCGTTGCACACGTGAGCTATGTTTTTTGACTGATGTGAGCTGTTTTCATTTTACAGCTTTCCGACTTGGTTTCCAAAAATCAAATAAGAGAAACTTTGTACATAAATCTCAGGATCAGCCCAATTTGTAAAGCAATATATTTAAATGTTTTATTTTCGCTTTGAGGATAATTAATTAGCGCACATCGCCCAGAAAATGAGCGGTTTCAGCTATGTTTCTATCTCAAAGTTTAAATAAAGCAATTAAATAAATTGGGCCGTGCCAGCGGCTTGAGCTAAGCTTCGCGAATTCGGTTTCACTTATTTAGACTTTGCGAAGCAAACGGGGATGCCGTGATCTCAAAACATAGCTCACTTTACTAAAAAAACATAGTTCAAGTGTGCAACAGGCCTTATGCAACAATCAGGCCTTTATTGCTTGTTATTTATATGGCCGACTCCTTTGATCGACCACTTGGCAGACTATGTAAGGATCTTTAAATGATTTTAGAACAAAATTGTCTTTTATTTGTATGCCATAAAGCATCGACCATTTGCCAATTTTATACAAAGTTCATATGACGGTAGTTACAGGAATTCCTATTAGAACAAAATATTAGAAAAACATTTTGTTTCCCTAAATGTTTACTATGTTTGCGTTTAGGCAACATTTAGTATATTTTACAATCGTATTTTACAATTAGTATATTTTACAATCGTCTATTTCGTATTTTAATTAATTGACATAATTCATCCATAAACGAAGGGCTGGAGTATTTTTTGCCTGTTTTTGATAAAATCAAAAATTAACGAAATACTTTTGAACTCTGCTTGCCAGTATAGATACCACGTGCCATCTCACTTTTACGTTCCATAACATACAAAATAATAAAACCCATAAAAGTGTACTAAAAGGGTTAAAACTCTTATTGATATTATGTAACTGTTTTACTGGAACACTGAATTCGCTTTTTACGACACATTTAATGGTAAAGTATAAAAAGTAAAGCTTTTTACGGTAGAGTAAAATCACTGAATTTTCCAAAATGTATCAAAAATTAGATTTAAGAATTTCTAGACAAGCGAAGTAAGGGTTGGACCGTCATAAGCGCCTTACTAAAGGCAAAATAAAAGTCAGGCGAAACAAACCATTCTGAACTATTAGGTAGTACAAATTAATTCGGTTCGTTTTTTTAATTTTAAAAATGCATTTATTTTAAAATAAAATGAATGAACAGATTAATTAAAATATTGTCCATAGCTGCTTACGACGTTTTCCCACCTCTCAGGCAATTTTCGAATCCCATCTCGTAAAAACGTTTCGTCTTTTGAGGCGATCCAAGTTTGAAGCAAATTTTCAATTTCTGCGAAATAAGTGAACCGGTGACCTGCCTATTCGTGTTGCATCCGTCAGAACTACCAATAATCAGAAGGAGCAATGTCCGGAGACTACAGCGGGTGCGGTAAAATATTTCACTTGAGCGTTTCCAAATATTTTTTTACGACTTTAACAACGTGAGGCCGAGCATTGCCATGCAGAAGAATAACTTTATCACACCTTTCCTCACATTCCGGTCGTTTTTCTCGTAATGCACGGCTCAAACGAATTAATTGTAGTCTGCACCGCTCGCCCGTATTGGAATCGCCAGGTTATAGCAGCACGCAGTACACAACGCCTCTTTGGTACCACCAGATACACAGCATAACCTTCGAACCATGAATGTTCGTCTTTGGTGTTGATTCGTAGCAAGGCTTATCTTCAACACTGTAATCATCATTTTTGGAGCGTCGAAACCATTCTCTACATGATTTATCGGTTGGAACATTCTCACCGTAATCTTCCACAAGGATTCGATGTGCTTCAGCTTCCAATTAAAGCAACAAAAGCAACAAACACAGTCAACTTCCCGCAAATGATGTTTAGTTATCACAAAATTCGACATATTCAAGGATTTGACATAATTAGAAGATTTTTTTTTTCTTAAAATGAGAAAACATTCTCTTCGTGCTATTTACATACTATACATAAATTTGTTATTGAATTAATTTTTTTCCTTCATAGTAAGGAGACACACTCAAATTAATCAAATTAAAATCAATTATTAATTTTAGATTAAACCGTGCTTTTTATAGTAGCATTAATCGAAAAGAATTATTTTCATTAAATTTACAAACTTCGTAGAATATAGAGATACTAATTTTAATTTTCTAGGGCTGAGAGTAAAATTGTATCTTTCATGATGGTTTGTTAGTATTGCGACAGATTTAGTTTTGAACTGACAATAAAACATGTTTGTTGGCGTTAAGGCTGTATGGTACTCATTTTATCAAAATAAGGGTTACGCGCAAATCATCTAGTGGCTACAAAAATTTAGCTAATGGCATAATTTTTGTTTTAACGCAAAGCTAAAGGTATTTTTGAGGGATTAATACATGATTATTTTAAAATTCTGTATATTTAATCCGCAATTATTATTTAAAGTTGACGAATTTTTAAAAAATGTTGCCATCTTACGAATCGTTTTATTCAATTTTTTTCCACCAAATTATGTTTGTTTTTTATATTGGCATGTACAGAATGATATTTTCGAGGGATTAATTCATGATTATAAAGATTAACACAAAAATAACAAAGATATAATTAAAAAACGATCAACATCACTATATTTATCGATTGAAAACGATAAGATATTTTTGTCATGTACAATTTCTCGGCTGAAAATTAGTTGCTACATTCTAATATAGATGGCTTACTCAAAAATGCCTAATAAATCGAAAAATTAGCGGAGACACAATTTGAAACTTATCGTTTGGTGTTTTTATAATAAGAAAACAGATGTTGAATTTTTGTTTTATTTGAGGTACATAACACATTCAAATTTAAAATATTATTGTGATAATTCTATAATTAATCATAAATAATATTATATAATTTAAGAAAAAGTACGTTCTGTAAAACATTTCCGTTTAGTGCCTTATTGTATACAGATATATATTATATATTATATGTGTATATAATTATATATATATAATAAATATATATAATAAATCCTTGAATCGTCTTTTTCTATTTTTGTATATCGTTTTTTTCAAAATGTGTGTAGTCGGGCAGATATGGTAGTGGTATTTGTGTTGCGCGAATTGCTTTACTGCACATGCAAGTCACGTGTCATTGTTTTTGTTTATTCATAACACGAAAATTTTTTGTGTTGTTTATAAGACGGTGTTACTTTTTAAATAATTTATGTATTTTCGATTTTTTTATACTTAGTAATTAACATTTTATTTTTAAAATTTAAAGTAAATTTATTTATAAAATTTTACTAATAAGTATAAAATTAATTTATGAGTTTAGCCGGTATATTATTTCAAATTGGAATACCTGATTATTGAAATACTTTCAATATAGAAACAGCTGTACCGACCAAACTAGGTCTTATACAAATTCAAAGTTAATATGTAGAAAGGTACAACCTTCACCTTACGAACAGTGGGTCACACTCCTTTATAGAATTCAGTTATGCTCCCCACACGTCAAAATATTTCTCTACATTCTTTTCACAAAACCTCTTAAAATAATTGTACTATCATGAAATTGTTTATTGAATTATTTAACACCATCTATGGCCTTTCTAAAGTTATACTAATTTTAACCATTTCTTCAGTAGAACCGGAAATATACCAGTTCAATGTAATCGGTAAATAAAATTATTAAAAATTGGAAAAACCGACGAATTTCCTAACCGTATAACAGGATAACTGAAGGTCACAAAACTTAATAGGAATATACGTGTCTGTTTTTCTTGTCAAAATAACACTCGATAATGTACGAAATAAATTTCTTACGTGGTGCAATGGTTAAAGCTTCGACAATTGGAGTGGGAGGTACTGGGTTCGAATCCCATCTAGATGCAAATCGGCTAGATGCAAATCGAATTTTCATCATCGATTACAATCGGTGATGTTAATAAACACAATTAAGACCCTCTGATGGAGTGCAGAGTTCAGCGCTGACCCACCGTCCACGTCAATGTACAGGTTGACATGGAGCTTGCAATGTGCAGGTGGATATACTGTAGTTGTGTGAGAGTGGGTGAATAGGTGAATGGATTAATGCTGTGGCGTGAATGCATGGTATCACAGTGTGCCAAAATTGCCGAAGTGTCAAACCAGTGAAGCCTAACCTTAAAGAAAGGCCAATTATCTACCAATATCTATATCAACAGCCCAAATTTAGAATTTCTTTCTCTTTTTACTTTGGTTGTATAATAAAATCGAAGATAAAAGGAATAGATTTTCAATTTAAAACGTGATGTAGTAGGTCTTGTATGTAAGTATATGAGTAAGCTGCAAAATGTTTTATTGATAAGGCAAGGTAACCACCTTGAATGCCATTTATGTATAAAAAAACAATATTGGTTATACGCCCACCACGGTTTCGTCTACAGCCCTGTCTACAGCCCCAAACATCATATTTTCGATGACCTTTTCCAATAAAAGCGGATTAACGAACTTAATTTCAGCTCAAATGTTATTTTTAAGTTGTTGAATTGTTTGTGGATGATTAGCATACATCTTACTGTTTAAATAACCCCACAAAAAATAGTCAAGTGGTGTTAAATCCGGAAGAGACAATTTCTTGAAATTATGCGATCAGCAAATTTTGTTAACAATAAATGGATTGTTACACCACTTGCGTGACATGTAGCTCCGTCTTGTTGAAACCAAAGGTCGTTGACACGCAATTTATTCAATTTGGGCTACAAAAGCCCAAAAACCACACCAAACAGTGGCTCTTGGAGGATTAACTTCTGCTTCGTGAATAACATGGAAATTTTTCGCTCCCCAAATTCGACAATTTTGCTTATTGACATATACCCATTAAGATGAAGCTCATTTGCTTCATCGCTAAAGGGATTCTTGAATCTTGATGAAAAACCTTCATTTCGTTCAATCATCCAATTAACAAAACGACTACGATTTAAATGGTCTAATGGCTTCAATTTTTGAATTAGTTGAATTTTGTATGGATGAAGATCAACACGCAAAATGCGTCGTAACGTGATTCGTGAAATGTTTAGTTCTTGTGAACAATGCCTGGCTGATGGGCTTGGATTACAAACACTTTCAGTAACAGCTGACACTGCATCAAGAGTAGGGACTAGATGAACAAGCTGAAACGGTCTACAACCTTCCACTGATCCAGTTTTTTCAAAACGATCCATAATTTTGCCAATTACACGCTCAGTAAGACGTTCATATCGACCAAAACTCTCACGTAATTTACGAAATGTTGTTGATTTTTAACAAAATAAATTTGGGCAATCAAAACGCGTTGTTGTGTTGTTAGCGACTCTAGGATGATATGTGACATTTTTTTGACTTTTCATATGTCAACGAATTTTGTAGAACAGATAACATTAAGTACTAATTTTTTTTTTATATTTTTCGAAACAAATTAAAACTAAGGTTACTTCATTCACCTAGGTCCTAGACTCTAGACTAGGCAAATTCACTGATATTTTCTATCAGCTTAAATGTTTATATAAAATACCCAAGCATACATCGATACCCTGATAGAAAATATCAGTGAATTTGCATACTGTAGACTCTGTCAATGATAACTCCATACAACCTTATATTTATTTTGTTATATACTGATGGTACAATCAGAGCCTGTACAATTGTGTGTAATAAGAGTAAGTGAAATAACAGTCGTAACATTTCAAAATAATATTTTTTTATGTAATAAAATGTTGATATACAATACAAATGCAATTTTTATAGAGAAAAAACAACAAAAATTAAATTGTTCGGTTTTTATATCGCTAGAAATAAAAAACCGCTGTCGCACCACTATGCCACTATATAAAGGGTGTCTCTACAAGAGCGCCGGATTTAAATTTGCTGCCATTTTGTTAATACGAGTCGTACGGTGACTATTTTTTTGACATTTGTCACGTATACAGACCACGCGATTTAAGAATATGGAGAAGTATTCAAACCAACAACGTTTAATTATTGTAAAAACGTATTACAAAAATCCTGAAAGTTTTGCAAAAACAGTTCACCAATGACGTCAAGTTTTCGGTCGCACTAATGCGCCAAATGAATCGGCAGTGAGGCGTTTAATAAAATTTGAGACAAAAATTAAGGTGCTGGATCAGAAGATCATTGTTCGTCGTCGTCCTTGTCGGTAGCTTTATTAAGTACCTTCTCCATTTCTGAAGATAGTTTTGGAGCGCTTGATTTTGGATTTTCTCTCACCAAATCCAAAATCTTTCACTCGCCCTGGTTGGAAAATATTGCTTTTCGCCCGTTGGATTTTCCATGTTCGCTGCCCGTTTTCAGCCGATTGTGTGACGTTGAATCTGGATATTATTTGGGCCCCTGTAGAATGATTACGGCTAACTAATTTTCCAATTTCGCACATAGATTTTCCAATACGTTTCATATTAATTACTATTTGACGATCTTCGTTGGTAGTGTGATTTCTGACACCGGCCAAACAACTCGCAACCATTACATTTTCATTCATAATTTATGTAAATGATTTTAAAAAAATTCAAGGATCATACTATAAGTGTATGATAATTTTCGTTCCAAAAAATTCGTGATGTTTTTTGTGTTTTTATTATAAACGGTAAATGACATTTGATTTTGTATTTTTGGATTTAATTTGTAAAATCTAATTAATAAAAGCTGCAAAATAAGTACCATAATCCTTATATTTTGTAAATTTTTCTCAAAAATCAGTGTGTGATTGAAAATGATCATTTTCGTTACTAACTGTATGTTACTAATACTTAAATTTTGGTTCGATGGGCACTTTTTTAAGCCGAACTTCTAGGAGGCCCTAGATGGTGGGCCGGTCGACTCGTTTCCGTTACATTGAATTGGTTGCTATGTTTAATTAAACAAATACAGCACCATAGAGTAAATAGAATCAAAATAAATCCAGGTTTGTTAAAAAATTATATTTAAGGACTTTTAACCTTGCACTTTCCCTCGTTTTAAATTACATTTGAAGTTCACAATGAGTGTTGCTTTAACAAAAATATTGCTTTAATAAACATATATACAATGATTCACGAATTATTTTTCAAGTAAATATTTAAAAAGCCAACTGACCAAGTGGAAAATGTAGTAAGTGCAGTAACTCTTATTTCATCACTAATGACGGAACTCGTTGTACTTTGAAAAACTTACTGAGCAATACAATAATGGGCAAAGCGATCTTCGACAATCTCTGTAGCAAGCATATTCTGTCAACACAGTTGGCTTTTGAAGAATTATCTTATTATAACTGCGAGTTCATACGACGGATAAAAATCTCGGATTTTTCTATCCCAGATTTTTTTTTCAATATTTTCAACTTTTTTATATGAAAAGAGGCGTACCCGTTGTATAATTTACGTGATGTAATTGGTTAAAACGATGGGATAGTAAAATCCGAGATTTTTATCCGTCGTATGAACTCGCAGTAAAACCTTCTGAAGTTAAATTGGTTGTTATGTCAAATTCAATTAATCGGGCACTAATTTATTTTTCATATTTCAATTATATTGTGTAAATTCATCGAGAGAGTTTATGATACGATTTGAAATAAGAATAAACTACCGTGAATTTTTGCTGTCTATTCTAGCGTAATTCTCTAGTGTAATTCGGCCAAATATGAGTTCCAAATCTATCATCATGTTTTGAGGAGTAGTCGATAGTATTAGAGACGTGCTTAGAACAAATGTGTATTATTTATTATTATTAGTCCAGCTTATTAATAACTTATAGGTGTCTAGTTTAATTTCCTGTCATAGATAAAAGCCAGACACTTCGGTCTATTTGTACTGATCAAGCTGATTCTATTCCACTGCATCCCATTCAAACTTGCCTTGTTGCATTTCACAGCTATGACAAATATAGCTCCCATATAACCGCTACTTCATCAGAGTTATATTATGGGGTATATCCTCTATCCGGTCGCAAGTTAATTATTTGCGACCAGAAATATGGTTACTAGATTTATTTTGCCATGCCAATTGACACATTTTTTTAAAATTAAATTTGTTTTGCGATTGTAAAGTAGACATCTACGAAAAGACTGCTACGCATTTTCTGAGGTCGCAATCTTTTTATGTATTTCTACTTTACAATCGCAAAAAATAATTTAAATTTAAAAAAGATGTAAGAATTGGCATGGCAAAATAAATCTAGTAACCATATTTCTGGTCGCAAATAATTAACTTGCGACCGGATAGAGGATATACCCCTAATTATATTACTATTATAAACGAAAACTTTAATTTGCGACTGTTTGACAAAATTGAAAATAAATTTAAAATTTCATATCGAGATTTAAAATATCAAAAATTCATAATGGTGTTTGCATTTTATATAATATGTATACATATGTATTTATACATATTTTACTACTAAACGAAATTTGAATTATTTTCTTGCAAATGCTTCGCGTTTAGTTTCTCGTTCATAAAATTTCATCCCGTTTATGTACGCAAAACTAATACTATCAGAGCTTCATAGCAATCAATACAATACACAAAGAGCACAATACAAACTAAAACAAAAACAAGTATGTATATAATAATATATCGTTCAGATGAAAAGAACAAAAAAAAAATGTTTAGCTTGGACACATTTTTGGGCATTTAAATATCGACATCAAAACAGATTTTTTTTCTGAGTACCATACAGCCTTAACAGAATAATTTTTGAATTAACTATGGAAAGCATTGTTGTGTCTTGCTTGAAAACCAATATTTTGGTTGAAAATATCTTCAATTTACTTGATCTAAACAATTTTTGTTGTGTTGAAACTTACTTTAGAGATTTAGAAAAATTGACTGGAAATTGAAGTTTCGAAAATTGAGATCCCAAGTCTTTTTGAAATTTCAACAAATAACTAGAAAGAGGATAGTAAATATGTATTGAAATAAATAATATAAAATTACAGATTTTTGTATGGTTTATGTTAATTCAGATTTATCAAAATCATTCAATTTTTTTTTATTTTATTTTGGCATATTTCAACGCAATTTGAGAATTTTCCCTCTATCTACCGCATACATCAAACCTAAATTATTAAAGTCAAAAGAATGTAACGAAGTTGCAAATTTTTAAAGTGTAAGTGAATTTTCGTCAATTTTGAATTTGAACAATCTGAGAGAAGTCAATTAACAATTTGTTGGTCAATTTTAAATCTTATAATTTTATACTAATACAATTAAGAAGCTGTTCAGAATCTAGAATTACAAATGTTTTAACGGATTCGGGGATTTTGGCTACTATTTTATCACAAATAAATCTGTAAATGCACTACATAGAGCGATTATCGTATGTACGACGCTCTTCTACCCATTATACGTTATACACTCATTTTTATGATTGCAATGAAATTGTATAATGTTATTTAAGTAATAAAATCAAACAATTAATTAATGAGTAATTGTATAAATGAAAAGCACATAATTGTCATTAAAAAAACAGTAAACATCTTTATCGCTTTTGCTAAAAACTGCGATATTTGTAGCCGCGATACATTTTATGATTTAATGGATTTTTAATTATTTCCGCGTTACCATTTTCTAACTACATACTTGGTTAGTTAAGGAAATACCGTGAAAGATGTTTGGTTTGTGCAGATAAAATAATAATCTTGTCAAAAAAGTGGAAATTTTTATTTTCTATTATACAATAAAAATGTTTGCGATTTAGTTAAGAGAGAAAGGTGGAAATTTGATCGCATCTGTCACTAGACAAATCACCTTCAATATTATAAATTTTCGTGCCAATAAAACATTATTAGATACAAGTATATTATGACTAATTTGTGTTCTCATATTTTAACTGTCTACAACACATAAATTACTTGACTTTTACTTTCAATTTACAATTCATTTTCTAAATTAAATATAAATTAAAATAAATCAAATTGAATTAAATGAAAAATGCACAAAAAAAAGGAATTGTTTTGTAATTAGTAATCGCAGAAAATGTGAAATGTCTAGTGTCAACTATAAACGTATGTATATAATATAACACACGCCAAACACTAATCGTGCATGTGGTACAGTTCTACAGACAATAAATTTTCTTTGTACACCGCTATAGTGAATTCATTGAACCCGTCCGTTGCTTATTCTAAACTATTTCGGGAGTTTAAAAATTCTAATTTTTGATATTGTTTGTATGTGGTTTTTGGAAAACAACATTTGGTCTAAATCCATATATACATAAAATTCGAATTACAATTTTAAATATTGAAATTTCATTTACAATATACAACAAATCAACAAAAATTTTATGTGTAAATTCATACATTCGGATGCACTAGAATATTTTTCATATTTAACGGGCGCAAACTCAAGGTAATTTCTATACGAAACAATAACAATATATGTATAAACTTCCCGTGTCATTTCAAGGTCTAAAACTAACATAAGGCCATCATAATAAGTTATGATTAATAATTATAGATACACGACGACGACGAATTGTTTTGATTGGGCGAGCTACCAGAATGTATTTAATATATAAGTGTCTGAATATTTTTAAGACGTGACACTAATCTCAAGATTTTATTATTAAAATTATTGATTTATCATCATAATTCATTTAAAATTAAATTATGTTCATTCCTTTAGAAGACAAAAACAATGTCGGGTACTTATATTTGGTGACACATTCATTTATTGTGATAGAATTATAATGCAGGTATATCGTCAAAAGTTATATTATGTATGTATATCGAGAAAGGTAAGAACGATTAGTTTTATGGTAAATATTTACCGTCGATATAAATTTGAATGATGATTGTAAATTCGTAAACGGCTGATAAGTTGATTCAGTGGGTTAAAAAACAATTTAATTGTCGGTCTCTCTTATTTGACTGATTTATGACGAAGCATCAAATCTAATCGTTAGATCACGAGTTTTTATAAACTCACATGACAGAACGTGATCGTAACGGCAAATTAATTTAATCATAGACGGCACTAAAATACTTAAGCGGACATGCATATGATGATGAGTAAATTAATGAAATTATTATTTTACTGTTTTGATATTTTAATCAAAATAAAAACTTCAATTGAATGCAGAGGGTAAACAATTGAAAATTGTAAGATTAGTTCTCCTGTACACTGCGAAATGAACTGAGTAAACAAATCAGCAATGTCGAGCGTATGAGCCCTTTATGATGGTTGAATTCATCTCTAAAGCCTCCAATGTATATTCCCCTACCTCTGGCGACAAAGTACTAATCGCAACTCAAAATGCTCTTACTTTCTAGACACGCCGCAATAAACGAAAAATTAAACTGAAATAAAATGTTACTTCATCGCAACCTACGAGTAGGTAGATGTTAGTTCTAAATTTTGTTTAATTGAAGTAACTTTTTAAAAGGAATTTGCTATAATTTTTTCCTAAAATCGTTATTTTAGAAACTACAAAAAAGAAGCGATACAGCAATCTTTTGGGAAACAGGGGTCTGTTATGAAATTTTCGACGTTGTCGAAAATTTGGTATTATGAAATTCTCGACCGCGTTTTTTTTCGACGTTGTCGAATTTTTGTATTATGAAATACTCGACGCGTTTTTTTAGATAACGTCGAATATTTTACGACAGCTCTTGAGGTGTCAAGTACATAAAAGAAAAGTGTTAAGTGTTGAGAAATAAAAAAAAAATTACTTACTTGGAGTTTTGGTTCCTCTTTGATTAAAGGTTTGTCATTTTTTCGGTATTTCAAAATTTCGTTTTCGCGATGTTTCTCAATTTTGTAGCCTCTTAGCTACCTACCTTCGACAGTTTGCGAGGTGAGGCTTCTTGCAATTAATGCATTTAGTGGCAATATCTATACTGACATAGCACACTTGGGCGTAGTGTTTTCCGGCCCAACTAACGCATCTACTAGTCTCTCTTTGGCAATATTTTTATGAATTAAACCTTGACATTTTTCGACACTTGTCACACTGTGGTGTAATACTGCAGTTTCTTTCAATGGTTGTATTTCAAAGTATTGCCTTCATATTTGGGGTAGATACTCGATTGGTTAGCAAGCAAGCAATTTGCTAGCCGAAATCTAAACTACTAAATCAATTATACCAAGGAAATTTAAATTTCAAATTATATTTTCAACAAGCTTTTTGTTTTTTTTTTTGCGAATGCACAGTACAACCAACTAGAACACAAAAATTTGCTGTTTAATTTTTGAAGCCGTAAATTTTACTGTAACATCGCAAAAATAAACAAAAATTTTATGAAAAATGTATTTTGAAATTTAAATTTTTTTGGTATAATTGATTGAGTAGTCAGGATTTCGGCAAGCAAATTGTTTGCTTGCTACCCGATCGAGTATCTACCCCATTGTAGACCAATTTTTGTTTGTTAGGCGTAGTGGAATGCATCTTTTGTTGATTTGGGCATTTTCTTCAGTTTTGGTGTTTTCTTTCTTAATAATGTTCAAACGGTTCTTATCGCACAGTGATATCGAAATCAAATACTACATTATACTAAATATGGCGGCGAACCATTTGTGTGGGGTGGTGTCTGGAAAGATGTATGGGCAAGTTTCGATGTCAAAGAAAACACAAAAATGAACAGAATTGAAACAGGAACTCTTCTTACCCAAGCAATTGTTTTAGAAGATAAAAACTTACTCGTTACTAAATTCGTGCGCCTCAGTTTTTATTTTGAACTAAACAACATCGCACAAATAATATTTTAAAATACATGAGAACGAAAATTATTGAGCAAATGGCTATCAAGTAAGACTGTAGCTTGTATTGTACAGGGGCAATAATTCGATCGATCTTTAAGTAGCTAATAGTATTCAAAGGGCGCGCAAATTAGAATGTCGCAGGATTTTAAAATTTAAAGTCTATACTTGGAAAATTGCCCCAAGTAACAATATAACACCTTTTATCTTTTATAGACTAATTTAGTCTTTTTTGGTCACAGTGGCCAGTTTAACGTTTACTGGCTAAAAATATAGCAATTGTCTTAAATGTTTAAGAAACATTTCAAATCAGTAAAAAAAGCTAAATAATTAAGATAAAAACAATTTGGCCTAATAAGAATAAGCCAAAATAGCCAAAAATAGCATAAATGATAGATATCACAGTTTCAGTAGCAAAAATAACTATTTAAGTAATTTGGGAGCTTTTGCAAATTAGCTGTTCAGGTAACAATTTTTTACATTGACTTTTGACCAACCAACAAATTACAATTCCTGTGTATCAATTTTGTCTCGTGAGTTACTCATTTAAAATGAGTGAAGCAAAAAAAATCGAATACGTACACAGTGTATAATACACAATTATGTCTTTGTATTTGTATTTTTCTTTTGTTCGTATTTGTATCATTTATATCATGCACAATATCAAAATAACGCGATCCGTGCGAATTTTATATTTTATATTTATTTTTTTTTATCATAAATTAATTTTATATGTTTTAATAAACATTTATAAATAAATTTATTTTAAATTTCATAAATTTTAAAAATAAAATGTTAGCTATAAAAAAAATCGAAAATACATACAATACAACACAAAAATATGGCGTTTACAATGGTTTGACCTTTGAGTGCCAAAAAGTGCGATCGTGCTCCTCAATACACTAGCCGAAATCATGTTGGCTCTCAAAGGGTTAATATGAATAAACAAAAAAAAAATGACACGTGACTTGCATATGCAGTAAAACAATCATACGCACGAAACTAACACAATTACACTCATTTCGTTTCACACATTTCGAGACAAAATCGATATACTGATTTATTCGAAGTTACGATTTCTACCAAAGTAGCTGACATCTGCCGAACAACATTCTGAGCAAAGAAACCAACACTATCTATATTCGATGAATTTATGAATAATTGCGGTAGTGAAATAATTTCTAATAATTGGGCCGCGAAGTCACGTCGAGTGTATTTCACGCAAATATTTTGTCATATTGACATTATTGCAAATGCTGTCATTATATCATGGCCGCCATCTTTATCCGCTATTTTATCATGAATGGAATCTTTGCTCGATTTTTCAATTATTTTCAATAATTAGAAAAAAGACATTTTAATTCCTACCTTTCAATTAGTGTTTGAAAATTTGGGGTAAAATTCTAGAACCTAGTTTTCGGTTTTTATTTCTAAAAAAACGGAAACCGGTTTTAAATCCGGTTTTTTTAAAGTAAAATATATTAATTTTATACTAAATTTTTACCAGCACTTCGAAAACAATATTTCAAACAAAATGTATTCAAGTTTATCGCGTTTATTTAAAATGTAATAATAATTCAATAAAAAAAAACAAAACAAAAATATTGTTTTAATAATTTAAAAATAAAATCCGAGTTTTACAAAAACATTATTTATTTTTTTGTTCCAGAAAATGCGATTTCATTAAGCATAACAAGTTTATTATGACATCAGCTAGACGTGATCGAATTTTTGTACCTATTCCCTGACGCCGAAAACGCTCTTTCTGCTTCCACGCTGCGTCGGTGGAATCGAAAAAAGAAAATTGTACACTTTTTCGAGTTCTGGTCCTCTGACCCTATCCAATTCAAATTCCCGGCGAACCTTACTATTTAAACTAGGAGCATTTTGGTCTTCCTTCTGTGGTTGAACCGCTAATTGATGGTCAATAGGTTTTTGTAATAAATCCTTCATCACATCCGCTGTTGGTGGTTCATATATTTTTTCCACCAGTTGGGATAGTTCATCTTCCAGTTCGATAATATCGTCATCTCTTGCCAAAATTTGTTAATTAATTGATTTGCTAGACATTCTTTCTAGCATTTTAACAATAAGTTTAAGAATTGGTGCTTTTGGAAGTTTCCGAAAAATATCAGCATGTGAATGTTTTTCGTCATCCACCATTCATTTGTTGTTGTTTTTCGACTCGATTCCGTATATTTTGGCATTTATAATGATTGAGTTAACTCGATTCTACAAATTTGGTGGATCGAATCGAGTTACCGCGAAGATGACTCGATCCCGTATATATTGAAATTTGTTTGTTTTTTCATGTCTGAGAGATGATTTTGAATTACGTCGAAAATATTTTGACCACAATTTAAAACGATTTTCCGAATTGTATTTGACGATTTTGGAATGTCTCGAAATCCTTTCGATGCAAGTAACGATCTTCAATCATCCGATGAACAAAATAAAGAAAACGCCAGACCATCTTTCGCAGTCATGAGTGATATAGCCGCCGCCAAAGAATCGTCACTTTTATTAAAAAAATATCCTGTAATTTTCTTTTTAGAAGAAGAGATTTCGGTTGGTGACGTAGACAAATTTCTGAACCGCTTCCACCACAATCTTCAAATCCTCTTTTCAATCGCAGTAATTTTGAGTGCTGTTCGCAAATGCGAATGAAGTACACTAGTCGATCAACTCGGGCATTTAATAACTTTCGAACATGTTTTGCATTTCGCCACTTGACCATTTCTCTCTCGAAGAAAATATGCCCAAAGTGATTTGTTGTTTTCAATACCTTTCTTGTATTCCTCGAATTTGTAATCCATATTTATTATGGTCTGTCTCTAAAAAACAAATATTAAAAACCCCAAATTAATTAAACGATTAACCAATTTTTATATCATGGCCATACCACAGAATATATATATAGACAGAATAGACATTTGATCTTGGTTCGCGATAAGGTATGAAAAATTTGTTATTTTTAAATATTTATATTTCAAATAAATAATTATGGCCTCACAATGAAGCTTTAACGGCATACTAGCTTTAAAAACAGTTAGTTAACATAAAATCATTACTGTAAATATTAATATTCATATTTAAGTTATGTTTCTTACAAAAAATTTAAGGTAGGACAAAAATTTCTTGGTCTACGCAATGTCTGTTCTGGTTATATTTGTATTCCGTAATATTTAAAATTTTCCTTACACTTTCTTGATATTTTATAATAATGTCATATTTTATTTGCAACACGAGAACGAAAAATCTTATTTCTTTTTATTTTAGCATAAATTATATTTATACATATTTCAACACCAAACTTACACAAAGACTATTATTTATTTTAAAAAATATTCTCTCATCAACAAAGAACAAAATTAATTGAAATTTGACTGACATTTGGTTGATAAATCGTAAATAGAAGAGAATCGGGGATTTACCAATTTACCCAGTCACACAAGTCAAAATAAGTAACACGAAAAAAATAGAATAATCGGCTTACAAAATGATCAAAAAATTAAGAGAAGATTTAGATTTAAAAATTAATGAGTTTTTAAATCTAAATCTTCTCTTAATTTTTTGATCATTTTGTTCAACATTTGATCAATTTCAGAATAAAAATAATGTAAAGTTTTTGTTAAATTAATAATACCGGTTTGAATATAAGACTCGTTTCGAGAACTGCACGGTTTTGTTTTTCTAAATAACACATTAGAACCTAGTTCTTCGGGATACCACTATCGGCCGAGTCTGGTTAATATAGGATGTCCCGCAACTGACTCCCACGAATTGATTTCTTGATGAAAGGGAAGATGACTTTACACGTACCACTTTCCACATGAATGCGATTGAAAAATTATGTCAAGCGATAAGTTTTTTGTTTTTACGCCGCAATGATGATTTAATTTGAATTTATTTTTCTGCCCCTAGATGGCAAATCAATTAAAAATAAATGTGTCGCAAGACTTGTGGTTATGAATTTATTATTTTATGCAATGTAGCCGAAATAATAGAAATTATTTAATTAATTTTATACATACGGATAATATGACAAGTATAAAAAAAGCATAGAAGATAAATTATCGAAAATTCGAGTACTGAAATTTCAAAATTAAATTTGTTTTCCGAGTATGATACTTAACACGAAAATCATAAAACGAAGAACGGCACTTTGCGCTGTATCAATTTCGGTGAAGAAGAAAGCAAAACGTCTAGCAGGATATGACATTTAGTCACATGCGATTTATATACGCTGCGGTAAATTCAATAATCGATGTGATTTTGTATGACTAAATTATTAGGGTTGGGACTTCATTTTCACACGTTAAAGTGATTTTGAATAAAGTTATTAAACCGCTAGTTAAACCGCTCGTAATTTATTTTCATTTCGACTGAATTCTATTTATAGCCTATGTAGAATCGAAGATAATAACTAAACCTTTGGCATACACAAAAATCTTAATTTTTTTTGTATATAAGGTCTAGACATTAAATCTTATATTGTAACTGTATATTTGGAAACTATATTTAGTTTTAACCTAATTTGGATTAAAAATAATACGCGTAAACATTGTTGGTGCCGTGTTTTCCACGGTCGAACAAAGAAAAAATTATGAAATAATTTTCACTAGTATTGATTTGGATATATGTATGTATTGTATTTACTAAATTTCATATATACGCGCTTAAATAAATTTGAAAGTTATGAGTTACAGAGCGATAATGCGGGGAAATCCATAACCACCAATAAATAAATAGTTGACAGGGTACAGTTTGATTCGGTTTATTAAATCCTTGAACTTATTTATGTAAATTACACAACATTACGTTCTTACATGCCAATCATAAAAAGCAAAATAAAAAATATTTGCCTGGTACAGACAATTATTTATAAACAATTTTTTACATAAACTTGTACTTTATTTAATAGACTCCAACCCCTCCCGCCTTACATATTCGAAAGAGTTGAACAGTTCGAAATATTTTGTGGTTTTACGTAAAACGAGTATAATTGGTACCAGATAGACTACAATGCTGTATTTGATAACTAAACAGAATCAATGTATTTTTTATCGTGAATTGCATGTTTTCCGTTTACCAAAAACTTTCCATGGAAAATTTTATGTGGCGTATGTACTGGGAAAATTGTACGAAATATTATTTCAAAGTCAAACAAGGTGCACCAAAACAGTAACGTATTGTAATTGTTCACAGAATATTGAGATATCTCTCGTACGACGAAAACTTTCATCACCCACTACCGATATGTGTGACACGATAAAATGCTACGAAATAAAACCCCTAATTACCCCATAACTGATAATAAAATTTTTGTTAGTTTACAAATATAGAAGGAGTAACTTATAAACTGTTGTACAATAATAGCTACATAAGTAATAATATAACTAAAAAAAATCACGTGATACCACAAATTGTTAGTTGATAAAATAAAAATAACTTTAAATCCTATTAAGACGATTGGAAACACTTAAAACTATAAACAATAAACAGAAAAATAAAATTTCACCTTACACACTAATTAATATTTTATTTTTTTTGTAAACTGGAACCGGCAGATACTGGTGTATTCTTACAAAATTCTAGAAGTTATTAACGGCTGTATCCAAGCTTTTAATGAATCTTACAAGTAATAATTTGATTATAATCTTCGGTATCTGGAAATGTCCCGCCAAATTCAAAAAGTTCCAGATTTTCGAAATAATCAAGAACATTTTGAAAGATTTATGATTAGTGAAAATTGTATTTTGCTAATTCGATAGGTACGAGTAATCATCGAATACAAGTTATATTGCATTCTTTCTGTGTCTCTGAACTCTTTGGAATAAAAAAAAAAGAACGGGGCAAATTAGAGGATTAACGCTTTTAACGCCAATTTAATTGTGGCAAGTTAATTAAAATTTAAAATTAAAATTTTATGATTCTTTCGGATTTGCTTCGCCATACCTGTTAAATTAAAAGAAAACAACAATAACAAAAACAGATTAAAAAAATCTTTGGAATTCAATAAAAATTATAAAATTTGTTAGTTGAAGTATCTTTCAAGTATTAAGAATGCACAGCACAACAACAAAAACAGTTATACTGAATAGTATAACTACATATTTTCAAATAATCTAAGAAAAATTCAATTATGAGTGGCATTCGTTAAAATGTGCCTTTATCGCTGTGACATGTTGCTGAAAATTCTGATACTACACAACTCAAGCGAAAATATTTTTTGCTTAGAACACAATTTTTGTTCTCTTAAACTTATTCTTTAATCTCGAATTTTTCGGGTTGGGTAATTAAAATACATTTCGCTCCCTAAATTCACATTTTTCTTGCGCTTGCAAAAGGAATAGGAGCATAGCTCTATTGGAAAGTTCATCCCTGACCCTGACCATTAAGTTGAGAAATTTAAGGAATATTTTTTTGCAGAATGTACGTCCTTATGTGCGACTATATGTCCTTGCAAAAATCAGCCATAATGAAATGTGACACGGTGTTATGGGATGTTATTATTATATGATGGACTGTCGAAGCTGCAGTCAAAGCGTGATCTCAGCATTTAAATTGTTGTCCTTTATAGTACTCCCACATAAAAATAAACCAATTTCAGATTTTCGACACTAAAAATAATACGTAATATTTAATGAGTTAATTAGACTTTATTTCAGATTAATCGCAGGAGAAGTTCCTTATAATCAAAACTACAACCCTATTAATTTCCTCGTTTTCCAACTTTTTGTTGCAACGTTCTAAGGCGTAATAAATATATCACAAACCCGTGATATCACAAAATTGCCCTCCGTTCGAATTTGGTAGTTTCGTCTAAACGCTCACTAGGCAATATTGCATTAATTGCTATATTTTTTTGTTAGCGCTCGATAGATATATCCGGAGCACCTAATTTTCTATGTCAAAACATACGCGCGCTATTTTTGCATATAATTAATTTTTTAATTCCAAACTAATAGCATTTTAGTTAAAAATCGGTATACAAATATTTTGCTCTCGGGCGCCGCTATGGGAAATTTGAAAAGGCCTTTATTTTGTTAAATGTTAAAAGTTTGGTTATGAATCTATTTTTCATTTGAATAGTACAGTGACACTACGAGTAGTAACAGAATTTTGGATAGATGATTTCCCTTTCAGCGCTCAATAGCCCGGCCCGGATAGCGAACAAAAAACACAGCTAATGTCTACAATTTTCGGATTACCCCTAACATTCTTCCCCTTTTGTTGTTGTATTTCGTCTTAGCAGCAAAATTATAAAAACGTTAAACGAGCAACGGTTTTAGTCTGACGAGAGTATAATAGTCATTGAAGATTAAACTAAGGTTCTTCAGTGTAACCTGAATCGAAAAAGTAATCCTTGTGATAGTGTAGAAAGGATAAACCAGTGTCGAACAAACTTAATATTAAATTGTTTGCAAATTAATTCCAAGAAGTCATAAATATATTGATGTTCGAGGAGATTGTATCGAAAAAAATATAAACACTCCGCCTCACATGTTAAGAAACCTTAGTTTTTTTCTATAAATCAGATAATTTTTCCACTACATTGCGTAATTAACTCTTTCGCAGGCTTGTGTATTTAAATTTCAATGAAACAAAAACAATTTTTTTTTCTTGAACTCGAAAGGGTTAAATAAAAATCGTATCTTTAAACTGAAAAAGTAGTTTATTACGAAAATACATATTCCTTTGGCATGAAGCCACTGTAAAGAATAAGTAGACTGCTGAAATCTAAAACGGAGTTCACACACAAAAAAATTGCTTATTGTTTGCCTTAAGAGCGCTTCAAACGATTCAACTTGTCGGACCAAATGTTAGCTCAACCAATGGCAAAATTTATTTCTAAAAAATTCAATGTCATCATCTGCAACTTTGGTCACTCTGTTAGCTTAGTAAGTAGTGCTTGCTGTTATTCGGGGGCCCGGGTTCGATTGGTGGTGACCAGTAAAAAATTTGCGCCTGAGTGTTTTAAGGTGACATATTTTATTTATACAGTCGTGTGCAATATAATAGGTATTTCTATGATATTTTTAAATAATACATTTTTTTTTATAAAACCAATTTACGCCATCTGTGCAAATTAATGGAAAAATTTAAGCAATCTTGTTTAAAAAAATAGTTATTCGTTGCAATTAATTGATTTTTACAAAAAGATTTAACCATAACACCGTTAAAAATTTCGGTTGGATGGAATTACCTTCCGGAACTTGACTTCACACCGCCCGTTTTCGTATCCGAGCCAACCAAAATAGGGCGACCTGCGAAACACGTTTTATTGGCTCCAAAAATATCTCAGTATGTTCATACCAAACGAAAGAGTCATAAAATCATTAAACCATATCTAAACAAATCCACCTCCATAATAATCGCTAAAATAATATTGCATAATCCGCCATACCGGAAAAATACTACAATAATTTTCTATTGTTGTTTAGGTTCATACAAAATAGTATGCAGCCGCTCTTATTGTTTATTGGATTTAACCAATAAATTCACCCACGGCTTTTTATTTTATTGCAGACACTCGATAATTGATTTAAATGTTTTGAAATCGTAAAAAAATTTTATAATAAACTTTCCTGATTTGTATGATATGAAAAAATTATTGCTACACTGTGTAATCATAAATCTATAGTTAAATCGAATCGCGTAATTCATTTTTTTGAAATCCAAATATATAGAGAAATTGTCTTATGCAAAGGTTCAAATTTTTTTTAATTAACTGCATCAATACAATTATATCTTTCGTTAACAGATAGCTAAAATATATCTAACATTTTAATTTCACCTTGTGATCTTACAATATCTCAAAGGTGGGAAAGTAAAATTTTACAGAAATATATGGATTACGTATTGCTTCAACGTGAAAATTTTCTGTATTTTCCTTGTTGTGGGTTAATTAAAAATAATATTTTTACGATTTTTTAGGAGAGGTTAGATTCCGTACTATAAATTATATCTATAAAAAAATATCTACCAATGGAAGAAATTATTATTATTGTTTTTATTCAATGGTGCTATATCCCAGGTCCACCTCAAAAGAGATTACAGTAATCGTTTTGATTTCGGATATATGCACGATTAGTACATTGAATCCTAGGCAGCTCCCAGGTCCGCTGTATAAGGATTTCATCTCGTTTCATTTTTGAATTTCTTCTAACCGTAAGCAACTCGCTCTCCACTCAGTCACCGTTATATGGTTGTCGTGTCTCACGGGGGGGGGGGGGGGGGTGATTATCGTGATTAGTAATCAACACGACTTTAGATGGACCAGCTAGCCAGGAAGAGCTTAAATTGCCCTCAATTTGGACCATATGCAATACTTCTAGAGACCAGCAAGACTTCAGGATTTGTTTATTGGGTATTCATAAGATGATTTCAAGCATCTATAAGGGTCAAAAATGATAACGGAAATGGTTGCGGACTGACTGGTAGAGCCGGTTGCCTTGTTGTATGAATTTTAATTTAGCGGAGAGAACGAATCAACCAAGAAGTATTGCCACATTAGTATTGAATAATGCCTCAAACAGCAAACGCGTAAGAGCTTAATTGTTTGAGGCCAACTTTTTTTTCTTAAATGTTTTATTTATTCCACTACACCGTTTCGTCTACTTAGAGGAGCGGAACGACCGGTTTAACCGAAACGTTACAAACAGCACTAACCTCTTACGTGTTCGCTGTTTGAGGCTTTAGTTTGATCAAAGAAACTACAGGGTTTTCGAAGGATTACCACGACTTCTCCGTACGTAATGCATTCTGTCAGCCCAATTTATCATCACTTTTTCATATAAATTTGGCTGTATTTCATCAATAGCACGTTCAATGTTGATTTTAAATTGCTCAATTGTTGTTGCATTATCAGCAGAAACTTGTGACTTAACATATCTCCAAAGAAAGAAATCACTAGCTGTGAACCAAATCTTGAGATAATTTCATTACCAAATTTTCTTTTCAATAAATCGATTAAGGTGGCTGTGTGGCAGGTGGCACCGTCTTGTTGAAACCACATACCTTCCATATTATTCTCAACAACAGCAGGAAAAAAATCATTTAACATTGTTCTGTATCGTTCTCTATTGCCTGTTACTCTTCGACCATTTTCTTCAAAGAAATATTGACCAATCACTCCACCAGCACACCACACGTGACTTTATCTGGATGTAATGGTGTCTCAACAGTTTCGTGTGGATTTTCATCACTCCAAATTCTGCAATCCTGTCTGTTTACATAAGCATTTAACCAAAAATGAGCTTCATCACTGAATAAAATTTTTCGATAAAAATTTTCATCATTTTCAAGTTGTTCAAGAGCAAAATCAGAAAATAAACTACGTTTATGGTTGTTTTGTAAGGATGTAAACCCAAATCTTTCCTTAAAATTCTCCATTTTTTTGTTTGAGAAAGATTTAATTGTTGAGAACGACGTGGAACCGATAAATTTGTATTTTCTTTTACACTTGCTGCTACCAAATCAATATTCTCTTGTGTACGTGCATTTCTTTGTCGCACTGATCGTGTAAAGGAAATTCACTTTCAAATTTGTCTACAATACGACGAATAGTGAGTCGATTATCTGAATAATGTCGTTCATGAGTCCTTCTTAAATTTCTCTCAGTATTCACAAATGAGCACTGATTTTGATAAAACAATTTAACAATTTCTAAACCTAAGCGTGTATCTTGCCAAGTGCAAGTTAATGTAGTGTTCAATGTAGTGTTTTATGGTTAGGTTATGTATTAAATTTAACGAAATTATTATTTTTTGTGACGACATCTACAGTTTATTGGTACACCAGACTTCAGTGTACAAACTACATCGTTTAAGAGAGCAGTTTCGATGGAATTATTCGCGATTGAAGAATTCTTACAGAGCTTACCATTGACGATGATCAATTTAATACAATTTTCCATATCGTCGTAAATAAGATTTGGCCACTGGGTGTTATTCTGGGAAATGAACTAATGTATCAGAAAATCACAAACAACCCTCACTTGCTGAATGCAACGATGGATTACCAGATATACAGAGTAAAATATTTACAATGCAAAAATTAGGAAACAAGATTCAAAAATACAAATGAAAATTGTTCTGAAGCATAATCAACGAAGAAGTAAATAACCATTGAATACCGTTACTAAAGCTTCAACCAGCGAAAACGTAAGAGCTTAAGTTGTGCTCCGCGTTTGGACTACTTAGAGGGGTGGTACGAGCACCAAAATTGTAGAGGTCAGTTGTTAAAAATTTTACAAGAAAACAGAATAAAATAAAAATATTCTAATTTATTTCGCAAGTTTTAGCCACTTAAGTGACGGCTTTTTTGGAAAAAGTGAGGCCATAAATTAATTTCTTTAGAAAATAATTACCAAGTAATCTGAATATAATGTTTTTTTCAATTTTTAATAATTTTTTTTGTATGATATATCTTAAAATGATATATCTTATAATAAAAAGACGAGCAAGACTCGGACAAGTCAAAAAACAATCGAACTACGCACCCGAGTCACACTCGAGCAAATCATTCAAGTGGTTAATTAAGCATCAGACGCAACGTTACAAAATTAATTTTAAAGCCGGTTAAAATTTTGATTTTCCATGCACGTATTATGGTTTGCGTGTATTTGAAAGTTGACGATAATAACACGATGTTTTAAAAAACAAATATATGCGTTCAATGAAATTTATTTGACTTTCAATAAATTGATTACATATTTATTTTAAGAGGCATCATGAAATCAGAAACATTAACTTCATGCGTGTGAGGATGATCAATTTGCAACATCGAAACCAAACGTCAGAAATTCAACAATAAATCCTCATGAAAGTTCATTTTTATTGAGCCAACCAAGCCAACCAATCACCACTTATTTGAATATATGTATTTTAATTTTGTTTAACATTTTGTTTCAAATCAATCGGCGAATTAATAATGCGCGGCATACAATCGGCACTCGTAGAATAGCCTTTAATACCATTCTAATTTTAATTTCTAATTTTCGAGGGTATTCCTCAACCTTGGCTGTTAAACAAAAGCTGGCTTGAGATATACCATTCTTGTGGAAATGGGAAAATAGATAAAACGTATAAAACCTATGTATATAAACAATTGAGATGTATATAAAGTTGCGAAACTTGAAACTTTTTGACCTGCACGTTTTATCACATGGCCTTTCGCTGCGTAAACGTTAATTCCACATATTTTCGGCTTGGTGAATTTGCTAATTATTTTGCCGTCAACTACCAACGTAAATCTTTATCAAAGTAAAATTTTGGAAAGTATTTTTTTTTATTTTAACTGGCCTAAAATTGGTTTGTTTGACTTGAATTGAAAGTGAAAATATCGATTTTAGAGTTATACGTTTCGTGAAATGACAGAGCAGCTGACAGTTAAGAAAATAGACAATAACCATTCTTTAGAAATCAATATAAAAATATTAGGCCTTCATTTGCTAAAGATGAGAGTTCACCATCATCTGGAATATTTTTCAATTTCAATGGTTTTGCATCACAACAATAAAAAAAAAATTGAAAATTCCATTCGGTAATCAAACGATTCTGGTCCTAAACGTGTACAATTTTCTTGTACTCAAGAGATGCAGCATTGGAAAAGGTTCTATCAACCTGATTATGGAGGTGTATAATTTTCTTGTACTCAAGAGATGCAGCATTGGAAAAGGTACTATCAACCTGATTATATGATAAGTCAAAAATATGCACGCGTTAATGGCAATAATATTAAATAAGCGATAAAAAATTTACATATCAAAATATTAGAACCGGAATCGTCTGAACAAGGGGTAAATACCCGATCGCCTAGCAACCAAGCAATTTGTTACCGGAAATCCTGGTTATTAAATCAGTTTTACTAAGAAAATTTGAATTTCAAATTATATTTTTAAAAATAAAATTGATTTAATTTTTAATTTATTTCGAGTTTCTACCTCAATGTGCAGAAAACTAATCTCGCTGTAACCAATGAATAGGGAGTGTGGTGGGGGAGGGATTAGAGAGATGTGCATTTGACTGACAAGATCAGAAATGAAATTGTACTCTGGATGCGGAAGCAGCATCGGACATGTTTGCCATTTTTAGAGAATTGTTTACTTCATTTCTGCTACCACATCAAGTAGATTCATTTCATAGCCAATGCACCTGGTCATGCAACATTGAAATATGCTTATATCAAATTTGTGTTTTACCGCCATATCTTTTTCTACCAAAAAAAATGGTTCAATTAAAGTCCAAACCATCAAATGTGTGAGTAAAAAAAACAGTATGTAATGGCGTTTTTGATAAAAAAAATCGCTTCATTTTAAGTATAACCAATACAATTGTGTGTATAGTTATAGTGTTTTTTTCGGACGAAAATTAGTTTAAAAGGAATACACAAAAGTGTAAGTTGGTTAAAAACCCATGCAAAAATAAATTTTAGACATGATTCTTTTGCCTTACCCCAATTGTGTGGCCAGGCAGGAAAAGGGATATAACTAATTCGTCGTACAATCCAACGGTTATTAATCGGCTATGGTTAAATACTAATACCAAGGCTGTTTTTCAAATACCGACTTATTTGTAGACACCAACTTATTCAATAAGCGCTCGACTTATTTGAATAAGTACGTCTACACATGTCTCCCTAATTGTGTCTTGACTAAATGCAGTTTGGTGCTTTTTTATTTTCAAATCTAGTGGCAACGACCAGCATGTCAAGAAAATTATTTTCCACTTGACCGACTTGTTCAAGATGGCGTCAAATAAGTATATAATAAGTCGGCGTTTGGAAAACACACCAAGACATAAATTCTTTTTTCTTCTAGACTGGATACGTGGAATCTCATGAATATCCAAAAATGAAAAATAGTAAAATACATAAATTCGTAAGAAATTCATTTATGTTTAACCCTAATGTGAGTGAAGAAAAAATATCTTAATTTAAGTGATTAGTACCTACATGCATTTTGTCTGGAAATTTAATTTTTCTACGTTCGTCCAAGTTGTAACATTTCTCAGTTTTAAGTATGATTATTGTAATCTATTAATTGAACTAGAAGTTCTCACAAAATTTAAGGTTTTTATTGTGACTAAAATATATAAAAATAGACGTCTAAAAGTGTAAAATGTACCAGGCTCGTTACTCACATTACGGTTAGTACAAAAAAATTACAAAATATTCCATAAAACAACAAATTTAAAAAATTATATTTATAAAAACAAAAAAAAATCGGCTCTTCGACTCATTCGGCCTTGTGTAATTCGGCCCGTTTACCCATTCCGAACTGACGTAAATAAATATAAATATTTTTATGACATAAAAGTAAATCGCATCCTTAAGTTTGATTTTACTAAATTTTTATACCAACCGATAAAAGTATAAAAAATTAGGTTGGCTGTTACTTTTATCGCATAAAGGATAAAGAACCAAATGGCATAAATCAGCGATACAAAAAATGAAGTCCGATGCTAATCTGTATTAATCTGTAAAATAAGACATATTTACGTCAAAAACGCATTGTTTGGTTTGCTTTCATAAATATTTGTTATGACATTAAAGTAAATCGCATGCTTCGTTTGATTTTATTAAATTTATGTACCAACCGATAAAAGTATAAAAAAGCGCTTGGTTGGCTGTTACTTTGGGCACAAGTTTCATACCTATTCGAATAGGAATAGTTTTTCCCAAAGTACCACAAATAAATTGCTACAAAAAAATCGCACCAACCCATGCATAACCAAATCTTAAGTGTGTAGTACTAAACAGCTGCAATTGTCAGACTGGAGTTGCGTACAATCATTATTGTTTAAAAATTAGGGATAATCAAGAGCCCTCACCTCTGTATTTGACAGAACATCTTCATAAAACATCAAAATGACAAACAAGGCAATTTCATGTTTTGAATTGATTGAGCTGCACACCTCAAGAGAAACTAGCTTTCATGCTCAAAATGTGATATGTGGATAGCAACGATCAAGCCGAGTTACATACTTTAACATCAAGCTTAATTCTAAAAGACATTAAAATTATCGACAAATTGAAATTCCATTAACTCCCTAGATCTGAACAGTTCTTTCATCAGACGAAATAGGCTTTTTATCACCGAAACACAAACGGAAGCTTACTGTTATCAGAAAGCGAATTCACAACAATTTAACTAAACAAATATTTTAAAATAATTCTGAACTCGTCTGAATATTTATGAACTTGGAAAATATCTTAAATTTTGGTTGCATTATAACAGAAGAAACTTCCTGAGTCAACAAGCAACTGAAATACCTTACTGTCAGAAGGATCAGAATAGCACGTAGTAGGTTTGCTTCAATCTGTCTTTTAAAATCGTCTTCACCAATAAATGCCCAGTAGCTACCCCATCCGTCCAAAAAGTTTATTAAAAAATCTTATTATCGAAGGATTTGACAAGCTCGAAATTAAACAATAAAATTCGATTAGATATAGTGGCGGACATAAAACAAACCGCTGTCACTAAGTGGCCAATCCCACATTATAAATAGACCGGACCGAAATGATTGCTTTAATTTAATTAAGCAAACCGTGAGATACAAATATACAATAAACCACATTCTACCATAGTTATCATATCAACTATATATACTAACTACGTATTTACATATTATGCTAATTTAACAACATTATTTGTATTATACAGCAGATGATACATTGTTGTATATTAATTTTCACTTTTGTTATACATATTTGTCGTATGTTTATTGGAGTTAAATCAAATCATTTTCATAATACTACTATAAATAAAATAAATGTCCATTGTTTGGTTTGCTATTATTATCTAAATGAAAACAGACAATACATTTTGCTGATATATCATAATGCAAGATATTGTTTCTCTATCTAATCCAATGTCTAAAAGAAATATGACTTCTTATTTTATCGTTCTATTGATAATTTATATCAAATCTAAATTACATTCAAATAATTTTGATCAATAAAGTTGAACGTTTTATTATTATTGTTTTGATATTTAATACGATTTTATTGCTTGCAGAGGAGAAAATACATAGCGGGAATGATACAACAAATAAATCGAAAACTCCAAAATGTTTTTGAACTTAAATTTGTACGAGCAAGTGTATTGGGGATCACCCAAATCTTTTGCGCATTGATATATAATTTAATTTTGTCCCATGATGAAATTTATTATGCTGGTTTGCTTCAGCTAACACCGTTCTCCACCATGTCAGCGCTGGTCTTCCTAATTTTCTCCAACGCCCAATTCCGAATTCTCTTGTCTGAACCGAAGAAGTTCTTTCTTTCATGTGTGATCTTGATTGGCAAGAATTATCGTATCAGCCATCTAAGACGTATTTCGATATTTCACATCCATCCAGTACTGATTTTACACAGACGTTGAACATTTGAAGGTTTGTGTTTTTAAAGGACCGGTTGTATTCCAAATTTTACAAAACAAATCGAACGTGTTACTTGATTTGTTGATGCATTGGCTTAAATTGGGAGGTACCGAGTTCGAATTCCGATAGGGGTTTGGATGCAAAAGGAAATTTTCATCAACAGATTTTCGATCTGTGATTAAAGGGAACACAACTACGACCCTCTATCGGTGTGCAAAACACATGGGCCGACCCATATTCTATGTCCAGTATAGGCTGGTATGGAGGTATGCCATGCGCAGATAGTAACTTAAACTGGTCCTATAGCCGTACGACCACCAGTTGGCGGATGATGCGTAAAGTAAGACGGAAAAATAAACCGCGAACGAACAGGGACTGCTTCGGCCCAAAACAGATAGCATGGATTACAAAAAAAAAAAAAAAAAAAAAAAAAAATCAAGTTAAATTTTTTTTATTTCTATGTATACTGCGGGTCGCGGCCGAAAGATAAATTCTGTTCATGTTTTACCATGCCGAAAAAGGGCCAAGAAGTTCATTCTGATTGGTTGAATGTGACACGGGATGTTCGGTGCAAAAAAATTATCGGATATGTAAATCCACCGTTATGGAATTCCTGTCGCAGGTCTCTATATTGCGATACCAGATATATGTATATCGTCTGCATACACCGGACCGATTTATTGATATCACTGAATGCCAGTCGGGGTTGCATTATCTAAATTTGCGCATCCAGTTCTTTTATAAACAGTAACGCATCCCTGTACATTTCTTTGATGAGTTCCAATATTTTCTTGAGAATGCCGATTTCGCACAATAACTTCCAAATTTCGCTTCTGTTTATGCAATCGAATGTACAGTCCCTGTTCAATGAATTATGACACTACATATTAGTATTTTGGAAATACCTAATTTCTGCTATTGTTTTATATTTTAAAATATTTCAAAGTAATCACACATACATCTGTTATTGTTTAAATTATTTTACGACATTCTTGAAAGGCCGCAATAAAATTATTATCTGGAAAAGGCCTAAAAATTCAATAGCATGCATATTTTACATTTACTTTATCCTCTCAATTTATGTTTGACGCGCGGTTTTTAATAATTTTGTGACTGAGCTAAAGTAATAAATAATCTACGTTGAGTGATTTTTTATCAATTAGTTAAACAACTTGTGTTTTAGTTAAAGTGTGTGTGTGTATGTTTGGAAAGTCTAGACTGAGGCATTTTCAAAAATGGGTCGAAAAAAGGACCTACGCAGTGAAAAACCCATGCTATCAGAGCATTATTAAAAACAAAAAACCATTCATACCGCGAGATTGCAAAAATGGAAAAAGTTTCTTGCTCATCAGTAAGTAATTTGGCAAAGATTCTTCAATCTGGGGGTACATTTTATGAGACCAAGAGAAGAAACTGTAAGAGGATCAGGAAGACAATGCCCAGAACAGACCAGAAAATTATTCAATCAGCCTTCCTTAGAAAAGTGCAGACCAACGACGAGCGAGATACAAAAACTCCTTAGTGAAGAAGAGATAAAGATATCAGCGGTGACATTGCGGCGATGGCTATATGAAAATAATTTGAAATGAAGGGGTCCAGCAAAGAAACCCAGATTAGCTGAAAAATACGGAAAAACGTTTTATTTGGGCTAAACTTCATAAACTCCGGACAATCTACGACTGGAAGAAGGTAAATCGAATTTTAAAGCACTCATTATATTTCAGGTGCGCAACTAAGTTTCCGGGTTTCACACATAGATAGTCCTAGCGACACATCTAGTTATCATTTATGGAAGAAGTTGTGTTTTGTTCATAGCGTGGACAGTTGTTAACGATAATCAGTTGTAATACCAGCACGTATCGCAACGCAATATTTTTTCTAAGAACGAAAATGTCGAGTTTTGTGCCAAACAAACCGCAGTATTTCCAAACGTTTATATACTATAGGAAAAACTCAAAAGAAGAGAAAATGGGTGCCGCATGAGTTGACTCAGACAAATAGAAAATCGAAGAGCCACTTGCGAAATTTTGCTTTCACGGCTTGAACGAAAGAGTTTCCTGCATTGAATTGTTACGGGAGATTAAAACTGGATCTTCTTAAGAACCCCAAACGCAAAATGTCGTGGCTTTCACCTGGCTTCGGACGGTCTTCTTTCTGACTCTGCGTTTGATGAGACCAGAACAGAATAGTGTACCTACTATGAGTTGCTGAAACGTGACGATACTGTCAATGGGAAACGCTACCGTCAACAACTCATCAATCTGAACCATGCATTGCTCGAAAAACGGCCAGACAGGGACACGAACGAGTGATATTGCAGCACAACAACGCTCCATACCATCGCATTCCCATCGTCCAGAACAACATCAAAACGCTGAGATGGGATCTGTTTCCGCACCCGCCTTTTTCGCCATTCCTGGCCCCCTCGGATAATCACTTGTTCCGGTCGATGGCGCATGGCTTGGCAGGGCTACACTTAGGCAGTTTCGAAGAAGTGCAAAATTTGTTGGATGAATAGTTACGGTCCAACGACGCGTTGTTTTATCGTCGTGGTATTCATGTATTGACAATACTTTGAATAAACCATTTTTTTTACTTCTATTGAAATTTTTTATTTTTCAAAAGACCATTTAGTTGCGCACCTAGTATTTTGAAAAATTAAATAAAAACACACGAAATTAAAGTTTTTTTTAAATTTATAGGTTATATTTAGTGACAAATGCAGGCTAGAGGCCGTTACAGAATCGGCCCAGTCCGTCAGAAGGAGACCAGGAGAGAGGTTTAGGAAGGACTGCGTAGTCAGGAGCATCATTAATGATATGAAGCTGCATTCGTGGAGATGGGCCTGGTCCAATATACTTCGTAGAGGAAACCATGAAAAAAGAATAATATAAAAAGGTGTTAACAGACGTCTTACTTCCTTACATGAGGTTGCTACCTCAATGCCAATACTCTTACACTTTTATTATGGAGCTCCTTACAATACCGCAAAATTAATAGAGAATGTCCTACTTAACCAAAATATTGACATCCTTTCTTGGCCTGGCAATTTTCCGGATTTAAACCCTATCGAGAATTGTTGAGCCTTACTAAGTCCAACGTATATAAAACCCCCAATCCTACAGTGTTCACTCTAAAAAAAATATTGAAAACATATGGAGAAATAGTGATCAAATTCGCAATATGATCAATACTAACGGTAGTTTAACCAAATCTAAATTATTTTCCAATTTATGTATTCTAAATTATTTAATTTTAAAGAATTAACGCGGGTTTTACATCAAACGAACATGCATTAAATATATTTGATAAACTTTTTATGATTCTTACGACATCTAGTAGGCATTGTTAATACTCTAAATGCCAAAATTTTGAATTGAAAATAAAATCATTAAAGCATTGCAATACAGTTATGTCTACTAAAAGTTCTATTTATTAACTTTTAATAGAAATAATAAATTTATTATAATGTCTGAACGAAAAATCGAAACACGTCTGTCTGACGATGTCAAACCTAAAGTTACTAGTATCATGTATTTTACAATCTCTAACTTAAAAAATTATGGCCCTTTTAACTTCGAATAGAAATTTTATCGCATGAAAAGGTTACCGTATTATACAAAGCTGCTAATTATCGCTGAACATTGTTGTTCGTTAAGTCCGTAATTGCGTAAATCTAATGATATTCTATATTGGCAAATATATTCGTACAAAATAATAAAATTGAACAAACATGTGCATGTTATTATTTATCTGTCACAATTATTTGAATATTTTGACATGATTGAAAACTCGAATTACCCGATGCGCTCGTATTATAAGTGAAATTGCCTGCTGTAATAACTTTAGTTTCTTCAACACTCACATTCTTTTTACTAAGCGCTTGTTTAATAAACTTTTGAGTTCGATAAGTTAATTCTTTATCCAAGTTTTTATAGAATATTAAATTCGCTAAAAAGTTCATAAATCGCATGGCTTTAAATTTTTTTTTATTTTTAAATCTTAAATAATATCAAAGTTTTTAAAAATAATCTTTATTCATATTAAAAACAACTACAAATATTGTTTTTCGATAACAAAAATGTTTATCAAACAAAAAGTTTACTTGATGTAAAAGCCGCGTAAAACATTTAAAAAAAATCATGTTTTTATTTATACATATTTTGATAAAATACTAGTTTTCACTACATTAATAGTATTCGTAATTCAATGAACAGGGACTGCAAGTCTACCAAGAATCGGTATTATGATTGATGGCCAATTATGATTTTTTCGATAGTGTTTTTTTTTTGATAATTTCAAATCATATTATTTATGATGTAGTTTTGTTTAGATGCCAAAGAAAAACAATAAAATTTTCTGATTGAAATTGTTACATGAAATTGATAATAATGGAATCAAGCATCGCAGTTTTTATAAATAAAAGGGACGATGACTCAGAAGAAGAAGTAACCCCAGTTTACATTATAAGAAAACGGCTACGTGATAGTTCGAATGTGCTGGATATGTCAAATAAAAGGTAAATAAAGATTCGCGTTATCTTTTTGAACAAAATTATTATTTTTTAGTTTCATTAATCTGTTTAGAATATCAAAACAATTGTTTATTGATATTCTTAGTGAGGTTGAATCTCATTGTCCTCAAGCAGAGAAAATAGATGCTATACACCCTATTATAAAATTTGCGATCACGTTACGGTTTATGGCTGAAGGATTTTATTTACTTTCTCGGTAGAAGAGAAATAAATGTTTGCACAAAATCATTACGGGTGATAAAAAGTGGATTTTGTATGATAATCCTAGATACAGAAAACTGTGGGTTGATCCAGACCAGCCCATCAACATCAGATGTGTCAAAATGGCTCGATGACTATTTTGCTTCGAACCCCCCAAATTTCTATCGCAAAAGAGGCATTCATCATCTATCTGATAAATGGCAAAATTCCTTAGATAATAATGGCGAATATTTCGATAGTTAATGCAACAATTTGTAACAATTATTTTCAATAAAGATGAAATTGACCAAAAAAGCAGAGTTTCTACTTGCACACCTAATATTTATATGCATCTTTCAATCGACCATCGATTCGCTCCCGCGGAATCTATAATCGACGTGAATATCGAGAAAAAAACAATATCGAAAAATTTCATAATCGCTCTTTTTCGATACTAACGAAGAAAAAACAATATCGAAAAAAGCATAATAGGCCCCCCGTTGTTCGTTAATTATACACTCTCCTCTCTTTCTCTCAAACAACTATTTTCATTTACATAGTTGTTGATTTCTTATAGTTAAACCTTCATCCACGTGCATATCCACACTAGGGTAACTTCAATCCGGTAACTTCTTCGTGCCTTTCCCCATTACCTATAAAGCCGGATTTTTTGCAATAAAACCGATTTTGTAGATAAAGGGGGAAAAAGGAAGAAGTTATTGGTAATAAGTTTGTACATTTTTGAATGACCTTTTCAAACATTCATGTTTCTATTAGGCTCTAGAATATCTTCAGTACATTTTCTACGAACTGTAAATTCATATTTCTTTAGATTTTCCGCCATGACACGTTTATAACATTTGCTGAAGGCATTCAGGGGTGCTATGTTGTAACATAACTGTTTTCGATATTTATCGAATATTATATCTCTTTTTCCTAAAACAAAATTGCTTGTCGTTTCACTTTTCAATTTTGCTTTCTATATTGCGATCAGACACTACTAGAATAAATTGTTTATTTATCTTTTTTGTTTTTCGATAAAGTATCACTCTTACGCGGGTTTTACATCAAACGAACATGCATTAAATATATTTGATAAACTTTTTATGATTCTTACGACATCTAGTAGGCATAGTGAATACTCTAAATCTGTCAGAATTTTGAATTGAAAATAAAATCATTAAAGCATTGCAATACAGTTATGTCTACTAAAAGTTCTATTTATTAACTTTTAATAGAAATAATAAATTTATTATAATGTCTGAACGAAAAATCGAAATTGGTCTGTCTGACTCGATGTCAAACCTAATAACTGTTAGGAGTATCATGCATTTTACAATAATCTCTAAACTAAAAAATTATGGCCCTTTTAATTTCGAATAGAAATTTTATCGCATGAAATGGTTAACATATTATGCAGAGCTGTTAATTATCGCTGAACATTGTTGTTAGTTAAGTCCGTAATTGCGTAAATCTAATGATATTCTATATTGGCAAATATATACGTATAAAATAATAAAATTGAAGAAATATGTGCATATTATTATTTATCTGTCAAAATTATTTGAATATTTTGACATGATTGAAAACTCGAATTACCCGATGTACTCGTATTATAAGTGAAATTGCCTGCTGTAGTATCTTTAGTTTTTTCAACACTCACATTCTTTTTACTGATTTAGCGCTTGTTTAATAAACTTTTGAGTTCGATAAGTTAATTCTTTAACGAAGTTTTTATAGAATATTAAATTCGCTAAAAAGTTCATAAATCGCATGGCTTTAAGTTTTTTTTAATTTTTAAAAGCTTAAATACGATCAAAGTTTTTAAAAATAATCTTTATTCATATTAAAAACAACTACAAATATTGTTTTTCGATAGCAAAAATGTTTATCAAACAAAAAGTTTACTTGATGTAAAAGCCGCGTTAAAATAAGTAGGTGATACAAAAAGAGTAGAACGACATAATGTTTATTCGAATAGGTTGAGATCGCAATAGAAACAATGTAATTGAAAAATGGGAAAACGATAAATGTAATTAGCGATGGAAGAGATGTAATTTTCGATAGTATCGAGAAACCCAGCCCAGGAAGTTTTTATTGTAGTCTTGGTAGCCGAGCTCGTTGGTGGCAGTCTTGCCATATTCTTCTTCTGTTTGCTCCCATTTCTGATCGATTGAGCTGATTTCGTACTTTGGGAGCTGCAGTTGAAAGTTGTCTCTTATATCAATAATTTTTAATCTCTTAATGTTGAATACCCCTGATTTTATTATTATTCATCACCGCCGATTTGACCTTGAGCGTGACGAGGATTACATTATTAAGTAAATGACTGATCAGACATCTTTCAACACCCTTTCTTGAACTGTTCTTAATAAGATTCATCATCTGAAAGAATATTATTTTTTTGGCCGGATGGTCTGTTGCCTTCATCCTTAAGACACGCTAAAGCGTAAAACCACTAATGATTCTCATTCAAAAATTTCTCATCTTATCAATTTTTTTGTCGATTTGCAATGACGGATATCTGTAATTAAAGAAAATCGCTAAACCAATACGTATTCCAAAACTGTTTGAACGCATCTTTTTACACAAATTAGAAGTGTTCCTACTTGATTGTTTTATTTAAGTTGGGCGGGTCCTTGGTTTCCCAACTCAATTTCTACTGTGAATATAATCCTATCTGGAACGCAGATATCAAGTGCGTTCTACGCCAAGTGCATCAACATATTGGGCAGCCACACGAGGAGTTCCACTACGCAGTCACTTACGACTAACATTTTTCACCTTGTTTATCAATGAAGACAACATATTTTATAAATGATACTGTGCTTACTCCTTTCGAGCTTTGGGAGTCAATGATAATGAAACGAACGTTAAAGACCATATTGGAATATCATCAATAAAGCAAATACTATTATTGGTTTTGTCAAACTTTAGCAATAATTTCAATAAGAAAAAATTGAATTTTAGTAATCAACCACGAATATCTTTGTGAATACATAAACTATTCATAAAACTTTTTTTAAATACATATTAAGGATTGGATTAAAAAATTAATTACCTATATAAATTTAACTATTTTAACCTTTACATTTTGCATCATAAATTTTTAACGAGATTTTTATATTTTTCATATAATTAATTGATATAATAAAAATTCATAACAGAAATTTTTGAAGTTACCGAATTAGTCAATACTAACAAACAAAAGCCCTACCGAATAACTTTATAATAGACGACCAATCTAATCACTTGAATTTTGTAGAAAATTTGTACTTGATTTGATTTTTAAAAATACGTTTTTCATGACACATTTATTTACATGAATCGTCGCAGCACCCAGTACAAATTTTCAGGACTCGGTTACATCCTAGTATAAACACATACCTTGCGGCCTAAGACAATTTTCTTATGGCAAACAATGTAACAACAAAATTAACAAACTTTTGAAGTTAAATACGATTCTAACAATCTTGCTTGAGTTGCTAAATTCCGGTTCAAATCGCACATAGTATTTCCAGATTAAGTCACACAATTCCAGCTAAAGCCTGTACAATAAGCCACAAAATTTGTGTATACATAGTTGTAAATTATATAGGTATGTCAAGTAGTCTATATGGACACAAGCATATCTGTTGTTAATAACGAGTTCAAGGTAGAATATTAAGTAATAAATGACGAGTGATGCATACATTCCATGCAAAGTAAATAAATATTGTTAAATGTATAGGCTCTATTCTATAGTCTTCAATTTCCATTTAACAAAATAATTTTTTATAAATTAAATACAAATGTTAGGTTATAATAATAGAAGTTTATAATTACAAATTGCTCATCGCTCGTTTAAAAACATTGTTCGTACTTACTAAACAATTTCTGCACTGAATCAGTTACAAATGCTAATTAAATTAACATAAACTATAATTACCATATTTTTGGTTTATGACTTGCATCTTATATAAAACTCTAAGAATAGTATTCAATATATTGCAAAAACATTAAAACAATCAACTACTATACATTTGTTGTAATGCAAATATAGTTTTATTGAAGGAAATTTCCGAGTGGCAAAAACATCAGGTCAAAAAAATTTTGAACACTTCATCTTCAAACAGAAAACATCAACCAAACACAAAGATTAAAAACAATTTGGTAGCGTGCTGTTGATGCATACGTGACAAATGTTTCGTTTGCACATAAATCATAACAACACACACACACATTTTTATCTTCATATATCTATTGTTGTTTATGAAGAATACATACAAAACCAAATGCAACCAACTTAAAATTTATATATCGGATGTACTCTCGCTTTATACATCTCTAAGAACAAATTGATAACAATTCAATATTTTGCTTATTTTTATTATTTTTTCATAATATCAATTCAACCAAATCCACAAAGTGTAACAAAACGAAATACCCTTGAAACGATTGAATCATTTACTGGAAATCTCTGAATCAATTCAGATACATTACATTACAAGCTTAGTTTATTACATATGCTACGTACATATACATATACAATAGAAAGAAAATCTCTATTTCATGTTGGGTAAAAACGAATGAACATTAACTGCAGCTTATAAAATTTATAGTAAGTGGGGTATCTCATGTTTTATAACTAATAAAGATAATTTAGATGTAAAGGGCGACGAACCGGTGTCGTATTGTGGCCAGCTATAAATACCTACATATATGCAAGCTATTTGAAAATGGTTGCGTATGCCTATACCAGCCTCCTTGATTAAAATATTGTGATAATTCTGTTCCAGTTCTATCTCAAAATAATTTATTTTCGATACTTGAACGAAATTTGGTTAAGAGAAGTTATGTAAATTTCCCTGCAGTGGCACTATTCTGGCCTGCCCTGGGAATAGAGAATTGGGAAAAATATTTTCATAGCATTTTCATACAAATTGTATTTTTCTGGCCTGCTGAAGGAATAACGTTAGTGCAAAAAATTTTAAAACAAAGTTAATTGGGAAACTTTTGATCCACAAAATTTTTATAGGGAAAAATATTTTCCCTATAAAAATTTTGTGGATAAAAAAAAATATTTTGTTTCGAAAATTTTTACACCATACTGATTCACTCAGTAGGCTATAAAAATACAATTTAGACAAAAATGCTATGAAAATATTTTTTCCAATTCCCTATCCCCAGGGAAAACCAGAATAGTGCCACAGAAACATCATTGACGGCCATTAGATCGAACGATCACAAAAATACTTCAAAATTTGTTGCGACGATGAAATTGGCATGAATCAGTCTAACAACATGCCGTGGGCAACTTAGAAAATGATCCACCCTTAATAAAAACAAAATGGTGAAAAATTCCTAAAAAATCAAATAATGTAAGAAACAAAAACGAGTATTTTTAAATGTTCATTTTATTCTAGTTTTAATAAAACAAAAAATTGATTACTTCACTATCAGTAGCAACAACAAATAACACATTCTGGAAAATAAATTAACCCTAATGTGAGTGACGTGGGTACCTGGGTACCTTTTGCATTTTTCGACGTCTATTTTTGTATGTTTTACTCCCAATAAAAATTTTAAATTTTATGAGAACTTCTAGTTCAATTGGTATAGATTACGATCATACTTAAAAATGAGAAATATTACAACTTGGACGTACTAGGAAAAAATAAATTAATCACTCAAATTAAGATATTTTTTCTTCACTCACATGACGGTTAAAAAATCATATCACAATGAAATTGGTCCATGTTATTTTACAGTTATAAAGTGTCAACCAAACAAAAAAAGTCTTAAAGTCTTACTTCAGTATTTTGTTGGAAACTCTTTCTGCTTAATAATTAATTTTAAGCGGTATATTCGGGGCTAATTTTATCCCATTCATCTCCAATAAGACCCTTTTAAAATCATTTTTATTGAATATATTATGTTTCCTAATTTCACACTCCAATTTATGCCATAAATTTTCAATTATATGTAAATCAGGCGATTGTGGTAGTGTTTTGGTTGTTCTAGGGCAATTATACAACAGCCATTCTCGTACAATTCTAGCCGTGTGCTTGGGATCGTTATTTTGATAGAAATGAGAAGTGTCTATAATACCAGTTTATCAGCACTCTGTTTTAAGTTTTTTTTTAAATATATTTAAATATTGATAAAATAACGACATGTTTCCAGAACGAAAAATCTTTCATTCGATAGTTAGGGCGAACTCCAACCTAACCTTGTTATTGTTCTCACTAACGAATGGCATCTTCCTGGCCATTCTACCATGTAAACCACTTTTGTATAGGACTCTTCAAACCATTTCAGCATTGCAAAATTTTTTTAGATGTTGCTCCACCATATTTCGAAGATTCGGTGCGCTCAATCGTGGGTTATTCTTCGATGTGTTCGCAATCCAACGTTCATCACGATCAGAAAACAGCTTTTTGGAGCTTATTTTTGGCTTATTAATAATTCTTTTCTCACTCCACACCTCCCAATAATATTTTGAATTGTTGTGCGGTCTTTGCTAACAATTTTCGCGATTTCCAGATGACTCCATTTTTATAATACGCAATAATTAATTTTCTGAGACCGACTAAATGGCAAAGCGGTTAAAGCTTTGGCGTTTGGATCGGGAGGTACCGGGTTCGAATCCATCCCGGTTCTGGCAGGATGCCAAGTGAAATTTCATCAACAGATTACGATCTGTGGTGAAATGTAACACATCTACGACCCCCTCTCGGTGTGCAAAACTCATGGACCGACCCATCTTTGAAAATGCATGGAGCTCTATGCAAGTCTTAAATCGGTCCTATAGCCGTACGTTCTCGAGTTGACTGAAAGGCGTAGAGTAAGGACGGCAAAAGCAAAACCGCGAATGAGTAGGGAGAGCCTTGTGCCCCAAAACAGATTGCATTGATAAAAAAAAATTGCAACTCAATTGACGTGCGAGGTCCTATTTTTCGGTAGTTATTAATTGTAGTTATTGCTATTAAATTCACTTTTTTTCAACAGAAATCTAATAAGCTTTTATTCAAATATACAGGAAACCCTCCAAGAACACGATTAATTAATTCAGAATTCTTTAAAACTGCGTTGTTCGAAACTACAAAAAATAAAATAAAATAAATGTTACATTTTATTTTTGTTATGATATACAAAAAGCAAAATAAAAGAAAATAACGAAAATCGTGTTGTTTGAAACCGTGTAATTTTAGGAAATGGGTATCCGTGTTCTTAGAAACTGTGTTCTTCGAATACCGTGTTCTTGGAGGTTAACTATATTTTGTTTTGTGTATTGTTTAATTTTTTAGAAATTTTTCACGATTTTTTTTTTTTTTTATTAAGGGTGGACCATTTTCACTGTGACTCACTGTAAATGAATAATTGTATAAAACGCTTTTGTGTGAATTGTATTTTTGACGAATGAGGATTTTAAATTCGAATGAAAGCTGTTATTTACATTTTTGAAATCATACAGAAATGATCTACAACGAATTTTTGATAATGTTCTGGATTAATTATTGTAAGTGAAACATTTTTGTGAGTTAGCATTTTGTATACACGTTTCAATGTATTGATGGCATTTCAATGATATATAATTGGAATTTATTTAGAATTTTCGTGTCATCATTGCCACCGGAGAAGTTAAATTACTTCTGGAGAAGGCCCAGTAGTAGATTCAGAAAGGGGGAAAAATATCAGGTTTCCCCTATTTTATAGTTGGATATTATGATTTTTGGCTTTTCTGCAATGAGTTTTTTTCTAGTTATTCCTCAAACGTCTAGTTATGCTTATTTCTCTGTATCAGTTGGATCAACTTAAAATAATTGGGTTAAGTTAATTAACTTCAGTGGAGGAAGGACTAAATTAAACAAAAGATGTGTAGCAGATAATTTATTAAACTAGTATTTATTCGGACGATTAAAATTAAATGGAACCCTTTGAAATGATTTAATTAGGATTTAAGCAGATTTGGAACGATTTGGTTATGAAGAGACGATTGAGGATGACTTCTTGAGATAATTTGTAACGGTTTTATAAGATTTGGAACGATTGCGAATTGGGACGATTCGGAACCCTTCTTTTCAAAAAACTTGCAAAACCTTATTGACGAATTATTTTAAAACGCTTTCCTCTTTCAAGCGTGGAAGGAGCTCCTTGGGACAAAACAATCCTTAATATAAGATCGTTTTGTTCATCATATAGAACTTATCCAATAGAAGACCTTGGTAGCTCGATTATGAACACGGTATTATGATGATATTTCACAATTACCCTGAATAAGGCTCCTTTCGTCTTTTAAAATCCATAAGATCTTTAAAACATCACACCATTTTTCATTCTACTGGTGCAGCATCCCATGTGAAAATTTGGCCGTATTATTTGAATAAACGATTACTGCTTGAAATTTGTTGCTCTCTTACAATAACTAAAGGTTTCTTTGCAGAGCAGACTACTTCTTAAATACTGATACGAATTTCGGCTTAAGCTAATGAATATATTTTAGAATGCCATTTAAATTCTACAGTTAGTATTACGCTGAACCGCGACTAGTACAAAAATATTAATTCATAGTCCAACAAATTGCACTATACTTTAAGGCTTAATAAGGTAAAGTGCCATTCAACAATTCAGACAAAAATGAGACCGAGGAAGAATGAAGTAAGAAAATATTACTAGAGCCGTTCTTCCAGTTCCGTGCAAAAATTGGTCTTGATGAATTAGTTTTTAGGATATCAGGCACAAAATTACATAACCTAGGTAACATTCCTTACGAAAATTCCAGTTCACAATTATCCGAACTCGCAAGAGTACCTAGCGTTTTTTAAGCAAATCCAAGTGGTCCACTCTACTATAAATTAATATTCTAGCCACTTTATGTATATGTACATATAGATATTTCATTGCCGGATTTGAGGAAAGATATGATCCATTATTCTTTCTGTGAATTAACAACTTTTGGATTGCAATCACGATAACCAGTAGAATATCCAAATTTTTGAGTCTTACCTTTTTGAGAATTATGTACATATTACCGATCATCCAACCGGACAAGTGGTGCAGTGGCTAAAGCTTCGGCACTTGGACCGGGAGGTACTGGGTTCGAATCCTATCAGAGGCTAGAGGCAAATCGAATTTTCATCATCGATTACAGTTGGTTAATAAACACAACTAAGACCCTCTGATGGAATGCAGAATTCAGCGCCGACTCCACCGTCCACGTCAATTGTACAGGTTGACATGGAGCTTGCAACGTCCAGGTGGTATAGTGTAGTTGTGTGAGTAGGTGAATGGGTTAATGATGTGGCCTAGCCTACAGTTAATAGGTACTACTTAAACCAGTTCGTAATCTGGTAAGATTATAGGAGCAGCGACAGTAAACACTAGGTAGCCTTCAGCTGGTTGCGTCCGTCGAGTGTTGTGCTATTCGACGGTCCAATCTTTCTGAAATCTCAAAATATGTGGCCTAGATCCAAATATTATAATAATACGAGTATATGTATATTGAATTTCCAATGATTCGCTGTTTGGTACGGGCTTTCGATGAATCAATGTTTACTAATTAAAGTTCTTCGCCAGATTGCAAATCATAAACTACACAAAAACGTCTGCTTTCATTTCAATTCCGGTGCTCCACCCCTACCATATGGTAAACAAGTTAAATCAAATACAAAACAAAACAGCACAATCCATTTGTGTGTAGTATAAAGACATGGATATAAAAATGTACATGGAAATGTAATTACTGTTGCACTTTTCGATTCGTGTGTGGAGTTTGTTAGAGGTTGATCCAAGAACAAAAGAAAACTGCAAAATAAAAAAAAACTATCTATTGTGGTGCTACAACAAAAATGTAAGCCTACATAAAAAATTATATAGCCCTTCCCGATGCAATGCAAAATTGTTTTAAAATGACGTATAGCTGCGGGAGATAATGAACCATTGTTTCAAAAACGATTTTGAAAATGGGGCATAACTCCGATTCGATTAACGCACAACTATTTTGTGTAACTTTCTTAACAATTTTACTTAAATCGTAAAATTTAAGTTAGAAAACAAAAAGTTAAAATTGTAAGATCTATAAAAAAAAATTGACAACTCGACATAACCTCACATTCACACAAACACAAATTTTACTTTCTTGTTTCGCTTACCTGATTTTTACAGTTAATCCAAATAACCAATTTTTAACAAAACACTTTTTTGATTACAACGTTCATAAATTATTTCCCAGTGGATTTCGTAAAAAATTGTATTTTATAATTTGAACGCATCCACCAAGGCAAAAAAAAACTATTTTTATTTTGTTTCTCTTGTTTTTTAGAAAATTTCGTTTCGTAAAAGAAATTTTAAAATAGATAAAACACAAAAACAACAATTATGTATACACACAACCTCGTTCTCAAAAACCAAATCAAGACTGATTGCCGATTGGTTGGTTTGGTTTGGTGGTTTTTTCTTTCGTGTTTTCTTTTTTTTGTTTTGCTCTAAAAAAACGATATGTAAAAAAAATTAAAAAACATACAAAACAACAACAAAATAAAATAACGCGACGAACGACATGCGAATATTACACAATTTTTTAGTACTAATTATAATTGATTCGTAATTGGTAATAGCTTCACGGTAGTTTTCAATTTTTCAAATATGAAATTTTTATGATTTTAATTTGATAAATACAGAATTTTGACACACAAACTTAAATAATAAAAACAAAACTATTTTTGAATTTAAATCAGGATTAAACTGGTGCAATATAAATTTAATAGAACGAGTTTTTATATAAAAAACGTTTGCTTTAATTTTTTTCATTTGGCTTGTGGTGACATCTATTATGGGATTTTTCAATTTTAGCCGTATCGATTTATTTATTTTTGAGTACTAAACGTTTTTGGTTTAGAGTTGTGCTACTTATTTAGTACAAACACATATTGGGTGCGTCCAGCCATAAAAATACTGCATACCGCAAGTCTTGCCACAAAGCCATCTTGCCACCGCGTGTGTGTATCATCCAACCTGTATGAATAAAAGAACGATGTTAAACCTGTATGAATACTCCTGTTAAAGTAGGTAGGTAATATTTCGGACAAATCAAATAAGAGAATTTCGCGAAAATCTGCGTGCTTGGTTGGCATAAACATTTTACAGCCGCATGTGTAGTGGTCGAGTTTACAAAAGCCAATACACCTTCATTTCTGTTCTATGAGTCGGAGTTCGGAATCTTCTGGCGTTGATAATGTATCAGCACTTGCATGTGTGGTTTTTTCGACGTTCGATGTAAAAATAGTAGCTTTGTAATGTGTCACCTTCCAGGAAAACGGTAACAGTCTAATGTGGGGAGTATTCTAGCGATCGGATCGATAATTTGTTTAGTGCCATATCGATTTTTGGCAACGATGATACTCACACCATTAAGTTTTCGATAATATACACCTTTCATTATTATCCAGTGTACTGCAGAAAATAGATTGTTTAAAAGTACTACTCCAGCAATTGCAATGCTGAGTTTTCTGTAATTTAACAACACGCACTTTTCACTATGGTAAATACCTCTTCACATTTTTCTATGATTATCCCTTTTTTGGTTCTGTTTGATTTATGCGAGATTTAGAGCTCTAATTAGAGACACAATCGTCACTTTTTTGTATAACTGAGATATTTCCGATCATGAATTCTCTGAACAATCGTGTGAGTTATTCCTGTGTCTAAAGTAATGACACAACATAGACACGTCGCCTAACAGACTTCTAACCCGGAATCGGTTACGGTAGTTCCGTTCCTTTATGCTGATTCGTTTGAGTTTTGCGATCCTTTGTTGAGGCCACACCCTCATTCTTTGTCAATGCTTGGTCATCTTGTGATTTTTGCTACATTCGAAAACTAAGGTACTTCTTTTTCGTGAGGTTTCTCAGCAGTCTCGCGAGATGTGACTCATCTTGGCACATGTCCAACTAGAAATCCTATTAATGCAGTCTGGTAAACCTGCGTAAGTCAAAGGAGGCAACTCCTTACAGATTTTTTCTTCGAGCTTACAATTATATTTAAAATAGAAATATTTACATGGTATTTTGTGAATTTTATAGGATCAGACGCAAAATTTCAAAACACCGAACCACAAGTCTCCGTGAGTTACATAACCTCTCAAAATGGCAGAGTTTACGATGGCAACTTACAAACAGCACGTTCGGCACTGCATTCTATACGAATTCCAACAAGGAAAAAATGCTTCTAAAGCACGGGAATCAATTTGTAGTGTTCTTAGTGCCGACATTGTGCCTTATGAAACGTGTAATTATTGGTACAAAGGTTTTGGAAGAGAAAGAAGAGCGGACCAATATATGATGTAGTTGCGGGATGTTACTGATGATGTCTTACAGCTTAACAAAGAACAAATCTTCCTCTTCATTTGATTTGCCTTCAGTTGGTTCAGTTCAGTTTCAAAAATTTTGTTACCTCGAGATTTTTGCAGATTTACCATTCGCTATGTCGCCGAAGTGAAAAAAAGTAGTTTTAAAAAAATTCTGTGTGTGTGCCTCTGTGTGTCTGTGTGGGACCATGCAGACTAATTGTTGTTGGTTTTTCACATCCCAGACGGATTGACTGATCGGGGTGAAACTTGATACCTAAGTTTCTTTAACAAATTGGTAAATCCCATTGATATTCAGTCAAAATTTCGATTTTTGCAAATATTTTTAAAAGTATATAGCATTTACTAATAGCAAATTCGTTCGAAATGTCAGGCACCAAAAACTTACCCGGACTCAGCTGTCAGGGTAACAAAACTTACACGGGTTGAGCTGTCAGGTTAACATTTTGACATTACATATTCATTTAAAAAAAAATCTTACCCGGAAAAGTTACCCAGTTTAATTTTAACACTAACTTTTGGTAACTTTTTGTTGTATTTTCGAACGACGAATATGCTATAAAAAACGAATAGAACAGAAAGATTGTAAATTAAATTTCAAACAAACCATTTTAAAATTTTATCGGAAATGCCGAGTTTTGATAAAAAATACCTTTATTTCACCAAATTTCGGCATCTCTAAGCGACCTTGCGCAATTCGTGAAAATCTGTGTACCGGAAGAATCAGCTTCAATAGGAGCTTATCAATTTTCGGAATGATGTTAAAAAGTTTAGCATTTACAAAGAATTTCTGAAATTTATGCTGAGGTAATGTTTTAGGATTATAAAAGATAGTTATACCAAAAATTAAGAAATCTCAACATGGACGTGCGAGTTTTATGCACATAAAATAAAAACTGTTCGAAAATAGTTTTTAAATAAGCTTCGACGACGATTACGGGTAATATTGAAAATGTAGACTTTCTAGAAAACCCACAAAAGTTTGGAAGAACAAGAGATGTGGCAACTGGTGCAAAGCTGTATTAGTGAAAATAAGTAGGGTCGTCAATGTAGTTTAATCAGAATTGGGTAAAAAAAACCAATGATGTTGAAACAAAACTAGGAGTTTCGTTGTATAAGTTGGCGCCCTGCACGGAATACATGGTGGTAGCAAATCAATCCGCCCCGGTGGCAAAGTGGTTAGCATGCTTGCTCCAGCGACCGGAGGTCCCGGGTTCGATTCCCGGTGGTGACAAAGAAAACATTTCATGGCTGGTTTAGGATCAATGAATTAATCACTCATTATCCGAAATGAAAATATGATTATGAAACCTCATTTGAGGCGGCCAAATCCCTTGATGGGATATAGTGCCAGAGAGAGAGAGAGAGAGCAAATCAATTTGGAGCCTATAAAGCTTCTGTATACGAGCAAAGCAATTTTGTGCAGCTGTCATCAAAGTTATATTTCCCGGTGCAATTTAAACGCCAAATATACCGGAGGGAAACCGATTATTGTGTGAAGAATTTAAAAAAAAGTGACCTTCCTATATGGTATTCGATGCAATTGATCGGTCTCTATTGTACTTCAGGGTATAGGAGGCACAAACTACATACTGTTAAAGTTAGCCGAAAGTTTACAGCCAAAAGATAATGCAGATATTGTCTTGAATACAACAAAAATCAGTTATGAACTCGAATTTGGGAGAATTTAGGATCGGGTTACATCATTCGGGTGAAGGAGAAATTATTTCAGTTTATAGGAATTTAAAAATCGATAGGAGCGAGAGTATAAAGAGAGTTTAAAAATAGTCAAGACACTATCTGCATTATCTTTCGGCTGGAAACTATCGGCTAACTTTAATAGGGTCAAACTACAGGTGATTAATAATTTTCCACATTTTCTTCGCAGTCGACACAAATTTTAAATAATCGGAAGATCAAACTCAAACGCAAGATGAGCTTGCCGGTACATTGAGGGGAACCAACAAACAGTTTCCGTACGGTTGAAATCTATGGGCATGATACAAAAGCAAGGCAATTGGGTCTCTTATGAATTGAAACCAAGGGACGTGTAAAGGCGATTTCTTTCTTGCAAGCAGCTGCTTCAAAGGCAAACAAGAAAGGGTTTTTCGCATCGGATATCGACTGGTGACGAGAAGTGGATCTTCTACGATAGCCGCAAGAGGAAAAAATATTACTCTTTGCCCAGCCAATCGTTGCCATCGACCTCAACATCAACACCAAAGACGAACATTCATGGTTCGAAGGTGTGTATCTGGTGAGACCAAAGAGGCGTTGTGTACTACGAGCTGCTACAACCTGGTGGTTCAATTACGGGCGAGCGGTACAGACTACAATTAATTCGTTTGAGCCTTGCATTACTAGAAAAACGATCAGAATATGAGGAAAGGCATGATAAAGTGCATGACAACGCTCGGCCTCGGGATCCGCTCGAAACGTGATATTTCTAAGCTCGATATTTCGAAACGAGGTATGTCAAAACGAGAAATGGTACAAAATGCGATATGGTACAAAACGCAATAGTGTACCACATGATACAGTTATAGCACGATATCACTTTTCCGGCCAGCAATTTTTTTCCTCCTATCGATTTTTAAATTCCTATAAACTGAAATTAAATTCCCCCTTCATCCACTTGATACAACACAGCCTATACTCCCGCTTCTATCTATTCTACGGTCCCATTTGAAACGCGATATTTCAAATATTACAATTAAATAGTTTTCTGGTTTTTAGCTTAACGTTTTGTACCACATCGCGTTTTGAAATATCCCTTTTCCTGTCTGCCATCACAATTGTGTGGGTAACGAATAAGAATAAAGTCAAAAATTTATTTTTGTATGTGTTTTGACCCAACTTACACATTTGTGCATTTCTTTTAAACTTATTTTCGTCCGAAAAAAACACTATAACTATACACACAATTGTGTTGGTTGTAGTTCAAATTAAGCGAAATTTTTTATCAAAAACGCCATTACATGATTTTTTACTCACACATTTGTGTGGTTTGGACTTTAATTGAGCCATTTTTTTTGGTTGAAAAAGGGATATACTATACCATTTGGTATACTATCGCGTTTTGAAATATCGCGTTTCAAATGGGACCCCTCGGGCCTCACGTTGCAGAAGTCGTAAAATAATATTTGGAAACGCTCAGGTGAGATATTTTACCGCACACTCGCCGACATCGCTCCTTCTGATTACTGATTTGGCAGGCTATCGGTTCACTTCGAAGAAATTGAAAACTGGCGTCAAACTTAGATCGCCTCAAAAGACGTCTGTGAAGTTAGCCCAAAATTCTAGCCCAAAAAATTTTATTTTTTGCCGCTGGCAATACCATCATCTATTTTGATAACTATCATGACAGAAAACTGTAAACACATACAATTCTTTTGTGTTTTAAATTTCTAAAATTATGCTAATAATAAAATAAAAAATATACACAGTAGGCTCAAACATGTTCTCACTGATTAGTTTCCAATGAAAGTGATAAAGTACATTTCCCAAAATTCTGAAAAATTTTTAACACAAAAATTTTAATTTCTGTCACGCATGGTATAAATGAACTATCAGCCCAAAAAATCGTATATCACGACATTTTTTTGATGTCAGCCAAAAAAAAAATGTTTCATTCGTTATAGTATTTTGAAGTAAGCAGAATTTTTTTTATCTTGACAGCAATAATTGTCTTGAAATTTATTGAAATTTATGTCGAATACACTCAGCCCAAAATTCAAGTTTTCATAAAGGGTTTTCCAATAGGAATGATATGATTTTTAAGTGGCATTTCGGCCATTTGTAATATGTCATGATCTGTCATTTTTTGTTTCATTGTATTCAGTAATGTTTCATCATGGTGAGGTATATGCAAGAACAACGTTTACATATTATTCAGTTTTATTTTCAAAATAATCGTTCTCCAATTGCAGCTTTTCGTGCGTTTTTGCCATTTTATAGTCGTAATAATCGTCCAAGTATGCTCGCTATTCGTCGAATTGTTGAAAATTTTGAGAGTACATTTTCTTTGCTGCCGTTCAGGCAAATGTTGCTGAAAACCGCAATTTGTCGATTCCAAGACGTTCTCAAGAATTGGGACTGTCTCAAAACACAACCTGGTGGATTTTGAGAAAAGATTTGGGTTTGCATCCATATAAAATTGTTCTCACTCAAGAACTGAAGCCATTGGACCACCGTAAACGTCGTGAATTTGCTGATTTTGCCTTGGAACAACTTGAAAACGATAACGATTTTTTAAAGAAAATCATCTTCTCCGATGAGGCTCACTTTCATCTGAGTGGTGCGGTAAATAAACAAAACTGTCGATTCTAGTGCGAAGAAAATCTACAAATTATTCATGAAAAACCATTACATTCACCTAAATTGACAGTTTTTACGGCCGAAATTGCAAGAAGTTGATCTTGACAATATTTGGTTCCAACAAGACGGGGCTACGTGCCACACAGCAAGTGCAACAATTGAATTATTGCGAGAAAAGTTTGGAGATTCGATTATTTCAAGAAATTGTGATATTGAATGGTCTCCAAGAAGTTGTGATTTAACACCATTAGACTATTTCTTGTGGGGTTATTTGAAGTCATTGGTCTTTAGCAATAAACCAAACTCTCTTCAAGCTTTACAAGTCAATATTGAACGTGCTATTCATGACATACGACTTGATTTAGTGGAAAAAGTGCTCGAAAATTGAGTTCATCGAATACGTTCCTGCAGAAGAAGTCGTAGAGGCCATCTGAATGACGTTTTATTCAGAACTTAATTGTATCGATTGTACTTCACATTAAATAAAAATCCTTTCAATTTCCTTAACAATTAGTGTGTCTTTTTTTTTTAAAGAAATCATATCACTCTTATTGGAAAACCCTTTAGCTGAAAAAACCATTGTAATCGTGTTTAATAAATGAGAAGAACAATAATGTGTGGCGTCAAGTTTCAAAGACGAACATACACCAAAATTACCATTTTTCGAATTTAAATTGAACTTTCTACTTTTGTTTACTAACTTTTGAAATATGTAAACTTCTATTAAGAAAATCTTTTTCATCGAATTCAACACTAAAGACAGGTTTATGGTTGCGTTCGTTCGGTCGTTTTCGTCTAATCATCTCTTGTAGAAAAATCTAGAAGAACAAAATCGTAATTTTTGAGCAATATGATTGGTCGAAAAAATTGTCAGAACGAACGAACGCAACCATAAAGGCGGCATAATGTATTGAAAAGCGAATGAAATGTCAATTCAAACTCAGGCATCTATCGAAGGAGTCAGTTGGAATTCAAAAGAATTCAATATTTTGTTCGAATGGAATTAAATGGAATACAGACGCAAATCAATACAATGCATTGTGGTAAACAATATTTTTCGTTTTTTTGTCCGGCGCCTAAATGAACAACGATGATGGTTTGCTAATTCTCGAACACGCGTCGTACAACTGACCATGAAAAAACATGGAAATTCCAGATTTATTCCGCACACTTCCAGCGATTGACATTGCGATTTGTTAATCGTCATATAGCGAAAGTCAAACAAACGGCGAGCTGAATGAGCTTGACGTCGAACGGAATGGCAGTTGGAATCATAGGGGAGTTCTCTGAATTAGAACATTCTCGTCTTTGAATTTGCCCTTGATGCTCGTCGCTTAATTCACGTTGTTCAACAGTTTCTTCACAGGTAATCGCGTACCGTTACACAATCTCGGATGGTTCAGATTACGCAGCATGTTTATCACAGATCCCACCTTCAGCATCAAGTTATGCGGTGGTATTCCCGGCAAATAAGGGGCATTCAAAAAATCGGTCGGATAGTTGGTTGCGCATACAGTCATTGGATTTGTAACAATGCATTTCCCTAGCGATTTGGTTTTTTGGAGGGAGCTAAATCTAGAGAATAAGCCGCAATGCTGTAAAACTTCGCAACCTTCGGAGAAGATGAGTTCCTGGATTTATTTTACTGTATGTGGATGAGGATTGTCATGCAGCAATATCACCTTCCGCATTTCCTTCCCCCATAAATGTTTTTTTTCCTGCAGAGCATCACTTAATTTGATCAATTGAGCCTGGAAACGTTCAGCTGTAACAGTCAAACCCATGGTTTCCTGCGCTTAGGATTAACGTAGAAAATCCACTTTTCATCACCAGTAATGATTTTATGCAAAAAATTGTTTCTTTTGTACCGAGAAAGCAAATTCATACAGATGTCAACTTTTCGATTTTTGTTTTCTTCAGTCAAACTATCAGGAACACATTTTCTTTCCTTCTGTATTTGATGTGCAAGGTCTTGCGATTTTGAGTAAAACTTTAAGTTCATCGTCTTCAAATTGTTTTACTGCATTTGGACGTGGATCGTTTTGTCCATACTGTTAAAGTTAGCCGAAAGTTTCCAGCCGAAAGATAATGCAGATAGTGTCTTGAATACAGCAAAAATCAGTCATGAACTCGAATTCAGGAGAATTTAGGATCGAATTACATCATTCGGGTGAAGGAGAAATTATTTCAGTTTATAGGAATTTAAAAATCGATAGGGGCGAGAGTATAAAGAGAGTTTAAAAATAGTCAAGACACTATCTGCATTATCTTTCGGCTGGAATCTTTCGGCTAACTTTAACAAGGTGTTTTGTCCTCAACACTAAAATTGTCACCGCAAAATCTAGGAAACTAATTATTTATTATTCGATGACTCAGAGAATATTCACTCAAAGTCGAATTAATCAATTCCATAGCTTGAGCAGCTTTTTTTATTTGAAAACAGAGACTTCAATGACGTAAATGTTGCTTATCGACCTCCATCTCTTAAAATTGATACACACACGAAACGACAGCTTGTAAATGAATGAAACTTATGTTATAAAAAAAGCAAGGATTAAGCTACATTATCCAAAATGGTGGGCGATTTGGATGCCGAAGTGAGACCGATGACCAACACCGAAAATCTTAACTTTCATTAAATATTATGGTTGTTCGTAAAACGATAGAGAAGTTTACATATTTCGAAGATAGTAAACAGAAGTAAAAAATTCCGTTTAAATTCGAAAAATCGATAATTTATGCGTGTGTCCGTTTTTAAAAGTCAAGGCCACATATTATGGTTCCTTAAAAATAATATTTCCGTGAACTAATTGAAAATAATAAATATTGCTTCTTGGCTGTTTTACTTTTATTAAACACAATTACAATGGTTCCATTAACTATGAAAATTTAGATTTTAGGCTGCGTATATTCGATATAACTGTCAAGACAATAACTGTCATGATAAAAAAAATTGGACTGACTTCAAAAATCTATAACGAAAAATATTTTTGTTTTTTGGGCTGACATCAATAAAATATCGTAATGTACGTTTTTTTTGGGGCCGATAATTCATACGTGACAGAACTTATAGTTTTTGTGTTTCCACTGCGTTTTTTTGGGCTGACAGCTAACTTCACATACATCCTCGAAAGACGAAACGTTTTTCCGAGATGAGATTCGAAAATTGCCCGAGAGGTGGGAAAACGACGTTCCTTAAGCTAGCAGAACCCATACGGCAGAACATTACAAGATAGTATGGATAATTATAGGCTAATTATAGGCTAATTAAATGCTCTATTAAAAAATTTTGGGTTCCATACCTTCCAACTAAAACGTGGGTTCTGCTAGTTTTAGAAAAAGTTAGCAAAACCCATATCAAAAAACGATTTAAAAACAATTGGAAAATTAAAGGTTAATTTTAGGCTAATTAAATGCCCTACTTAATTTTTTTATTATGCTCGCTCTAGGAGAAAAGTAAGGCTATATCACTTAAAAGCTAACAGAACCCAAATCGAAAATCGGACCAAAAATCACATTCGGGCGCAAAACAAGATCCATTGATACACAAATATTTTTAGGCTCATTATAGCCTAATCAAAAGCAACATTAAAAAATTTTGTGCTTCACTAGTTTATGATCAAATTTCAGATCATTTAATCTAGCAGCAGAACCCAAATCGAAAGTCGGACCAAACCCGAAATTAGAACGGAAAACCAGAACACTTGGAATTCAAATAATTTTAGGCTCATTAGGACATAATCATATATCAAATTAAAAAATTTTGGGCTCCACTCATTTTCGACCAAATTTCAGGCCATTTAATCTAAAGCTAGCAGAACCCAAATCGAAGTCGGACCAAACCCGGAATTAGAACGGAAAACAAGAACAATTGACATACAAATAATTTTAGGCTCATTATAACATTTTTTAATGTGGCTTTTGATTAGGCTAATTTCGGTTTTAGTCCGATTTTCAATTTGGTTTTTGTTAGCTTTTAAGTGATAAAGCCTTACTTTTATCCTAGAGCGAGCATAATAAAAAAAAATAAGTAGGGCATTAGCCTAAAATTAATTTTTAAATCGTGTTTTCAAATGGGTTCTGCTAACTTTTTCTAAAGCTAGCAGAAACCAAATTGAAAATCGGACTAAAACCGAAATTAGAACGCACAAGAAGATCCATTGACAAACAAATAATTTTAGGCTCATTATGGCCTAATCAAAAGTCATATTAAAAAATTGTGGGCTTCTCTTTTTCTTGACCAAACTTCAGGTCATTTAAACTAAAGCTAACAGTACCCAAATCGAAAATCGGACCAAAACCGAAATTAGAACGGAAAACAAGAACAATTGACATTCAAATAATTTTAGGCTTATTATGACCTAATCAAATATCAAATTAGAAAATTTTGGGCCCCGCTCGTTTTTGACCAAATTTCAGGCCATTTAATCACCTTGTTAAAGTTAGCCGAAAGTTTCCAGCCGAAAGATAATGCAGATAGTGACTTGACTATTTTTAAACTCTTTTTATACTCTCGCTCCTATCGATTTTTAAATTCCTATAAACTGAAATAATTTCTCCTTCATCCGAATGATGTAATTCGATCCTATATTCTCCTAAATTCGAGTTCATGATGATTTTTGCTGTATTCAAGACACTATCTGTATTATCTTTTGGCTGAAAACTTTTGGCTAACTTTAACAGTATCATTTAATCTAAAGCTAGCAGAAACCAAATCGAAAATAGGGCCAAAACAGAAATTAGAACGCACAAGAAGATCCATTGACAAACAAATAATTTAAGGCTCATTACGGCCTAATCAAAAGCCACATTAAAAATGTTGGGCTTCACTCGTTTTTGATCAAATTTCAGATCATTTAATCTAAAGCTAGCAGAGCCCAAATCGAAAATTGGACCAAACCCGGAATTAGAACGGAAAACAAGAACAATTGACATACAAATAATTTTAGGCTCATTATAACATTTTTTAATGTGGCTTTTGATTAGGCTAATTTCGGTTTTAGTCCGATTTTCAATTTGGTTTTTGTTAGCTTTTAAGTGATAAAGCCTTACTTTTATCCTAGAGCGAGCATAATAAAAAAAATAAGTAGGGCATTAGCCTAAAATTAATTTTTAAATCGTGTTTTCAAATGGGTTCTGCTAACTTTTTCTAAAGCTAGCAGAAACCAAATTGAAAATCGGACTAAAACCAAAATTAGAACGCACAAGAAGATCCATTAACAAACAAATAATTTTAGGCTCATTATGGCCTAATCAAAAGTCATATTAAAAAATTGTAGGCTTCACTTTTTCTTGTCCAAACTTCAGGTCATTTAAACTAAAGCTAACAGAACCCAAATCGAAAATTGGACCAAAACCGAAATTAGAACGGAAAACAAGAACAATTGACATTCAAATAATTTTAGGCTTATTATGACCTAATCAAATATCAAATTAGAAAATTTTGGGCTCCGCTCGTTTTTGGCCGAATTTCAGGCCATTTAATCACCTTGTTAAAGTTAGCCGAAAAATTCCAGCCGAAAGATAATGCAGATAGTGTCTTGACTATTTTTAAACTCTCTTTATACTCTCGCCTCTATCGATTTTTAAATTCCTATAAACTGAAATAATTTCTCCTTCACCCGAATGATGTAATTCGATCCTATATTCTCCTAAATTCGAATTCATGACTGATTTTTGCTGTATTCAAGACACTATCTGCATTATCTTTTGGCTGAAAACTTTAACAGTATCATTTAATCTAAAGCTAGCAGAAACCAAATCGAAAATCGGGCCAAAACAGAAATTAGAACGCACAAGAAGATTCATTGATAAACAAATAATTTTAGGCTCATTATGGCCTAATCAAAAGTCATATTAAAAAATTGTAGGCTTCACTTTTTCTTGACCAAACTTCAGGTCATTTAAACTAAAGCTAGCAGAACCCAAATCGAAAATTGGACCAAAACCGAAATTAGAACGCAAAACAAGAACAATGTACATACAAATAATTTTAGGCTCATTATGGTAAAAACGAGTGGAGTGCAAAATTTTTTAATGTGGCTTTTAATTAGGCCATAATGAGCCTAAAATTATTTGTATGTCAATTGTTCTTGTTTTCCGTTCTAATTTCGGGTTTGGTCCGATTTCGATTTGAGTTCTGCTACCTTTAGATTAAATGGCCTGAAATTTGGTCAAAAACGAGTGGAGCCCAAAATTTTTTAATTTGATATATGATTATGTCCTAATGAGCCTAAAACTTTTTAAATGCCAATAGTTCTTGTTTTGCGTTCTAATTTCGGTTTTGGTCCGATTTTCGATTTGGGTTCTGCTGCTAAATTAAATGATCTGAAATTTGATCAAAAACTAGTGAAGCACAAAATTTTTTAATGTTGCTTTTGATTAGGCCATAATAAGCCTAAAAATATTTGTTTATCAATGGATCTTGTTTTGCTTCCGAATTTGATTTTTGGTCCGATTTTCGATTTGGGTTCTGTTAGCTTTTAAGTGATACAGCCTTACTTTTCTCCTAGAGCGAGCATAATATAAAAAAATTATGTAGGGCACTTAATTAGCCTAAAATTAAGCTTTAATTTTCCAATTGTTTTTAAATCGTTTTTTGATATGGGTTCTGCTAACTTTTTCTAAAGCTAGCAGAACCCACGTTTTAGTTGGAAGGGATGGTGCCCAAAATTTTTTAATAGAGCATTTAATTAGCCTATAATTATCCATACTATCTTGTAATGTTCTGCCGTATGGGTTTTGCTAGCTTAAGGGACGTGGGAAAAAGTCGTAAGCAGCTAGGACAATATTTTAATTAATCTGTTCATTCATTTTATTTTAAAATAAATACATTTTTAAAATTAAAAAAACGGACCAGATTAATTTCGATCCGTTTTTTTAATTTTGAAAAAAAAAATTAAATTATTCAAAACGAATAATTTAAATTTTTATTAAAATTAAAAAAAAAATTGAAAAAAAATAAATTCATCGAATAAGTGATACCACTCGTTCACGCCAAATAATTTAAGGCTCATTACAATTATTAACCCATTCACCTACTCACAGAACTATAGTATACCACCCCCCCATTGCAAGCTCTACGTCAACCTGTACATACGGACGGTGGGTCGGCGCTGAATTCTGCACTCCATCAGAGAGTCTTAATTGTATTTATTAACATCACCGATCGTAATCGAAGGCAAAAATTCGACTTGCATTTAGCATCTGATGGGATTGCCGAAGCTTTAACCACTGCACCACTTGTCCGGTTACACGTCCAGATTACACTCAGAAAAAAAGTAAAATAATCAAAAAACAATTTAAATAATAAAAATTAATTAATTAAATTAGACACATTTTTCTATATCTGACTATATCCCTTTTTCAACAAAAAAAAATGGCTCAATTAAAGTCCAAACCACACAAATGTGTGTGTAAAAAATCATAGTATGTAATGGCGCTCTTGATAAAAAAATTGCACTTGTTTTGAAGTAGAACCAACACAATTGTGTGTATAGTTATAGTGTTTTTTTTCGAACGAAAATAGGTTTGAAAGGAATACACGAATATGTAAGTTCGTTAAAAACACATACAAAAATAAATTTTTTACATGGTACTTTTGCCGTACCCACACAATTGTGTTAGTAAAACACAAAATGGATAACAATCTTTACTGTATCAATTTTTTGATAGAAGCGCCAACACAACTATTTTTTTTTTGTAAATTCTCCAATTATAGGGTTTTCCAATTGGAATGATATGATTTTTAAGTAACGTTTCGGCCATTTGTAATATGTCATGATCTGTCATTTTTTGTTTCATTGTATTCAGTAATGTTTACAATTTCATCATGGTGAGATATACGCAAAAACAACATTTACAATTTATTCATTTTTATTATCAAAATAATCGTTCTCCAATTGCAGCTTTTCGTGCGTTTTTGCCATTTTATAGTCGTAATAATCGTCCAAGTGTGCTCGCTATTCGTCGAATTGTTGAAAATTTTGAGCGTACATTTTCTTTACATAATGTTCAAATGCCAATAAGACAAAGAAACGCTCGAAGTAATGCAAATATTGCTGCCGTTCAGGCAAGTGTTGTTGAAGACCGCAAATTGTCGATTTCAAGACGTTCTCAAGAATTGGGACTGTCTCAAACCACAACTTGGCGGATTTTGAGAAAGGATTTGGATTTGAATCCGTATAAAATTGTTCTCACTCAAGAATTGAAGCCATTGGACCACCGTAAACGTCGTGAATTTGCTGATCTTGCCTTGGAACAACTTGAAAACGATAACGATTTTTTTAAGAAAATCATCTTCTCCGATGAGGCTCACTTTCATCTGAGTGGTGCTGTAAATAAACAAAACTGTCGATTCTGGTGCGAAGAAAATCTACAAATTATTAATGAAAAACCATTACATTCACCTAAATTGACAGTTTGGTGTTGTTTTTGGTCTGGTGGAATCATCGGTCCGTATTTTTTTCGAAATGAAGCTGGTAACACCGTTACTGTCAATGAAGATCGGTCTAGATCAATGATAACCAACTTTTTATGGCCGAAATTGGAAGAAGTTGATCTTGACAACATTTGGTTCAAACAAGACGGGGCTACGTGCCACACAGCAAGTGCAACAATTGAATTATTGCGAGAAAAGTTTTGAGATTCGATTATTTCAAGAAATTGTGATATTGAATGGCCTCCAAGAAATGGTGATTAAACACCATTAGACTATTTCTTGTGGAGTTATTTGAAATCATTTGTGTTTAGCAATAAACTAAACCCGCTTCAAGCTTTACAAGCAATATTGAACGTGCTATTCATGACATACGACTTGATTTAGTGGAAAAAGTGGTCGAAAATTGGGTTCATCGAATTCGTTCCAGCAGAAGAAGTCGTGGAGGCCATTTGAATGACGTTTTATTCAGAACTTAATTGTATCGATTGTACTTCACATTAAATAAAAAACATTTCAATTTCCTTAACAATAAGTGTGTTTTTTTAAAAGAAATCAATCACTCTTATTGGAAAACCCTATATTTGCCAATTGAATTTTTATCTGTAATGCTTCTACTTATAAATTCTTCCAACACTATTTTAAATATTTCTTTTCGGCGATATTTCTTCCGCCCCGGTGGCAAAGTGGTCAGCATGCTTGCTCCAGCGAGCGGAGGTCTCGATTCCCGGTGATGACAAGGAAAAAATTTCACGGCTGGTTTAGGATCAATGAATTAATCACTCATTATCCGAAATGAAAATATGATTATGAAACCTCTATTGAGGCGGCCAAATCGCTTGATGGGATATAGTGCCAGAGATAATTTAATAATAAAATATATCCAGACGAAAATATGCTTGTCGCCAATTTGGGTTTCACTACGTAATAAATGTTCGTGCCGCCATATTGAATTTCAATTCGACTCACTTCCACTAATCGAGTTTAAATAATCTAACGAAAACTCAACCCTACTCTGTTTCCATGAATCGCTAACCTCTAACTCAAGCTAGTTTGAATCTTGCATGAAAACAACTTATATGTCGGATCGATTAGAACGTTATGTAACTGTCTAAGGACATTTCTGTTAGTCTAAAGCGTCTGATAATATCACCGAATTGGATGATAAAAACGTTTAAAATACTTAAAGTGTATGGTTTGTAATTCATAAATTTAAATATTTCACACTCTTAGAAATTTTGAACATGATTCTAAAATTTTATATTGACTTTTGACTCAAAGATCGAGCAAAGTCCCAGGTGCTATTAATTTTCTTAATTAACAAATCTTAGAGTTTTTAATCAAATGACGTTTTTTTTCTGAAGGAATTCGTCTATCAATTTAAACACATATAAAATATTTAGTCTGTACGGATGAGTAACCCTGACCTTACACCAAAATAATACGTACTACCAAACCAAAAAACGCTTATCCAAAAATAAGAACGGACATAATTATGATAAAAAGCTCACCCAACTACTACGAATACAGTATTATTATTACAGTCTACGGTTACGTAACACGAACTATACATAATTTTGTTGATTAATCATATATGTACTGTATTGTAACCTATATATGTACATATGTCAGTCAAAATTATCGTTGTAACGATCAACATAATCATATGGTTATGGAAAAGCACGGTAACTGTGCGTGTTCAACAAGAAATTACGTATTTAGAGTATATGCTTTAAAAAAGTTCCAATGAAAAGCTTCAAACTATTTATGTATACCTATATAGTGTGTTATAGAGACAGAAGAAGTTTTATTTAATTTAACAGCAAAAAAGTAAAACATTTTGATTTCTCATTAAATAGACAATTTTCGTTTCTTTTAGCAAAATTATTTTTCTTACCGTGCACCACCACAAACATGTATACAATATACTTGAACATCATACCAAGTATAAAAAAAAAACAACACAGATCAAAATAAGAATTTCCATTTTAATTTTTCTCTTGTTTTTCTTTTCTTTAACAATTTATTTTCGTTTCGTTGTACATAATAGTAAAAAAGCTTAAAAAGCGCATGCTTTTTACTTGTGTACCCTAGATATAGTACGTTAAATACAAATGTGTAGACACAAACACACACACATACACATTTTAACAAGTATAGAGAGCCACGAATAATAACAATGTATTCATTATATGAGGAGAGAATAAAAAGCTCTTTAGTAGAGCTTTTCACTATTAAACACAAATGTAAAATAAAAATCATGGAAATTATATTTTATTAGTGGTGTGGTAGAATATACTCGTACATATAAAAAGCTGTGCTTTACAATTCATATAATATAAAGCTTTTAATTATTCAAGGATAAATTATAGTTTTGAGGTTTAGATTATATCGTTACGTTTTTCTTTTTTGTATCTGGTACAGTACATAACACATACTATTGGGTTGTTCGTGCATAGCTTTTACGTTATAAATTTTTGTGTGCTTTTACTCTCGCAAATACAAATTATGTACAGTTTATTGGAAAATTATTTGAATATATTTACAAAAATGTATCCTTATTTTTATGCGCAAGATATTCTGCATCGTAAAACTTCTCTCCTTAATACACATTCAAATTATACTCTATATACGAATGTGTGTGTATATGTCTGAATCGTGAGAGATGCGATTGCGCATTGAACGACTTTAAAATATTCTATGAAATAGTTTTTCCGTTACGTTTCATTCCTTACATTATATACTCACAGTTTCGAAAGCCATCTAATAAAAAGCACAAAACAAATCCGTGCGGCCGTTACATTTTTTAATATAAAGCCTTGCAGCAGTCATGTTATATTGTATATACATATATACAACAATGGTTATATGATGACCTAATATCCCTTTAAAATTATGCGAATGTAGTATAAATGGAAAATTGTGTAAGCGACTTTTAATTTTCCAGGAGCATAAATTTCTGGAGGCGAGGTTATATACATTCATTGATTTTAGGTTGTTAGCCCATTATGACTTTTTGAATAGAATAAAATGACAATGAGGCATCTTAATTTGGTATTGGCTAGCGATTAGAATATCACCGAGTATTAGGTTAGATTTATTGAGAAGCCAAAAGAGTTTGTTCATTCTCCATCTCTGGGTAGCTCCAGATTTCGCCGTAATTATAATGGATTGAAGGCCGTATTTATATAAAATGGTATATACAAATTCGTTTGCGTCACTGAACCCAATTAAGCTTAGTTCGTTGCTGGTTTGCATCCATCTTGGGAATCGAATTGCAGGAATTCATGTAAATCTTCTTTTGTTTGTTACCACATTTGCGATATGCTCAATGGAATTTTTTCGCCGCTCGATATGGTAGTCCGGTTTTAAATTTGAATGCGTCTTCAAAAACTTCCCACTGAAGAACTAATACCTTTACTCGGCATGCTTGCTAATGTTTCGGATATCTCCATGTTCACCTTGAATAAACGCTCTAATCTCGTAGTCAGTCCCGTTGTAATTTGTGTCATCACCGGTTTGATTTGTGTCCTTAAATCAGCTCGTCCACAGAAATGTCTTGTTGCATGGTGTGTGCTGCTTCTGGTTGGCTTGCTTGTAGCTTGATACCAATTTATTTAATGTTACGGATTGACATAAAGCTGCTGATACCGTACTGAAGGTTAATTTTTTTAATTTGGATGCCCATGGTTGTTTATTTTAAGATTTTTATTTCGGCACAAAATATTATTTTTAATGGTACCCGAAAATGTTCACGGCTTTTTTAGTAGCAGAAAACAAAGAGGTCCATTTACTCACAATATTTCTACCACAAAAGTAGAAAAAATGCTGGTTCATTATGTACAATAAATCAGTGACGGTGGTGCCAACTAATAAAATACCGTGTAATGATATTTCAGTTGACGATTTTGTGGATGCCTTGAATATAACTCGAAGCTTCGTGGTTGTGCTGCTCGTCTTTAATACTCCATGGTGTGGAAGATACATAGTACCGATTTGTTTTGCCGTGTCCTGCTCATTCTCGATCCGTTTTTCATTCACTGTATGCAGGACTGTGTGCGGTTGTGTGTCCTACTCGATAGTTACCGTTTAAGCAATTAAAACACCTGTTATCTTTTTGTATAACTTTTGAATTCTGTATTGTTGTCATGGGGTCATAAACAGTTCATTCGAAGATTCTATGCCCAACTTGGTTACATATTGGGCACGTTCTTCCGGGCGATGTAACTAATGCACGTGCTCGGAGCGCCTTTTCTCAAATAGGCGGTCCGATCTATTCAATTTAGACATTGCAATTATTCGGTCAAATGAGCTATTCGAATATCGAATAGTAAAATGGAAAGTATTCGATTATTCGAATTATTCATCCAAGCAAGAAAAACATTTATTGGTTATAAAAAATAAAAAAATTATTCAAAACTTAACAAAAAATAAACGTTAATTTAGTAATAAATAATGGGATGCAAAAAATTCGCACATTGATCAAGATCAAGAAAAGTTCAAAAATATCAAAAAATCTAATGTTTGTTTAATTTTCTTGATCTGAAGAACCTACAAGTTTTTTGTGAATTTGTCAGCATGAAAATAAGTGATAAAAATCAAATTAAAACATGGAAATCAGCAAAAAAAACATTTTTATTAATAAGAAGTATTCCCTCCCATAGCCCGAATTACAGCTTTTATTCGATGTTTCATTGATTTCACCAAAGTTTTAAGCAAATGTTGATGTATCGCCTCCTATTTCTCGGCAATCGCCTGTTGCAGCTCCTGGATACTCGTTGGAGCAATATCTCTGGTTTGAACTGTTTTTTCAGCCCGTCCCATAAACGTTCGATTGGATTCAGTTCCGGGCTTCACTCCATAAGAGGCACATACATCTCGTGAAGCTACTGGTACTGGAGATGAACACAAGAGCTCTCTTCGCCCCCCAGTGACATGCCTCCACAGAACATGCACGATCCACCGCCATACGAGACACATTTTTCAATGCAACATTGTGCAAAGCACTCACCTGATGTTTTGTACAGTCTTCCTCGCCCATCGTTGCCGTTGTAAACACATCCTGCACTCGTCAGAGAACAGGACTGTTCTCCATTGTTCTTCTGTTCAATGCAAATGCTCTCGAGCGAACTGAACGCAGGCTCATCAGTGGCCAGATCACATTCTCGAAGTCATCCACCGACTGACTTCGACTTCATGACCTTGTTGGAGCCACTGTTCCTGTTGAACCACATTCAAACGAAGATTTAGCGGTCATCATGCTGTGTTGTAACACGAGGTCGGTCAGATCCTTGACGTTGTCTGTAGCTGCCAGTTTCTCGATATCTTTGCCACACTCGACAAATGGAAAATCGGCTCAAATTTAGTTGACGGTCACTTCACTTTGGTTCTGCCCCACACCAATTAGTGCAACTAATTGAACGGCTATAACTCTGGTGCGGTACGCATTTTCTTATTCCGGATGAAAATGTAATATACCTACCGCAACCGGTGCTACCTGGAACGAGTGATTTCGGGTTGTTGTGTTTTATTGTTGTTATTGTCCTGGTTTTGACCAGAGAAGACACACACGTGGTATCATTGGACAGGTGATGAAATGATTTTTAACTTGACATACTTTGATTAAAAAAAACATTTCGATTTGCGAGAAAATTAAAAAAAAAAGAAAAATTGCAACTGTGCGAATTTGTTTCACCCAAGTGTATTTTATTTTTGTTTTTCAACACAAGCCATGTGTTGTGATATGTCTGACCAAGAGTATATTTTTGTACTTTGGCTCAAGATTAAATAGGCCAAGACCTTCCTAAACATTTAAGCCACATGCATGACCGGTTATTGGAATAAAATTTAGGAAATCGAAGTATTGATCGCACACAGATGTCTTTCTCATGTTGAAACCCTATTTTCATCAAAATCGTGTAAGTCGAAAACAATATTTATTAAACGAAACTGCGTTCCACTGAGGTTAAAAATTATGATTGAATTCGTTTGGTAAGGATTGGTCACTAGTTATTATCATTTGGTCACTTACGATTAAATGGTAAATAAATAATGAAAAATACAAAAAAAAATATTTTCCCGGTAGCACCGAGAAAATCATACCGTTGTTTATCAAATTTCGTTAGGTCTGCATTGGTCAACACTGTTGTGGTCAATAATGGGTCATTTTCTTCGCAAAAACAAAATCAAAATTGTATTAATTCAATAAAATCAGGTTCGTCGTTTATTTGGGAATTTCACTTTACAAAATTAATAACAAGTCCAATTGGAATATTCCATTTAGTTAAAAATATATTTTTTTTCAAAGAATTGTATCTAAAGTGGAAGACGTAAGATAAAATTAATTCAATTTTTTGGTTCTTCGAAAATGGCTAATAATAATAATTTTATAAATCCAACGATTGGGATTGTTTGGACGATTGTCACTGAGGATTGGCCACTAGTTGGATTTATAAAATTATTAGTTTTGGCCATTTTCGAATTTCCAGACACGAAACTTCGAACCGTATGGAAATGATGAGATTTTAACGAATTTTCGCAATAAATCGTTTCGCAAGGATGACCAAACGAAAACAACTAGTGACCAATCCTCAATGACAGTCGACCGGACTATTCCTATCGTTGAAATTGTGATAATCCTATAGGATTCTATTAATCTAAATGAAGTTTTACATTTAATTGTTGCCAAGTAGTTATGAAGAACCAAAAAATTTAATTGATTTTGTTTTATTTATGTCTTCCACTTTAGATACAATTCTTTTAAAAAAGATATATTTTTATCTAAATAGTGTATTCCAATTGGAGACTTGTTATTAATTTTGATACTGTTAAAGGTAGCCGAAAATTTCCAGCCGAAAAATGGTGATGCAAATAGTGCTCACCCAGCCGAAAATATTTTAAAATGTCGATAATCCAGATTATATCGATAAAGAAGATTAATTTCAATATTCAAACCGTAAAATGGCGGCAATACAGATTTAAAAGCTACAAACGAGTCATCAATTTTCTAACAAAAAATGTCAATAACAGGCATCTATATACAATAGCCATTAGACGCACCTTGTTAAAGTTAGCCGAAAGTTGCCAGCCGAAAGATAATGCAGATAGTGTCTTGACTATTTTTAAACTCTCTTTATACTCTCGCTTCTATCGATTTTTAAATTCCTATAAACTGAAATAATTTCTCCTTCACCCGAATGATGTAACCCGATCCTAAATTCTCCTAAATTCGAGTTCATGACTGATTTTTGCTGTATTCAAGACACTATCTGCATTATCTTTCGGCTGGAAACTTTCGGCTAACTTTAACAGTATATTAAACGCAGTCACGTTTAGCTGATGAATGGGTTGTATATCAAGATTTTGACAGATGAACGACGATCTGACTGTACCAATTTGATGAACCATGAACCTAGGTGGGTTTTATTAGGTTTTATTGGTGAAATGTTCAATTTCCGTTCTTGCGACGACAAAATTGTCCATGATTAGAGATTTTGCCAGATGGACACCAATCTGACAGTCAATTCGATAGCCCATTATCATGGTAGATTTTTATTATAGGTTAGGAGTGGGTCTGATGAGGTTCCTCGATAAAACCATTCGTCATTCGAGTTTTTGCCATATAGACACCAATCTGACTATGCCGATTAAATAGCACATGAGCATAGGTAGATTGATTTTGGTTTTAGGTTGGGGGTGGGTCTGATGGGGTGATAGGGGTAAAATTTTGATTTTCCCACTTTTCATCGATAAAATCGTTCGTCATTCATGATTTTGGCATAAAGACACCCATCTGACTATGCCGATTCGATATCTCATGACCATCGATCTGAGTATAGGTTGGGGTGGGCCTGATGGGGTTATAAAAATTAAAAGGTTTATTTTATTCATACAGCCGAAAGTATTCGATAAAGATATTCAGATATGGCGTCTATACGCCAGAAGCTCGAATGACGTACGGGTTGATCGTTGAAAATGGGGAGAATTATAATTTCACCCCTATAACCCCATCGGACCCACCCCTAACCTATACTCAGAATCTAACTATGGTCATGGGCTATCGAATCGTCGTCAGGTGTCTATAAGCCAAAATCACGAATGACGAACGATTTTATCGATGAAAAATGGGCCCACCCCTAACCTATAATCAAAATTAACCTATTTTCATGAGCTATCGAATCGGCAAAGTCAGATTGGTGTCTATATGCCAAAATCACGGATGACGAACAATTTTATCGATGAAAAATGGAGAAAATCACAATTTCACCCCTATAACCCCATCAGACACACCCCTAACCTATTCTCAGAATCTACCGACCGGTATAGTCAGATTGGTGTCTATATGCCAAAATCACGAATGACGAACAATTTTATCGATGAAAAATGGAGAAAATAAAAATTTCACCCCTATAACCCCATCAGACCCACCCCTAACCTATTCTCAGAATCTACCGACCGGTATAGTCCGATTGGTGTCTATATGCCAAAATCACGAATGACGAACGATTTTATCGATGAAAAATGGGGAAAATCAAAATTTTATTTCTATAACCCCTTCAGACCCATCCCTAACCTATAATCAAAATTAACCTATTTTCATGAGCTATCGAATGAACTGAGCATAGTCAGATTGGTGTCTATATACCAAAATCTAAAATGGCTAACGATTTTATCGATGAAAAATGGGGAAAAATCAAAATTTTACCCCTATAACACCATCAGATCCACCCCAAACCTATACTCAGAATCTACTTATGGTCATGGGCTATCGAATTGGTATAGTCAGATTGGTGTCTGTATGCCAAAATCACGAATGACGAACAATTTTATCGATGAAAAATGGGGAAAATCAAAATATCACCCTTATAACCCCATCAGACCCACCCCTAACCTATACTCAGAATCTACCTATGGTCATGGGCTATCGAATCGGTATAGTCAGATGGGCTATCGAATCGGCATAGTCAGATTGGTGTCTATAAGCCAAAATCACGAATGATGAACGATTTTATCGATGAAAAATGGGGTAAACCAAAATTTCACACCTATAACCCCATCAGACCCACTCTTAACCTATACTCAGAATCTACCTATGGTCATGGGCTATCGAATCGGTATAGTCAGTCTAGTGTCTATATCCCAAAATCACGAATGTCGAACAATTTTATAAAATGTCCCTCTATAACTTCACCATACCCACGCCTAACCTATTCTCAAAATCTACCTATGGTCATGTGCTATCGAATCGGTATAGTCAGATTGGTGTCTATAAGCCAAAATCACGAATGACGAACGATTTTATCGATGCAAAATTTCACCCCTATAACCCCATCAGACCCCCCCCCCCCCTAACCTATACTCAGAATCTACCTATGGTCATGGGCTATCGAATCGGTATAGTCAGATTGGTGGCCCATGAAAAATGGGGAAAATCAAAATTTGACCCCTGTAACCCCATCATACCCACCCCTAACCAATAATCAAAATCTACCTATTTTCATGGGCTTTTGAATCGGCATATTCAGATTGGTAGCCATCTGGTGAAATCTCGAATGATAAACGATTTGATTGTCAGAAGAAGGGAGAAACAAAATTGCACAGCTATAACCTAAGCAGACCCACCCAAAACCACCTTGTTAAAGTTAGCCGAAAGTTGCCAGCCAAAATAAATGCAGATAGTGTCTTGACTATTTTTAAACTCTCTTTATACTCTCGCTCGTATCGATTTTTAAGTTCCTATAAATTGAAATAATTTCTCCTTCAAAGTTAGCCGAAAGTTTTCAGCCGAAAGATAATGCAGATAGTGTCTTGAATACAGCAAAAATCAGTAGTGAACTCGAATTTAGGAGAATTTAGCATCGGGTTACATCATTCGGGTGAAGGAGAAATTATTTCAGTTTATAGGAATTCAAAAATCGATAGAACCGAGAGAGTATAAAGAGAGTTTAAAAATAGTCAAGACACTATCTGCATTATCTTTCGGCTGGCAGCTTTCGGCTAACTTTAACAAGGTCAATTTAATATATAATTTGTAACCTTGTTAAAGTTAGCCGAAAGTTGCCAGCCGAAAGATAATGCAGATAGTATCTTGACTATTTCAGCCGAAAGTTAAACTCTCTTTATACTCTCGCTCCTATCGATTTTTAAATTCCTAAAAACTGCAGGGGCAATTACCCTTCACCCGAATGATATAACCCAATCCTAAATTCTCCTAAATTCGAGGTCATGACTGATTTTTTGCTGTATTCAAGACACTATCTGCATTATCTTTTGGCTGGCAAGTATTCAAAACACTATCGGCATTACCTTGTTAAAGTTAGCCGAAAGTTGCCAGCCGAAAGATAATGCAGATAGTGTCTTGGCTATCCCAGCCGAAAAATATACGATATGATTTTTCGATGAAGCGGTCAATAGATTCTATATAATCCGTTCTTACGTGCGGCACGCAGTGGGACATGTTTGATGATCCCTGCTCCTATGCCCCCCGAAGTTCAAATTTGAAGCCCCTCGGAGTGAGAGTTGTCGAAGACGTTAGCCTCTAGAATTATTGCAGTTGTCTAGTTAATGTTTCGGCTGGGATAGCAGAGACACTATCTGCATTATCTTTCGGCTGGCAACTTTCGGCTTACTTTAACAAGGTTTAATTTTGGTGGGGAAAATGAAATTCCCAAATAAGCGACGAACCTGATTTTATTAAATTAATTCAATTTTGATTTTGTTTTTGCGAAAAAATGACCCATTATTGACCACAAACGCCAACATGTGTTGACCAATCCTGACCTAACGATTATCTAACGAAATTTAATAAAAACGGTATGGTTTTCTTGCAATGAGGTGTTACCCGGCATTTTTTTATTATTTATTTACCGTTTAATCGTACGTGTCCAAACGATAAAACTAGTGACCAATCCTGACCAAACGATGACCGCAATGCTGCATCAGGTCCCGTTATCCTGCAATTCGTGTCTGGGCTGGTGTTAGACAAAGCTAACATCGTAATGCATCGAACTTATTTCCTATGCAAGAAATAGGCACCCAAGAAGGATGTTCGATGAATGTAAGGACAGGAAGGAAGCATAGGAAGAAAGTTCGATGAAGAATGGTCGATTTTTGTGGGGGTGGGCTGTCGTAATAAATTCAGATGTACCTATTTGAGGGGTATGACCTATACAGAGAAATATTGTTTTAAAGAGCTGAACTTTTTAAGGGCAGTTTTTTGCAATTGAACTATTCCAATATATTGTAATTTATTTAGTAAAAAATTCTTGTATCAACACCGAAATCATTGTACGATACAATGATTTTAAACTGTTGCTCCCATTTGGGGTAGTTTTCTCTACCACACCCAGCACGATTCAATAGATATTAACAAAAACACGAAAAGTGTGGTGTAGCTTTATCTAACGCCAGCCCACACACGAATTGAAGGATAATGGGGCCTGTAAAAAATTTTCTAAGTGTGTAACAAATTTGTAATTAATTTATAAAAATTCCCAGTACCATTTTCATTGAATTGTGCTACAAGCGCTGGTGCAGCATTATAGTCATGACCAAACGAATCCTATCATCATTTTTGTCAAAACCTTTAGATGGGGTGCTAAAAAAGGCGAAGCCCAATAACGAAACAAATGTACAGTCACAAATTTTCGTATGTCATATTCACTAATCCTGAGACATATTTTCAGTTTTCTAACTTGTGATTTTGATGTTTAGGATAGGTTTTTGAAAATGTTTACACGCATATAATCGGCCAATGACGAGACTTTGAGATTTCGTTTTAGATCTCGTAAGGCGATGACCTCCTATAAAACTCTACGAATGTTCGTTGAAGACAAATCCAACTAAATTTAGTAATACAAATTTGAAATAGTATTTCAATGTTCCGAAACTTTTACAATCAAATTTACTACATAAACTTTCACCGTCACCAAAAATCCAAATGCACCCTCGTATTTCACCCACATTCCACACCCATATATCCTCATCTAATCTATATAATACAAGTAAACGTTTGTTCACTTTGCTCACCTTGAAGTTTATTATGCTTTTTCGTTCCCAAAAAATTAGGTTACAACATTTTTTTTGTTATCGGTAACATTTTAAGATATCAATATATGGAGAGGCAAAAAAAAAATAAAAATATTAAATCAAAATTATGAAAATATGTACATCTATATTATGTACTTGTGTGTGTGTGTGTGTGTGTGTGTTGGGGAGAAAAAATGAGAAAATGTTTTACAAGAAAAATCATTTTATCTCCGTGCTACGAAGAGCTTTTAGTTTCCAACATAATACACTTACACATATATAAATATTGTGTTGTTTTTTTATGTTCGCGGCACACACTCTCTCTCTCTATTCTCATTTCTGTCTCCAGAATATCGCTTTTTAGTTTTAGTTCGTGCGCGTCCATTGCTAAAACAATATCGGGTTTAATAGAAAAATTTATGTTAAAGAAAATAATATTTTTTTTTCTATATATACATATAAAATAAAAGCTTTAACAGAGCTTTTATATACATACACCTAAAAAAATTTAATTATGTTTAATAGATAAAAGAAAATTATATTAATGTTAAATTTAAATATTTTAGTTATAACGTAATAATGTAATTTTATATAATATATAACAAAAAATAGTTTTTTAAATTAAAAATTAATAAAAAGTGTTTTTTTTTTGTTTTGTTTGGTTGTACTTAATTTTCTGGGGTGATTAAAGCATTTCAGTCGATAAAAAAAAGCTCAGTTCTGAAAAATATATCATATACATATAGGAGTTACACATATATATATATATAGATATAAAAAAATAGTTTTTCATTTTTTTTGTGTTATATAATTAAAAAAAAAAAAAATTAATTTTGAAAAGTGGTGGAATACTAAAATTAACAAAAAGGAAAATTCCAAAAACCAAACCAAATATGTCAGTCAATCTACTAAAAATCTTATTGCAATCTGTAAAGTATTATAGTTATCCTTGATAAAAGCTTATCAAGGTGGCTATACAAAGTAAAAAGAAAAATAATAATTTTAATAATTTAATTAATAAAGTAGCGTAAAATAGTTAAAATTAGGAAAATTAATTAAGCATAAATATAAAATAATAGTAAAATTAATAGAAATAGAAATTAATTTGTAAATTAATAAGTTGCCGCCGCGATGGGGTCACCGTTATGCTTGAAACGACGTCGAAAAAGAAATTTTAAAGAATATCTGCTCCGGTTTTGTGTGATAGGATTAACAATTGCCACATCCGCATTAATGCTGCCACAAAGTTTAGTTAAAGCCGATATTAATATGCCGACCATATCATTTGCCGTTAATGGTACAATTAATGGAACATTAAATTCGAATGGTAAGAGAATTTTCCATGTGTATGCGGTATACAGAAAAAAGCTTCGCGAAGAAAAAACAATTTTTTTTTCTTGGGTGGTTTTTTTTTTCTTGTACATACCGGGGGCCTTGTAACGTAATTTTATATTATTTTTTTTTGTTGTTGTTCTATTTAATTTTAGATACTAGCAACGCTACGGTGGTAAAAGTACCCTTATTCCCAACCGATCTATTCTCATTAGAACAGCGTAGACAGGGTGCCGTTGTATTACATATACTTGGTGTAATTTATATGTTTGTCGCATTGGCTATTGTGTGCGATGAATTTTTCGTGCCTTCTTTGGACGTGATCATAGAGAAAATGGATATTACCGATGATGTAGCTGGTGCAACATTTATGGCAGCCGGTGGTAGCGCACCCGAATTATTTACAAGCGTTATCGGTGTATTTGTATCATTCGATGATGTTGGCATTGGTACAATTGTTGGCTCCGCCGTATTTAATATATTATTTGTTATTGGAATGTGTGCATTATTTTCAAAAACTGTATTAACATTAACGTGGTGGCCATTATTTCGTGATTGCACATTTTACAGTGTTAGTTTATTAACTTTAATATATTTTTTTCGTGATAATAGTATAACTTGGTGGGAGGCACTAGTGTTATTTATTATTTATATTGGATACGTCAGCTTTATGAAATGGAATGTACAATTCGAGCGATGTGTGAAAAAAGTTATCTATAAAAATAAGGTGACAAGAGTACGAAGCACTGATCAACTTATGCCTGCCGTAAGTAGTTGTTGAACGTAATGCATGCCCATAATTTGCTAAATATTATTTTATTTTTATATAATTTTAATTTTTAATTATTATTATATTTATTATTTTGATCAGGGAAATTAAATAAATATATTTATTAAAATTAATCGAATTCCAAAAATAGTTCAACTTTCAATGACACAAACTTATATAAAAAAAAAAATATATGTATTTTGCGAGTGAGTAAGGGGAAATTCGGTAAAAAAATGATTTTTTATATTGACAGATTTTTTTGTACAATTTGCAAGGTAGATTCTTTATACATACACTTTTTCCTTTCTTATAAGGGTTTAAGGTTAATATTTCTCAATTTTATGCTATTCATTTTATATTCTCAATTGAGGTATTTTCGAAATGGGGGGCCTACATCATTCGGCATTCAGCCATATTTTTTTTTTTTTTTTTGCTTCATCCATTCCGTACTCGTTACGTACTATGAATGATTGTCTAGCAAAAAATATTTTCTTATTATATTCTTAACATATACAATAATAATATACTTATATATATATAATTTAATAACGATTGCATGTTTTACTAAACAACTCTCCAAATGACATACGGAATTATGATCTAGGTGTAACCGCGTTGTTTTAATATTAATGTTTTAGAACGAATAACCCAATTAACTTCGTGATACCATAATGTAGGTGTATCTCGAGACGGTTATTTTCTTGGTTTAATTAATTTTATATACTTTAAATAAATATAAAATGGAGTGCCCTAAAATCTAATTCTAAAGCATTTTGCAGTGTACATTGATTTTAGAAAAAATGATTTGTAATATAGTGTAGCTTAAATTTTTTCCTTTTACATTTTATGTACAGATATAAATTTTATTCATCACGTTCTTGATTGAAAATTGATTAAAAAACGTTTTCAATGAGGCTGATGGACATTAAACTATATACACTATAGACTTGCAGTATTTGATTTTGCTCAACTTTGATTATAGTTTTAACAATTGAATGATTTTCAGTTTTCTCATAACTGTATAGTTCATCGTTATTCAAGTTGCATATATTCAGGCGAATTTTATAGCTTAAGTAGTAACGGATAAAAATAAGTTACAGTTGAACTTAGCAAAAGTAGCCACCTTTATTGAATTGCCTTCTTAAATGTTCAGACATAGTTTCAGGCCAAAAAGATTAAAAATCATAAAATGTTAATACGAATTCCTTATATAGCCAATTAGGCTGCCTCCAACAGGGTAGTAGCACATTATTTTGCAGCCTTTGTTTCTGGTATAAAGCACCTGATATTTAATCAAGCGTTAACTACGGCACACCCCTGAAACTTTTAATTAACATTGACATTTAATATCGCCTACCGTGAAACATAATTATATTTAATCCCTGAAGATATTGACGGGGATTTGAATTTGCGCTAAATAAGTTTCGTTTAATTTAATTGGAATTCAAGCAATTTTTAAATCAGATTATTTGAATCATTATTTTAAATGGATTTAAATTTATGGAAAAACTGGCCCTAATGTTCCTCCAGACTAATTGCAGTGTAGACAAATAAAAAATCAAGTAAGAAGATTGATTTTCTTTCGGCTCTTGCGTTGAATAGCTTAAAATTGTTAAAGAGAATTACCACTTCCGGTTGGCGAGTTTCCTTTGAGTTTTAGTGAAAATCTTAATTAAGAACTTTTCTCTGCTAAATATTAGCAAAATTTGCCACTATAAGAAACCGGTTCTATCCGTTGGAAGTTTCTACTGAAAATCTTCGATATAACATTTTATCTTAAATTTGTATCGAACAAAATTTTGAAAATGTTTGCCACTCCCACTAAAATAAATTTCACTTTAACCTTACAATTTGTGAAAACCCGTAAGTTTGAAAAGAGTTGCTTTAATAAAAAAAATTATACCGATTTATAAACGTTCGAAAATCACTTTTCCCATTTGTCATTCATGCTATCTCTTTCTGCTTTTTAAATTAAAATGTAAATTTATGAAAATAATTAAAAAAAAAAGACTTTCGATGCGATTCCATTGAAAAGCAGATCCGATAATCCATTCATTCACAAAAAAATTACCTCAATCGTTATTACAGACAGCAAAGTAGAAAACTACTAAAATCATTTCTTCGATTAATTATAATTTCAAGTATACATCATCAATACATAGATTAAATCTAAGATGGCCATGAAAAATTATTTATAAATGCTTACTTATTTTATACAGCTCTGCAGGTTGATTCTGGCTTTCCTATAGAAAAAAGGAATTAGGAAAAATATTTTCATAGTAATTTTGTCACAAAAATTTTTTTTCTGGCATACTATGTTAAACAGTTAAAATGTTAAAAACAAAATTAAATTGGGAATATTTTTCCTATCCAATTTCGATACGGAAAAAATATTTCCTAAGTAGTAGGCCAGAAAATGATATTTTTGACAAAAACGCTATGTAAATATTTTTCCTAATTCCTTTTCCTATAGAAAAACCAGAATCGGCCTGCTGCGCTGGGACGTTCTAACATCACCATTATTCGATATTTATCGAAGTCTACGTCTCTTTCTGCTAGAATTAATTTGACTTCCGTTTCGTTATCAATTATTTCGTCTCTATTGCTATCACAACCTATTAGAATGTATTTGAACCATATCTATTTCACTTTTTCATCCTAGAATCGAAAATAAATTATTTGGTGATAGAAATGCAGTAGAAACATCACAACGTAGCAATCTAGCAGGCTGGTAAATAATATAAAAATTGAAACAGAGACAAGTTTTATTCTACAGAAACGAGAAATAAACTTCGATAAATTATCGAAAACTGGTGATGTTGAACATCCCAGCCCTGGGTAACTATGATTCAATTCTTATTTTGTTTTTACTCGACAAGAACTTGAAAAATGAAATAAAGAAATTCTTTGTCTGTTCACAATTGACCAGTGGCACTATTCAGGCTTGCCCTGAGATTAGGGAATTGGGGAAAATATTTTCGTAACATTTTTGTTTGAATTGTATTTTTCTGGCCTACTAAAGTTGTAAGTTTTGTATAAATATTTACGAAACAAAGTTAATTGGGATTTTGTCCCCAATAAAATTTTTATGGAACTAAAGTTTCCCATTCCACTTTGATTCTAAAATATTTATACCACAATTGATTCCATCAGTAGGCCAGAAAAATTCAATTTGAACAAAAATGCTATGAAAATATTTTCGAAATTCCCTATGCCTATAGGGAAGTCCGAAAATTTTTAACGGGTTAAAAAATATTTTCTAACCTACTCGATTAAAGCTTTTGAAATTTTCCATAGTGGATGAATGGTGATAGTTATAGTGGTTAAGTAAATATAAATTAAGGTCATGATTTGTCTATTAGAAGTTTTTTCGAACTCAATTGCTACTTGTACTAAATTTCACCACAAAAATGCTCGATAATTAATAGTCGTCGGGTAAAATTTTGCTGTAAAATTTTTGTTTATTTCTGTTTTTTTAAGAGCACTATACAGACGATCCAATTTGGTCGGGTGGTTGGTCTAATTTGGTTGGTCTAATTTGGTTGGATCGGATGAAAAATTGGATAGTGTGTAGACGAAATTTGGATGGAAATTTGATCCAACCGACTAACCAACCAACCAAATTGGATGGTGTGTAGTAATATTGGACGATCACATTTGCATTGAAAACAAAAACAAATTAGCGACAAACAAAAACATGAAACGAAAACTAAAACAAAAATCGTAGAAATTGGATGGTAAATTGGCTAGTGTGTATACGACAGTCCAACGACGGTCCAACAACAGTTGATCCAACAAATTGGATCGTCTATAGCGCTCATTATAAAATATTCAAGCCAACTTTGATCATTTTTCGAAATATTTTTTATGGGTGTACTACGAAATCCCGGTTTCAAAATCCCGGTTTTCAAAATCCCGGCTTTCTTCTAGTTCTAAAGTCTTGATTTTGCAAAAATATGTTTTATTAATTCGGGCCGGCCGGAGTAATAATATTTTAACGTAAAATAAGATATCTTGCCCAAATATATACTAGAAAAAAAGGCTTCGAAGACAAAGGCGGGACTCGATTTCATAGAGTCGGTGCTATTTTATCGGAGTCGGTATTATTGTCAAAATATTGCATGCAATAATTGCAGAGGCTGACGGTTTCGACAACTCTCACGAGCACGCGGGAGGTCACTGCGCTCCCCTTCCCTTGCTAAGCCCTCCAAGGGGCTTTAGATTTGAACTTCGGGAGACGTAGGAGCCGGGATCAACAAACATCGGATCGGATTATATAAAATCTATTAATGGCACCTACTGAAAAGAAAACTAATTGCACCATTTTGTTATGCAAGATTTTGTAGCTGCAACATTTTGAAATGTAAATTATATATCGATCCCAGAAAAACTATTTCACTAAATATTCATTATTTCATTATAAAATAATCAAAATAATTATTTCGGAAAACAAAATTTTAAAAAATAAGATTTTGTCCAAAACAATTTTGGTAAACTATATTAACTATACGATAAGAATTTAAAAAAACAAGATTGAATGCAAAACAAAATTTTGTCTTGCAGGCAAATACCTCGATCCCGGTTTTTTCAATTTAAAAAGCTAATCGATATTTTCGCAATGGCCATATTTCAGAACTTTATCAAAAAATCATTTTAGAAATCCATTTCCATCGCACGTGTAGGATTTCAACAAAATCGATTTAGAAATGGCCTAGTTCTATCTCTGTTGACCGCTTTATTGAAAAGCCATTTTAGAATCCCATTACCATCGCACGTATCGAATTTCAACAAAATCTGTTAAGAAATGGCGAAACTCCAACACTATTGGCCATTAGAACTTTATCGCAAACTTATTTTTGAATTATGTTAAAAAATCATGTAAGAGTCCCATTTTCTCACATGTCAAATTATAAAAATTCAAACCGGGATATTCTAAAAATCGGGATTTTTTATACTTAATCGGGATTTTGAAAACCGGTTTTTTGAAAACAAGGATTTTAAAAACTTGGATTTTGAAAACCGGGATTTTGAAAACCGGGATTTCGTTACACACCCATTTTTTATTTGATCATAAACATACTTTGAAACAAATGATTTTTCCATTCGGATTTCATGGTTCTGCCCCAGATTAGGTTTTATCTTATCCCTTTTCCGGCCTGTATAAACAATTGTGTATGTAAATTTCAATGAAATAAAATGATTTTTTTCTCATAAACTCGAAATGGTTAAACATATACTTACCTTAAAAAATATATTTAAAAAAAAACTTTTTAAAAAACCACGCTCATATTTAAAGGCTCTAAAAAGTAGATAATAAAAGGCTTTGAAAAGTAGAAAATAAATTTTGCTTCCTTACTCCTATCAAGGTATATTTATAACAAGTAGAAATTTAAAATTAATATGACTAAATTAATTAATTAATTTTCTACTTTTCAAAGCCATTTATTATCTTTTTTTAGAGCCTTTAAATATAAGCGTAGTTTTTTAAAAAGTTTTTTTAAATATATTTTATTTTCTACTTTTTAGTCATCGAAATTTTTTAATGTCTGCCTGCTTACAAAATTTCAGCTCAATTGGACTATCGCAAGTGGTTGAAACATTTATTACAAAATTGGACGATACAAACAAGACACACAGAGTGAGCTAATATAAGCGTGGTAATAAAAATGGAAGGATGACCTTGTTAAAGTTAGCCGAAAGATTCCAACCGAAAGATAATGCAGATAGTGTCTTGACTATTTTTAAACTCTCTTTATACTCTCGCCCCTATCGATTTTTAAATTCCTATAAACTGAAATAATTTCTCCTTCACCCGAATGATGTAATTCGATCCTAAATTCTCCTAAATTCGAGTTCATGACTGATTTTTGCTGTATTCAAGACACTATCTGCATTATCTTTCGGCTGGAAACTTTCGACTAACTTTAACAGTATGAAGGATGAATATTTTGTGGGCAACACCCGACTTTCATCACGAATGTATATGTTACGGTTGAAGTGATTAATTGGTTGTTATCCATAGTTACCGCGTATTATATATAATTACCAACTTCATCGGTAAATATGATAATTTTTTATTAAATTATACGAGTATTACCGGTGACTGTGAATAACCGCCGGGGCCCTCTGGATAAAATAAATATGACAGTTTAACACTGTAATAATAAGAATTCATTATGGCCTGATAAATCTGAAGACAATTTAACTATTTTTTATGCTTGAATAAAATGGTTTATGATTTGCTGTGCTTAGAATGTAGTTATGGAGGGTGTAGGGAACATCCCAATTTAAGTTTGTCATATAAAAACATATAAAATCATATTAGCTGATCATTTGGAAAAAGAGAAATTGTCGGGGTTAACGTTCCTCCTCGCTTATCCCCCAGGGGAAATTCAAAAAAAAACCCCGAGGAGCGTAGGAGCGGAATGTTGTAGTATCTAAATGGAACAAAATAATGAGTTGATTTTATCCCATGTTCCAGTTAATTATTTAGAGTTATTTTCAACGAGTTTAAGGACTCTTTTAACAAAAATCGGTCAAAACTGTTTGTTTATTTTTCTTTTTCTTTTTGGCCAAATGTTAAAATTGAGCAAAATATAGTGCACCAAATGTTTTGGTGATTAATAAAGGAAAAAATATCACTGTAATAATTCTCAGCATAACCTTTATATGGATTTTGGTTTTTAGAATTGCCACTCACTATGCCTTACAAGCAAGTGTTCTTCGGTTAAAGACTAAACTATCGACCGCACAAACTCTTCCCTTGCTACTTCTAACATTCGCTGCGTGTTTAGCACATTCTTTGAGCGGAGTTCCATTGAAAACTATAGAGTTTATCGAATCCCATGAGTTAGCAGAAAGCAACAGCACTTTTTCTTGAGGCCAATTTACAATTATTTGCGAGCTAACATATTATTACTCCAAACTTAACTCGCTCATTTTTGCAAATAATCGTTATAAGCGAATGTTTGCCAATTAGTAATTTCCTTAAATCCGAAGGCGTTAGTGAATAACACTCTATTTGATAAATAACTCATTCACAACAAAAATAAAGTCTCATTTTTTTACGTCGAGATGAGGTTAGCAAGAGGTTTGGTGTCGAACCGCTAGAATTTTTTGTTAGCTCGCCTCAAGGTATAACAAATATGGCTATCCCCCTGAGGGACCCATAATATTTCCTAAATTTTTGATCTCATCCACTCTGTTGATATTGTTACTGTTGCTATTGATAATAAGAAAATAATTACAGGAGCTGGTTGTATCTTCAAATCATTCATTGATTCAGCTGAAAAGACATTTTCAATTGAATTCCAATTTTCAAGGCATCCGCGAAGTGGAGAACCAGGTGAGAGATCAAACACATTTGATGCCATCAATACATATTAGGAAAGTACACGATCCTACGATGAATGATATTGGTACTGATATGGCCTTTATAAAATTCTGCATTTGTCAATTGTATGAAACGAAATGGGACAGAAAATGCAGTTGAGAACCCAAAGGATGGCATGATATTTTGTGCTTTTCAGTGGCTGATAGAATCAAAGTCTGTCCGAATGGCTGTGTAGGTTATGTCAATCCCCAGGCGTTGTTCAATTGTTTTGACAATACTACCGGATAATGAAATTTATGGTGGTGCATTTTTCTGTAAATTTAAAGGTTTCGCATACAGGTAATTCGAGTAACTTTGAAGATCTAGATTCTAGAACAAGCAATATGAGGATATCCAGCCTCACTTACATTGCTGATTACGGTTTTATCGCTAAATATGAGACTTTAAATAACACGAAGCTTACTTCAGACTACTTAGGAATACCTTTAAGTAAAGCGTTATTTGTGATAAGTAAGTCTTAACAGTCGATCTAAAGTTATTTTTAATCGGATTTTCGGCAAATAGATGTTCTAAACTCAGTTACTTTTTAATTCGATGCTAGAGTACAAATTTTTGAAACGTGGACGATGAACTTTCAAACAATCTAAGCTATTATAACTGTCAGAGATCGTTGAAATAAAGGTTGATGATGTATTTTAATTCTTAATTTCAATTCTTAGCAGATTCATTTTTTTAGATGGCGTCCATCTATATGTATTCGCCCTTAATACAATACAAAATGTCTTTTTAACAAGTCGAAACAGTAACCTGTTCGGTGTGAAGCTTTATTCTAAAATCTGACACCTTTTTTTATGTGAACACTTTAGTAAGATCTTTATGTTCTATACTACTCCAAGTTCCTACATTCAAGTGTTTATATTCGTAATTTACATTATTTTTCGTACATTGGGCGCTTTCAGGACATCCAACAGTTGAGAGCACATGTTGAGTTAAATCGCAACCAACGTTATGAAAATGTTTAGCACTATAAAATTTTCAAATCAAATTGGCTATGATTTCACTAATCATGAGAGGGGACCTGAAAGCGCCATTGCAAACAAAATCGAATATTTGTTACCCCTGTAAAAACGGAAATAATTCTATCAAATTTTTAATATTTCAGTTGTATTATTAATAAAAACGGATTTAAATGTCACTCGGATATGTACATTGGCCATTTTTGGCGCTAGCCTACTCTTCAATTTTGCAAAATGTTACAGAAAACTAAAACATATAATTACTTCAAAATTTAAAATTACTTGTTAACCTTCATTTCTGCAGTATTCGAAGCGTAAACTAAATTATTCAGCTCCTGAAACAACTGGTATTGTAAATTATCGTTATCCTACTTAATTTGATATCTATAGGCATAACACCTGCAATAACATTTAGTGCAAGCTTGGAGGTACTCCTAAAACATCCCGTTATCTTCAGCAAAGCATGTCTTTGTGCACTTTCCAAAGTCCTTATGTGGTATAGGTTTTTGTCCACCCAACTAGCGCACGCGTACGTTTGTACAGGCTCTATTACTCCCTTCAATACAAGATCAACAGCGTATGGCTATTAAGTTCCCAATCCTTGTGAGAAATTTTTGCAATTGTATGTAAGATTTTTTTTTTTGGCCTTTGCAGCGCTCGTTTTTGACTTGTAATAACAAGACGCTCATCAATACAAATGCCTAGATATTTTACAATTTTGGCCAGTTTTATTCTCACATTATTTAATTTTACTATAGGTGGTCTATTTGTATCCAATTTACCTTTAAGTAACATCATTATTAAGAAAGATTTTATAATTGTACGTGAATTTAATTTGTTCAAGAATTTTTTCGGCTGTTCGAACAAAATATTATTTTCATGGGTTTCCATTCAATGTTTACGACTATTTTAGTCGCAAAAAACAAAGAGGCCATTTACTAACAATATTTCTACCACAAAAGTAGAAAAAATGCACCCAAACGCTTATACCGTCCCCCCAATAAAGGGTGAGATCTAAGTTAGCCCAATTCTAAAACATTTTTAAAAATTCATTCAAGGAACCATTATTTTAATTTTAATTACCATAATTTACGAAAACGCCAGCTTTGAAAGTATAGACTGGAAAAATCCTCTTTCTTAAATTAAAATAAATTAACGGCGCATACCCAATGCAAAAATACTTTCCTTATGACTTTTGCCTTTCCCTCTTTTCATAAAGAAAATACCAACCTAACGAACAAAAAAATTTTTCTCAAAACATTTTTCATACTTTTCTGTAAGGTAATTCTGGAAACACATGGGCAGAATTCTGAAAGCAGAGAAATTAGAATACACACGAGTATATGGTGAGAAAAACATGTATTCTGCTTTGCAATCAGAACTATGTTCAAGCGATTTTTACTTTATTTATATTTTTATTTTGACGTATTGCCATTGAGTTATCAATCAAAGTGGAGGAAATATTATAGAGAAATCAAACAAAAAAGCAATAAAAAAAAATCTGCTTGCCAAAAAAACACTGCCGGCAGAAAATCTGCTCATGTGTTTCCAGCATAAAAGTCATAAGTTTTCTATTGAGGATGTGCGTTAAATTTCAAAGATCTTCATATTTTGCAAATTCAAAAAACTAAAGTTGCTAAAGATGCCGTATTATAGGTGCCAAAAATAATCCAAATTTTCATGAATATTTGACTGATCAATATGCTCCCAGAAAGCATCACGTTCTAATCCAACAAAACACATTTTCTCGATACCCGAATTACTTTGATTAAAATTAATGCGAGCTTCTGATCATCAACTGATGATGATCTATTATGGTTGTTGAAGCGAATTTTGGACCACCGATAATATAGCTATTGCCGTTGGCCACCCCGGTGGCAAAGTGGTTAGCATGCTTGCTCCAGCGACCGGAGGTCCCGGGTTCAATTCCCGGTGGTGACAAGGAAAACATTTTTCACGGCTGGTTTAGCATCAATGAATTAATCACTCATATCCGGAATGAAAATATGATTATGAAACCTCATTTGAGGCGGCCAAATCCCTTGATGGGATATAATGCCAGAGAGCGAGAGAGAAAGAGAGAGAGAGAGAGAATATAGTTATTAGATTGCAACACAAGATCTCCCAAAAGAATTAATATCCCAATCTTATAAACCGAGTTAAGACTGATTGGTCATTCAAGGCAGCAGAAAGAAGGTTTTATAAAAATTAGTGATTTACCGGTAAATGCATCAATCGTCCCTATATTTGGTTGACTTGCTCATTTACTCGCAAATAGAAAAAATTCTTCGCACTGGAAGTATAGGTGCTATAGTCCAACTACTAGTATTAGTATGAAAAATTGTGTCGTGTAGCTTTTTTATTAAAGTGGTGGGGGCCTCATTTTTAGAGCTAAGATGGTTTCTACATGTTTTAGAGAAAAAACTGCATATATCCCGTTTTAAAAATCGGGAACCTTTGATGTTCGTTTTTAGACAGCTAGCAGTGGCAGTCTAAAAAGCAAACAAAATATTTGCTTAGCTATGTCTAAGTGTTTAATTTGCTTTATCTCTCCAGTTTATTCTTTTTATATAGTTTAGACTAAATAATTTAAGTTTAATTAAGGTTTTGGATAAAACATAAAAAATAAGTCAGCATAGCACCGATTTTATATATGGAATATTGAGGTGTCAACATATTCCCCAGTGGGTTGCTGTTTCGGTCCTTCCACTGTCACGATCTTCTCGATCTTCGGTTACAAATGGTCCTGGATTTTGTTACGAAAACCCATGCATTATATCTGCTAATGGAATCCATATTGTTGTAATGTCCATCTTGCTGATTAGACAACTTTTTGGAAAAACCCCATTTTGCTTGAGTAATTATATTTTTCTATTGCTTACATTTGTGTTGTAGTCAGGCAATTGTAGTTGTATGTGGCAGAGATACTCTTCACTCTAACTCATCAGCCGACAACGTCATATACTGATTTAGTATTTGTCGAATCTGCTTCTGAAGTTATTGTTGCCTTGGTGAAACGAAACACAATATTGGTAAGAATAATTTTGGATCACCCAATCTTTTGGTTAATTTCTTCGTAGTTAATTTCTGCTGTCGTCGGAGCTTCTGCCGGTATTGTTGGTAGGAATTTAGCTTATATCAATGCTCTCTTGAAAGAGAGTACGAATAACTCGTTCGCAACAGTGCCAACTAAGTCAAAAGGCGATCTTCGTCTGCGAACGTTTTTTCCGCCTAACGCATTCAATACATCATTTTGTTCCTATACCTAGCGCCCATTTCGAGGGAGGTAAGTTTCCTTTTATGAGAAAACCAGGATCCCTAATTTGTATTTTTGGATTTATATGTAACCGCAGTTTGGTCGTTGCGGTAGTCTCCGAAGAAACTCGTAGCTCCATCATTTGCAGTAGTCTTGTTTGATTTTTACTAGTACCTGCCTTCTTGAAAGTAGGTGAATATTTATATCCGAGAGATTCATATCGAGAACTGCACTGGTTATTGATGAGCCTATATGAAAAAATGTGCTGGTGTGAGGACTTCAAAATTGGACATACGTGAGTATCGTCTGGCCCAATATGTTTTTTAAATGATTCGTCACAGATTTCACACCTGCCTGAAAATGGCATGTTATTCCATATACAGCGAGTTTTTTGCCCACAGTGACATTAAAATCAGCTACTACCACCTTTTGCATCGTTTTGAGTTGGTTGCTTCCAATGAAGTTTGTTGCATTGTCGCTGTACAGATCGTTACAGGTGTTGTATACAAAGCGATCCATTTAGCTCCAATTGTCATAAAGTTATTTTCAGCTTCATGGGCGCTACTCTGGTTTTAGCTGCTATGAGGCTTATGTTGATAAGTTTTCCAGTGATTATGTTTGGATAAACCAAAGCGGCATATGCTTGTTCTAATGCATCACTAAATCTCTACAAGTGTGTAACTAACTCATTGTTCCGCTAGTTTTTCTAAGATGGGTTCGTTCCATCCAAGCACTAAAATCCAGAGTTTTTGTGGCATAATTTTTGGCGTTATTATTACTAGTGCTAGCAATCCTGATGAACAAAATGCTTGGCGTCCTTTAAGTCAATCGTAGAGAAAAACCGGGTTAAATTTAACAATCAAATTCAATTCTTATTACTCTATATCGTACCATCTCTAGAACAACCTTTATATTTGGGAATAGATTTTTAGAACCGTTTTGGAATTACCCCAACTATTTCATCGATCAGCGGTAGCCCCGAATTAGCCGTTCCGATCGATTCTCCCAAGCTTCATGCTCTCACCCATATGGAGCGAGATAAATTGAATCGAATAATTGAAACATTTCTATCAGGTTGTAAATTGGGCCTCTGTAGAACTACTATTCTGTTCCACGTTATCGATGTTAGGAGTGCGAAACCCAAAAAGCAACGGGTTTACGCAGTGTCTCCGGTTTAACAGAAATTAACGTATGCTCGACCGAATGTTATCCTTAGACGTGATTGAAGAAAGTCAAAGTTCCTGGTGTTCACCAGGAATGACGAACTCTATGCGCATCATTACAAACGTGGGGACGACTCACACCCGAGGACGAGTCTCATGAAGCCGGTCCTAATGTATAACTATAGTAGGTTAGAGTGGCTGCTATCGCACACTTAGGCTAATAGTGGCCCATTGTGATAATAACTATAGTATGTTATAGAACAATTTGGGCATTGTTAACAAGAGAATACCATTAACCAAGACGCTAGTAAAGTCAAAAATTTACCAGTTAAACTCTCAAGCACGGATATCCTTCATATGAAACGTAGCTGAAAACTTGTTGCTGGCATCACTGAGAGAGAAGATCCGGACAAACAGTGGCTGACCGACTACGAAATTTCGAGCATTACTCCGGAAATTATAGTACTGAGCTGCCTTGTTATGAGCTACCTTCAAATAATGAAGAATTTTGTCACGAGACATATTTAATCGATCCGGTTTAGAAAGAACGTATAACTCCTTTCGATCGTTCACAAATGGTAACTTACGAAATTTATGATCCGAGCCATGGACATCTGTTGGCTAAACAAAAGAAAGTGTTGGGAATATCTGATAATGTCATGTACTACATTTAGAAGAGCGGCGGTTATTTCTTGCAAATGCATATCCCATTCATTGTGTTTATGATCCTCCAAGGGCGGAGAGTAAAGTTTTGTTTACGCGCTCGGACGCGTTACTTTGGGGAGAATATACGGTTGTGCGTATATGCGAGATACCATACTTAGCAAGTAATTGCTGAAATAATCTGGATGAATATTGCTTGCCATTATCAGAAGTAATAACCTCTGGGACGGAAAGCATTACAAACACCTCATTTTCTAGATAAGAACATAATAGAGAAGCAGAGGCTTCACGTAAACGTTTAACTAATACCAGCTTTAAAAAGTGACCAAGCACAATTACGATCAAGCGATTACCACGCTTGGACCGTCAAACGCTTGTAGCTTGAGACCGCAGTGGGCAAGTCGCCCAGACAGATCTTTTTGGGTCCGCATGATCTGTGTAGATTACAAAAGGATAACCGTCTATGTACGGTCAGAATTTTCGCACACTTAGAACGGCGTCGTAACATTCTAATTCAATAAACGAGTAGTTTTTTTGCGCAGCGTTAAGCTTATGAGACAAATACTCAATGGGATGTTCGTTTCCCCCACTGTCCGTTTGAAACAGTACACTACCTACACCTGCGGTACTGGGATCACTGTATATAGGAAGGCTTGTTATAATCCGGGTTGGCCAAGACGAGAGCTTCTGGAGAGCGGTATAAAGCTTTCTGGAGAGCGGTAAACGAAGTATTGGCTACAGCAGACCATCAATTGCTTGTCAGATCAGTAAGCGGAGCGGCTAAAGAGGCAAAATTATTGATGAAACGACGGTACCATCCATACATTCACAGAAATCGTCTTATCTGTTTAGCGGTCTCGCAAAATCTTTTGAGAGTTTTCTCGATTTCATACAGAGTGTTCTGCTAGGTAGTAATTGCAGCTGTTTTTACTACAGTTTTATTTAACTGGCAGTTTTCTGTTATTTTCCCCAATATTATCCAACCTAGCCCGGAGCGATGGAGCTAGAATATTGTAGTCGGAATCGGCCATTGGTAGGATATTTGCTCCAATTTTGAACTGTTTTGAACGCAAGCCATTAGCGTTATTTTATTTACTATCCACACTATTATGGCCAGATGGAATTTCGAATTGAAATGTGGTATTATTGATAAGATTGTTGTCAGTTTTTCATTTGCTTTTCACTCCCGCCATTCGCAGATCTGTTTTGTTTTTAGTTTTAAACTGTTAGATGCTTTTGGAGTGATAAAGCAAGTTTGCGAGCAGGGACCAATAATGGTTTAGATATAGTGGCAATTTAAGTGGTTGGTTGTTATCTAAACTAGCGCCGTTGGTAAAAGCACGTAGTCTTCAGATTTCTCAACTGCGTAGCATATAGCCATGTACTTCGATTGTCTATGGCTGGTTGTGATATTAATTAATTAATTAGTGGAGTATCTGATTACGTTTGCACGCCGATTATCATATTTAGACGAACATCGCCGAAAATCATCCTTGCAATTTCGTAATCTGCATGATGATGGTTGATTAATTTGGCTACCTGGCCACCAGCGTAGGTTTTCAGATAACTCATTTTGTATCGAAGACATCAAATAATCCTATCCATTTCATATGCTCCCCATTAAAGTGCGTTATGCTGATTTTTGGAAGTTTGTGGAAGTTAAATCCTATATTATATCTTAGACGGTCAAATGAAGTTTGAAAGAGTAAAGACCAAACAGGCCTACAGAACTATAGATACAAAATGCTTTAAAAAAGTTCTCGTAAAATAATAATTCTCATAATTTAACATCCAAAGCCTCAATAATCAAACTTCCCAGAATATGCCAAATAATGATAAGTTAAATCTCACAACTTAAAATTAGATTGTAACAACACCATAAAAAAACTTGGAGAGCCAACAAAAATTTAGAATATTGGAAAATGTAAATAAGACAATTTTCAAATTAAAATGGTATGACACGATATCGATCTGGGGAAAACGATTAATTCTGCACTGACAACAAGGAACAAAGCAATTTTGTTTTTATGTATTTTAAAGCAGCTGGCATTGATATTGATTAATTGAATGTTGAAATATATTTCAAGCCTTTTTCCAATTGATAAAATATATTATCAATTCAATGTCTGAGCAGCAAATGTGAGCTTTTAATTGAATTATTTTTTTAAATGGCAGGTACCTGACGGTCACGCGTATCAACAACACAAACCAAGGCAGAGTCAAAAATGTGATGCTTACTTTTTAAATCAAACTTTTCGTTTGATATACGGTTATTCGGTAAAATTCAAGGTATAATAATGATGACGTATGTAATTAAATTTCGACATATTCCAATTCCCAATGTTTTTTTTTTAATGTGTCAAGGTTTTATTGATTTTTGCTTTAAGTTTACACATCATTGAAACATTTTTAACACTTTTTGTCATTTGAGAATATATATGTACATACATATGTATTTTATGTCATATTAAAAAAAAAACATAAATTAACAAAAACAAAAACATTTATGTTGTGACATAAAATTTAAATCAATTTAATTTTGACAGAGCTTTTTAAAAATTAGATTAAAATACGAATCGGTTTTTGGAGGGGAAAAGGAAAATGAGGGCAAATGAACAGTAATTAAATCAAATGTTAACGCATTTTGTACAATGTGTCTCGATTAAAGGAGCTTTGATAATAATGTGCTTTTAAGAACTTAGAACAACGATAAATAACTTTATTACCAGATCGTTAAGAACCGATTATTGTAATTAGTAATAAGAGCATACATTTTCGTTTCATTTTTTTTCAATTATTCGCAGGACGTTAAAATTTTCATGCTGTACTCACATTTACTTATTTTACCGAATATTTTTCATTTCACACTCCCTAAAAACTTAAATAAGAATGATAACTTAGAAGAACTGTGTTTATAAAAAATGTTTTGGAAGCGTACCAGGAAATCAATCAAAAATACTTGGAAATTGTTATGCAACTAACTTAATTAAAGAGAACAGTTTTATCATTTGTTGTTGTTTTACCGTAAAAAGTTTTCCTAAATTTCGATGTACGACTTATTCTAACTCGCTTTTATCTTCTTAAATTTTCCGCTATCATGATTATATTAGTAAGACATGCCTGTGTTTCTAAAACTCTTTGATGCTCGTTATTTATCTAAACCAAAGCCAGGGAAGGACAATTTGGCATTTTTATGCAATAGTCAATACATATTTTTAGGGCATTCATTTCTGAGAAAATTATTTTTTGTTACGTATTGGACATAAGCCGCAAAATATATGCTAAGAGCTCAGAGGTTTCGTTAACTCGGATAAAAGTTTGGGCTCAAATTGCGTTCTTTGGCCCGGAATACTTTGCGGAATGGCAGAGGATCAACTTTATCCAAGTGAATATATTCGAAACTATACCAATACTGTTAAAGTTTCCAGCCGAAAGATAATGCAGATAGTGTCTTGAATACAGCAAAAATCAGTCATGAACTAGAATTTAGGAGAATTTAGGATCGGGTTACATCATTCGGGTGAAGGAGAAATTATGTCAGTTTATAGGAATTTAAAAATCGATAGGAGCGCGAGTATAAAGAGAGTTTAAAAATAGTCAAGACACTATCTGCATTATCTTTCGGCTGGAAACTTTCGGCTAACTTTAACAAGGTCTATACCAGGTGTAGTTTCGAATCGGCCCAAAGCTGTTTTCGTGTGCTTTGAATCTGAATGAAACCAAATAATCTCCCACATTGCCGGCCGCCCTAAAGTGTTTTAACACTTTACTGGTGGTTGTACCTGCATCGCCACTGTGTATTGTTGTATGATGTGCTTGCGAAACGCCAGTGACTATTGTTCAGTGCTTGCGTTTGGCGAGGAGTAAACTGGTATAAAGCTTCGGGCGTATCAGGCCAACCGCTTTCAGTAGTGCAGCTTTTGTGTTTGATATCAGCATTGTGATTTTTGTGGATCCATCTGCTAACGTTGTACGAGCATACACAATCGCTGTGAATACTTTCTCAGAGGAGTCGATGAATCCTTCAACTTGTAGACGATTACGAGTTGACGAATGATTTATCCAGCGATAGATTTTGAGAGTCTCAAATGATTTCAAATTATCTCGATGAGTGAGCTATTTTTGATCGATTAAATTTGGGACCGGTTCATCCCACGATATGCTGAGTACCCATAATTCTTGTAGTATGATTTTCGAGATAATTGTGGTAGGAGATATCTAGCCGAGCGGATCGAATATCTTTGATACCCGCGATATTATTGTTCATTTGGTTACTGTACAAACATACGATGACGCGATGATGTTGAATCCAAAACAATTGGCCCGAGGAAACTGTAGTAGCCCGATTGTTTTGACTGAATCGTCCCAGTTTAGCTCAAATTGACCCTGATAATTGAGAAGCTGCTGATTGTTCGAGAACCATTTCTGCAGTTCGAAGTCGATACATCTGAGTAGTTTCTCCATTTGCCTCTGGACCTCGATTAAATCCGCGATGTTATCAGAACCGATCATCTGCGCGCCGGTAGTACTGTACGTGACGATGTACAAATGATAGTCTCGAACTGACTCATCTGGAGTAGGTAGCCACACGGCCTGCTTACTATTTCTATAGTCCGGCACCACCAAAATCTCTCCTTTACGTCTGAACCGGCGAGTTGTTGTGAGCTCAGATACTTCCTACATGTGATCCAATTCCAGATAATCATGCATCCTCACGTGACCTTCCAAAGGGGTGATGGATTCGTGGTGCCATTCACATTCTGACTCATCGTGCGTTAATTCTAAATTAAGATTAACGGGTATCTTCGATTTCTCAAAATGACCTGAGCGTGTTGTCGATGGTATCATGGTCCTCGATGACTGTAGTTAAACTAGACGCCTGATATGTTGTCCTGCGCTTCACATTGCCGATGACGTCGACTAGAAGCAACATATATATATATATATATATATATATATATATATATATATATATATATATATATATATATAGTTATATATATATATATATATATATATATATATATATATATATATATATATATATATATATATATATATATATATATCTTGTTCGGAAGATAGTAATGAACATCGGCACGTTCCAATTACTTCAAGTGTAGTCATTGATGCGTGTCAATTGGTTTGGATGGCAGTGTGTCTATGATCTCCTTGACGGCGACGAGGCTGTGTTTGTGCGGAAAAGAAAAAAGTTGGATCGATTCAGGAGTGTATAATACGAATTTGGAAATTGAACGTAACGTAGGCGCCCCGTTCACACAGATTTCACTAATCGTGACTGCGGCTGGTGTTCCCGCTATCCGACGCGAATTGCTATACTTTCATGTATGAAACTGACCTGGGATCCCAAATCCAACAAAACTCGAATGACAAAGTTTGAATGCGACACGAAGGTGATTGCTGGCGAATCATCATCCGTCGAATCATCACAAACTCCGGTCCCTAAGAATCACGTCACTTTGCCGCATTCACGGATACACTCCTCACAAGCAGTGCATCCGTGAATGGCAGAGCGACGCGATTTTTAGTGATCGGAGTTTGTGATGATTCGACGGATGATGATTCAGAATTCGGATTCGAGGTGCGTAATAGCGTGTGGTGTTATTTGTTGCAAACCCAGAACAAATTGGATGTTTCTGAATTCAACTTGTCTGCGATGATGTTTATTAAGATAATATCTCATGTGGTGGCCGGTACTCCTAAAACTTTCAGACTGTGAGCGGTGTCGGTCATGGTGTCAAAGATCTTGCGCAGTTCCACGGCTGTTTCGATTTGTAGTGCACGCATGATTCTGAACCTTCGAAGCTGGCTATCCATCCGACTGTGGTCGAGACATTTGTCACCTCTGACTGTGGTGGAGACATTTGGTGTCACCTCAAACAGTAATTATGGGCGAACGTTGTGGCAATTGTTTGGGCTGACATGTGTTAAAAGATAATTATATTCATTGGAAGGTTGCATAGGACCAACTACATCCAAGTGAATATGTTCGAATGTACCAGGTGGAATTTCGAATCGGCTCAAAACTATTTTCGTGTACCATTGAACCTTAGATCTCTATCAGGATAAACAGGATTGTTTTTATTCGACAACATCAATGTTTATACTGGGCCAGAAGTAGTGAGCCGTAATCAATTTATGATTAGCACGGACACCAGGATGTGAAAAGTTGTGTAAAGAATCCGATTTGTACCCGTCGATATTTCGCAGTATATTTCGTAACCGGAGAATTTAAAAAGTTCGAAAAGCTGTCGAAATCGATGAATGTCTCGATTTTGTTGTATCGGTCAAATGCTGAATGTCGAATTACCTAATATAATCCAAGTGGTGCGCTTGCCTAAGATTACATTCTGTTTTAGACTGATGGTCGGTGTAATTGGTGAAGTCCGGACCTTCTACAAATTATCTAAAATGTTTATTCACTAAATAAGTTGCGAGTAGTTCCCGATCAAATGCAGACTATTTTTGTTCGGCATTTGATAATTTCTAAACATTTCGGTTATGTTTCTCTACAATCGTTATTGTACTGCTGCATTCACTCTGAATTTTTGTTCATTGGATCGTTCAGCGGGTGAGCTAATATCGTTAATGCATAGAGCGGTCAAGTGCGAGTCAATTGGTCTAAGCGTTTCAGCAAGTATCGTGATAAATTGATGATAATAATTCACAATCCTGATATGCGTTTGATTGTGAGGTAGCCGGTAATTCCGAAAGAGCATCAATTCTTTCCGGAGAAGGCCGAATACTATTAGATATTATCTTGTAGTTGAGAAAATGTAAAGTTTGAATGCCGAAAACACATTCGACCCCTTGATGTGCAAATCAAACTCGGCTAGATGTCATTACTTGTTTATGCGTTATAGTTATGGATATATGTCTTTTAAAAGCCCTATTCTATACCTGTCAAAATCAGCTAAAACTTTTTGTTTTGATTGTGCACATCTAACCGATTGCAACGATGGAAACTTTTTCAAATTTGCGAAAAAACAGCATTTGCGGGAAGTTTTGTTGAGTCACTTTTCCGGAAACAAAACTGCAACTGAAAGCCATCGTTTGCTCGTCGATTTGTATGGTGAGCATGCTCTTGCAAAAACACAGTGCTTTGAATGGTTTAGTCGCTTCAAAAGTGCTGATTTTGACATCAAGGGCAAAGAGCGTCCTGATCAGCCGAAAAAGTTTGAGGACGAAGAATTGGAGGCATTACTCGATCAAGATTCATGTCAAACGCAAGAAGAACTTGCAGAATCATTGTTAGTTGATCAAGCAAGAATTTCCAGACATTTGAAAGCCTTGGGATTCATCCAAAATATGGGTAATTGGGTGCCATACGAGTTGAAGCCAAGAGACGTGGAAAGACGATTTTGCATGTCCAAAATGCTGCTCGAGCGCCACAAAAAGAAGTCGTTTTTGCATCGTCACTGGCGATGAAAAATGGATCGATTACGATAATCCCAAGCGCAAAAAAGCGTATGTCAAGAAAGGCGAGGCCGGCCCATCGACACCAAAGCCGAATATTCACGGGGCCAAGGACATGCTGTGCATTTGGTTTAACCAGCTAGGTGTGATCCACTATGAGCTGCTGCCAAGTGGCCAAACCATCAATGCCCAACTCTATAGTCAACAGTTGATCCGATTGAAGCAGAAAATTTAGGCAGAGCAGCCAACGTATGCGGCCAGACACAAGTCAATCATTTTCCACCACGATAACGCTCGGCCACATATTGCGGCGCAGGTCAAAAATTACCTGGAGAATAACGGATGGAAAATTCTGCCTCACCCGCCTTATAGCCCAGACCTTGTTCCTTCCGACTACCACCTATTTCGATCCATGCAGAATGCCCTATCAGGAATACGCTTCACTTCAGTTCAAGGTATCGAAAATTGGTTCGATTCGTTTTTGACCGCCAAGCCGGCGCAGTTTTTCTGGGATGGAATCCATAAATTGCCAGAAAGATGGGAAAAATAGTGGGTGGCAATGGGCAATACTTATCTGAATAAAATATCTTGTAACATTTTTCCACAATAAAGGCTTAAATTTCAAAAAAAATTCCGGTTTTTAATGCATACACCTAATAAATATACCATCTGTACGTTGCAAGCTCCGTCCGAGCCTGTACTCTGATACGGATAATGGTTTGGAAAAATGTAAATTTGCCTTGAATTGATTGGATGGTGAGATTGGAACCCAGTACCTTCCACTCCAAGTGCCGAAGCTTAAACCGCTGCACCATTTGCCTGGTAAGTTCCGTCTGAAAATTGGCAAACTGGAAAATATACTCTCAATCTATGATTATCTGTGATTTTGAAAAAGTGTTTATCGTCATCGTGAAAATTAGACCAGTTTTAACAATTTTTCACGATACGTAATGAATCGAAAAATTAAAACTATTCTGATTTGCTAAAAATACGGTATGAAATATATGTATGTATATAAAGAACAACTTTTATAAGAATTAAACTACAATATTGCACAATCCCGAATAATTCACGAACACTGAAAATCAAGAATTTCCCAAGAATTATTTTGTTACAAGTGGCCCTATTCCCCTTCACTAGATGTTATGGATGGCTCGCAGCCAACCCGCAGTTTTCAACTAAGGACGCAGTCGCCTCTCTCACGGTGATGTTTTGCCGGCTAGATCTTAGGGCAATGGCATGGGTCGTGGGGGGTATTCGAGGCTTGCGCACTCCGGCCCTACACCGTGAAACAGAAATAAAATTAAAATCAAAAGCAAATAATAATAACAACTGATCTGCTGAAGAGACCCCCTCCAAATGACCCATCGACCCCGAAATTAGTAGTATTGTAGACCCCGAAAGGCCGAAGCCCACCACAATGAAGCAGCATAAGAGGGTAGGGACGTCTCAACAGACCAGGCCTCTCTCCTCCACCCAGAGAGACCTCCAGCGAACCCCCCACTATTCACACTTCGACAACATGAGACCGCCAAAGTGCCAAGGGGAAACCGCGTGGATTTTACGGCCGTCCCCGAATTGACGACAAATACGCCGGACTCGCCACTCCGACCCAGTGGATGTCCTGCCAAGGGGATGAAGGGGAGTGTCAAACCCAGCTTGTAAATGACACAAAATGGAGTGTGAAAATTTTAGCACTTCATTTTATGCTTTTAATAGTACAAAAAAAAATACAAAAATAAAGTAAAACCAAAGGGCGAAACAAAAATGAGGCAGAATACTAAGAATCACAGTGCAACCTTTATTTCAAAAAACAAAAAAAAAGTCAGGAGCACCATGGCGGACAACGCGAAAGAATTTATTTTGTCGCCAACCACACCAAAAAATGGCCCGTGTCGAACGACCGTAGTGGGGCTCGATTACAAAAATATTTCATAAAAATTAAAAAAAAAAATTGAAAAGTAAAATAAAATTAAAAATTGAAAAAAATTAAAAAAAATTAAATTGCCTTTACTTTTGAGATAAAAAAAAATGAAAAAAAAGAAAATTCGGTACCTTTTAACCTTCATAAAGGTCCCGCAGAAATGGGTTGCAGCGTCTTCTCACCGTTGTTGAAATTATTACAAATGGTCGGTTGGTCACCTGTAGCGTTGAGGGGCCTTTCCTCGATACCGTTGGGCATTGGATCGCCCTAACCGATGGAAACTGAAGTGGCCTCAACTGACCATCCGTAAATAATTTGATTAGACGTTGGCTCGCTTTAACCGTAAATATCCTTTGGGCGTTAGTTCGCCTTAACCGTAAAATTGCTGCGGCGTATTCCCACCGAATGCAATGAAATTGCAAACTTTGTTAGTGAATTTAAAAATAAAACCAAAGTTAATAAAAGTGATAAAATTACAAATAGTAATAAGAAAAATATAGTGAAACATGCAAATTTACATGTTGTAAATCTAGATCCAATTCTGAATAAGCTTCATTCAAAAATTTAACTAAAATAAAAAATAAAAAACTTGATCAGATTGTCCTGTCAAACTGTACAAATTTGGTGCTGTGAAACATTAAAAAAAAACATACAGATTGTTGTACTCAGTTTTCGAAAATCAACACATAATACGGAAATATAATAATCTCGTGTAATAAACTCAAATATCTTATAAGAATAATTTACTTGATTGTGATTTCCGATTTAGTGCCCGTTGCAGTGTAACTAAAAAAATTAATAACAACCAAAATTGTGTGCATAAATTCATATTAAATCCTAAGAAGATGGATCGAAACAGTATTATCTCAAAACCAAACCCTACCAATACTGATCTGATGACAGTGATTACTAAATTTATGGAATTAAATAACACCAAACTCCAAGAAATAAAAAAGTCGTTCAAATCAAATTAACCACAATCTGGAATCAGCTGTCACAGATATCAAAAATGAAATTAGTCTTTTAACGGGAAGAGTAAACAACTTAAATGGTGAATTATCTAAAACGAAATAAATAATTGATACTCTCAACAGTGAAATTAATTTCAATAAACAGAAAAACCTCGAGAAAGATGTAATAATTTCTGGAATCCCGGACAGTGTGAATAGAGTTTGTGTGTGTGAAAGAGAGTTTAAAAATAGACAAGACACTATTCTCTACATCTTTCGGCTGGCAACTTTCGGCTAACTTTAACAAGGTCATGTAGACCTGCTAAATAAGTTGAGTAATACCTTAAATTTCAACCTGGACACTATCGAGTCATATTATCCAAAACCAATTACGTTTAAGCGGAGTGGGCGTAGCGGAAATGGTATAATGAACCATCAGCTCAACTTTCAAAGATAAAGAATCCAAGAATGCATTTATGGCCACAGTAAGGAAAAACGGGCCTCTACAGACGAAATAACGCTTTCTATTCAAATTCGTTAAAAAAACTAAATACATTTTTCAAAACGCGTATTATCTTTTATAAAAAGCAGTATTATACTCGGGAATTCACGGTAACTATGAATCATCCCAAGTTAATGTGGAAGCTTATTAATCAAATACTTACAAACTCCGGATTTTCTGCACCAACGCGCATTGAGTTAAAAATAAACGAAGTATTAACTGATGACCCACTGCTTGTGGCTAACCAATTTGTCCAATTTTTTAATAATGTGGGCGCTAATATTACTAAGGACATATTGTGCATACTGTTAAAGTTAGCCGAAAGTTTCCAGCCGAAAGATAATGCAGATAGTGTCTTGAATACAGCAAAAATCAGTTATGAACTCGAATTTAGGAGAATTTAGGATCGGGTTACATCATTCGGGTGAAGGAGAAATTATTTCAGTTTATAGGAATTTAAAAATCGATAGGAGGGAGTGTATAAAGAGAGTTTAAAAATAGTCAAGACACTATCTGCATTATCTTTCGGCTGGAAACAATCGGCTAACTTTAATAGGGTATGTTGTGCACCAACCTACGAAATAAGAACCACTTTAGATTCTCTAGCACACACAAATGAGGTGGAAATTCAAAATATAATTGATAGCTTAGATTCAAATACATCCGGAGTCTACGATTTAATAGATCTTGGACATTTTAAAAAATTACGCGTAATCCTAACACCACTACTATTAACAAAGTCAATTAATAAATGGATTGACAATAACCATTTTGCTGCATTTATGAAGGTGGCTAGAATAACACCAGTATTTAAAAGTGGCGATAAATCCGCAGTTGAGAATTATAGGCCTATCTCGGTTCTACCAATTACTAGTAAGATTTTCGAACGGGTCACTCACACTAGGTTAACAAATTACCTAAACGAGCATAAGATAATACATCAAAATCAATTTGGATTTTGTAAAACGAAAAGTACGGTGTCTGCTACTCTAAATTTAGTTGAAACTCTTTATGGGCACGTGGACAATCAAAAAATTACTGCTGCTACGTTTCTAGATCTAATGAAAGCATTTGACTGTGTAAATCACGACATCCTATTACGCAAACTTAGCCTTTTATGGATTACACAACAATGTTGTAAGCCCTATAGCAAGTTATCTTTCCGACAGAAAACAGTCTGTCAAGAACGGGATTTTGTCATCAAAAAATTTAGTTTTGAACTGTGGTGTTCCGCAAGGATCATTTCTTTTTGATCTATATTAATGACATATTTAATTTAAATTTATTTGGTAAAATTCAACTGTTTGCAGACGATATAGCTATTACCTATTTGATGCCAGAATTTTACCGAACTTAAATATCATATGGAAGCAGACCTATGTAAAATTACAGACTGATTATATAACAGCAAATTAAAGCTTAATTCCGACAAATCGCATTTCATTATATTTTATTTACAGAGGCGGCCACTAGATATGTTTGAAGAACTAACCGGTCAGTCCTTCAACATAAAAAGGTCTCATTCAATAAACTATTTGGGCCTCACAATTAATTCCCAGCTATCTTGGACGGATCACATTAACTCGTTAAAAACAAAAATATTTCCCTTCATTGGAGCTCTCAAACGAACTGCTCGATACATTCCCGAAACCCTATCTTACCGTTTATACTACAGTTATACCTATTCGCACCTTGTTACAGGCTGGCCACTGCCAACCTGCAGATTTCACTTAAACACATGCAGAGGCCTCCACGGTGATATTTTGCCGGCTAAGTTCTCAGCGAGAATTGCTAGGGTCGTGGGGTTTGAGGCTTACATGGCTCCTGGCTTACACCGTGATTAATACAGAAAGTTTAAAATAATAAAAATAACGCAAATAATAAAAACCCGATGTTCCGCCGAAATTCGTCGGCCGGAACCTGAGGAACGAACCGAATAATCAAAATAAATTATAAAAATAATAATAATAACGGTAGAGGTGCCTTGGTGCGCGCATCCATCCGAATTCATACGGGGCCAAGCCCTGGTTACGGAATTGGATGCGGGCACCAAGGGACTGCAAACACTAAACCGACACAGAGGGAGTCTCCGCTCCCATCATACCGACCGAAAACTTAGTAATTCATTTTATTTTTTTTTCTTTTAAAAAGGAAAACAAAAGAAAACACAACTTCCCACGAGGAAAACAAGAAAAGGGGAACAAACGATAGAGAGAAGCGAGAACAATATGCATCGAGCGTGCACCCGCTGTGCGGCGCTCGATCACAACAAAAATTTGAAAATTATGTTAAATAAAAAGAATTTAAATATATATATAAAAAAAATCAAGAAAATTAAAATAAAAATAAAAATTGTACCTTGTTTTTAAATAAAAAAAATTCTGTTGCGGCCTTGCGCGGCCGTCATGCCACAGGTGGCCTTGCCCCACCCGGACCGTTGCGGCCTTGGTGCCGTTTACCGCGTGCTCCACCGGTGCGGCCCAACCGCCGGTAAAATCTACTGGCCTCAACTGGCCGCCGATATAAAATAAATTGAATAGCCGGTTGGCTACCCGAACGTTGCGGCAGACCACCGATAACCAAAAACACACAAATGGCCGGCTGGCCACCCGTGTCGTTGCGGGGCCTCTCCCCGATACCAATGTATAAAACTATCACGGCTGGCCTCAACTGGCCGCCGGATCCGTACCAAAAGAGTGGCCTCAACTGGCCGCCAAAATCCGTTGGGCGTTGGCTCGCCTTAACCGAAAATACACCGTTGTGCGTCCTTTCGCATTAATCGCCTTAGGTAATACACTCGATATTCACGACACTCATAGATAGTATGGTACCATTGAAAAACGGGGCACCAGTTGATTAGGTTACTTATCCAAACTTATCGCAAATGCCAAAAGGTTCGGTATTTTGCAGCGTAAATTATAAAGATGATCACACCAGACAATCAAAATTATCCTTTGAACGTTTTCACTTTTTATAATCAACAATACGGGATTTAACAACCAAAAATAACACCGCAACGAAATCACGTTATTATAAAAAAAAATTGAACTTGGTCAAACTCGAATATTCAAATTTATTTTTCAATTGCTCTTTATTTACAATACAATTTTTACAAGCGTACGTTTTTCTTTTATCGCCACTCGTTTAATCTCCTGTTCTTATTTTTCCACAGATTATAAACTTAAACTTTTTACAAAATAAACTCAACTTTAATTTAATTTTAATTTCAAAACGGAACTCGACTTATCGAACAAAATTCCAAAACTCGAATGTTTTATAAAAATCACAAAACTCGACTGTGTTTACGAAAAATCACAAACTGAATGAATTTACTCAAAAAAAAATTCGAGCGTCGCACATACGACGCGCAAAACATTCCAGAAGAATTGTCTTTCTTCTCTGTTTCTCGTTTACATCAATTCGCATTGGTGTAAACGAGAGGCATATAAGAAAAACATTATTATGGAATGTTTTGCTTGACACACACTCGATACGCATTGTTCTCTCTTTTCTAACATCTTTCTCACCCTCGCGCCACCTTACAAAAGGTACGTACAACACAACATCCACAAAAGTGAGGACAACAACCAACACTGAGAAAACATAGCAAGTGGAGGCACAAACCCGAGAAAATAACATGCAAACAGCGCTTGTTACGATCATGTAATCGTAACAACCTTATCTACTTAATTCAAATCTGGGGCTCAGCTAGCAGATATCTATTAAATGATTTGCAAGTACTACAAAACCGGTCGTTGTTGTATAACAAAAATGTTTTGCCAGTAACCAAACTTATTGAATTTGAATAAATCTTTACTATATATTGTATAAAATAAAATCTGGTATGATAACTTGCAATGTGGATCTAACTACTAACTTGCATTTAACTGAAAGAACTACTAGATATTGTAACAATTTCCGCCTTCCAAAATACAAACTCGCCCTAACACAAAATAGTATATTTTACAAGGGGCTTGAGTTATTCAATAAATTATCTGAATCCGATAAAGTCCTACCTATAGCAGCTTTCAAATCGTCATTAAAAAATCAACTCTACAATAAATACATACAAGACTATATGATATGTCTCATAATTGAATTCCTGAGAAATACTAACGTTTGATAAATTATAATTTTACATATATACGTTATATTAAAGTTACCTAAATTTAATTTAAAATTTTCTTTTTTTTGCTTTATTTAATTTAATAATTCGCATTTGTAAATAAATATACCAATAGAAATTTATATATTCCTGTATAGTATTTGTAATTCTTTTTTGGAAAATAAATAAAATATTTAAAAAAAAAAAAAAAAAATTACAGCCGCGTTAGGCCACCGTATATTAACTGAAACTGCCAATACAACGATGTGCACCCCAATCTTTTACACAAAATTCAATCATTACTTCTTATTTTGTTTTAACTGGTCAAAATAATAGCAATTCCCAGTGCCGTTGATTATTTTCGAATTCTTCTGCCGTTATTAACTGTTCGGCAAAGATGATTTGGTACATAAGAATTAAACTTGGTTTTGTTTCACCATCACAGCCTGAATATATATGTTGCCACCTCCTCCACCCTTGTAATAGAGGTGAATTTAATAACACAAAATAAATTTCGTACCATAAATTTATTTAACATTAATTTACTTTTCTTTGTATTTATTAATTTACAAAAGTTTATTTAATAATTACACAATATAAAATTTTATAAGTTTCATTTACTTTCATTATCTATGAAACTTACAATGAATTATCTTTATTCAGCTATTACAATATTAATGTAATACACATTACCAAATTACAACACTATTACTTGTACACTCCCTTTCACTCGCATCAATTGTACGAACCAGAATAATGCCCGGTTTACATACGACCAACATTTTTCTTCTGCAAAATGAATAAGATATAACATTGACTTTTTGCACATGAGAGACAAGAAAAGCAATATATCCCAACAAAATTTTGCAGAAGAATTTTTGAGCAAAAACCACCATAAAAATGAAAATGTTGCCATAAAATATATTCGATTCGAGTATTTTTATGGCAACATTTTTAAAATGAACAAGAAAAATATTTATTTTGTATTTATAAATGTTGTGGATTCATAATAAAAACAGACGCCATAGATAAAAATGTAAATTTCGCATTTTAATTCATTAAAAATAAATTAATAATGATCCTATAAAAAAAATTACGCCATTACTATATATGTTTATTTCTTTCTGGCATATTGAATATTTTTGTATTGCGGATTCTTTCTTATTTACCTGCAAAAATTTGTAGAAGAAAACAATTTTCTCATGTAAACCGGGCATAAGAAAACACAACAAAAATATTATTCGATATCTCAGCCGCTCGCATACATGCACAATGGGTACACATTGGTCTCGCCAATACCACTACAATAACAGGCCATTTCTTGTAATAATTTTGTTGGTATATGTAAATACAAAAAGAAATGAGAATTCCATACACCACGAAACAAAAATACATGGCAACAAAAAAACAATTTCATTATTTTTAATAAATAGTTTGTATCGTTCAAGTTAAATTGAATAATACATTGTCAAAAATAAATAGGGATATTTTGTTATTGAATTATTTAAAAAAAAATTGTTTTGAGAAAACATTTAATAATATTCCAATTAAAACAGCAACTTAGTTTTACACCATAACAACAAATAAAAGAAAAACAAAAATATACGAGATTTTATACTGCCGCTCTTTCATGCTTTTTTACTTTTTTAGTAAACCAAAATATGTTGAAGGGGATGGGTGTACGTCTTTGCGTATGACAACAAAATATTTTGTGTTTTATTTATGTTCAAATAAAACTTGATTTTTAATTAATACGGTGTAATAAACCAAAATACATTTTAATCAATCAATACTAATGATAAGCCCAATTGCGTGATTTAGTTGGTTGTACATACATAATTACTAAAAAAAAATCCAATTCGGCAATTGGATATTTTTGTGGGCTTGTGTAAAATTTACAGTAAAGATTAAAAATTAGGATACGGTTTATCCACGATATTGAAACTTGAGAAGGTAGAATATCACACATAATAATTTTGTGTATTATGTGTGTAAAATATTCCTATGTTTCATTTTCATAATTTACAAAAAACAATCGAATATAAATAAAATTTTTATTGTAACATACAAAATATTATACTCTTTAATCTAAAATTCATTACACAAATAAAATGTATGAAATTAAGTTTACTATTTTTCTTCGGTACTGTATGTCGTGAAACAAAACCAAAACAAATAATACAAGTGCCGAGAGCCAAGAGAAATTAAAAAACTTATACGCGCACGTGTCATTGAAAAATTGTGTAGTTGCTTTATCAGCAAATTAGTAAATGAAAAGTTTCTCAGTAGGGAAATATTTTTATTGGAAATGTTTCTCAAAATATCAATATTTATCGTGATCCTTCAGATAAATTATGTTTGTAGATAATAAACCAGATTTATTGGGACAAGTAAAGATTTTTTTTTTCGTCCCATGTAATTTTTTGTTCGTCCTATGACGCCCATGTTTTTGTTTGTATTTACCTACACCAACTCATGTAATTTTTTTATATAGAAAAACGGCCTATTATTGTAGTGGTATTGGTCTCGCTCTCAAATTATTCGACGTTTATGTATTATATAGGGTGAATACGGAAAACATAGAATATTAAGGCCCATGCACACTGCACAAATAATTTTAACCCCCATGTCACACTACAGTGGATAATGCCATCAGCATTAATCAAACGACTGAAATTCAAAAATTTAAAGTAAAAACTACAAGAAAGCAAGGTTATGAACATAGGGTCGTAACACACATAACGTTGGTTCCAAATACGAAGGTGAGTTTCCCACTAACGTGCAGAAAATTTGCTGGTACAACAATTAGGTTCAACTTTGAATGAGTATACGTTTTTATTGAGAGCATGATGAGAGTATAATCTCATGTGGTCCAATTGTTCCTCTTTACTTCCTATCGGTGAGTTCTAACGCGTTTTTCATGCAGTGACCCTATCTTGACAAATTCATTTACCAACCATCCTTTGAAAACGCATACAATTTTTCTATCGAAAGATTTAATTCAACTCATCATCCGTTGAACTTGTTTATCCAAGATTGCCACAGAATTGCTCTTACCAGCTTTCAGTAAACTTGCTTTTCTCCTAGGCAGCGGGTGGTTTCGGACATCTCTCTATTGATGTAAGGTAAACTATAACAAATTAAAATGTTGACTGCTACCATCAACCAAACATCGTACACAGTGGGTTAAATATTACAAACAATACAAGGATTGATGGGTGAAATTAATTACGAGTAGATGGTTTTTATTTAACTTCGGCCCTGTAGGCCAGTCTGACAGATTTTATCTAATTTGTCGTATTCTGAGTGGCTGCTTTCAAATTAATTATTTTGAACAAACTCGATTGCGTAGTCGATTTAAATCGTAATACGATTTTTTGAAATTCGTTGTAATGCTTACTGTCAAAAGTGTACTTTAGCATCTTTAATTTAGCAACTTGGTTAACTATTGTTAATTTCACCATGTATAAAGTAATCTAGATCAATAGGATCGTGTATAGAAATCTATTCGTTTCATTGAAATTATTTATAGGTAAATCAGTAAAACGCAATATGGTGAAAAAGTGCTCATTTTGTTGACCCTCTTTCGACCCAAAAATCCTTGTAACCCTATTTGCGTAATTTTAAAAGCTTTAATTAAATTATTAAATTTCGCATGCTTTTATTTTCTGGTCTTATTGATTTTGTTGAAAGTTGGAACCAAAACACAATTATTATTTTTAATTATTTTAAAAAATCCTTTAAGCACCAAACTAATTAATAGCTTTTGCAAGTTTTCTAAAATAGGTCATTAAATTGAAACAATTTCTTTAGGAAGCTTAATAATATTATTTAACAATTTTATGTTAAGCACAGATTTTTTACAAAAATAATATTTTGACAACTGCCTTAAATAATCAAACCTTGGACTGGGGATTAAAACAAAATATTTTTCATTTGTCTATATATGTACTAACTATGAACATTAATCAACAATAAGAAAGGATTAACTTGTAACTAAATTTGGGTATACAATTTTCATGTTAAGCTTATGTACGATTATATTGTAACTAATTTTATCATTAATTAAATTAATAAAGCTTTTTTAAACGAATATTTATGGTACATAGAGATATTTTTGATTACGTGTCGGTTTAAATAAAATCACAAAAAAACAACAACACATAACTGACCTAGTCATAAATATGTCAGATGCAACAATTAATGTTTATGCTATGAATCAAATCCAAGACTTTAGAAGCTAGATAAAAAAAATCATCGTACGCTGGTTAGTTTACCTCCCCAAATTTCTCCCCAATTCAATTACATCAATTTTTTTTTTTTTTTTTATTTAATCATTTGATATTATCCTCGTTCCTCATTCATTTTATTGCTTTAAAAGCATAATAAAAAAAAATGTTTATAAAGGAACTACATATAAGAATAAATAAAAATAAGCTTTACAGCCGCCGTATTGTTGTTGGTATGTTCCGACGTTACAAAACTCGTTGGAAACCAGCCAAACCAATAAAATAAAATTCTTGTATTTATTTAATTGGGTTTTTTGTTACTGTTGCTGTTTTGTCTTGTGTCCGTATATTATGTACATACATACCGACCATATTCACTTACAGCTATTGTTATCTATAGTCCTTCCTGAAGTCGAGTAGTTTACATAACGTTTAATGTATATATAGACCGCAAAAACCAATGTGCACCAAAAGGCATAATATACTCGGACATATTAATTTAAAACAAAATGATCATTCTTCCATTTATGTAACATTTGTGCTTTTCTCACGACAAAAGCTTTTCGCAGCGATACAAAAGTTTTGTTTTAATTTTTAATTTTAGTGTTAATCTCATGGGACAAATTTAAGATGCATATATAATTCATATTCCATCTCAGAGCATACATTTTTTTTTATAATTAAGTTTGACGTATCTTAGACATAGAGGTATAGAGAAGCTTTTATCTAGCATTAATTCTATGTTTATTTTAAAGCTTAAACTTAAACATTGAAGTAGCGGCTTATGTAATCATAATGCTATCAATCTTGTTATTTACGGTTTTAGCAAATACCACTGGCTGGTAGTAGGTACTTTTATATAACATAATAAATTAAACAACATGTTACATGAGGCTTTGGAGGTTGGCCAATAAACGTTACATGCATATATTAAAAACGTAAACTATGCACAAATTTTGTTGTAGGATTCTGTTTTATGTTATACTTCTACTATACCCTACCCCTTAATTGGGATTGAAAGGAGCCAACTTTAAATGAGCCAAATTTAAATGAGGTCGGGGACCAGGTAATATTAGGTCAGTGCGTTTGCTCAATTCTCTATTTCCTTGTAACATTAGTAACATATCATCCCCAATGGAATTCCTTTAACTATTTCCTTACAGAAAAGTATGAAAAAAATCTTGAGAGAAAAAAAAATTTTTTGTTAGGTTGGTGATTTATTTCTAGTGATGAACTTTTATTCTTATTTATTTATTTACTTATCTACTTATACGAAATTTTGAAGAACTGTGCACCCCACTTTAAGATTTTTTAAGATGTTGTTGAGATGAGATCAACGCCTATAAAAACACAATGAGCGCCGAATACAGCTACATTCACCATTCGAGATAACCAGTGCCCCCAGTCCCATGCCGCACAAACACAAAAGCACCTGGACCATTCACTGCATAGGTTCGAAATAAATCACATTGGTCAATCCACACTCACTACCTGGAACAAGTCCTGTGCTCACAACGCAAATCTCGTGGTGTGGAAAGACTTTTAGAAATTCATTCCATTGCTATACTTGTGTTTTGTTGTGAAACAGTTACATTATTATTGTTATTCAATAAAAATTTAACTAACGGCTAAAAATGTCGTGCGGTAATCATGATCCGGCCACAAAACCTTCCACGAATGGTTTAGTACAGTAGTCTATAGTTTCGAAACCCAATTTACATTGAAGATGTATATAGTAGTCAGAAAAAAAATTTCGGTGTTTAAATTCTCAATAGTTTAAGCCCACTGCTTAATCTCTAAGTAATCTCACTTTGATGACCAAAAAAGATCCAAATATTGTTATAGAAAAGAGCAGGAGGTTCTTACAGAAAGTAAAATGATTTTTCATACAGAAAGGAATAGGAAGAGAGTACAGAATAAATACGAATTTTACGCGGAAACTCACACCAAAATTCCAAGTATTCGATCACTAATACAACCAAAACACTTGGAAACATTTGTTGCGAGAATGCTTTTACGCAAAACGCGCAGCTTTCCGTATAGGAAAATCAAGTTGGAATACACGTTCCGTGTGTGCTATTCGTATTGTTTTTCACAGAGATTGTCGTACGAAATGTTTATTGGGAATGTTTATTATCTTTCAATGGCCATATAATCAGTTTCTTCCGCTTTGCATGATTTGTTTAATACTTGATTTTTAACACTTGAAAATCTGTTCATTTTGGTATGTATTCGCCAATTCCAGAAATTACATACATCATAAATTCAATTATAAAAAATAAGTACGTTTGGCAACCCTGCTATATTTTAGACCGCAGCTACAGAAAAGTGAGACATGTTATTACAAAGTTTATGTATAGCTCGGTCGTCTTTACATTTACAAGTGGCCCTTTACATTTACAAGTGGCCCTTTACAAGTGGCCCATTTTAATTTTTTAGGATCTCGTTGGGAACCATAGCTTGCTACTACCATAAAACATGATTTTTGCTGCACAAGTTCATTTCTCATAACTTTCATTTTGCCTCAAATTCATAGAACGTATACCTTTGTCTGATATGGTAAACAATACGATAGAAGCATTTATTGGGAAAACGGAACTTTCCCAAAACTATTATCCCGATGGTAGTAAAATTCAACGAAATATGCAATCGACTATAATACCGTATTGAATTAATTTCAGCATAGCCCCTGACTATTAAGGTCATTTTTATTAAAGGACACATCAGAGCCATACACATTTGTTGGTGAACCGAAACTTTAAGGGTTCCCGAAAGGTTCGAATCCCAATAGGGGCAGGGTGCAAAAGGGAATTTTCATCAACAGATTACGATCTGTCATGAAAAGTAATACAACTAAGACCCCCTGTTGTAGTGATATACTCATGGACCGACCCATGCTCCGTGTCCAGTACTATAGGCTGGCATGGAGCTATACAATCCGCAAATGGCGCAAACTTAAATCGATTTGGCAGGCAACTGCGTAGCAACTAAGTGCTTCGCCCCAGAACAGATTGCATGGATTAAATCTTAAGAGAACGGTTCTCGGAAGTCATTATCTTGATGATTGTACCGTCCGACGAAATATGTAACGGATTTTAATTCTGTATCGGGTTAATTTGAGTATGGCCCCTGAATGACGGACATTTATATTGAGTATGGCCCCTGAATGACGGACATTTAAGATCGTATTTCAACGAAATATTATGCGAATTTTATTGAATAAAAATACATTGAAAGGAAATATTTTGCACAGAAGGTAAATAGAGGCACATTGGAACTACTTAAAATTCAGAGGAATTAATTTAAGTTTGAGATATTTCCTTATACGTCGCATAAGTGCCCTTCATCTCTTTGCATGTCGCTATAAAATTGTTACCCCAATATCCTCGACCAGCTGTAGCACTATTCTAGCTTTCCTTAGGACTAGGCAATTGAAAAAAATAGTTTCATAGCAATTCGACCTCCTTTTTTCTCTGGCCTATTAATGAAATCAGTTTGGTGTAATTATTTTAGAATCAAAGGTAGATTTGATATCACTTTTTCAAATAAAAATTTTATGAAATATAATTTTCCGTTCAACTTAGTTTCTAAAGTATTTACAGCCAGCTGTAGGCTAGACAAATACAACAGAGACAGAAGTGCTATGAAAATATTATTCCCGTTTTCCTATATCCAAGGAAATCTAGAATAGTACCACTGGTGAAAAACGTAATACATACTCTTAATAAACACATTTCACTAACACTTGTTTTTCTATTTCGCAAATTATTTTTTGCGAAATAGAAAAACACGTGTTAGTGAAATGTGTTTGTTAAGTGTTAGTGTATTTTGCCAAGTGCCTACTGCAAATAGTGTTAAAAGTATGTAATACATACTGTGTAATTGTGATTGTGTATACATCTCTGTAACGCTGCAACCCGGTTAACGAGTAAAATTAATTTTTTGGCATCAATCTTCACATTACTGGATGCAATACACCCACCGGAAAACCACAGTTGATTCTTCGCCAAATCCTTAAATTTCACCTTGGACGGAACACTACAATCTCCGTGAAACCAGCACTTGCAAACAGTACACTGGATCCATCCAAGATCCTTAGTTATTTTGTGAAAAAACTCAAAAGAAAAAAATCGTTATTTTTCAGCAATATGATTGTCGAAAAAAATTAGAATTTAATTTGAATTATAGATGGAAAATCTGCAAGAATCGCAACAATCAGTTTTGAACTTAAAGGAAAGAAAAAGTATGGAGTGGTTGGGAAGTTGATTGTGTATAAGTAAGTATGAATTATCGTAGTCGTTGTCATACAGATTTGACGCCAAATTGAAGAATTTCCTACGAATGTGTATTTAATTCCATTACAATAAAACAACGTAAAATAAAAAAAAACGAAAAAAATTGTTTGAATGAATGAATGAACGAACGAACACAACACTGAGTCCGCCTTAAGTATAAATTCGAATAAGTAAGATTAGACCAAATTGAAGGGAATCCATCGCCACAGTTCGTTCGAAAGGTGGAGCTTCGCGAAAACAAAGTTATTTTCTATTTCCAACAAATGACATCTACTGAACAGGCAGCTGTTGGTCTGATAACCACAATATAACAATATCCCACCAAATTTATGCTTTTAACAGACCACAATCAGCTTTTTCAATATTACATTAAACAGCTACTGGTTAAAAAATAGTATTAAAAAACCTTTATTGGAGAATGTGTAATCGAATTCGTCGAAACCGAAATTATTCAAAGACAACCCAATTTGTATAATAATGGACCGGCTTACTTTACCATTTTCTAGTAAAATCTTAACTATTCATGAGGCACAAGGACTAACGTCACCAAATGTTATATACGTCAGAACAAACACTCATCCGATTAAACTTTTCAGTAGTTTACCACACGCAATAGTTGCAATATTGAGGCACACGTGTTCATTTAAATATTTCGCACCTGTAGCAGATGATTTACTCCATTCGTTAGTGATGAAGGCACGCCATTTTAACAACAGTTGTCCTGCTATTCATCACCAATCACCAAATACTACCAAACCATCTACAAAACCGTGTAAAAATTAAGACAAAGATGTGAGTACAATCTATTATCAGAATGTAAATAAAATGGCATCAAAAGCATCCAAATTCTATCAATTTGTTCATCAAACAAACTACCCTATATATGTAATATATATAGAAAGTAATCTCAACCCAGGTATTCATAGTACAGAATACTTTGGGCAGAATTATATTATTTACAGATGTGATCGCACTCCTGAAACGAGTACGAAGGAGTCTGGCGGTGGTGTATTGATAGCTGTTCATTCAAATCTAGAGAGTTATCCTGTTATATTAGTTCCATCACGACTTGAGCAGATTTGTGCAAAGATAAAAATAGGCAAACGATATCTATATATATATACAGTGTATATACCACCTCGGTCAAATTGCGACTGCTATGCCAGCTGCGTCAATGCGATTGATGAAGTCCTTAAAACATCTAGTTCATCGGATCTAGTTCTTATACTGGGCGACTTTAATCTGCCGAATATCAACTGGAAACATGTAATGGAGTTTAACTGCATTCTTCCATGTAATATCAATTGCGACGCAGAGTCCCTATTCGTCGATGCCATGCTTGATTTTAACCTGAACCAAATTAATATGATAGCTAATAACGTCGATAGGTTTCTGGATCTGGTCTTCCCTACTGAGGAGGATGCTTTCAAAGTAACTGAATCAATGAATCCATTTGTTGTAAACGATATCAACCATAAACCTTTGGATATTGTATTTGATACAACCTACTGTAACCGGAAGAAATCTGAGCACCTTCCAAGAATGAAATTCAACTTCAAGAAGCCAAATTACGCCGGTTGGCTAAATTATTTAGAAGCAGCAAATTGGGATCTAATTTTAAATCTTGACAATGTTAACGGAAATGTTGATAAATTTTATGACTTCATTCACCAAGGCTTTGAACTCTATGTGCCTTTTTACAATAAAGCACCGAAAACTGATTCTTCGTGGTTCGATGACCTGCCAATTTAAAAAACCGAAAATGCAAAGCCTATACTAAAATGATGAAATCTCGATTGGAACCCGACAAGCTAGCTTTTTTACAGTGCAGTGATGAATTTGACGTCAATTTCAATTTTAAGTACATGTATTACCTTGCAAGTATTGAAACAAAAATTAAATCAAATCCTAAAGAACTTTGGAAATACTTTCGATCCAAACGGGAAATCGGGGGATATCCTTCCAATATGACTTATAATAATACCTGCTCCTCGGACGCAAAAGTGATAGCAGACATGTTTGCAGCATTTTTCCAATCAGTCTATAGCCCTTGTGATAATATGGAATACACTGATAAAATAGGCAACAACAATACTTCTATTATTCCACCTGTCATACATGAAGAGAATGTTATATTAGCCTTAAAGAAATTTGGAGATGGATGTGGACCGGATGATATACCCGCCTTTATATTAAAAAGGTTTGCGAGTAACTTCACAAATCCACTCGATAAATGGCAAATTTCGAAAATAACACCTATTTTTAAATCGGGTATCTTCGTCGTCAATCCCTAAATTATTTAAGCTGATTGTGTGAAATGCTTTTAAATCTACATTGATACGTCACATCTCTATTTACCAACACGGGTTCATGCCTGGAAGATCGACATCTACTAATCTGGTCGAATTTACCTACAAAGTGTTAAATGAGATAGAAAATCATCATCAAGTAGATGTAGCGTATACAGAGTTTAGCAAGGCGTTCGACTCTATATGCCTCCTCAAAGCACTCCAAAGTATGCGCAAATTCGGGTTTTCAACAGAATTTATTAATTGGTTCAAATCGTATCTGACAAACCGACTGCAATATGTATTAATTAGGAATGAGAAATGCAACGTTTTCAAAGTGACCTCTGGTGTCCCTCAAGGATCGCATATTGAACCTGGTTTTTCATTGTGTTCATCGATAGAGTAGCCAAGTTAGTTAAACACTCAATGTTGATAAACTGTAGGAGGACCTCAACAGACTTAGTGAGTGGTGTGTCCAAAATTCATTACACCTCAATATTAAGAAATGTAAACTTATGTCGTTTCATCGGAAAAAACATCCAATAACTTCGGCATATGGCGCGGAAGTTCCAAGAGTACGTGAGATTATTGATCTAGGAGTCACATTTGTTGAAAAAGTTAGTTTTAACCGTCATATAGATAATTGTATTGCTAAAAAAGCTAAGTTCATGTTTGGCTTTGTCAAGCGGTGGACTGGGGAATTCACGGATATACATACTATACGCACATTATATTACGCTCCTCTTACGCTGTGCACATGAACAGAATCGAAAGCATACAAAAAAAAGTTCTTGTATTCCTGTTGAAAAAACTGTCTGGAATTATGATTACAAAATACCATTCTACGAAAATGTGGCTCGCTTATCTCCTTACTCTACAAGGTACAAAGAATATAACATGTACACGCTTGAAAACAAGCGTCTACGGACGCCGCTTTTATCGGAAGTGTCCTCGGCCACATTGATTCATCCTTCATCCTGAAAAATGTATCCATAAATGTCCCAAGCTGGACTTCGTAATCATCAATTTTTTGCGCTCGAACACCACCCAACCAACTAAGGCGACAACAATCCCATTAATCGATTAGCAAATGATCAATTTGATTTTAATTTACCAAAAACCAGTTTTAAAAAAAAGTTAAAATCGTATTTTCTAAATTTTTAATAAGCCCTTTGACAGTTTCATATTTGAAGTACTAACTGTTAATTTAAATAATTGTTTTATTTATAATTCTTATTTGTTTACAATCTAAATGTGAATAAATTAATTTTTCTTATTTTCTTTTTTTAAAATTTTATTTTATTTTTTGTTAATATACTTTATATTTTACTTTTGTTAAACTTGAAATCATAATTGCAATGTACTAAATCAATTTCCTTTAATATTTAAATAAATAAATAAATCCAAACAATGGTTTCGCGAAAAAAACAACCCTCTCCTTGAATGGCCAGCCTGCAGTCCTGAGTCCTGACTGCAATCCTATCAAGAACCTTTAGGGTATCCTGGGGGCTATTTTGAAATAATTCGATATCGGATTTTTTCCGATATCGAAAAATCCGATCCGCCGCGAGTTTTCCTATTATGAAATTGTTTGGTCGAATATGTCAAAAATAAGCATGTAGTTAGCCATAATGCTCCAGTTGTTGTAGTCCTAATAAATTCAAAATAAATAAATTTAATTATAATTATCATTTAACCCTTTGCACTCGTATGTCACACTAGAAGTGACAATACTAATTTACTCTAAAACTCGTATATCAGTCCAAGTAGACCAAAAAAAGTACCACACTGTATAAAAGACCACAAAAATTAAAACATTTTATAATAGTAATAAACAAAATGAAACCAACCACCTTGAAATTAAATCGAGTGCAAAGGGTTAAATATGAATATTTTTTATTTAAATATAGTATACTTACATTTTAATTATTGTTTAATTAATTTTTTTTTTAGTTTTATATTTCGTAAACATAATATATGTACTGATTTAAATAGTTGAAGAAACACACATTCGATAACAAAAAATAAAATTCGTCCCCTAAATAGCAGTCGGGTTTTGATATTCGATTTTCGGAAAATACGATTTCGTTTTCTCTTTTTAGTTTCGGATAATATCGTATTTTTCAATATCGGATTTTCATAATAGCAAAATCCGCTTTCGGATCCGATATCAAATTTTCATAATAGCCCCCCTGGCTGGCAAAGTCTATGCAAATGATTAGCAATTTGATAATGTTAATGACTTGAAAAGTGCAATTCGTCATGGTTGGGCGAAAATTGATCTAGAAACACTGGAAAAATTGTTAGATTCAATGCCATACAAAATATTAAATAAATAAAATACCAAATTTTTTCTTACTGGTGTTTTAATTATGTCGAGTGCGTTTATATGAATGTCTACCTAAATTTTATTGTTTTCAATTTTATTAAAGTCAAATATTATAATTGTCATTAATTTGTTATCTTAACTACTTATCTTAGGTGAAATAGACAATTTAAGTTAATTAAAAATAATTTATAAAAAATTTCTGTATTAAATATTTGAATGTTTATTTATTATTATTATTATTATTATTATTTAATATTCGAGATATAGTCCATTGAACTCAGAAACTATTCGTTGGTCGGACTAGTGGGTTACATAAGGTGATAGAGGAACATATAACGTATTTGAAATAATTTTTAGAGAAGTTTTGTACAAGTTACTTGCACCTTGTTGCACCTAGAGCAACAAACTTGCACCTAGTGCAAGTTACTTGCACCTAGTGCAAGTTACTTGCACCTAGTTCATCAAGTAACTTGCACCTTGTGAAATTGAAATTGAGATTGAAATTGAAATTGAGATCAAATCTGATGTTCATTAATGATTCGGTCAAATTTAGAATATGCTATAGTCGTGTGGATTCCCTATTATAATGCACATAATGAACAAATAGAAAAAATTCAAAGAAAATTTACTCGGCAGCTCTTTTTTAAATTTAATCTCTTTACATGAATAGACGACCAACTTACTTGGATAATCTTCTTAATATCTCTAGCTACAATACGAGATGTTCCGCTTTAAATTTAGATCCCTCGTCAATTAGACGTTGTTTTGCTGCAGCTTTATTTGTGGCTTATGTTTTGCACGCAAGGATTGATTGCCCATTTACTTAGAACTAAGAACAAGCACCCCTATTGCGATTGTCGTGTCGATGTCGATTTTCCGTCGACTGCTAAAATTGGTATTGTGAACGTCGCTATCAATCGACGTTTGTCGTAAAAACACCATTTTATTGTCGATGGCATTTTAGCGCACGACTATAGTATTATTTCACTAAAACTCCTCCAAAACACAATTGAAAATATATTTTTGATAGTAATTATTTATTATATCAATTTTGTACATAAATCAAATAAAATTATATGTGGTACGCACTTTAATTATAAATATAAATTTACACATAAATTAAATATATAAACACCAACTACAGAATTTTTCAATTTTTAATTATTTTCAAAATTTATTTATTTATTCATATCCCGAAATATCCCTCCTAATAGTAAATCAAATTCAATTTAGATTTTCTGACACACGAACTGACAGCTTCTTGACAAAACGTAACAACAAAACTAAGTTACGATTGCTAAGATAGCCGAAAAATTCACAATAACTCAGATTTTTTCAATGGTAACGTGGCAACACTTTTAGTCGATTCGTGATAGTTACGCAATACAAAATAAAAATCGACACGACAAGACAAAGTCGTGTCGTTTGTCGATCGACACGACAACCACAATAAGGGTGAAGGCCTTTATGAATACCAGTATATAGATTTTGTCCCGAAATGTGTGAAACGAAATGAGCGTAACCGGAAAGATATAGTAGTAGTATTTGTGTTTCGTTTGTTAGTGACGCGCGTTTGTTTGTTTTAGTTTACTACACATGCATGTCACATGTCATTGTTTTTGTTTATTCTATTATTTATTGTAAATGCCATATTTTTGAGTTGTTTACAAACCCTCGATTTAACGGACCTGGATTTAACGGATCCTCTATTTAACGGACCCTCGCTTTAACGGACAATTGTTTATTTTAAATTTTTCGGTTACCGATTATGATGGGATTGGGTATGTTGGATGGAAATGGAATTCTTAATTGATTTTGGGAAGAAATTCTGGAATATGGCAACTTAGGACGGAACTCGCCCAATTCTTAATTCTCGAAAAATATTTGTGTCGTGATAGTTTTAGCTGTCATGACAGTAAATATTATCTGGGCTGAGAGTAAAACTGTCGCATTTTTCGAGGGTGATAGTCAAAAATGAAATGATATGTGGAGATGTTTTGGGCTGAGGGTAGAAAATGTCATGATAGCAATAATTAATGTTGCCATCACAATTTTCGGGGATGGAATTTGAGCTATCTTCACATTCAAATTTATAGCCGATTATTGAGCGACATCAATTAAGAATTTCCGCCTAGAAAAAATCCGCCTCGTTTATAAATAAAATATAGATTTATAAACCATTTAAAGAAATTAATTAATTTTTATTCAAACAGTCACCCTTATTGCGAATGTCGTCTCAATCGACAATCGACACTCATTTGAGTTGTCGTGATTGTTTAGTTTTTGTATTGTCTAACTTTATCGAAACGACTACTTAGTATTGCCGTAGATGATTAAAATAAAACAATAGTATTGTGAATAAATTTTATAACTTAACGATTGCGATTTATTCGTTTCATATTTATATGTCAGAACAAAAATCTAGCTTCATATAAATTTGGTGAAAATTGAAAAGAAAATATTTTATAATATATAATAATATATAAAAATGAGTTTCACTAAATTATTTTTTGAAGATGAGGATACATACAGTTCAGTGTTAAACAATTCCTCCCTGTTAATTAGTTCCCCTGGCTATGTCCATATTTTCTTGCATTAAACGTACAAGACATTCAAATTGGGGCTTGTTTGTGATTTTGTGCCTAATACGTATGATTATAAAAATAAAAAGTTATGGTTTATTTAATTGTTTTCTATTAATTAATTATAAATTATTACTACTAACATTTTGAAAATATATTAACACGCAAAAATATATAACGCAGTCGTTAGTAAAAATGGCATCGACAAAATAATCACCCCTATTGTGGTTGTCGTGTCGATGTCGATTTTCCGACGACTGCTAAAATTCGTATTATGAATGTCGCTATCAATCGACGTTTGTCGCAAAAACGCCATTTTATTGTCGATGACATTTTAGCTCACGACAAGAGCTGTGTTTCACTAAAACTCTAATAAAACACGAGTAAAAATATATTTTTAATAGTAAACATTTATTATGGCAAATCAATTTTGTATATAAATGAAAATATGTGGTAGATATCAGTATATTATTCAAAAATTTATTTGTGATAATTTTCACATAGAGCGGCAGTTTAAAAATTGGGGGAAAATTTATAAAATGTTGAACACACTTAATTAGTTTATTACTAATAAAAATTTACACATAAGCTAAATATGTACATACACACCAATTAGAGCATTTTCCCTCCTATTAATTTCGAAATTTCGGCGAAATATCGCTCCTAATACAATACATAAACTCCAATTTAGTTTTTCTGACAGAAGAACTGACAACTGTTTGACAAAATATAACAACAAAACTAATTCACGATTGCTAAGTCAATCGAAAAATTCACAATAATTCCGATTTTTTCAAATCTCTCATGGCAACACTTATTAGTCGATTCGTTCCAGTTACGCAATACCAAATAAAAATCGACACGACAAGACAAAGTCGTGTCGTTTGTCGATCGAGACGACAACCGCAATAAGGGTGAATGACAGATCGATCGACAAAAGATAGCGATATCGACATTCACAATCACAATTTTGTCAATCGGCATCATATCGATGTCGATACGACATTCGCAATAAGGGTGAGTGCTTCGAGGCAGTAAAGAAACTATGTATTAAAAAACAACATTATGCTAAATTTTTATTAAAAACTATGTCTTAAAGAGAAAAGTAAAAATCCCATCCTTAATCTCACGATTTTGGCGCATTCTTACGGAATGTCGGGAGCAGTTGATTATCGATTAAAAATTGTACGAAAAATAAAATCTTTTTGTTTTCGATTATTATTAGTTCGTCAGCAGTTATTTAACTCAGACTCGTACTTTGCACAAGAATGTTCACAAATCTTGAGTATCTGTTCTTAAATTCTTATACTAAACAAATGGGGGGCCAATACTCGACTTTCGCTTACCAGAACCACAAATGTATACATAGATTACGAATACACAAACCTTTAGAAATCAAAACGAGAAAATAAACTTACTGGACCTTTGATGAAACCGCCTTGTATAATCAAAAAACAGTGTCCCTGCTTAAATTTCAGAAAAACAACAAGCTCAACCCTTGTTGGTTGAAAATTTAACCTTTACATTTATTTATATCATTTAATTCTTTGTCGCTCTTTGAAAATGCTAAACTTTTCAACATCATTGCAAAAAATGTCAAAGCTCCCTCGGAAGCTGCAACTTCCGGGTACGCTGAATTCTACCGAGTAGTCAATCCGCCTGCCAAATTTTGGTGTAATAAACTTTTTTTTGTATCAAAATTCGCCATTACCGGTAAAACATAAAATTATCTGAACTAATTTTGCTTGAAATTTAATTTACAATCTTGTTGATTAACCGTTTTTTCGTAAATGTTATATACTTTCCAAATTATTTGCAAAAATTAAAAAACTCCTATGGGAGCTGCCACTTCTGGTGGACCGATTGGGGCCAAAGATCACTGGTATTCACTTCGATCAGTCAGTCCGTCAAGGCTCAGCCACTCAGTCTGCACAGGACCACACACAGAACCTTTTTAAACCCATTTTTTTGGACGTCTCCAATGCAGCAACTCTATTAAAAATTTCGGGCTCCATCCCACTAAAACGATGGCTGCTGCTAGCTGTAGGCTAACTTTTGCCTAATTAACTAAATGCCCAATTAAAATTTTATTTGGTTCGTTCGTTCTAGAAAAAAGATTAGTTTTTTCCATCTCAAAGCTAGCACAAATAGACAAAATATTTTTATGTGCGTTTGTTCAACAAGGAATAAAAATAATTGATGAAATGTCAAAAATTTAGCTTACTTTTATCGTACCTGCAGATAAAAATGCACTGAAAATGTATATAGAGTTAAACAGAGACACCTATATTCTAATAGGAAAAATACCAATTTCACTAGCTCTAACCTGCGTACTGCAAAATAAAATTAAATGCTGAAATTTTCATTTGAATCGCCTTCAAAGTAGGTCCTTTCTGAAATAATATTTACATTTATGCCAAAGAATAATCCAATCATCAAAACATTTTTTAAACCGCCGCGAATTCTCTTTTACGTCTTCTATGGACTGAAAACGGGTGCTTGAGTTTTGGAAAAGCCAGAGCCATATCAGATTAACACGATGGTTGTTCGATATTTGTCGAGTTTTTGGCCAGACTCGTTCACAATGATAGCAAGGTGAGATGGTACAACGCACCATGTTGTCGTGGTTGAAAATTTATATGAGTTTTCTTTTGACAAATTTCCGATGAAATTGCTCTCTCAAACGCCACATAACGCCCAGATAATATTCTTTGTTTACCGTCTGATCTTCTGGCAAGAATTCCGAGTGCACAACACCGTGATGATTAAATAAAACAGTCAACATTACATTGACTTTTGATCGTTTGACGTAGTTTTTACGGGTTTCACTCAGTTGGAAGGCACCATTCCGTAGCCTGTGGATTGGTTTACATGTCAAACTCGTAAACCCACATCTCACCGCTAGATCTAATGCGTTTTATGACTCGGAATTAACTCGTTCTAGTATGTCATCAGCGAGTCCTTTATACGATTGAGTTGATGAAGAAAATTCAGGTCTTTCGGAACTAGTTCGGTTTTGGTTTTTGTCGTACCACGAATGATACAAATTGATTCGTGAGACACAGAAAATTAAGCGGCCTTAATTTTCCGACACCATTTCCTTCACTTTATTGATGTTTACTTCAGTTGAAGACGAAGACGGTGATGGCTGACCAGAGCGCAGCAAATCTTCCACCACAACTCGTTCGCTTTTTTTGACTGGTGTAAAATTTCAATTAAGGATCGAATTATCGTTTTCGGTGAATGATCGTTTTCGGTTATCTTCACCGAAAACGATAATTTACGGAGCATGACTTACAGGAAACAAAAAAACGTGATAGAGAAATGTTTTTTGAACCAATTCTTGTACCCTGAAAGGGAACTAGGTCCTACGTTTTTATGTGTTTCTAAAACGAGTGTTGGAGGTTGTTCTATGGTACTATTCTGGCTTTCCCTGTGAATAGGGAATTGGGAAAAATATTTTTATAGCATTTTTGTCTTAATTATATTTTTCTGGCCTACTATTGGAATTAGTTTGGTGAAAATATTTTCGAAACAAAGTTGATTGGGAAACTTTTGTGTAGGACGGAACTGCATTAGTCATTTTACGGTTTAAGGTAAACTGATGGTAATTATTCATAATAAAATGAGGGTGTATGTCTCGAACAAAACTCGAAATCTCAGTTTGAAAAGTAGCACACATTACTTAGATTTGGGGTTGAAATGTCCCGAAAATAAATACCGAAAAAATAAATTGCACCGAAAATATGAAATCTTAAAATTAAAATTGCTTAATAACAATTTTTTTCAAATTTAAAAAAAATGTTCTTTTCGGGATTTCTTTTCAGTATATCGATTTTCAGTACACCAATACTAACCCAATTGTATCGTAATATAATCGTAATTATATTTATTAAATTCTTCAAATTTGTTAATTTGAGGAACACTCGAAATATAAATTATTTTATATTTACCATAGTTCATGTTGTTTTAACCTGTCATATCATAACCTGTTATTTTGGAAAACCTTGAAAACCAGAAATAAATTATTTTATTATTTAAAATGAGAAAATCCCGAATGTGTCTGCGAGCGAGGGTAGTATAAATAATTTTCTAGAAATTAGGACACTTATTTTCAGTGAATTGTGATTTCAGTCAATTCTCAAATAAGCGACGAACCTGATTTTATTGAAATAAAATAATTTTGAAATCATAGAAAAATCTCATTTCCATCCAGCATACCCAATCCTATCATAATCGGTTAAAAATTTTTCGAGTTCCGTCCCAGGTGGCCATACTCCAAAACTTCTTCCAAAAATCATTTAATATTCCTATTTCCATCCAGCATACCAAATCGCATCATAATCTGTTAAGAATTGAACGAGTTCCGTTCCAGATGGCCATATTTCAGAACTTCTTCCAAAAATCATTTAACAATCCCATTTTCATCCAGCATACCAAATCCCATCTTAATCAGTGAAGAACTGGTCAAGTTCCGACCTAGATGGCCATATTAAAGAATTTTCTCCGAAAATCGTTTAAGAATCCTATTTCCATCCAACATACCCAATCCCATCATAATCGGTTAAGAATTGAACGAGTTCCGTCCCAGGTGGCCATATCCAAGAACTTCTTCCAAAAAAATCCTAACATAATCACCAAATGCCTGAGTTCCTTCCCAGATGGCCATATTCCAGAACTTCTTCTAAAAATTGTTTATGAATCTCATTTCCATCCAACACACAAAATCCCTTCTTAATCGGTTCAGAGATAAACGAGTTCTGTCCTAGGTGGCTACATATATTCCAGAACAAGTGCAAAATCTATAGTCGATTAAATTTAAAAATTTTCCATTCGGATTTAACGGACATTCGGATTTAACGGACTCTCCAATTAGTCCAAGGATAATCGAGGACTTTCTGTATAATCTTTCGTTTTGGAGCTGTGTTGGTATTATGCAAAATTTATATTCGTCAGTCACTGATGCCATACAAGTTATCACAGAAACCGTATTTTTCTTCGTTTCTTGCCCCCCACCTCTATGATACTGGTTTTAAATTGCGACTTAAACAAATTTTCGGTGCAACCACACTAACACAAATATAAATGAAATAAAAAATATTTCAAAGACATTTTTGACTCATTTTAGTTTAAATTTTATTTTCGAGAGAGCAGAACAAAACAAAATAAAACACACATACATATATACATTATCTACTCTCGACTAGTTGGCATTGAAAAATAATCATAAAACCAAAAATGTCGTGTGGCATCAGCCAATAAAACAAAAAATCCAACATATTATGCCATGTTGACCAATCGTACCTAAATATATTTTGGAAAAATATTAAATTTTAACTCACGCTATTCTCGAGTCTCGACATTAAAATGTAGACAATTTAAAAACACAACACTGGTTACTTTGCCACATTAATTATAAATGTTATGCTGGAATATTGATCACTCATAGGACGATCAAAAACATAACAATGAACTGTGCGAATGGAAAAATATGTTGAAAAAATTAACCTCCAAATAAAACACCTACCCACAAATTTGGTATGTATATGTATTTAGTACACCTAAATGATTTTCAGTATATCGGACAAAAACCCACCAAAAAGCAGGAGAGAAGACATCTATAAATAGAGGTACATACGTTAAAACACAACCTATATAGTCTTACGAGTATAATTCCTTTTTTTTTTTAAAATATATTGCGGGGGTTGAACGTTCACACATTTTGATAACGTGCACAACATTCAACGAAGTGTGTATTTACGTACGTACATGGGTGTACATAAATATACATATTAAATACATAACATGGTTTTTGATAAATTTATTAATATTTTATAAAAGAATTTTTAACCAGCAGCATAGCTATACATGTGCGGTAGCATATTATATTAGTCAAGTGGCTTTTATGTTTTTACTAATTTTAAATTAAAATACATTATTAGATCCTTAACCTTTAATCTAACGATAATAACATACGACGTCACTTGAAATAAGCAGATTTACGATACGATATGGTTTATTAAAGATTCTAATCGTAATAGAATTTGTTTCGTAGCCCCCCGCAACTAGTATGCATAATTTAGATTATCTAACTCGGTTAATTGATCTATATACTAAAGCAAGTTTACGATTTTTTCAGTATACAATTTCCTATGTAGGTACTTAATACGAACTTCGCACCAAAATAATGTTGGTGAACCAATGTTGTAAACTCCGGTCTAGTCTAGTTTTGGTTTAAATCTCGCAAGTAGTATAAAAAACGTTTTATGGCTTTAAACGTGACTCAATTTGTAATAAACATATTTAATGGCAAAATTAAATTTGACCTAATTGAAATGTTTATGTTATACAGTCTGGAATTTAGAATGGTCCGCTATTAATGATTTTTTATTAAGTTTTATCCCTCGAATGAAGGAAGGATAAAAATATTTATTTCTCTTATTTTTTTTGACAAGAGTAGTTCATGCCATACACTAAATAAAATGAGGGCCTGATATAGCATCTCATGAATTATGTTTGTGTTCATACTAAAAAATAAATAACAGTTTTGATGATTTTTCTTAATCGTAAAATTCGAAATCACGTATAATTAACATCCTATATTTAATGAGAACACTATCAAACATTACTACGGGTACGTTGCAAAATAATAAAATATGTTATTTTATTTTCCCGCTTCCTATTGCCATTTGTATTTCAAAAGCAAACATAAAATTTTAGATCACGGAAATATAATAAAACTCAAAAAGGCATTAGTATTAATTAATTTGGTTATAGTGCAAAACAATTTTTGGGTACTGCAAATTATTTTTTTTTTTAAATAAAATAACCATCAAGGTGACAACACCAAGTACACAATTTTATATACAAAAAATATCAGCAAGAAAAAATTATTTTTATATGAGAAATTTCAAGAAAGCAAAGGCTACTGGATGTATTTTGGTTTCAATGTGAATCATACCTATCAAGAAAAATTATTTTGGTTTTGTTTTTTCAACACCCAGTGAAATCAAAGGCCTGCTTAAATTATATTTGAAATTTCAGGAATATTTTATTGATTTCTTTAGCTGTGTTTCTTATTTCCGATCTAATCGATCTGATCGATCTGAGTACTAAAAAGTTGTTTCTTATTCCAGCTCCGATCGATCTGATCAATTTGGTTGCTGTTCCTTATTTTTCTTCAGATCGACCTAATCGATTTTTTTTGATTTGTAAAAATATTCCGATTTCTCAGATTCAAATGTATATGGTCATTCTCATCATTTTTGTTTGTTTTTGCAAACGTTATTAAAATGAAAACAGTAAGAAATTTTAATTATTATTTTATTTTGATTTTATTAAATAATGAAATAATTATTTTATACAGCCATATTTTTTTATAGAGTATTTGCAAGAAGTGGTACAATTTCACATTCGTGGTGCAATTTCCTCAAAGTAATTTAGCACCTTAATATTCCCTTCGTGTTCGTATTCGGCCGTTCGTAATATTCCCTTCGTGTTCGTAATTTGAATCGAAATAACAAGTAGCTAATAAGAATTTATTTGTATTAATCGTGTATTGTTTGACAGTTCGATGATGGCTGATAAGTTGTTTGATCTACCAAATCTGAAACCCCGGTGGCAAAGTGGTCAGCATGCTTTCTCCAGCAACCGGAGGTCTCGGGTTCGATTCCCGGTGGTGACAAGGAAAATATATCACGGCTGGTTAGGATCAATGAATTAATCACTCACTGTCCGAAATGAAAATATGATTATGAAACCTCATTTGAGGCGGCCAAATCCCTTGATGGGATATAATACCAGAGAGAGAGAGAGAGAGAAATCTGAAACCTATTTCTTATTTCAGATCGACCAGATCGATCTAATTTCAGATTTCAAAATCTGCTCGATCTACGGATTTAAATAAGAAACACAGGTTTTAATCGATAAAATTTGCGCTTGGTTCCTACACAGTTTTATTTTAGTATTAAAGCCTAGTACTCAGTTCGATTTCACGTGAAATTTCCATACGATTTTACCAAAGTGAAATTAGAAATGAAAAATTTCATTTCTGTTTTCGTTTTGTAGTACTCAGTTCTCCAACGAAAAAACCAAGTGTGTTCAATACATCAAAGATGGCGCGCATAAACTCTCCAAATTATTTTCATGTGAAAATAATGTCTCGGCACCTTATTTTCACGCGAAATTTTGACATTTGTTTGTTTTTGGCAAAAAAAAAATTTTTTAATACCACAAATTCATAAATTTTAAATAAAGTCAATTTAATTTAAATTATTTACGTAAAATAAAGAAATTAATTTATGCATGTTTACAAATTTATACGTTAAAATTAAAAATTCTCCAAATAAAATTTCATTTCTATTTCACGCGAAAATAAATAGATTTTTGGAGACCGCACACGCCGCACACGCCCACACTTCCTAATATACGGCGAAAATGTTTTCGCCGAACGCGTTCGGTACGCATATTTTTAAATGTGGACCCACCTTTATATGATTGAAACACACAAAAACTTTGGGCAAAATTTTTTTATTTCTCAATATAGTCTCATTTTAGCTCGATACAATGAGGACCGTGAGATACAGTGAGAACTGCTGAGCTCCCTAAATAGCCATCAACTGCATCAGAATTAAGTTTATGCCAAAATAACAAAATATACACTGTGACCTATAAGTACATAGAATTGTAAAAACACTCAAACATTGAACTTTCATGATAATTTCGGAAATTTTTTAATAAACACAAATATTTTTCGTAGCATTCTATACCTAGCAAACATTTAATTTTTGTGGAAAGTTTTGAGTGAATTTTAAAAACAAACACACTATGGATTGCACAGAGATGATCGAAGTTGTTCTGAACTGCCCTTACGGATTGCACAGAGGTAATCGAAGTGGTTCTGAACTAGTAATTGATGTAGGAAACCAACTTATTTATCCACATGCTCGAAAATCTCTGAGATTTTTGTTATTCGAGACAACATCAATTACTAGTTCAGAACCACTTCGAACGTATCTGGGCAATCCGTAGGGGCCGAGATAAATAATTTCAAGTGTTTAAGAATTTTTGTATTACACTCAATGACGTTCTGTCTCGAATAACAAAAATCTCAGAGATTTCCGTAGGGGCCGAGATAAATAATGTCAAATGTTTAAGAATTTCATATCATACGCAATAATGTTCTCTCGCAAATAGCGAAAATCTCAGGGATTTCCGAGCATGTGGATACATAAGATTGGTTTCCTACATAAATTACTAGTTCAGAACCACTTCGATTATCTCTGTGCAATCCGTAGGGGCAGTTCAGAACAACTTCGATCATCTCTGTGCAATTCATAGTGTGTTTGTTGTAAAAAATTTCGCTTTTTAAAATTCACTCAAAACTTTCCACAAAAATTAAATGTTTGCTAGGTATAGAATGCTACGAAAAATATTTGTGTTTATTAAAAAATTTCAGAAATTATTATGAAAGTTCAATATTTGAGTGTTTTTTCAATTCTAAGTCCTTATAGGATACAGTGTATATTTTTGGCATACACTTCACTCAAATATCAACTGCAGGATACTGTTAAAGTTAGCCGAAAATTTCCAACCGAAATATAATGCAGATAGTGTCTTGAATACAGCAAAAATCATTCATGAACTCGAATGTAGGATCGAGTTATATCATTCGGGTGAAGAGAAAATTATTTCAGTTTATAGGAATTTAAAAATCGATAGGAGCGAGAGTATAAAGAGAGTTTAACTTTCGGCTACACTATCTGCATTATCTTTCTCCTGGCAACTTTCGGCTAACTTTAACAAGTAACTGTAGGCTCTATCTCTTCGTTGTTAGCAAATCTTTTACTACTAAGCTATTTATTCAAATTTGAGAGGAGAAAATAATCTGAGAGATGTGTGAACTTGGACATTGTCTTGATGAAACTGCACAACTATTTTTCCCCAAAATGTGAAAATTTTATCAATCAAACGCTGCAATAGTCCGCCGTTGACTATTTCCATTTCCTGAGGATAATCAATGAAAGTTATCACGTGCGCATTCCAAAAAATGATGCCATGAGCATGCTAGCAGAGGGACTGTCTTGTCCACCTTTGGAGCCAATTCTCCTCATTCAGTTCATTGTTTTGGCTGTTCCTTCGTCTCAGGAGTAACGTAATGAACGGACGGTTATGAGTCTGCGCAAAAACTCGGAGAAGCAAATCTTTTATCAATATATTAATAAAAGTTTTGCTTCTTACAAAATATAACCGCACTATGCTTACGAATCCAATAAGAATATTCCAGATATTTGTGTGTGTGTGTGTGTTACTTTTGACACTGTTAAACACAGTATTGAAAGCAATAAGCTGTAAAATATTAGAAAGAGATGACACACACGCCATGTTTTTTCATATAAGAATTAAATCAAAAATTCATTTCATTTTTTTCTAATGTTATTCGGCTCACTCGCTCTCCCATTTATAAGTTGAGTGGCATCATAAAGCAAGTGAATAAAATAACAATTTTAGAATTTAAATTAAAAACTACATTTCTAAAGTTTCAGTATTTAGATCAATTCTTCTAAAAATATTTCATCGAGTTTTAAATGACAATTTTGATCAAGCAATTATATTTTAAATAACACACGTTCTGTGACAGAGTAATGTTTAGTACGCAGCGTCTACATATTCTACCAATGGTTGGCATGCTATACGCACTGCTCTGAACATGAAAATATAATTAGGTAAAATGACGGCAGATGGCAGATTCGTCCCGTTTAAATGAACCCGTTAATTCCTTTAAAATAGGACGATTCTGCCGTCATTTTACATAATTATATTTTCATGTTCAGAGCAGTGCGTATATTATGCCAAACTTTGGTAGAATTTATCAAAGACATTTGTGAAATAGTGACATCTAGATTCAGTCATTAGATAAGTGATAATTTTATAGCGGTATCTATAATCTACCTTCGTGAACCATCGTGAACGGTCGTAGGGAATCTGAAATATTCACTACGGTAAATAAATACGGATGCGATGAACGCAAAGGGTTAATCTTAAAATAATATTTGGGATTCTTGTGAAGAGTTTGAATTTGTTATTGTATTTTAGTGTTAATGAATAAAAACGGGAAAATTATTGTGAAATTCTCCACATTATTCGAATTTTTCGCCGGCTACTTTAATCATTTTTTTTAAATTTCTTGTCTTTTTTTAAATTAAGAAACATAATTTCTTCCCCCTACTAAGGGAAAAATTCCGCCTAGGTAAATCAATGTGGAATTATTCCCATATAGTAGGGAAATAAATAATAAAAAACTTGTTACAAATTTGAAAAACATGATTAGAGTAGCCGGCGAAAAATTCGAATAATGTGGAGAATTTCAAAGCAAATTGTATTCCGATTGGTGAAATTTCCACCGATTTCAAGAATACGGCCCCTGGTATTTTTGGGACTGTTCTAGTAGTGTTGTACGTATTTGGTAATAATTAGGGAATTATTCACTTAAGAATATTCCGAAAGTGGTGTAAATTACAGGAATTGTGATGCCGACGTAACAATATCTAGAAAATATACTTTTAGGCGAATATTATTTCTTTTTCATCCTGGTTTAATAATGCCACTGTATTTATCATCTGCACATTGGATAGCTCATTGTTATGCTAAATGTACATTGACATGAACCGGCACTGAGTTGTGGTTATTTGCAGTTAGTTAATATACATATTCCGTAAACTATCGTCCCAAAATATAAATTAATTATATATTGCATTGCACACGGACATGATAATGGCATTAACATAGAAAAATATTTGTCTATTATTTAATGGCTTAGGGGACGATACATACTATTTTGTAAATACATACTGGTACAAATTTTCGTTGCAACCCCATGTAAAAAAAGCACCAAATACAGACAAGAATTATGTAACGGTACATAGAGGAAATTAGTTTTGGGATACGTGATGAATTTTTTAAAGCACGGTGAAATGGAAACAAATAAATTGTCTATACACGTACATTATTATGAACTACGTACGGTTAGAGGCAACAATCAGAATATAACATTTTCCTGGAGGTAATAGAGAAATAACTCAGCTCTTGATGGTTAATTTATTTTAAGCCCTAAAAGCTTCAACTGAAAACAAAACTAAACTGGTTTGTTGGTGGGTTATATGCACTCGCAAGTACTCGTTTATATGTGTAAACATGATTTTATTTTAATTCCTTTAACAACATTAAAATTTAAATTTTAGATTGAACTACTTTTTTACAAAAATCGCTCTACTGTGCTGTGTCAACAGCACTAGTTTTTTGCTAATAGAGCGACATAAACTTTATAATGGATTATTTATATTTTATGTAGCAAACTAAAAAATTTATGACAAATATCGTTTTAATATATAAAATCAACATTAAATTTTTATAATAATAAAGTGTTACAACATTACTAATAAAAAAGCTTTTAGCAGCGAGTTGAACTTTTTATATTTTTTTTTCTGCGATAGTATTGAAACCGATACTTAATGAGAAATTTTTGGTTAAAATCGAGTACACAATGAGTAGTTGTAGAACTAACTAAGTGCTGCAATTAACTTTTAAAAAATATCATTTTGGTACTACCGTTTCTAAGGGTAACCATTAAATAATTAAGATACCCCAAAACAATAATGAAAGTTGTGTTACATCAATAAACTTAGCTTAACTATTAATCATTACTATAGAACTTAGCTTAAAATTGCTTCAATTTTACACAGTATCTTTATTCAGAGAAAACAAAAGAAAACAAATCATAAGGATTCATTTTCAAGATCGATATTTAAAAAATTAAAGTTTGGTAATTCTGTTTACAGTATTTCATTGGGACTTCAAAGAGTCCGGTACCACAGCTACCTATAAATCTGTTTATCACGAGTATACTACACACGCTATTTCAACTCGCAAAATGTTGCATTTTTCGATGAAATGTCCTTTAATAGTACTGTAGCAGTACTGTCAAAACATAATTCCAATTTGTTATATTTGAAATCTGTCTAGAAGCTCTGTTATATAATTTTATTCTTGATGTTGACTAGGACAGTGCACCTAAAATACTAATAGCATCATATTGCTTTAAACATTTTGCTATATAACTTCATTTTATGTCGACGATTACAGTCTTTGACTATAGATGGCAATATACTCAAATAAATTATATGATTTTTTTTGTACAATATTTTTTTCGTCAAACGTTAATCGCGGTATAAAAACATAAAAATTCTACAATAATGTCAATTAAAAATTATACTAAGGGCTATTGGTAATAAATAATAATTTATTATATTATTATTAAATTGTGCATTCAACATTTATTTCATTAAACCTCTAAATCTCGATTACTTATTACGAACATTACTGCCATCTATAACTAAGAAAAGAAACTGTAGACATAAATATGATGACGTATCAAGTAGTATTAGGTACATTTACATACAACCTTGGGTAATATTAAAATCCAAATATTTTCTAGTTTCCCCGAAATTTTTTATTTTGAATCGATTATTGTATTCTAATTCTAAATTCCCTTCCAATGTATTGTTCGTACGGTTAATAAAAATTAGAAAATGATCAAGGTAACCCAAGTTAGCCAAAAAGAGTCAAGCGAAGATCAATTAGTTCATAAAATGTTGATAACCCAGATTCGACCGCGATAATGCAGAGTGTATACCAATCGTAAGGACGATATCGGTAATACCACACTCTAAAAATATCAATAATACAGCATATTGATAAAATAGACGAATATTTAGTAAGTAAATAATGTAGCACAGCAAAATCATATATATTATAAACGTCTATGTCACTGACTCACTCGAGAACGCACAGGGAGACTAAAAAATATATTTATTTTTCCATATTATAATTCTAAAAATGAAATGTCGAAAGACTACCATAATCTGCAACGCACCATAAATTTCATACAATTCATGCCGTTTTCTCAAAAGTAACAACGAGACAATCATCAAATCCTCCATTCAGATTCAAATTCAGAACCACATCCAAATACTACACATTATTGTTCGTTTTTAAACCAGTTCCATTAACTTTGGTTAATCACACTATCATCATTTGTCAACTGTGAATTGAATTCTCCAACGCTGACTTATCGCAAAATTCCAATAATTCAATTCAGGACGGCCATCTAATGAGCATTAACCCGGTACAATTGATATGCTTTCAGAGCAGAAATATTTTTACAACTAACACCTAATAGGCGAGAATCACTAGCGATAACGAAGCTGCAGCTCAACTTTATCGAAAATATCGCTGGTATGGGAATGGACGTATTGAATTGGGCAGATTTAGGAGTTTAAAAAGCGGGGCCATTAAATTCATGTCAATAAAATCCTAAATATGTAAACATTTTAATAATAAAACAATTTAGTTCTGTCAATTTGGTTATGTATAAAACAAAGGTAACTGAGATCCAGCTATTTTTCGAAATAATTCAAATTTTTTCAAGAGGCACTTTTTTTTATGTTTTATTCTATGCAATATCCCAATAAACATTTCGTTCGTTAATCCGTGTGAAAACCAGTACGAACCGCTCACACGGAATCCAAGTTAATTTTCATACGGAAAGCTGTGTGAATTGCCCAAGAGAATGGACAATTTTTTCCAAGAGTTTTGATTGTATTAGTAACCGAATACATGAACTTTTACTATGGATTTCCGCATAAATTTCGTATTCCTTTCCGTACAAAACACCTTTACATTTCTGTTATGAAAATCATACTTCTTTCTGTAAGAATAAACATCTGTTTTCGTTACGGTAATCGTACTATACTCTGTACGATAATCAATTTTCATTCTGTAAGCTTTCTATACGGAAACCAGTTTTCTTTTGTTTTAAAAATCGTACACTTTTCTGTATGAAAAGTGGGTTAGTTTTGATGGTACAAAATTTTCAAATAAAAGTAAATTTTCTGTTTTTTTTTTCATTCATTTAATCAATTTTGTTTGAAAAAAATATTTCAAAATAAATATAATATTATTAACTTAAACAAAAATAATTCATTTCAAATTAAAATTGAGAATAAACAATAAACAATATAGTTCAATCAGCGATTAATTACATACAGCATATTTATTTATTACTAGGTACTGGTTTTCGTCTCTTTCGTTGGCGATCTTTCGCTAGCTGAAAACATTTTTTTATATAGTTGAGGACTTCGTCTCGTGAAGAGTTAGGAAATTTTTTTTGTGCCGAATCTGTATGAAAAAATTTTTTTTTTATTTAGTTTAGATTTCGAATATGGTCATTGTTTTGCTTGAACCTATTAGAAGTTTCAATATTAAAAAATCTTTGACAGGAATATTTCCTTGCTGTCCAAACCAGGAAAAGTGTGTTCCAACTTCATCTATTAATAAATGTTGAAGATTTGTCTTCAAAAATTTGGTCAGGTCATTGCTTTTTTGTGTGTTAAACATGTTAATCTGTAATTAAAAATACGTATTGGAATGTTTCATAATCATTAATTTAGTTTAAAATTTATTGTTATTCTTACCAATTGTTTTTCTATGTCTTCATTTACCTTACAACTCGATTCAAGGTTTTGAAATTCTTCTACAGTTTTGCAAGGAACGTCAATCAGAGAATTTTTAATTTCTTTTGTTTTAGTTGTAGAATTTTTATGTTTCCACAACACCAGCTCCCTCATTATTGTTCGTTGTGTAATTTTTATTTCACAACAAACTTTTTTAATTTCTTTTACATCTTTTTCTATCTGTTCAATACGTTTCTCGGTATTTGTTTCTGTTGCTGAAAAATAAATTACATGAAATTAATAATGCCAGATATATAGGTTTAAAATTAAAATACATTTCGGGCATATATTTTCAATATTTATCATTTCATCAGAATGGGATTCATGCGGTTTTTCTGTGGAAACTGTCGGTGCAATTTTTTTGATTTTTAAGAAGTTGACGTATCCCAGCTCTTCATCGGACCAGCAAAATGATTCATCAGTTGACATGTTAAGTTGGCAATCTGCAGGAAAAAGAAATTACTTGAAAACGTTTTTCTAATTACCTCAATGTTATTTATAAATTTCACCAATTTTATTTTCAGCTTCATGTTCCAATCTGTTATTATTGTTGGTTCCTTTTTTTTCTGAAACAATTAATTAAAAAAATTAACGATTTTATTTATACAATCCTTCGTGTTCTGTATACCTGGACCTGCCCTTTTAAAATTGAAAATTGTCTGGGACTCCATACTTTATTCTAGTTGGGATATAAAACAAAATTAATGCAATAATGGTATGTATATAGTATCAAAGTTATTATGGAGAGCAAACATTTTATGTTGAATTGAATTTAGTTCAAACTCTTCCATACTTCCTTCAAAACTAGTATCTGAAGTGCAATAAATGTTTAAATTTGAAGATGCTATTGGAGAAATGAATAAATTAACTGCGTTTGCCAAAAAATGCCCAGATATCAGTATATCACATTTTTTTTTTTATTATATTAATTTGAAATATTTTGTTATTAATACAACACAAGTTGTTTGGTGGCAAAATAGAAAATGTATAATTTTTATACAATACTTCGCGGTATAAGCATTTTCCATTCAACTCATATTGTAAAATCGCAAAAGGTTCAATTTCAAAATTATTTGTTACATGTGATTCAGCTTCAAATAGGCGATTTTTAAGTTGTTGTAATGGATGAGATTTCTTTTTTATTAATCTTTTCAAAGATTGCAAGTGATTTTCAAATTTAAATCCGCTGTAGTTGTCTACAGTTCCAAATTTCAAAACATCATGAGCAATATGAAGTAAATTGTGCACATTGTATGATACAGAATGTTGACCATATAACTGTGGAAACTCACTGATGTACTTTTGGATCATTTGGTATGCACAATCATTGTTATTACGGCATTCATTTATATCGGACAATATTCTTATGGCACAAAACAGCAACAGAAAATGGTTATAGAAAATCTCATTCAATACTCCTTTTAAACACGAAACGCCCGTATAGCACAAAAATAATCTAAGCTCAGTTGCCTTCCATCTATCTAGTTCTCTCAAAGATCTCGGTTTCCTTGCAAATTCCTTCGGGACACTCTTTTTTATTTGTTGCATTCTGAAATCTATTTCGTCAATTTGGCAATGAGATAGTGAGAATGGTTTTTTTTAATCACTGTCCAGTATCTCAAAATTTGTCGCATTACTCCAAGCACAACACAGTGCATATAATCTACCGGAAATTGTGACACACATCCAACATTAATTTTTTCCAATTCAATTTGATCCATGTTTTTATGGTAAAACGGATCAATTCGATTCCGAAAACCAATATCCGTGCGTAAGGGATTGTCAATATCGGTAAACACTACCCGCCGGTCTACATATGTACCCTTTATATGGCATTTAGTACATCCATAATATCCATTATGTCCTTTTACGTTTAATATTAACGATTTAGCAGGAGCATCACAGACAAATGCCCGTAAGACTACTTTATATAAAATGTTGTTATGAAGGATACCATTCACATGAATATTTTCAAATTCCTTGACAAATTCTTTCAAAAATGAGTTAACACAATCCGGTTTTTTATAACCGTGGTAAGCTCCTATCAAAACCACCCCATTAAAACCATTTACACTTCCTAATATGGGCCATAACTGGCTATTAGAACTTTTTGATAGTGGAAGACCATCTATTCCAATGTCTATTTCCAATTCAGATGTTGTAATTTTATGTTCATTTATAAATTTTATAATATTTTTTTCTAGGCCATAATGCGAATACAATCCACTGCCCAAAGAAATGAAATCTTTTTGTTTTGGTGTCGATTTTAGTGTTCTACAATCTTTTGGCAGTGATGGATGAAACTTTCTTAGTAAATTTAATAAAGCATTCATTGAATCGTTTGTCGTATTATATCGTATACACCATTCAGCTAAATCATTTTGCAGATTACAACTATTAATAATATTATAGTTTTCTGCTTCCGATTCATCCTCATCAGGACTCATACCTAAATAATCATCTTCTGAATCATCTGAGAGAAACTCACAGCATTCCGGTAAAACATTTACTTCATTAATTTGTTCAATATCAATTATGCTGGTAGTGGGTTCACAATCATATTTACTCTTATTTGGTGCATCTGCTTTTGCTTTCTTACATGTTATTTTGCTATTGCTCGAAATGTCAGAAAATGATAACAAACTATTCACTTTTTTATTTATTTGTTTATACATATTTCGGTCTTTTTATTATATAAAACACTTATAATAAATTTAATTCAAACGATTTGTTTACAAATACACATTCTTCTAATATGCGCATAAAGTTTCTAGCATACACAATTTGTAAGTCGGGGATTCCCAAAGAAACCAAAATTAAATTCTAAGAATGCTTATATGTATATAAATTATTTTTTAAATATAAATAAAATAATGCTTCAATACAATTGTATTATAATTAATTTATAAAATATAAAATACAAATTATAATAAATTCACATGAAAATTTTACATTAGCACGTTCTGTCGCACATACGCAATTTGTAAATGGCGATTCCAATGACGAAAATTGAAACAAATTTTTTTATATTTACACAATACATTATACTTACAAACAAAAATCAAATTATTATCAACTGGAATATAATTATATTCAGTTAATTAAATATTAACTTATTTATATCGTTCTATATTAAAAAACAACTAAAGCACAATTTTTTTATTATATAATATCACGAATATCTGCTTTCACCGCCATGATAAATTTTTATCTGTACATGTACGCATATACAAAACAGTAAACAATGTTGGTATGCGTGTACAATAAGAATTTTTTTATTTTTTTCCGTATGAAAATTGTACTAAAAATTCCGCCCCGGAATAAATGTTTATTGGGATGTTCTGGGACCTAAGCACTCCCAACTTTTTCGCAGTTCACTTTTGGCTTCCTACCTTACGCATTGCTTGCCAAATAGAGGACGTACGGCTATAGGTCAGATTTACGTAGAACAATCTGCACATTGCATAGCTCCATGTCAGCCTACATTACTGGCATGGAAGATGGGTCGGCCCATGAGTTGTGCATTCCGACAGGTTGTCATAGTTGTGTTCATTTCCATCACCGATCGTAATCAGATGATGAAAAACCCCTTTTGCATCCTGCCACTATCGGGATTCGAACCCGGTACCTCCCTCGACTGACTCACTCGAGAACGCACAGGGTGACCAAAACATTTTTTTTCTATATTATAACGTCTATGTCACTTACTCACTAACTCACTCGAGAACGCACAGGGTGACCAAAAAATCGTCAAATCAAATGAGCGCGCACACACACACACAAAATATTATTCTTTGAACAAAAATTCCATAGGTGATCTTTTTTTTCGATTTCGGTCGATTAATTTTTTTTTCAAATTTTCTTCAACGAAATACACAAAAGGCAACAGCAATGCAATCGGAAAATCGAAACAGTATGTGTTATTTTCGAAGTAGAAAATTCTCATTAATATCGTACAATATCTGAATTTGGCGAGACGCGTTCTTAAATTGATATCAAAAGGTAAAATTCTAAAACATGAGGCAAGTAGAAAAATTTCATTAATAACAGACAAATAAACTTTTACTAATTAAAAGATCAAATTTTCTGAGCTTTCGGCAATTGTTGTGTTTTTTATTACTTAAAAAAAATAAATTGAGTGTTAAAAATTCGATTGTGAGAAAAACGTCGATAATTGAATTGAAAAACAAAACAAATATTAATTTAACGAGCTCCAAATATTATTTTGAATTAATAAAAAATGAAAACAAACTCTGATGATTGCGTATTTGCTAAAAGTTCGAAAAATTTGGTTGTTTAATTAGTATACGGGTGCAAAGCACCAGTATTTTTAATAAATTTTTAACTACACTTTGCTGAGAATAAATGGGCGCGAAGCGGCTCAGAACCACCTAGTGATCTAATAATTAGGCAAACCATTTACTGTCGGTATATGGATTTTAAAACCAATTATTTACTGAGTAGAAATTAAAAAAAATAATTAAATAATAATTTAAAAAAAGACCCCTATTCCCCTAATCGCATCACTTCAAGTGACGTGACTACTCATCTTCCTGTGCTGACATGTTCTACCATCACATTTTCGATACTTTATCGTAGATTATGTCTCGCTTCTTTAGAATAAAATGTGACACTATTTCACATTTTATATCATTTACCAGGTTGCTAGATTGAAAAATTGTGATATTCTACTCCATTTGTATCAAGAAATAATTTGTTTTCGATACTTTAACGAAATTAGAGAAAGACAATTTGTTCGCATTTGTACTAGTAGGTTGTGATAGCAATAGAAAAAAAATAATTCATAAATGAAACAGTTGTCCATTTTAGTTTAGGAAAATGAGAAATAAACTTCGATAAATTATCGAAAATGTGATGGTAGAACATGTCACCCCTGGTTACTAGATCATTAAATCGAAACTTACAAAATAATTGTTCAATGAAGTCGATCTGTTTTTTAAATCTTAGCATGCTACTTTATAAATATTTCCTATCGACTGCTATCATCTCAAATGACAATTTCTATCACTTGAAATTTTGACGTGACAAACAAATAAAAAAAAATCAAGCTACTCAAGCCAACTAAGACTTAAAAAATTTTCATTGAGAGTTTTGCACAAAATTATTTAGTAAATTTTGATTTTAAAATCTAGTAACCAGGAAGATCCATAGTTACGTCGCATGAAGTGATACGTCTAAAGGAATTGGGCTGTAAATTATGGTTAGTCGCAGAAGTTTAAATGTATTTGGTAAAAATGAGGTATAATTAAAAAACTTTAATTTTTGGAATAATAATGAGATATAAAATTTTTAAACATATTTGTAGAAACTCGATTGTACCCCTAAAGCTTATTAAACACAGGGTCACACAACCGGTGTGAAGAACTTAACAAAATTTGTTATTTTTAAATTTACGCGAGTGTACATTCAATATATTACCAGTGTAATTCAACAAAATGTTGAACAGAAATAGTTGAACACCGCATTAAAATAGTTAAAAGCAAACTCATTCCATTTTTTGTGTTGAGACCGTTGTGTATTTTGATGCACGTGGCCGATCCTAGAGATTTCCATGCGGTTTCATTATATAGGTTAAATCACCAAACCAATAGCCTTTCGAAATATCGTGGTAAGATTTAGGGCTAGTGAGAGGCACATGAATAAATATCTAGGATCGGCCCCGTGCATCAAAATACACAACGGTTCCAACGCAAAAAAATGAATAAGTTAAGATTTGTCAATGAAATCGCTTGTCAATTCATAATGCGTCTCATTAGTCCTAAGTCTTACCATGATATTTTGAAAGGCTCTTAATTAGGCGATTTAACGTATATAATGAAACCATGTGGAAATCTCTAGGATCGGCCCCGTGCATCAGATATACAAAGGTTCCAACACAAAGAATTGAATGAGTTTGCTTTTAACTATTTTAATGCGATTTTCAATCATTTCTGTTCAATTTTTTGTTAAAATATTGAACGTATAATCGCCTAAATTTTAAAATAACAAATTTTATTAAGATCATAATTAGTTGCAACAGCGTGAACGTACTTCTACTGTCTTATCATTAGTCGCAGGTTTGAGTCCGAAAAACTCCAAACGGGAACCCACTTTACCTAAAGAATCCGGGGTGAGATGTTGGATACCATTACAATTTTTGACTTTCGTCTTATTTTATGTCACACTTTTTTACAGTTAAATGATATGCTTTTTCATCTTTCTAATTATTATTTTTCTATTGTAGTCTCTAGCATGCTCGAATAAGACATACGGTTACTCGATTTGTTTATTTATACATCACTTGAAATTTTTGTTGGTTATACGTTTGCCAAATTGATACTGTTAAAGTTAGCTGAAAGTTTCCAGCCGAAAGATAATGCAGATAGTGTCTTAAATAGAGCAAAAATCAGTCATGAACTCGAATTTAGGAGAATTTAGGATCGGATTACATCATTCGGGTGAAGGAGAAATTATTTCAGTTTATAGGAATTTAAAAATCGATAGGAACGAGAGTATAAAGAGAGTTTAAAAATAGTCAAGACACTATCTGCATTATCTTTCGGCTGGAATCTTTCGGCTAACTTTAACAAGGTGCCAAATTGTCGAAAAGGAACAGAGAACATATTTTAATGAAAAGTTGATATCGCGATACTTTTTGTGTAATTATTTGGGAGAAAGCGCATATTATCATTTAGTTTAGAAAAATGAGGTATAGGCTAACTGCTGTCGAAAATTGTGATGGTACAACTTACCGCTCCAGCTGCTATACATTTCCTTCGATATTGCAATGAGCCGGTACCGAAATGAACTTACTCTATTGACAGAATAGTGACGCGTAGTTTCGCTAAAGCAGAATTTTACCTAACCTCAGACTACCAAACCAAGAAGCTTAAGCTAGATACGAGTAGCTTAGATAAAATCTTCGATCAGAACGATATTTTTGATGTGAAATCTTCTGACAAATTTATTGCCTCGGATAACACTAAAATGTTTAAAGAAGTCAGTTCTAATGATCGTTTCTCCAAAAAGGGGAGGGGCAGACGATTCATCATGTTTCTTCGTCTAGTGAAGACTAGTTCGTTAGTCTTTGATGAATTAACTTGAAAACCCTTCTCAAAACACCATTTCTCTACAACTGACAGAGCGCGGTGCATTAAGTCAGATAATAAACATAAGTGTTTACAAGAAGCCAATTAAGAAATTTTCGATAGCGTTGTTTTCCAAAACTATGATGAAAAATTTATATGATTAAACTGATTAAGTTTTAATAATTCAAATTTTTTAATCCAATATTTAATAATTTAATATAAATTTATGAATTTTTTATGTATTCGCAACGTTATTCAACACCTTAAGAAGGAGGCCCCTGAACAGCTTTAACGAGGTGCGAATAACGATCAAGTTGGGCCCTCCATAGTGAGATCTGAGCATGGGAACTCCATATTAAATCTAGCCGAAAGTATGTGGCCTAAAAATGGTGCTGCTATCCTAGCAGAAAAAAACATTTTATAGCTGGAAGATGTATTATACGATATACCTAGTTCTTTTATCACCTCCAAATAATCAGACTGCAGCAAAAATCTGTCAGGAGCTATATATGGTAATTTTACCAGAATCCTATGACTAAATTAACAAAGTTTTGTATAACTTTTGAGTTACCCACTTTCCAATCGATCCTATCAGCCGTACCATCGTAAACATTTAATCGTACACCAGATCATCGTAAATATTTCACTGTATAGCCATATCTCCATAAAAGCACATAATCGTAACCATTTAATCGTAATACATGCCAGTTAATTGTAAGACCAGTAGAAACATGATGATTGACAAAATCATCGAAAAAATGCCTGATTTTATAATACCGTATTTTAAATTCACACTACACCCCACGGCCAATTTTGGTGATATTGGTAATAATCAAATAATTACCTGGCCTTACGATTAAGTTTGCATATACGATGAAGTGGCTATGCGGTTAAACATTTACGATGATGTGGTCTACGATTAAATGTTTACGATGATATGGACGTAAATCCATATTCCGAAGTGGAGTTTGAGGTAAGCCTGTAGGGGATAGTAGGGTGTAATGATATAAATTATTAAAATGTTTTGAAACATATGAGTAGCCCACTTTCCCATCGATCGTACTATGACTTAAGACTTACCCCAAATACCACCTGGGTTAACCTAGGAATATGACATATATAATGGTCATATAGTGGGATTAATGGAAAATTGATTAACTTAAAAGTTACAAAACATTAATTTAGTTTCGAAAATTTATAAATTTATTGTTTGGCCAATCTGGTAAAATGAATATCTGAATATTTGGAGGTGATAGTAGAAATATATCGAGTAATAAATCTTTAAGCTATAAAGGTTAGCAAAGACACTATCTGAATTACCATTTTTCGGCTGAAAACTTTCGGCTAATTTTAACAGTATCTCTGGTTATCACCGTTAGTTCCAGGATTCGTAATCGTTTTTGATTGGTGGCTCATGCATTTTGGTTCTTTTTATTTATTTATTTATTTATTTATTTATTTATTTATTTATTAATGTACTTTACAATTTATTTATACAAATCCACATCATAAACCAATATATGCCATTTTGAGCAGTAGCTGCTCATTTGCAATGGCGTATGCAGCGTATGGGGGTGACAAAACAATTTTAATTAAAACTAAAAAATTTGGTTAAAATTACGAAGAGACAATTTTTGGTGTCCAATGTAAGATGCTAAAACCCCACATTTACGAAGCACCGTTGATCCTAATATGGTAGAAGCATACTCCAGGTGTGTCTCCGCGAGGCAGCTATGTAATAAGAAATTATTCTAGCTATTGTCATCCACCATGCAACTCCCTATCAACCACTGCTTCCAACTTTGATGGGGATACTCATTTCGAATCAAGATATCAGTATTTTCTAAATACTTCCTCAATGCTTTCAGACTTTTAGAATGATTCAGGATCTTCTGGGCATGCAAACAATTACATAATTTATATTTATTAAAACTTAAAATAAATTTGAATTTTTTAAATAAAATTTGCGACCGGTTGACTTGAACTTCAACGCCGACCTTTTTATCTCCTTTGTTGCTTTCGAAAGTGAATAATCGTTTTCCTTTAGTTCAGAAAGACCTCGGTGTCGCTTATTTATGGTTTCGTTATTTATTTCCTTTATAAGTTGTTTTAATTTGGTGTACAAAATAGTAGTTTCAGTTTCTTTCTAACTAGTTCTCCCATTTCAAGAGGATAATTATGCTCCTTTAAGGAGTTGGTGTAAGGAATAGGCGAACTTTCCCAAGCTGCGTGTAATTATCGTTTCTATCTTTCGGAATATCCTTTCGAGTGGATTTTCTTTAGTAACATTAGTTAAATACTCGTTATTTGCTAGTATGAGCTTCTCTCTCCTCCTGTGGGCTGTCTTTGTGGCGACATTCTAGTTGTAGTTGGAATCCTCTCTCTTATAACGTTACAGTTTTGAGTCGATAAGCCCGTTTTGTTTCTTAATCTTTGCAGTTGTACCGTTACTTCGCATCCGCTATAGTTGGCGGGGCGTTGAGTATGATTAAAACCTTCACATTTCTTATTGAGGTATTAATCTGGTATTTTTTTCAATAGTTCTATTTTAACCCTGATATTGAATATTGCTCTGAGAGCTCTCTTTTAACGTTCTTAATCCTCCTTCTTGCATATAAGTGCAAACCTCTCTAATCATAAGCTTAACTTCTCAGTTATTTTTATCTTCGAGGTTATACCACTCTTTGGGGTATATCCTCCATCCAGTCGCAAGTTAATTTTTTGCGACCAGAAATATGGTTACTAGATTTATTTTGGCATGTTAATTGACACATTTTTTTTAAATTTAAATTTGTTTTGCGATTCTAAAGTAGAAATCCACGAAAAGACTGCTACGCCTTTTCCGAGGTCGCAGTCTTTTATACATTTCTACTTAACAATCGCAAAACAAATTTAAATTTGAAAAAAATATGTCAATTGGCATGGCAAAATAAATCTAGTAACCATAATTCTGGTCACAAAAAATTAACTTGCGACTGGATGGAGGATATACCCCTTTACCTTCTTCAGCGAGCGTTGCGGCTAAAGCCGCAAGGTATTGACCTTCAAAAATATTATTTTTTAGTGCCACTACTTTATAGTGGCTTGTCAACCAACCTGCGTTGCTCTTGTTGGTAGTGTTGTTGAGGGGCAAACACTAGTTCTGTAGTTTCATTAAGTTTTGTTTCTGAATGCTACCCAACTTCGGCGAGAATTCTGCTCTTCTTTTTTTGTTTTCTTCTTTTTATGTATCCAGTCAGTGGTTCTCTTGCAAGTTCCTACTCATCATCTGCATTAATCTCAGCATTAATACGGACAACTGTGCTGTTTTTATTATAAGTAGTAAGAGGAGTTCTCCAAAAGAGCCAAAATTCTACCAATCTGGTCTTCTTCAGCTCCTCATTATTTTTTAAACTTAGCGATTTCAGTTGTGATGCCATTTGATCTATTTCTCTAAGCCTTCTGTGTCGTTGAGCCTATTCCTTTTCCTGCTGAGTTGCGGAGCGTGTTTGCCTAGGTGGTACTCTAGACATTTCCAAATTACATTTCGACAACCGTGCTTTGAGTGGGCCTCGTTAGAGAGTGGGTTAGCCAACTGAACAGTTGGATTACTACGTGGGGTAAAAATCCCTTTTTGTTGTGAATTTATTGCTTTGGCTGGGTATTGAAGCCGCTAGCCACCTACCCAGTTAAAATAGTAGTGGGTCAGTGATGAAAACATAATTGCCTAGGTAGACAGACGCCCCCCCGTACTTTATAATTTAAAAGACAAATTCTGTTCTTCTAAATCATATAACACAAGAGTTTTATGAATTAAAAAAAAACTGCAAATTAGAGTTATATACCGCTTGTGGTCAAAATGTTATCGTAATTTATAAAAAAATATAGATTGAAATGATATTTTGTAGTTGTATACTACACGACTCACAATATTTTATGTGTTTTAATTTTAGATAATACTTACTGATCAAATTTCAATCAAAAATAAAATATGTATGTTTCACATGAAAACGATTGCTAAAGGAAGCACATAGAGATGAAATATGGCAATCAATATTATAGAAAGACAGGAGACATATACATTTCCAATTCATGTAGATACATATTCGTCGCGTTTCCCATAAACCCAACAAAAACAATCTACATGAATTCTGTATGTATATCGAATGATTGTTATCAGTTTGACATTTTAAAATTAATATTTGGGGACATTTATAGACACATATATGAAATTGTCAGAAAATCATCGTCATTCAAGTGCCATCACAAGTGTGTCTCACAATCTATTTTTTCACTCAATATGCTACAGATTTCAACGTAATAAACAAAAATGTATTTTATATAAGGCTAGGTACAAACCGATTAAATAAAACAGTCGGCCGAAATAAAATTAATATTAATTATTTTGTGTATGCGGCTAACCGCACAAACGTATATTCGTTTTATTATCCACACGCTTCACCCGTGATTATATTTTATCGTGATGTGTACCATGCTAGGTGGGTAACATTAGTCGGAAGCCCGTCATAAAATTCGCAATATTAAAATTAAAAACATAGTCCTATACTATAGTAATGTAACACAATATTTATATAGTTGTGACGTAATTTTATGACATTTGTAAAGTAGTAAAATGCATGCGCGCGATTTTCCTCTATACCGATTAGATTGCGTTGGTTTGTTCGTTCCCTACTGGGAAAAAAGCACAGTTGAAAAAAAAAATCAAAATAAATAGAATATTTGTGTATGTGTATGTAAAAAGCTTTCGCACACTTACACACACACACATAAGAAAAATAAATTGAATTTCAATTTTTGCGTGTGTGTAACGAATTTGTTTATTTTTAAAGCGCGTAGTGTAGATTTATAAAAAAAGCTCATTCTACTTTTTTTTTAGTGTTGATTTTAATCGTAATGTTATACATTAAACATTAACTTTTACCGAAAAATATGTAAAATTAACAAAAAACGAGATCTTATAAAATTCAGCATAACTTTCAACTAACTTTTCTCTCTTTCTGTTCACATTTATTGAACGAGTATAGAAAATGTTTGAGTTCAACAAAAAAAAATTTGCTTATTTAATTTTTTATCAAACCGAAAAGGTTTTATTATGTATTTTAATAAAAGTAGATAAAATAATGAGCTTTACATGTATCTGTTCTATATTTAAAAATAAATAAAATAAAAAACAAGAAAAACATTAAAAATCTACCTTATACGAAGCGCGCATGTCGATAGATTTCTGATGAAGATAATGATAAAATGTTTTCAAGATAAGAGACGGAAAATTTTCCCATGACACAAAACCAACACAGCAGAATTCATAAATTTAATAAAAAAAAATAAAAATTCTGTTGGCTGCTTGCTTATGTATTTCCCGAAAATCGAGTTGGTTTAATGTTTCGTTCTGTTTTCTTAAGAAAAGTTGGACATGTTTTGTGGTGCGAGGAAACCGCACACATCACTAAAAAAGTTTAAAATTTTATACTTTCGTCCGGTTTTGTTTTGTATTTGTGAGCTTTATGCGAAGTTTAAAGTTACCGTGACATATTATTACAAGACAACAGCGTTTTGTAAAACGAAAAAAAAAAAATCAATCGTGATGAAGGTTAAAAATTATATTCTTATCGTCACGGAATTTTTTTTTATTTATATTTATATATTTTGATATGATAAGTTCAAGAAGAGAATATAATTTGCATAAAGTGGGTTATCATGATAAAAAACAACGGTAAATATTTAATTAAAGGTCATATGCATAAATGACGTTGTCAACCGGTACGGGAATATAAGTTTTTACTTGAGTCACTGGACGATATGAAACTTGACGATTTTAACGATGTTCTTCTACTCTATTTTTAAAACATCGGTCGCTTTTGACCTAGAAACGAAATATTTCTTATGGATAATGAGTGAAAAAGTTCCTATATGATAGATTTTTTAAATTTTAATTACTAATCCGCCTTCCTTTCTTATAGCTTTCACATTTTTTTCGAATTATAATAATTTGCGAACTAATGCAGTAGTCGATCCTATTTGGTTAAACAGAAAAATTGGAAGCAAATAGCAGCTCAAGAGGTAACAACAATTTCGGTTGGTTGTATTAATTTGTACGTAGACACCAAAAATTTGCGTCTGACCAAGTGCAGCATCGTACAAGAACAAATTATTCAACGACATGTTTTTTGGGTCATTTTGGTTGTTTTTGGTAGTAATCACATCACTTATTAAGTCGACTTCGTAATGTCCATAATACGATTCCTCATTGTACAATTCGACATTTAAAGTGAGGCCGAGACCCGAAAAAGCTGGACTACTTCAGGCCAAATAAGTGCAATAATAATCCTCTCCAAAGCAGTCGTCGTTAGGAACAGCGGCCAAAACATTTAGTTTCGGCTAAAATATCATTTTTCTCGTTTTCATGCTATCTTCGTTAAATTAATTAAACAAACTATAAAATATGAGACTATGCCTGTAAGTGGAGAATCTGGGAGTGACAAGAGGAGAGTCAAATTGTAACATATTCAATTAACATTTTAATAAGTGACCAGTATAATTGTCAGTGGCACAAAAATAACAGTATCCGAACACATTTTATGCTGCAACTAATTCTAAAGATTACTTGCTCAGACCATTAACTTGTGTTTCTTTCTGATAATATTACCTGTTTTGAAGGGCTTTGAATTAAACATAAACATTGGGATAAATCAGATTGACATTGAGGAATGTAAATGTTGCATATACTTAGTACAGAGCTAAATTGTAGCAGATGGTTGTCGAAAAATTGGTGTCCGTCACGCCAGCCGGAACCATATCAGCCGGAACCAAACAACTACGGCACAAGTGACACGATGCATTGTACATCATTGTGCACTATACAATTTTTCAGCCGAAACCTTATAATTCCGGCTAGAACCTGATAAAGCCAGCCAGATCCATATTACAGCCAAACCAATTATGGCACAAGTAGCACGATGCATTATTGTGCACTATATAATTTTTCAGCCGGAACCTTATAAATCCAGCATTATACGATTTTTCGGTAGAACCCTTAGATAAAGCCAAACTAACTATGAAACAAGTAGCACAGTGGATTGTGCAGCCAGATCCATACTACCGTCAAACCAACTACGGCATAAAAAGCACGAAGTATTGTGCATCATTGTGCACTAAGTGTTGTTTTAGCCGGAACCTTATAAATCCAGCCAGAACCTGTTAAATCCAGCCGGAACCATACTACCGCCAAACCAACGATGGCATAAGAAGCACGGAACCTTATAAATCCACCCGGAATCTAATAAAGCCACCCGGAACCATTACCTCTTCAGCCAAACTAAAAATGTCACAAGTAGGACAATGGGTTGTGCACTATATGTTGTTGCAGCCGAACTATAATGTCATCCACAACCATAAAAATCCAATCGAAACAAAATGTTTACATAAATAATTTTGGCGCTTACACAATGGTTGCAGTGTAATTCGGATGATAGTGCAACATATGTGGTTTTTTGGAATGATCAAAACGTTATGCAGCCCAACCAGAACTAGCAAGACCAGCTGCAAACATATAAAGTCGGAGTGAACCATTCGGAGTAATAATCAGTAAGCATGGTTGATGATCATTGCGAACTAGCTGCAATGATGCACAATGCATCGTGCTCCATCGTTGTCGGTTTGGCGGTAGTATGATGCTGGCTGGCTATAATGGGCTGGATTTATAAGGTTCCAGCTAAACAACCAATTAGTGCACAATACATCGTGTTACTTGTGCTATAGTTGGTTTGGCTGTAGTATGAATCTGGCTGGCTTTATCAGGTTCTGGTCGGAACTATAAGGTTTCGGCTAAAAAAGCATATAGTGCACAATGATGCACACTGCATCGTGCTACTTGGCCATACTTAGTTTGGCTGTAGGTTTTTGCTGAAATTGTAAGTTTTTTTTTATCTGAAAAAGCATATATTTCTGGATTTATAAGGTTCCAGCTGAAAAAATATATTGTGCTCAATAATGCACAATGTATTGTGCTACTTGTGCCATAGTTGTAGGCTATAAGATGGTTCTGGCGGGATTTATCAGGTTCTAGCCGAAATTATAAGGTTTCGGCGGAAAAATTATATAGTACAAAATTATGCACAATGCATTGCGCTACTTGTACTATAGTTAATTGGCTGTAGAGGGTATGGTTTTGACTGGATTTGTAAGGTTTTCCCCGAAAAATTGTATATTTAGATTTAAAGGGTTCTGGCGGAAAAATTTTATAATGCGCAATGAAGCACAATGCATCGTGCTACTTGTACTATAGTTGGTTTGACTGTAGTGTGGCTCTGGCTTGCTTTATCAGGTACTGGTCGGAATTATAAGGTTCCGGCTGAAATAGCATTTAGTACACAATGATGCACAATGCATCGTGCTACTTGTGCCATACTTAGTTTGGTTGTAGGTTTTTGGCTGAAATTGTACGGTTTTTTCCAAAAATCATATATTACTGCATTTGCATCTGAAAAATATATAGAGCTCAATGATCCTCATTGTTAGTTTGGCTGTAATATAGTATTGGCTGGTTTTATTAGGTTCTGGCCGGAATTATTAGGTTCCGGCCGGAACTATTAGGTTCCGGCCGGAACTATTAGGTTCCGGCTTAAAAATTATTTAGTGCACAATGCATCGCGCTACTTGTACTATACAGTGAAAATCTCGAGAGCCGGAAATCACTTATCGCGAAAACTCTCCAGAGACGGATAAAAAATCTAATAATATCCCCGTCAAATTAATTTCGAAGCTATTTTAACCTTTAAGGCGAAAAATCCCGAGACGCGGCCGTAAATTCGCTGCTTAGTACAAATTTTTATTTTTGAAACCCTAAGAAGCGCAAATTGCATAATTTAATGGGCAATTAGCAACTTGTACATACAAATATCAAATGTCAAAAATACATTTTGGCTAACGATAAAATAATATTTTGATGTATGCACATGGTATAATCTTAATTATGTACATATTCGTTCATAGTTGCACATAAATATTGCTATAAATTATACTTAATATGTATATGTACATATTATTATGCGAACATTGTAAAAAGACGAGAGACGCTACATACATATTTATTTTAAATGTGATAAAATACCAATAAATGAATTTTTTGATATAAAGTTTGTGGGCATTTTTCTTTTGAAAACCATAAAATTGGTTTTTAAAAAAAAAAAAAAGTTGCGAAACACGGAAAACTCCTGAAAGCCGGAAAAAACATTGGTCCCGTCAGATACCGGCTTAGAGGATTTTCACTGTAGTTAGTTTGTCTGTAGAGAGTATGGTTCCGGCTGAATTTGGAAGGTTTTTACCGAAAAATCATATATTACTGAATTGATAAGGTTCCGGCTGAAAAATTATATAGTGCACAATGATGCACAATGCATCGTGCTAATTGTGCTATAGTTGGTTTGGCTGTAGTGTGATTCTGGCCTTATAAGGTTCTGGCCAGAATTATAAGATTCCGGCTGAAAAAACATATAGTGCACAATGATACACAATCCATTGTGCTACTTGTGTCATATTTAGTTTGGCTATATATAACCATACAATCATTTCCGGATGGAATTGTAAGGTTCCACTGAAAAATCATATATTGCATATGATCATATATAGGTTCCAGCTGAAAAATTATATAGTGCACAATGATGCTGAATGCATCGTGCTACTTGTGTCATACTTAGTTTGGCTGTAGAGGGTATGGTTCCGGCTGAATTTATAAGGTTCTTTTCAGAAAAATCGTATATTTCTGGATTTATAAGGTTCCGGCTGAAAATTATATAGTACACAATGTTGCACAATGTATCGTGCTACTAGTGCTATAGTTTGGCTGACGTATAGTTTTGGTTGGCTTTATCAGGTTCCGGCTGGAATTATATGGTTCCGGCTGAAAAAACGTTACCTCCTTCTGAATCTATAATTTAGTTTAAATTAATGCTATTTTAAGAGTTGAGAACTGGTATTTATATACGCTGTACAGAAATTGGTCCCCTTATTTATCTAAACTTGAATGTGCCTGCGTATGTAGCGTAAATCCTTATTAACGTAAACAAGAAACTTTTGGATTTCTCACTCGCCCTCAATATATCCAACTCAACTATACAATATTTACGGATGCCTGTCATCGTATACATCTAATAATAAATGAACAAATAAATTATGCTATTATTTATTTATTCTTAAAGATGCTATCATTCTACATTGTTATTGTCGTTATTGTTGTACGTCTGTTCGTGTGCTCATGTAACTAACGGAAAACTTTCTCTGCGCTTATACGTAATAAAAAAAAAAATTGTTGAATGGGATTAAAAATTTATAACCTTAATTTATTGGTTTTTTTATAATTTGTGAAAATTTATTCTGAACAAAGCACATACACACATACACACACATACATAAGAAAAACGTAAAAGAAAATTTTGTTTTAAAATTCGAGGTAAAAAAGGTATTAATTATTTATTTTGGTATATAAGCTGTTATAATGTTTCTATTAATTTTACTATTTAGTAAAATTTATATTCATCTCTCATTAAGATTCATGCTTGCTTGAATTTTTAAATTGTTTTTGCGTTCATTTTCCACCATTAAATTATCATAAGTTACATCAAACATTACACCAATACACAGGAAGTGATCACCTCTGTTCCTCAAACAATGCAGGGCATTTATGAATATCGTACGTCCTGATTTCAGGACTGTTCCGGATTGACCGGTCGTCTGGTCTTGTGTTCATAAAACTTGTCCCACATAGCTAGTGTACTTGAATTTAAGAATCATCCAAATGTCACCAAAGTGAGATTTTTTTGATGAAAAGTGTAGCTGCACGTCGGAGTGTAGAACTAATGGGCCGACCCATCTTCCATGCCAGTGCTATCGGCTGGCATGGAGCTATGCAATGTGTAGGTAAATGGTCATACAAAAATCAGATGTATAGCCGTACGTCCTCGAATTGGCAGGCAACGGCGTAAAAGTAAACTGCGAAAGAGTTGGGACAGCCTCGGCCAGGAACAAATTGCAATATTATAAAAAAAGTGTAGCTACATAAAATAATGAAAAGTGTAGCTGTATTTTAACTGTAAAAAAGTTTAGCAATGAAAAAGTATAAATAAAATAATTAATAATTTGTTATTCATACTGTTTCACTACAACATTTTTTATAGTTGTTACACTTTCCATTAATTTGTGTAGCTACACTTTTTGTTCAACATTTCATTTCGGTATATAAAGAGAACTTTCTCGAACTACATAATTTAAAAAAGATGTAGCTACACAAATTAACGAAAAGTGTAATAGTTAAAATAGTGTGTAGAATCTGATCATTTTGAGGCTGATAACAGAGCAGTATAAAACATTTTAAGAATTAAATGATTAAATTATATTTAAATCAAAATTTGTATATGAATTGTATTGGAACGTTACATACTCCACGTCCACTCAAAACTACTATTTGCATTTCTCGCTAATTTATGTAACTACATTCTTAGTTTAAAGTTTACTTCCAAATTTCAAAAAGCTCGTAATTTTAATGTTTAGTGCCTTAGGCAAGTTTTTCACTATGTTCAGAAATGAGTACTAACATTGGTAATTAAATTTGAGTTTGGTTGCTATAGAGCATATAGTTCAGATACAAACAAACACTAATTCGAAAACTGGCCATTAATATTTTAATTCTCCGCATAATACGGCCATTGAATGTACTGTATTTGGTGGACTTTATTTTTCGAAAGTTCCAATATCTAACGGGACACCCTCCAGAAACGTGAGGCTATTCCTAAAACTTAAATAGAAAAAAATGGAACCAATCGAAGATGGTTTAGCGGTCGGGACTTGAGCACGAAGTTCGATAAAAACGGTATTATTTCAATTTTTCGCTTTCAAACTAACAGAAAAATGATTTAAAAAAGCCTAAATAAATAGCCTAAATAAGCCTAAATAAAAACTGTGGTGAATAGAAGATATAATTACCTTTCCAAAACACCAAAGATATCGAAAATCGGTTAACAAATAGCGAGTTTATTGCCAATTGCCTGAACTAATAAAAATAATAAACGGGTTATTTTAAATCCTGGAATTTATATCCAAATTACAAAAAAAAAATCAAAATTAGGTTAACGACTAAACAAAGAAATGTTTTATGATGTCATAAAAACCTTATGAGTCATAAGGACTTAACATGTTAAGCCCTTATGACTCATTCGTTTCATTTTAGTTATTGTATTTAAATCCGTCGACCGCAATAATTATGACCTGCTATTATGACCAATATGTTTCATTATATCATATAATATATAAACAAAAGACATGCAAATTAATTTCAGTTTAAATCCAAATCTCTCGAGAAAAGAACAGAAATTTGTATTAATTTAATCTAGTCCGTTTAACAGTTTTATTAATATTTTTAAGAAAGTGCTACTAAAGTTGACAAAATGGCAGCTAATTCACTCCAGTTTATCTTCTTGGCCATGAATACAGTCAAATTATTGGTGCTAAGTTACCCTCAAAAAACAAGTATTGTGCCTTTTTTCAATCACCGTACTGTAAGTAAAGGTAACTATTCGAGAAAGTCATCAAGCACTGACAATTAAAAAAGTGTCTATTTTTTGGACAAAAACACGAGTTCAAGTGAAAAATTGGAAGAATGGCACGATGAGTGGAAAAATCTTCCTTCAAAAGTTTACCGTGAAAGAGAAATTGTCTTTTAATAGTAAACTGGGTGATATTTTCGATATCGCACATACCACTGCCTTGTCCATGATGACTAGTGAAGGCAACAAGCGATTCCTTTTGTTACAGCATGAGAAAGGGCGTCCTGGATATTTGGCTGGAGCCAGTGAAATTGAAAAAGAAAAGTGGAAATCGGAACGTATGGTGGCACAACAAAATCGTAAACGAACGACAGCGAAAGGATATCTGATAACGACATGAACTTCTGATTTGCATATGCTACCGAAGAAAGAGCCCATCGAGGAAGCAAGCAAATGTTTCATTACTCCTACAATATTGTCAGCTTTGGATAAGTGGAAGATTACTGATCGTGCAGCAATGCATTTAATTAGTGCCATTAAACTCGTTTTGAATCGAACAACACTGAGGCAGCTTCATGAAACAAATAGAGTAGAAATAGCATCATCAGTTAAATTGACTTTCAAGTTTACAACAGGCGTACTATATTGGGATGGTAAATTTCTTCTGGAGTTATCTAGAATGAAGACCGAAACTGAAACGAAGTTTATTATATCTTCCTTGTCGACATCACATATGTTAAATTACATTGCGTGCGACAATTGAATCAAAAATGGGTTTCTGGGGTAAATGTTACGTTATTTGTGAGATTCCAGACTGACTGGAATTCCTTGGACTGGAAATCACTTTAATTTTTTTGTGCATGATACCAAATAAAAATGTTGGTGTCCATTGCGCTAAAGCTGCTAAAGCACCAAATCTGAATTATAACTATTTACGAGAAATTTATTTCTACAAAACACACGATGAAAAGTTGGCATTGGATATACTAAATAAAATATGTGGTCAATTGAGGTAAACGCGTTGAGTTGAAAATTGATCATTTGAGAACATTCATTACGAAACAACTAGCAGATTTTGTTACACCAAACACTAGCTATTTCTTAAACAAAGATCCGGATATGTGGCCTCGGAACGGAATGAAGATTATTAGTCAAATAAAAGTCGTAAATGATATCGCAGAACGTGGTGTTAACACAAGATTATATGTAATAAGAAATTAACAAGAAATGAAGATGACATGCAATATTTACTACAAGTCGTAAAGGACACAGAAGTTTTCAACATATGCCAAAAAATCCTAATGGGTAGAAGATCATCCTAGATTGATTATTTTTATCATAAAAATTAATTGATAATATTATTGTATAAAAGAAACATTCAGGGCAGCATTATACATTTATAATAAAAAAAGAATAGTAATAATTTATCTTGTTTTTGTATATTTCGGGAATTTTTCAATAAAGTCGCGATTTGTTACCCGATTTTCGATGTTTTGGAAAGTTAATTATCTCCTCTATTCACCACAATTTTTATTCAGGCTGAGAAAAAATTTTAAATCATTTTTCTGTTCGTTTGAAAGTGAAAAATTGAAAAAACACCGTTTTTATCGAACTTCGGGCTCAAGTGCGACCTCTAAACCACCTTTGATTGACCCAATATTTATTCTGTTTAAGTTTTTAGCTTAACCTCACATTTCTAGAGTGTACCCCGTTAGATATTGGAACTTTCGAAAAATAAGGTCTACACTAATATACTGCGGGGTAACTCTTAAGTAAGTACAATTCTGAAGGTAATAAAAAAATTTATAAAAACGCATATCCTATCTGTAACCATTATAAAGATAATCAAGGTTCTATACTGTTAAATTAGTCACTTAGAATTTCACTCATAACTTAAAAACTGTTACTCACAAAGACATGGCGAATAAAATAAGAAGGTAAATTGATAATAAGTGGACTTCACACTAAAAAGGTGTGAAAAATCTTTAGTTTTTGTCATATTTCTTTTAAGAACGCATCTGTTTTGCAAAAGTCGTACTGATCAGTTACATATTTTCCAAACAAATCATCACGCTTCAATAGTTTTATGAGTAAAATGTTTAAGAAAAACGAGAAAAAAATAATTATTCCCAAATTACTCGCGCTTATATGCTTGTGGATCATTGTTCGAGATTATTCCATTTATTGGAAGTTGTATTCGCGAACATTCCATTTTATCAATTCCCCTGTCTTCATAACGTCGTTGTTAATTCCAGTATTTTCCGTGATGACTGTCGCCGCAGTTTCCATAATTGCTTTCGTTATTTCCATATTCCCCTCCACATGGAACACCATTCTAAAATCCAATTCCCAATCATTATCGGACGAATACTTGGTCCGACAGCATCGATGCGTGTTAAGAATAATAATCACCTCAATAAATTTATAAACTCTGACTAGGTTCGAGCTCACCACCTTTGAGTTGACAACGTTTGGTGGTGTTCAACTTAACGTTAGAGTTGAATTCCTAACATTGTTCCCACGTTCGTTCCAGACAGACTCGTTCACTTTCCTCTTGTTGTATTGACGTAATCTATCGATGTGGACCCCCTCATCTTAGTTCTGGGGCGTAGGTGAATTCAATATACAACAGTCATAAAGCAGTAATATTTTTTTTTTTTTTTTGGGATTGTATCGCCAAGCCAGAACCGTCTGATTCGGTTTCTGGTAACCCAAACTTAATATCACATAATAGCCGGGGATTTCAAGCCAATCAACACCATGGCAGGTGAGTTTCCAGTCGTATCATTCACTGCACTGCGGTACCCCAACATGAACAGGAAACCTCGGTCCCAGTTATCCTAGTTGGAATTGACTTCTTTCCGAAAATGTTCTTCAGTGTCTGGTTAAACCTCTCTACCATTCCGTCTGACTGTAGATGTAATGGTGTGGAATGCGTCTTTTTTATGTTGAGGATTTTGCGCAGCTCTTGAAACACGGACAACTTCGGATTTCTACCATGATCCGAGTGCAGATCTTCCACTGTGCGTTTCGTGTAGCGCTTCTCCTATTCGATTGGATGGCAGGCGAATCCATTACTGATACTTACGCCTTTGTATCGGTTCACATACCATTACTTAAAAGAATTGTTGGCGTGCTCATCAAATAAATGTGCGGCATACTACGATGGAAATTTTGGCCCCTGACACCGTGTCCACGATGTCGTCAATGCGCGATAACGGATAACAATCTTTCCTCTTGACTTCGTTTAGTTAATTAACACAGGATCGTATTGTCCCGTCTTTTTTATGGACTAAAACCACCGGCGAACTACATGGGTTGCTAGCCTGTTCAATTACTCGTCGATCTATGCTGCACAATCTTAGTTTTTCCTAATTCGTCATCATTAAGAGCAAATCCATCCGCTAATTCATCCACAGCGACATCTAACTGTTCCTCTGAAAGATAGCCGCCCGACTGGCAGTTGGTAGTATAATTGATCCCCTCAGCTGTACCGATGACCACCCCTATCCAAATTATTTGTTGACGAACTCACGTTTAAAACACTTACTGGTATTTTCTGCTAGAATTTCACCCAGGTTCGCACACACAACACGTTATTTAAGAAATTCGCAGGCTCTATAATTCCCTGATTATTCAGATGCACGACCATCTGGCATTTCTTCATAACATCAGTCCGATGATACATTAAGTTGTTCTAGCTACCATAAACCGATATTTGAATGATATCTCACCGAACGATATCGGAAGGGTACAATCTCCAATCACAGATTCACCTGTTGCTGTTAGCAAGCTATAACGGACAGTAGCATGAATCTGTTTTGGGTTCTGTATCTACGATACCAGGACAAACAACAGATCCAGTGTAACGTGCATTCACGCTGTGCCAATCAGCCAATAATATATAGACACTTGTGTAATCCGCCCTATGTTATGTGATTTTACGGGTTTTTTGGGTTATTTTCTCCCATCCACCAGCCTACCCCCCAGATGGTTTCCATTGTTCAGGAGTAGGCGGCTGATTCAAAATTAAGTTTTTAAATTCGCCAAGTTCGATTAAGGCTTAAGATTTTCTGACCTTGCAAAAAAAAATTTCGCGATTCTACTCAACAGAGTATCGATTTCACTATAGCTACTGTTATGTTTGGATTGGGGATGGACAAAAAGTTGTATAGAGACAACGTTCTTTAAAAAAAACAATTAAAAATGTACACTAACCCAGTCCGTTATTGATACGCCGGAGGACGTTACTTAGTCTGAAAATATTTTTGTTACACTCAGGGAAAAAAATATGATTGAGCTAGAATATCATATTATGATACAAAAAATCATCTGAAATAATTGTATTTAACACACAATGATGGTATTTATCATACAAAATTACAAACTATGATTGGATTAATCATCGCTATGATTAAATATGTAGTTATTATGATGAGAATAATCAACCCAAGTAATTAATAAAAATTATTATGATAACACTGAGAGAAAAGTATAGAACTACATTAAAACGAGAATTTATTTTCTCCGTCGTGACCATACCGAAAGTTTGGTTTCTCACCATCAAAAATTTTTATTAACATTTGTTACATTCGGTCTTATGCGATTATAAGACTGTATTACTGCAGCCACGAAACTACAAAATAAAATCTGGATATTTAGTGTTTACATACGAATTAATCACTCATTGAGATAGCGAATTTTTTACAAATACACTAAAAATTATTAAACGTTATATTATAAAATACGCATTTTGAGTATAATATTTTAAAACTTGAATTGAAGAAGAACAAAAATTCTCAACATAACTATTTTCACGTATTGCCTATTTTCATTGGCCTGAAAATCTTTAGAATTTCCGTTCCTATTCAAAATTATCTTTTAGGTAGAATTGCAGGTTAATTAACAGTTGCTTATCAACTATTATATTTATTAAACTTTAAGCCCAGTTGAGGCTTGAGATTTAATGAGCTTTCAGTGTTATCATTATAACGCAGACAACCATGACGGTTTTTTAAATTTTGGAATATTTCTGTTGAACATTTTTAATTATATTTTTAATAGAAATACGAGGCGAGATCTGCTCAATCAATCGGAAAAATACAAAAAAAAAGTATTCTAAAATTTAAAAATAAATTTCGGTATTTTACTCTAGTTACAGACATCGTAAATTCTAAAAAAAAAAAAAGTTTTTCAATCAATAATCCTCGGCACTTTATTGTAAATTAACAGTATTTAATTTATATAGAAATCTGGTAATTAAAAAACAATCAACTGCAAAACGAAACAAAATAGCTTTTAAGCTTATAAATAATTTAATTTAGGATAGAATGGTGTAGATACTTATAAGAGTATGCAGCAACTATTAAGTTTTAATTATAAAACTATAAAAAGTCTACTAAAGTTTTAGTCTGTACAGCCCAGTCTAGCCAACTAATCTTAGACATAATTCTCCTTATTTTTAATTCTCTAATCGATTTTTAATGCTACATGTTTTTCTATATTGTGATTCTACTTAAAAGCACAAAAGTAGTAAAGTCTAGTAAATACTATGTGAACGGGTTTTGCAGATGCACGCTGAGACGTATTATTAAGCATATAAATTACAACATGTTTTGATTCGGGATTTCTGCAGATTTTAAAATACTTTAGTGGACAATTTTCAAATGAACACCCGGCATGAGTATTCAATTAGATTTATGAGTCCATAAAATTTGATGACTATTAATATACGAACCTCATTAACTTCTGTTCTTACTTATTGGATAGTTTAAAATCGAGTCGTTTATAAAGAGTTTGCGAGGGCGGTTGATAAGATCGAACTTCACACAATTCTTATCGCTAAGTTGAGGCATTTGGGGTGTCAATTTTTTTCTATATAATGGTTGGACTCTTACCTTTCAGACACTAAAACTGCTATGATATCCTAGACCCGAATTTAATATAACAATTTAGTTCAGTTTCAATATTTTATTCTAGTCCAGAAATTGGATTCAAATTTTAAACATTAAAATCAAAATTAAAAATTATGTAAAATAATACCAAAATTTTAAATTTAAAGAATCTAATTGATTTTGCACGGTGTAAAGTGCGTCAGCTTTTATACTTAATATAACATCGACTGCATGTGTCACAAATGTCAAAAAAAATTCCGTTTTTGAATGGTTTGGTGGTTTTAGTCATAGTGATATTGATTTTCTTTTGTGCCCTACCCTTTATACATCAACGCCATTTAACGGAACGCATTCTTGACGATACCGGGTGGTACTGCTTAACTCTAGGTTTGTTAGAGGATCAACAAAAATCTGGCCTGGTCTGTCAGATATATCAAACACTATGTAGTAACGGAGTGTATTGTCATCGACCAGCTCCAGTTTTAATTTCAAACCGATTTGCATGTTGTGAACAGAGCTACGATGGCTTGGGTCTTCTTTTATTGTGATAAAAATGTACCCACTGACTTTAGAAATATAAGTGTATGAGTGCGATAGAACATATTCATAGATTAAAATTTCGTCATGACTCTAGGAACGGATTTATTGATTGGTATGAACAATTTCCACATCACATCATGCCAACCAGTCAGGTTACTGGAAATCAATTGGCGATGAAACTGAACTCATATATACTTGCCAGCTGGTCTGATTTAATCTACATAGCGTCCAAATCCATCGTCCAATTCAGTCTCATCCCTAATGCACCTGGTAGAAGAATCAATTTGACAAACTTTATTTCTTTCTGTGAATGTTTTGACATTTACGAGTAACTAAATTGTTAAATTAATATATGCAGGAATGAAAATGTCAGTTCAGTGAACAAAATAACGGGTGATTTATTTAGAGGTACTTTTTTCGGTAGTGATTTTATGACAGATCACGTGTGAATCGTGTCAAACAGTTATGGTATTTTTTCCAGTATTGTTTGACATCTCATCATGGAAAGACTTAGCCCGGCACAGCATCTACAAATTATTCAGCTGTATTACGAAAGTCAGCGTTCTATGAGGAATGTGTTTGGTGCGCTTAGAGCAACTTATGGTCCACATAATAGGCCTATTGAACTCACATTATTTTCATTATTGGATAACACGCGACCAAAAAGACCACATCCAGTACGTAGTGAAGAAAATATAGCAGCAGAAGCTGAGAGTGTACGGGGTGACCGTGATGAACCGATTCGGCGCCGTTCTCAACAACTTGGCTTATCGTGTACAACACCTTGGCGTATTTTACGTAAATATCTTGGTTTAAATTCATGCAAAATCTAACTCGTGTCAGAATTGAATCTAGGCGATCTTCTAAATCGTCACCGTTTCAGTATTTAGGCTCTTGAAAAGCTTGAAGAAGATCCACTGTTTCCGACCAAAATTTTTTTCAGCGATGAGGCCAATTTTTGACTTAATGGCTACGTTAATAAGCAAAATTGTCGTATGAAGGGCAACCCGAACAGGTTCAAGAGCTACCATTATATCCAGACAAATCAACGGTTTGGTGTGTTTTATATGGGCTGATGGAATCATCGGTCCATATTTTCTCAACGAACTATTTCCTGCCTGAAATTGAAGCCCGTGATCTCGACGATATTTGGTTCCAACAAGACGGCACTACTTGGCACACAGCCCGTGAAAGCATGGCTTTATTGTGGGAATAGATCAAGTGATATCACATCTTTTGACTTTTTCCTTTGAGGCTACGTAAAGTCCAAAGTTTACATGGATAAGCCGGTCTATTGAGGACATATACGCCAACATTACTCGCGTCATTTGCCAAATACCACTCGAAATGCTCGAACGCGTTATCGAAAATTGAAACTTCAGAATGGACCATGTTAAATAAAAATGAAAAATAAATGCATCTATAAAACACACATTTATCGACCTGAAATATACTAATTGACATATATTTTAACTTCTAATGGTTTTAGAGGCTTAGAAAATAAAGGCCTTTTCAAATTTTCCATTGAAATGGATAGTGCTTCCGATAGCGGCTCCCGGCGAAATATTTTTATGACAATTTTTAATTAAAATGTTGAATGAAGAATATTAGTTTGGAGTTGAATAAATTAATTATATGAAAAAAGCGCACTAAAAATAAGTTTTAACAAACAAAATTGGGTGCTCTGGATACATCTATCAGACGCTAATAAAAAACACGGCTACGATTTCCATCGAGGTAAAATGGTTAGTTTACGCTACCCGTTCAGAGATGGCCCAATGAAAACAAAAATAATATAAAAAAAAATATCCAAATAAATTAAAAAATTTCAATCTCCACAATATTTCTAATCAGCGATTAATCAATCTGAGCTAAGTTTACAGTTTAGAATTAAATCTCAAGCACATTTTGTAATATATACGTTAGTGGCATCTGGGCATGAAGTAACTATCAATTTAGTTGGGATCAGACGCACATAGTATATATGTCATAAATTAACGTTTAACAATACAGTTTTCTGGATTTCCGATTAACAACATTTTTGGTTTGTTCGTACCAGTTATTTATGTCTGTAATGTTCATCGACCAAAATGAACCTGACATTTAAAATTATTTAGGACAGAGCCGTAACTACTATGGCTGTAAATGGACGAACATATATAAATAACATATGACACGTTAAAAACACCCAGTCGTATATTTGTTTTTTATTGGTAACCGCCAGGAATTGAACCCGGGACCCAAATAACAGAGCAAGCACTCTACTTAATAAACTAACGAGGGCGACAAACAAGTTCTAATTTATTTAACAAATTTTAATTAAACTTCATTGAACTACCTGTCTGATAAATTTTTCAACATAATACACTAACATTTTATTTTAATTCGAAAATTTTATTTAAGGTTTATCAATTGTCGAAGTAGTATTATCGATGGTCATGGATACAGTGACATCTATCAACCAGTAGTACAAATCAACGGCAATTTATTTTAGTAATTAATTTATCCGCAAAAATCAGTGAAGCATACAGCATAAGTTATTTCGAAATCTCCGGAAACAGAAGTTCAAAATATGTGGATCACACAATCACTACTAGCGTGAATTACAAGTAGTTATCGACGTTGTGTATGAATATTCGATGTTGTCAACGGGGGTCACGTAAAAATTAATGGCGCGTAAAAGCCCGCCGCTATTAAAAACTATATAGCAAACTGATCGATTGTTGTAAAACCGATTTCTACTGTAATCAACGAGTTACCCGACTATTGAGCTCATTGATTCTACCAGTTTTAAATTAAAATCAACTTGAGATTAGTTCCTGATACAATATTTTAACTAATTTTGTTGCATTAGCCAGGATCAGTTTGGCCGAAAATTCAGGACCGAATCAATTCAACTATTACTTGGAAACCGACAATTTATTCTAAATAGCTAAAAATATGCACATTTTGGTACGTTTCCGTCAAATCTAGAAATTATATATGTAGGTCATAAATTCGATAAAAAAAGTATTGTACAACCCTATCCATAACACAGATTTTAGTTTAGCCTTAATATGTAGTGCAGGTATCCATTGTAAAATTCTTCTAATACATATATACGTTTACTTTCGGAAAAAATACAATAGCTTTAAATAAATTTGAATCAACCTCGATAATCATCAACAGACATTTACGAATTCTACAAAATTGTTCAATAAATTACATAGATAATACTAAAAATCGTATTTATTACCAAACAAACTGAAAGGAAGGAAGCTTTTATGTTTCTACATTTTGATTTATAATCAAATGGATTATCTTATAATATATATTAGGAATAAAAGCTTTCAGTGCCGTAAGTTTTTTCTTTTAAAAACATTGGCATGCCACTTTACGGTTCAAATTTATGTTGTGTAAAATATGTTTGTATGAAAGCGCAAATATATGTATACCGGGTGATTTTTTTGAACGGGTGAAATTTTCAAATACATATCTCGGAAAATAAGAACTCTACGAAAAAAATGTCTATTATCAAAATTTAAGCAATCCGGGGGAGGGGGGGGGGGGGGTGGTGTTTATGTCATGCATTAGTGTAGGTGGGACGGAAGTAACATTGAAATTAAAATAGGAACCCCTATTTTTATTGTAGATTCGGATTCTACAGCTCAAAGTACACTTATTAATCCGAATTTAACGAGCATTTCTGATTAGCTCAATCATATTCTCACGTGTTGTTAGTGTTTGTTGGTAAACTTTGTCTTTGAGATAGCCCCACAAAATGAAATCTGGCGAAGTAAGATCTGGTGATCTGGCAGGCCAATTTACCGGACCAGCTCTACCGATACAGCGACCATTGAAATCAAGATCAAAGTACTTCACGTGCTACCGACGAATAGTGTGCTGGACAACCATCATGTTGAAACCACATGTTCAGTCGCAATTCTAAGCTCAAATCTTCAAATAATGTTGGCAGTTCATTTTCCAAAATGTCTCGGTACATTTGCCCATTCAACTTGCCTTCAGTAATGTGGGGCCGATGAGTTTGTTGCTTATTATTCCGCACCCCAAGTTGATAGTCCAAGGGCGCTGATGTTTAACTTGGCGAAGTCAGTGCGGATTTTCAACACTCCAGTAATGCATGTTGTGTAGCGAAAAAATTGGTTTTTTGCTGAATTTGTTTACGTACCCATTGTTAAAAAGTTACCCGATTTTGGAAATCAACGCCATGAAGATTTTAGTATAAAGACACATAATACGGATGATACTTATGACGTTTTAATAGTTTCCACATACTGGTTTGGGAGAATCCGTGGATTATGAGTAACTGCAACAGTATACAGAAATGTCATTACTTTCCTCAGTGATGAGTCATTTTTTCGGTTTTACACTTCCATCAGTAGAAAATTGTTTAACAGTCCGGTAAAATGAAGCATGTGACCGCTTCTTTATAAACCAGAACCATTTCAATTTTGTCTTGTACACTTAAATTCTCTCCATCTTGTATTGTATTAATCCTCTAACGCAAACATGTCCTTTTGTTTTGGAAATAATCTTCGAAAAAATAAATGATCTTTTTTTTTGAATTTTGTTTTAAAAATATCGATTCATTTTTAAAACAGAATACAAAAAAAATCTTTTATATGGAAGCAAATTGGATCGCATGTTCCTGGGTTACGATAATAGTTAATTTTAATTCAAACGTATTGCAGAATCGTAAGCATAGGTTCTCAGTAGGAGAAATCGAAAATTAAATATCGTTATTACAACGCCATCTATCACGAATCAAAAAAAATGTTTCAAAAAATTCCTACGTACTGTCAGCCGCAGAATCTGAAAACGCAATAAAAATAGGGGTTTCTATTTTAATTTCAAAGTTACCCCGCGCCCCACCTACAAAAAGCGGATGCAGGGTCCAAATTTTAACACTAATGTATGTACGGATCCCCCGGAATGATTAAATTTTGTCGATGGACATTTTTTTTGTAGAGTGCTTATTTTCCGATATATTTGAAAGTATCAGCATAGAAAAAAAAGTTTACCATAGATTTCTCATTTTGATAAACCGATAGATAAAAATCAATTGAGTAGAAAAGTTCTGAGAATTCCAATGTAATGAATCGGAGTGAAGTTTATGCCAAAATAACAAAATATACACTGTGTTCTATAAGTACTTAGAATAGAAAAAACGCTCAAATTATGAACTTACATTTCTTTCTGAATTTTTTTAATAAACACAAATATTTTTACACTATACGTAGCAAACATTTAATTTTTGTGGAAAGTTTTGATTGAATTTTAAAAAATGAAATTTTTTACAACAAACACACTATGGATTGCACAGAGACGTACGAACTGGTTCTGATCTGGTAATTGATGTAAGAAACAAATCTTATGTATCCACATGCTCGGAAATCTCTGAGATTTCTGTTATTGGAGACAGAACATAATTGAGTGTAATACGAAAATTCTTAAACATTTGAAAATATTTATGTCGGCCCCTACGGATTGCCCAGAGGCGTTCGAAATGGTTCTGATCTGGTAATTGATGTAAGAAACCAATCTTATTTATGCACATGCTCGCAAAACTTTGCGATTTTTGTTATTCGAGAAAGAACGTCATTGAGTGAAATATGAAAATTCTTAAACATTTGAAAATATTTATCTCGGCCCCTACGGATTGCACAGAGATGATAGAAGTGGTCCTGTACTAGTAATTGATGTAAGGAACCAATCTTATGTATCCACATGCTCGGAAATCTCTGAGATTTTTGTTATTCGAGACAGAACTTCATTGAGTGAAATACGAAAATTCTTAAGCATTTGAAAATATTCATCTTAGCCCCTACGGAGCTTATTGGATACATTAGATTGGTTTCTTACATCAATTACCAGATCAGAACCACTTCGTACGTATCTGGGCAATCCGTAGAGGCCGAGATAAATAATTTCAAATGTTTCAGAATTTTCGTGTTTCACTCAATGAAGTTCTGTCTCGAATAACAAAAATCTCAGAGATTTCCGAGCATGTGGATACATAAGATTGGTTTCTTACATCAATTACTAGTTGAGAACCACTTTGAACGTCTCTGAGCAATCCGTAGGGGCCGAGATAAATATTTTCAAATGTTTAAGAATTTTCGTATTACACTCAATAACGTTCTGTCTCGAATAACAAAAATCTCAGAGATTTCCTAGCATGTGGATACATAAGATTGGTTTCTCACATCAATTACCAGATCAGAACCATTTCGTACGTATCTGGGCATTCCGTAGAGGCCGAGATAAATAATTTCAAATGTTTAAGAATTTTCGTGTTTCACTCAATGACGTTCTGTCTCGAATAACAAAAATCTCAGAGATTTCCGAGCATGTGGATAAATAAGATTGGTTTCTTACATCACGTACTAGTTGAGAACCACTTCGAACGTATCTGGGCAATCCGTAGGGGCCGAGATAAATAATTTCAAATATTTAAGAAATTTCGTATTACACTCAATTATGTTCTGTCTCCAATAACAAAAATCTCAGAGATTTACGAGCATGTGGATAAATAAGATTTGTATCTTACATCAATTACTAGTTGAGAACCACTTCGAACGTATCTGTGCAATCCATAGGGGCAGTTCAGAACAACTTTGATCATCTCTGTGCAATTCATAGTGTGTTTGTTGTTAAAAATTTCATTTTTTAAAATTCACTCAAAACTTTCCTTAAAAATTAAATGTTTACTACGTATAGTGTAAAAATATTTGTGTTTATTAAAACATTTCAGATAGAAATGGTCAATATTTGAGTGTTTTTTCAATTCTTAGTAATTATAGGACACAGTGTATATTTTGTTATTTTGGCATAAACTTCACTCCGATATGTCATGATTGTATTTGGACATTGCGCGCAATGTAAAGTTACAAATACAATCTTGACATCGGAATTATCAGAACTTTTTTACTCAACTCAGTTTTGTTTCTCGATTTATAAAAATGAGAAATCTATGGTAAACTGATTTTTCTATAGTACCAGCTTAAAAAAATCACCCGGTATATTAGAAAAGCTTTTGAACTTTATACAAATGTTTCAAGTGTTAAAAATCGTAATAGTTTTGGTATTTTATAAACCGCAGATATCATATGTGATACTAAAATAACTGTAAAGCCTTTATATAGCCCATACAAATTTGGATCAAAAAAGCTTACTCAAATACAAATAATTCATTTTTGGGACAGCTTAATTTCAATTGCTGCATATATTTATAGCTAAAAATTTACAGCCATAACAAAATTGGGGCTTTTATTATGCATGGACGTATCTATATTTAATAAAACTTTCATAAATCCTTTTGTAGTCTTTTTGAAATTCTTTTTTTGTGTGTGTATTGTTTTTCGTTTGTCACAAACACACCAACTACAAAAAAGCTCTAAAATTTGGTACTGTATTTGTATACAATAATTTATAAACAAATAACATAATTTTTTTTTTTATGTTTTAACATGACATTTTATGTATTTACTTACGTCTTCAAAAATAATAATAATAATAATAAAATAAATAAATAAAATGAAAAACTATAAAGAAAATGAGAATAATAATGTTTTTAGCTTTATCAACCTGATATGATCGTATATGTTTAGGTATAGGTATGTTTTTCATAACTAAAGTACATAGTATTAGTAACTTTTAGTTATTTCTCAATGTAAACTTCGTAATCATATTAAACATACATATGCAGAGTGTTGTATAAGCTCTGAAATATATAGAAACATACAAGTTTTTTTAAACTGCTTTTTTTTAGGTAAACCATAAAAGCTTTTTATTTTACTCGTTGCTGTCTTCCCATCAGAATTGGTTGAACTACTTTTTGTTTGGATTTTTATTATGTTTGTTATGTAATTTGAAATCGCTCACATTTATGTATATAGGATGTACGTACATATCTGAGGATGTACGTTTTTATAAAGGTTGCTACACACACCACACACATATATTGGATATACATAGAAATACAGTTATTTACACATACATACATATATTTATATGAAAAAAGACGGAAAGAATTTCTATCTGCCATATAAATATTACAAAGAGTTATAAATTTTAAATTTATCTAAATAAAAAATGTTTACCTTTAGTAATCTAAAATCTAACAAAAAAAATTTAAATTAATTAAGATACAAGTGCAATTTAAATCGTCTAAACTATTATTGTAATAGACAATATATGAGACAATATGAATGTAATTACAAATTTAATTAGTTATGAAATCTAATGTTTGTGACGGGTGACATAATATATTGCACGTTGCACAAATGTTTTTTTACTTTAGTATTCTAATGTTAATTGTAATTATATTAACATACGAATGCCATCGCACAAGAAACTTGCCCGCTCCGACGCGATAAATTAATCGTCGAATTTTGACCGGAACAATAAGATAATTTTTTAAAATTATTCATTTATTTGATTATGAATGATCACCAAACCCCTTTGGTTAAAGAAATAAATATGAAGGTGTCATTAAATTGCCCCGAACTCAAAATTATTACGGAGAAATTTAAGGAAGGTTGAAGGCACTAAAATGTCATCGAGGTGGTAAAAATTGTGCAACATGATAGAAGAGATTTATTTAACACACCATTTCACATTTAAATTTTGTTTCCACAAAACTTTCAAGGTAAAGCTGGATACATCAATTTCGATGCACGAATGTATATCACAAGTCATACCATAATTGCCAAAGATTTGGCCATAGTAAAAAATAATGTAGGTTAGGTTTCAGTGGTTGCTATCGGACACTTAAGCCAATTTTGGCTTATTGCAATACCACTCATTCACGCCACATCATAAACCCATTCACCTACTCACACAACTAATGTATACCCCACCTACACATTGATCGTAATCGATGGCGAAAATTCGATTTGCATCTAGCCTCTGATGGGTTTCGAACCCAGTACCTCACCCCTCACATTTTTAAAAGAGGATAAGAAATAGTTAAAAGAACAACAACAGTTCGATTAACATACCGAATGGCAGGAAAGAGGCATTTCGGCTTTACGCGAAAAGAAAATCAGCAAACCCATCAATAACGTATTCGAGCACCCTTATAGCAACAACAAAAATTACAATAACAAAAACAAGAGCTACAACACACATCAACAAACACAACAACGACCACAATAACAACAACAACAGCAGCAATAACAACATCAACAACTACAAAGAAGACTACGACAACAATAACGAGTACAACAACAATCACGAATAAGTCAACAAACAACAGCAATTGTCAGCAACATAAAACATTGAAGTAGTATTGACAAAGAGAGAATGATGAAAAATGAAGGAAGGAAGGAGGAGGGAAAAAGAGCAGTTGCATTTTATGAAAAATAAATTTTTCTCTCCTGCTTTCCTTTTGAATGGCAGAGCGAATGATAAGATCCAATCAATATGTGACAATTGGGCAGATAAATATCCACAGCATGTATGTCAATGGCGTTATGTTGAGGACTTATCTGGTCAAAAATGATTTGAATGTTATGATTTTGTATGAAACATACGAGCGTGAGGGTGCGACGTTTAGTATAAGTGGGTTCATACTTTACACGGTTTCAAGGAAACTATCAGATTCTTGGGGGCTTAGGGTTTCCTAAACAACGTCGTACTCTTCAACCTGTACACCAGCTCGATTCATAGGTTTAACTCCTCCGACAAAGTTATTTTGCAATTTTCAGACAACTTTGTTCGAATAGGTGAAGAGAGGAGCATCGAGAAGGCTTTAAATCGGGCTCAGAAATTCGTGGACCAGATAGCAGGTTGTCTTGTGTGAATTGAATTTACGTGTATGGAATGGTTCATGTACAAGTGTATAATAAGAGAATTGAGTGTGTAAATTTGACTACTTTGAAAGAGAGCGTGTAAGAATTTTGTTCCTTCAATGAAAACAGGTAAAATGTTTAAGATTACATGACAACATATGTATAATGAGTGCAGAGTTAATAGGGATTATGGAAAAGGTCAACTTGGCAATGACATAAGGGAGGAGGAGAATAGTGCTATTCTTTCACATCGGAAGCTACGTCAACAAGCAAAATTGTCGCATTTGGGGTTCAGAAAATAGAGAAGGCGATGCATCAACAACGAGTGACTGTTTGGTGAATTTTGAACCGGCGGCATCGCTGGTCCATTTTTATCGAAAATGATTACAGTCAATCGGGAGCGTTAACAAGCCATTATAAACGAGTTTTTGTTACCCAGAGTTCAAGAGGACACACACGACATTTGGTTTCATAACAGACGGCGCAACTTGCACTACAGCAAACGAAGCAACCGGTGTTTTGCACACGGTCTTCGGGGATCGAATAATCAGCCGTAACGGAGATATCAATTGGGCACCACGTAGCTGCGATTTGACTTCGTTGAATTTTTTCGGTGAGGATCCGTTAACGATAAGTATTACGCTAACCCTCCCGAGACTATCCAAGCCTTGAAAAATCAAATCGAACTTGCCATTGATGAGATAAATGTCCATCCAATCTAAAATGTTCTGAAACATTGGTTTGATAGAATAGGGCCAGCCGTGGAAATCATTTAAATGAAATTGTCCTGTTTACTTAATGAAAAATATTCATAGCAAGACGGATCAGAATGCGGTTTTTTGCATTCGCTTCCAAAAATTATTTGCAAAAACCGTCCTTTTTTTGAACAAACCGGAAATTGCTTTGCAGCAGCTAAAAATGCATTTTTTGAGACGGCTTTTGGAAGATTATAAAACTTTGTATATAGGAGTCAGAACTAGCCCTACTCGGGTTCCCAGGGGTTTTGGCGGTCGCTGATCACGATTATGATGTTCAAATTGACCCACAGCCGACCTGGAGCTCAGGAACACCGATGATGTCATAATCCAAATATGGCATCGGCGAAAACTCCCCGAACACCTGGTGCGCCTGAACCTGGACACGGACGTCATCCCAGAGAATATTCCTGACAATATCGGCAAAAACAATCCTAAAATTATTGTAGGGGCCTTTGTTGGGGCGCTTAATTCAAATTTCAAATCGAAAACGATCCTCCGAACTCCTAATGCACCGGAACCTGGGCCCGAACGTCGTATCCTGAGCGCTGGATCCGAATTGCCCTTCGAAAACCACCTCCGAATACCTGGTGCACCGGAACCTGGACCTGAACGGCATCTCCGTGGGACTCTTCCGAAAATTCGGCCGGGGTTTTTTAGGTCGCAGAATCCAAATATAGTGTCGACGAACACCCCTCGGACACCTGGTGCGCCGGAGCCTGGACGCGGACGTCATTCCTGAGAATTTTCCTGACAATATCGACTAAAACAACCCGAAAATCATTGTTGGGGCGGTTTTTGGGCCGCTGAATCCAAATTTCACGTCGAAAACGACCCCCTGAACACCTGGTGCATTGGCACTTTTATCTTGAGAGGTTATTGAATTTTATTTTAATGTTCTAAAAATTCAACTTACGGATTTACTGATTCTGTCGTCATTATTTGATAAAACACAATGGATATTGTCCTTTGATATATGTTTGTAATAGTAAAGCCAAATACTTTGTTCCCGCACCTGGATATTTTCCGTTTATACTTCTCCTTATTGAAGGACTTTACAGGTATTTATTCTTGAACCATCAGAAGTTATAAAGGTTAAATTACGTCCAATAAAGTAACGCCAATTACGAGTTAATTATCCAACTTATGAGGAACTCACCCAATTTAGCACCCTACTCCGTAAATCATGTCCTTCACAAAAATGATGGACTTGTGAATATTCTGTACCCTGATTGTGGATATGTTTCTATGCTGAGGCACACACTCATAAATTTTCTCTGTAATCAACAGATATGAAATGCTGAAAATTCTGCTTTTCTGATATATTAAGAAGCATTTACTTATTTGCACGAAAAATATCACTCACTGATATGCACGGAAAATGTCCCTCACATAACTAATCGTAATAAATATATCTCGTGGCAACATAAATGCTCAAAAAATATTAAGAAAATAAACACGTGTTTCTTTTGACTATGGAACTTTTGTAATGTATTTCGATAACGGTTTTCCACTGTTTTCTACACAAAAGCATTTCGAGCGTTGGGAGAAAAGTGAAAGGACGCTCGGCAAAGTTCGGAGATCTAGCCAGAGATTATTCTCGTAATTCTCCACGCTCTATTCAAACCCGGCATTTAGAATTTTACAGGACTGGATCAACTTTTTCAAGAGTTACACATCAATGAATGTGTGAAATTATGAGACGATTTTCGGTTAGTATTTTGCGATCGTGTTAGGAAAACCCTCGGAGATGACGTTCAGGCCCAGGTTCCGGTGCACTGGGAGTTCGGAGGATCGTTTTCGTCTTGAAATTTGAACTAAGCGCCCCAACAAACGCCCCTACAATAATTTTCGGATTGTTTTTGAAGATATTGTCAGGAAAATTCTCGAGGATGTCGTCCGCGTCCAGGTTCGGGCGCACCAGGTGTCCGGGTTGTGTTCGCCGATGCCATATTTCAGCGACCCAAAAATTCAGCGACCCAAAAAACCCCCGGTCGCCGAGTTTCTTTCCTTCCCCGCGTGATTTTTGGGAGAGTCCCACGGAGATAACGTTCATCAGCGTTCCTGACCTCCAGGCCGACTGTGGGTCAATTTGTACATCATAATCGTGATCAGCGACCTCAAAAATCCCCCGGAAACCCGAGTAGGGCTAGTTCTGACTGTTATTTACAAAGTTCTCTAATCTTTCAAAGGCCGTCTCAAAAAATGCATTTTTTTAATGCATTTTTGGCTGCAGCAATGCAATTTCCGGTTTGTTAAAAAAAAAATAGGGGCGGTTTTTTACAAATAATTTTTGGAAGCGAATGCAAAAAAAACACATTCCGATCCGTCTTGCTCTCAAAAATTTCGAACTTTTGGCCTTTTTAGTGCTTCATTGCCTCAACTAATATGTTTATGGTTGTCAGAGTATAGATTTTGTTCGTAAACTGAGACTTAAGAGATGGGAGTTTTGCTGCTGTTTCACTGATCTACTAGATACATAAAACTAATATTATTGTTGATTGATGTAAATAATAATTAAAGTTTATACGATCGTATTTACAATTTAAATCTAGTGTGCTGATGAAAGAACAGAAAAACTACCAACTCTCAAGTCGCGATTTTCGAACAAAATTCGAATACATCCATATCGAAACGTATACTTCAATGGAATAAGAGATTGTTGTGTGAGAAAGATCCAGAAAACGATCTAAAATTTTATCCTAAGTATTTAAATGAGTCTATTGCCTCTCCACCATAATTAATAATGTAGTTACTAAGAAGAGAGCAAACAGCTTTTTATTCATAAATAACATATCTTTACTTTTTTTAACATTTAATTGGAATCGGTGCTCATGAAGCAATATGTTTATAACCTAAGGTCCATCTGTATATCATTTCTAGACTTGTATTGCTACATTTAGGAATAGCATCGTCATTTGGTTGAAAGCTACAACTTAAGAACGGGTTTCGAGATTAGAGTGGAACCATGATAATTGCATCGGCTCTAGGTTATAGAGGCCACCTGATACTTGGCGAGTAATATATCATGGTCTAATAAACTTGAAACAATCAGATTTTTGTCAAATTTTTCCAAGATAAAATTGGTTAACTCAAGCCTGTCTGACAATTGAACAGATTACTTTATATTAAGGCTGCTATAAGGGAAGTCACCTATACATGTACAATGCTCGAATTCAACGCGTTGGCAAAAACAACTGGTTCCTCAAGTAATTTGGAAGCACAAAAATCGCACATTGCCCTTGGAATTTTAGTAGACACTGAGGATTTTAGATAAAAGTACTTTTCCGTTAAAAGAGCACAGTTTGGATAATACAGTTTAAGTTTAAACTATTTTCTCTAATTTGGATGTTTGAGTATAATTCGTATCCAGAGTTGATTATAGTGTCACAAAATCTCACAGGCCAATATCGTGGCTACACCTAAATTGTCAATTTTTAAATCGTGAACATTTCTAAATTAAATTAAAACTAGTAGTAATCATCATAGTGGACCGCTAACCATCAGCCTAGTGTGATGTTTCATTGAACTGGCTTACTACGATTATTGTCTAGCTGGCAATCTGTTACTGGACCCTATCCTCGCCAAACTAAATTCAAATGGTTATAGAGTGGTGGGATGGTAGTCTTTTAGAATGTTTGATAAAAATTGTCATTTACTGTTTTAAATTTATCCCAAGGTTATTAGATTTAAATATTACTTATGATGAGCCATCGATAACATATTTTGTGTTTGAAGAAGAACATAGACTAGTCTTAAAGTCGGTGGCCGTATCGTGTATTTTAGTCAGCTTTATCAAGATTTTGAATTTACGGATTGGTGGTCGTTTGGTCTTTACGGTTTATCGACTCTTCTAACTGGTAATTGAATTAAACCAACCAAACCAACATTTCTGATATTTTTCAGCTAGATTTTGATCTTTGTTATTAACATTTTCAACTGACACATTTATAATGGCAATCACAATCTGCATGGAAACTTTACCGGACAAGTGGTGCGCAGTGGTTAAAGCTTTTGCACTTGGGCCGGGAGGTATACTGGGTTCGAATTCAACAAAATGCAGGATGCAAAAGCAAATTTTTGTCTGTTGGGGGCAGAACTCAACGTAGGCCCATCTTCCATGCCAGTGAACGGGTGTTTGAATGTGTGAGTCAATGAAAAAGACTGTATTCGTTAAAATATTGCTTAAGGACGTAAAATCCATTTATAAAAAAAACTTTCGACTAACTTTGCTGTATGAGCGACATATGTCTTTATTAAGATCATCGCTTGTAATTATACGACGAAAGTTCCCTAATCCATTTTGCATTCTGCATAGATAGTGGAATTTGAACGAGCACCACCCTGTTTAAATGGTCATGTTGCAAATTGTGTGATAAACAAAATTCAATAAACTAAAACAACATAAAGCATTTGAGACTCGAGATGCAAACAAGATATTTTATACTAGCTTCATCTAATGCCATTTTTACTACTGGCATATTAACTAAAACGATGCTGTAACGCTATGCCGACGGTTATCAGTATCTTTTAATCGATCGAAGCAGCGATATGTTCATTTTCATTGCAATTTACTTTCCCCTTAATAAAATCGAATAGTTATTTGTGTTGTTGTATTAAGAACAATAGTAAAGAGAAGTCGTCGTCATAAAGTAACGTCAGTAGAAAAAAATGTATGTTGACACTGGCCAGTAGTAAAGGTGGCTTTGTCTTATTTCACGTTCACCTGTGGTGAAAGAAAGATTCACGATTGCTTTTCGTTTCCTAGCTAAAATGATTTAGGTTTGGATTTTTATTTCGATCGATTCTGAGGCTTGCTGTTAGCCCTAGAGAGCAAAACATTTTACGCTATCAATGGGCGCTTTCAGGGCACCCAACAGTTGGGGGAACACGTTGAGAAAAATCGCGGCCAACGCTATGAAAATATTTAGTTCTATGAAATTTTTAAATCAAATTGGCGATGATTTTACTGTTCATGATAGAGGACCTGAAAGCGCCCAATGACAGTCACTTTACATAAATTTCAAAAACATGCTTTTGGCATTGCACACCAATTATCTTGAAATTTTTACCCAAATAAGCTGTTTGCATACCCATTCTAAATCTGTATAGCCTCAATCCGAGAGATTCGTAGATTTTTAGTTTCCGCACACGGGAAGAAACCTGATTTAATTCTCGAAAATGCTTCAATACTTAGTGTAGAGCCATATTTCGGCAAGTTGCAACATACCCGATCATCTTGAAAATTTTACCGAAATAATTTGCTGGTGTATAATCTAAAAATGGATTTCCATGAATTGTACGGTGTCCATGTAAAATATCCTCACTCATAGCATGTTGTCAATATAATTGCAAATAAAGCACGAACAGCATCGATAACAGTCAAATCCCAAAGAGAATGTCATTCTAATAATTGTAATGCGCGACGTGCATCATGATTTGTGGCATATATTTGACCATTGACTGTTTTTAAATATTCAAAATATGTTGCTCCTGTAACATTAATTAATAGCTATCGTAAGTAGAAGCATTCACGTTGTCTTGGATGCACAGTGTATAGCCTGTCTATAATGTATTCGTAGGAAAAAAATGCCTAGGCGTATTCCATGTAAAATAAGTTGGTACGTCTGAATAAAGAATGGTTTTTGCGAAATATCCAAAAAACATTTTGTTGTTGTCATATTTTGAAAAATTCCGTTAACGTTGTTTTTGGCGATGCTTCTGCTCGACTAACTGCATTTACATCTGTGAAGTAAACACGTTGCCCATTTTCAAGATGGATGGCTAAATGAATGACAGCTGGATTTCTTTCGTGGATAGGCAAGGATAGTATTTGTCAGACCGCTTCATTACTGCTTATATACCTGCCAATTTGGTAACTCGAAATTTTGTCACTTTCATTATCATTTTGGACCGCAAACCCATGTCGCTGCCCTTGTGCCCATATTTACAGATGTACTAAATTGATTTAACAGAGCTGAAAAATTCTATATTTGTATGTGCTTTGTGAGTTTCCGCTAGAAAAGGACAATAAGGTACAACCCATCTATTATCTATTTCAATACCCCCCTGGTTATTGTTTGAATTTATTACAAAGGAATGGCCACCATTTTCAGTAGATCGGCGACAATATAGTGAATATGCATCAATTCCTATAATAGTATCAAATAATAAGTCCTTGGGAAAGCGCTTAGTACATTTACCATTATCCATACATGGTGAATTGAGGTTGATGGCACCACATGGATCATGTTTGTCGTTACAATCTGGAACAATTCTGGATCTACTGTATCATCGGGGATTTCTGCTGATATAATCTGATCGATTTCTTCTGTTCTAATTTTTTTGATCAACGAAATTAAAATATGGGCAAACCACGTTTTTGCCATTCAATTGAATACATCGAGAATCGCGCTCCTCCAAATAAGTGGTGTTTTACTATAAAATCGATTTTAGTTTTTGTTTGAAACCCCGTGCCGTTATGTCATGTCGATCATTAGCGTCGCGTAAATGAATGTATTCTTCGGACCTTACTTTTAACTGGTTGAATCGAATATAATGGAGACGTTCACTTTCAATTTTAGCGAACATATCGACAATAAATTGGTGCTATCAATGTTTGCATTTTAATGTGATTGTCCATATTGATCTGAATCAGTGCATAGAATTTCATGGCGCTAACTTTTTTATTCATTTCTTCACATAAAAAAAATGTATTGTAAATATAAATTTGTTTATTGAATTTGTAATTTTTATATTAACCTGTTAAAGGATTCTTTTGTTTGATGTTTATAAGGCAGCCATCCTCGCCCTCCCAAAAAATTAAATGACTTGTGTGGTGTTGTTGCGGCGCATAATGCGTATATCGCATTCTACGAATGTATCGCCAACCATTACTATTCCTACTTCAGTCACTGTTGGAGCACTAAAAAGCCGCACCTGTTCGCCAATAGGCACTTTATCGGCTTTAAGAACGATCATATAATTATCATTTTGTAATTGATTGGAAACTTGCTTAAACAATAGGATTAGGTTATTTTTTCTGCCAAAAACGTTTCTAAATCGGCTACGATAGTTTGTTCCTGTATTACTTGAATGTGATTGTACTCGCAACGGATTTTAGACTGCTCTTCTTTGTCTCCTATAAAGTAAATTTGTAGAAATTTTGGTGTTTCCGTGGGCAGAGGATGTAAAGAGTCAATTTTGTGATAAACCTGGCCCTGTATCTTGAATGTTGAATTAAATGTGCGTCCTTGTCCATCCGTATTAGTAATGATATTGGCAGCGAAAGAAGACATTTGAAAACAACTATTAAATTTGCTTATTTTTTTTTCAAAAATAATTTGGACTTTGTGGTGCTGCCATCCATTAGCGTTTTCAGTGGCTCTGGTGGTGGGTTCAATGTAGGTAAAACAGCTTTGCCTGTGGCAATGAGGCATTCTCTATCCATGTAACCAATTGAAATTTTCGAATGTGTGTAGTATTCTATGTCTGGATCATATTCAAAGGCGATGCGACACTGAATGATGACAGTGTTAGTGTTTTTTTTTAATTATTTACGACAAATATAATAAAAAAATCCTTTTTTATAATTGAAAATAAATAAAAACACATTAAAAACTTTCTACTATGCTGAAGGGCTAGGGCTGGGCTAACTTCTAGTTATACAAATAAATGAAGTAAAAAAAACTTCTCATTAATAATGTAATATTTTTAAATTTCTGGGCTAAGATTAATTTCATAGTAAAATGATTTTTTTTTATTTTCTGTGCTGGGATAAATTCCAACAACTTATAATACAAGTAAATTTTATAAATTCCTGTGCTGGGATAACTTCACATAAGAGTAAATGAGGTTTTAGTTTAATAGTGTTGCCTAATTAATTTTTTTTTATTTTCTGGGCTAAAATTCTGGACTAATTTCTTATACGTATGATTTTCTAAGATTTTCTTAAGGGTTAAGATAAATTCTTACTATAGCGCCGGTTATTAAAGTATTTATTTGACCACGTGAATCCCGTTAAATGGATTAGAATCTTCAAAATCCTAATCTTAATATTTCAGATAATTATAGAGAACCAGAAAATTATACAAGAAAAAATCCTATATTCTTTGGAAAAGAAAAGTATTTATTTTAACTACGCCAATTCGAAAAAAGTTTTTTTTTTTGGTTAAGGATAATTTCTATTAGGAAATTATTTAAAATTTTTTATTATTCCGCCTAAATGTCATTTTTCTTAAATTTTTACCAATACAAACACACTTTCGTTTGTTTTTGTTGGTTTAGGACAAGTTTAGGTCTAACTTATAATTCGTAGTGTTTTGTGATGTCCTGTTTTGTTACATTCTATTTTGAAATTTGCCATAATGAACGGCTTGAAGAAAGAGGGTTGAAAACGTTTCACAAACTTTCACATAATGCCAGCCAGATAAGGAATGAGCATACACAAACTAATTCTTATGGGGGTAAATATGTGTGGGGGGTAACTGCAGAAACTTTGCATACCGATTAAGCCCAATTTGTGCTAGTTAGTTCTCACGGGGAAAAATTAGTGGAAGTCCAGGAGCCAGAAAAACGGGAAAAGAAAATTTCAAATTTCGCCTGAAAGACGAAAAAAATAAAACTCAATTTTTAGAAAAAACAGAACTAATTTAAGCCTAATTTTAAAACTTCACAAAAGCGGATACACCGAAAAAATTTGTGCTTATCATAGAAATATGATTTTCATACATTTTCATTCATAAATAGAGGAACAACAAACTAGCTCCTAAAAGATACTATATTGAACATACAAAATACAGAGGTATAACGTTCAATAATATTTTTGTTGAAAACAAATTAAAAAATAGAAATAACTTATTGTAAAACCAAAAAGTGAGCAATTCTGAATTTCTGCTAATCCAGAATTGGCTCAATTCCATTGAACAACAACGACCGTTGAATGAACAATTTTCTGACAAAAAATAATCAAGTCACTCTATCTCTTGGATGGCAATGATCATACCTAAAAGGAATATGCAATCAGAAGTTCCAACTTAATGGGTTTGTAGAACACTTTTTGTCAGTCAATTGTGCATTCAACGGTCGTTGTGGTTCAACGGAATTGGGCCAATTCTGGATTAGCACAAATTTAGTCACTATATTTTTCGGATGGCAATGAACATGCGTGACAAGAATGTGCTATCTGATTTGCTCATTCTTTGGTTTTACAATAAGTCATTTCTACTGTTTAATTTGTTGTTCAAAAAAATATTATTGAACGTTATACCTCTGTATTTTGTATGTTCAATACAGTATCTTTTAGGGGCTAGTTTGTGAATGAAAATTTATGAAAATAATATTTCTAGGATAAGCACAAACATCATGGGTGCAGCCACTTTTGTTTGGTTTTAAAATTAGGCTTAAATTAGTTTTGTTTTTTCTAGAAATTGGTTTTTATTTTTTTCGTCTTTCGCTAATTAGTACAAATTGGGCTTAATCGGTATGCAAAGTTTCATTTTGAAATTCGAAAACTTCCCTGCTGCAGTTACCCACACGTTAAATAAGAATATCTGATGACACACCTATAACTGTCCTATATGGTAAATCGTCCATAAAACAAAGTTTTGCATTCTAAACCGTAATTGACCGTTACGAACAAATATCCTTTAATTGTATCCAATTTTGCCTTAAAATTATTTGTCATTTTTAATTAAATTCGCGTAAATGATTCTGATTGGGGGTGCGATGCCGCCGGTACGGTAGGATGTTACTTTCGAAATTCCATTTGCATTTTTATTCATTCTAAATACTTAGATTTTTTTTTTCGGGGTATGTAATCTAAAGTTCAGTTATATGTATTAGTTTGTGTATATGGCATTTAGCCAAATTGAAAATAATTAAATTTGAACAAGAATAAAAGCAACAACAATAATGAAATTATTACGGCTTTAATGTTCGTATATGTTGTATATACACACTTTTGGCAGAGTGCCATACAACTTTTTCGTATGGGGATTTGAAAATACAATTTGCATATAGATATGTATGCTGGCTATTACATATATCATATACATACACATACGTGTGAGTATATACTGCAATAAAAAAGGGCAAATTTTTATCAGTGTTGATTACAAAAATTCCGACGCTGGAAGAGTGATACGATCTAAATGATTTGGATAGCTTTGCGGTCATTTATAAATGTTGGCGCCCTCCGCATATTAATACGAACATGATACGCCTTTCGTTATTCATTTATATCGAAATTTTAATACATCCAAATATTATAATAAATTGAATTGATTTTTAAATTTTTGGAAAAATAAATTTACATATATTCAACCATAAATTGTATTTGTTTTGTGATAAAAAATTCATATTTTGTATTACTGTTCTTGCTGCGTTCATTTTCCATTTTCATCTTATTTTACAACTGTTGGATGATAAATGACACGATTTTCACTTTAAACTTTTGTATATTCTTTTCACGAAAATTGGATATACGCGCGGATACAACAAACAATTTTTCTAAACAAATTAAACGACGTACAATTCATTTTGTTATACATAATTTCGGAAAATGAAGGGGAAAGCGCACACGACGAAGATTTATCAGATTTCCCGCTTTTCTTTAGATTCATATACATACACATGCAAACATTCGTGCGATACCTATACCTTCCTCATATATATGCCAAGAAAGATGAAAATCTAAATCTTTTTTGAGTGATCTGTTCCCTTTTAATCATGCTAGATGCGTATAAGATATTTTATCGCACTGAGTTCAGTTTGAGTTAATTTATCGATACATTTCTTTGGAGTATACGCTGTCATATAGATATAAGCATAATTAGTTATATATATGTGAACTATAGTATTACAAAATTGGAGTATTAGTCATTGAGATACAATAAAACTTAATTCTATAAATAAATTCGTTTCAATACGGAACATGACATTGATTGATTAACGTGCGATAATTTTAAATACTTTTCGTTATGTGGATTGGATGGATGTGTAGTTGGTATAAAATTTCATCACTCAAATTAGTTGGGTTTAATACAACTATTGATAGTGTGACATAAGGTAGAGGGTTATATACGAAAATATACACTGGTAGAGTCCGCCTTTATAGTAGCCCTGTCTGTCTATTCAATTCAATATTGATCGATGTTACGTGGAGTTTTATCAGTTTTCGGTTACATACTTAATAATTTGGTCTTCTTACCAACAACGTTGACTGTCAAATTGTGAGACTGTGACTTAAAAAGTATAACACTCATTTCCATTTATTTTATTACTATACTTTCAAAAATTATCATTAACAAGAATCTCAACGCTTTTCGCTGTACGTTTTTCGTAGTAATGGTGCAATGCCGTAGCCCCTTATTTATACCAGTGGGAATAGGAAAGAAAATTTGTTGGAACCACATTTTTGTTTAAATCATATTTTTTATGCCTATACAGTTCTAGAATAATTTTAACTTATGAAAATTTTAGGGGTAAAATTTGTATATTTCGAAAATATTAACATTAAAATAATTTCCTTCCCTATTCTATAATCCAGCCAAAGCCAAACTGGTGCCATAGGAAACACATTACCTATCAAAATTAGTCTATGTATATTAAATTCGATGGAGGGGAGGGGCGTGACCGAGAGAGATAATGCGACAACCGCAAAATCATCCAAGCAACCGTTGCTGGTTTTAGTACAAATTTGGGATACTTTATGCCGTTCCCGTGTGGCCTCCCAAATTTGGGGATGCAGTGTTAGCAAAATCCAAAGGGATGCAGTGTTAGCAAAATAAAAATAATTTATGTTTGGAGAACTTGCTATAAACTGATCACTTGTATATAATTCTAAGGGTCATATTTAGTTATGAGCAAGTCATTTTTACTGTCAGTTCATAGTCAGAGCATGCTACTGAACCATTTTCTTCAAGCTTAGGCTACAATTAGCTATTAGTACGCGTATCTCAACGAACGGGAAGAAAATTTAAATAAAATTATTTGTGAAATTCCAAATAATGAAATTTTATCATTTTTTGGAACTTGCTACTGAACGATTTTCTTCAAATTTGGCCTAAATTTAGTCAATAGTACGGGAGCGAAATTTAAAATTAAAATTCTACGAAATTTCTGGCTCAAAGTTCTTTGTTAGGAATTACTACTGAAAGATTTTGATCTAAAATTAGCGATTAGCATGTGTATCTCAAAATAACATAGCTCCGAAAGACAGTTTTAGTTGTAACAGCAGAACGAAACTTGAATGAAAATATTAGCCTTAAGTTCATTTTTAGAAACTTGCTATTGCATGATTTTCTTCAAACTTAGTCTAAAATTAGCTATCAGCACATGTGTCTCAAAATATGTAGGTCTAATCCGGCAGACATTTTTATTCGAGGCGAAAAAATTCTAATTTTGACAAGCGGATGAGTATTTAAATAAAATTCAGTGCAGTTCCTAGGCCAAAGTTCATTTTTGAGAACTAAATGATTTTCTTGTAACTAGGCCTAAAATTAGCTGTTAGTTCGTGTATGTCAAAATCATGTAGCTATAATGCGGCAGGCATTCTTAGTTTTGCCGAAATAATTCGATTTGGAAACGATTTTTTCGAAAATTGGTTTCCAAAATTGATTTTTTTAAATTATTAACTCAGCCCTTATTCAAAAAAAAATTTTAGTTGTGGCGAAATAATTCCAACTTTGGCAAGCAGAATAAAAATTTAAATAGCACAGAGTTCATTTTTAAGAACTTGCTACTGAACTATTTTCTTCAAATTTAGTCTAAAATTAGCTAGTTCGCGTTTCTTCTACTAACCATGCAGTCCTAATTTGAAAATTCTACGAAATTCCTGGCTCAAAAGTTCTTTGTTAGGAACTTACTACTGAACGATTTTCTTCAAACTATAGACTTCGTCTACCTAATCCGGTAGACATTTTTATTCGAGGCGAAAAAATTCTAATTTTGAAAAGCGAATAAATATTTAAATAAAATTCTGTGAAATTCCTAGGCCAAACTTCATTTTTGGGAAGTTGTTACTGAACGATTTTCTTTTAACTAGGCCTAAAATTAGCTGTTGGTTCGTATATGTCAAAGTCATGTATAGCTCTAATGCGGCATGCATTTTTAGTTTTGGTGAAATATGTAATTCTAATTTTCAGAAGCGGCAAATTTAAATAAATTTGAATAAAATACTTAGACCAGAGTTCATTTTTGGGAACTTGCTACTGAATGATTTTTCTAAAACTTGGGTTATAATTAACCATTAGTACGTGTATGTCAAAATCATGTAGCCATAAACCGACAGACCTTTTGAGTTTTGGCTAAATAATTCTAATTTTGGCGGGCAAGGCAAGGATTTTGGTCTGGCTCGAGCGATTTTCATGAATAAAACCTATAATGAACATTTTCGAATTATCGTAATTGGGCGGTTGTTTGCACGTAAAAATCAAATGGGATCAATCCGAATGACATTCTTATCATTTGAGAAATGGTTTAACTGCATCCAAATTAAACAGAATTATCTTAATTTAAATTAGTATTAATAGTAAGCAACGTTCAGAAGTTTTCAATTGTAACTTCTGAACGTTGCTTCTATTTTCACTATACAAATCGCGTATCATCCAAACGCCTTAAAAAATCTTTTAGTTTCAATCTTACTGAACATTTTCGAGAGCAGCATCTAAAACTCATGTTGGAATCCTATACCTTCATCAAAACTGTTTTATATCTTGTTCCATTCCCATTGCGGGTTTTTCACCAAACAAACCTAGCTTCGACTTATAAATCGAGATCCATTTCGGCTATAAGTCGTATCGCCTACCGGCCAGATGACCGACAACCACATCACCGACACTCTATTCCGGCTTTTCCCAGCGAATATCGAATTTTAAAATTTAAGTGTTTTATTAGGTTATAAAAATCATGATCAATCATTTTTCATTAAAAAAATTCTACCGTAACACTACTCTGATAATTCCCTGGGAATAGGAAATTGGGGAAATATTTTCCATATAAAATATTTTTTTTGGCTTATTAAGGTAAAAAGTCAGTGGTCATTTTTATTTAATCGACCCTATAGTATTGTTGTCTCGGAGGGCTTACTTAATGCCGTGGTCCATCAGATCCGAGATTCGTTTTGCACAACTTTCATTGAAGCAAAATGGATCAAAAATCAAAAAACCTACTTCTCGTATATATGATTTTTCTACAGATATTGGTGGTCACGATGCAAGTGTCACTTCCGATTCCGATGGCTAGCATTGGTCTTAGGAGGTTTGTAAATTGCGAGGGTTCAAGATTGCGCGAGGTGTCTTTCTCACAATAACTTGATTGGTCAAGCGTCTGATGAGTACAACATGGACTTTTTTCGATTTCGATTCGAAGTCATGGTACAAAATACCGCCCCTGGTGTTTGGCGGAAGCAAAAATATTTGAATTACATATTTATTTAAATGTCAAAGCCCAGTCGGATGATCATACTCATTACCCAAAATCAACAAAATCTTAAAATACAATCCCTTTTCCTTGCAATAACCTTCTGTTGCAGGGACAATAATTGGTGAACCAATCTTCAATTAAAGATTTTGTAACACACGCTTTCTTATTTGAACGCCACAACACTAGAGGACAGCTTTTGGAAACATTTTTAAGGGTTCGAGGATTTTCTGCACTGTACACGAGCATCGGTTTTAATTTAAAATTCCCTGCTGCATTTCCACCTAATAACATTGTGAGACGGTCTTTTGATATTTTATAACCAGCGCTCTGACCTCTCATCTCTCGGCAATGTTTCCCAAAATAATCCCGTTTCATCAACGTTGAAAATTTGTGCGTCTTTGTAGCATCCTTGTTAAATTAGTTCATTAATTCGGTCGGATATTTTAAAACAGCTTCTTTATATGCACTGGCAGATTCGCCAAAAGTGTGAACATTTTGGATAGTTCGTAGTTTAAAACGACAAAACCTCCTTCATCAAATTAATAACATACATTTTCAATGATGTAATAAAAATTGGCAGTAGTCCTGAAATTTGGAAAATTTCACAGATCATATAGTGACCTATAAACCAGGTAGAGATGAAACAAAAGTTGACTCGTATCGTCCGATCACTGATCAGTTAACTGCTAACTGTGTCAAAACTTTGGAAAAAAATGCTTTTTAAAAAGCTTAAACCAATTCTGCAAGAACAAAGAATTATACCGGATCACCAGTTCGGATTTAGAGAAGATCATGGAACAATAGAACAAGTTAATAGGATCGAATCAGAAATCAGAAACTCATTTGAACAAAAGAAATACTGCTATGCAGCATTTTTAGGCATCGCCCAAGGTTTCCATAAAGTATCGCATGAAGACGTTGTACATAAAATTAAAGCCCAGCAACCATCAAACTATCATGTGATCATTAAAAATTACCTGCTAAACCGGATATTCTTGGCAAAATGCAATAGTGCATCTTCCTATTTAAATGAAATACATGCAGGGGTTTCACAAGCCAGTGTACTGAGTCCTGTGTTATATTTAATTACACAGCGGACCTTCCTACTTCAAATTATGTAACAGTTTCAAGATTTGCAGATGATACAGCATTATTAGCCACAAGACTGCAAGAACACTTAGAAGTAATAGCTAAGTGCCGTTCAAAATGGAGAATAAAAGCAAACGAGCAGAAATCAGCACATATTATCACTCCCCGTAAACAAGCCTGCCCTCCGGCGAACTTGAATAACATCAAACTACCTCAATGCAAAACCATTAAATACCTAGGTCTACATCTAGATAGAAGATTGACATGGAAGAAACATAGCGAAACAAAACGACAACAAATCAACATCAAAAGTGGTGAAATAAAATTTTTTTTTCGACTAATTAGATTGTAAGATTTGAAAACATCTTGTGAGTCTCCCAAGGTAGGAAAAATTCAAAAATAAATCTGACTAGATTTTGACTACATAGCAGCTGATTGGTAACGTCGCAGTGATACTTAGACTGTTAAACATCGGCGTTCCAGCTTGTTGAAAATATATGCTTTAATTTATGTATATTTCAACACGACTAGCAAATAAACGCACGTGAAACGTTTTACCGACCAAACGGCATAATGGTTAAAGCTTTGGCGCTTTGGATCGGGAGAAACCGAGTTCATTATGATCTGTAATGAAAATGAACATAAATTTGACCCCCTGTCGGAGCGCATAATTCATGAGCCGACTCATCTTCCATGCCGGTTCTTTAGGCTGACATGAAGCTATGCAATGTGCAAATGGTTCTACGAAAATTGGGCCCATAGCCGTACGTCTTCGAATTAGCCGGTAACAGCGTAAGGTAGCCTGTTCGATGACGCGTTGGTCGTGGTTTTTTATTAGCGATATGTATGCTCTTTGAACCAATGCCCTGGGAGCTTTCTCACCTGAATGACGGCAATATGGTTGCCTCGACATTTAAATTATCGTCGACGATCTATGTCTATGGTATTGAATTTTCTTGATCACCGTTGTAATTGAGGTTTAACCACTGGTGGTGTCATAGATCCCACTACAGCCACCATAGACATTATTTATGTGTAAATCTTGACACGATTCAAAAGGTTTTGGATATCTGGGCGATCTGCAAGTCGTAAACTGCTAAGATTAATTTTAAAACGGTTTTAGTATATAATTTTCGCCCCGTTTGATGAGTGATCGGTTATGGTAGATCAATTTTTAGTGTACTCGTATTTTGTGTGCTCATTCACTTTGATAGATTTTGTGCTAGAAGATGCGCTGTGTTGGTGGTGTGGGTGTCTTCGATTTTGATGTAGGTGTCGGAAATGTGGTTGTCAGCGATGTGATTTTGTCGACTATGTGGCTTGTCGGCGATCTGGTTGAGTCGACTAAGTGGGCTGGTCGGCCAAATTCGTGTCGGCGATGTGCATGTCGGACTCGAGTCGCTCGGTTATATTGTTATCGATGATATGGGCAGATTCTGAATACCCCCTCATATCTAAACAAATATTTCTGAAAGTAAGTTTATCATGAAATTTCTCGACTTTAAATTTTTCCGTTTATAAAAACAACCTGCCTATTACGAGGAAAGATAGCGTAATAGTATAGTCCCATTCATCAAAACTACTCGTACTTGTCCAAAATTCTTGTCTCGCAGACAAAAACATATACCTACAATTTTAAATATAGAAAAAAAAAATATTTTTAAATCAAAATTTAGATGTTAAACTAATTTTACCATGTAAACTACTATTTTGTTTAAATTTCTTGTTCGCTAGTCATATATCCCAATGTTAAGTGAACAAGAGCACTTTATTGAGTGCAATTCGTTTTAGTACACTTTGTTTAGTGCACTTCATGAAAAGTTTAGTGCAAATGAAAATCACTCAATGTACGACTGGTTAACGGATGAATATTATATTCCAAACCGAAGTTACAAATCCTTTTAAATATATCTATTTGCACACCCAAACAAAACAATTAGGTATACGATATCTACAGCCAGAACGGTAGAACGCTGTATTATAGTGTTGTTCCAAAATTTTCACAAAGCTAGTAAATATGAGAACAAGTCATTTTGTACTACATACAAATTTAAATATTTTCGCGGCATGGCAGAAACCACAAAAATTATTTATAATCCACCATCCTTTTAGTATACCGCTTTGAGGCAAGAACAACAACCACCAACCACCAAAAATAAAACATAAAAAAAAAACGCGGAAAAAATATTACAAGAATTTTATTTTGTTTCTGTGAAATAAAAGGGGAAAACAAAACAGAAAAAATTTGCGGATAAAAAAGCACAAAATTTTCAAAGCTAAATACCTAATAATAAAAAGTATCAGCTTTTCTGGTATTGATCTATAAAAAATATATAAATAAAGATAAACAAAATATTTATGAATTGAATTCAACCGCCATCAAATTTAATTTAACTTACTCGAGTTACAAAATACTCTAGTCGTCGTCGTCGTCGTCTACTTCTTCATCGGGGGATATTTTTTTATATGGGTAGAAAGTTAATTATTAAGTTTCGTGTCTAAGTGGAATTTATATTTAAGAAAAGCTGTATGAGCTAAAATTATCCTTCGCTGAAATAAACAAAAAAAATGTAGTCTGCCATTTTTCCCTATAATGTGCCAGCCAATCAACCCAGTTTTTTTTATACAATACGTACTTGTATGAATGTGATGTATATGGACTGTACATTGTCCTTGTGCTTTTTAAGAAATGTTAAAATTATTACATTACGAGTACAGTACTAGTGTATGTGTACAGGAAAGTAGAGCATATGTGGAAAAATATCTTTAACGATGAATAACATTAATTTAAGTTTTTCAATACAGCAAATCAATAAAAATAAATTATTTATATCCTTACATGCACATATGTATTGTATGTATATAGGGAAAAACAAAAAGGAAATTGAACAAAAATTTTATTACACAGAAAATGTATAGGAAATTTTATTGTCGTATTGAAAATTTTTCTTCGTTTTTCCACAACGTTGAAATATACGGGTGATAAATATAAGAGGAGCCCTTTTACCTATTCCTCTTTGGCAAAAAAAAAAAGAAATGGCATACCGTAATGTAATGGCACACAATTTGTTTATAAAGTAATTTCCTTATCTGCTACGTTTTTTTTTGTTGTATTATAAGAAAATTATTAGCTTTGCACGCCTATATGAATACATAGTTTAAGAATTTGGCCGATTTGTATTTGTGATAAGCAAATTACCAACTTCGATCATTGTATAAATTATTTCGAGCAAAATGATACGGGAAAAGTATTGTGTAGCGATCTATAATTAATCTGACTAAATGATGATAACACAAAGTAAACTTCGAATTGCATATACGGTATGCATATTTTTATCGAAAAAGCATTTCAAGACAATATAAAAGTATAAATTATTCACATATTTTAATATTCATTCGACTTCATTTATAAAAATAAGGATATTGAGTGTACATTATCATAAATTTCACGATTACTGGGCGTACGTGTAATTCATTCCGAATAATATATCGAAATACGATATTATACATTATAGATAAATTTGTGTTAATAATGAATGAATGAAAATTCGTGAAAAACTGAATACAAATTTGGAATCAATTTATGTAGATTGGGCGCAGGGAAATGCAAAAGTGATATACATTTTTGATGCAGCAGCAATACTAAATATCGAAGCTTTTATAATTTATGTTTGGTAGATTTCACAAAATTTTTATAAACAATTTCGTTTTCGTGCATCAAGGCCAAAAGTGTTTCAACGTCCCCTATCCAGGTTTCTGTGTGTATGTGTATATTCGGGTCAGATAGGTGCTTTTGAATACGGGGCACTACTTTTAATTATTTACAACACTATTTGATCATTTATACAATATCCCAATCATTTATGATACCCGCACTTATATTTTATCGGTTATCCAAATAATAATTCTGTTAGATTTTATTCCTTGAAGTTGAGAACACACAACACATGTCATTATCTTTTTCTTGATGCTTGATCTGATCCGGTTCCGTTCATGTTTTGCATGAAACAACGGAAAACTCGCTCACTATAGATTTCAAATCAAAATTTGTGTTCTGAAACAAAATTTGGATCAGGGTTTGCATATAAAATTTGTACTGATCCGGGTCAATGAGTGTCATGAAACATGGCAGTTGTTTATTGTGTCCAGCTCTGAGTTCTGAAGTTCTGTTCATAACTATGGATAAAAATCCCAAAATCCCACATCAAAGAATTTAAATTTTTTCAACTCTTTTGTATGAAAAGAGGCGAAATTTTGTGTAACACAGACAAAAATATATACGCACGTAAACTTTCTATTTAACTTTTAGTTGTAAAAATAGTACACAACTACACATATCGGCATAAATTGTTTGTTAACAACAACAATAATTTGTTTGCATTTGAAAAATTTAAATAATTAACAAACTTCACAATAACAAAAATTTGAGATTCACTGCGAGTTCATACGACGGATAAAAATCTCGGATTTTTCTATCCCAGATTTTTTTTTCAATATTTTCAACTTTTTTATATGAAAAGAGGCGTGCCCGTTGTATAATTTACGTGATGTAATTGGTTAAAACGATGGGATAGTAAAATCCGAGATTTTTATCCGTCGTATGAACTCGCTGTCACAACGCACTACCGATTACGATTTTTTGGGATTGAAAAAAAAACAAAAGAAATTCTAGTTAAAATTGTTTTCTCAAACCTACTATAGGTGTGTTGCTTTCGCAAAGCCGAAAAAGATTACAACAACAATTGCCCTGTATAAAGCCGAATTAACTTTAATGTCAGCCAAAAAATTTTTAGGCTTAGTGGAAACAAAACCATTTTATGATTATGGTGTTTACCGCAAATAAAAATAAAACAAAAAAATATTTAAACTGTTCGCGGTATCTATTGTTCTGTGTATAACTTGACAGAAATTTTTTTTATTGCTAACACAGAAAAATTACTACCCCTATTCCCCTAGTCGCATCAATTCAAGTGATGTGACTACTCATCTTCTTGGTTACTAGATCATTAAATCGAAACTTACAAAATAATTGTTCAATAAAGTCGTTCTGGTTGTTTTTTTTAAATTTTAGTATGCTGCTTTATAAATATTTCCTTGCGACTGCTATCACTTCAAATGACAATTTCTATCCGTCACTCCACACTTTGATTCTTTCGTCGAGATTCTATCATTTCAAAAGATCAGTTGATTCTTTGCGCGTTTTTTGCGCGTTATTTGTTTATGTATTGGTGTAAAATTATATTTTTTGATTTATTCGTATTGTAATAAAAGTTTATTATTTGCTGCGAAAACTGCTTCTTTGTTTGAAAAAATAATATTTTTCCTCTCGAAACAGAAATTAATCTAAAATCAACCCAAAATCGCCAAATAAACAAGGTGCCCTTGAAATATTTATCTTTGTAGTAGTGCGAGAATCAGTTAAATCAAACAAAAATGTTGCTGAAAAAAGAATCAAAAATTTCCCCGCCACAAAATTAGTTTGTAGGTGAAGGGGAAAGAAACAAAGAAAGAATCACGACGAAAGAAGCAAAGTATGGAACGGCGGTATGTGACAAATAAATAAAAACATTTCAAACTAATGCAGCCAACTAGATTTAAAAAAATTTCATTGAGAGTTTAGCACAAAATTATTTAGTAAATTTTGATTTTAAAATCTAATAACCAGGAAGATCCATAGTCACGTCGCATGAACGGATACGTCTATGGGAATTGAGAATTAAATACATTAAAAAAATTAAAGCCAAAAGCTGTTGCTTTCACATTCAAAAGTTAAGCTAAGCAGGATTTACGAAAGCAACGCAGCTTTTGTACAATCAAGTAAGTGACTCTTTTATAATTTTACTGAGCTTTATCGAAATGTTTAAAGGTAAAATTTGGAAGGAAAAATTTTATAAATTGTGTTTGCATTTGTTTAGGAAACGCCACAATACTCCTTCCCCTCCCAACGAATTCGGATGGATTCATGAACATAAGTTCTAGAAATGTACGAAATGAAACATTTAACGGTGTTAATAAACCAGCTGCTATTTTTCTAATCGTTTTGATATTTTAACTTGCATACCTGATCTGGCCTAGACACTATTTTTCGGTGGCGATTTAAAACTAAACTTTTTTGTATAATTTGGAATTTTTTTATTATTGTCATGTAGCAGACCGTTGGATCTGATTCCATATTATCAACATTCTCCATAAAGCAAGATTTAAGTCCATCCATGGACCAACTTTATATGAACCGGTACTTCTTTCAGTTCTTAAGAAAACATGAGAACAAGTTTTGAGATCCTTGCTGATAAAAATATTGACATTTTAGTGCCTGGATGCCGGAGTTGGTAGAATCCGTCAAAATGATTTGTTAAATTAACTACAAATTTGATTTGGGGAATTTTCTCAGTCAAAGAAGAACTTAACTTTTAAATATTTCGTCTTCCGTTGGAAACCAGATTCTTTTTTCTAATTTTTTCAGCTCAAATGACTTTGATAAAAAATGCTGAGGGGGTTTTTCGAGTACCAGTAACTGATTTATATGAGTCCTGATTTTGAAGGAATTGGTTTAGCAGTCATCTGGTGAGGCCTGGATTCCGTTTTTAAATTAATGAAGAGGGGTTTTCATTTGGCAGGAATCGATTGGGATGAATCAGTGTCGAGAAAATCCGTTCACAGGGTCGAGCTGCAGGTCCTGGGTCACCTTCTTTAATTTTTTTTTTAACTTACACGATTTTTATTAAAATTAGTGATGGAGAGTTTTTGAGTGCCAGGAATCGATACCAATGGATGACAATTTCTTGATAATTCGACAAAAGTGTCGTCCGGTGGGGCCCGGGTTCTTTTCTTTAATATTTTCAGGCTCTCGCAATTTTTATAAAAATTGCTGGAAGAGCGGGTTTTGATTACCAAAAATGGATGGAGATGGTTCCCGATTTCGGGATAATTAATTTAGATCAAAATCGCCGAAGGAAGGTTTTTAATTGCCAGCAAACCGATTGCAATATGTTCAGATTTCGGGAAAATTCGTTCAGAGGGTCGAACGGTTGGGCCCAGATCCCTTTCTTTATTTTTTTTTTGGCTCGCGAGTTTTCGAATACCTGGAGTCGATTTCGATGAGTACGAATTTCATTCAAATCTGTTCAGAGGGTCGGCCGATGAGCCCCGGCACAAAAACATGGTAAAATTAAATTAAATTTATACAGCGGAAAGAAATGTGTATTATCTCTTTCGCTTCCAGAGGTGGACCTCATTTAGAAGTTTAAAAAATGTATATTTATTCAATTGAAACTTGACATAGAATAATTTAATATACTAAGAATGTTCACCGTGGCATTTTAAACAAACATAACTATTCAAAAGTTTTAGAAATGAAAATATCCTGTTTTTCAAAATACGGTATTCTGGGCAATGGTTGTGCGGTTGAAAAAGTAACTTTTTGAAAAAAAAAAAAAAAATTAAAATTATTCTTTAGAAAAATAGATCATTCTTTGATTATACGCAGTCTAGTAAATTTTGGTAGATTGAATATTTCTAAATTCATTAAATATCGCTTAGTCAGAGTCTTATACGATTAAAAATACTAGTCCACTTTCTTTAGCAGTGTATTTTTCTCTGGTTTGAGATCATTCGTTAATAATTATATAAACTTTATAAGAGTTGGGTCCCATAATTTTGATTCATTGCCATTAAAAAACTTGAAAGGTTTATTTTATGGTATCACTAAATAGAAGAAGAAGAGAAGTCAAAATTTTGAAATTTACATCAAATTCATGTGCCGAGTCGAAATCGTCCAAATTCATGTTCATTTCAAAAGTTTGTCAAATTTTATACCAGAATTAGTATTGTTTTTGTTACTCAATGGAGACCCAAATTAGGATTGGCACCATTTCGCTTTAACTTGACTCTTTTTATAGATAATTACTCTACTTTCACACTTTTTTTTTTTTTTTATATCACATATTTCTTAAACACATATCATTAATATCATATAATAATAATCAAAAATGTGTAAATGACTACTAGTGGATTTAATGTCCTTTAAAAGTTCGTCATTATGTATGGTACAAAATATATACAGCATATAGTGTCATAGTGACTAAAACTACATTACACATAATAAACAATAAAATTCAAATACATAACAATATAATTAGATTTAATTAAGTAATAACGAATGCTACTATACATCACAAATAATCTTCAACTGATGATAGCAGATGAGATTTTATCATTCGTTTAAACATGAAAATATGTACAGCGTTCTTAATATTTTCAGGTAATTTAATGTAAATATATGGCCCAATAAATGTTAATGATTTTCTGCCAAATTCCGTTTTAATTTGGCGGCAGTTCAACTGACAAGAACCTCTGGTTGAATAGCCATGACCTAGAAATTCGAATTGTACAGTCGAAAGAAATGATGGGATATGCAGACACTTAAACATGTAGATCGACACATACATCTCATAAATTGCTTTAATTGGAAGAATGCCTATAGCAACAGTTCGATAGAGCTCCACAGTAGGAAACAGGTGAGGCAGTTTATACATTGCTTTACAGCATCCTTTCTTTAACGGCTGAGCCAAAGGTAGAAGAGGCGTATGAGAAGCGGGAATGTATAAATGAGAAATAAATTTTTATTAACACATGTACTGGAACAAAATCAGCCAATTTTCTAATCAAGCAAATAAAAGGGCAAACTTTAATACAAATAGAATTAATATGGTCATCCCACGTCATATGCTTGTCGAATGTTACACCAAGGTACTTGAATTTGTCTACTCGCTCTATGGTGCAATTTGCTACTTGAAGTGGTGGTAAATCAATATGTCGTAGGCGTGGGGAGTGAAAAATTATATATTTCGTTTTGTTAAAATTTACTGATATTTTGTTCAGATGCAGAAAATCTAAAAGTAAAATAATATCATCCCTCATTTGTGACATTGCTACCTGAGAATCCCCGGATTCATAGAAGAGGGCCGTATCGTCAGCGAACATTCTAATATCACCCGTGAGCGGTAAGTTGGCCATATCATTTACGTAGATCAAGAATAACAAAGGGCCAAGGACACTCCCTTGAGAAACACCGCAGTTCTCAAACTGCTTCCGATTACTAAGGTAGCTTTCTAAAAGTTTGTGTGATAGGCCACGGAAGCCATACATTTGTAATTTCTGAAGAAGTAAACTGTGATATATATAATTAAAAGCTTTACGAAGATCAAGTAATAAGCCAGATATATAATTTTGCCTGTCAAAATTACGATAGATCAAATCAGTAATGTCTGTTAGGACCAAATCTGTACCAGAACCTTGTCGAAACCCATACTGACGAGAATAAAAAAAATTAGATTTATTTAGAAAATTGATCATCCGATTAGCAATAATTTTTTCTAAAATTTTGCCAAATACCGACAAAACTGAAATTGGACAATAATTATTAACCATTTTGGAATTTCCAGATTTAAATATTGGCGTCACTTTAGCAATTTTAAGACAATCGGGGTAAACACCGGTTTTCAGAACTACATCAAATAGATCAGCTAGTAATTGTGAAAAAATTGGCGAATAATTCTTCAGAACCACATTCCGAATGTTATCGTAACCACCACCTTTTGTATTACTGAGAGTTGAAATTAAATTCGATATTTCGCTGCAGGAAGTGGGCGAAAAGAAACATGAATGAATACTAGGCACCATAGTGTGAAATTTATTTAAATCATCTGAGTCTGGGCTACAACTACTTCCTAATACAGAAGAATCAACAAAGTTAACAAAACTGCGATTAAATATATTAACAATAGCAATAAGATCATGATACTCAACATCATTACAAATAACGGAGTGGATCATTATTATTACAGTTATTTTCCATGAAATGATTTAACTGTTTCCAGATTTCTTTTTGGCTCAAATTATTAAATAAATTGTTAATTGTTGCAAAATATTTTCCGTTTTTGATCTTCCTATTTAACAAATCTAATTCATGTTTCAGTGCTAAATTAGTACTGTTCCTTTCAAAACGTTTCAATTTGCTGTTTTTAAGTTTAATTAAATCCCAGAGATCAAGAGTCATCCAAGGACAAACACTTGCATTTTTAATTTTAACATGTACTTCCTTCAATTCGGAAATCTGTAGAACAAGTTTATTATACACATCAAAAATCCGTTCAAGAGTAGACTCAGGATTTCTGACGTCAAATACGGCAATCATTAAAAAATATTCAAATGACTGATTAACCTTTTTGTAATTAACGTATCTTTTCGTTAGTGTCCGAGTAAAATATTTAGGCTTGAAGCGAAATTTTGAGAGTACAAAACTATGATCACTTATGTCGGTTTCAATGGTAAAATTCCGAACTTGCTCAATATTATGAAAACTACTAACAGAGTGGTCTAAAATATTACGGCTCACAGGTCTGGTAAAGAAAGTATTTGTTACAATCATTCTATGAGAGAGCAAAGTTGCGTTATATTCTGAGATTAAGTTAAGATTTTTATTAACAGGTATGTTAATGTCACCAACTAAAATAAAATCGTGAGTATAGATTTATAGTTTCGGAGAAGTTGTTCTAGAAAATCAAGAAACGATGCGCAGGGTCAGAATTCGGATGCCTATATATTCCGCATATCTTCGTTAGATTAAACTGCAAAAGTTGAATGCATATACATATATTGGAATGTTAAAGAACCGTCATCTCGACTTTTTATGGTGTATGGAACGTCATTCCTAATGAACATAGCAATACCACCACCCGTTCTATCATCCCTACAAGAGAAAATACTTACGTAATCTCTAATGTTATAAGAAAATTTATTAGAACTTTGAACAAATGTTTCTGAAACAACTACAACATGTATGTCAGTTTTAAGACTCTCTATAAAAAGTAATAACTTATCGAACTTAACTAGATCGTTCATACCCCAAATACTGATTTGAAGTATATTTAAATTAACACAATTTGAACGTGATACATCAATATTTGCCGAATAATCATTAACACTTACAACTAAATATAGATAATTACTCTATTATTACAAAAATTCTACTCAATCTTAGGGGCCGTAATCTCCTTAGTGCGCACATGGCACGTTTTGTTATTATTTAATTTGAAATGTCACAGCAGATCAAAGAATTGCCAGTGGATGTCCGTCATAGTCATTAGCAGTAGAAAATGCTGGCTTGGTTTGTTGGGTGACATTAACCTTTGTTGTTGTTCTCATTTAAAAAAAATTGGTGACTATTTTCATTGAATCGGGAGTACACCGCGCATGGTTGGTATACTATCTTGAAAAATATTATGATTTTGTTTTTTGCGTTTGGAATCGGAACTAAATGGTTGAGACAAATATATTGCCTTCGCCGGGTTTTATTAGATACCGCACCTTGGGTGTCTCGCTAGAATTAAATTTATTTAAATTTGAAATAAAACAAGAACTATATCGATACCTAATATTGTGAAGAGATAAACTGATTTGAAAGATGCTACTGAAGTTTGTAGAATTTATGGGAAGATAGTCCAATTTTTCCCCCAAAAAATGCGATGGCAAATAATTAGTATTAATATCATGATATTTTTGACTGTTAGCCCCAAAAACGCCAAATTTTTACTCTCATCACCGAAAATATTTACTCTCATGATAGCTAAAATTATCATGGTACAATATTTTTCAGGGGTAAGAGCAAAAATATGGCGTTTTGATAAAAGGTAGAAACTATCACGCAAAAAAAATAATCTGTTTGACTCTCGGTGCTGACATCCCCGAATTTGATTTCTTAGAAAATGCATGGTTGGTTTATATGGCCGAAGTAACGGCTTATATCTGGTGGTAGAGGAGTTGAGATATAGTTCCTCAAACTCAAAAAAAAATTAACTGGCCGGATTTGCGCTGTTATCCGGTGATATAGAAAGATTTAAAAAAAATGTCTGTAATTTTTCAGAATTTTGTTATGGTAATGGTAGAGGAATGATTTAAAGTAATTTCTGCGACTTTTTAGAGAATACTCTATAAACCGCTAGTCCAGTCAACGAATAGTTCCTGAGTTCGAGGAGCTGTGTCTCATCTCCACCCCATAGCAAAATGCTGAAGAAATTACAGAATTTTCTTTAAATTTTCCTCTATCATTTGACGTTGTATAGAACGTAGAAACGTTTTATAGCGACACGCTATTTTCGATGCCGGGTGTTAAACTGTATGTTATAAAAGATAGTAAAATATCAACTGATTTTGATGAATTTTGTTGTCAGTATCTAGAGAACAGCCGAGTTTTGTTATTTTTTATTGAATATGCACACCTTTATCTTAACTTTTTGATATTATAATTTAATTCATAATATTTTTGCTAATTAGCTTTTTTCCTCTAATATATGTTTATTTTCTAATATAGATTTACAGTTATGTTTTCTGTGGCCAAGCAACTTTTTCTATTTTCAGGGATAGAAATTTGGGTTATCTTCACAAAGGTGAAAATTTCTTTAAATAAACATCTTGCCTTGTCAATATTTCAGCAGAAATTTGGATATACAAGTTCTACTTTATCGACACTATATGAGGAAAAATTACTGTAAAATTACAAATACTGTATTATCAGCATATGAGACGAATTTCGCTATAAATCTACATTATCGACAAAATGATAGGAAAACGCAACACAGAATAATATTTTTACACCAATAAACTAAATGTTTGTGTTTTGTTTGTGCTGGTCTTATTCTTACAATTTGGCAATTCGCGTTACTAACTCTAGTCATTCCTCGAATAGTCCACCGGGGCTATATTTTTAGAATCGGACCTTAGTAAAAAGACTTCCATGATTCACCACAAAGTTCGTCATAGTAGTCGCATCAATCTGGCATGATAGTAGTAGCGGGAGTTTTCGTATAAGCGAGCTATATTTGTGGGGTCGGGAATTAGTAAAGAATATTTATGAAAAGCTTCCAGTAAAAGTTGATTTGGTATCATGGTTAAATTTTTAAAGATCCCCAAAGTTGTCTTAAATCTCTTATTCTCATGAAATAACCCAAATTCGAAAATTCGCCTATCCGGGGTTTATTTCTGAGAATAGAGAATATTCCGGCCAAAAAATTCAAACATGTTTAAATCTCGTGAAATTACCCGAATTTGAATGTTCGCCATATTTATCCGATGTGTATAATCAGACTATCAGAATATTTAAGCATAGCTTCAGGTTATGTTTATGTGGGATAATGCATTCATTTCTGAAAATTCTCAACCATATCTGAAACCAATTTTTCTCGCCAAATTACCACCCTATTAAAGTTAGCCGATAGTTTCCAGCCGAAAGATAATGCAGATAGTTTCTTGACTATTTTTCAACTCTCTTTATAATCTCGCTCCTATCGATTTTTAAATTCCTATAAACTGAAATAATTTCTCCTTCACCCGAATGATGTAACCCGCCTAAATTCTCCTAAATTCGAGTTCATAACTGATTTTTGCTGTATTCAAGACACTATCTGCATTATCTTTCGGCTGGAAACTTTCGGCTAACTTTAACAGTATCAAATTACCTATATTTGAGAATTCTTGTAGCTACTTTTATATATTAATTTGTCGTGTAAGCCAACTATTTGTCTACGTGCGAACCTTATTAGAAAATAGCTTCAGGTCAAATAGTTTTTGCCAACAGGAGAAATTAGTTAATTATTCCTTAAACATATTGGGATACTCTGGTTAGCTGTGGATTATTTTGAAGTTTCTATGATAGTTAGCTAGTGGTTTAATCGTTTTACCTTATTGATGTTTCAACTTGTAATAAACATTTTTATATTTAGTTACGAAAGGCACAATCTCGACTAGCAAATTTAGTATAGTAAAATAAAAATAGAGTGCAAAATAAATGAGAGCTAAGTTTTTGAAATTAGATTTTGGTTGAGTACACGATTATCTTATAAAGAAACCTGTTCTCTAAAGTTTTCAACTGCGCGCAATATTTTAGACTTCCACTTGAAAGTCATTAAAGCACAAAATGTTTATTTCGTTAAAAAAAATTAAATTCACTTGGAAATGTGATTTTCATATTCAAAGATATTCAAATATAGTAAATAAAGATAATCTCTTATCTTTCTAGCAATATAATTTACATAAAAAAAAATTAAATTAAACTTTTTTGCTTTATGGTTAGCTTGAAATGAAAACTTGATTTTTTGTTAAGCTATTTTCGTCTGACTCATAATAATACGTTCTATATATTTATGTAAAAGTCAAAATTGTTCCGAAAAAAAATCGTTTATCATTTTAATCCAACAAAATATTTACATAAAATAACATTTTATAGTTTTTTGAGAAGCTATTTCTATATTTGCTTCAAGACAGACATTTTTATTTCCAATTTCTAATTTATTATGTTCTCATTTATTCAAAGTGATAAATTTTATATTTATTTATGTACAACAAAAAGTTTAGATTTTTTTATCTTCAATTTTAAGTTCCTTAATTCAAGAATAGTTTAGTTGTGCATTTATTATATGTAGTGGTATTGCGCGTCTGTATTTCTGTTCGGAGGGAGAGTTTTTCCGTCTAGACTTAATGGCTTTTAAATCATTTCCTCTAAATAAATTTTGAAACATAAAAAAAATTGTAGTAAATTATCATTTAGTATAGTCAACAATATGCTTCAACTTTTGTCGAGTAGTTCTATAATGATGTTGTGATTATGGTGGGTTATGTCTCAAGTTCAAGTTGTTGTTGCAACGATGCCAAAATGTCGTTCTATTTAATATCGCTGCAATGATTGGTATCGTAGTTGGTGCACATTACATCAAAATTGTTACCCGTACTTCTAAGCATTTAGGATTATAAATCCTAAATGCCGGTAAATTAATCATATTGTTAAAATTGAGTAATTGAGGGGTCTGTATGTTGTGACCAATAGCCGATTTTATTTTATCTCGAATTGATTAGGACGAATTACTGGACAATTAAATCGGGTAACGCCAGACCTATTCCTAGAGCCTGTGTACATACAACACAGTTTTAATCTGATACGAGAAAGGATACGTAGTTTTAAGGTTTCTAAAGGTGTTTTATAATTGCTGCTTTATATTAGCGCAACTTAAGCCTAGTACTCAGTTCGAGTTCACGTGAAAATTCCATATACGATTTTACCAAAGTGAAATTAGAAATAAAAAATTCCACTTCTGTTTTTATTTTGTAGTATTCAGTTCACCAGCGAAAAATTCAAGTGTGTTCGATACATCCAAGATGGGCGCATAAACCCTCCAAATTATTTTCATGTGAAAATAATGTTCCAATTAAAATTTGAGCTTAACTAAGTAATAAATGTTGAAATTTAATTTGGTTATAGGTCATAATCATAAGTATTGCAAAATAATGTCGACGGATAAGCATTTTACCACTATTGAGAGTGCATAATTATGAAAACCTTAAAACTGAAAGCAATTTGAATTAGTATTTAGTGTGCAGAAAAAATGTCAAAGCATAAAATACATTATATGTATTATGCTTCGCAACATACAAAAAATAATAACTTTTTTTTTGATAATCATGATGACGAAGATGATGTATCAATTTAAGATTATATATATATTTTTTGTTATGTTTGTGATCGAATGAAGAAAATTTGTATTTAAATTTCATTAGTGAAATTATTTTTTTGTTGCTACTGTGTGATACGTAAATGTGTGTACATATATGAATTTAGGTACTATAAAAACTCGTTAATGGATTAATTTGATTTTAAGAAGAGAGATAATGTATTTTAATATGTAGGCATGTACAGGAGAAGGAAGAAGCGAAATTATCAACAATGATATATGAATATGAGTGTGTTATACACCCAGTGTAGCAGCATTCTGGTATCTTTTCTTTTTATGTAAAATGAGATAAATTACTATTTACACTATCTTTCTTATATTTTATGTTATATGTTCACAAATCGATAAAGTGTGATTATTTAAAAACACCACAAAATTGGAAAAAAACTGATCGAACGAAATTCCGAACATTATGATAATCATCTTCTATGGTGATGTATTTTTGGTTGGGTTTGGTATTTTCGGCGGGATTAGAATAGTTTAATGAAAAATGTAATTTTTTTTTGGTTGCTGTTATCGTACCGCTCGTAATCGGTTTATTATTTCATTACTATAAGTTATTCATAATGTAATAAATTATTAAGATAAGCAATACCGTATAACTTGGAGATTAAAATCTTACTGTGATAAACGATTTTTAATAAGAGCATTGAATCCGGGTCAAGAAACAATTTATCTTTGTCTGTTTTATTTTCTAAAATATTACTGTCTTTAAAGTAGTAAAAAATGGAGGGATGAACACGTTGTGGCTAACACCCGATTTTCTCTTATTACGAATGTATACAAAAATCTCGAATAAACTACTCTTGATTTCTGAAGCAAAAAATTAAACTTACCGGACTTTTGGAAAAACTGTCTTGTGTAATCAAAAAATATTATCCCTGCTTAAATTTCAGAAAACCAATAAGGTCAATCCTTGTTGGTTGAAAATTTAATCTTTAAATTTCTTTAAATCTTTTAATTCCCTGTCATTTTTTGTAAATGGAAAACTTTTCAACATAACTGCAAATATTGAAATGCTTTCATATGAAGTTTTTCCGACAATCCGCGCCTGGAATGTAGAGACACAGAATTTTGGTGAAATAATATTTGTTATCAAAACTCACCATTTCCGTTAAAATTTACAAAATGATCTGAAATAATTTTCTTTGGGATTTCATTTACAATCTTTTTGGTTTTAAAATGTTTTCTTAAATATTATCTGCTATTTTCGGTAAACCAACGTCGGCCAAAAATCTCTGGGACCTCCCAATTTGGGTGGTTAAGAAGTTGATTGTGTATAAGTTAGTGTCGATTATCATAGTCGTTGTCACGCAGATTGACGCTAAATGGAAGAATTTCATACGATTGCGTACTTAATTCGAGAGCACGGAAAATAGACCAATGTACGGAACAATAAAATTTATTGCACGGAACAATAAAACCATTACAATAAAAAACAAAGTAAAATATAGAAAAATTCGTAAACACGAAAAGTAAGTTGTGAAGATGAAATAAGTTAGCTATACTGCCTACTATTTATAGCACTACTAGACTCTGCACCACAGGCCTCATTGATTTCCGAAAGCTGTGAACAAATTCTGATGCTACCACGAGAAAATAGTCGCATATTGGTTCAAGGAATGGGGCATGCTGGTCTGGAACACGCGCAAGGTTGCGTAAAATTATCGACTGAATCATCTAATAATACTAAAACGGAAACGGTCTAGTATAGCGTTAAACACGGTTTGGATGCTTGCTGGTCATTCAATGGTAAATAAAGACACAATATACAATTTTAATATTCTTTTTGATATTGATCATAGTCTTCGACGATTCTGGGAAGTCAAGGAAATGCCAAAAACGATACAGAGATCCGACGAATAAGATAAATATGAGGAAATGTTTTGTAATACTACAAAACGCGATAAAGAAAACAGGTTCCTAGTAAAACTCCCATTTCGCCAATCACCCGCGACTTAGGAGCCTCCTATAACACAACATTGATTCGGTACGAACAAGGGAGAGGCGATTTCATCGGAACGTAGAATTCTCTCAGCTCTTTAAGAAGTTCATGAAGGAATACGAAGATTTAGGACACATGCAGTTGGTTCAAGAATATTCCAAAGTTAGAGAATATTATCTTCCACATCATGGAGTGATGAAGGCATCCAGTACTACAACGAAGCTTCGAGTGGTATTCGATGCATCTACCAAATACTGGATTATCGTTGAACGATGTGTTGATGTTTGGTCCTGTGGTGCAGTCTCCGTTAATCAATATTTTGTTACGTTTCAGACAACATGAATTTGGGGTTATTGGAGATATATACAAAAGAAGTATCCCGAACCAGCCAACGCTATTAAAATGATGTGCATGTGCAAGCTAGCAACACACCAGGGCTGGGATGTTCTAACATCACCATGTTTCGATAATTTATCGAAGTTTATTTCTCGTTTATGTAGAATAAAATTTATCTCTATTTCAATTTTTATATCATTTACCAGCCTGCTACATTGCAACATTGTGATGTTTCTACTGTGTTTCTATCACCAAATAATTTTTTTTCGATTGTAGAACGAAAATAAGTGAAATAGATATTGTTCAAATATATTCTAGTAGGTTGGGATAGCAATAGAGAAGAAATAATTGATAACCGAAACAGAAGTCAAATTAATTCTAGCTGAAAGAGACGTAGACTTTGATAAAATATCGAAAAATGGTGATGTTAGAACATCCCAGCCCAGAATTATAAGAAACAATGGGCCATATTTTGAGTTCTTTCCAGCAAGCTGGATTTAATTTGAGGAAGCTTCAGTCAAACAACGAACAAGTGCAAAATAGCTTCAAATAATTCAACGATGAGACTAATAAAACCAATGAGATATCCAGTGATGACGACGTTACAAAAGTTTTAGACCTTACGCGGAATGCAGCAGAAGACAGTTTCATCTTCATCCCCATTCTATCGAAAAAGCAAGCTACTACAAAATGGGAATTACTGTTAATGGCAAGCAAAATTTTTGATCCACTTAGGTCCATCCACTGACGGTGAGGCTGAAGATTCTATTTCAAAGTTTGTGGGCCGAAAAAATCAATTGGGATGATTTATTGCCAGTGCATGTTCAACAGAGTTGGTATGGTTTAGAAAAGGAATTAAGAAATATAGGCATCCTAAAAATACCGAGATGGTTACACGCGAGAGATAGTTTCAGTTTGCATGGCTTTAGCGACGCAAATAAAAAGGCTTTTGGTGTAGTGGTGTAGGCAGTAGAAGACGGCGAAAATAAAAGCAACAGTAATTTAATCTGAGCCAAAACGCGTGTAGCACCCAAAAAACAATTAAGTATACTGAGGTTGGAGCTGATGGGCGCATTCTTGCTTACCCAGTTGGTTACACTAGTCAAGAATTCGTGTACGGTGAACGTAGAAAATATCGTGTTGTGGACAGATTCACAAACTGTCCTTGACTGGCTTTCGGAACATTCTAGAAAATGGATAACATTTGTAGAAAACCGAACAAGCGAAATGTTATCCAAATTTCAACGTCATCATTGCATTTACATGTTCCATCAAAGGAAAACCCGGCTGATATAGGTTCAAGAGGTTTAATGTTAGAAAGCTTACCATCCAGTCTATTGTGATAGAAGGGGCCTGAATGGATTGTTAAAGAAGAGTTATGTTGGCCCAGCCAAAGCACTGCAAAGTTAAATGAAGAACATGTTGAAAAAAAAAAAACAATGTGCAAGTTTTCTTATTAATACATCTAATTTTATAAAGTAAATTCCAAGTAGATTCTCTAATGCTTATGTGTTCAAAGTGCGTTAGTGTTACGTTATATTAATAATGTTCGAGCTAGAACCAAAGTTGATGATCCAATGTTTCAGAAAACAAGTTGTTTCGAGAGCTGCAAGAGAAATATTTCAAAGAGGAACTTGCGACATTAAGGTCGAGCCAACGATTGCCAAATCATATTAAGTTGACGTCATTGAGCCCGTTTATCGACGATAGTGGTCTATTGAGGGATCATTCAAAAGTCAATCGCTCCTTTCAATCAATGTCAAACACCCCATAGTTCTTCCAAATTCGACCAAATTAATCATTCTGGATTTACATCAATTCCATCACCATGCTGGAATTAGTGTATTTCTCAGTTTGGTTCGACGAAGCTTCTAGGTCATCAGGTGCAAAGATTTGATCGGGACTACAAAATATAAATGCACAAAATGTTTTCGTCACAAATCGAAACGCGAAGCGCGAGTTACATCCGTTCATTGAAGTTGGAGTCGATTATTGCGGACCCATTAAGATGCATATAACAAGAAGAAGAGGACAACAACCTATAAAGAGATATGTTTGCATATTCGTATGTTTAAGTACCAAAGCCATCCATATAGAATCGGTAAGCAGCTTGTTTACAAAGAGCCTCCTGGGAACTTTCAAACGTTTTATTGCCAGACGCGGAATGTGTCACATCAATGACACAATCAATGAAATTAGCGAAGGTCCACTTGAGTGGACAAGTCATAGGGGAAGCCATACTTACCATAGAGGAGTTTTCACCTTTGATAACGCAGATAGAAGCTGTAATTAACTCTCAACCAATCTGCATTAATATGGCGGAAGACGTGGACTCCTGCACATTTCCTGATTGGACGAGTTATTACTGATATATCTGGGATGGACGTCACCAAAGTTAAGATATCACCAAATGAAAGATGGAAAATAGTTTCACAAATCAAGCAAAACTTCTGGTCTAGATGGCACAAAGAGTATTTGCATTCTCTTCAAAGAAGACAAAAATGGCACAACGTGCTCGGCAAATCTAAAGGAAGGGGACTTAGTCATTCTGGCTACGGACAACTTACCTACTACATGTTGGCCTTTAGTTAAAGTTATAAAATCACATCCAGGTGATGATGGGAAAGCGGGAGTAGTAACAATCAAGATCGACAATCCTGGGAAATTTATTCAACGGCCGATAAATAAACTTTGCAAGTTACTTGAACGAGAACCTCTTATTGAATCAAGCGATTCAAGGCTGCCGGGAAATGTTGATACAGCTTGTTATCGAAATTTCGTTGTCAACATTTAGGGTATATTAATTATTGTCACACTCCATATTATAATAAAAGAACTTTTTAACTTAATAATGAATAATAACCGTGTTTTATTATTAGAGTCCGATAGCTGTATTCGGAGCAGCCAATGTTCTATGTCAAAACTTATATTTAGCACGCTATTTTTACATATAATTAATTTATTTAACTCTAAACTAAGATTTTTCATTCAACTTTAAAGTAAAAAATCGATAAAAAAAAATTATCGGGAGCCGCTATGGGGAGCGCTATCCATTTCAATAGGACATTTGAAAAGGCATTTATCTTGTAAACCTCTGAAACCATTAGAAACTTAATCTTACAATAAAAGTTTTAAACGCAGTAAGATGACATGTTAAAATAAATGTTAATTAGTATATTTCAAGTGACAAATGTTTGTTATATGGATGCATTTATTTTTTATTTTTATGGTATAGCGACACCAGTGAATAATAGCTGCAGTTTCAGTAGAAATTTTCCATTCGGCGCCGAATAGTGCTCGAATAATAAAATACGGCTAGTATCGTGTTACAAAAGCCCTGTTTTGTTATTCGAGCACTATCCGGAGCCGAATGGGAAATTTCTACTGAAACTGCAGCTATTATTTACTGGTGTCGCTATACTATAAAAATGAAAAATAAAAACATCCATAAAACAAATATTTATCACCTGAAATATATTAATTGACGTTTATTTTGACATGACGTTATAAACAAGAATTCATCTTGGTGCGTTTTATATTTTTAATTGTAAGATTAAATTTCTAATGGTTGCAGGGGTTAACAAAATAAAGGTCTTTTCAAATTTTCCATTGAAATGGATAGCGCTGCCGATAGCGATTTTTAGCTAAAAAGTACAAAAATAGCGCGCTAAATTTAAGTGTTGAGATAGAAAATTGGGTGCTCCGGATAAATCTATCGGGCGCTAGTAAAAAAACACGGCTAATAGCTCAGTTTTTAGAATAGCACAACTTCTTATTGTATTTTATAACAAAATTATGTACTACGAAATTCCGGTTTTCATAATCCCGTTTTTCAAAATCCCGGTTTCCAAAATCCCGGTTTTCAAAATCCCGGTTTTCTTTCTTCTAAATCTAATTGCACAAAATAATTAATAAACTTTTGTAACTGCAAGATTTGCAATATTTTGTTAATGCAACATTTTGAAATGCAATAATTGTAGAGGCTAGCGGCTTCGATAACTCTCACGGGCACTTAACCCTCCATCGAAATTTCATCCCTATTAGCCATTTTCTAGAGCTTTATCGCAAACTCATTTTTGTATTTTGTCAAAAAATCATTTAAGAGTCCCACATGTCAAATTTTAAAAATTCAAAGTGGGATTTCCTAAAAATTGGGTTTTTTTTATACAAAACAGGGATTTTGAAAATCGGCATTTTGAAAACCGGCATTTTGAAAACCGGGATTTAGAAAAAACCAGGACAAACCGGGATTTTGAAAGCCAGGATTTCGTTACACACCCCAAAATTATGTATTCTGTCATTCACCCAAAATTTCGTAAGTGATTACTTATAACCTTTGATACTTCATAAATACTAATAAAATATTGTAGAAAATAACAAAGTGAGTTAAATACTTTTACCCAAACCTCAAAAGGATGGTTGTACCAGCAGTCTATAGAATCAGCGAGTTTTTGGAGTTGATCAGATTGTTGTACCAGCAGTCTGTAGTAACAGATAAAAAATGTAAAAGAATCGAATTTCGTATAGACTAAGCAATAATGCGCTAGTACTAAAACTACATGGTATATTTGTATATATATAGACACTACTCCAACAGTATTATTTACAACATCAGTCGTCGCGACCTGGTGAGAAGATTGTTTTTTCGAATCAATAATCTCATCCGTTTGAAACTGATTGTTGTGATTCTTACAAATTTTCCACCTATAAGTCAAAAATTCAAATAATAATTGTTTTTTTTCTAGGTAAAGCTTAGTACAGTTCAAAGTGTAATGAAATTTTACCGTGGTCTCAAAAAGTTTATTTATTTTCAAATGAAATTTTATTTGGAGAATTTTTAATTTTAACGTATAAATTTGTAGACTTACATAAATAAATTTGTTTATTTTACGTAAATAAATTAAATTGGTATTAAAAAATTTGTTTATTGCCAAACGCAAAAAAATGTCAAAATTTCGCGTGAAAATAATGTGCCGAGACATTATTATTTTTATGTAAAATAATAGCTGTATTTTGCCCGCTTTGCCGGTCGTATGATTTTAAATGAAAGATTATTAAATTAAAAATATTTTAATTATATAAAAATTGATTGATTTGCTTCAATGCTCTTTGGTATACAAAATTTTTTGTTGTTCCTTCAGGAGCGTACACATATAACAAGTAATTGACCGTGCGAGAAGTATGGATATTCCAAATTTAAAACACAAACTTGAAGTGACTGACCTTGTGATTTGTAATAGGCATAGCAAAAGCTAGACTTATTGGAAATTGCATTCTTTTAAAATTGTATGGCATATCTGATGGAATTATAGCTACGTGGGATTAAAACTTCTTCACTTTTGTATTTGCCAGTTAATATGGTTGGTGGAATTAAATTTGTCATTAATTTTTTAGCGGCAAGTCGTGTACCATTACTGATTGGCACACTAATTTTTAATTTAAGAATATGTGGTGGTACTCCAGGCAAATCTAATGAATTTAAAAATTCTGTAGAATAATTTACCACTTCATCTTGATCTATCTCTACATATTTGTTATATTTTAAATTTACTTAGACTGCGGTCCAATTCGTGCCTTATTTTGTGGAGATTGACTTATTTGAAAGTCTACAATAAGCCTGTTATCGGCTAAACTTATTATAGACTTGTTAGACTTTTATGCGAGGCGTGCGCCTAAACATTTTTGAAGTAAAATTTTTTTTACTCGACATATATGTTTGACATTTTTGGTTACACAAAAGAGGAAACGGTTTCACTTAAGGGAAATGAGAGAAAATTAAATTTCCTAGACGCAGAACCCCAAAAATGACACCCATATCGAGTTTCTACCTATAATCATCATCGTACCAAAAAACGATACCGCCCCACATCTCGATTTGCAAAAAACAAAAGCCAATAAAGTAATCAGTACCCCAAAAATGAACTCCATAACGGCGTTATACCAAAATCAACAATCTCGTCCTACGAAAAACAAAAGTCAGAAACATAATTAGTACCCGGAATATGACACCCACATTGACGTTGATAATATAGGTGGGCACCAAAGAGAACACAGGTTGGCAACTTAAAAAAGTTAGTAACTTAAAGAAGTACCGCGAATACCCTGAAAATGACACCCTTATCGGCCTTAAACAACATAGTCGCCGCTCCCTACATCACGACTTGCGAAAAACAAAAGTCAGTAGCATAACCAGTAAACCGAAAACCCCATCTCGCCTGCCATGAAACAAAATTTCTCCATATCAGATCGTAAACGGATGCCATATTCTTAATTAGCACTCCCAAAAATCACGAAAATGACATCATTGGAGAAAACCAAAATCACGGGCCGAATTTTGGTTGAAAAGCAGTTTCTTGCCAAAAATCGTGATTTCCGCTTAAATTTTGAAAACCCGATTTGGACCGGTATCGTTGCAAAATTAATTTACAATCTTTTTGTTCTTAGTAGTTTCTCTTGTAAATGTTCAATATAATTATAAAAATTGAAAAATCTCCGTGGAAGCTGCCACGTCTGGTGGAAAGTTTTCGGCCAAAAAATACACAATCACTCTTCACGACCCACAGAACATACATATAAATATTTATTGAAATCGGTGCAGTAGTTCTTGAGTTTACCGATCAAAAATGCTTCTATGGAAGCTGCAACTTCCGGTGGGACATTTTCAGCTAAAACACTTCTCATGACTCATAGAACAACTACACAGATTTTTTTCAAAATTGGTGCAGAAGACCTTGAGTTTTAATGTTATAAACACACACGTTATTTTTATATATCTGTGCGCAACTAAATTTCCAGGGTTCACACATAGATGGTGCTAGCAACACAGTTGCCAGTATTCATAGCAGTTGTTAACAATATCGAGTATACCAGCACATATCGATATACCAGCACATATCGCAACGCAAAAATATTTTTTCTAAAAACGAAAATGACGTGTTTTGTGCCAAACAACTTGAAAAAAATGCAGCTGAAGCACGTCGTTTGCTTGACGAGGCCTACGGCAAACATGCACAATTGAAAATTACCTGTGAAGATTGGTTTAAATGCTTCAGAAGAGGCGATTTCGATATTGAGGACAAGAAGCGCTCCAGAAGACCAAAAAAGCAGGGAAAATGGGTGCCTCATGAGTTGACTGAGAAACAGATGGAAAATCGAAGAGCCACTTGCGAAATTTTGCTTTGACAGCATGATAAAAAAAAATTCCTGCATCGGATTGTTACAGGAAATGAGAAGTCGTCACCTGGCGAACCACCAATATCGACGACACTACCAAATCGCTTCGGAATGAAAACAATGATCCGCGTTTGGTGAGACCAGAAAGGAATCGTATACTATGAGCAGCTAAAACAGGGCGAATCTGTCAATGGACAACGCTACCGACTACTACTCATCAATCTGACTGAGCCATGTATTGCTCGGAAAACGGCCAGAATGGGACACGAGACACAAACGAGTGATATTGGAGCACGACAACGCTTCATGCCATCGCACTCCCATCGTCCAGGACACCATCAAAACACTGAGATGGGATTTGCTACTGCATCGTTTTATCATCGAGGTGTTCATGTGTTACCAGAGAGATGGCATAAATGTGTAGATAGCGAAGGCAATACTTTGAATAGACCATTTTTTATATTTCTATTGAAATTTTCCATTTCAATAGAAATATAAAAAAATAAAAAAATAAAATTAAAATGCGTAAATTAAAATCCCAGACATCAAATTCCCGGAAAACATAATAAAAATTTCAAAACCACAACCCCTAAAAATTACAAAATCTCGGATTTCAAGATATCGATTTAAAAAGAAACCAAATTCTGGGGCGGTATGTTGTACCATCACTTCTTGACATGTTGTACCATCACTTTTATCGGTTTTTAATCTTGCATTACTTTTTCTAGAATGAAATGTCAGCTTTATGATGAAACTTTATCATTTATCGCGATTCGAAAATGATATAACATACCGCCAATCGCCTTTTTTCGAATTTCGATTCGAAGTGATGGTATAACATACCACCCCTGGTATTCAAATCTGGATTATTAAAAATCTTTTTGAAAATATATATTTTCAAGAATCTAAATACATTGAAATTCACAACGAATTATGGTCAAACGTAATTTGAAGCATGGAATTGGCATTATGTTATAATTTTTAGACGTGTTTTGGGATCGATGAGTTTTACCATGTTTAATGAACCAATACCATTTCTTCGTCTACTTTTGACAGTGCTCACTTCACGCTTCGCTTCCCCTTGAGTCAAGGCTGCGACTAGAGTGGAAGCGAAACGTGAAGTTAGCACTGATTTGTATAAATAAAATAATTGAACAGGCATTTGGATATTAACATTAATGTTGGGACCGCCGGCCCCCAGACGCCCGAATACATAAAAAAAAACTCAATAAAACGGGATTTTTATTAACTCGCTATAGACATGCAGAAGTTTAATAAAATAATTGTTGGAACCGATCAAGCTGGTTTGTAATTATATGTAACATAAAAACAAAAAAATTTTCATTTATTAAATTTATTGAATAAAATGCTAAATAATCGGCAGCCACTATATAAATAACGTACTTCAACACAGCCAAAATCCAGAACTCCGTCCACAATTGAGTAGAATTGTGAGTGAATTTCACCATGATGAGTCTCGATTATATCTTAACCGAGTATGGCCAAATTCGATGTGTAGGACGGAATTGGGATTATACAACATGCATTTTTGGATGAAGTACATATGTCCTTGCTCAATGAAAGTTTGCAATTTCTTAACCGATTTTCGATTTATCTTAATTGTATTCATGTCTAACTTTTCTTTAAGATAAAATTCTGGGGTTTAGCCATGCTGATTTTGGTCACATTGGGATTGGAGACTGTGACCAGTATTTAATTATAAATTTTGAAGTATATTTCGGAAGTGGGGCCCCCTCGGAAGTTTAACTATACTATTTCAGAACGAAATTTTAAACTTGACCTTGCTGACTGAAATTTGGCCCATTTCTTAACTGACTGTAGTCAAATTCAATTTATAGGATAGGATATTCTAACATAAATTTTGATAGTTCTGGAACTAAGCCAAATCAAATTTTATGTCTAGGATAAATTCTAACAAGAGCTTTGTAGATGGGATTTGCATTCATACAAAAATGGTTAAAGAAGTTTTTAATTCTGACGTATTAAATGAATATTGGCCATTATTAACCCTTTATTATCAGAAACGCTAAAAATTTTAAGCAAATTTCTATAATTTTTTCTAGTTTAAATCGAAGGATATTTTAATTTTCATTTACGCGTCCATGGCTTATAAATATAAAAAATTGATTGTTAAGTTTCTTACATTTTTTACATAAATAAGTTTCTTACATACATATAATAAAAAAATTAGAAAATAAAACGAACTCAAAACAAAAAATCTCGCTAATATTTACTAAATTTATCTTGCTATAGACGTAAGTTGCTCAATCATCTTTTTAAACAATAATTTTTACTCAGAAATTTTGTATCCAACCATTTTGTGTATTTTGTTCTGGATCCAGAAATACTGCAGGCACCAAAATTCGATAAGCTCAAAAAATGCAGATTTAAACCAGGATTGTCAGACAAAATTTTGAATATCAGGGTTTTGTAAAGCAGGATTTCGGACACTGTATTTAAAAAAAATGATGTTCTTTAAATAGATAAATTAGATGAGACTACCAATTTTTTTATTTAAATTCAAAATCTCACTAGTCGAAATAAAACCGTAAACCGCTCTAGTGATTGGTAAAGAAAGTTCTTGAGAAGGGCTTGCTATTGAATGATAGAAGTGATCCCCGCGCTCAGAGTACTGTCTGTGCACCACATGCTCGAGAACATTACGGCTGTGGTACAGAATCCAAAGACCTCAACTCAACGCCAATCGCTGCAACTGACCATTAATCGTACCAGCCTGAGGAGAATACTGCACAAACAACTCAGATTATTCACCTACAAGGTCCAGATGATTCAGCAGTTGAAATAATGACGTCGATTTTGGTCGAAAAATCTTATTTTGAATCGAAATTTTATATCTCATATTTTTCCCATCTCGGGGCAATGTAAACAAGCAGAAGTGCCGGATTTGGGATCCAGAAAAGCCACACGTATTCGTAAGAAGCCAATGCATTTAACAAGAGTGACTATTTGGTGTGGATTTTGGAGTGGTGGCATAATTGACACATTTTTCTTTGAAAACGCTGCTAGAAACGCCGTTACCGTCAATCGTGACCGTTACACTATTGGACTTTGTTCTATGAGGTTTCGTTAATGATCGATGTTATGCTGGAAGCATACGTGCAAAAAAAAGGTTGCGTTTAAATTAGAATACACTACTTTGAATGAAATTAAATACATTTATTCTGCATGGGATGCGTTTTACCGCAAGTTGTCTCTAATTCTAAAAAAAAACGCAAAAAACTCGCGGCAGCAGTGTTGACAACACACAAAAATCCAAAAATAAATTAATTTATGCCTAATTGATGGTATAATTTTGAGTGTTAACTGTCTGTGAAAGGAAATGAATTTCTTTCTAATAAAAAGCACAAGATTGCCGATAGGTGGCTGCATTATGCGGCATTACGCGGATAATCCAGAAACAATTCCAGCTTTAAAACATAACATTGCGACAGTTATTCGCGAAATAGGCACCGAAATCATCGATAAAGTTCTTGAAAACTAGACTCACATGATAAGTTACTGTAAGGTTAGCTGAAAGAGCCATATGAACGGAATTGTTTTTCATTCTTAAATCGGAGACTCCCACCTACACAATATAAAAGAAGTTTCCACTATATAAAGAAGTATACTCATTTTATAGCGCTTTTAAAAACAAAATTTTTTCAACATACGCTATATGCCCCCCCCCCCTCCCTATATACAACAACACATCTATACATATTCCATACAATTGGTGTGTCTGGCTCAAATTTTGAAACAATAGACTGTTTCTAAGTTTTTCCATTTCTAGTGAGATAAGTAATCATAACAAGTGTTTTTAAAAATTTTATCTGTTCCACGTCAGGCTAAATTACTACGCCGATTTTAGTGTACCTTAAATAAGTTTGTACTAGACAACCACGAGAGCAGTTTTATCGCGATATCTTAAATAAATTTTAAGTTATAAGGAAAAATATAAATTGGTCAATTATGGGCAACCAAAGGGTTTTGGTTCGATCCATTTCTATGTTCTCGATTTATTTCCATTGAAAAACAAAACGACAAGTTCTACCAAAGTTTATCTGTAAAGAATAATAAAAATTAAATTGAAATTTTCATCGCCTTCTTAGATTAAAACTTTGTATTGATGTCATAGACAAGGGATTATGTTTGCTGTTATTTTCCCTAATCTATTAAAACCAAACTAGCAACCGCGTTGGCTTTACCTGTAGCTAGAAGCAAATCGGATTTTAGGTATTTTGTACTTGCTATATAAAGTTTGGTATAATTTGTATTTTATAGGGAGTCCAGAATTGCTGACAATTAAAAGAGGGAACCCGATTTTTTTAATCTAGTTTCCGTCGGTACCAATTAGAAAAAAAACAAAGAAGTGTGCAATATGAAAATGGTTACTGGGTATGAGAAGAATATGGACTGGGTAATTTAATGGTTTAAATATATTATTTCTGCTCGCACACGGAAAGCATCACAGGAATGGAATGCAGTTAATAAATCCACTACTAAGTAAGTTTCTGGCAGATGACATTTTTATGTTCTGAAATTCAAGGAGATTCACTGTTAATCTAGATGTATGTAAAATAATAAAATATTGAATCAATACCGCTATACAGACGCCTAAGTTTTTTATCTCTTCGTTATTTCCGCCAAACAAAGTGTTATCCTGATAAAAAGCTGGTTTATGGAATAAAAAATCAGACGGAGCAGGAAATGCGGTAACGACTATTTGGAATGAGAAATATTATTAAAAATACCGAACGTGCGGGCCCAACGGACTTAAATCAATCGTATCCACCGATGCCGATACATAATCAGAACTGGAGGGCACTCCCAACACTTGTTAAGTATTAACTAGTTGTTGTGGCACATTCTCCATCAGCTAGCAAGCAAGCAATATGCTAGCGCGAAACCTGGCTACTCAATCAATTTTACCAAGCAAATTTGAATTTGAATTAATTTGTGTATACGTTTTTTGTTTATTTTTGCGATTGCACAGTACAATAATATAAAAATTTGCTGGATAGTTTTCTCAGCTGGAAAGTTTACTGTGCAATCGCAAAAAAACCAAGAACCATTGGTTTATTTTAAATTTATTTTATGGCGCATGCGGTTTCATCAAAAAATATTAAAAGTGGAATACCTTCTGAACCATCAAAATTCGACAAAACTTTGTTTGGCTATTTTGGTTGGAAATGGTTCACTATCGCACCCCTATATCTATATAATATATACGTAGAGTGTCCAAGTTGCAAAACCGTAAACCACAAGGTGTTTTCGCTTCACATACGAGTACATTAAAAATTATTATATGATTTATGCGAAGATGCTTTAAATTAGATCAAACTTTTTTAAATTATTAAAAGTTTTAATGATATGGCGAATTTAATAAACTCTATAGTTGCCTTTTTCATATCCTTTTTCCGCTTTATATACTATTTATAGTATTTTGGTTAGAGTTAGTGCAATAGTTTTCACTTAGTTTTAAAATTTCAATTCGCGGTATTACTCATGTAGATGCTAATGATCAATGTAATACAATTTTAATCCTTCAAAGCTTACTATAAAACTTTGTTGCTCATAAGTACAATATATAAAAAAATTGTTGGAATTTCGTAACATATATAAGAGTAGAGTACATATATATAGTTGAACTTTATCATCATATGTTGTACACATAACAAAGTATAAATTTAACTCTATCTAGCATATACAATCTAGTATGTAAATATGTATACAATTTATGTATTCAACTACATTGTAATATTTATTTATAGTTCGGTCTTAGAGATTATACATTTTTATATTTACTTCCGCATCATTTAACTTTAGAAGTGTTGTGAAATTTGTCTTCCTTACTCTACTTGTATAGGGATGTACGTAATTTGCTTTCCTCCACAAGCGAAAACTTTTGATTTGGCAAAATTGATGTTATCTGATAAACACGATGTATGCTTGCTGCTGTATAATAAAGTTGTATATCCTTTTTTATTCTATTAAAAAATAAATTGAAATGTTTAATTTTACTTCACTTGTTTTTTTTATATAAATTGTAAAATTGATGACATTGTTTTAATTCTCAGGCATTATTCTATATTACATTATGATGTATCTCGTATTTATCAACAATGATACAGAAAACATAAAACTATTAAAGTGTTGCCAATGTATGTACATATAGGTCATGGTGTAAATGAGTATTGTTGTTATATAAGTCTGAATATTATACAGTTTATTATTCTCAGTGGATCTGTCCTCGTATACACTGTCGCAAAATATTTTGATGTTGTCGGGCAAGATTTTGTTGAAAACGAGCACAAAATTTCGATTTATTTTTTAAATAGTTTAGAATTGTATATAAATTAACTAGGGGTCCTCTATGCAACTACACTATCTTCTTTCTTTTTTGATTATTTATTTCTATACAATCATGTGGGACTCGAGACAATATCAACTGCTTTACTGTTTACTTTTAACTTGGTATCTCCATACAGCCTATGGTATCGGCACGAAAGGTGCATCGGCTCATTAACAACTGGACACCGATACGAGTAGCAATCAGATGTAATTCGAGAACTGACGATCCACATCCTCAATGTGCAACATAAGCACTGTGCCACTTCGGCGGCAACATTATTATTTGCATGGAACAAATTTGACAAATACATTTTTATTTTGTTTTACTTTCATTTTCTTCTTTTTTCTATTTTTTTAAGTATTTTAAATTTGTCAATAAACAAAAATAATTTTACTAGAAACCTTCACTCAATAACATTATCCGTCGATGTTATCTTTGTTTGCGGAGTGCTAAACCTTTAACTCGGAGTGCATCAGTATCATTCAATCTGGAATGAGAAATTTTGGCCCTATGATGTAATTAGAAGTTTAGCCCTACTATTTATTGATAATTATTTCTTCATTATATATTTTCCAAGCAAATTATACTTTAATAATTTTAATATGTCGGCAACCAATATTGATATTAAATGCAGTGCGTGTGAAGGTAAAATTAATCCAAAAAAAGATAAAAGTGTAGTTTGTAATGGTGACTGCAAATATCAAATATGGCGCAAAAATTTTCAACTATATTAAAATATCAGCTAAAATTGGATAATAAACTTACTGTTATCAGAGAGGGTTGCTGCAGTAGCAAATTGGTGAATTAGCTACTAAAGTTACTGAACTACAAAATGAAAATAAAAAACTTAAGCAGCACCTGGATAATGTGAACTTTAAATTGAACACAACAGAACAAGCTAAGCTGATGCATAATATTGAAATATCTGGCATACCATCCACACCTAATCAATGTCTCTGAAAAATCAGGCCTCTTCTCAGATTTTGTTGTATGATTATTTAGATTACTACTGATGAGGTCCAAATAATCAGAGAACTACTCGTATACTGCCGTTGACTGTATTTAATTCTGCTTTATTGTAATAAAATGATTTTCTTTTATACAATTATCTCTGCTGTTTAAAGAATTTATATGAAATATAGACGAAATTAAAAAATCTTAAAAATTAATCTTTACTGCATCGGTGTCGGGTATCTGGAAATATTTCAGACTTATTATTCTGCATGTTGCATTCTCAAAATGTATTGTTGACCCTGCGTTGAGCATATCTCAACATATTCCCGGGCTATACCCTGAGCATAATGAAAAAAACATTTCACTGCTAAACGACGTTTTCTTCTGCTCGTGCTAGTGATGAACGGGGTCTGTGATTCATTCTCCACTTATTTTGTTTATAACCCAGATGACTCTTATACGAGTAGCTACAGTACTCCAAAATAAGATGTAGATTATCGCATAATGGTGAATATAATGGTTCGCAGATGACCTCAAAATCTACAAAGATATTGCGTCAGTCGACGATGCTAATAAACTACAGGAAGATATTGACAACCTAGCGTTTTTTTTATTATTATTTTTTTTTTTTTTATTGATAACTATGCGATCTGATTTGGGGCTCAAGGCTCATCCAGCTCTTCCGCGGTTATGCTTTTTTACGTCCTTACTTTCTGCATTAAGGCCAACTCGAGGACGTACGGCTATAGGACCGATTTAAGACCATCTGCACATTATATATCTTAGGCTCTCTGCAGGCTAACTAAATGCTTTATTAAGAAGGTTTGGGCTCTACTTTTTATTCAACCCGAGCAAGTAGGCTTACTCCGGGTAGCGTACACCGAGCAAAGGTTGTACTGAGTAAAATTATCCGGTGTGCATAGAGTAATAAATTGTTTTTTATTTTGCACAGTCTTCGTACACTGACTAATGATTGATTTGACTGATTAATTTCAGAGTAAAATTTGAAGAACCGAGTATGCACTGTGTAAGCACAGTTCACAAATAAAAACGCAGTGTGCAGAGTAAAATTACACAGGTTGAATAAAAAAATACGAAGTATTTTTTGACAGTGCACTGCCTGCTCGGGATTAATTAAAAAATAGGCACATAATAGTATCCTAAAGGAGTTTGAAGTTGGCAACAAAACTATGGATAAATAAACTTTGTAACGGCTCGCTTGGTTTCGAATATCAGGTGTTAGGATTGGCGGGTTTTGCTCGTCGCGGCCGGGTTGTAATTTCCGAAACACTGTCTACCATGTTGAGCCGATTACGGTTACCTGGTATGCATAAATGTCCGCACGCGATTTATCTAGGTTACACATCACTAGCACTTGGAGAAATTTACTCCAACATAATTACCACTAATAATAATAACATTATAATTATAACAGCGGAAAATAAGAAAATATAGCCGCGCTCGACTCAGTGTGTACGCGCGTAGCGGGTTGCAAAATTATGTAATTGTGTATTTACAATATAATAATCTGATATATAAATTTTTTTTTATAAAGTTACTTTAACACTAACAGTCGAGGTTGTTTCTATGATTAATGATAATATACGTAATTGTTCTCAATTTATACTACAAAAAAAAACTTCTAATATAAAACAAATGAAAGTTTACCTTACAAATTATTTATCCCTATCCGGAGTATGTATCACACCGCCATTCCATCTCGTCACTTCCTGATCCTTCGTGTTGACGTTGTGTCCAGTTGTAGCTGCACGGCCAAACTTGCTTATTTCAAAATCGATTTGATTACTGTATTAGCTGCACTGCTCCAGTACGTCGCGGAAATTTCATTCAGCCCAACAAAACATTTGGGGATTGTCCAATTTACGTTGGTTTATTTAGCGTATTCAGCGAACAAATGATGAATTATCTGAATACCGACGATCACCGCAGAATTTCTTATATACGCTTATTAGTTTGGCACGTATAAGCAAAATGATCGAGTGGTGTTAAAAGACTCGCTAGGTATTTTCGGTCTTATAAGTAAAATTTTTTCATCCAGAAGTGTGAAAAAAAATAATTTCAGATAATTCAACAATAAAACCGTTTTTATTTAGTATTATTGTTAGTTTACACAACTGGTTTTAGGTTATTATTTTGTGAATCACATCGGTTTAGGTATGTAGATTCAAACTTCACATATCAACCTCCGACTTGGCAAATAAAAAAAAAACAATCTTAAAAAAAGAATTTATTTATACGACACAATTTTGCAAAACACCAAAAAAAAATATCCATTACTGGTAATCGCTACAAAAATTATTTATCGACTGTCCTCTTTTCTATCTGATCGAGCTGTCTTTTATATCATCTCTTCGTTTTTGTTTTCTTTTTTTTTTTTTTTTTTTTTTTTTGTTGGAAAGAGGCAACCCGTTTTTATTTTACACAATACTACTAATTATGAAAATGTTTTGTTGTTTTTATTAACCATCAACAATTATAAATCCCATCTCATATCATCAATCATGCCACCAAAGAAACATTTGTCAGGTCACAAAGGAAACATTGTTGGTAATAACGTGTCCCGATAAATCGTTACAACTTAGGGTCAATTTTTTAATTCATCCCGAGCAGGCAGTGCGCCGACAAAAAATACTTCGTATTTTTTTATTCAACCTGTGTAGTTTTACTCTGCACACTGCGGGTTTATTTGTGAACTGTGCTTACACAGCGCGTACTCGGTTCTTCAAATTTAACTCTGAAATTAATGTCAGTGTGCGAAGAGTGTGCAAAATAAAAAACAATTTATTACTCTATGCACACCGGATGATTTTACCCAGTACAACCTTTGCTCGATGTACGCTACCCGGGGTAAGCCTGCTTGCTCCGGTTGAATTAAAAAATAGACTCTTAGGGCGCTTTCGCGGTTGCATTCATTCCGACAATCTGTTGAGACGTGAGCATTCCGCGTTTAATCAATTTTGTCTTTATTATTTCATAGTTGAATTATTTGATAGTTGCGAATTATTGTTTGTATACAAACGTATACACAATGAAATGTGAAAATTTAGTTTCATTTGATTTCAAAATTTGTTTCATTTTTCATATTTCAAACAAATAGAAAAAAAAAATCTTGAACGATTACTACTAGCTCTTTTTAACTGATATTGTGCCGTCTTTTGTTTGTTCATTCAGACAAAAAGATAAAGTTAATCCAACTTGATAGAAAATACTCCGAACAAAAAATATCTTCATTTTGACGATTATGGATTGGTTTAAAATATATTTGTTACGACAGATTGTCGGAACGAATGCAACCGTGAAAGCGTCTTTAGACTTTTCGGTTCATATTTGATTCGGCCTGTTAGGATCTTAAACAACCGGTTTCACTCTGTCATATGATAAATTAGGTACCGTAAACTTGGTTATATTAGATCACCAGGTATAAAAGAACAAATTATAATGATAATCCAAGTTTCGCTGTTATTGTAAGAGCATTTAGGAATAAATTTTTAGAGAAATATTTTTAAGAATATTATAAGAATTCTAAATTGCGTGTTGTTTAGCCGCTTGATTTGACAAGATTGATTGATTTGATTTCTTGGCAGCAATAAAAAAAGGAGTAACCTATATTTTATACTACGTTTCTTCGGTGAGTTCGATTAAATTAAATTTTTAAATATAATAAAATTTTATAAATTTATCATTCTAATGAAATTTAAGAACAGTTTAGTGCAAAATCCTAAATTCAAATTTGATTATATCCTTGAAAATCGCGTGGTTGAACAAACTATTCTCATTTTGCACGCCCATTGTTTTTTGTGGCCTACTAAGGAAATAAATTTAATGTTAATATTTTCGAAACAAATATATGCAGCAACCTTATTGTATCAGTAGGCTAAACAAATAAAATTCAAACAAAAATGCTATGAAAATATGCTACCAGTTCCTAATTCCCAGGGAAATCCAGAATAACGTCACAGATGTAATAACAAGAAAGTGAATAACTATTTAGTTACCGTTTGCTATAGGCAGCGGATCCAATCAGAAGTCAAACTTTATTATAGCCAAAAAAAAATCCATGATATGCAGCACACTTAGGGATTGGACTATGCCGAAACAGATTTGTAGTAGTTTTGTATAGCTGTGCTGCTACATCCGTGGTCAAAACCTCGAAATAAAAAAAGGTCCCTGAACTAAATATAATCAAAAAATATTTACATAGATGTTGCGATACAGCGTATAGGATTCTCAAAGTAATTTTTCCAATATTAAATCGCTCCTACTAATAAACTTTTATGTATCCCATTTTTGAAGAGACCCGGACCTGTTGAGGTTTGATGATGATTGCTGAAGAATCATTACGGATATTTTTGGAATGTTGCGCTGCCAAAATATTCGTAATGATTCTTCAAAAATTTTCTACAAATAATTGTCAAATGCGAAGTTGAAAAGGCCCCTTTTAGTTATTTTCATTGTGCAAATATTTTAAAATCTCATTTAAGATCAACTTTGATTGATTGAGTCCTTGATTTTTTAGAAAATGACATTCTATCTTGCGAAACCAATAATGATCACAAGTTTTAATGAGGCCGGTTTTAAATTGACAATTATAAAATATTAGATAAAAGACAGAAAACAGAAATGCTAATAGAGTTCAGAAGACTGATTTTAGGCTGCCAATTTGCAATATTTAAATTATTCTGTCTAAAATGAATTAGTTTTATCCGCAATTGTTTTTGCCATTTATTTATACAGGGTGAGTTTTTAAAAAATGGCAGGCTTTTATCTCGATAACGACGATGCTAGATTTAAAAAAATTACCTATAATGAAATTTGTTAAGGGTTAAGAGGGACGTCTAGTGGTGATCCGGAGTGACCATAAAACTCATTAGTTTCGGAGACGTAGAATAAAGTTAGGTTTTTTTTCAATAGGACTTAGGATTTAGGACTTTTGAGTGATTTTTTTTAAGAAAGTGTCAAGAGAAAGAGATATATACAAAAAAACATATACAAAAACTTATATTCACTAAAGCTACTAACTAACGAGTGTTCTAAGTTTTACAGAGGTACATTGGGCGGTTTCAGGATACCCAACAGTTGGAAACATGTTGAGTAAAATCACAGCCAACGTTATCACTATGTTTAGCACTATAGAATTTTCTAATCAAATTGGCGATGATTTCACTAATCATGATAGGCTACCTGACAGTGCCAATTGTAACAACATATAAAAATAAATAATATCAATAGTTCTTTGATTTATAATGTATGCAATAAACTATTGCATATTTTATGACTATGATAATAAAAAAATAAATGCATTTATTATGCACGATTTACATGTTCCAATTTTTTCCCCAACAAATTTTTTACAGAAAAATAGAGCTGCACGCAAATAACAAAAAGTTACTAGTTAAAAAGAGACAGCCATATGTAAACAACATTTGCTCAAATTAAAAAGAAAAAAATCCAATTTTATTTTACTAGAATTTGTTTCGTGCTCCTTTCGCAAACGAAAATCGTAATATACTTAACCCTTCATTTTTTACTGGAAAAAATAATTGGAACATGTAAATCGTGCATTAGTCTTGAATTGTAATTGTGATAAGGTTACAAATATCATTGACACAAGTTGTTTATCTTGTTGTACACGCTTTGCACTACCGGAAGCATAAAAAACCAAAGGAATCGTTGTGAGGTTCCTGAGGAAATTATTGTAGATGCAGCTAGCGCAGCAGTATCACAGAACCCACACATATCAACACGAAATATTGCACGAGATAGAAGAATATCTCATGCGTATGATTTTAGATCAAAAATTCAACATGTCATTGGGAAAGGAAACAAACTGAACAAGATCCAAACTTCTTACGTCGTATCCTTTGGACTGACGTGGCAATGTTTAAGAGTGACGGTAATGTGAATAGACATAACATACATTATTGGAGTGATGTGAATCCACATTGGATGCGTTCCATTACGAGGGTAAATACATGAACACTAACAACACACAATTAGAATTATTAGAATATTTGCCCAATTTATTGGAAAACATTCCATTGCGAGATAGGCAAGGACTTCAGTTGGATGGTGCATTTCCCCATTTTTGTACAGCTGCCCGACAACTACAACATTTAACGTTTCCTAATAAATGGCTTGGAAGAGGTGGCCCTACTTCTTTTCCAGCGCGATCACCCGATTCAACTTGTATGGATTTTTATTTATAGGGTAAACTGAAAGACTTAGCCTATATTAATCGGCCTACCACTTCAGAAAATATCAGAGAAAGAATTAAAGATACTTCTAGAAATCATATATCAGGAGCTAAATTAGAAGCACTTCAACTAAATTTTATAGGACGACTAGAAAACTGTTTGTAATCACATGGCGGACATTTTCAACATTTTATTAAATTAATAAACATTTTTATGAAACAAATTTTTGTTTTTCTGATTTTTCAATATGGCTGCTGAATGAAAATGTTGTGTTGATGCGTGGGTTAATATACATAATATCTAAAAATTAATTGTGATTAGTGACGCGACAGACAAATCGCGTAGAAACATCGAGCTGTACAGCTATATTTCATAAGCGATCATTATTAAGTTGTTTACTTAAATTTGATTTATTTGGATGATCTAACAAAAATAATAAGTGAATTCAAAATAAACTGTAAAACAGTGATTGCAAATTAAAGTTTAAACAAATTGTGTTTTATGGTTACCCATAAGTTGGCAACTTTTGGGCTACCCATAAGTGACGTGATAAACCTAACTGTGAATCTACATATGACCTGACCGGTAACAGGCAGCTCTACAAAAATATCTCAGCTGTTTCAAGCAGAAAATCCTACCTGAAAGACATTCTTGCTGCCAGCAAACTCATTTTAGGTAAAATTTAGGCTCCGAAAACCTTGCTATCTAAAAAATTTCACATGTTGAAATATGCAATTCTCGAATCCAATTATTAGAAAACGAGGTAGCAGCTTTAAAATAACAAAAAATTCAAAATGATATTGTCATTAGTGGATTTCCAACTTTAAATTAAGCAGCTGATGATGTAATTGAAAAAACTAACGAATTACTCCAATTCGGCATCAATAACATGGTTCAATCTTATAAAAAGGAAATAAAAATTAAAGATCGCGTCAATACGGTAACCAAAACGTTTATTCATATCAATGTAATATTTAAAACAAATTCAATTCTGAATTCTGATTTTTTGTTGAAGTTGCGGAAAAATGGTCCGTTATACCTTGATCAGCTGTACCCTAATAAAAAAATCATCAAGATAATAAGCAAGTTTTCATTAATGAAAGAATGACGGCATGTTAAACTGATGAAAACATTAAATCGACTACAGCGAGACAAAATTATTAAATCTAACGATGACATCACCAAGTTAACTGCATAATTGCTCAGCATCGGCTGTTTGCGATATTATAATTAATGAACAAGATAAATATTATTTACGCTTAAATTAAACACAATTGTAGGTGTTACTATCTTATACATTAACACCAATCGATTGGAGAACAAGGTAGAACGTCTCGAAGAATTTCTGTCTACAATGAATCAAAAAATTGATATTTCAGTGTTGACAGAAAATTTTCTTCACAGTTTTCATATAGAATTTATAAACTTACAACATTTTAAATCATTTCAGAAACACGTCAATATAGAGATGGTGCTGGCATTACAGTCATCGAATTTAACTGCAGTAGATCGTACTTGGAAAATGACTTTCTAGTTATACATTCTCCAAAGCGTAGATTTAATATAATAGCCGGTTACAGACCACCACATACCGAATTATCTTCTATTTCAAATTATTTTGGTTCTCTTTTGGATAAATTTAAACATTGTATCGTGTTTGGCGATTTTAACCTAAATATTCTGAACGAAAATGACAGTGATATTATCGATTACAAAACAATTTTAGAAATATATTCTTTTAAAATTAAAAACAAAATTCACGAAAAATATTTTACCCAATATTCTAACAGTAACAGTACCATCATAGACCATGCCCTCTCGTCAATATCACATCAATTTCATATCGTCATTTCCTCCACTGACCTTAGTGACCGTGAATATTTATTGATTCATGGTTCAGCTACCACCAAACGGAGGCAGGTCACCAAAAAGCTAACACTTCTTAACCAACAAAATATCCATGGGCACTGTAGATGGTAGTAATATATCTTTTCCAAATTTCTACCGAACAAGCCCTGATAACGTATATTTTAGAGCCAAGTTCAAGTATGTATCCTAAAAAGCAACCTTACAATATGGTAATAAAATTAAAAAGGGATTATTATACTCAAGTATTAGAGGATAGTATACGATCAACGAAGTCTTTTAAAATCGTAATACAAAATTTGAAGATCCTATCAGTTTAATCGTGAGTGGTACATTAATCACAAATCAAAAGGTAGTTGTAAATAATTTCAATAAATACTTCAACAATATTGGTCTGTTTCCCTATAATGCTGTCGCTGATATTTTAGTCCTAACGTAAATAGTACACTGGATAAATTTTATATTTAAACTTTATATCACTGGCACTTTATATCAGCAAAACTAGTCAAGAAGTTTAATGCAAAAAACACCTATTTTAAGTTTTATAACTGAAAAAACCCTAACCAATAAGCTGCCCGATGAGTTGAAAATTGCTCGTATTATTCCGTTATTTAAATCGCGTTCTAAGCATGATATTAATAATTTCAGGCCCGTATCCGTTCTTCCAACATTTGCAAAACCTTTTGAAAGGATTATCCATAAATGGTTATTACAACTATACTTAGATGATAATCAATTAATTAATTCTACATCTTTAAACTTATTAGAAAATATTTACAATAATATTGAAGGCAAAAAACTTACGTGCTATATTTTTATGGGTATAGCCAAAGCTTTTGATTGTATTGGTGTTTGTGGTGGAGCTTTTTCATTTCTTGAAGATTTCTCACTCAATCGAAAACATTATGTTCAATTGGGAAAATACAAGTCCGAAGAACTTTTTTTTTAAATGTCGAGAACCTCAAAAACAAAAAATTAAAAATTAAAATTACTTAAAATTTTATTTAACACTGTAGAACTTATCGAAAACTCGCTTGATTTAGTGAATATCAATGTTTGCTCCTATCTCACGAAATTTTGTGTGAGCAAAAAATATTTACTGTAGTGCTTAATAAAGCAAGCACTCAAAAGTATAAGTTCTCATTTAAAAAAAACCTAGCTTTAGTCTATATCTCCGAAATTAATGAGTTTCAAGATCATTCAAGATCACCACTAGACGTCCCCCTCGAATTTTAACAAGTTTTAGTATAAGAATTTTTTTTCTATCTAGCACCGTTCTCGGGATAAAAGCCTGGCATTTTTGTATAAGGTCACCCCGTATATACAAAAATTTTGAAAACGGCACTACAATAAGCTGATTTATAGTAACATGTGTGGTTCAATTGAAATCCAAATTTCTAGTCCGTTGCTTGGTGTTTGTTTCACAAAGTCAGCTTTGTGCATATACAAAAAAAAACCAATTATGATTTTATCTAAAGCCTGAACCACCACAAACTTAATTTTCTTATAGATTAAGTAGTGTTCTCGGGATAACCGGATTTCGTCAGATATACAAGGTTAAATTAAAATTTAGCTGCTGACATCAAAAGAAATGAATTTTTGGTTGACATCTGTTTTAGAATGATAAATCGTAGTTTTAATATAAAAAAAGTCCTTAAATTATCGTAAAGCTTAAGCTATAAGCTGTACAGAAAATATGTCGTCTGGTACGGTACAATGATGAAACGTTACAACAAGTAAACTTTAAGTTTCATAATTGAAATTATTTATTTTGTTTGTATCAAATTTTCTTCATTTGTCAAAAGTATGAAAAATATATACAAAACAGAAAAGAATTTTCACTTTTCTTGTAATGTACGTATATAACTACATATATACAGGTATATATACCTATAGAGAAGATCTGGATGGAAATAATTTTCCACTCTACAGTGCGTATATGTATGTATGTATGTAAAAAAATTCCATTATAAAAAATTGTTATAATATTTTATATTATATGTTTTGTAGTTTACCATTAATCATTGTCATTAAAATTGAATATTTTTTATTGTTGTTATGTTTTTGGGTATCCGAATATTTTAAATGATATGAAGATGAATACACAACAATATCCATTTATAATGAATAAAAAAAAATCATAAATTTTTGTAAATATTTTGATTTGTTACACTCGCCAAATAATATAAAATAATAATAATAATATGTTAATATTTGGCGAAACATGCAAATCGCAGAACTGCGTGTGTGTATCAGCTGACCCCAATTGATTAAAAATTTTCCAAACACACAAAAAAAATACATTAAAATAATGTTTTTATTTTTCTGTGGCAATGACGTTTTAATTGGACAATATGGAATACATATTTTTATATCGATCGGTCAGCAAATAATTAGTTTATGTATCAGTTCCTTGTAGTCACGGTAAATTAAGCATAACGCGCGAATGTATATCAATTTTAATCGGTCATCTAGCACAGCGTATAATTAGGGCAGGCCGAACACAAAAATCATCATGAATTGGTGATGGTAATGATGATGACGATGATTCTAATGTTTATTATATAGCGGGCAAAACTAAAATACACACGAAATTATAAAACCATATTTAGAAATACGACTGTGCGGAAAACTGTTTAATTTTTCACATTTGGGTAGTATAATGCACAAGAAACCGTCGAACAAGTAGGAAAACCAAACAAAAATCATAAAAAACGAAAATCCTGTAATAAATCACAATTTTCGTTTTTGTGTTTTCGACTTCTTTGCGTTGTTGTTCATTTTAGCACACGCGGTTGGCGGTGGTGAAAATATCAAAAAGCCATAACAAGAATATTGATAAATATGAAAAATAATAATAATAATAATGATAGCAGTAACAATAGTAATAATATAGGAAATATATAAATTATAAATTTATTGATTTTTCTTATATTCGATGTACACGAGTAGGTATACACAATTATGCCTTACTTACATAATTATTTTTGAGGCGAAACATTTTTTTTCGAGTAACAGTTACAAATAAATGATGTGGGTTGTAATGATGTCGCTTTCTGCTGTGTTTTATATATCAATACATAAAAATGTTAAAAAAACGATAAGGTTGGAAAATGAACAATATTGTCTCTTATATCAGGTACATATCAGTCTTGAAAGAACAATTTATGGCATATTTCATAAACATTCAATTGAACCCTCTCCATATTATAATTAATATTTTACTACAGCCATAAATTTTTATATGTTGTATCCAAATTTAGGAATGAAAACAGATATTCAACACAATGTATTTGCACCAAAACCGGACTGTAAAATTAGTCTAAAAAAACGCATATACATACTTCAAAGGGGGTCCTTCTATTATCCTATTTATGACATAACCTTTTTATCGGAAATTTTTGGTTTTTTTTGATCCATTTGGAAAGAGAAAAGAGCGTAAACACAAATCCTTAAAGACGGAATACGACGGGACCAAATTTTCCCGGATAAACAGTGTTTTCCGGCTTTGAGAATTTTTAAAAAGTTTTGAAAATAATAAGTAAATATAACTATGAAAGTTTCATTCACAATTTTTTTTTCGTATATACAGGGTGGGCCATCGGTTTGTTTTTAAATCATAGACTATGGTAACACTTTTTTGAATAATTTGCTTGAGATTTTGACAGCTGGTCAGTTTGCCATTCCGCGTCATGCAACAAACATGTTTTCGCTTAAGGAGCGTTTCGAAATATTGAAACTTATTTCCAAAGTCAGTGTTGTGTAGCCGCCCGGTGGCAAAGTGGTCAGCATGCTGGCTCCAGCAACCGGGGGTCCCGGGTTCGATTCCCGGTGGTGACAAGGAAAAATTTTCACGGCTGGTTTAGGATCAATGAATTAATCACTCATTATCCGAAATGAAAATAGGATTATGAAACCTCATTTGAGGCGGCCAAATCCCTTGATGGGATATAATGCCAGAGAGAGAGAGAGTGTTGTGTAGCCGTAAGAATTTTGAAAAAAGCATGGGTCGTGAAAAAGCGCCAAGCGGAACCACTGAAGTGAAACTGGTGAAAAAAGAAGTATTTCATAATCGTCCGTGATATTAATTTGTTCAAGATTTTTTTTTCGGCTTTTCAGACAAAATTTTACTGGCCTCTTTATTTTCTGCGACTAAAAAAGTTGTAAACATTGTATGGGTGCCATTAAAAGTAATATTTTGTCCTTCCCAAGTAAAATTTTTGTATGATGCCGAAAAACGGGTTAAAATAGAACAACAATCGATACTCATTGAATACAAAATCTGGAATGTTTTATTTCTGCATTTTTAATTACTTATACATATTTTCAATTTTATTCAATGTCTTTCGACCCTTGCTGTGGTTACAAATTAGTGCTTTCCACTCGGCCCTCCTGCTGTGTCGGCTGACCCAGATGGTTGGATTTCTGCTTCATTTGGACTCATCTCGTCGCTTTCATACTCGCATGTTGTCTCTAGCTCCGAATAGCCATAGAACCATTTCTTCGTGTTCTCTGCACCAGTTGAAGTGGTTCGTAGACCCGCCGCATTGCCAATTTTTTCCACCTCGTACAACGATATCGGAGTGAAGTTTATGTCAAAATAACAAAATAAACACTGTGTCCTATGAGTACTTAGAATTGAAAAAACACTCAAATATTGAACTTTCATAAAAATATCTGAAATATTTTAATAAACACAAATATTTTACACTATACGTAGCAAACATCTAAATTTTGTGGAAAGTTTTGAGTGAATTTTAAAAAATGAAATTTTTTGCAACAAACACACTATGAGTTGCACAGAAATGATCGAAGTTGTTCTGAACTGCCCCTACGGATTAAATAGACATGATCGAAGTTGTTCTGAACTAGCAATTGATGTAAGAAACCAATCTTATTTATCCACATGCTCGAAAATCTCTGAGATTTTTGGTATTCGAGACAGAACGTCATTGAGTGAAATATGAAAATTCTTAAACGTTTGAAATTATTTATCTCGGCCCCTACGGATTGCCCAGAGACGTTCGAATTGGTTCTGAACTAGTAATCGATGAAAAAAAACCAATCTTATTTATCCACATTTATCCGTAGGGGCCGAGATAAATCATTTCAAGTGTTTAAGAATTTTCTAACTACACTCAATGGCGTTCTGTCTCGAATAACAAAAATCTAACAGATTTCCGAGCATGTGGATAAATAAGACTGGTTTCTTACATCAATTACTAGTTCAGAACCACTTCGAACGTATCTGGGCAATCCGTAGGGGCCGAGATAAATAATTTCAAATGTTTAAGAATTTTCGTATTACACTCAATGACGTTCTGTCTCGAATACCAAAAATCTCAGAGATTTCCGAGCATGTGGATAAATAAGATTGGTTTCTTACATCAATTACTAGTTCAAAACAACTTCAATCATTTCTATCTAGTCCGTAGGGGCAGTTCAGAACAACTTCGATCATTTCTGTGCAACTCATAGTGTGTTTGTTGTAAAAAAATTCATTTTTTAAAATTCACTCAAAACTTTCCACAAAAATTAAGTGTTTGCTACGTATAGTGTAAAAATATTTGCTTTTATTAAAAAATTTCACATGTTATTATGAAAGTTCAATATTTGAGTGTTTTTTCAATTCTAAGTACTTATAGACCACAGTGTATGTTTTGTTATTTTGGCATAAACTTCACTCCGATTACAACGATCAACTCTTTTGACCCTAATTACACGATATGGATCCAAAAATGTTGGTAATATTTTCGAACCGATAGTGAATTGGGTTCGTTTTATGGCGACGATGTTACCCACATCATAAACCGTGGCTACTTTACATCGTTTTTTGAATGTTCGCCGGTTTTCTTCTTGGACCGGCTCGATTTGACGCTTCGCTAACTGACGATCCTTCACACGTACGTGTTCCGGTGCCCTCATTCTTACTCCCGTTAATCGCTCGAAGTGAGAATACCGAACCACTATTTTCTGGATTTCCTCTGCGTCTTCTAAATTTTTAATATAAGAAATATTAAAAGACTCTCAATGTTAAAAAGTCAAAATGGTATTTTCTGGCAAAAATTTCCTCATTATCACGTCATCTGGTGTCAGGATCGTAATCGTTTGCCGATCTTGTTTATTTTGTCGACGTCGATATTTTGGTCCCATTTTATTTATACTGCTTTACAAATGTAATCACACGCACAAAAACGACCGGCAAATCAAATGATGTAAACTTTTGTTACGGTTCGATTGCTTTAAATATTTCTCGAACGTTTAAAAATATTACTTTTCCTAAAACGCATGCGAAATCGTATGATTGATTTCAACCGTTAATCATTTTTTGTGTTGTTTTGCTATCATTCACCATTTTTCCGTTTCGTTTTACGATTATGTTCTTAGATCTTTATTCACTTAATCTAACCGCACCGATTTGTTTGCCATTTCTATTTGGAAAACGTATTTTATGTCGCTCACAAAATAACTCGTCTACAGATCACATGTACTATTTTCCAAGATCATTATTTGCTCAGAAACCAAAAAACTCGTGAACTTGGAAGCCGAAAAAAAACTTGAACTGGTGAAGAAAGTTCATGAGAAAGACTTACTATTGGATGACATAAGTGATGCCCGAGCTCGGATAGTGCACACGCCCGAGAATATTGCGGCTGTGGTCCATAGTGTAGGACAGAATCCATCAACCTAAACTCGACAACGATCACAGCAACTGGCCATTAGTCGCACCAGCCAGATGACTCAGCAGTCGAAAGCACGTTGAAAGCTTCGATATCAGTTCCCCGTGTGGGCCATAGACCAGCTTCATGATGACGTCGATTTTGGGCGAAAAATCATATTATCAGACCAAGCGCATTTTCATCCCGGGGGTTATATAAACAAGCAGAATTGCCGGATTTGGGGCTCGGAACAGCCACACGTAACCATAGAGAAGCCAATGCATCAACTACGAATAACTGTTTGGTGTGGATTTTGAATTGACTCATGTTTCTTCGAAAACGCTGCTGGAAACGCCGTTACCGTCAACGGCGACCGTTACAAAGCCTTGCTGACCAACTTTTGATGGCCTCAAATCTACGCTCTGAATGTGAACAACCATTGGTTTTAACAAGATGGCACCGATCGACAATCGATCTCTTGCGTGCCAAATTTGACAACCGAGTAATCAGCTGTAGCACTTATCTTTATGGTATCCCATAGCCTACTACCAAAGGCGCCGAAACCATCGAAAAAGTACGTAAAATCTGGACTCATAGGATGGCTTACTGTAATTCCAGCAGAGGGAGCCACATGAACGAAATTGTTTTTCATTATTAAATCGGAGTGTCAAAATTACACAATAAAAAAATGTTTCCACAAAACCAAAAATGTATACTCATTTGATAGCGTTTTTAAAAACACACTTTTAAATGCCCCCCCCCCCCCATTTTAAAACTATTGGAATATTTTACAATGTATGGTGACGTCAATTTTTGGCTTCAATTTACTTTTTAGCTCAACTGAATTAAGCTAAGGTTTTCACCAAAAACAATTTTTTCGTATGATTTTTATTATTTTCCATTATGTTTTATTTTTCACCATATTGTCTCATAATTACTCTCACTTGCAGAGTAAAATACACTTCGTTCAGCGGGTTCATGATACCAGGTTTCTATAAAAAAATTTTCGAAGAATTTATAAAAATTAAATTCTATGCTGTGAAAAGAAGTGTCGTTGGTGCTCTCAGCCAAAGTTATGAATGTTTGGTTATTGTGAATCTATAATTTATACAACGAATGGGTTCTCTGGCTTGTATAACTCGTCCTATACAAAATAAAGGCAGTTGTGCTTATAATCACAAAAATCTGAGTGAATGTATCGTGACGCTACCACCGTGAAAGACAATAGAGAAAAATGCAGGATAGAGCAAAAAATAGGATTCAATTTTTCCGATGTCAACCTTATGCTACGTGTATGCCTATGCTGTAAAGCAACATCATCCTACTATACCTCCTTCCTTAGTTTCACTTCAATTTTCAACGATTCCACTAAAAAAGTCACACAGAACAGAACCGTCGCTGATTCATTTAGTTAGTATTAATCCTTTTTCATAAGGATTATTTTAAAAAGAGCACATTTCTGTTACATTTTCAACTGAAGTTTTCGAAAAATCATAAAATTCTGCCAAATGACGATTGGGTGAGTTTCGTGATAGCCGGGAAAGCATACAAAGCGATGCAAAAAACACTTGTTGAGTTTGAAAATTTGTTAAATTTGTTGGTCCATAATGAGTTAAGTAAAACCGTTATCCTGAAGAAAGGCAATTATTATTATTGTTTTATAAATAAAATATTGCTCCAAGGTTCATTTTAACAATGATCATTTTTTTTCATTTTAAAAAAGAGCCTGAAAAATTTCACGGAAAATGAAAATTTGTTATAAAAACGATTTTTTATCTTTTTTTCAACCAGAAAACAGTTTACTATTTTTTTTTTCTAAGTAAGAACAATTACGGTCAGTACCTTTGTTGCGTTTTCGCAACGTTTCTAATAAATAGGTTAAAGGATACTCAAATGCACGTGTCAGTCAATAACCATTTTTGGGAAAATTGAGGGTCTTTAGGGCCCCGATGCCAATATATCAATACATGAGTAATGCAGTTAACATTCAAATTACATGCTCTTCTGTTAAAGATTCTTCAATAACAACTATGCCAATACCCATTTTTCGGAGAACTAGAGTATCCTTGAAGCTAACTAATACTTTAATACGCACCGTTCAACTAAATTTGATATTTGTCTAAGTTCCGTATCAACATTATTTCATTTTGATAAAATAACAAACAAAAAACATTACAACAGCCAAACACTGTAACTGAAATAACTACACTTTTGACAAAACTGAATAAGAATACATGTATCAAGGTCGTATTTTGTTATTTACCTATGTAGTGTATACGTTACAATTACACGATTCGGAATCGGTTCTAAAAGGTGCATGTACTACCGACTTGCTTGCTGGTGTCATCGCCCAAGCACTTGTAGTCTTATTTATTCACCCTCGTGCTTGTTTCCTACCTAGTCAGCGGACCCTAATTTCAGATCATTAAAACAGTTTTGCAATTTAAGCTCAACTTCTACACATACTTGGAATACGTTTAGTTTATTCAAAGCTTTATAATAGCCAATCGAAGAGCTGGCTACGTGTTTCGGAGTGCGTCACATTGTTGAGTATTTTGATTTCATTCAATACATTTTTTAAGAGGTTTACATTATTTGATGGAATTCTTTTGAACATTTAACGTGAGGTGGAACAACAGTACCATGTTTGGAGCAATTCTGGCATTTAAAAAATTTTTGACTGTAACATTGGCGACTTCGCGCTTATTTTGCGCAGAAGCTAAGTAGAGTTGAGTCCTTCAACCTTGGTTAGTGCTGATCTTTCTTTTTCATTTGCTGTTGTATAAATATGTCTTCGAAAATCTAATAAAGGTATAGGTTTCTCGGATACGATATTATGAAAACACCATGCATTTGCCACTGCTAAATCCAAACTGTTGATGAAAAATGATCACCACCACTGTTTACCTTTAATCTGCATTGTATATTGCAATAGAAATTGGTCAAAAAGATCTACCCTTCCCATATGTTGCTATTATACAAATGCACTATTTATGTTTTAGATATATTTATAAACGATTTCTTCGCCTGTGAAAACCGTTTGACGGAACTTACAGGATTCTCATCTTCCAAATTTCATAAAAAGGAGTCAACTGAATTATCGTTCCACCGTGTCGAATGGATTCTGTTTTTAGAATCAAACTGAGTCTGGTAGTAGCCTCTTGGTGTAATTGGGTACTTTGCTATGCGGTTCTCACAAACTGTTCTTGTCGCAAAGAAACGATGATTTTTGAGAGATGGTTGAAAGCAACCAAGCAAGTGAAAGTGGAGAGTAGTTATCCCTTTGTACTCTGTAAAAAAAAGAGTGAGTTTATTTTAGTACTCTCAAGGAGATGTGTAAACATGGCGTGTATATAAGTAGAAGTTTATAAGTGGTTCAGCTTGAGGAACAGTAAAATTAATATTGAAATCCCCGCTCATAATCATCGGCAAAAGATGATAGTCTCCTTGGAGAATTTATGAAATTCTTTTAGAATATGGAGCAAGGACGAAATGTATGAACTTCTTAATCTTCGACAGATTTATTCGGCGAGGTGAATACAATTACGGAAAACATCTTATTCCCATTGAGAAGCTGAAGTTCCACCGTGTATATAAATCATCAATGGGTTGTGTTGTTACGCTCATACCAGTTGTTTGTCCAACGCTGACTTCCTTATGCGAGGTGACTGTATAAGTTCTACTTGTATTGTTATATATTGCTACTCCGGCAGCCCACTGACCATCTCTCTTCAACTGGATGCAGCATTCAAAATTAATAATATTAATATTCATGCTGAGCACCCCTGCGTGACTGTAGCGTCGAGGTGATGTGACCTGAGACTCTGGCAGTTTAATGTTAAAAACCAGACCTGAGCTATATTAGCGACCCATTGAGGTCCCATTTTTACGTCCATCTTTCATCGTAAGAGTATATATTGATTATCTCGTTATAGGTACCACCCTGTGATGCATGAATTGTGGTGGCACATGTAGGTACGACTGGAAAATGATTACGCTTAACATTAATTATCCGATTGTTGTTTCGATTAATAGTTGAGCTTTTTCTAGAAATGGACACCAAACATCGGTCGATATTTGTTTTCTGCGCCCATCCATAGCTTTAAGCCGCCTGACCTCCATGCCAACTTGTGAATTTGTACCGAAATTCATCCAGAGTCGTTTGATATTTTTTACTGTTGACGTTTTCATCGTCTCGTTGTCCCGGTCAAGATGGCTGCATTTGATATACCTCAGAGAGCCCATAGTTTCATTTGCCAGTCTGTCTGTTACGTCAATATTGGTTTTGAGAAAGTAAGTCCGACCTGTGGCAAGTGGAAGTTCGTACAGCAAATTATTTGTGTCCACTATGCTCATTTTATGGATCTTTTGGCGGAATTGCTACTCCGGCAACATGCTCGTCATTGTTCAGCCAGGTCTCGGAAAACAAACGATTTGAGCATACCTGCGTGACTGTGGAAATGTCGATGGTTTCTATTTCATTTTTTACATACAAGCATGCCATCTATAGCACAAAATTGTTTTTATTGAGTTTGTTGCTTTTTTTTTTAAAACGAAGTACGTACGTCATTTCTGTTCATTTCATTTACAAGTTTACTCTAATACCAAAATTTTTGGTAGGCGCGAGTAAAGATGTTTACACATCAAAAATTGTCGAAATATGCAATGTGCTGGTGCAAAATGTTTACTATTTTTAGCCGTTCTTGCATAACATTGTAACCCATCTCATACCATCCTCTTTGGTTTCTTTCTCTCCTTGCATAGACGAAAAATGTATATACATATGTATCCATTGGAAGAACAAAGACACCACAGCTTGTATCCAAATCGTACATGGATTCATCGATGGAAATAGCATGTGTAAAAATTCCAAGCTTAAAACAGTTCAATGAAACTGTGTTCATAAATTTACGTACCTAATAAAATTTATCTGTGCGGTCTATGTTATTATTTGCCAGATGTATAGACACTCACGTCGATTAGAGAGCTCGCGGGAGCGAATCGATTGCGGATTGGAAAGTGCATATGAATAAAATTGAAAACAATTGCTCCCAATCAAAGTAAAACAAATCTTTTTTTATGATTCCCCGTACAAACGCAATAAAAAAACTGCGGATCTAAAACAAATTTTACTTTACTAATTGTATGAAAAACCATAAGAATTTCTATGATACTATGATTTAAAATTTTGTTTTATGTTTTTTTTTTATATGCAGTTTTCAATTCGCAATCGATTCGCTCCCACGAGTTCTATAATCGATGTGATTATATATGTATATTCCGTGAAGGTCAAGACTTACAAATTGCTCGTAATCAATTATTTCAAAATGTCCTGCTACATCGTGAGCTGTTGTGAGGTTTCTTGGTATTTTCTCTGAAACTTCATAATAATCATTATTTTACTCAAATACCCTTGCATCCTTAATTTTTGATGTGTAAACATCTTTACTCGCGCCTACCAAACATTTTTGTACATATTAGAGTAAACTTGTAAATGAAACGAACGGAAATGACGTACTTACTTCGTTTGAAATAAAATGCAACAAACTCAATAAAAACAATTTTGTACTATACATGGCATGCTTGTATGTAAAAAATGAAATAGAAACCATCGACATTTAAATCGATCAGGAAAATCAAAAAAAAAAAATTACGATACGAAATACGAATTACGATTACGAATCAAAATACACGATCAAAAATACATTCAACAAGTTGTGTATGTTGCTTTATTACGACTGACGAATCTCTAGGAGCTGTTCATCACGTCGCCTATCAATGATCATTTATTCTACTAAATGAAACTGCCAGAGTCTCAGGTCACAGTCACGCAGGTATGCTGAATTCGTTTGCTTTCCGAGATCTGGCTGCGCAATGACGAGCTTATTGCCGGAGTAGCAATTCCGTCAAAAGATCCATAAAATGAGCATAGTGGACACATTCTCAAAACCAATATTGACGTAACAGACGGGCTGGCGAATGGCACGATGAGCTGTCTGAGGTATATCAAATGCAGCCATCCTGACCGGGACAATGAGAATGATGAAAACGTCAGCAGTAAAAAATGTCAAACGACTCTGGATGGATTTCGCTACAAATTCACAAGTTGGCATGAAGGTCAAGCGGCTTAAAGCTGAATGGGCGCAGAAAACGGATACCGACCGATGTTTGGTGTCCATTTCTAGAAAAAGCTAAACTATTAATCGAAACAACAATCGGTATAATTAATGTTAAGCGTAATAATGTTCCAGTCGTACCTGTGTCACCACAATTCATGCGTCACAGGGTGGTACCTATAACGAGATAGTCAGTATATACTCTTACGATAAAGGACACAGTCAACAACTTGTGTATATTACTTTATCACGAGTAACGAGTCTCGAAAGACTATTCATCATGTCGGTTATCGATGATCATGTCTTCAACCATGAACGTAAAAATGGGACCTTACTAACCATCAGTTGGCATGAAAGACAATAACTAGTTCCGTTTATCGGTACAATTTTAGTATATTACGACAATTTTATTTACTTATTACTTTCTTTTACATAACATAGTAAGTGTTTTCGTTAAGTTGAATTAGATAGCATTGGAATGTAACATGATTTTTAAATGAAGTGCTTCCAAAACGATATTTAAAATCTTTTGTTCCTCTGAAGGATGTGATTGAAATTTTAAGATGAATTTGGGATAAAGTTCTAAATTAACCAAGGTCAAATTCCGTTTTAGAATAGAAAAATTTGGGATTCATAATTTTGAATGCATTTTTGGAGCTAGGCCATGCTATATATAAATTTCGCACATTACACAATCGACCCTGTTCAAATTTAGAGCTGTGTAAAATAAAATTTCGATTCTTGCATGCAATATGGTTCATGTTCTGGAAATGGACCGCGCTCAATGAAACTTAGCGAGTTTTTAACGGAATATTGTCAACAGATTTACAGTATATAGTGATGGTGTTCTAACATAAATTGATATTGAATGGCCCCGTGATTTTTAACCTTGCATTGTATTGGTTTGTATGTGAATTTTAAGCAAATGTCTAATATAAATCCTTTCCCTTGGCAAATCACCATGGAAAGATATACAGTTGCACAGCGTTTAGAAATTGTTAAAATTTATTACAAAACTAAATCAGGCTACGTTTTGCGCATCACGTAAAACTTGTATAATTATTTTGAAGCAATTATGTTTCTAATCACTTTGATAATACCAATTACTTGCCATGTAAATCATTGTGATAAAATTATCAAATGCCTTCTGACATTTAAAATCTAGCACACTTCAAAAGCTTTTATAAAAAAATATAACGTTTTATTTTACTTTGTAAACATTTTTCATCATAAAGCAGATGAAATCGATAGAAAACTTAATGCTTTTTAGGATAATTACAAATACCGCAATAACAAAGACGAGGGTGACCTAATAAAACGTTTTACTTCGTTCAACTATATCGTCTACCGGAAATTAGGAAAAGTTATCTTAATAAATTACAAAACAATTGTAGTCTGAGATCATGAGATCACCCCAACCTCGATAATATCAATACAGTTTATTTCATTAACTTAAATAGAGAAATTTATTGGGACACCCTTTATGCACAGCAACAAATGCTTTCCAAAATATTTCCACAAATACTTTCCTCCTCCTGCTCACACAATGTATAAAAGCATTATCATGAAAAACAACATACATTATACACAATAGAAAATTTGAACACTCAAAGATAAAGAAAAATCCCCAAAAAATTGGAACGAATATAATTCCTCTTATACCGTTGCTGCCGAAAAATGCTGTGTATTTTCCGTTTTCTACTATACCATTCCGTTTTTTTCCCTGTTTTGTTTTGAATAATTCAGTTTAAGAACAATTTTCACGATCAAAAGGTGAATTTAAGTAAATGTGTGCGTAATATGTTAAAAGTACCGAAAACAAAAAAAAATGTATTTGTTTACGGAAAATATTAAAGCTCGATGAGGAAAATTGAACATGAAACTGCGGCTCATTGAATATTAAGACAAATTAAATTATGTATATGTGCGTGTATGTATGTGCACCGAGATTTTCAAAACCGCATTACATTTATAGAGTTTTTATATATGTATATGTAGTTATATGTAGAATAATGGGTTGGGAAAACTATTGCTTCGTTTCAGCGATACTAAAACACACATACTTTTATTTGGGTTAGATAAATCGAAAATTCCGTACATTTATATGTCTCTGTATAAAATTTGTACATTTCCATTTCCTGTCGCTGCTGTTTATTTTCACATACGACGATTTTATATACGCGGTGTAATGGAAATTTAAATATTTTAATTACGTACCAAATTCACCGAATATTGTATTGTTTTGCTTTTCCTTTATGTAAATACTCGTATCTAACGTAGAGCGTATATCAACATCGATAAAAGCTAAATCGGAACATATACTCGTCTACATATATTTGAATTTCATTTGAATAATTATAGAACATGCTGCTTGAGGACTACCCCTATTTTTGATGATATTTTCGCATTTAGTCAGCAAATCGAAAAAAAAACGTTTCTTTCGTTTTACCTCTCATCATTAATTATATTTGTTTCTGTATCCGTAAATAAAAGGTTTAAACGGTGTTTTTTGAAATGTCAAAATGAAACGACTTTATTCCATTTATTTATTCATTTTTCCCTGTATAAAACGATTAGTGCTGCCGCAAAAAAACTCCGCGACAAAACTACCAAATCGTTCCAAAAATGTTCTAATGTTTCAATGTGTAGGTACAAAATTGAAAAACGTTTAGAACAAATTTTGCGGATTTCATATTTAAAATTGGCATTACACGATTGGTAAATGTTGAAAGTAAACTATCGTATACTCGAGCCATTGCTAATCGATCGATGCCTAATGACCGTTAATTGTTAGCTAGATGCTATTTTTATGACGTAAGTTTCAGTCATTTACAAGTGCATCAATTTTAAAAAATGGATGTCGATAAGCAACTATTATGACATTGCATTCTATTCTGTTTTCAAATGAGAAAAAAAATGCTGCTCAACCTATGGAATTGATTAATTCGACTTTGAGTGAACTTTCTGTGGATCATTCAACAGTAAAAAGTGGTTTGCAAGATTTCGTAATGGCAATTTTAGTCTTAAGGACGATAAACGTCCAGGCGTAGTAAAACAATTTGAAAACGAAGAACATAAAGTTTTACTCGACTACCTTATAAACTGACCGAAGAAAACAAAATCCGAAGAGTTGACATCTGCATGAATTTCCTTTCTCGGTACGAAGTGATGAAAAGTAAATTTTGTACGATAATCCTGAACGCAGAAAACCATGGATGGTGGAGATCCATTGGTGGTGAGATTCGTTCATGTATGATTCTAGTTACTACTTTTAAAGTACTATTGAGGAGAGGGATGTCTCGCCAGTTTTTGACAGAGAGTCAAACTGGAACTGAACCCAAAAGCAAAAAACCGATCATAAATGATAATTTTATTGAACTGAAAACACAAACGGTAACGAAATTTCTAATTAAAAATGGAGTGCAAACTGTAACCGAAACTCAATTTTTATCGGTTTAATTCGTTACTTGTAGTTTCGGTTCGCTCTTTAAATTCCTAGAGGAGGCCGGTTAACATTTAAATTTTGAGGTGAAATCATGGGTTTAAAATTAAAGCTTTTGCTTCTGCTTAAGAATTTCCAAATACTGATGTTGTCTGAAATCGGTAAATATGTGAATAAAAATTAAAAGAACTTCTATAAAAAAATCTATGAAATGTTTCCTTTATTCCCGAAATGGTCGTACTATTTTGTAGGTATTAAAACGAATGCCTTCAACGACTCTCACGGGCACGCAGGACAAAACTGAGCCTCACGTTATGGTTGGTCCTTTAGATGGGGAGTAAATAAGACTACAGGGATGTAGGAAGGAGTGTTTATTGTTACACCATGTCTATCAATAAAATTATGATCTATCGGAAAACCGATGCTAAACCGATTTTGTAACCGAAGCAGAACGAAAATTCAAATTTAAACCGGGACGTAAACCGAAGCGATAGGAGTTACCTACGAGTTAACTTATGTTTAGATTTTGCGGTTTCTTGGCCACCTTTCTTCGAAATTGTTATGGTTAAGCCCACTTTTAATTTCGCTAGAACTGATGTATGTGAAGTTGGGCCGAAAAGTAGCCCGAAAAAAATGTGTCTTTGCTTAATTAATAATCAGAAAATTTATAAAAAATACATTACCTTTAATTCTTATCCCGATTTTTTTTTTACATCAACATACTACAACAAGATTGGATTTTACAAGCCAACACGAAAAAATAGAAAAAATTTGATGAATAAATATATAATACGTAAGTATATATGTATATGAAAAGCAAATTTAGTGAACATTTCAAAACACTAGTCTCTATTAAAAATACAAGTATGTATAATGAAATTACGTATTTTTAAATACGAAAACACTATGCAATGAGGCGTTTTTCACAGGAATTGCCTGAGACTTCGGCCACTGTCATAAATTAGTGTACGTTATTTAAAACCCAAATATTGGAAACTTATTTCTATACGAGGTGGAAAGAAGAACCTTATTAAGTGCCCCAGTCTAATTATGTAACGATTTTCAAAAAAAAATTAATAAAAAACTTTCTTCTGTGGCGGTTGTCACATGGATTACCTGAAACTTCGACTACCACCGAAAACTTTCAAAAAAAAAAATTACTACGAAATTTTCTTCAATGGCGGTTGTCACAGGGGTTAGGCCTTCTGGAATTCCAGTAATGTAGCCTCATTACTGTAACAGGCGGAATGAAGGTTCGTGCCAGACTCAGTATGTAACGATTTTCAACAAAAAATTTCCGATCTAATTCTCTTCATGGTGGTTGCCACAGGGATTACATGAAACTTCGGCTACTGTCGAGCATTAGAGTAGGCCATCTGGAATTTAAATAATGTAGCCCCATTACTGTAACAGGCGGAAAGTAGGCTCATTCCAGTCTCAGTATGTAAAGATTTTCAACACAAAATTTACTAAGAAATTTTCTTGGATGGCAGTCGTCAAAGGAATTACCTAAAACTTCGGCTACTGTCGAGAATTAGCGTAGGCCATCTGAAATTCAAATAAAGTAGCCCCATTACTGTGCCAGACGGAAAGAAGTTTCGTGTCAGTCTAAATATGTAACGATTTTCAAAAAAAAAATTACTAAGAAATTTTCTTCTGTGGCGGTTGTCGCAGGGATTACCTGAAACTTCGGCTACTGTTGAGAATTAGTATAACTCGTCTGGAGTTCAAATAATGTAATCCCATTACTGTGCCAGGCGAAATTAAGGTTCGTCTCAGTCTAAGTATGTAGCGATTTAAAAAAACAAAAGTTTCAGGTAGTACCTGTGACAACCGCCTTTTAAGAATATTTCTTATTAAATTTTTATTTTAAATCGTTACATACTGGGACTGAGACGAACCTTCATTCCGCCTAGTACAATAATAGGGCTATATTATTTGAATTTCAGATGTCCTACACTAATTCTCGACAGTAACCGAAGTTTCAGGTAATCCCTGCGACAACCGCCACAGAAGAAAATTTCTTAGTAAATATGTTTTTGAAAATCGTTACATACTTAGACTGACACAAACCTTTTTTCCGCCTGGTACAGAAACGGGGCTACATTATTTGAATTCCAGGTGGCCTACACTAATTCTCGACAGTAGTCGAAGTTTCAGGTAATCCCTGTGACAACCGCCATTGAAGAAAATTTCTTAGTAATTTTTTTTTTTGAAAATCTTTACACACTGAGGCTGCCACGAACCTTCTTTCCGCCTGGTACAGTAATGGGGCTACATTATTTGAATTCCAGATGGCCTACACTAGTTCTCGACAGTAGCCGAAGTTTCAGGTAATCCCTGTGACAACCGCCTCGTATCAAAATATTTCGGTATTTTTTTCAGAATCTTACGTAATATTAATTCATTAAATTTGTTTGCTATTTTTTAGTGTTGGCTTTTAAAACCAAATCTTGTTGTAGTATGTTGATGTAAAAAAGTTTCGCGATAAGAATTAAAGGTTATGCAGTTTTTCTAAATCGAAAATATTACTGATTTAGCAAGGACACAATTTTTTCAGGCCAGTTTCACATCGGTTAGAACTGGACCCTTCTGATACAATGGTGTAATGTCTGCATATTTATGAAGGCCACCCCTGCTTCTGCGGTTTCGGGAACGGCTTCTTTGTATTTCCTATGATCATTTGTGCCTTTTCTTCTACTTGTCGAGCCGTACCTTTAACTGACGAATCACAAAGAAAAAAATATTATAGTAACATAACCTTGAATTTGAAATGCAAACCAAATAAACTGAACTCATACTATTTATGAATTTACTACTAATTTCTAGTAAGAATTATCATATGAATTAACAAAAATTTTAGAGATTTTTGCAGAGATTTAAAAAATATACCATCGAATTAGAAATTGACTACTTTTAGATAAAAATAAAAATTAGGACACAGTAAAATTTTAAAAATTGAAAATAAAAATTCGTAGTAATAAACCTGAAACCACGCATTGCTAGAACTAGATGGGTTTAGTTAGATGACTTAATGACCTACTTCACATATTAACGAAACTTGACTCATAATCTTCAGAAATGGTCATCAAAATGTAGTATAAAATTCGCGCCAAAAATCCGGAAGTCCAACATCCGGTAATGACCAACTTCATATTCTAGCCAGGCCTGAATTACGATCTCCATTAATGGACGTAACGGCTATCCAAAGTTGAGTAAAAATTTCATTAAAACACAAACAAGATAAAATGTACAAAAAATCTGGAGTGGTGTAGTGTAAACTCTAAGTGGTTTAGTTAGATAACTCAATGACCAACTTAATGTACTAGTCAGATCTGATTCTCAATCTCCGGGAGTGGCCGATAATGGTCATCCTAATTTGAGCTTAAATGAAATCAGTATACCTAGATGGCCAAAATTCTTAGCATCAAACCCAAAGTCGTATATTATTAGCACTACAAGGTTTAAGTTAGATGACTCAATGGCCAGCTTCATGTACTAGCTAAACCTGAACACGATTTCCGGAAAAGGCCGATAATGGCAATTTAAATTTGATTAAAAATAATTTCAGTCACCTAAAACAACAAAGTTCGTAACAAAAAATCTCAAGTCGTGCATTGTTTGCACTAGACGGTTTTAGTTAAGTGGCTCAGTAACCGGAATCACGATCTTCAAAAAAGGCCAATAATGACTACCAAAATTTGAGTAAAAATGACATCAGTACACCTGGAAAATCAAAATTCGTAGTGAAAAGCCCTTTAGTTATGTGACTCAATAACAAACTTCATGTAATAGTTAGACCTGAATCACGATTTTCAGGAAAGGCCAATAATGACCACCAAAATTTGAGTTAAAATGACATCAGTACACCTAGAAAATCGAAATTCGTGGCAAAAGATCCGAAGACGCGCACTTGTAGCACTAGGTGGTTTTAATTAGGTGACTCAATGACCAGCTGAATTTACTAGCCAGAAAAGAATCACGTTTTTCGGGAGTGGCCCGTAATGGTCATCCCATTTTGAGTTTAAATGGCATTAGTACATTATACCAACTCCTTTCCAAATATCATGATTCGTGAAATAGTTCATATGTTAATACATAAATGGTATGGAATAGGTATAATTAAAAGAGCTAACTAAGGAATTTTGACTAATAAATTCAGCTAGTCATTGAGCCACCTAGCTAAAAACACCTAATTCTACAAGTGCACGACTTCGGATTTTTTACTACAAATTTTGATGACTGATGTAAGTTTTACTCAAATTTGGATGCTCGAATTGTCGGCCATTTCCGGAGATCGTGATTCAGATAACTGGTACATAAAGCTTGCCATTGAATCGCATAACTAAAACCACTTAGTGCTAACAATGCATGACTTCGGGTTGTTTGCTACGAAGTTTTATTTTCTAGGTCTTACTTTATTTTAACTTAAGTGTGAATTTTAGCATTTTCATTTATTTGTAAAGTTTTATTGTAATCGTTTTAAATTTCTCATCTGTCTAAATAAAAATTTAATTATTACTACTCAATACAAATTTGTATTTTAGAAAATATTATAAATTTTTATTTAAAGTAAGGTTTGAGTCATTTTTTGTTAAACTCAAACGTATAAGATTGGACTAAAACTCAAGTTTGGTATAAATCACTCCCGTCATTTTATAGTTTTAAAATAAAATTTATTTCAATTTGCTGCATCATACCCAAACCACTGGGTAAATTGCAGTTGAAATATTCGTAATCTTAGTATTATTCAAGCAAATTTCAAGATTACAAGACAGCACTTTGATTGATTGATTGATTTGGTCAAGACTAAGCAAGGATCCCGATACGCTAGGCCTACGGTACGCCCTTTTACACATACCAAGATGGAGTGATGGAAAAGATTGTTAAAAATGATAGACTTGACTCGGTTACATACACCTAAGTGGTCAATATTACAAGATAGCCCTCAACAAAAATATTTAGTTTCTAAAATTATTTTTGAATCACAGTTCGACATTTCAAGGTTTGACAGTGAAATAATTCTCGTTTAATCTACTGTATAGAGTAATGTTTAATCCACTGTACACAAATTCAATATAACGTTACCAATAATATTTCACAGAAGTATTCGTTGAATATCCTTTCCGCCTATGAAACATTTTCCAAACTATATAACGTTTACGTAAAAGCGTAATACGAGTATACAACATTTGTATCTATTTATAACATTAAAATCGAACATTGAAACATTTCAATAAAATACTAATTTTTATTTCAACATTTTTATTACTAAAGGACATTACGTAACCATAATGTTTTATGAAATCGTAGTCTTGAATTATGTAAATCATGAAATTTTATTGTTTTCCACATCATTTTTTGAAACAAACATTCAGCATAAAATTATCTTTACTCTAAGGGCCTCGCTCGGAGTACACCACGATGCGTTTTAAAAAAATATCTAATATTATGCCATTTTAAGTGCTTGGCAGTATATGTGATTTTATTGTCATAATCATTACAACAACAAGATGCGGATATGTAGAATCATCAAGACCCCACATCAAACGATACATCGTTTATCGATTTATTCCGTTTAAGAACGAGTATATTGAGAACGGATGATGGTTATTTTAAAATTTTAACATAACAGCACCAAAAGATGAATGTAATCTGATTAGAAAATAAAAAACTATAGAGGTTTAGTGCTATTTAGCGCTTAAACGATTTTTTCATCGCACACAGATTTGTTAAAAAGCACCACAAAACCAACACATTAAAAATACGTTACCGGGAAGGTTAAGCCCATTATATGCTACTCGTCTTTAAATACGAGTATGTATATTGATTCGGTATACATGCTTAATGGTAATTATATGTCGCTCTTCTTATCTCATTCATTCGCAATCAATCATACAAGTGGACTTCTAATAATAAACGATATTATTTGTACAACAATAGAAGAAAAGATATCGAATTTCTTTTTCTAAATATTACGTCATTTTAAAGAACACACAAAAAGTTAAGTTTTTCAATCCTTGATAACATCTTAAATGAAGCGCCATAGGGGAGGAAAAGTAACAAAAATAATTCTTAAAACCTGTTGACGGATCTTGATAGTCGATGTATTTCATACTCGGTGCGAGTGTTTCAGTAGATTTAGGGTGTTTTGAAAAAAAAAGCATTTAATGATAAGAGATTTGTTGAAATAATTTGAGAGGTCATTTCGTCACGTTGACACGTATATTAAATGGCACACAATCACATATTTTAAATCTTCTTAATTATTGTAATTACAGGTAAATTATTTTTTATATCCAAATTATTTTAACGTGATGTTCGGATGATTTTTACTTGAGGCGCTTCTTTGAATTTGTATTTATTTTTCATATGGTGAGATGAGTGAATTGGGGGGAGGGGTGTATAAAGTATAAAAATTAGCATGCAGCCCACACCGATATGGCGATGGGAATGGCTATATATACATATCTCAATTTTACAGGTTACAGAAATAGTCCAAGAGACATCACTGTCTTCATCCCATTTTATTTAATTCTCTGGATGCCTTTTGCGGGGGGGGGGGGGGGGGGGAGGGGCGCTATAAATGTTTCTAACTTTTATTATCAAAATAGTATTCGCAAAAGGTTAAAATTGATGCCATTTTTCTTTAATGAGGTCAGAAGTTGACAACGATGGAGGGCTCTCTAATAATTCTCCCCTTGATGCATTCCGACAGAACCCGATCCGTTGCTCGTCACGGTCGATACTCGTTTTTATGGTTTTGTGTTCTACCTGAGTGTCCAATAGCATCGATCACTTTCGTGGCAATCAATTTCGTATACAACAAAATTTTTCTTTAAGTTGTAAATCTTGGATTTTATGTAGGAGTATCTTTTATGTAGTATCTTGCTCGGAATTTTGCTTTCAATTTGTTTCTTAACGTATAGTTAAAAACCGATTGACAGTAAGTGATAATTTACCAGTGTGCCGTCTTTTTTTATTAACGCCCAATAGATGTAGCAGCCAATTTTCTATGTCAAAACTTATATTTAGTCCGCTATTTTTAAATATAATTAATTTATTTAACTCTAAACTAAGATTTTTCATTCAACTTTAAAGTTAATTATTGGTTCAAAAAAATTTTGCTCTACCTATTTATCGGGAGCCGCTATCGGGAGCGCTATCCATTTCAATGGGAAATTTGAAAAGGCCTTTATTTTGTAAACCCCTTAGAAACTTAATCTTACAATTAAAGTTTAAAACGCAATAAGATGAATTCTTTTTTATCACATCATGTCAAAATAAATGTTAATTAGTATATTCCATCCATTTATTTTTTATTTTTATGGTATAGCGACACCAGTGAATAATAGCTGCAATTTCAAATTACTAATAGGCTTCGTGTTCATCCGGTTCCAGTAATGATTCTTGGTGTTGGTGCCTTCAAAGATTATATGTTGTTGTATTTGATCACTTTTCGAACAAAAGCGATTATGCAGTTTTCCTTTACATGATGTGAGGACACGAAGTTGATAAGCCGAGGCTTCTTCGTAGGTTTAATATTGCAGGTTAATATTGTAGTGCACATGTAGTGGTCAGAATTTTTTAAATCGGTGTGAGTCTTTCAATGAATTCATTGGGCTTTTCAACATTGTTTTAACTTGTGCAAATTGAAGAAAGGTAGTACGGCGAGGATCCATTGTTCCAATAATTGTCACGACAAGGGAAGCTGTGTAAAAGAATATTTTTCTGTTCTCTGGTGGTTCCTTTCTTTGTAAGTAAGTAAACTGATAAAGGTTGGACCTTGAAGCCGAGTTCATTGTTGTGTTCATTCTGTTCGTTCTGTTCGTTGTGTTTTTTTAACCAATAGGATTCGTCGAAAATGGCGTTTTTCTTCGGTATTTTTTTTATCAAGTTGATCTATCTTTAACTTTTCTACCGAAGGAACATGGCAAGAAAGAGATACTTTTTGGTAGTCAAGTATAGTTTTTCATTTTCAGTTTTGATCTTTTGTTTACGAGATTTTCATTATTTTTGTTTATGAACAACAGACTCCAAAACTAATCCGCTAAATTACAAAAGTCAAAATCTTCGATTTATCGACGACAGGTGAAATAAAATTGTTCTGTAATTTTTTCATTAACAATGAACTCATTACAATAATACTTCTGAAAAATACCGAACGCAACGAACTAAAAAATGAATCCGCCTTGATTTTGTAAACAATTGCAGTATGCATATGCTAAACTTATACAAAAAATAATACACCACATTATTTAAATTATTCAATTGAAGTTATGTGTATGAAGCCCCAACTATTCGGATATAGCCAAATATCCGGATATTCGGTTAGCCTATAGCCTGTAGCTTTTTAAATTGTCTAAAGAATTTTTAAAGGCCTAATGATAATTTGTTTTGAGAAATATTTTATTCTGTGAAGATTGTGAATAAGATTGATTCACTGATTCTCATCTTATTCGCACCTATATAGTCGGAGAGTTCTGCTTATATCACATATTTGTGCTGAAAAGCTTCTGTTATTTTCCATTATTATTGTGGACTTTTATCACTAGATTGTAGGATAGCTAAGATACACGGTGGCGTACCTAACGTATTGTAGGCTTCTTCGCTCGGAATCCGCGCCGTAGCGGCAGGAAAATGGCTCGTGAGGCGAACATTTCGCTCGAACGAATGCAGCACATATTGAAAGATCATCTTAGACTAAAGGCCTTGAAATTCCATAAAACGAATGGTCTCACCGATGCTAAAAAAAAGTTAGAGTGGAAAGAGCAAAAGAGTTGTTACGCTTGCACGAAATTGGTGAATTGCCGAATTTGGTTTTCTCCGATGAGTCATCGTTCGTTATTGAGTAATATGTGAACAAGCAAAACGACCGGGTTTACTTGCCCGGCCGTTCTACTGAAAATTTGGACCAAGGGATTGCCACTCAAAACCAAGCGCCGCCATTGGTGATGGTTTGGGCCGCCGTAACGGCCGAAAGCCGTCACCGTTCGTTTTTTGGACCGTGGCATCAATATAAATGCTCAAATTTATCGGGATCATTATTTTATAAAAGGCCTCTTCATGCGTCTTAGTTTTAATAAAATTTAATGATCTTGACGAGGCATAACGGGTGCTTTCGAATATTAAGACAGATAGTTTTTTAGTTTCAGATTTATCCGCAAAAGCACAAAACTATTATAAAAATTACGTTAAAAAAAATATCGTTATCAAAGTGCGTATTATGGTTTGTGAAAATATTAACTACAGCGGGTGGATAGAGAGATGTTTAAAAGGCCCTTTGAGATTTTTAATTTTTTCAGAGTGTAGATAAAACATTTTTGGTTTCATTATTATTGTTTCTGCGAATTGGATATTTCGATGATAAAGGCTACAATTCAATAAAATACACGGCATTTATAGTAAAATATTCTACTCTGGTAATGACCTGATACAATAAATGAAACGAAATATTTTCCTTCAACTGAAAAAGAGTAATAGTACGCAAAAGTCTTTTCTAATATTGAATACATAATCGATCGCAGAAAATTATTTGCTCTCTACTGAGTAGATCTAACATCCGATCTGATCGGTCCGATCTAATATTTAAACTTCCTGTACGTTATCTTTATTAATTTTTTATAAATATCTAAGATAGCCTCACACTTTGCGTCAACAAAGAAGTTTGCAGGGGAACTATTGTTCTATATTTTACTACAAAAGGTGTCAGGCTACAATTCTTTCAATTGTATTTTCGAATACCGCAATTTACAATACATATTTGAAATGTACTTTCAATAAAAACAGCAAATAGTCCAAACATAATTTTAATGATAATTTAACGGCTTTTTAGATGTAGCTTACTTGGCTGACACAAACTCCAATAATGCTTGATTTACAATTTCTTAACTAACTGCCAAATCAGTTATTTAGCTCTATATAAGTTTCAAATTTCACACAAAAAATCGGTCATCGATCGGTAAAATCGATACGGAAGGGTCGATTATGTAAGTATTACGAGTTTCAATTTACGTTAAAAGGCTTTTTTATGTAAGGGCATTGGATTATCGTAATTGCGAGGTAAATGTTTCAAGGTACAACTCGCATTGAATTTAAGTTTTATTTGTTTTTACAGGAAATTTGACAACATGATTTTGCCGCGAAACTAGCAAGTCGAATTCGTAATGGTTACATAATCGGCCCCCAAACCAACGATTATAAAAAGCTAATCCTCTTATTTAGGCACAGTGAATAATTTTTCTAAGCGATGGAGACATAGCGGGTGGAACTCAAAAGGTGTTTTAAGGGAATTTGTTATTCAAGGCAATTTCGACTCACAAGAGTCGTTCTTAAATTTTCGATGAAGTTTTTGTAACAGAAGTAACATCCAGTTTCGATTTGATAAGACTGATAAGATCTTATGAATTTTACTACGTAATGATTACATTTTGTGTTCTATATATGTAGAGCAACCGAGTAATTGAAACTCTAGCGAATTATATGAGAGCTCACTAAATCTATTCTTATAAATTTTTCATCTCATTCACACTGGTTTCAATTCCAGTGCAAGTAATTTTTTAATAATTTTTATTGAATTAATTAATTTATAGCAATAATTATTAAAAAATTACTTCCACTGGAATTGAAACCAGTGTGAATGAGATGAAAAGTTTGTAATAATAGATTTAGTGAGTTGTCATATAATTCACTACAGTTACGATTACACGGTTGCACTACATATATAGAACACAAAATGTAATCATTATGAAATAATATTCAGTCGCTATGGCCTGATTAGATTATTGAATTTGTTCACGATCTTATCAGATCGAAATTGGATGTTACTTACGTTAAGATTTGTTAACTTATTTGAGTCGAAACTGGTAAATGATATTTAATGATTACGTAACCAGTACCCTAGTTTACAATCCTCAAGAATAATTAACCTGACTAATGAGTATGTAAGCATTACGCGTCCAATGACGATAAAAGGCTTTTTTATTTAAGTCATTTCGGTATATCGTAACTGCGCTTTGTTGTTCATAGAAAATTCGTAAGTCGTACTCGAAACTCTTACATAATCCACCGCCTAGTTTATAGTCCTTAATAGGAACGGTAATTCCACAGCCTTTAGGTCCATTGCACATTGTAGCTAAGATATACATTGCAAGCTATTTTTTGTAACATATACAGTTTAAATACACTTGGACCAAAACTATGTGAACATTGTGTTTTTATTTCGAGCGATGCAAACTAACTTAGGACACTCGCTTCCTATAGCGATAGACAACTTCATAACATAAACAACTTCATCACAACTTCAATCAACCAATGCTAAAGTTACAAAAAGTTATACAAACAAAAAGGAGAAAAATGAACACAACTTTGAAAACACAAATAAACATGTGTAAAAAATGGAAACACCTCCGAGTATGCTCATTAAGCCCAGATCTCCTGGCTAGGATTCAATCCACTGATCAATCACTAATCTGAAGTAAAACTGATCACCGGAACTTTTGGAGCGGATAAATCCTTTAATGGGATGTAGCATCGGTAAAACGAAAAGATTGCTAAAGAACAAGGCAACCGTTTTATTGCATTGTACTTTAGCAAAAAAAAATGAGTGAGTCCATTAGTACTCTCAAGGAGATGTGTAAACATGGCGTGTGTATAGTACGTAGGTACAGTTTACTTTGAAGGAAGAAGGAATGCAATTTTACTAACCAGAGTTTTTCATTTGTTTATTATCGTTAAATTGGTCTATTACTCTTTCGGTATAATCGACACAATTGGACTTTGGTAGCTAAAATAAGATATATTATATACTGTCGACTCTAACTTTAAAAATTTTCATTGAAAAACTGCACAATATGGCCGTCCCATATCTAGTAGTAAATATATTTCGATCTGAGTTCATGTGCAAATCGAATTCGTCTTGCAGGAAGTTTATAAGTGGTTCAGCTTGAGGAACAGCAACATTAATATTGAAATCCCCGCTCATAATTACCGGCAAAAGATGATAGTCTCCTTGGAGAATTTTTGAAATTCTTTAGGATATGGAGCAAGGACGAAATGTATGAACTTCATTATGTCTTCGAAAGATTTATTCGGCTCGGTTAATACAACTACAGAAAGCATCTTATTCCCATTGAGAAGCTGAAGTTCAGCCGTATATATATCATCAATGAGTTGTGTTGTTACGCTCATACCAGTTGTTTGTCCAACGATGATTTCTTTATGCGAGGTGACTGTATGGTATGAGTATTCTATTTGAATTTTTATATATTGTTACTCCGGCAGCTCACTCACCGTCTCTCTTGAACTGAACGCAGATCTGGAAAAGCAAGAAAATTGAGCATCCTTGCGTGACTGTGTCAGTTAGGTCGAGGTGATGTGTATGACCTAAGACTCTGACAGTTCAATGTTAAAAACCAGACGTCATTATCTCGTACAAAATTCGCCATTACAACGGATAAAGCGGATTTGTGGTGAGGCGCGATAGCTAATTTTGAAGAAGACCCATTGAGGTCCCATTTTTACGTCCATTGTAGACGACATGATCATCGATAGCCGACGTGATGAACAGTCCTTCGAGACTCGTTACTCGTGCTAAAGCAATATACACAATTTGTTAACTGTGTCTTTTATCGTAAGAGTATATACTGACTATCTCGTTGTAGGTACCACCGTGTGATGCATGAATTGTGGTGGCACATGAAGGTACGACGCTTTACATTAATTGTTGTTGATGCTTAACATTAATTGTTATTTCGATTAATAATTGAGCTTTTTCTAGAAATCGGCACCAAACATCGGTCGATATTCGTTTTCTGCGCCCATCCAGCTTCAAGCCACCTGACCTTCTTGCCAACTTGTGAATTTGAACCGAAATCCATCCAGAGTCGTTTGACATTTTTTACTGTCGACGTTTTCATAGTTCTCGTTGTCCTGGTTAGGATGCCTATGCATTCGATATACTTTTGACAGCCCATAGTTCCATTCGCCTGTCCATTTGTTACGTCAATATTGGTTTTGAAAAAGTACGGCAAATTATTTGTGTCCACTATGCTCATTTTATGGATCTTTTGACGGGATTGCTACTCCGGCAGCCCACTGACCATCTCTATTGAACTGAAAACAGCATTGAAACGTAGGAATATTAACAAGTTCGTCATTGCGCGGCCAGGTCTCGAAAACCAAATGAATTGAGCATACCTGCGTGACTGTGACCTGAGACCCTAGCAGTTCAATGTTAAAAACGAGATGTCATTATAACCCCATTCAGTAGAAGATATGATCATTGATAGCCGACGTGATGAACAGCGCCTAGAGACTCGTCACTCGTGATAAAGCAATATACAGCAGTTGTTGAATGTCTTTTTAATCGTATGAGTATGCAATTTCGTAATCGTAATTCGTATTTCGTATCGTAATTTTTTTTTTTTTGATTTTTCTGATCGATGGAAATGTCGATGGTTTCTATTTCATTCATTAAATTAATTTTTTCATTTTCCCTACTATTATACATATACATAAAAGCATGCCATGTATAGTAAAAATTGTTTTTGTTGAGTTTCTTGCTTTTTTTTCAAACGAAGTAGGTATACGTCATTTCCGTTCGTTTCATTTACAAGTTTACTCTAATACAAAAAATTTTGGTAGGCGCGCGTAAAGATGTTTACACATCAAAAAATGTAAGAAAACGGAATATGAATAATTTTGTGCGTGCGCCAATAATGAAATATAGAAAAACCCCAGTGTATGTATGAGCGATAAGCCGAGACAACACGAGTTATAAATGTATCTACTTTAATACACCAGCCATGTCACTCATACATACACTGGCGGTTTTCTATATATATTGAAGCACGGACAAAATTATTCACATTCCACATTTTTTTTGTTTTCACAGTGTGGTAATCACTGATATATAACTCATGGATACGGTATACAACTAAATTACCATAGCAAACGACAACAAAATATGGTACAACTTTTTTTATATCCCACTCGCTTGTATTATATACACCTCTTACTCGAAAATCGTATTACCGAAAATGTAAAATAAGAGCCGCACTGGAACCAAGATAATTCCGAAAATTATTCGAAGTCGTTTTCTTTTTACTAATAAACATAGGATAGACAGAAAAATATTCAAAATTGTTAATTTTTTAAATCATAATTTAATAAATAAAACACTGCTGCCTATTTTAAAAAAATATTTAAATATTTTTTTCGTATTTTTCCCTTGAAATATGAAGTACATATCTGTAATCAACAACATGCCAAAGCCAAAAACAAATTTAAAATTCAACATAAATCAAATCATTTTATCAAGTGTATGTCAACTTTTTTTTTTGTAGTCTACTATACTAATTTGAATTTGATTTCCGAAAATTCGGAATTCTAGACAAGGAAGATACATTTTTGCTTTCTCTATTGCACATTAGATACGATTTTTAGTTTTGTTTTTTATACCACAGTTTTTTATGTATACCGTATCCATGAGTTATATATCAGTGGTGGTAATAGCGCTAATTTGATCCATCCAACGATAATTTTCGAATCCTGTATTCCTGATTCCTTAGTTATTTTCCTATAAAAAAAGTTATGAAAATATTTTTTTCTAATTTCCTATTCCTATGGAAAGCCATAATTAGGTTCCTGACCTCCTTATTACATCAAGGAATAATTTTATTTTCCTACGATTCAAAGGGCTCCATGTTGACGTAGTTTTTTTAGAGACAATTTTTAAACATGTTTTTTTTTTAAATCTGATTAATTCCTTCGTATTTAGTCAGATCAATATAGAAATTAGCTTTGACTTTCGCGCACTTTTCCTCATTATACATTTTTTAATAGTTTTTATTTCAATAACCAAAATGGAAAAAACAAATAATTTGTACAAGCCTTTTAGCAGCTCTAGCAGAAATCATTCCGAAAAATCGAAAATTGTATTTTTGTTGCTGAAGTGAAGCATTCTTCTCGCCCACTCCCACCCCAGTAGAACGTTCAAGTACCGTAACCGGTGTGGATTGTAGGAATATATTTTGAAGCAGCTTCCTGAAACACACTACACGAATATCTCTGTATACTTGAAAAATGTTGCAGCGTTTCTGGTGCAATTCGGAGCAACTGAAAACTTTTCAAGGCGATAGTGACAATAAATAAATTATAGTGAAAATTTTATCCGATAAATTTTCCCCAAATTTTCCATGTAGTCGCAATATGACTACATGGGAAATTTTGGGAAAATGTATCGGTTAGAATTTTCACTAAAATTTGGTGATTTCCTGTGTCCATAAAAGATTTTTTTGCTTCTAGGCAATATTTTAAAAACTCCCACAAGTATCCTTAGCTATTAGAAAAACAGCCGAAAGTATTAGTTACCTGTGGGAGTTTTTGAGATTTCCGCGATACCGATAATCATGCACAACTATTTTTATATTTACTTGTAAATAAATGGACGAGAAGCAGCCTTCATTGATTCATATCAGAACCTTCTTCAAAATACATATTTGCCGTGTTACATTACAACCATTCAACCGCGGATCAGTTCAAATTTTATAAGGAAAACCTGATCCAAATTTTGTTTTAGATCACATATCAAATTTGAAACCTAATAAACGCCTTTGCGTTGTTTCATGGAATATGAACTGAATCGGATCATCAAGAACCACAGCATGAAATAAAAACCTGCCATGCAAATTTTACAATTATTGATTAATAATTAGCCGAGTTCTCTCAGAACTTCATCCAAAACTTATGCTTCAATCCAAAATCAATTTAGCAACCAAATTTAAGTATTGGTTATGAAATTGCCGAGTTTAGTTCAGCATGAGCAGATCCTACAATTTTCTCCAAAACTAACTATAGAATCCCTAACCAACACTACTAACCAAATCCTACTCAAGATCATAACTCGTAAGAAATGGCGGAGAAGATGATATAAAATGTAACTGATGTAAAATATAACTTGATGTAAAATATAACTTGATAAAAAATTTCCGCTGGTTATAAAATAATAGCAGAATTATCTTTACTATAACATGCTGCTACTTGTGGCGAGTAGCGTAATCTCTTATTTTCGGAGTTCATGAAGCAAATAAGCCATAGTGAACCTTTGATTGTTTGTATGACAGTAAAAAGCCTAATATTTTAATAAGTGCCTAGCATTTGGTTTTAAATCGTTTTTGATATGGATTCTGTTAGCTTTTTCTAAAGCTAGAAGAACAAACTGTTTTAGTCAGAATGGACGGAGCCTAATATCTTGCATTATTGTACTAACCTTAGCAGCAAAGACACTAGTTGGGAAACCAAAAGATTTTAAAATAACAGATCAAATTAATCTAAAATAGTTTACAAAACTTGTGAGAAAATTAGAGCTTAGTTTGAATAAAACAGAATTTCATCAAATTTGAAAGTTGATGACATGATAAAAAATCGAAATAGCTTATTAGATGCGATATAAACATACCCATAAATATATTATGTTCTCCAACTCAATCCATCGATATACAATTTTATTGAAAGCTTCGAATTCGATACAACGTTCATATCTACAATCTTATAAATTTCCTTAAACTTGTCGAATCCATAATCGAAAATAAGTTAAGTAGAAATTTTTACGATTTGTCATTTGGAAGAAAAACTTAACCCAAAAATAAATCAATAACATTAAATAATAAGTAGGGGAAATAGTTCGTTGCCGTTTTTGAGTGACATTGAAACAAATAATTTTCTTATTTCAACTGAACCTTAATAAACCAAATATGTGCCATTTTAATCGATGACATTTTGCCATTTTTCTGGCCGAGCCATGATTCCATCACTGTAGAACTTCTATGGTTTATAGGCGAAAAACCGAGACAACTCATTTTAGCAGGCCTCTTTCGAATTTAATGTAAAACCATTAAGATGGTTATGCGTGGACCGGAACAAATGGTAGTCCGATGGTGCAAGGTGGACGCATTAAAACTTTCCAGCCAAACTCTCAGTTTCTGCCGGGTCATCAATGATGTGTGTGGTCTAGCATTATAGTGATGGAACACAACGCCATTTCTGCCAATCAATTCCAGACGTTTTAACTGAATTGCTTGCCTTAAACGCATAAGTTGCTGACAGTAAAGATTAGAATCAATCATTTGGCCCGGTGGCAGCACTTACAATGCACGATTCCTTTCCAATCCCACCCAAACACACAGCATTACCTTTCTTGGCGTCAATCCTGGCTTTGGATACCGTTTGGGAAGCTTCATCTCGTTTCGTCCATGATATTTTTCGCACAACGTTGTCATATCTTATGTACTTTTCATCATCAGTAATCATTCGCTTTAAAAATGGCTCGATTTCGTTCCGTTTCAGCAGCATTTCGCAGATACATCCATATTTTCCGAACGAAAGCGCGCGAACCATTTATTTGCTGCTGATTTTGAAAAAGCACTTTCTCCACAAACAGCACAAATTTTTTCAAAAGCCTGAGCAGCGTTTTTACCTTTGTCGTAATAAAATTGTAAGCCAAATCGAATTTTTTCATTATTTATCTTAAAATGTTGTAACTTTTTATTCACTTCTTATCATTCAAACTGTTTTCTATGTCAAAGTGCAAGCTAAAATGTCACCTTTCAAACACACATAAGAATTGCCCGATTTGATCAATGGTTATACTGAGATATATGAATGTAAAGCCATCTATCGGGAAAAAGGCCACGAACTATTGCCCCTACCCTTTATATGTAATACAATATCTTGAATATAATCAAACGTATCGAAATTTATAGCTCTATAATAAATCAATAATTTTTATTATTTCTTATTTCATTTATTATTATTTATAATTTTATTTTTATAAAAATACGTTTTATTTATATAGCTTTCTTAAAACTTTCTTATTCTTACCTAATAGAATGAATTAAATAAGGTTAGAAAATATTTAAAAACAAAATATAAATAAAATAATTTAATTTCAGTTTAAATAAAACAATTTGCTATTTTGTATATTAACAACAACAACAACAAATTAGTGAATGTTATAAATATTTTGTTGCTAGTTACTTAATTAAAATATTTAAAATATAATTATAAAAAAAAATATTAATTTAATTTTACATATTTAACGTTTACAAATTTTAATTATTTTATTTATTTTCATGTTTTTTGAATGTTTATACAAAGTATAGAGAGAGACCGTTTAAAAGTTTAATTTTCTGTTTAATTGTTAATTAATGAATTAATTCATTTATATATTACTATAAATGTTATTTCGTATATTTATCTATTATGTTTCATTTATAATTAAATATAATTTTTATAATAATACATGTGTTAGTTTTTTTTTGTTACTTAAATGTGTTTAGGTTATTTTCCTGAATTGAAAATATTTTATGAATTGAAAATGTGCTCCTTTATTTATATATTATTATACATAATTAAAAATTATTGCTGCTAATTAAATATAATTAATTAATTAAAGTATGTTTTTAACAAATACAAAAAAAAAGTAGCTGGATTATGAACTAAATTATAAATTTTTTTAGAAAATTCTAATTAAAAACAAAGCAAAAATAGTTAAAAATTTATTATTGTTGTTTTTAGTACCAAAAATATAAAATGAGGATGTCAATATTTATTGATACAATACAAATACGAAACTAAAAATTTATTCTAAAAACTGCGTCACGTAAGTAAAAAACTCAATTAAAAATTAAAGTAATAATATATTTTAAAAAAATTCTTTATTTACTTTAATCTTCTTTTGGTTTTTCTTTTATAACAATATCATCATCTCAATAACCAACAAAACAAATTGAGTCAAATGAATTTCATGAAACCGCGATAAATGTATGAATGAGCTTTACAAAATAGTGCGGTTACATACAGTACCTAATTTCTTCTACTATCCATCTAATTGACCTTTAAACTTATTTATATCTTATGTACTTACTTTTTTTAAATTTTTAAGTAGTTGAAAAGCAGATGATCGGCTGAGAAATTCGATTATCTAGTATGCACTTTTAAAAATAATTTTTAAAAATGTAAATTTACCATAACAATATTATAATAATTTTTTATTGCAATGATTTTCTATATATAAATTAAAATCAACCGCCAACACGAATGAATATGTATCATGCATTTTGAATATTTATTTAGAAGACACATAAGCATGTAGAACACATATAATTACATAGTACAGACTCTGATAATACAGATTTTTTTCGAGCAAATTTGTTTAGAAATCCTCATGGCCTACGATGTTAAGTGAGAAAATCATTACAACAAAGCAGAACGAAATATGCAAGGTGACGCGCAGCGACTGACACGAATGGTTTATAGTATGGTTGGATTTCTTGATGAGGTCGAAGATGACTATATGGATGCCGCTTTCATGTTATAAGCGTGTTAACAAAGATCTTTCGCCGAAGTACTCTTTGTTGAAGAAACTGCTTTAACTCTTAAACCAATGATTAGAATTGCATCTATATAAAGTATATAAGTCGTTGTTCCGTATTCATCGTTTGAACAAATGAGTGTATTTCAAAAAGATTAGTGGCAGTTCGTTTATTTTCGGTGTATAAGTGACACAACGAGTGGTGACGATTGCGAAATTCGCAAGCTGATGTTAATCTTGATGCATTCCATTACAATGCTAATTATGATTACAGTTGTAGCGGTTAGAATATTGCAACCGAATATTCTAATCGGACATATCGCAAGTGTAATATCTCGTAATATCACCGCAATTAGTGGCACAACTTTAAATCGACATCCGGTTGTTTTACCTCGTGTAACTGGTAAACAATATAAAACGTGGCTAATTTGCATATCACTAATCATGTTGATTACTACAATATTCTTGATAAACAAAATGTTTGCAAAAATGAACAAACAAGCAACCAACGGGAACATTGCGACGAGAAATCGAGAAATCCAAAACAAAAACAAAAGAGTGACCCGACGAATGCAAGCAAAGCAAATCGAATTAATTTATTTTAACAAAACTAAATTTTACATCATTGAGTTCGTCTCAACCAACAAGTCATCGCAGGAACTTTAATGGAACTGCATATTTAACTTTAATTTATCAAAGGACAACTTCAAAATATCCTGAAGAGCTTTTATCAGTACGAAACCAAGCTGCCAAGAAGTTACCTAAGGGATTTCTCATTTTTGTAAGGGTTTGTGTATCTTTGTGTACACTATTGCCCTGGGGTTAAAGTTTGGGGGAGGGGAGCGCATTTTTTCTACTTTTGTGGTAGAAATATTGTTAATAAATGGCCTCTTTGTTTATTGGTTACCTTTTTTTATTTTTGTTTTAATATAATTTTTGTTTTACACTAAATAATTTGAAATCAGAAACAGATACAGACACAGCCACAGACAACGGCGTAGATATACAGACATAGACATCAGAATATCAGGCATCAAACATCAGACACAGACATAGACACAGACAAACACAAACAACGGCGAAGACACAGAGTCAGACACAGAAATCAGACATCAGACACAGATATCAGACATCTGACATCAGACACAGTCACAGATGCAGATACCCACATGTACATGATTAGGAGTAACATTGTCAATAATAGATTTTCTGATAATGGAAACAGGAAAAAGATGGATTTTGACAAAAGTGGTTTATGACTAAAATGGATTTTAGAGAAATGGATTTTGATAAAATTTATTTCGTATGTAACCCTTGCAAAATTAATAAAACCAATAGATTCGTTGGATTTTCTCTGGATTTTAGAAAAATGGACTTCGACTAAAACGGATTTTAACATAAATGGATTTTGTCAATAATAGATTTTATGATAATGGAGAGGAAAAATAAGGATTTTGTCAAAAGTAGTTTATGACTAAAATGGATTTTGTCAAAGTGGATTTTAGGGAAATGGATTTTGATAAAATGGATTTCGTGGGTAACCCATGTCAAGAAAAGAAACGATATTGCAGTTTTTGGAGTGGGAAATGCAACAAACAAGATCCAACAAGATTCAAGGTGCAGTGCACCTTGAAAATGAACAACCCATGTACTTCACAAAAACTACGTGCATGATCATTAGCACCGAAAACAATGCGCATTTTCTGAATGAGTGTTCTCAATATAATAAACATGGAACACATTCCAATTTATATTCGACTGACACATTACGAAGCAGAATGCTTTTGATTACGATTGCTATTAGCCAACGTACGTGAACCGGCATTCTTTCAAGAATCGAGAACAGTAAATGGTCAAATATGTGCCACTTCTCGTGAGCGAGTCAAGAATTAAACCTCCTTGAAAATGATGCACATTGGGGCACTTGACTCGCTGATACATTGAATACTGCAACCGTGGCAAATACGTACGTTATTTGCAGTCATACAATGTCATTGTGCTTCCCATCCTATTCAAAAGATCTTTGGGAACAATAAAAAAAATATATGATTGAAGACATGATCCTTCGTTTATGTGCAATGAATCAAAATCCAGACATTCAATTTACACCAAATCTGTTTAATGAAATATTGATTCCGATTCGAGAGATATCACACATCTTCTAAAAAACTGTAATAACACTAAAAAACAGTTTTGAAAAAAATGCATTTTGGAATTATTCATTATTTAAAGCTAATAATGAATAATCTTAGCATCATAGTACCGTCAGCAATTAAAAAAAAAATTAAAATGCATTTACCTCAAAACTGTTTTTTTTTTTTTGTGTTATGACGGTTTTTCAGAGGATATGCGATATGTTTGGCCACCGCTAACAAAGCATTTGTACGATCTGTAAACAACCATTTCAAGCAAAAGTTTTATAGTTTTACCTATTTTGAAAACCATAATATATCACGAGAAAATATTACTAGCAGCGCTGATGGTGGCCGAAAAGCGCATTCAGCACTTAAATTGCCGTTGAATATGCAAATCAATGGTGAGAGAGTGACGTGCAATATTAACAAAAAATATAGATCGGGGGTAAAGTACTACAATCATGCCAACTGATTATATTTGGCGAATTTACTGTAGCGCACAAAACATTGCAAGCACGTTATCGAATACTACAAGGTTTGAGAGGGAGTGAACAGGTCTTCAGTATGGTGCGCTCATCGAAATCATCGCCAATTTGATTTGAAAATTTCATGGTCCTAAACATTTTCAAAATGTAGGCCGCTATTTTTTCAACAGGTTCTTCTGTAAAACCACAGCAATATCGCACCACATACCGCTCAGAATTAAAAAAAAACCATCAGTGACTCAGTATACGTCCTAAATTAGCAGCCAAAAACAATGATGCCAATGCCATCAACTTCATGCAAGACGAAGTTGTCAATTATCCAACTGAATTCTTAAATTTACGTGATTTGCATAAGATAATGAACAATATCATCATGCCGCGGGCAGTGCTAGTAATTAAATAAAGTATTTAAAAATGTTTAGGACTAAGATTTAGCAAGAATTAAAAATTTTAAAAAAATTCAAAATAAAACGTTTTAACGTTAAAATTTCTTCGTAATGTTTTAAAATTTTACATTCACACGTTTAGAGAAATTCTAACGATAAAATGCTTGAAAACGAAAAATTTGGTTAAAAAAATTTTTAATTTTTAATTTCTTTCTAAATTTAAGATTTAAATAACTTAAAATACAGTAATTGTTGGGAACAGTTTAAAAGCTAATTATAATGTAAGCCTTAAAAAGAAAATATGTAATACTTATAAAATTCTAATCTCTGCTTTAAGATAGTATAACGTCAATAAGATGCAATATAAATAATTTTTTTTTTATTTCAAAATAGCTGTCACCTTTCTAGTTTGAAAAGTCCCGGGCCACCTTTAAAAAAACAAAATCTGAAGTTTCATAACAATCTGTCACACCAGCTATTGCGTTTGAGAAATGGAAAAAAAGAATTTTGTGTTCTCATTAAACATGATTTGACAAGCAAAACGGCTAAGAAACGAAAGAAATGCTTAATAATTATTATGGCATATCGTTTACAATAGTCGAATGGTAGATACAAACGTTCAAGTTTGGTCGTAAGAGCACAAATGGCGAACACCATTCAGGATGACCTCCTGGTTTCACACAAATGATTAAAAAAGTTATACGTTTGGGGAGTGATGACCTTAAATTGAAGGTGCATGAGATTGCTAAGATGCTAAACATCTCAAACAATGAGCGCGATTTGTGCGGGCATTCTCGCCCCGACCAAGAAAACTTAGAAAGAGTTAATGTTTCTCAACACAATTTGGATATGTTCAAGCATAATCGGAAGGAGTTTTTGTGCCATTTTGTATCCATTGATGAAAAGTGGATACAACACTACATACCAGAGTCCAACGAGCAATCAAAACAAATATAGGTGAACGCTGGTGAAAGAGCATCGATGCGTCCGAAAACGCAAAAACAATCACTACGCAATACCACAGTGAATTATTGGAACGATTCGATACTGGAAGCAGCACCAAATGACCACATATAGCGAAAAAAATGTTATTTTATTAACACAATGCACCGGCCCATTAACCAAATTACGCGATGAGTTGCTTCCCCAACCCCTGAATTCTCCAGATTTAACATCCTGCGATTATTATCTGTGCCCAAACTTGAAGAGATGGTACATGGCTCAGTAAGTCAACGCCGAACACTATAAAAAAGGCATGAGCTATTAGAGACTCGTTGCAATAAGTGAAAAGAAACTAGGGTTGAAAAGAAACTAGGTTGAAAAATAAATGTGAGGAGCATTTAATAATAAACAATAAATGAGGAGCAACCACATGCAAAGTGGTACAATTAAAGTCACTTTTGCTTTTATCAAGGAATTCAAATGTACTCTTCGTGTCAGTCAGCTGCGGAACATCTGGGGGAAATTGAAATGAAATTTTTCGACTTCGATTTTTCTCGATATCGAGAAAATTGGATAAGTCGGGGATTTACCGTAATAAAAAATAATTTTGACTGTGATTTTGTTATTTCGTTTTTACGTTATAGTTTGTGATTAATTAATTAAATTAAATTAACTTAATTAATTAAAAATAGTAATTAAAATAAAAAATATTTTCTTTCATTTGTGTGAACCATTTCAACAATTCATTAAAGATTGAATATGGACAGGATCGGGCTTTTACACATTTAAAAACGTTTACGCACAGATTCAAACCCTTTTGATATGAGTAAAAAAGCAACAAATAATTAACAACTTTGAAAAAATTCGAACGGTCGAATATAAAATTCGTCAACTAAACGGTCGTCGTAGTACATTCGGAAAAAATCGCTTTAATGTTTTCTTTTAGTTTCATAATAAGGCGATTTTTTCGAGAATATGGGCGTTCTTTTTTAAGGTTCATAATAGGGCGAATTTTTATGATTACGAAAAAAATCGAAATCCAAAAAATCCATAATAGCCCTCCAGTATATTGAATATATTTTCAAAGATAAAATTATGTCCATTTTTCTGTATCAACATTTAAAATTATTTTATTTCATATTGATTTAGGTACATTTTGCCACCGTGGTAATATACTGGCGTAACCTCCAAAATTCTGGCTTAGGCCGTGTCCCAAACACCGACTTATTTGCTTATACCGACTTATTCAAATAAGTCTGCTATCGAGGTGACTTATTTTGAAAGCAAAAAACTTATTTGATCATGTAAATTTAATTTAAATGTAAAATTAATATAATTAATAGATTTTAGAGATATAAAAATATTTTAGAGATATAAAAAGGATTAATAGAGGTGTAGCTTGCATAAAAAAATTGCAGCTACAATAATAAATTTTCATCGTGTTTTAATAACTCAAGACACATTTTTATGTTTTTATTTATTAAATATTCATTAAAATAAAAAATTTTTTGTGCATTTTAATTTTTTAATTTTATTATTAAATAACAAATTCCAAAAACATTTGTTGTTTGCTATATCTGGCAAAATAAGTCAGCAAAATCGTTTGGGATGACTTGACCGACTTATTCAAGATGGCGTCAAATAAGTCAATAAGTTTGAAATAAGTCGGTGTTTGGGAAAGGGCCTCATTTCATTCATTTTTCGTAGATATACCCATGTATACTTTCAGCCATAATACAACTAGTGATGAAAACACTACCGACGATTTTTTACGAGTTAAAACAGAGCTGCAGGTTGAATGTGGCTTGTGAAAGCGAATACATCTACAAATAGTTATGTACTTCGCCATAATTTTTTTGATTATTCGTAGCATCGAATAAATTTTACCCAATCGTATTTGTTAAAAGGAATGAGTACAAAGGGCCGAATGTCGAAGGGCCGAATGTCGAAAGACCGAATGTCGAAGGGCCGAATGGGTCGAAGGGCCGATTTTTTTTTTTTTGTTTTTAGAAATATAATTTTTAGAAATACAAATTTAGTTGTTTTATTGAATATTTTGTAAATTTTTTTTTTATTAAACATAAATGAATTTTTTATGGATTTTTGTATTTTACTATTTTTCATCACGTATCCATAGTCAGCGGTACATTTTAGTGAAGGAAAATTTTGTCATGCGCCACCAATAGGTATATCCCTTTTCCTCTCCGTTAACACAATTGTGTGGGTACTGTAAAAGTACCATGTGAAAAATTTTTTTTTGTATGTGTTTTGACCCAACTTACGCATTTGTGCATTCCTTTTAAAATTATTTTCGTCCGAAAAAAAAACAATATAAATATATACGCAATTGTAACCTAATTATATTCTTCACACAAGCGAAATTTTTGGCGTAAGTGTAGATGACATATACATCGCCGAAATCGGGTAAAATGAAAATGTTTTAAAAAAATTCTTTATAGGATTGTATACCTATATTTTTTAGGAGGTGCAAGCCAAAAATTTTGGAAAAATCACCACATTTTCCTGGAAAATTTTCAGTTTTTCCAAAAATATATTTTTGATTTTTTTCATCCAAAAATTAAAAATCTGCAGTTTTTATTTATCAAATCTTAATTTTAATGATAAAAATTCGAATTACACTGCCATGAAACGTGTAACAAATTACATTTTTGCGTTATTTTAAGAAATCTTTTTGATTTTCCGGAAAATTTTTCCCTTTTTTTTCAATATTTTTTTAGTTTTATTTATTTTTATTAATAATAACGAAGCACAACCTTGCAGACACAGATCAAAGAGTATTTATCGCTCTTATCGCTTCTTCTGATAGTGCCACAAATGTTAAAAAAAATCAACTTTTGTACATATAAAACTTTCTTTTAATGTAATTTTAATTCGTTGTACACCTTAAGGGATGGGGGCTGCCATTGCCCTCAAACCCCCGCTTTTCCAGAATTTATACAATTCTTCAAGTGGCAAATTTTATTTATAATTTTAAACTAAGTAAAAAAAAATAATAAAATTTTCCTAGAAAAATTGCAAAATTTTCGCGGAAAATTTACTTGTACTGTCAGAAAACTGTTAAAATACAATGTTAATATTAAAATTAAAAAAAAAAAAATACACATTTGTACTATTTTGAATAACATAATACGCATTTTGTCACCAAAAAAATAGAAAAGGTCAAAATTTTCCCAGAAAATGTGATAATTTTCTCGAAATTTTTGGCTTGCATTTTCTAAAAACGATAGATGCACAATCCTACGAAGAAAATTTTTAAAAAAAAATTCATCTTCCACCCAAATTTTTTATCAAAAACGCCATTACATACTATGATTTTAACCCACACATTTGTTGTTTAGACTTACATAGTGCCAATTTTTTTTTTTTTTTTGAAAAAGGGATATGTTAAGAAAATAAAAAAATAATTAAAATAAATAAAAAAATAAAAAAAATATATTTCTAAAACCAAAAAAAAAAATAAAAAAAAATCGGCCCTTCGACCCATTTGGCCTTTCGACACATTCGGTTTTCGACATTCGGCCGTTCGACATTCGGCCCTTCGACACATTCGGCCCTTTGATATCATAGCTGTTAAAAATGGTATTGCTGGTAATAGAAATTCACTTTCGCTTAAATACACGAGTAAAACAGTTCGACATGGTTACTTTCTAAAGAGCTGAATTCTCAGAGTTATAGAATTGTATTAGTTGTTCACGCAAAGCCATTTTTGCGTGAACAACTAATACAATTCTATAACTCTGAGAAAAGCCATCTACCTGCAGTAGTAGGTCAATTCTGGTTTTCCTATAGGAAAAGGAATTAGGAAAAATATTTACATAGCGTTTTTGTCAAAAAAATCATTTTCTGGCCTACAGAGACATCATGTTTGATCTAAAATTTTATAATATAGGAAATATTTTTTCCGTATCGAAATTGGATAGGAAAAATATTCCCAATTTAATTTTGTTTTTGAAAAAATTTACACCAACTCTTTACCATATAGTATGCCAGAAATAAATGTGTGACAAAATACTATAACTACTATGATGATACTATTTTCATAATTCCTTTTTCCTATAGGAATGCCAGAATCGACCTGCCTATTAGGTAAACCGATGACGTAACGCTATATCGACTGTTTTCAGACTCTCTTAAACGATCGAAGTAGGGGTATGTGGATTTTCATTGTAATTTGCTTTTTCTTCTGTTTTAATGTGGTCAATTTTCAACGAATTAATCAAGTACATAGTAAAATCGCGATTTAACGAACCACAATTCGGTAAAATTGAGGCGTCTATTAAATGATTACACACCCATATTACATGGGCGCGTAAGCAGTTAATAAACGCTTCTATTTTACGTTGGAGGTTTTACTTGTAGTTATTTGTGTATTAAAAACAATAGTAAAAGAGACGTTTCGACATAAAGTTACGTCATTAACAAACAAATAATGTAGTCACAGGTCAGTAGTAAAGATGGCTTTGGTCCACGATACTTCAAACATATTAAATTTGTTTTTAGTCTCCTCTGTTTTTTGGATGTTACGAGAAATCAAACTAAAGTACTTTAGACATGTTGTACCTCCGTTTTAATCGAAATTGTGTCGTAAGTCACATACGTCGTCACAAGTCCTCGACATTAGACAACTTGAAAAATGATACGACAAAATAAAAAATTGTTCGATGATATTCCGGTAAACTGTGGAGTGTATAATAAAAAAATCGAATTAATGAAAGCTTCTTTACAAAATTTTTAAACAAAATAAGTATAGTGCAATTGTATGAAAAATGGGAATATAACTTTCGAAATGCCATTTCATTGAATGGGCAGGAAAATATTGATGAAACGATTAATTTATATCTAGTACTGAATAAGTTATGTAATTGATTCGATGTAATTTAAAATGAATGTTTTGCTTAGTTACAAAATCGCAATTGTGTATAACGCCATAATTTTTAAATCGCAATTTTATATATTTAACGTGTAATCGCGATTGGAGCACTAATTTCTGTCAACAATGAAAAAATGTCCATTTCAATTGCTCTGAAGGAGGGATTGATTCGGTGACGTATGTGGTTATAATTATTCGTGCATTCACGAATTGGGCGATATGGTGAACGTTGGAACCACATAGATTTTATGTTACATGATAATCGATTGCTTTTATTCATATAAATGCCACCTAGAAACGACTTGTAAAAGATTTTTAACACATTCAATAATCCGTAAATCTGTGCTAACGTGGATTACGATGTACTGCCTGGGTTTGTTATATTACCTAGCAAAAGATGTCAAGTATTAAACCATTGTGAAAAACACGGCCACGAAAAATATCTAGATAATTTATATCATTTTAGTCGGCACGTCGAATATTACTTTGTACACCTAGTACGTACATATAAAACATTAATCGTTTAAAAATCCCAAAAATTAGGCATTAAATAGTTAATAATTTGCTGAAGACATATACAAATACTTAAACTTAGCTTAGCAGTTTTTTTCACATTTTCACATATTAAGCGAACCGGAAACAAAATAATACAAAATATATTATATTGATCGCCCTTTCGTTCCACTGCATGAGTTATTTAAATATAAATAATGTGCAAACTTATAAAAATAAAAATAATTATTATATATTTGTTATGTACATGTATTTCACAACCAATTTACCGACTAGGAATAATTTCAGTATATAGTCAGACGGCATGACGCCATCATTTTTTACAATTACGGATTACTATAATACCTCGTTCGATTTTGATTGATTGATTGATTGGAATGTGCGACCAAACCTAAGTAAGATTCCCGGTTGACGCCGGGCCCATCCGCACACTCTTTTACATATAACAAGATGGAGGGATAGGAAAGGTTTGTTAATTATTATGGAAATTGACCCGGTTTCAGACACCTAAGTAGTCAATAGTTAGTAAATTGTTAGTTGTAATGTAATATAAGACGGTTAGCACAAGACAACACAATTATTTTTGGTTTTTTTTTTAAATTATAATAACATATAATTAAAATGTATAATTAATTAAGTTGCAGTTACTTTCCTGAAATAAAATATCATTATTAAGATTTAAATTAACTTGAATAAAATAAATATAATGTTACGATTAGTATTAACTAAATTAATTTGGTCCTCATAAAACAAGTTAAATCAAAATAAATTAAAATAAATCAAAACCAGAAATCACCAAATATTATAGTACTCGTATCAAAACAGGAAACGAACGCACGACCTTCTTTCTATCTTCAACTGAAAGACTCTTTGTGAATCTGTTGATTTAATGGATTTATTTATAGAAAGTAGTTAAATAAAAAATTAATTAAATTAATTATATAATGTGAAGGTCACTTGTCCTTGCCATCCCTAATATAATACAAATATGTTTATTTATAAAAATAAAAAATGACTAAATGAAATCTAGTTTCAAAAACAGCTAATATGAAATAAAACCCCAATACCATAGTTTTAAAACCCCAATACCTAAACAAATTAAACAACTTTAGGTTCCTTGATAACCAAATAATCCAATCGTATTAATCATAAAAATATAAGTATAAATCATAAAAATAACAACCATCGAGAATTATTTATCCAACCTAGAACAAGCTAATCAAAACCTTCACCAATTTACAGTCTCCCAAACCAACCTCTCCATGACAGTCTCCCGAAACAACCTAGAAAATAATTTAATTAAAGAAAGTCATGATCCCTGAAAAACTATCAAAATACAGCAATATTTAACTGCATTTCAAATTTACTCTGTAGCTTCCAAGATATCTGCAATTTCAAAAGGTAAATATCCGCTGAAATATCAAATTTATTAGAAACCCGATAGACAATATAATTCCTACCTTGTCTGCTTTTCTGACTTTTGAATTAAATTTTATTTTTAATTAGAAAGTATTACGACTTCAACGACCTTCTGTAATCAAAAATCTTCATTAGAAAAATCTAAATAAATTAGCTTAATCAGGAACTGCATTGAATACTAGTATTAATAATAAACACCTAATAAACACCTAACACCATATAATATTTTAATACTCAAATGCTGAATAATTGGATGAAGGAATATTAGTAAAATTCTAGTAATCTCTGAAATCACATTGTGAAAAGAGTTATTTTTATAAATAGTCATAGTAAAATGTTCAGAAAAAATATTTTATGTTTATCCAGTACTCGACTCCCCCTCTTGAACAAAAAACCAAACACACTGCAACACACAAAGTTGTTTCCGAAACAACCCCAATAGACGATTCGAATCCTCTCTGCGTCAAAACTCTACCAATAACCAAGTGATCTCCCACTAACATCACTAATCAACAAAACACCCATTTTCACAAAGCATTGACGAATCCATGACAGATTATAAAAGTATCGTGACAATCCTACAGCTCAAAAACCCCAGCGTACGACCGACCATCCTAAAATTTCAATAAAATGACTCATCTCTCGCGAAACTGACGACAAACTTCTCCAACAACATCTATAATATTAAGCAAAGAGACCAATCTGCACACACAAATCCAAACCTCAGGCAAGGAGGGCTCCATGCAAAACTGCAAATTTGCCTCCTTATACCAACAATTGATAATCACATCAACTCCCAAACAAAACAGATTAAATTAGCCCAAAATAGCTTACAAATACAGGTCACGACAGCATATTATTGTATATGAATATAACCCTCTGTAAGTTGAGAAACACAATGTTCCATAAACAACCGTGTTTTGATCCACAGGCACCGACCAACCACTCCTCAAGAACGAAACCCATTCAAAGCAAAGCACTCTACCACAAATATTAAAGAAAATTTATTGCAAACAATTCCACAATATCATCGCCGCCTCTGTGTAAACTGATCACACAACTGAAATCAATGAAAATGCAAAAAAAACAAGGAAAACAACAACTAAAATCTATGATTTGATCGTTTGTTTTTGTTTATTTTCATATAGAAAAACATTTACACACACAAGCACAAAAAGTAAATAGCTATGCATATAACAAATATATAATAATTACGAATGACATAAATAAAAGGAAATGAAAACAAAAACTTCCCTGATCTTGTAAATTGTTTCTTAGCAACCAAACCAATACATACATACATACCCAACGGCTAACGAAGGCAAAGCTAAAAGCATATAATTAGCTATATATACATCGTTAAACCACGTTTTCGGTGGTTATTGAAATGTATATCCCGCTATTTACCTCCAATACTAATCTACATGCAAAATATGTATACAATGTACGAGTTATATCAAACAAAAGGTAGAATTCAAAATTACCAGCAAATATAAAACGAAAAATAATCGTAGCAAAACAACAACAGAAATTGTTAAGCGAGTGTAACAAAAACAGAACAACGGAATTAAAAATCCCTTTCTCGCGCAAACAATACTCGAATGACCCACTAGATGAGAATACTAGTACTCTACACCTTTATGGGTTATAAAATACAGTTAAAATTTTTATATACTTAAAATAAATTTGGAAAAAGTATGTATTAATAATTAAAATATGTGTTAATGAATAAATGAATAACACTTATCTTATTTATGCATCTCTTGGAATCAAAAAAGTCATACATATTGGAGGTTTACATACAACGCGTATGATGCATTCAAGCAACGGTATCAAAATATGTACATATAAGTGAAACTTCTTACGTATACATATTCTATACCAATACAAGCAGTCAAGCACACCATACACAAATTTATATAAATATACAATATGTAAAACTTTTCACTTTACTGATCAATTCACACAAATTATTATTATAACATTATTATTATTATTATTTGTTTCACACATATATAATTATTAGTTATTTATAAGTTATCTATAACACATTTAAATTAAATTATTTATTTATTTCGAGGAGAGACAAAAACACGTCTTTCCTCGACGACGATCAATTGCCGACCACTATAATACCTCGTTCGATTGCAATAAAATTATTATTATTACGAATTGTACATGGTGTATATTTTTGAAATCCTTAAATACATTTGCAATATACAGGTTATAATTTACAGGTTATATTTTATAACATACGAATGTTGTTGTTTTACCTCTACATACTGTACAGACTTACCAATGTAAAATCAATCTTATTACTCAGCAATAAATCCTTTAGTTTTGGAAATATAGCACGTGGCCTTCTCAAAATACAATACGAACTGTGAAACTACTACTAATAGTTGTTTTATTTTATAAATCACCAGATAAGTCACATGAACATGTCTAATGTGTGCCTTTTTTCATGAAAATTTTTTTTATATTGGTTGTCATACACGCAGCATGCCTCGAAAATAATTTTGTGTAACTGTACAATATAGGATGAATGATATGATATGTATGATAATTTGCTAACATGCACTCAGGCGTCCTTCAATTCGAATCGAAACAAAATTATAGTAAATTCAAAAGACGGAAGGGAAATCATATACGGATGGATCCACATATTTGTTTACTTTTGAGGCAAAAATTTGTCCTGAAGCATTGTTGCGTGAAAAGGTTTATGGTGCACTGATAGAAATCACGATCTTTATCTTATCTAATTGGTTATCATTGAAAACGGGTTTAAACGTGTTTTGTGCACTAGGACTAGAGCTAAAGAAGACCGCATCCTCGAACAAAAATAAAAAAAATTCAAACTAAATTTTACTTCATTGTAATTCATACTTTCTTTTATATAGCAAAATGTATCATGAAAAATATAAACATCAAGACTTTTGTAAATTTACCATTCGCTAAATCGCCGAGATAAAACAAAGTGGTTTTTAAAAAATGTCTGTGCGTATGACTCTCCGCGCGAACTAAATGTCTGTTGGTAGTGTTGGTTCTCTACGGCCCAGGCAGATTGACAAATCGGAATGAAGCTTCATACATAAGCTTTTCTCATATATTGGGAGATTCCAATTGTTTTTGGTTGAAATTGAACCACCGGAAGTTACAGGAGACTTTTGGCTTCTGCAAATATTTTGAAAAGTAAACATTTACGAGAAAAATGATTTTGAACTAAAAGAATCTACATTGAATGTTTAACAATACCGGTCCGGATTATTTTTCCAAAATTTAAGCGGAAATGATGCTTTCTGACAAAAATCTGACCCTGTGCAGCCCAGACGGATTAATTGATTGATTGGGATTAAACTTCATACTTTGGCCGAAATTGGTAAACCAGAAGTGACAGCTTCCATGGGAACTTTTTCGTTATTTAAAAATATTTTGGAAAGTTTATCATTTACGACAAAAACGATTATGAACTCAGATCGTTTTCCCAAAATTGTACTGCCCAGTTGAATTGAACCATGTACTGCCCAGTTGAATTGATTAAACGGGATGAAACCTCCCACTTAAGCTTTTTCCACAAATTTCTATATTCCTGTGCATTTTGGTTGAAGTCGGCCAACCGGAAGTAACAGCTTCCATACGAGAATTTTCGTATTATGCAAATATTTTAAAAAGTATGTCATTTAACGCCTATGTTTATTAGAAGATTCTAAATTAAATGTTAACCAATATCAATTCGAATCAATTTTCTAAAACTTTACCGGAAATGACGAGTTTTTGCGAGAAATAGTTTTTTTCTTTAGTAATTATGAAAAATTTTGAGCTCGATTGTGTGTGATATGTCGTGTAGACTAACTGTATTTGGTTCCCTACAGCCCCATCAGACGAATCGACTGAACACGGTGCAACTTGATACTTAAACTTTTCCACAAATTAGATGATCAGTGATTTTTGGCCTAAATCGATCCACCGGAAGTGACAGCTCCGGTGGACCGATCGAAGCTTTTCGGTTTTTGCAAATACATATTTTGAAAAGTATATGGCATTTACGAAATAACGATTAAAACAAAAAGATTGTAGATTCAAAAGTTTCAAACAAAATGTATTCCGATTGTTTTGCTAAATTTACGGTAAAAATGACAGCATTGAACAAAAAAACAAATTTCATCAAAACTCAGCATCTCTACGGTTCAGTCGAATTGACTTTTCGGAATCAAACTTCATATACTAAACATCATACTACGTGCTCAACATCTGTATACAGGAAGTGGCGCTTCCGTAGAAGCTTTTTAAATTTTTGCAGTGAAGAGAATTTTTATCAAAAACCCGGTACGTTTTAGAAACTAAGTACGGTGTATTCGAGATCTATGTAAATTATACATTTATATTTTTTTTACAAAATTCGTAAAGCAAACGAGATTGTTTGTAACTACAAGTATTTATTTCACTACTTTCATTAGTTCGGCACTACTGAAAATTCATTTCCAACTCGCCTTTTGAGTGATAAATTTTCGCATTTCTCTGAAAATATTTTAGGTTTGTTTATTGTTCAAATATTAAAAATACGCAAAAAAAATTCTTGACTGATAGTTTTCAAATGATTTTTCAATCGGCCAGTCAGTGCGCTTTGTTTAAAAATTGCGTACAATTTATTTACTCAACGTGTAATGTAGAATTTTTTTTTCGATATATGTAAGGCGGGCGTCGCCTAAATGGTTTAACCTTTTTAAAACATAATTGAATCTTTTTAAAACATTTTCTACTACTTCCATGGAATATTTTGAGATAAGTATGGATGAGTACGCGTAATGGTGAAAATTGAGTACATAAATCCTTTATGTATCGGGATTCGGGATAGATAATTAGCCATACCAATGAATCTTTGCAGGTCCTGCTTCTTTGAAGGTGATTGCATATTTTTGATTGTTAGTATTGTGGATTGGTTGGTTTCAAACCATCACTACAAATACGTGTCCAAAAAACTTAACCGAAGATTGACCTAAATTAAGTTTCAAATTGTTAAGATTGACATTGCTCTGCTTGAACGAAGTTACTACTTTTCGAAGTTTTCTATTATGATCGAACAACGCTTCTTTCGTTGTATAGCGCGCACTTCTACACCAAAAGGATCAAGTACGACTTGATAAAAAATTTAATTGGGAAAATTTCAGGTGCTGATATTATTCCAAATGGCATTCTTAAGCATTCGTATATTCCGAAAGGCGTCGAAAAGCAAGTTACGTTGCTACATGTCTCTGTTAGTTTCACTTGTCAAATCCCTTTCTTTGCATCGGAGGTGGAAAATGCTTTCGCTTTGCCTTACTCTGGTAGGACTTCGCCTAAGGTTGTGAACTGATTATCTCGTAACTTTAAAGCTTCGCTCAGCGGTATAAGATTGGTACTATACCAGGTATTGTACCATGTTTTTGACAGCTTTACATCGATTTGTTACCGATAGTGTTGGAAAATTATTAGCCTCAGAACTGTGTTATCAGTTTTAGATCTGAATATGCATTTGAAGACAACAATGGCTGATGGCTGTGCTTTATAATTTGGAATATAATAGATACTTTGCGGCTTCCGAATCGGCATGGAATATGCACCGCTTCAATTGATGGTATAGGATTTCCATAGAAGTCAACTAATCCTTATTGGGTTAGAAGTATCTCTGGATTGGGGTGATTCATATCCGAATAATGATGCCAGCCCATTAGACATGCATTAGATCCTGTGTCTAACATTCTTTCAACATATTTCCAGATAGAGTTGAATTTCAACCGAAGCATTACCGTATGTCTTAATTTCATATACATATTTGTACAGCGTCGTCATCGGAACAGGATTTTCTTTGATTCAATGACTTCCGATTTCTTATTAGGTTCGTTATTTGTACGTCTACAGCATGATTCAAAGTGGTGCTCGTATTTACAAATATTACATATATGACCCAGAGCCGGACAACATTATTTTCAAACATATGTTTTATACGACAAAGCCGAAATTTTTTCAAACTCTTGTGTAGCACTTTCTTTTTGTGTTTGATATTTTATTCAGAGCCACACTATTCTGAATATTCGTGTCAATTCCCATATGTATGACTCTGCTTTGTATAGCTACGGTGATTCTGCAAGTATCAATGGCGTATTTCAAAGTTAAATTACTCTTTTCCGTTAAACTTTTCTTGACAGAACAGATATTTCTAATGCCGACAACAATTCAATCTCTGCAACTCATCTGCCACATTAACTGGATAAGCACACAATTTAATGAGTCTATCGTATATAACTTAGAATTAGAATAGAATTAGAATTCGTTAGAATTTGCAACCAAATACGTTTGTGTTGCTGACAAAGCCATGATATCTGATCTTTCGTCCACGTCGGTCAAACCAAACTCCATATGTTTTTATCTGGCATTTACTCCATCCTAATCATAACGCTGGTATGTCGTGATTATTTGTCGATGCTGGCCAGAGAGACTCTTACCGGTGGCTATGGTAAAGTTGTTCCAGCTTGACTTGAATAACTGGAAATTTTCTTGAATACAGTATAATGGTCGGGAATTACTGTTTCTGTGTCCTTGGACTCGACGGTCATCTTTTGTAAAATCTCCGACTGCAATGAACTACGTCAAATGTTTTTCATTTTTTACGTTTTAGGGGTATATCCTCCATCCGGTCGCAAGTTAATTATTTGCAACCAGAAATATGGTTACTAGATTTATTTTGCCATGCCAATTCTTACATCTTTTTAAAGATATACATACATAAAAAGAAATACATAAAAAGACTGCGACCTCAGAAAATGCGTAGCAGTCTTTTCGTAGATCTCTACTTTACAATCGCAAAACAAATTTAATTTTAAAAAAAATGTGTCAATTGGCATGGCAAAATAAATCTAGTAACCATATTTATGGTCGCAAATAATTAACTTGCGACCGGATAGAGGATATACCCCTTAATCTCACTTTTTTTACGTTGTGTAAAATTTATGTTTTAATTTCTTTTTTTTTTAATTGTTGTGGATTATTTTAATTGAAAATATGATATTCAATTAGCCACATTCGACGCCATGTTTTGGTTTAATCAAATAAACTAGCGGGTTGACGTGTACACTCTGTTGTCGTATGTGTAGTACAGCCTACTCAACAAGTGTATATCACAATACAGTGTATACAACAAGTATCTACAAACCTCAGTAATTGAATATTTAAATATCTATTTTTCAACCAAAAAAAAGGCTCAATTTAAGTGCAAAGCACACAAATATGTGAGTAAAAAATCATAGTATGTAATGGCGTTTTTGATAAAAAATTTAGCTTGATATGAAGTACAACCAACACAATTGTGTGTATAGATATAGTGTTTTTTTTTTGGAGGAAAATAAGTTTGAAAGGAATGCACAAATCTGTAGGTTGGTTGAAAACACATACAAAAATAAATTTTTGACATGGTACTTTTGCCGTGCCCACATAATTGTGTTAGCGGGCACCAAAAGGGATATAATACATATTGCAGGGTTTTATTATTGATACCTTGCTGTTTTTCATATACCATCGCAGGTACTCATACGCACTAATGGTTTTTGAAAAATTGCTCATTTGCTGTAAGATTGACATAACCCAGAATTTTTGATTTTTCAGTAGAGCGATTTGAAAATATCACTCAAAATTACAGGTAACCCTCCAAGAACACGGTATTTGAAGAACACAATTTTCGAAGAAAATGGATACCCATTTTCTCAAATTGCACGGTTTCAAACAAATCGATTTTCGTTATTCTCTTTTATTTCGTTTTTTGATATACATAACAAAAAAAACGTAACGCTTTTTTCTTTTCTTTTTTGTACTCTCGAAAAACACGGTTTTAAAGAACACGGAACGGATTAATCGTGTTCTTGGAGGGTTTCCTATATTTGTAAAATCGGCGCTTTTCAAAAGTAAATATGTTAGGGCCTTTTCTAACAATTAAGTACACTGTTAAAATATTTCTTATAAGAATTTTGAGTGAAATTAAAAAAAACTCATGAAAACAAAAATTAGTTTTTTCCTTATGATAATTAAGAGAACCACACCATCTACGATTCCAGTAACTATCTCGTTCCGTTAATGCTGCATTCCTATTTAAATATTTGTAGCAAAATAAGATTAAATTAATCAATTAAAAAGACACAAAAAAAATCTCTGTAATATACAGGGACTAGACAATATATCTCCAGCAAAAGAAGCGTGAAGATTTTGAGGTCAGGCATCGAAAAATCAGCTTTCGAGTGGAAAAAGGAAATTCTAGAGTTTTGCTAATGCCAGGAATCTCGCTAATGATTTCCACACAAGAAGCACAGCGTTCAAAGACGGGAATAGAGAGAGAACAAACCTGGCTATTGTTCTATCAGTAAGGCAAACCAACTTCCAAAATTTACTAAATCGCAATGGCGAAGTGACCCGCGTTAAAAAGCTTGCTTCACCATAAGAAGAGGCCTTTGTCGAATTACCCAAAAGATTACATTCGCAAGCACTAATCTTGCATCAAATCTATACGATCTCATGTTAACCAAGAAAAGCTGCCGGATAATTGGACGACTCACTGAAAACATAATTTGTGACTATCAGCATGGTTTACGGCCCAACCGATCAACCACTGACCAGTGCTTAACCATGAAAACGATTTTGAAAAAAAAATTGGGGAGTACAATATACTGGTATAATATACTGTATAAATTAACATTGTCTGGATCTGTTTATCTGATTTGATAATTGGATGAGCCCGTTGCCAGGTACCAATTCTAACGCGTGCTAAAGTGGCCATCGACAACTAGCTAAAGGGCTTCGTAGAGGAAGACCCCGATTGCGTTGGTGTAACGACACGACGTTGCACTAGACTACTATACTGCGTATAAGAAAGTCGAAACTAGAAGGCGAGAACAACGGACCGAAATAGATAGAAGCCCACAGTGCAGGAGGCACATTTCACTCACGAGATGTGAAAACTAGAGAGAGGGCTTAACTTTCAACGGAATCGAATTCTTCAGAAAATCCGTTCTATATTGTTAGAAGAGTAGCATTTTTGTGCAAAACTGGTGATGTTCTGTTATTGGCCGATTAAATGTTACCACAAAACAAAGTCTATGAATGAGTTTTACTCCAAAAAATCCTGCGCTGTCAATTGGTTTTCAAAGTCAGCAATGTCATTTAAAAGGTTTAGTATATATAGGTGTCATCCGTATATAACAAAATTTAGTAAGAAACTTTTCGATGTCTTGTTATTCGCCATTAAAAGCATACCACTCAGATCCCATGAGTGCACTGAATAAATTCTACTCCAAAATTCCAATTCCATTACACATTTTATTAAGTTATTAAGTTAAGATTACACATTTTATTAAGTGAAGTTCGTAGGTGACATCAGTATATAATGAAATTTTGGTCCAAACTCTACGATGTCCTATTATTGGTCATTCAACGTGCGCAACTCAATTAACTCCATGAACGAGTTTTACTCAAAAAAAAATCTACCACGACACCAAACTTATTTTATTTGAAAGGTTATACATCATCCGATAATAGCAGCGTTTTGGTACAAACTCTACAAATAACATGGCCACTAAAAATATTCCACTCAGACGCCATGAGTGAACTGAACAAATTCTACTCAAAAATCTTCCAACGTCCATGCATTTTGGAGTATATAATGTAATTTTGGTACAAACTCTCCGATGGTCATTCAACGTGCGCCACTCAATTAATTCCATGAATGAGTTTTACTCATGAAAATCTATCGCGACCTACATCCGATTCGTTTGGAAACAAAACCAATTTTATTTGAAAGGTTAAGCCTATATCAATCATCCGATAACAGTGGCATTTTGGTACAAACACTGGGATGGAACAAACCCTGCAAAAATGTTCTACTCAAAAATCTAAGGTAAGATTAAGGTACCAATCCGTTTGGTATAAACTTTACGGTGGTCTGTTATTGGAACTTTAAAATGTGTCACCTATTTTTTTTTTAAATAAACGAGTTTTATTTAAACATAAATCTGCCAATGGAAAATTTAATTGTTTGATCAAAATTATTATTTACATCTCCAAATATTTTTAGAAAAATTGAATTTTATAATCTAACACTCAACATATAAATCGGAATCCAATATGAGTTGTCCTTGAAAAAGCGAGTGAACTGAATATCATTTAGTCCAGGGCATTTAGATCAAAATCGACTGGAATAGCGGAAATTTTTAGGAACAGCAGATATCGAGATGCGGTTTTCTACATTGTGTTCAGGAAGGTCCCACGAAAAAAGTCTATATCGTCGGGTTTTAGCCATTTTTTGAAAAATGCCTTCTTGGCCGGAAAATGCATTTTCCAATTGCATCATTACTTGCACCATTATAGGAACGACTGGAAACTCGGAAAAATCATTTTCGGGGCTGCCGAATTCAATTCTAGCATTAGATTTCCCCGGGGCACCTAGGGGTGGCTCTGTGGGGTTGTCTGGGGGTGATTAGGGGTAAATGGCAGCGTCCATGAAAATCACTCCAAAATCGTTACTCGGGGGTTTTTGGGGATGCCGAATTCAATTATGGCATTAGACTTCCCCGGGGGCGCTTGGGGTGGCTCTGTGGGAAATGGTAAAGGAGAAAGTGAAAAATCATAAATTATGAAAATAATACTTTATTCAAATAACAAATAGGAGTTTTTATTAATGTTAAGGAGTTTTTATTAATTATACAATTGCAAAACCCAAAGTAAAATATATAATAAAATTCGTGAATGCGAAAAGTTAGTTGTTAAAATAGAATATAGATGGAAATGTGAAAGAACAAAATTTCGTACGCTATGCAGTAATTCGCTAGTAGTACAACTACATGGTATGTTCTATATATATAGACAATATTCCAATGTAATAATACAACATCAGTCGTCGTGACCTGATGAGAAGACTGATTTTTTCAAATCAATAGTCTCATTTGTTCGAAACTGATTGTTGTGATTCTTACACATTAGCCATCTATAAGTCAAAAATTCAAAAGTTGAATTATTCATTATAAACTTAAATTTTTAACTTAAATACTAAACATCTTGTTCAAACTCTTCTTCTTCTTCTTCTCCTTCTTCTTCTTCTTCCTCGTCACTATTCTCGCCCCGTTGGAAGTGCCTTTTTGGTTTGAGCAATTGCCATCGCAATGCTTGTATGCAAGTGAGCACTCCAACCCACTTCGGCGGCACCCGCACGTTGTGCCACAGTCGGTTTCACAAGAACAAGAAATTTTGCTTAAAATTTCTTCGGGACCGGCTTCCTGGGTCATGGGTGACAGGCTGAGCTCTCCATCCACCAATTCTCACCCCATTCCAACGGATCTAAGGTCTCGTCTTGACCTTGTGAATCATACCAAGCCTGTACTTCGAAATAGACACGCTTGATATGCTCGGTTAACGTATTGGCAGTCGGGATTATGCTGAGGGACCCCCGAGCGCCCCCGGGAAAATCTAATGCCAGAATTGAATTCGTCATCCCAGAAAACTCACGAGTAACGAGTTTGGAGCGCTTCCCATGAACTATGCAATCCCCCCCTCCAGAAAGACCCCCCGGATACCCCCGCAGAGCCGCCCAGGGGAAGTCTAATGCCAGAATTGAATTTGGCATCCCCGAAAACCCCCGACTAACGATTTTCGAGTGATTTTCATGGACGCTGCCATTTCCTCTCCAATCACCATCAGACAACCCCACAGAGCCACCCCCCATTTTTCAAAAAATGGCTAAACCAGACGAGATAGACTTTTTATTGGGACCTTCCTGAACACAATGCAGAAAACCGCATCTCGATATCTGCTGTCGCTAAAAATTTCCGCTATTTTTCCTAACTTCCCTGGACTAATTAGAAAGAGACGAAATGAATTTTTAATTTATTTCTTATTTGAAAAAACATGGCGAGGGTTCGTCTCTTTCTAATATCGTAGAGCTGTCTCGTTCAACAATGTGTTTAACAGTGTAAAAAGTGGCACATGCATATTGCTGTTATTTTTTTGTTAGAAACTTCACACTCATATAAAAATACATTGTGATTAGTAAAATATTTTTTTTCTATTCCTAAATCCTCAATCGGATCTTAATTTGTATAATTCTTTAATATTTTACAAATTTTCTTAGGTTAGATTGTAATATTTTAAAGGTTAATTTCTTTTGCGAATTAAGTGATTTTTTATAAGGAATTTTACCTAATCTGCCAGAAATAACTACATAAGAGAGTTTGTTTTGATACAAAATAATAAAAATATGAATTATTGGGATTCGTTTGATTCTAATATCCTAGAAATGAGTGAATTTTGCGTTGTGTCCCTGTTGATAAACAGGTAATGATTTAACAGAAATAAAAACAACTAGTGCTTATCAGTAGTAAAACAAAATTGTGCGTTTTCTTTTGTCTAAATCGATCAACGAGCTTTAATGATAGAATTGATATTCTTAAATTAGGAATTAATCAATATAGTTAAAATACGAAGCTTTCACGCAGTTTTTTTATTTAGATAAATTATTTTTAGGCACAAATACATACACAAATACTCGTATATTAAATTTTTGCTTCTTCTAGATATTTAGAATGTATATTTAGCATATTTGAACTATGTACTATACTATCTACTATTATTTCTACTTTGTACACCTAATGTATTTCTAAATCCTAAAATTCAATTCCGAAACAAACTATATAGAAAAAAAAAACTAAACTTTGGCAAACAATCAGAAGTAGAAACCATTAAATCCAGCTACTTTTTAAATATTTGTTTAAATTTTTGGATTATGTAGATAAAAATAGTTTCTTTTGTAAAATAAAATTTAAAATATAAAATTTATTAACAAAATATTAGTTTAAATTATTAAATTAAATATTAGAAGTTTTTTTTATATAATCTATATAACTATTTGTAGACCGATAGATAAATATATATTTAAACGATTTATTTTCTTCTTGTTCTATTACATTATCACGAACTATAGGGAAATGCAGCAAATTCATCTGAAACATCGATGGCAACACAACCTGGTGGTTCGGTGACATCGAGGGCCGCATCGGAAAGTAGATCAGGGCCACCCGGATCAAGTAGTGGTGCAACAACAAGTACACATACACATGCAGGTACACATACTGGAGCAAAATTTCGACACGGTTTGCTACAGCTTATGATACACACAATCGATCCTTTGCATGATGGTGAGTTTGTTCTAGTTCAATCATTATTATACATTTTTTATGTTTGTCGTTTATTTATTAATTTATGTTCCTCTCGTTATGTTTATTATTGTTTTATGTATATAACGTAAAATTAAAAAACAATATAAATTTAATTAAAACCAATCAGTGACCATATTCAATTAATTCATAATTTCAATGTATATCCTTATTTTTTTCTGTTACAAACAAAAACAATATAACTACATAAAACTATAATACGTATATTTTATTATTTTAGTTAGTTAGTTAGTTAACAAACAAACAAGAACAACAATAATCCTAATCAATCGCTATTGAAGCTAAACTATAAAATTAGTATAAAATCAAATTTATTTTAATAATAGGAATAAAGCACGTAATATTGTAAATTATTTTCAGACTGTATTATACATTTTTGGTTTTGAGTTTGTATTTTTACATCAAAATCATCAGCTCAGTAAATATTATGCGCGCAATATTCAGATACCATCTGCATAAATCATACATACGCCACCATAAAATTTAACTAGAGATAGAGAGCTTTTTTAAATTAATTTATGCTGGCAATATTCATTTAATTAATTGCAACATATATCTATTATAACATACAATACAGAATAAGAACTTGTGACAATTAATCTAAGATACAACGCTCGACAATCGACATTTTATCTGAATATTTATGTTTCCTCTTCTTTAATACATTTAAACTTGTTCTGAAGCTCGTGAAAATTTTATTATTCTCAACTAAACATCAATATAGAATCACGAAATTATGACAGCTTCGAAAGTGTCAATCTGTTATTATCCTTCCACCATATTATCAAGGGGATCTCGACAACACAACCGACCAAATGGCACTGTGGTTAAAGCTTTGGCGTTTGGATCGGGAAGTACCGGGTTCGAATCCCGAAAGGGGCAGGATGCAAAGCGAAATTTCATCAACAGATTACTATTTGTGGTGAAACGTAACACATCTACGACCCCCTATCGGTGTGCAAAACCCATGGGCCGACCCATGTTCCATGCCAGTATAGGCTGGCATGGTGCTTGCAATGTGCAGATGGTCTTAAATCGGTCCTATAGTGGTTCTAAGAGCAGGGTGAGCCTTGAGCTCCAAAACAGATCGCATAGTCTTCAATAAAAAAAAAAAAAAAATCTCGACAACAGAAAATTCAAACAGCGCAGCGCTACTATAGTCTGAAAAATAAATTAACAAAATTTGATTGCTAATTGTTTTTCCCCATTCCTTATTCACAGAGAAAGCCAAAAGAGGTTACAACAGTCATCGAAAATACAATTTCTTCGAACACCGAAAAAACCTCAAAGTAACAGTTATTATTCCCGACCCTTTTGAGGTTATGATAATCAGTTTTCACTTCGGATTTATGATGGATCGTCTATTGAATCCTAGCCATCTCCCAAATCTGGTGGATGAGGCATACTGCCGTGGAGGGGGAGCGGTCGGTTGTAGGTGTTTCCATTTTATTCCATTTTTGCGTATTCTTCTTTACGTAAGGATGCGGTCACCCATCCGCATCGATGCGGTAATGATGTTGTTTAAATCGCAACGAAATATTGGACAACAAATTAGACAAGTTTTGTGAATTTGATATCAAAAATAGAACGCTTCATTCCACCTGTGAAAGTAAGTTAAACGATATTTAATGGGATTTTGCAGAATGGAAAATATTGAATATATCTAATCGCCACATCAATAGTGGTTTATCTTCTACATCTTCACTACAAAACAGTAGCACAATGTTACCATCATCACCTGCTATATCTACTGATACTGTAGAAAATCATCGTAATGTTATACATGAACTTCAACCTTTCTTACTTAAAGCAGCTCTAATAAGTACCAAAACACATTTTGGTTTCAAGGCTCGCAGGAATGATAGTTCTACGTAGATCAAACCTATAGCCGTATACATTCTCAATTTGGTACTGCGTAAGGTAGGACGTTAAAAGCGAACCGCGAAAAAGTTTTCATTCGAAAAAACCAACACGCAGTGCCAAAAAACTAAGCACATTATCGCTTTAATACCAAAATGTAAGGAGCTCTGCACTAAATCTATCTCGTGAGGTGTTTCGAAAATCCTAAACACTTCCCTTTGATGTTCTGTTTTAACGGAAACTGATTTAAATGGCGTGAAAATTGACAATAAAAGAAACAAGCGAAAAGTCATTTTCATTTTATCTGCCTACCTGCGTTCGCGTAGTACGACACACATTCAGAGAATTGCATACATTATTTATAGTCTAACTCAACTACCCACGGAAGTCTTATTTACGGATAATATATGTTGAACTCCGGTTTATTCCAATTAAGTAATATGAAGAACAGCTCGAACAAGAAATTCGATCTGCCATTTTTATTTGATGCTAATAATTGTACTGCAAGAGGAAGTAAACTTATCCTTACAAATATTGATTCTTACAATCCCCTATGTCAATCACTTTTTGCTACCAGAATGGCAACGCTCGCTTGAAATCAGATATATTGTACCGTTTCAACTTCGCAGTACCTTACATTACCCAGAAAAACAATTTGTAACTGCCACCATGGTACAGTAGCAAACTACGGATTCTTTGATATCTCCGAGAGTAACGATGACAAAAATTTACTTAGTCCGAAGATGACTATTTTAATTACTCGATGGCATGAATTCAGCAGATTGACCAACTATAACTTTTCGATGATTGTAAACTTGTTGCAAGTAGATCTCATGGCGAACTCAAAACGTTTTTGGTAATTTGTTAACCTAAAGAAGAAATCAGATGGATATCCGTCAACTTTAAAATATAAGGTACGTTTAGCGGCCTAAAAAATATTATTAATATATTTGCCCAATTTTTCCAACTTGCTTTTTTCGTAGTGATTTGACCTGACGTGAATTATTTTAAAAATTTGAAAGATTGCACCATTGAAAGCATCCATTGACGTCGAATCTAGTACAGTTATTAGAAAAATAAACAATCTGATTGACGATTTGTCGTTCGGTCCAGGCGGTTTGCCAGTAGTGGTTGTAAAAAGATGTGATGGCTAATTGGCTCAACCGCTAACAACACTTTTAAAAGGATCACTCTCTTTTGGAATTTTCCCTAACATGTGAAAAGATTCATTACAATCCCCAATCATATGGTCAGAAAGGCTCCAGGTCTGATATTAATAACCATAAACTGATTGTTAAGTGTACCGAATTAGTGATTTTGAGCCAGACGTGAATTATTTCCAAAAATTTGAAAGATTGTACTCAAATAGCCCTAGCATCAATTGACCTCGACTCTAGCACACTTATTAGGAAAATAAACAACCTTGACGGCAGTGGTTGTAAAAAGATGTGCTGGCCAGTTGGTTCAACCGCTAGCAACACTTTTTAAAGAATCACTCTTTTTGGGACTTTCCCTAAAATGTGGAAAAATTCATTCAAAATAATCAATCATAGTCCTAAAGGCTGCAGGTCTGACATATAGTTCCGACTGCGAAGTTGTCCTGCAGTCCCAAGTTGTTTGAGAGTCGTTTACACTGAGCTTTCATTGCAGACATCCGTTCTTTGATATTCAGAACAGCAACAAACTTATAGTTAAATTCACATCATTTGCTCTTAACACCAAGGTGGCAGAGAAGGAGATCGATGTTCTCACAACAAATTTCAGTTAAGATTTCGACGGGGTTTCCCGTGGCATCATTATAAAGCAAACTTAAATTGCCAGTATTCCTGTTCTGGGTAGAGTCCTACATAAAAAATCGTCGATACAAGTATCATGCAGATCGTCCACAACCACAGCCATTATATCGCCCTCTGGCGTGTTATAGGGTTGTCATTTCGGGCCATTGTTATTCATTCTTCTCGCCATCATTTATGGCGACCGCTTTATTAAAAACTCGGTTGCCCATATAGGTACTGCATACCATACTTCATCCATATACTGACGATATGAACATTTACAAAAATATTTCAAAAAACGCTGACGCCAATCTTTTACAAGCTGACCTAAACCGCTTTGCAAATATGTCAATCCATTACTTATTTTCGGTATTCTCGTTTACTCTTTGCAAAATAGGGATATCCGAAGTACATAGTTAAAAAAGGTCAAAAGTTAAATTTCACTCTCGTTTGACCATAGTGTAACTATAAATTGATCCCCGTTCCCCCTCCTCCTGCACTCACAAAATTTTCCAAGGAGCCGTATAATTTACTCGAACTAAGGCGAGATAATAATATCTATTTTTTATTTATACATCTATGTATGGCGTGAAGTGTAAAGTGCATCTACTAAAATTGTCCCGAAAAATCATCGCATTAAGTAATACGCTCTATGAAAAACAAAAAGGCCTGACAAAGAAATCAAGTGTCAGGATATAAAACAACTCTAAAAAATTTTTGTTCAATAAAGTTGTTAAATAAAGAAATCAAGAAGGAATCCATTAATAAATACTTAAGTGGCCTTACAGAGCTCTCACAATAGAAAAACTTTTCCTTTTGCCTTACAAGTTTGTTTGAAAATAAAACTTGAGAAAAAAAAATTTCGTTTTTACCTTAAAGAAAAAGTTAGCAAACTCTAAACTTTTGCCTTAAGAAAATACTAATGAAGTTAGCTAAATTTCAAAATCAGGGTTTTTGTTGTCATTTTCCAGACAAAACATGTTAAAATGCAAATAATAACTAATTTATCGGTTTAATATATCTTAAAATTATAATTAATAATGCAAAATACAATTTCAAAAATATCATTAGTATGAAGATAAATAAAACAAAGTTGGTTTCAATTTATTTTTTGGGTTGCTCATTGTGAGAGATACTCTTAAGGTAAAAGTTTAAGGCAAAAGGTAAAGGCAACATTTTTTTCTATTGTGAGAGCTCTGTTACTGTGGCCCTATTCTGGTAATTCCCTGGGGAAAGATTTTACATTTTTATTTTGTTTTCAAAAGTGGTTTTTTTATTTTGTTTTCAAAAGTGGTACCACTAACTTATTACCTTAGTATATGCCAGAAAATTCATTTAAATACAATTTATATGTAAATTCTTTCCCCAATTCTCTATTCACGGGGTATTACCAGAATAGGGCCCTTGGGGGGGGGGCGGGGGGGTAATGTCGAGTATTCCCTTTGAAAACCAATAAAAAGTTTAAAACGACATAAACTTCAAATTCCACTAGCTAAAAACGAATATGGAACATGGGCTATAAGTGCAACCCAACTCGAGAACACGTGCCAGCCTCTACCTAGACAAACTGCAGATGAAAACATGCCACCAGTAAATAAATTGGATAACTACAATATATCAACTGTCTGTCTCATTACAAGAATTAAAAGAGGAAATCAAACTTAACCTAAATGCTAGAAAATCTTCAGAATATGGAGGACTACGTTAACTCCTACAAATAATTAAAGCAGTATTCAGACTTAAACACGTACCAAATCAATTGAAAGTTGCTGAAGTAATTATTAGACCTAAACACAACAAACCACTAAATACAATGTTATGACAAAGAATATTTGTATTGAATCTGATCCTGCACATTACACCGTGACAATGAGAAAATTTATTAAAATTCCTGATGCTTTTGTCATGACACTAGGGTAACTATTATCTGGAAACTTTTTCGTTTCTTTCCCCTTTACCAACAAAAACCGGTTTTATCTGGGCCGCAATTTTTTGATTTTATTAGTAAAGGGTAAACAAACGAAGAAGTTACCGGTTACCAGTTACCCTAATGTGGCATCAGCCAATGAGTAGAAAATTTGTATTTCACTTTCAATTAAATAAAACAGAGAACATAAAATGATTTTTCATGCATTTTGGTGTTAATAGTTGTGAGTGTAAAAATATAATTTTGTCATGACACTCACTCCATCGTCATGACAAAATTTTGCGAGTGAAAACTGAGCTTTATGCTCGGTCTTCACTTGCAAAATTTTGTCATGACGCTAGGAATGCCATGACAAAAAATATTTGTATTGAATCTGATCATGAGCATTGCACCGTGACAAAGAGAAAATTTGTTTTTGCCATGACATTGTGACAAAATGAGTAGAAAACTTGTATTTAACTCTTAACTAAACAAAACAGAGAACATAAAATGGTTTTACATACATTTTGGTGTTAATTGTTGTGAGAGTAAAAAAAACAAATTTGTCATGACGATAGCATGTCATGACAAAATTGTATTTTTACACTCACAACTACTAACACCAAAATTTATGTAAAATCATTTTATGTTCTCTGTTTTGTTTAATTAAGAGTTAAATACAAGTTTTCTACTCATTTTGTCACAGTGTTATGGCAAAAACAACAGCAATTTTAATAAATTTTTACTTTGTCATGGTGCAATGCTCATGATCAGATTCAATACAAATATATTTTGTCATGGCATTCTAGCGTCCGAGAAGACCGAGCATAATCTACACCAAAATGCTGGGATACGTTGGCGGTGTCGGCAGAAAGGGCAACAATCTTCCAAACGAAAATATTATGAAGATAAATCACTAGATGATTTTTAATTCAGCTCTTATTAATAAATACAATTAAAAAAATTGTTACTCGATGTCTAAAGACTACTCTGTTTTCTTTTAATTTATGTAATCTTTTTCCTACTCCTTCTCATGTTTTTCAATTTAACCTTTTTCCTAAATGCCACTATAATTTTGGTGTGAACATAACAGGTTGTTTGGTTAAAGTTTTAACCCCTGCTTTTTATATTGAATAAGTTAACATCTACTTTAGTTCTAGTACCTTCTAGTACCTTAATTTTCTAGTATCTCAATTTTAAATTTGAGGAAACAAAAATATTTTGAAAAAATGTGGCTAAAAATAAATATTAAACGACGTGGTATCTTAATATCAAAAGTTTATGCTTAGAAGCAGTATTGTACATCATCCCGCCAAACACGTCTTGATGATCAAGTTTAGTCAGGATTAGTAAAAATTTATTAACATTTATTTAGCGAACGGCATATATTTCACCGGCGGTAGTTCTCCCAAAATGGCCTACCTTAACATAATATCATTAAGTTGAAAGTCATAAATTAAGCTTAAATTTTTATTGAAATGATTTCGACGAACTCGACGAGTTATTAAAATTTTAGTTTTGCGAAAAACTCATGCATTTAAAAGTGCCCGTTTACGGTTTTGACTTTAAGTCCATACAATAATAATCCAACAGTACCATTTTTAACAATTAACAAAAATAAGCATGTATTGAAAATCACACTGTTAAAATATTTCTTATACGAATTTTTCACAAAAAAAATATTAACTAGGTTAATTTTTCTAATACCACCTACAGTGGGTCACAGCCAAAATGATGCAAACAATTTTTTTTTAAAGTAAATATCCAAAAAACAATTATAAATATCTACTTATAATTTACATTTATTATAAGCTTCAGTATTAATTGATAATTTCATAAAACAAAACAAATAAAAAATTTCAATTTATAACAAAATACTAACAAAAATCAATAATTTCCACGTAAAAACATGTCACATCTAAAATGATGCACTCTCTTTGTTTTGAAAATAGCGGTACTTTTTCTGCACGAAAGAAAATTTTCTATAAAAACAATTTTGAGTATCAGTTTTAAACAACCTTGTATGCGATTATAGTCAATATAAATGTGTCAATATAAATGTAGACAAAAAAAATGAAATTTTGTACTAATTGAAAAAATGGGTCGCCACACTAGTATTGAAAGGCATGAATTAGTTATTAAACTCTTTAAAGATGGCAAAACTTAGAGCAAAATTGCAGAAATGGTGAAAACAAGTTCTTCTACGATTCAGCATATCATTGATTTATCGATTTATCAACACTGCCGAAAAATAAAATAAAACCCCAAATTAAGTGCTCCAAGTAAGCCGAGGAAGCGAAAAATATTTACATAAAAAATGTCATCCAGAAACAATACGCAGAATATTAAGAGAACCAAATTTTCATGGTAGAATAATGCGAAAAATGCCATACATCAGTGAAGTTAATCGTAAGGCTAGAAACATATTTACCCAAGACCATAAAAACAAAGATGAAACAATCTGGATTCTGGAATACGGTTTAATTTGCTGATGAAAGCAAATTAAACCTTTTTGGATCAGGCGGAAGAAATTACGTATGGAGAAAGACTAATACAGAGCTAGCAGCTAAAAATTTACGAAGCACTGTTAAACATGGTGGAGGACATGTTATGTTATGCGCTTGTAGGGCATCTTCCGGAGTTGGAAATTTATAGTTTTTCAAAGGCAATTTGAACAAAAATGTATATTTAGACATACTAAAAAGAAGTTTGGCGGAAAGTGTTGAAAAGTTAAATATTAAGGATCACTTTCGGTTCTACCAGGACAATGATCCGAAATACAAATCTCGAATTACTCAAAATTTGGAATACTCCTCATGCCATGGAAACACCTACCTAAGCACCGGTTATCAATGTTATTGAAGACTTATGGTCTAAACTTGAAAGTGAAATCAGAAAACATGAGACTAATAACGTAGCAAACTTGAAAAATGTATTGTTAAAAGAGTGGAGTAAAACAACTCCAGAGTACACAAAAAATTCGTAGATTCGATGCCAAAAAGATTCAAAGCGTTTCTAAAACAAAATGGATTTTATACCAAATATTAATAAATTAATTATACAATGCGATAATATTAGTTACAAACATATGGCTTAATTTTTTAAAGAATTTTTAAAACTGCATCATTTTAGATGTGACATGCTTTTAAGTAGAAATTTTGATTTTTGTAATAAATTGAAATTTTTTATTTGTTTTGTTTTATGAAATTAACAATTAATATTGAAGCTTGTTATAAATGTGAATTAAGAATACATAGATATTTATAATTATTTTTTGGATATTAACTTGAAAAAAATACAAATTGCTTGCGTCATTTTGACTGTGACCCACTGTACTTCCACGACATAGATAATAAATGTTTTTTAGTAAACCCCTCATCTTGCCTACAGTAATTTTTAAAGTTAAACTGTTATCGGCTCTTTTTGATGTTGAATACGTAAACGGTGTGCGAATAATTTTAATATGGACTTGCTCAGCTCGACTTTTTTTAGTAAGATTCTCGCCGGCTCTTTTCTAATTTGCATTATAATCTCATTATGGCCAATAACAAGACTTCACTGAGACTTCACCAAAATGCCACCATATAGAGCTTACTTCCAATAGTTTTACCTATGAAACAAAGAATGTTTCGTTCTAATACGGGCTGCTCACTACTATTTCGTTAAGTAAAACGGTCATCGGCCTGTTTCATTTTTGAGTGATTTCAGTTTAGGTCATTAACAAAACATCTCCGAGATTGCACTTCCTTAAGGGTTTGAATTTTTTAAGTAAATCACTTACACTTGTTTGTTTTTGAGTGAATCTCAATATGGCCAATAACAAAACATTGCAGCGATTGCACCAAAGTATCACCATATAGAAATAACTCTTACGGATTTAACATATCAAACGAAGCATGTCTCGATCCAATATGAACTTGCTCAGTACTTTTTTTACCAAACCTTTCGTCGGTTCTTTCTGATATTATGCATCGAAGAGACTATGCACCGATATACCATCAAGTACAAGTAACTCTTAAGTGTATGATCCATAAAACGATTTCCTCAGTACGGTTTTTTAAACAAAACGCTCATCGGCTCCTTCTGATATTTAAGAGATTTGCGTCTTGCGGGTTTAACAAAGCGATACTACGGAAATTTATATTTTTCAGGTGATCACCTTTTTTATGCAGTAGACTAGAGCGTTCTTCTTATACATTTTTTTCTTGGATTAAATACAATGATAGCTCAATACAAGGATCTTGCTCAAAAATTAAAAGGAGCTGATGAGAGTTTTATTCAAAAAACTCTTACTGGAAAAATTGATGTGGAAACGGTACATATACACACGCTGTTAGACAGGGCAAGCTCATAGCAGTTACCTCTATATGGTGGCATTTTCTTACTGGCCGAAATGGAATTCACGCAAAATCAAAAAAAGCCGGTGAGACAATTATAAGCTTACCTGTCAAACGGCTTGCAAGACATTTTGGAAGCCGTTTAATAGGCTAGACCATAAGGAGCAACTTCTAGCTTGTTTCTTATTGGTGCAATCGCTATAGTGTCTTGTTGTTGGCCTAAGTAGAATTCGCTCAAAAAAATCGTTGTTCACATTGAAATGAAACATTTTTTGTTTACTCAATAATCAGGCGGTGCTGATGAGAGTTTTACTCAAAATATCGTACCGCTTGATAGATTATATACACAGTACATATCTGTTTATGGTGACCTTTTATGCAATATATATGGTGTTTTGTTATTGGCTATAATCAGACTTCAGCCCATATTGAAATGTCACATTTGCAATTTCATATGTTAAGTTCATAGGAGAAATTTCTGAGTAGAATTTGGATACTATTTATGTATATGTACTCTGAGCCAACACTTTTTATTGAGTGTTACTCAAAAACAAATTTTATGTTATTGAAGAACTTCACATAATTATGGCGATTGAGGATTTCAATATGGTAATATTTCTTTCCATTAGTAGTTTTATAAACTCGATTATGTTTAAATATAAAACAATGCAACATTAAAATGAAATTGAACAATTTTATCGTACAGTTCTAATAAGGCAAAAACCTGGAATCCTGTTTGACCCTTTCTAACATTTACTAGTTCTCTCGCTCACGTTTATGCTTAAAAGTGTAAAAACTAACATATACTTAGCTTTCAACAATTCTTATTGGATTCGTATACGTTTCCTTGTTATTTTTTTGTTAAAAATGGCACACTCATCCGCTAACCAGCATTTCTTCCGTGTCACAATTTTTCACCGGTATATCGAATAAAAAATTGAAAAATCTATAATCCTTCAACATAAGACAGACACAACCAATCCTACCATGTTGTATAATGAATATATGATGCCGTTTTGTTTAAATAAACCACAAAAGTAAATTTAATTAGATGAGGCAGCTGAATACACAATTATTATCGTTATCGTTCTATTCTCAATTGATTAATGATATTTTCCATTCATATGAAAAATCATGAATACTCATTAATCACTTGACAATATTCCGAATCTAAAAACAAAACACATTATTATTATAAAAAAATTAAGAATAACAATAATAAAGTGTTTATAGTAACAAGTTCTTGCTGTTCAACCAAAAACAAACACTGATTGACAGTTTAACAATAATATGTAAATCAATTGGCTTATTTATCATAAACAAAACAGAAAAACAAATTAAGTTTTCATTTCTAGCTTCACTTAACAATTGTTAATATAACGTTAAATAAAGCTATTTCGAAAGTACTTTGTACAATCAAAAGTTTTAGTATAGGCATCTCACGTTTAATTATTATCTAGCCGACAATAAAATAATTAATTTTGATTTTGAATAATTTATTATCTTTTCAAAATTAATTATTTATAATTAATAATATTATATTGTTTATAGTTTTATTTGCAACCAAAAAAGTACAATAAATTTAATTAATTATTTTATATTGAAATGTACTGTCCACAGTTAGTTCAATTTATGATTTCTCCTATTTATAAACCGCACACTACATTAACTGCATTAATAATGAAATTAAGAATCTGTTCCAGGAAAAGTTGATGAAAAAGCTACACAACTGCATGCCATCGCATCCCTCAAAGTATTATTAGACGCAACAAAGCCGCAACGGGGCGCAGCAACATCGACCGCGGCGAATCATGTAAAAATTAATTTAAAGGAAACAACATTGGCAAGCGATCGGCCAAACGGCAATATTGATACAACAATTGATTCGGTAAAGTTTAATTTTAATTAATAATATTTAAATTAATTATATTTATTTATTTGTGTAATCACATTGTAAATGAGTGTATTTGTTTGTGTGTGTGTTAAATATTTTAAATTATAATGAAGACGATTCATATCACGTCACGGATCATTGAATACAGAATTTATAACATGTTGATGGTCGCATTGGAATTCAGTAGATAAAGCGATCGGGTGAAGGAAATAGCGTGTAAAATTGAATTTAACCCCAAAGTCTATATATAATCGACTGTAATGAAACAATTCATAGGTGAAGTGAAATGATGCAAAATTATCTATAGATCCCAACTCTCTCTCTCTCTCTCTCTCTGGCTTTCACATCCCATGAAGGGATTTCGCCGCCTGCACAATGGCCCTCCATCCATCCCGATCCATTGCTCTCGTCCTCCAGTTTCGACATCCTAATGCTTGCAGATCTTGTTCAATGTCGTCACGCCAGCGTAGTCGGGGTCTTCCTCTACGACGTACTCCGGCTGGTTGTTGGTGAAACACTTTATATTTCATCCGTTGTTGTGGGGACCTTGTAACGTGGCCGAGCCATCTCACTCGATTGGATTTAATGAATCCGATGATATCGCTGCCTCCGAGGAGTTGCTTTATTTCGTGATTCATACGAATCCGATATTCGTTGTTCGCAACTTTAATTGGACCAAAAATTGAACAGATAACCTTCCTTTCGAATGTAGATAACAATCTACAATCATTAGAGGTCATGGTCCAGCTCTCGCTTCCGAAAGTCAGCACAGGTCTTATTAGTGCTTTATAAAGTGCGAGCTTGCACGACTGCGATAGATGTTTCGAACGCAATAATCTTGATTGGGCGTAGAAAACTCGTTGTCCGGCAGCGATTCGGGCTTTTATTTCTGCCTGCATTTCATTCAGTGATGTTATAACTGACCCGAGGTATTTAAAGTTTTCGACACCATCAAAATTGTGGTCGCCAATTCCGAGATTTGCACTAGAGATGTTCCTGGGTGTTGTTAGATATTTGGTTTTACTGCTGTTCACCTCCAAACCAAGTCTTCTTGCGCAGCGATCGAGCGGTATGAAACTGTCTTTGATATCGCTAGGTCTTCGGCCAAGAAGCACGATATCATCTGCATATCCAAGAATTTGGCCGGATTTATTAAATATACAGCGCGAAGTTTCGATGTTGCTTTTTCTTACTACGTACTCAAGCGCCAAATTGAACAGCAAAGGCGCGAGTGCATCACCTTGTCGAACGCCAGATGTTATTTCAAAGGAGTCTGACACAGTTCCTTCAATTACGATTCTACATACAGACCCATACGTTGTTAATTTACACAGCGAAACGAGTTTCTCTGGGATACCTAGGCATATGAGCGCGGCCCATAAGTTGTCGCGGTTTATACTGTCATATGCCTGCCGGAAGTCTATATATAGTTGATGTATGGTTATGTTGTACTCCCAACATTTTTCCAAGATCATTCTCATGGTAAAACACTGGTCCGTGGTTGATCGGTTGGGTCGAAAACCACATTGATAGTCGCCAATGATGTTTTCGGCGAAAGGGATGAGTCTGGCAAGTACAACATTAGCCAACACTTTGTAAGCAGCGTTCAATAAAGCTATGCCACGATAGTTTTCACATTTAAGACGATCGCCTTTTTTATGCAGCGGACATATGAGCGCGGTCTTCCAATTCTCAGGCAGCTCTTCTTGGTCCCAAATACAGACGACGAGATCGTATAGACTTGTTGCAAGAGTAGCACCTCCGAGTTTAATCAATTCTGCGGGGATTCCATCGAGACCGGGTGCCTTGCCGTTTTTCAATCGACTAATAGCTGCGTCTACTTTCTCCACTGTGGGATATTCGACAAAGACCTCGTCACCTGGAGGAGCTATTGCTCTAATGGGGGTCACGTCGTCATTCCGATTTAGCAGATTTTGAAAGTAGGTTTGCCATACTGAGAGAACATCAGCCACGTTTGTTCTCAACTCTCCATTCCCGTCTTTGATGGCTGTACTTCTTGGGTGGAAGTCTTTAGTGAGATTCCTGGCGTTGGCAAAACAGTCCCTTGAGTTTCCCAGTTCCGCTTGGAAGCTGATGTTTTCGATGCATAATCTCATATGTTCGCGCTTTTTTTGTCGAAGGTATTTAGTCGTGGCTTTCCTAGCGCGGAGATATTCTGCTAGAGTGCTTCTAGTGTTGCGAGCCAACCATTTTTCACGAAGCGTTCGTTTATTTTCGACGACCCTACGGCATTGGTCATCGAACCAATCATTGCGGGGCCTCGGAGGTCTTCTTCCGATGGTATTTTGTGCCGCGGTGGTTATGGCTGACTGTATAGCGTGCCACTGCTCCTCGATGTTAGAGGGAGCTTCTTCGTTGTTGCTGGGCCGCTCTAAATAGTTAGTGACAGCTGATTGGTAACTCTGCAATGACGCTTGGTCTTTTAGAGCATTGATATTCCATCGAACGGTCTTTTGTGCTTGTCTGTTAAACGTAGATGACAGTTTGCACTTATATTTAAATATGACAAGCATATGATCGCTGTCCATGTCTGCACCTCTGTAAGATCTAACGTCAGATATGCTGGTAGAGTGCCTCTTAGACACCATGACGTGATCGATTTGATTTTCCGTTCTCCCATCATTCGATCTCCACGTTACTTTGTGGATTCTCTTATGTGGGAAAAACGTACTTGATACAACTAAGTTGTACGTTATTGCCAGGTCGATGACTCGTTGGCCGTTGTTATTACTAGTTAGGTGCAGGCTGTTAGGACCGATGTGCGATGTATTTTCTGCACTCCTACCAATTTTTGCATTAAAGTCACCCACGATGATTTTAATGTCGTGGTGCGGTATGTTATTGATGACTTCCTCCAGTTCGACAAAGAAAAGATCTTTGATGTCATCTGATTTATCTTCGGTGGGTGCATGCACATTAACGATCGTGATGTTAAATTTCTTAGTGCGAAGTCTGACCGTGCATATCCGCATGTTGATAGGGCGGAAATCGATGATATGATGCTTCACGCGCCGATTGATGAGGAAGCCAACTCCAAATTCTCCTCCGTTCTGATGGCCGCTGTAATGAAGAGTGTAACCATTGGTGGTGTCATGGATCCCACTCCCAGACCATCTAAGCTCTTGTAGTGCAAGTACGTCTAATGTGTAACTCTTTGCTTGGTTCGATAGGTTCTGGAGATCTCCAGGTCCTAAGAGGCTAAGCACGTTCCATGTTCCCATTTTTAAAGCGTTGTCCGTGTACAATTTCCGAGGTCGAGTTTGTAATGAGTCCGATATGGTTATCCGAGGCCTTTGTTTAGGGTTCATAACTTGGTGAGTTTTTATGAGGGGAGGTTGTTGGCCTTCCGCTCAACCCGCTTAGTTATAGATCCCAACAGTTCACTATAGTTTTCTAATTCAGATTTTTTATTGAATTGACCAAATAAATATTAAAAATTATTTCATTTTGCGTAGATTCGCTTTCATTTAAATTGTTTACTCGAACATTAATCTTAAACCTAGATACCTTTCCATGCAGTATAAGGCCTATGTTTAGGCTCAGTCGTGCTGCGTCAATGAATTCCAAGTAATTACTGAACTTGTTTGAAGACGTTTGAATTTTATAGATGTTTTCAATTGTAGGTTCACACCTATACGAAATGATTTCTCCATATCGTCGGTAACAATGCAAAAGTATGTATCTACAAAATTGGCCAAATTCATTTTATTTCATTATCCTTAAGATTCTCGCTGTTCGACTTGTTCCCTAGTTTCAGTTCCACCTCAAACAGGCTTGAAGTGTATCAAATCTAGAATTTTGTAATTTTATTTTCATATAAGCTAGAGTAAAATCAAAAAGTTTTTTTCGCCTTTTTTTCCTAGTTTAATAGAATTATTTTGCCTTATAGCTGATACAAATTAATCGAGCGAGATCATCAGGTTTCGAGTGAGATCGTTTTCAAAAAGGCTGGTGGCACATTATGGTATTATTATTTTAGTCCAAATATGAACTCAACACTCAAATGAAGACATACTGCAGAAAACTATAAAAGGGCTTCAAGCCCTTCGATTTTACGCGAAACCATATCAATTGGACCATGGAGAACTGAAAGTCGGAGTTGTTCATCCATAAATTAAGGTCGCGATTGCGATGAATATGAACAAGTGTGCCGGAGGTCCGAACAGTGATATTGCATTATATCCAAAAAATTCCATTTCATGGTAGCTCACTTGTGCAGGAATTTTTATGAATTCACGTACGGACCTTGTGTAACTGTGTGAGTTGTTCATAACTGCCGGCCGATAAAATCTTGTGTGTTTTTGCATGCCTAGTATGATGTGGATTAATACCACCTTTAATTGGGTAACAATTGCAACTGATGCGTACGGAAACGCCAATGGGGGCCAGGTTACAAAAAACTAAAGAGAAGTTTATGACAAAAAATGTTGAGAAAAAAATAACACATGACCAAAGCATACAAAAACACAACTAACTCTCTCACAAAAATTCAACAAGAGCATTTTTGCAATATTATTACAATATGTTTGTTGTTGTATTTTTTTGAATTAATTTGGATATATTTCACTAATATTTCAAATTTCGAGTTTTCACTATTCCCTCATAGATGGACGCTGTAAGAAAAGTGAATCTGACTAATAACATGGCTTAGTCTGAGTTAAGAAAACACCCTTCTATTATAGCGTGTTGGTCATCGAACTTTCTCTAATCCAATTTTTGAGTTGAGTTTCGTTGTTATATATGACAAATCGACCACGGATTGTTAATATTTCGGCTCGGCTCGCAATAATATGATAATGACTTAAACTTATTTGGATGCCGGCTGTTAACAGGACACACTTCGAGTTAGTTCTCTCATTGGTAATACAACATTTCCTTTTGAAACTTTTTACTGTGTTTTACTGTAAAATCAACTACCTATGTGTGTGCATACTTCTATAAGTTCGAAAATATCTCTAATATGAGCTGCCACTGGCGATAGCTAATCACTTTTCAGACTTTAAATCAACCACGGTTTTATTGAGGGTCACGCTAATATCACGACAACGTTCACTAAACTACCACATACCGGCTAATAATATGGGGTACATAGAATTAGGGAACATCGTATTATGGCCAGTCATTGAAAATAGAATATTCGCTTTTCAGTAATTTTGTTATTTCATTTGTTTTGATCCTGCGGTTACTTTTATTAAACAAAACTCGTTTCGTTAGTGCTTTTTGGCGTATATTATATTATTTCGAACAACCATAACTTGAATAATGCAAAATTGTTTGACGAGCAGTGTACTAACGCTAAAGCTTCAAACACAATGCATCCGCTCCGTTCCGTTTTATTGTTCTGTCAATTTGTATGAAAAATGGATAAATGCCCACAATAGACGGAGGGGAATAAAACGGAACGGGCACTAAACACAAATTTAATTTTTTGCGGACAACATTAACCTTCAATGCTGTTTGACATATCGAAAACAATTACATTCGTGTAGAACATGTTTGCACCAAGATATTAGAAGTAAAAAAATATCACAAACGTATACCAATAAAAAATAAATTAACAAAATTATTTTACTCAGATATTTTCTATTAAAGTTTGACAATTTTACAAGCGGAGCGGCCACATTGTGATTTACAAAACGAACGAAACAGAACGGATCGAAAACGGGAGCCACGGAACGGATACATTCTGTTTGAAGCTTAGATCATAGCGGACTCCGAGTTGGGGAAACGTTTCTACTACGGTTTGTCATTTCAGACCATTTTGTTGCGTTTTATTGTAAAATCGGCCCTCGACCACTTCCACTTAAGTAGTTAACTGTCAACTAATAAATATTCCACTTTACCTCGAAACAGACAATCCAACGTAGGTAAAAATTATAATAACCTATATTAGCGTCGGTTTCACAAAAATCTTCTATTTCTCTTTTCATTAATTTTGCTATTATTTCTAGGGTTACCCTATTTAAAAATTAAAATTTCGAATATTTAGTAATTGCTACATATTGTAATCGAGTTTACTTAGAAATAATAGCAGAATAGAAGAAAATAATAGTAGAAGATTATCGCGGAATACTACACCAATTATTTTATATTTTTGGAAGGTTTTTTGTCATTTACTTTACGGCTACGCTAACCGGTATGAGTTAGAAATTGATCAAATTGTGTCGCCATCCGCAGCGCAGGATTCCATACCGTTGAGTAAATGCGCGTTAATCCTGAATATCGTTTAAGGCAATCGTTCGAGAAATCTTATATAAACTTATCAGCAGCGTATGAAGAAAGGTAAATTACACCTTAGGAAATTATTTCAAACGTGGTACAGAGAATGTGAAGAATAATCTAAATTTGTTTAAAAAATTTTAAACATGTGCCGACCGATTTTACTCCGCAAAGGGGAGTCTGGTCAAGTCATATAAGTTTCTGCATTTGTATATTTCTTGACAACTAATGTTGCGTCCCTTTGATTGATGATTGATGGTAAATTCTACGTAGCATAATATTATTGTCTATGGTGCTTGAACCTCAAATTTTCGTTAAATTGTAGATGAAGTTGACATAAGTTAGAATTATCCAGTTTTCAAAATTATTCCTTAGGGAATATTGCTAAGTATGAATATAAAACTTTAAATGAACGCGAGTATGCAAGAAACTATCTGAGGTAAATTTGTATCTGAAAGTTCTTTTTACCCGGCCATTGGCTCACGGCTTCACTAGAGAACAAAGCAAAACACAATGATCCTCCTCTCTTAATAGACAACGGTTTTGTATAAACCGTTAACACAACTGACCTCATATAACACTGCTAGTAATGTGATTTAAATCCTTTGTTCACCGTCATACCTACAGTAGGGAACCAGTAATTCATGTCGTAAATTGAAACCGAATCAGCCAAGCTACACACGATTTTTACTGGTTTCAAACTAAGTCGTAATAGATTTTTACTGTTAATTTAAACCCTTATTTTATATTAAATCACCAAATTATTTTGTATTGTTTTATTCTGTTCTCTCGAAAATAAAATTTAAATAAAAATCTACATCTCAAAAATGGCCTTAAATGTTTTTATTTTCATTTCTATTGTTTCATTTGGGATTCACCAAAAAATTTAATGTCGCAAAAGGGGAAAGAAAGGAAGGTGAAGCCGGTCTTAAAAAATCGTGTGTAGCATGGCTGAATAAAATGTCTAACAAACTAGGTATTGTTTTGAAAGAGCAGGGAGCGTGAGAGAGAGTAAGAGTCCTAAGAGAATGTCAAAGTTAAATAAAGTTAAAAATGGAAATACAATCTGCTCTTATGTAAGTAGAAGTTTTCCTTTTTAAAAATTCAAAAATGTACTTACCAGGCTTTTTTCGAGATGCCACGCTCAAGTGAGGTCTCCTGTAATTTAATAAAAATTATACAATAAATATTTTTAGTTAATTCATTTTTATTATTAATATATTTAATTATTTAAATTAAAACAACTCCTATTAAATTAGCCAATGAAAATGCAACCGACCAAATGGCACAGTGGCTAAAGCTTTGGCATTTGGATCGGGAGGTACCGGGTTCGAATCCCAATAGGGGCAGGATTTTTCATCATCTGATTACGATCGGTGATGGAAATGAACACAACTATGACCCCCTGTCGGAGTGCAAAACTCATGGGCCGACCATCTTCCACGCCAGTAATGTAGGCCGACATGGAGCTATATGCAATGTGCAGATGGTTTTACGTAAATTGGACCTATAGTCGTAGGTCCTCGATTTGGCAAGCAATACGTAAGGTAAGGATGTCAAAAGTGAACCGCGAAAGAGTTGGGAGAGCTTAGGCCTCAGAACAGGTTGCATAGAATAAAAAAAAATTAAAAATGCAGTTTGTTGATTATGTTGCTTCATAACTTAAGAAACTATCGATTTCTAAAAAAAATGACTACTAAAATGTGTGGCCTTGTATTTTATTGTTTTAAGCCTTTGAAACAATACAATGAAAAATTTTCACTGAATATTCACTGAACGGAAATTAATTTATTCCCGAACCAATGAGGAAATTATTATGTCTGCAAGTAGAAACTCGGCTCTGAAGCTGGTTACATTAAAATATACTTGAACGTATCCAAATCTCCCACCATTATGGATATAGGTAGCTTAGTATTTGTTGTTTTTATGACATAAGTTTCAGTCATGTATACCAAGCTGTCTTTCCGTTCGCATCAATTTTAAGAGATGTCAATCTCAAAAGGAGCTTACAGTTAGGAATTACTCACCAAGCAATATCACTTCGTTTGCATGCAATGAGAAACATACAAGAGTTGACATCTGCATGGATTTGCTTTCTCGATACAAAAGAAAGAATTTTTTGCACAAAATCATTACGAGCGACGAAAAGTGGATTTTGTACGATAATGCTAAACGCAGAAAACCATGGGTTGATCCACGCAAGCCATTAACATTAGTTGCAAAAATCAATATTCATGCCAAAAAAGTTTTACTGTGTGCCTGGTGGAATTAGAAAGGAGTCATTTACTACGAGCTTCTGGAACCTGGTTAAACTGTTACAGCTGAAGGTTACCAGGCTTAGTTGATCAAATTAAGTGATGCTCTGTAGGAAAAAAGGCGGATGGAATGGCGAATTTTTCGATAATTAATCTTATTTTCAATAAAGTTGAATTTTACCGAAAAAGCAGAGATGCACACTTAATGCCGGAAAATCTTTGAATTTTGGACTATGGAACGGATCGGTTCAGCGAGGCATTTATCTCGTCAGTCATGGTACCCTAAGTCACTAAGGTCATATACTTAAGTAGTGTTTGTCGAAAATCGCCACAAAAGAGAACTGCGACTTTACCCCTGGTTATTTCTGCAAATGTGTCGCATGGTTAAGTATACAGCTCTCACGGCTTTCTTGTTCATCATCGTATATTCTTAACATGCAATTCGACACCAAACTGAAACACCTCTGTTTTGTCATGATTGCGTGATATCCCTGTTTAGATCTTGAAAATTCTGTGCGTTGTTTTGCCACCAGGTAGTAGTGTGGCTGCAATTCGAGAAGATGCTGAAGCAAGAGCTAATTTTTATCTTCTCACCTTTGCCAGGATAGCTGTAGTGAGGAAAGTTATTCCAGGAGCATAAAAAAACATGTTTCTTCATTTTGATTCACACTGCGGAGGACGGTATCATAGATCAGACTTCGTTTAGACGTGAACTTATGACACAGACATTAACGAACGCAATTATAGTGCGTGAACTGCAATTTGTTTCCGTACTACTTTCCAAACAGGGATTTCAGATTTTTCGGAACATTTTAGGATTCATTTTTTGGGGTTTTCTTGATATTATAGCCACCCGAGTGGCATAGGAACAAAGATATCTAATCATGTTGAGAATATTATTATAAAAACCGATATCTGTCATTAATTTGACAAGCGGCTTCAAATAATCGCTAATTTCAAAATTTCTGTTTTCAGTTTTTTTACAAAATAACACAAAATAGTTCCTTGAAATTTTTTAGTTTTCATTGTTTTTAAAATTCTAAGATGAGGCTTTCCAATATAAAACCACTAAGCATAGGTTCTGTAAGTTTGATAAGACTTAAACCATTTGTCTGCCAATTTAATGAAATACGGCTTAAATTAAGGTCAATAAAGGCCAATTTCAAAGGAACTAAGGTAATTGAAGTGAGTAATCTAAGCTGAAACCATTTTTCAACGATAAAAATGGAATGCTATAAGTTCCCATTTAAGGTTTGAAAATGGGCACTTAAAATTACCAAGCTTATTATAAACTCGTGATATTTGATGAACATGCATTTCTGATGCGGAAGTGATTTAGTTGAAGTATTTATTTTAATGAATCTTAAACCCATCAGCCCTACCGATTGGGTTGATATTCGGCTTGTTTTCATGATAATAGCATGTTGGGTCTGAAATACTGAAATTTTAAGTTTCTGAATGTTTTGGATTCTGCAAAATATAAGCACGTGTTCCGAACAGGAGCAATTTCAATACAATTAAACCATTTCTCAAAAATTGAGTTCCAAGATGCAGTCTGAGTGTGGTCATAAAAATTGGAAGTTTTAAGCATTGCTGCCTCTCCTTTGGGGATGAAAGTAGATTTACATGATTAAAATTAGATTTCACAATGAGTTCCATCTATACATCTAATGATAATCGGCCCTATATAACAATATGAAGGAGGAAAACAGCTTATTTTGGCACAGTTTTAAGAATCAATATGTTCGGTTTTTTTATTTAACACTTCAAATTAGTTTAGAATAACTCTTAGCTTCTCTCGACACGCATTAATTTATTCATTAATAATCGTGTTATTTTTGAGCAGTTTATCTTGTTTAATTCTCCCACATAATTTACAATCCATTATTGTTTTTTGACGACTACCTATGAAAAACAAAAAACATTTTTTTGGCGAATAAATTTAAACTCTGTACCAAAACCGTAAATAAAATATAAAATAAAAATAAAATCAAATATCGTACCCAAATCCACACACCGCAACGAAATTACAAACTGTTTGTGAAATCGATTAAAGCACGGGAAAACAAAACAAACATTTCTACTCAATTTGAAAGTTATATAAGACCGTAAAGAAGTTGAAACATCAAGATAAACCTAAAACAAACCTTTAACACGCCTCAATATAAATTAGCATCGGCCACCCATTTTCGACTAACTCCCCACATTTGCTCAAAAAAAATTTTTACAATTTTTAAACCAGAAAATAGTGTAATGTATGTAAGTATGTATATCATAATATACAAATATCGTACACACAAAAAATAAGTACTCACAGTTTGTGTGCTTTATACTTTATAAAGCACAAAAATTGTAAAAAAGCACAAAAAACCTTGAAATCATTTTCATTCTATCTGATTAATGCGATCCCATTGTCGGCATAATTTTTCTTTTCTTTTACACTTTTTCGTTTTTCTTATATCGAGCTTTTCATATTCTTCTGTTGTTTCAAGACAACACAAAACAGAACCGAGCACAAAAAGTTTAAGAAAAGTAGAATGAAAATAAGAAAAACAAAAAGTTGTATGTGTATTTTTTTATAAAGAACGGCACATTTTGCTTTATTGATTTTCATTTTTCTGCTTAGTTATATTAAACACACTCAAGATATTTTATTGGTTATCTGTTTTTTTTTATATACGGGGTGTATTGTTCCCGTAGCACAATACAACAGGGATACTAATAAATCATATCTCTGCGGCAGCTCAAAGTGGAATCGTATAGATAAAACTTCGGAACTGGTGACCGACTGTTTTGAAGCTCGGGGTTGGCTGTGATCGAGTCAAACAAAAATCTCCTATTCTTAATGTTTAGTAGAACAAAAAAATAAAAATAAAATAAAATTTTTAAATAAAAATAAAAAGAAAAATATTTTATTGGCGAAAAATAATGAAGGTGACATATTACTCTTTTCAAAATGAGTGACTGGTTGAGAAAACCAAATAATAAAAATAGAAACCAAAAATGATCCCTTCAGCAAAGAATATTACCTCAATGAGCTGCTTTGTGTATAAAACTCTTTTATATCTTTGGATTTGTTGCATAGTTCTGAGGTAGCCTGGGCGGTGCATGGTAAAAGTTTTACATCCTTTAATAAAGTCTTAAGTTTTAGTTAAAAATAACTCCAATCCATCCGAATCAGATCACGGGGTCAAGAGGTTATCAAGCAATGTTTTGATAAACTATTGAAATCTTTTTATTCAATTCTCTTTTTCATCCAAGATCTGTACACTGTCTAAAATCTCGGCTAGAACCAATACAATGCCATAGCCAGAACCATAAAGTGCCAACCGGACCCATACCAGCTATGGCACCAGTACATCAATGAGTAATGCATCATTCTGCAATATCTGATTTTTTAGCCGGAAGCATCTATCCTACCTGATCACTGTTCACTGTCTAAAACTTGAGCTATTTGAATCGACCACCAATTTTTGAAATAAAGTCGCGTGCTTCAATATCAAGCACAAAATAATTTCACAATTCACACTTATTTGTTTCAGTGCTAATGTGCCACTGCAATGTAGGCAATGCTGGTTGTCTCGGACTCCACAAGTACAGGACTCCAATTTTATAAAAGCAATGAGTAGTTACCAGAAATCTGATTATGTTTTTATCCGATGAATTCAAGCCCAACTCAGTCTGAATGGCGAGTGGAATCAACAAACTTCCTGTATATTTGACAAATTGACAAAAAGCCTAACAAAAGCTGAAAAGTCTATATAAATAAGTCCCCTCATTAAATGTGCCTACACTAAACTTGTGTAGTAAGGATCAATTGTCAACAACAAGGAATCGTAGAGATGTATGTATACGCTTAACGGTGTTCGATATTAACATGTTGTTTGAACCTATCTTTATGTTTCCTATAAGCCAACATGGTAGGTCAGTCATAGTTTTTTTTTAATTTTAAAATTTCACTATAGCTAAATTTGTATTGGTGATACGACGTTCAATGTAATCTAAGACGAGATGCAGCGAACAATTCTATCTTATGCATGAATGATATATTTTGTGTAATATACTGAAACCTACCTATGAATGAACTGGAAAAACAGACAATCAATAATAAATCAAATATTTATTTTTTCTTTCAAACTCAGATTTCTTTCCGATTTAAAATTTTTTTTAAATGATTGACAAACTATCTATTGTGCGCTCAAGCTTTGCACTCAACACAACTTGTTTAGAAATTATAAAGAAAATTAATTGGATTCGATGAAATAATTTTTATTATCGCATTTGTATATGGCAGTGAAGTATGTCCCAAATAACAAAAATAAACATGTATTAGTATATACACTGTTTAAAAAAATCTTATAAGAATTTTGAGTGAAAAATAGAAAAAAACTCAAAATAATTATTTTACATTCTCCATAATACTCCGGAAAATCATTTCCATTTGTAAGTAGTTTGCAAAAGATAATATTACAATATATCTAAATGCCGGGTATACAAAATTTGTGTACAAAGCCACTTTGAAATTACACAATTAGTTTGTCGGAAAATTTCACTATGTCCAAATGTTAACTTGAGGTTGACACAATCAAATAAATCAAGAGCCATTTCCATATCTAGAGGGGGATAGGTGTCATTTTTCGCTCTCGAAAATGTAATCGATTTTATTGGTTTGAGTAGTTTTAATTTGGATAAATTCTGAATATCGTAGAGTTTGTCGGGGACGAAAAATGACACCTCTCCCCTAGATATGGAAATGGCACTTGATTTATTTGATTGTGCTAACTTAAAGCTAACATTGGGACATAGTGAAATTTTCCGACAAACTCTAGGATATCCAGAATGTATCTAAATTAAAACTACTCAAACCAATAAGATCGATTAGAGGTGCGAGAACGAAAATTGACACCTCTCCCCTAGATATGGAAATGACACTTGATTTATTTGATTGTGCTAACTTAAAGCTAACATTTGGACATAGTGAAATTTTCCGACAAACTCTAGGATATCCAGAATTTATCTAAATTAAAACTACTCAAACCAATAAGATCGATTAGAGGTGCGAGAACGAAAAATGACACCTCTCCCCTAGATATGGAAATGGCACATGTATTTTTAGTTAATTTAAAAAAATAAATCTATATATTAAATAATGTTTAGTTAATTAATTTATTGACCTCAATTAAATGACAATGTGTTTTATTTTGTTTTCCCAAGAATATTATTTACTATTTCTCTTGCTACCATTTTTGCAAAATAAATCGAATACGAAAAAAATGTCTCGCCTATTTTCGTCTCTTTCTATTATAATATAGTTATTTCGCAAAAATTTCAATTTAACAGTGTAATTACTAATACATGTTCCGCATTAAAAATTTCTTATTGGAATTACGGGATTTTTTTTGGGACAAACTTCACAACCGTCATTTGTATAGTATATAATCTGAAATGCCCTTTTCCGTACTTCCCTGTATGCAAATTTCTAAATGTTAATGATAGATCTTCAAACAAAATATGACCCCTATACAACCTAAATTTAGAATCAATTGATTTTTGTTTAAATATATTTGACTAAACTATTTAGTTTCGCCTTATGGGATGTGGGTTGTAGTCGCTTCATGCGTCCCAAAGCTGCGCTTCTCATAAATCGCTTTTTTGGCAAAAAAAAAAGAAAACTATTGACATGAGCAAACCAAAATAAAAAAAAAGAAATTAAATTTTAATTTACATTAATCCTTATTAACAAAAAAAATACAATTATGTGGGGAGATAACCGGAGTCGAGAATTTTCGGACTGGCCAAATAGTTAAATAGAACAAATCAAATGTTTCCTTCGTAAAGTAAAGAGTTGTACACTTTATCTTTTGCATTTATTAATATTGAATACTCATTTGGTAATTAGAAGTACACAGTACAGTGCTTGGAGATCCTCAGAACATATCGCTCATTTGCTGCAATAGTGACACAACTCAAAATTCACTCATTTCTAAGATATTCGAATCAAACGGTTCCCTTTATTTCATATTTTGATTTTGTATCAAAACATACTCTCTTATGAAGTTATTTCTAACAAATTAGGTAAAATTCCATATAAAAGATCACTCAATTCGCGAGAGAGATTAAAAATTTTAGATATTGGAAAATGTCCTAAGAAAATTTGCAAAATATTAAAGAATTATAAAAATTAAGATCCGATTGAGGATCTAGGAATAGAAAAAAAAATATTTTACTCATAAGAATGTATTTTTTTTTACTTTTGAAGAAAGCCGTTTTTACAAACAATTTTGAGTGGGTATTTTCAAACCACTCTACTGAAAAATTAAAAATTTTGGATTGTGCCACTCTTGCAACAAATGAAGCGATATGCTTAAATCTCGGTATTGTTTGCTAGAAAACTAAAAGAACATTTTATGCTTTTTAAATTATCTAAGTCGGGAAACTAACCTTTATAATGGAATTGCCCTATCCGTATTCAGCGTGCAAGACACGTCTGTTGTGTCCAAACCAATGAACACGTTTATATTTAAACATACAACACAACTATTACAGGTCTGGGATTTTGCGCACTTTTACCTCAAACCGAGAAAAAGTGATTTTGCACCATGCGAGTAGACACTTTTTCTCGCTTTTATGTTCGGCCATGTATGAGTAAGAAAATATTTCATGTCGATTTTATAATATTTAAATATAAAAATACTAACTAAGAATTTAAATTTTATTGTTTTCAATTCAAAATATGGAAAACCAAATCAATATTTATTCTAGTATAAGAGTTTCAATTGGTTCAAAACCCCGCATAAAAAATCAAAAAGTTATAAATTGGAGTGAATAAAAATGTCAATCGTTCTGTCTATTTCATGGGCTGTAAGCAGAAATTTGTCAAGTAAATATTTTGAGAAAATCGCAATTAGATTTTTCAATGTCGAGTATCGATTACCCGAGTACCTTTGTAATTTTAAGAAATATTTACAAGTCAATTACCCGCGTATTTAGATCGAGTGCTCGGGTTACGTTAATTTTAATTTTTATCATTTTCAATTTTCGTGATGATGTATATATTGAGAAATCATTAATGTTGAAAGCCACCTATTCTACAACTACGCCAAGCATTTGGTCGTGCTTAAAGTTGTATACAAAAATTCAAATATCGAAACCGATGCAAAGAATCTACACTAAGAGAGCAATGATGATTTCGTTAGTTTCAGCGATGGAGATGAGGTCGATGATGGCGGAAACTTTAATTGTACATTAGACAAAATGAGGAAAACAATAAAATTATAAAAAAATATCGGCGATTTGGACTAAAAGTTTTAATAAAGGAATTGTACTTCCAACAGTCAAATTACAATTTAACCCAAATTTTCAAGTGCGTTTGAACCCCTAAAGATTGCTGTTGCAGAACTAAGTAAGCAGGAAGCAAACTTGATTTCAGCAGAAGTTACATTGTTTTACGAGTTCCAACTGTTAAAGAAATTAAATACTTTATTATCAGCAGCTGTTTGATGTCATTGAACTGGAAATAACACAACGTCGGAATATAGAAATCGCCTCGCTACTCCTATTTCTTCATAAAGATAGCTACTCAAAGTCAAGTGACTTTTTCTCCTATTCTTTAAAAACTATTATCAAACAAAAAGCGAAATCATTATGTGCTCGTTTGTGTCTATAAGAAGCTTGGGAAGACTCGAAGCTATCATTAATAGCCCATTAGATGAAGTGAAATAAAATTGTATGCCCTATGATGAGGTACAAATATCTCTACAATCCTCCATTAAAACAGGAATCGACGAAGAATCTTTCGTTCTAGAAATCCGAACATCGACTAAGCGTTCAAAATTAATCATAACTAACAATCCGTCCAACTGCAAGGTTTTGATTACCAAAATCAAAGAGGTTTAACATTTTACAGGCCAGGATACCTTCTCTCGAATTACACGGTTTCCAACTACACAATTTTCGAGTAATTCTTTTGAAAAAGAATAATATACAGGTAACCCCCCAAGAACACGGTATTCGAAGATCACGGTTTCGAAGAACACGGATATCCATTTCCTCAAATTACACGGTTTCAAACAACACGATTTTCGTTATTCTCTTTTATTTTGTTTTTTGTATATCATAACAAAAAATAAAAAATATAACCTAACGTTTGTTTTCCTTTTTTGTAGGCTCGAAAAACACGGTTTTAAAGAACACGGAACGAATTAATCGTGCTCTTGGAGAGTTTTCGGTATGCACTATATAGCCGTGTTTTACTATTAGAGACCGATAGCTGTATCCGGAGCAGCCAATTTTCTATGTCAAAACTTATATTTAGCGCGCTATTTTTACATATAATTAATTCATTTAACTCTAAACTAAGATTTTTCATTCAACTTTAAAGTCAAAAATCAACAAAAAAATTTTGCTCTACCTATTTACCGGGAGCCGCTATCGGAAGCGCTATCCATTTCAATGGAAAATTTGAAAAGAACTTTATTTTGTAAACCCCTGAAACCATTAGAAACTTAATCTTACAATAAAAGATTAAAACGCGGTAAGTTGGATTCTTGTTTATAACGTCAGGTCAAAATAAATTTTAATCACTGATGACACACGGGGTATCACAGAAACCGTATTTTTCTTCGCTTCTTTCCCCGTTTACCTATGATACGGGTTTTAATTGCGACTTAAACAAATTTTCGGTGCAACCACACTAACACAAACATAAATGAAATAAAAAATATTTCAAGGTCATTTTTGACTCATTTTTGTTTAAATTTTATTTTCGAGAGAGCAGAACAAAACAAAATAAAAGACACATACGTATACATTATCTATTACGACTAGTTGGCCTTGAAAAAATAATCATAAAACCAAAAATCTCGTGTGGAATGAGTGAATTAGTATATTTCAAGTGATAAATGTTTGTTTTATGGGTGCATTTATTTTTCATTTTTATGGTATAGCGATACCAGTGAATAATAGCTGCAGTTTCATTAGAAATATAACACGGCTTGTATGTCGCTCTGTAACGATTTTTTTATTTTCTCACTCCCGTTTTTTATAGTCACGAACTACACGATTTCAAATAACACGAAACCAATTAATCGTGTTCCTCGAAAGTTTCCTGTACATACATATTTTTATTGATACATATTTTTATTGATTTTTGTCAATACATATTGCCAAGTAATTAACAGTTGCTCAATTTTCTCACTTTCTACTTTTGTCTATGCAATATCGAAAATTAACAGCCAGTCAAAATTGAAAGGCGAGAAATTTAAATAAAACTTGCTTCTCGCCTTTTGTTCAAAATTCGGGCCCAGTTTAAAGGAAGGTACGGCTGAAGGGGACACTCAAGTGATCACAACTATTCAAATTATATCAATGTAAAGCATCAAATATACAAGAGTCAGCTTGCGTGTAAACCGAAATCCTCACTTTGTTTTCAATTTGAGCCCAAATACTTAAAGATATATTAAAGCTATGGGCGAAACATTTAAATTAAAAACCCATGGCGGCTTTGCGTGTTTTATTACATTTTCAGAATTGTATTATAATTTAAGCTATACATATATTAGTATAGGTTTATCTCCAACTAAAAAAAAAATAAATTCGGTTGAAGCAGTGAAAAGGTATAGCTTCGAACATTTTTTACCTTGAACGGCAGTAGATTTCCACACCGATATACACGTTACCTAGAGTATTATTAATGTTTTCCTCGTTTATGTTAGCATACCAAAAATACAATGTGATGCGTTATCATGTTTAAATGTAAATCAAAATCCTTTTTGTCTGTGCGGAGATCAAAAAAAAAAAAACGTGCATGAAATGGATTATGTCCCAATGTTTCGTGCCAAATCATTTCTGTCTTGTTTTTGTAATTACCATATATATTTTTGTTTAATTTAATTTATCCGGGTAATTTGTTTTCATTTCAAATTTTATTTATTTTAATTTAAATTTGTTTTTTTCTTCTGTAATTCCAGGAAAGTTCAAATTTTTTAATGGTAACGTATTAACTTCCAATATATAGGCGGATCTAAGGTTTTTATATATAATTACTTAAAAATGATCGCTCTCAAATCTTAATCTTTATACGTTTAATACAAAATATAATAATATATAAATATATGTAGTGTGTGGTATTTTGTGGTCATGATCGATATAATATTTTATATTTTGTTGATGTCTTTTGTGTGATTTACATAATAAATGTCTAACATTTTATTGTCTTTTATACTCGTAAATAAATAATAATAATAATAACAATAAATAAATATTGATTTTCTATTTTATATATATTTAGTATTTTATGTGATGTTTCGTTTGATGTTTTCATTTTCATACATTTTATTTAATACTATAATATCACAAATGTTTTTGTAAATTTTCAAAAATTATGTATTACCTCAATAAATTCTTGATATTATGTAGCCATAAATTAGCGTTTTCAAAAATTTCTGATAAAATTCTTCCGTTTATATATAATATTAAACATATATCGTTTGTCTCTCTATAAACAATTAATTAAATTTACATAATGCAACATTGTAAATATATTTGAACCATTTTTGAAAATATTTTCTTTGAGCTTTTTCTAAAATTTCTATCATGCACGTAGTATTTACATACATTACCACCACTGTGCGTGATATAACAATATGTATTACCAAAATCAGAAATTTTTACAATTTTTCAGTGAATTTGTTTTGAAAAGAATTCTTTATGTATGTGTTTTACGATAAATATAATTATATTTTTAGTTCCTTTAAGTTTAATGGTCACCATAGAGATTATTGGTCAAAACCAAAAGAGAATTACATTTTTATTTCATGAACAATATCTTTCGTTTATGTCGTGTTTTTAATGTGTTTTGATAACAGATTTCAAATTTTTATGTAAAAATATGTGTGTTTATGTAGTATTCCTACATGTGGGTGGCAAAACCTACTTCTAAATATATGTAAATAGATAAATATAAATAGATATTATAAATAGATTCAATTTTGTTAATTGTTCTGAGATTACTTCGATTTAGGTTATTTACTTCAAAGAATATTACTGGCTTCAAATAACACAATTTTTTATAAAATATAAACCAACGTAATCAAAATTATTTGAAAAAAAAATGTCTAACAATTAATTAATGTAATTAGCTTACAACAACAACAACAACAACAGCATAAGCTTATAGCGTGACCGAAAAACAACGATTTGTTTGTGGTACATTAAAATTCCTAATATTTGATTTTAATTTATTCCATACAAACGAGCTTTTTGGTATTGGAAACATAAATCACACGATATGTACACAATAATGCAGTGTTGCTTGTTTATTTAAAAATCAGAACAGATTTTTAGAAGCCCTATGAAGATTGTGCAAACAAAATTTTATTTTTATTGATTACACGGACATCGATTACTACTAATATCGTATTATCGTCGACAAAAGTGGCCTTACATAACATAATTACATACTACATTACATACAATATATTATCAAATAATGTACAGTTGAACCCTATCAGCAATTACATACGAAAACGGAATCGGGTTCTCCTCACGCTCATGAAATTTGATGAAAATTTCCTCTATATTCAAGAAACACGGTTGTGTGGAAAATTTACCATTTTTTTAAAAATAAGTTTCTTCACTAGTTCACCAACACTAACTTTATTGTAATTTCGATTTGCACGTTTAGTATTTAAGGTATTTTTTTCCCCCAGTTTCGAGTAACTCCTCCTCAGATTTTTCGCCACAGTAAATTTATTGACCTCCATTTCGCGATAAGTCCAGTGGTTTGGTGCTTTGCAGTCTTCTTGTTTCTGTAGAAGTCAGCAAACAGCTTATGTCCAGATTTTCATGCTAGTGCAGACGTTGTAGGTGTTTTGTTGCATGATGCTTAATTTCATCCGCAACAAGCTCAATCTTTAGATCTCGATGGAGGTTGTCGTTTCGAATGTACCATGGTGCATTAACAATGCATCGTAGTATTTTATTTTGGGCTCTTTGTATGATTTTGATATTTGTCTTCTTGGCACAACCCCAGAGTTGGCTAACATATGCCTATACAGGTATCAGGATTTGTTTGTATAGCAGCAGTTTGTTATGGATCGCTAGTTCAGATTGTCTCCCTACGAGCCAATGCATTTTTCTAAAGTTCTTCTCTCTTCTTTTTTATGTGTTCCTTTCATCTAAGCTTAGCATTTTTTAAGGTATGATTTTTTTTAAACCCTGCCTAATTTAAAGCAAAAATATAGAAGGATGAATATGTTGTGACCAACAAATTTTTCGAAAAACGGAATCGCAAAAGTGCCTGATTTTATTCCAATATAGTTCTGCCAGAACCTTACAGATGTAGAGAGTTCCAATTTTACAGTAGTAAAACTAAGTTATCGGGCGCAAAAGAAATACATAATATTTTTGTAATTACTTAATATAGTTTTCCAGCTAAAACAAAAAATTAATATTTTTACTGTTTGTTCTTCGTTTTCCATGACAAAATATTCCTAAGAATGCCATGAAGCCTTTCGGATGAGACGTTTTTGTGAAGAGAACTAATTCCGTTTTAGTTTCACCGTGATTCAAATATTCCACTCTTCTTTGGCCATCGGCACTTGTTAAATAAAACCAAGCTTCGTTGGCATGTCTATCATTTATCACCTTTCAGTAGTCAGAAAATGAACAGGGAATGCTAGTGCCTTTTCATGATTGTTTGAGCAGATTTCGGCTTCTTCGCAAGGCTTAGTTCCAATTTCATTTTTAGAGTATATTGTAAGACTCCAACCTTTATATAAAAATATTTTGCCAGACGTTTCTGCCCACCGGGTTGGCTTTGATAACCCGACAGTATTTTTAATTGGTTTATTACGTCTCAATAGCGCAATTTTGTTTGTTTGATAGTTGGTTAGTGTACCTTTTGAAATGTTGAACCCCACTCTTTGGAAATTACTGAAAAACTAACTCTAAAACATTTAAAACCAATAGCTGGAGCTGCTGTTCTTTTGTCAACACCATGATGGGAACTGACATTTAAAATAAAATTGAATTTGGAATATTCTATTGTTTTAATGCGTGTTTCTCTCATATACTCTATGTCTCTCTCTAAAATAGCGGTACTCCGAATTATTTGAAACAAAAATCGTTCACATTCATTTTTGATGTACCTGTATTTTGAAAAGAACAGTAATTACGAGAAAACGCCTATAAACTAAAACATTCTAAATATATTTACAACAATAGCGGTCCAAACCAGTTTTAAAAAATGTAAGCAGAAATAACGATTTTTAACTGTTTCTCAACAAAAATTCGATCCCTGTACAGTCCATACAGATTGATTGATCGGAATGAAACTTCATACTTAAGCTTTTTCCATAAATTGGAAGATCTCAGTGATTTTTGGCCAACATCGGTTCAGCGAAAGTGACAGGTTTCATTAGACCATTTAGTTTCTTGCAAATATTTTGAAAAGTGATACGCATTAACGAAAAAAATGTTAAAAACAAAAGTTTGCAAATTAAATCCCAAACAAAATTAGATTACATCAATTTTTTAAATATTACAGGAAATGCAGAACTCCATAATTTTCAAACATTTTCCATTAATTGGGAGATCTTTCAATTTTTGCAATGATATTGAAAAGTTTAGCATTTACAAAAAACGAAAAAGAATTAAAACATTCAAATAAATTTAGAGATTAAATTTTCAAAAAGGTATGCCTTGTTGGTTTTCTGAAATTTAAGCAGGAATAATGATATTTGATTTTAAATGTTTACAAACAATTTTACCAAAAGTCTGGTAAGTTTATTTTTTCGCTTTAGAAATCAAGTGTGGCGTATTCGAAATCTAAGTATACATTCGTGGTATTAGAAAGTCGAGTGTAGGCCACAACGGCACAATTCACCACTCCATTTTCTTTAAGTAGTAAAATAAAGTATAGCAATCATGAACGTTGAAGTGTAGACTAGGTTTGTCTAATCGGTTTGACACCCAGTCATCTCAACCATTTTTGGTTAGTCCACCGGAAGTGGCAGCTTACAAAGGAGCTCTTTGTGTTTTGTAAATATTTCAAAAATTATAGCATTTACGAGAAAAACGACTGTGAACTAAAACACTTTAAATTCAATTTGCAACAATAGTTCAGATCAATTTTCCAAAATTTAAGTAGAAAGAAGTAATCATGAAAATTTTTGATCTCTTGAGTTTTTTGATGAAACGTCTACTTCATCTCTACAATCAACACGGAGACTGATTGGGGTGAAAATTCATACTTAGGCTTTCTCCATAAATCAGGAGATACCATGGATTTTTGGCCGAAATCGGTATACCGGAAGTGACGGCTTCCTTTTACGAAAAAACGGAGGATAACTATTCGGAACGAAAATTCATACTTAAACATTTTCTATTTGTTGGGGGATCCTTGCAAAATTTGGTAAAAATCGAAAGAAAGTGGTAGCTTCCATGGTAGCTTTTCCCATTTTTGTAATGATCTTGAAAAGTTTAGGAATTACAAACAACGACAAAGAATTTAAAGATTCAAATAAATGAAAAGAATAAATTATCAACATGGGTTGGTTTTCTGAAATTTAGGCAGAGTAACAATTTTAGTTTCTTTTATGTAGTAATAAAGTATATTGATCAAGAAAAAAGTGTAGCTCGAAACTTTTGCAGATTTATCATTCGCTATATCGCAGAAGTAAAACAAAAAGTTTTTAAAAACTCTGTGTGTGTGTGTGTGGGTGCATACTTAATTGGTGTGTCCTCTCTAAAGCGCAGACGGGTTGTCCGTTCAACGAAATAGAAATATAAAGGTATGCTCAATTTGTTTACAATACTGGTTTTATACTGCGCATGTCGTCATCACGTGACAAAAAATTTTGATATAGAATATTTTTTATATTTGAATTATAAATACGTTTATATATACACATAATAGAATGATTATGTTTATACATATGTACTTTAAATTTTAATATAACAGAAAGCCACTTATTTTAGTTTTAGTAATTAAAATATATTTCTTAATGTTTTTCTGTCATTCTTAGTTAATGATTTTGTTTAATTTTTTTTTTTTGCAAGTATAGATTTTTTGAAAGTATAAATTTTTTACGTCAAGGCTACAATTAACATGTTGTGAACTCTGAACTAGAGTGCTAATATATTTGGTCCCACATTTTAATTCAGTTCCGTTGAGATTAAAAAAATTGTCTCCAATTTGTAAATGTCCTTTAGAAAGTCATCGTTTGGTTTATATAGTCCACCTTCCGACAAATTATTGCACCAGGAATTACTGGAAACCAATTGTTGACTGGTTGGAATACCGAGGCTTTCCTTGGCACGTAGTCTGAATGCAATATATCCTGCAATATTTTCAATACTATTGCATTCCAGTTCTGAAAACGTACTTTCAAACTCAGCCTGGCTATAATTTCGGGATTTCTAGCTTCAGTAATATGTTCCAACAAGTTACTTGTAATTGTTGTAGGCTCTTCTTCAGTTCCAAAATGGTTCGCACGTTCAAAATTAGTCGGCAAATTTTTGAAAACATTTGTTTTATTTTCGCTATCGTCCGGCATGACATTCATTGACTGCGACATGATTGTCTCATTCCGCCCAAGTAAATATTTCCTCAATCTATGTTTAAATGCCAGCCCCGTAGAATGATCATGTAGTCCACCGATTGCTCGCAGAATTCCAAATAACCCTTCTAAAGGGTCCTGATTCAACAGACATCTGTATGTCAACAGATATTTTATATCGTATTTCCTTAAGAGATCGTTAAATAGCATCGGTAGAGCATTTGAACTGATCAAAATTCCTTTTTGGAAAGGCAGTTTTGATTTTGAATTACCTACTTTAAGATTATAAATTAAATTTTTCATCTCGTCTATGATTTGATCGTCAGTATCTTTAGCAAGACCGTATGCCTTAATTGTTTCTCGGGGATCCATTTCTGGCAGTGTACTATTGAATATATCAAACCAATCGTTCACCTAAGAAATAAAATTATGGTATTACATATTTAAAAAAAAAATTTCCGCAAAAGCCCTAACGAGGCCATACGCAAAATTGCTTTTGAATTAGTTGTTGTTGACTTGTGGGCTATATTTAAATCTTTACCTTGAGAATGATCGAGGAGCTCCAACAAAGGTTTCTTGGTTACTGCTTTGCCTTGTATTTAAAATTCGGGATCCAAGAAATGATTGCATAAAAGTTTTACTAAATGTGGCACGTCAGCAAATGCATAAATCTTTTCGGTGCTGTTATCGGGATGCAAAAAGAATAAAGTTTCTTCAGAAACCCCAAACGATTTAAAGTCCTCTGTTTCCACCCCCCAGATTATTGGTAATTCCCACTACATTGAATTCTATATTATCCAGCTTCCTAATTATTTGGAATATAAGTGACTTGTTTAAAGTTCGGTCGATATCATAAAACAGTGGTTGTTTCCAGTTACAAAACACCCCACGAGCCATTATAGCTTGAACATAATTGGCGGGTTTTAAGAATGTGTCAGAATTCCAATCATACTCGTAACATTTTCTAACTTTCATCTACTCGGCCAAAATAATGCATACTTTATCGAGATCAGTCAATGAATATGTTTCCATTAGCGTGAATACAAAACCCAAAACTCCTGGGGAAATATCTATTTTATTCGCCCATCTACGTAGAGTAGACTCACCTGGAAGAGGATAGTGATTTTTTTGCATTCACCTGTTTGCTTTGGGTCTGGCTCCATGTAAAGCTATCGCATGTGCAATGTCTTTTACATTCCAATGGAGTTTTCTACCGTGGGGATTTTGCATTCTTCTTATTTGGCCGGGAGAGAAAATTTTCTGACCACTTTCCTGCAATTTATTTGACGATTTTTTTTTTGTTTTCATTTCTCCAATTTGTCCAAGCAACGTTTCATTATATTCCTTTAATTTGGAATTTTGAATATTACTCTCCTTGCGAATGTTTTCAATTTCCATTTTCAGCGATTCAATTTTGTTGAGTAAAATCGTTTTTTCTTGATCACTAACATAAACAGGTACCTATAATTAATTAAAGATTTGAAAATTAAATATGAATTTTAAAATAAGTTACATCAGAACGTCCAAGGCCGCCGAATGGCGCGACACCATATCATCGAGAATGTTCTGTGAACTATGAGCTTGTGGGGTATATCCAGTTTCGTTCGACGTTCTAAAAAAGCAGTAGTTTAAAACCAGACAATCAAAAATATAATTACAAGAATACTTACAACAACTTTTCAACCGTTAACTTGTTTTCACGGCGAACTATCTTTTCACTATACGCTAGTTGGCAATTTCACTAAACTTTTTTGGAAATCGATTAAACAGATTCACTGTTGGAATTGCTGTTTTCGTTAATTTTCTTGGACTTTGGTCTTTTAGCAATTCTTTCATTAAATTTCATTCAAAATCATCTGCCTTAAAGTGTTTACTACAAATTCTACTGTTTTTTGGCACAAATTTATCGGATCGAGAACATATTTTGATCAATTCTTTACATAACCTTACATTTTTGTGGAATGTAAAATATCTAATTAAATTTTGTTTACTATAAGGACTTTTTAGATTTTTATTATTATGGCTCTTAATTTTTTAGAAGTCAAAATTCATTTAATTCAACTATTTAATTTATTTGACAGAAATTTAAAGAAATTTAATTCTATATCGTGCACAATAACGGGGTTGTATTTGTTTAGTCACGTGATGACGAAATATAAAACAAAGAGAAAACGAAAATCATGCGCGTGAGCATATCTTTTTAAATTTCTATATCGTGTGCCCGATCGGTATGAAACTTCATAATTAAACTTTTTTCATTAATTCGGAAATTCCAGTGATTTTCGGTCAATTTACACAACGGAGGTGTGGTGACAATTTATTCAACGGAGGTGGCTTTCAGAACTTTTTAATTTTGTGTAAATATTTTAAAAAGGTATATAAAAATTTGCAATTTATAATCACACAATACAATCATTTTTCAAAATTTACTCGGAAATGACCATTTTTGGCAAAAAAAAAACTGTTTTTCAACAAAAATTTTGCCCTGTACTATCCAGAGGGATTGCTTATACCTAAGTTTTTCCAAAAATTCGAATATCTCAGTAAATTTTGGTTGAAATGGGTCCACCGGAAGTGAAAGCTTCTATAAAAACTTCTCTGTTTTGCCACCGGAAGTGACAGCTTCAATAGGCTTTCTCATCTTTTACATGTATTTTAAAAGGTATACCATTCGAGTAAAACGGTTATGAACTAAAAGATTCTAAATTAATTTTGCAACCATACTGGACCAGATCAGTTTTCCAAAATTAAACGGAAATAACGATTTTTGTCAAAAAACTGTTTTTCTGGAAAAATTACGGCCCATACGCATTGATTGAGTGGAATGAAATTTCATACTTAAGCATTTTCCATAAATTGAGAAAACCTAGCAATTTAAGACCGAGAACGGCCCACTGGAAGTGAAAGCTTTCATAGGAGCTTTTCCGTTATTTGCAAATATTTTGAAAAAAATAAAGCATTTTCGGAAAAACGATTAAAACAAATCGATTGTAAGTTTCATTTCAAACAAAATTATTTCTTATCATTTTATAAATTTTACCGGAAATGACGAGTGATAAAAAAAACTTTATTTCACCAAAATTCGCCATCTCTCTCTTCGGGATGGCTATTCGGAATAACACTTCTTACTAAAACTTTTTCCATAAATTGGGAAAATTATGTGGCCGTGTGCCGGAAGTGACTGTTTCATAATACCAAAAAACAAGATCGCAACATAATATAGATTGCACTTGAATAAGATAAATCAAAATATGAAAAGTTTGGCACTAACGTCAAATATTTTGATAGATAAGTTAGAATGTTATAACTTAATTGCGTAATGCTTGCGTATTCCTGTGATAGAAAAAACGCTAATATATTAAAATACCAGATCACCATTCACCCTACCAAACTTGAATTGCCTTAAAAAATTGTCTTTCATAAGATGGATTATATTATAAAATATACATCAAAAACATTACATTAAGCAGGTTTAATAAGACAAAAGCGCAGCGCACATCATGACTCATTATGCTCTAAAATTATTCAAGTGCATAAAGCAAAATATTGAATTGCAACATTTAAAAATAAAATTTAAATTTAATGTATGCAAAAATGGTTAAGCTTTAATAAACACAATAAATTTAATTACCGAAAAACCCAGTTCGAATGATGTTTAATATTTTCGGATGTTTCATGTTCGGAATTTTTTTATGATTTATGTTTTAAACCACCTTTCATTATTAATTAAAATAAATTATGGTTTAATGCAAATGTGGAATGAATGCACCCCTTAGAAATTAGTATTCAGAGTTACCTACATATTATAACCGCGTTATAAATGATGGATGATGGAACTTGTTTAAATTATTATTAAAATTTTAATACTTGCGTAAAATATAAAGAAATTGTGTATCTTATTTATATAATAAAATATAACTTGCTGCATTTTAATGGTTTTGAGCAATTTTCCATTATTGAATTTAGTTAGGACGTCCTGTCTAACTAACATAAATCTCTGAACTGCGAAGTAGAACACCGCTATGCGATATTAAGTGTAATAGCACTTGAAATGTATGTTTTACTCAAGATTTATATTCTCCTCATTATTCAAACCAAGAAGAAATTTGTATTGCCGCAGGGGGCCGCGGCACCACTAAAAATTTCAAAAAAAAAACTAATTATAAAATAATTTAATAATGAATATACCAATAATTCATTTATACGCTTAAGTAAAAAATATATAATGGTTATTGTTATTAATTGAACGAAAACAGAACCTAATTATATTTTGACATGTCCACGCTATTACACTTTTTTGCCCTGAATTAAATATGTTCACCTCAATGAATAGAAATATCATGATGTAAAATACATAAATTGAAAATACCAATTATGAAATTCAATCAATTGGGATTAGTGTAAAATGTGTGTGTATAAAATTATGTTAATTTAAGATTTTGATATCAGTCTATAATCTTACATGTAAAAACGTATTATTAAAAATCACAACATGGAAAATATGAGTGCTTACCACCATAGACAAATGGGTACAACCACACATTATACACACAGCCGCACATCGACATTTTGCAAATACTCGTATATGTATGTATACTAAAGGAAACCACATGGATCCCTTTTCCCAAATGTGGATGTTAAAAAATGTATTCTAACATTATAAAGCTACAAGAAAAATTTGCTTGTCCACTCATCTTACACAAATTTACTTAAAAGGGTAAATAAGGCTTTGTAAACTATTTTTAGAATGAAACTATCCAGAACTTTTGTATGAAATTTAAAACATAAATTAATAACAAAGTCGTACCTCTTTTTCAAAAGATTTTAATTAGTAACAATAAGTCGCTAACATTAGTAATTTGTATGTACCGTTAAACGTGAAACCTATTAAGTGATAAAAATTTAAATCCAATATAATCGTCATCGTTAAACTGAAATTTCAGTTTAAATGATGATTTAGAGGCCCAATCAAAATTTACGACATATTTTGATGTAAATAAGGATACTAAAATATAAAAGCTTCAGGTGAACACAGGAGCGCTTGCGCCTTTATAAACGTATTTAAAGATGTTTCTAATAGTCGCGTTAAATCGAAGCGGTTTACTTGTCTACAATTTATAAGAATTATAGTGAGTTTGGCCATTAACGAAACGAACCGAGATTTGCCAAAGTAACGAATGAAATTTAAAAAAAAACACGATGTTATTTGTTCGATTCAAATATACTTTTATTGTTAAATTATTTATAATAAGTGCATATAAAGTAAACCGTTAGTAATTTGATCTATCAAATATATATTTTGTAAAAAAATACTGTTAGAATAGCGGTACCTTGGAATTAATCGTAAAATCAACAACGTAACAAATATTTTAGATATTATTATGTAATAAGCTAAGCATATCTGAAACTGCCACATCCTCCCTCCATCAAGGTTGAATTAAAAATCGAACTTCTAAACTTAGTTATAGTGTTCAACACAAGGTGAATATACGCTAAGAGCATTTTATCAATACAAATAAATATTTTACATGTGTTTTAAGTTAAAAAATGGCGGTTTCAAATTCAAACAATGAGCTTTAGAGCATTTAATATAGGTAATTCCAAAGAATAGAGACCAGCCTTAAGAAATGGTCCTTATGAGGAAGACTTCATAAGACTTCATAATTACTTTAGAATTAACATTTATATAAAAATACGCAGCTAGAGAATTAAAGTCTCTACAAAAGACAGATGTTGATGTTCATGCAAAGAAAAGCCTTTGCCCTGGATATGAAATGACGAAAGGTGCAATGCTTTTGACGAATTAATTTTCTTAAAGAACTTAATGTTAATAATAAAGAAAGTATTACGGGATAGTATCAGGTAAGTAGTTACCCGGCATACTTTTTTCTATGCTATGATTTAACTTTACCAGACAAAATGTACCGTGCATTTGCTGTAAGCAGTGCTGTACGAAGTTGAACGACAAAGTTGCGTAACTATGCACCTTCTATATTTGAATCAAAATTGGAGTCGAATAAAGTGTAATTATTGTGAAAGAAGCATATTCTAGAACATTCCTGAAAACTCCAGGCATCCAAACAATAAATTAATCAAAAGTTTGAATGGCCCAACATAATAACATTTGAAACTGTTAAATTTTGTTTGAACCATAAAACTGATGGAAAATGCCCTTGACCATAGACCGAGTATTAAAAGTCACTTAGAGTATACTTGAGACTGGACATTCAAATTTTGAAATTTTGTACTGCAAAACAAGTTCTGAAAGCAAAAAATGTACCAATCCTAAAAGTACGAGATGCGGAGATATTTTATAGAGAGTATTTATCCACTTCTAAAAACATTATTATTCTTTTATATAGAGTGGGCAAAAACACATGCCTTACTAGTTAGTTGCTAAGAGGGACGATTGTAGCAAACCCCCATAAAACCAATTAGTTCCGAAAACGGTTTATGGTCGTCCTTAAGCTAAGAGCTGGTTCAGATCAACCGAAAACAGTCGGTGCGCGCTCAAGTTTAATTTGATTATGTCTGCCAAATCGATTTAAGGTTTTAATCTGAGAGTATTGTATTAAAGATTGCAAACATATTAATCCGAAAGACAGTGGCACTCCAACAGAACGAAACAAATTCGCTTTGGGTTTAGTTACGTCCAGCAGCACCGCTATATCTGATGAATAGTTTGACATAAACAAGTTCTATAGGAAATGTGTGATGGACATGCTGTTGCCACTCTTTCTTTCAGTAAACACCACACTTAATGATTTCCCTAAAGAGTGCCTTGTGGCAGAGCACCTAGAATACTAGTGGCGTCATTGATTTGAAAATTTTGCAATATGACATCATTTTATGTCGACGATTCCGATCTTTCACTATAGATGGCATTATTGTCAAATACAGGATTTTTTTTTGTATTTTTGGTTTCGCCAAACGTCATTTGCAGGTAGTACCCTAGTTAGTGCAAAAGTGAATTATATACCCTCTGCTGGGAGCATAGCAAGAGTGCATTGTCAAAGACACTATCAATGTCAAGAATCGCAGTGTAAATTCTTTATTGTCGATTTTACTGTTAATTTTGCAATTCGCAATACGTGTTCTAGAAGCGCTGCATCTACAGATTTATCCTTTTGTTGTGCATGTTGGCTAGGATGAATTGGAAAGGACATTACACATGAAGGATATCTATATAGTTTATATTAGCTAGGCGTTCTAACATTTAAGTAAAAAAGATAACGGACTTATCGGCTGGATATTTTTGTTTTACATCTTTAAGAATAAACATCACAAGTAAAACATGGTCTGAATATTCGCAAAATGTAATCTAAAATAAGTGTATACTCTTGGTGTTTGTTTGGAAAAAAGATAATCTATTTAATACTTAGCAATCAAATTCCGGTCGATGGGAATTTCCAGTCAATAAGTAATTTTTTTTTCTACTGTTTTTGGATTCCTAATTAATTGGAAATAGCTCTCCAATAAAAGATCTAGAACTTTCTGACTGGTTCTTGTAAAATCCTCACCAAACTTCTCTCAGATTCGTAGATTTACGACCAACGCAGAGAGCTTTCTTAAGTTTACCAGTCACAAATAGATTATCTAATTCTTATTTTTCCGACGTTTCTTCCATTCCAATACATTTTTTATATTCTCTAAGAGAGGATTTGCATAAATCTTAGAATTCCGTTTTAGCAGAGTTCATGGCTTTATTGGGGAGCAATTCTTGTTTGCTTCCTCAGTCTATACTCAATTCATTAGTCGCTTGGGTTTACTAAGAAGGGCGGCTCTTCTAAAATTTTGTATTTGCTGCGTACATAAATAGAAGTAACATAATATTCCCTGAACCAAAATCTTAATTTAATATAAAATAAATTTGTGAATTAATTTAATATATTAATTTTTCCATGTAATGAAGTGTAACAAGGCTATTCTTTAACAATCTGCCACAAATTATTAAAGATTTATTTGGATTGTAAAGAAAATCTCACTTTTGTAGCATTTACCTCGAAAACTAACGAACAGTGGCCGTCATCGAGATTGGCGAATGTACTACTAGTCGGAATAGTGTATATGAATGCGGCCGATGAATTAAAATTATTTCATGCAGAAGTAGCACGAACTGTAGGATTTTAAAAGTAAACGTCTTTATTTTTTTTTTTTTTTCAAAGATGTGGGAAATTCTGAGCATGCGTTAGTGATCTGCGATATTAAATTATTGTAAGTTATTTTCACAAAATAACCGAAATAAAATCCTAAATATAGGGCATGCGAGATGTCTTCAGTGCTGTTACAAGGACCATTATGAGGCGAATATAAATGTTGGAATAATTTTCTACTATTTTTGTGTACTTTTATCACTATATTTAATTTTAAATATAAATAAATGAGAATACTTTTTCTTTTTGTGATAATTTATTATTTTATTTTTATTTTTTATTTCAAACTAGTTTCGAGAGTTCTCTCATCAACAGTTCTTGGCCCGTTCCACACTGTGCTTCTTTGAAGCACTGCTTCACCCTTCAAAATAGGTCGTCATAAATTTTTATTGATACTTTAAAACCTTATTTTGTAGCATGTTTGTTAGAAATGCCAGGCAACAAAAACTTATCCGAATTCAGCTGTCAGGGTAAAAAGACTTGCACGGGTTGAGTTGTCAGGGTAACAATTTGACATTAGATTTCGAAAGTTACAAAATGTAACTTTAAAAATCGCGATAGTTTGTCAGATTTTATAAAAAAATTACGCATCCATATATACAAAGGAAACATCACAACATAAATATCAAAACAAACACACCGCGCCAATTGTACAATTCCATTTTCAATTAATTTTAATTTTTAACAGATGTATTAAAATTGTAAGGACAATTTATAATTTTTGTGCGACGTATTTTCAAAATATCTTGTGCACTAAAATGTTGTGTTTATGTGCGAAATTATATAATATTGAGTTATAAATAAATTAATAAAATTGAGATACAAGACACACTATTGAAAATTCTAATAGTACTTTGCTTTATGCTTGTTTATTATACCTTTGCTAACAAGTTGAAATGTAAACCTGACCAATACTACTACAAAGGCGGGTACTTTTTTTTCATGTTCATTTACACAAAAACCGGGTAACTTTCTTTCTCAAAGTCTAACAAATTCGCCATTATATTTAGACAAATAATTTTTTTGTATTGTTTTGTTCTGCTCTCTCGAAAATAAAATTTAAACTAAAATGTACATACCAAAATGACCTCGAATTTTTTTTATTTCATATTTGTTTGGGTTAGTGCTGCTTCAACGAAAAAAAAATTGGTTGAAAAATTAGTCGCAATTAAAATCGGCTTCGTAAGTAAACTCGGAAAGAGACGAAGATGAACCTGCTTCAAAGAAGCACTGTGTGGCACCACCCATTTCTACTATTCATAGAATATTAATAGCTGATGAAGAGAGAACTCTCGAAACTAGTTCGAAATAAAAAATAAAAATAAAATAATAAATGATCACAAAACGAAAAAGTTATTCTCATTTATTTAAATATAAAATTAAATGTTGAAACTTGAAACCTCTGTTTAGAAAGATGTGAGTTTTGAAGTGTTCCTTTTCTCTACTTAAACTTAGTTTATAATTCGCAAGTATTGAAATTGAACGATTACCTCTTTCATCACGAATTTCGCTCCTCCTGCATTCCGTATTCCCATTTTATTATAGTTTTGCCAGCAATTCCTTTGCAGTCGTTTGATTGAAATATATTGCTATTTGTTCTCAGTTAAAACCATAAAAGGAGGTCTCAGGCAAAAAGTATTGAAATTAATTCGTTTTAAATTTTATTATTGAAAGACATCTTAAAATGTGCGTACCTGTCCAAACATATTTTAATTGGCTTACTTTTTAACTACCCAGATTCCTAGCGTTTTTTGTTTGAAATGTTTTAACTGGAATTCCTGAAGCCATTTTCAATTCCAAATCCAATTTCTTAGTCATTTTATTTGACCACAATTTAGTTTAATTCACATACCAAAGTTCATTTAACTAAAATTCGGCTAAGCCGAATATCATGTCTTTCTGTAGAAGCCGAATTTAGGTAACATAATTAAGGTACTATATCACGAAACAGCAAACTCAAAATCACTTATACACATCAATTTACTGTCAGATGTTTCAGATCATACGATTAGGTAATTAGGTCTGTCCACACGTGTATTAAACAACGCAACATGATTACAAATAGATACGTTTAAACGAGAGTCCGACATAACTGTACATTTTTCTAAAATGTTTGTAGTTTACCTTACCATTAAACATCACATCCGTTAAGTAAACTTTACGTACTTTACGTAAGATTATATTAAATTTTATGAAAAAAAAACAATTTAAAAAAAATTATAACAGCTGCTGCGGACACTCGATCAAATTCATTTTTCACTGAAACGACGTCATCATTACGTTTTTATTGAAAATCACTAATTACTTTGCCATTGAAAAGTGTTTTGAAAAGTTTCGAAGTGGAATTCAAGATCCAGAATATTATCAAAAATAGAAGTAATTATTTCACAACAATTGCCAAATATCTACTCAACACTAAATCCTAAGACACAAAAAAGGTCATTATTTAACTAAAGCTAACTCGATTCATCCTAAATGTTGCTTTAGAATTCGAGTTATATCGTTTAAAGATAGATGTCTCTACTTTCATTAATAAATATGGCGTATATTGATGACCAATTCTAACAATATAATAATTATAGAGATGGAGGGGTAAGTATGTTGTAGTCAACACCCATCTTTCTTTTATCACAAATGTGCATAGACTTCGAATACATAATTTCTAAACGAAAAATTAAACAATCAAAAATCATTATTCTCGCTTAAATTTCGGAAAACCAACACTTGTTGAAAATTTTATCTTTAAATGCTATACTTTCAACATCATTGCAAAAACTGAAAAAGTTCCTACAGAAGCTGCCACTTACGGTACACAGATTTCCACCACATTTCGCAAGGATCTACAAATTAATGGGGAAGCTTCAATATGAAGTTTCAACTTTAAGAATTAACATTATTTGACATTTAATTTACAATATTTATGTTTTAATGGTATTTTCGTAAATGCTATATACTTTTCAAAATATTTGGAAAAAACTAAAAAGTTTCTATGGAAGATGCCATTTTCTATCCGAAGACCAAATTTTCAAAATATTAAAAAAAAAGCACGAAAAAGCTCCTTTGGAAGCTACAAATTTCGGAGAACCGATTTCGGCCAACAATTACTGAGATCTCTCAATTCAATCAGTCAATCCCCGATCAGCTTTAGAGAACTAACGAACATTTAGTCTGAACATCAGCACCACATAGACATAACCACGCACTCACACAGAGAACTTTATGAAAACCAATTTTTCGGACTTTGGCGATATAGCGAATGGTGAATTTGCTACAATCTCGAGGTCAACATTTTTTATGATTACTATATGTACTTTATTTTACTACGTTGTTGTGGGATAAGTTCTAAGCGAAGAAATATAATCTTTCGTCCTATCAAGGAAACACATTTAAATCAAAGTAATTTAAACTCGGGTGTACAAGCGTCATAACATTATAGTTACTGTTTCTAGCCACATTTAACTAAAAAGCTCTTTCATATATTATTTCCTTTAACCTAGGCTTTATGCTTCAACACCATGGTGAAAAAGCTTATCATTTTAAATGGGGAGCTTTATGAGCATTTACCTGTAAGTTTCTATCATAGTTCGTTTTTTGAAAAATATTACAATATATAAACAACTAAGTTTATGGGCAGTCGTCTTTTCGTTAATCAAGGGTCATGCAAATTTCTTGTAATTGTTCTAGTAACTGAATTGTTTATCCGTCGATGGGCAGACTACCTCGTGAAACTCATTGTTTTATTCATAGAACCATATGTAGTTTGAAAATAATATATTCTGAAGTTAAGATTACGAAACGATAACAGGAATATAAATGACGATAGTTACATGTTACAAACGACAACCGAGTGTAATATACTTGAGTAGAAGCATAATCCAAATAAAATGTAAATTCATAAAAAAAATAATCTTTCGCGTAACGCAATAACTTTTAACATTTTAATTTTAAAGCCAGAACAACAATAAAATAAAATTATAGAATTATTTTTTTGTGAAAAATAAAAATATATTTCAATGTTTTCCCTTATAAATAGAGCCTCGTATACGACTAAGAAAAAAAAATATTCTGGTTCTTAAATTAAATTGGTTTAACCTTTAGATACGATATAAGTTCAAGAAAAAACAAGAGTCAGTAATAAAATTTAGAATTAATTTTGAAAATTAATTTGACATTATTATTTAGTTAGAAGCATATAATATCTTTTATCTGTGTGGATCCATTCAAACCGAATTTGGGAAGGAGTGAAGGGAAGGTAGTGACTACAATTTCGAAATGACCGCACAAAATCCATGACACATATCGTGTAAGTGACAAGTCTTTTAACATTGCAAAAAAAAAATAATTTTATTTGTTTTATGGCCATGGTAGATGTCGTTCCATAAATCTTTCTTGTGATAAGGACAAATATTCAGATTTTTTATTGTCAGGATAGTATGTATTTAGTCGCGCGTACACACGACTTTAATACCAGAGAAAAAAAAATATTTTGAAATTTTGTAAAAAAAAAAAAGAAACTGAGAAAAATGCTGATTCAGGTTGCTTTTAGTTTTTCGTATTTTCATATCATTAGATTAAAAACGTAAGGTTCGTTATTTAATATTAAAATCCATGATACGAGTCATTTAATTTTTGATTTATTTTTAAAATTCATGTAATATAGAAATAAAATTTTATTTTTATGTAAATTATGTTTTCATGTATTGGATATACACTATGGATTTCATTTTACGGTACTGGAATAATAATGTAAAAAATCTATATTCACATCTGTACACAATAATACAATCGAGTTTTCTACCTTATTCCTTCTATTTGATGTTCAAAATATTGTATGTTCCGAAAATAGGCCACCAGTTAAAATTTCCACCGCTTTACTTCAAGGATAAAACGGTCAGCCCAACATCCGTAATATTTCAAAAAATTAATTAATACACTGACGGACAAAATTTTCGTAAGACAAGATATTCGTTAGACCAATTAGTCGTATGGATAGTTAATCGTAGGCCACATCATCGTATCGACGATTTTATAGGTTCACGAAAATCGAAAGAAAATTATATTGATATTTTGAAACGGATTTTTGTCATGAGATGCTGTAATAATTCGAGCATTTTGAGAACTTAGAGTGCAAGTGGTCCCAAGTATCCAAACAGTATTCATGCGCCACAGTATTTGAGAAAATAAGATGATTGAGGGATCATATGGTACCATTCCTTCGGTAAAAATTATTTTAAAAAAATGATTACGAGTGGTTTGATGCCACTAGAAACATGTTGATTGACAAAAAAATCGAAAATATGGAAAAACACGAAAAACTGTGCAAAAATTGGCTGATTAGTCATTTCGTCAAGAGTATTTTTTTTTTAATATTTATTATAACGGATGCGATTTCAGCTTCAAGAGCTGAACCTAAAACTATAACACACTAAAAAATGTGTCAAATTATCTGTCATGCGTTTGTTCAATCACCCATTTTTTTTTTTAAATCAGTGAAAATTTCGGGTAATTCAATTAAATATGTTATTTAGCATAGACATGCTAAGGTCCTTCCTGTGTGTAGAACAGTAAGCCGTTTGGTGGTTTCTTGGATTATTGAAAATATATATCCACTGTGATGAAATATTTAGAAACCCTAGGGGCCCGGGTGTTTTAGTAAATAAAATAGGTAAATAGATCAATTTGCGTATCGAAAGGTTCTCCCGAGTATTTTTCCAAAGTTCAAATCACTTTTAAATATTAAGCACACTTTTGACTTGTTCTAGATCAAAACTCAGATAAACACCATTCCATTGAAAAATCTAGGGGCCCGGTTGTTTTAGTAAATAATATTGGTAAAGAGGTCAATTTGCAAATCGAATGCTAATTCCGAGCATTTTTCTCTTTTAAGTCCCGAAAAACTGCTACCAAATACAAAGAACACAAAAATATAAGGGCCCCAGGTGTTTTAGTACATAAAATTGGTAAACAGGTCAATTAACGTATCGAGTGGTTTCTCCGAGCATTTTTCCTAAGTCCAGAAAAATCCTTACTTGGTAGGCGTACTTTTGAGTTGTTCTAAACTAACAGATTAACAACATTGCATTGAAAAATCAAGAGGACCCAGTGTTTTAGTAAATAAAATTGGTAAAAAAAGTTAATTTGCGTTTTGTGTGGTTTTTCCGAGCATTTTTCTTAACTGCAGAAAACCCGCTACGTAATACTAAGCGCACTTTTGATTTGATTTGGATCAAAACTAACAGATAAACTTCATTCCATTGAAAAATCTAGGGACCCCGGGTGTTTTAGTAAAAAAAATTGGTAAAGTGGTCAATTTGCATATCGAATGGTTTTTCCGAGCATTTATTTCCTTGGGAAAAATGCTGTGAAAAACCATACGATATGCAATTGACCTATATACTAACACATCGGGGACTCCTAGATTTTTCAATGCAATGGTGTTTATTTATTAGTTTTGATCCAGAACAACTCAAAAATGCGCTAAGCATTTAGTAGCAGGTTTTCTGGACTTAAGAAAAATGCTTATGGGAAATTGTTGGACAATTGTTTGATATTTACTTAAAACACTTTTTTTATATTAAACAAGATTGGTCTTCAGTCATTGTACCGTCTAGAAATTATATTATATTTAAGATTTAAGATAATATTTCCATAGATTTTTAAAATTATAGAAATAGTTTATCAACATATACTATTGTTTAAATCAATGTTTCTCGTATGGTCTCCCTTGGGAAACACTGGTTTAAATTAGCAACAGATCAAACAAATTGGTTTTCACTAAGCAAAAGGTTTTGAAAATTTTAATTCAATAAATCAATCCAAAACATAAACAAATTATTAGTTAAATAAAAGAAAGTTCACTGCGACATTTAATAAGATGATTATCTAAAATTAGTTTGGGTTTAAAATTTTTTTAGGACATTTTAACTCCGACTTTTTTAAGCCATTCGAACTCAGATAAACTAGTTTGAATGACGGCATCGAGTCGTGTAGCTATACGTAAAAATATTTTATATTGATTTATTTAGAACCATCATCAAATTTCATAAAATCACTTTGGACGGCAGTCCAAACGTGTGACGAAAGTACCTAATGTGCTGAAAGTCGAATTCGTATATACAGCTAGCTTCGAACTTTTTCCCTTTGAGACCGCCATGATCATGTTATATACCATTGGAAAGGTCTTGAAAAGTAGACCCAAATATTGTATAAAAGCGTGAATTTCTACCAAAAAATCAGTTTTTCGGGTATAACTGCCCCAAACGTCCAAAACGGATGATTTTGACCAAAGTTATGACATTTGGAAATTTTTGTATGACGTCACGGATATAATCTTGCTTTGGCATATATGTTTGTCCGTACTTCTTTCATTTCATCTCATATTTTCAGGGTTTGTAGTACTTGAAAAACTAAGAAAATTTTGGGCCATGTTGGGCGCGGCCGGCCTCTGAACGGCCACTTTTGGCCATTTTGGCCACACCCACAGCGCTGAACCTATTTGACGCATCCCGGACATATGCATATCGTTGGAAAGGTATTGACGCCAGCTATCAAATAGCATATAAAAAAATTTCTAAAAATTAGGGTGGAGGGTCATTTTGGCCAAAAAACTGAAAAATTCCAAATCGGTCGGCCACATTCGGCGAAATTGCTAAAAATTAGCCCAAGACTTTTGGTTCATATTTTCAGGATTATTAGCCACAAACTTCACCTACAATATGACATCAACCGTTTGTCCTAGAACACTCGTATATTTTAGATATTGACCTCCATAACTTAAAAGCCACCCTAATTGTTTGCAAAATTTCATTTTTTGGCTCAAATGCACCCTAATATTAATAATAACGCGCTGAATGCACTAACATTCCGAAAAATCGTTTAAAAATCGAATGCAATTGTTTTTTTCGGCACAAATTTGATATCAGAAATTTTGTGAATTGAATTCGGCTTTCGTCACTCGAACATTTAAATCGTTAAGAAGTTTTTTATTTAATAAAATTTAACAAAATTAAGTTTATTTTTCCACTTGGGTATAACAACTTTTAATAAATCGTAAAATAATTGGTTTTATCGTTTTATCTGAAAATATAAACATATTTGGATACCTTTTTTTTTTTTTATATAAAAAAACAAAGTATTAATCATCCAGTGGATTTAATGTCCTTTTAAGGTCAATTAATACTCCTCTTTTCATTCACGCACACACCCCACCTACTCACACAATTAAAGTATACCACCTGCACATTGCAAGCTCCGTGTCAACCTGCACACTGACATGAACGGTGGGTCGGCGCCGAATACTGCACTCCAACAGAAGGAGCGATGAAGAAAATTCGCTTACATCTACCTCTGGTGGGATTCGAACCCAGTACCTCCCGGTCCAAATGCCAAAGCTTTAACCACTGTACGGTAAACTTGGGAACACTTGCATCTTAAGTTCCCGAAATGTTCGAATTATCACAATAATTTTTAAAGAAATGTTTTGAGAACCAATTAAATCGTTGACTGCGAAATCATAAAAATCGTGCACCTGGCTTGTTAGTTAAAATTTAATAGCAACATACTACCCATTCCGAACAGTATTCAGCAACTTGAAATTGTTTGTGCTCCAAGGAGAAGTCAAACGGGTCTGGACTCCCACCTAAGGACATTTCAATTACAATGCCAACTTATCCCTAAAATATTTCTGTTTATTTAAAACACATTTAAAAGTTTTATTTCTCACTAAAATTCTAGTGTCACTTGTATTTGGCAAACAACAAACACAAACAAATTCTTTTTTAGTAAGTTATTTTTATTTTGGTTTTGTGGTTACAAGTAAACCGTTTAAAAAAAAAGTGTTGTTTAAATAAACAAAAATTGTTTGAGCCAAATTACGTATTTCCCAAAATGAATTCTCCTTCCTTTGTAACATCTCGTAACAACTCCTCTTATCGAACCAAATTTTATGCAGTTATCTAGTATGTTTAAGATCGTGGGTAAAACAGGCCCGTTTTGCACGTTTTGTAAAAGTAGACAAAATAATTTTTGGTAATTAAAGTAAAGCAAATTTGTTCGTCTACTAAATTTACAATACTATGCCCAAATATTTCAAAATATCCCAGTTATATCTATTTCCTAATTTTGTTCAAAAATTGAGCTGGTCTTTCTCAAATAAATAAATTAGAGCTATTTTTGTAAAGGTTGAGGAGAACATCGTTTAAATAAATGTGGTATAAAAAAGAAAAGTCGTATGAGCCGGCGAAAAACTAATGTTAAACTTTCAAAAAAATCGGACCCCTTCTATTGGCACTCGGCAGGTCCTTTTCTTTTTTATATTAAAACGTCTTTGGAATGTTATGTTAACATACGATATAAGTTTCTTTAAGGTGTTTTAGGCTTTCGAAGAATGTGAATTAAATAATTCAGATTTTATAAACAACGACATAAAGCAAAGCTTTTCTATTCCAACTAACTACAATTGCAATTTCTCATAAAATATAAACGTAAAATTAATCGTAGTCCTTTAATAAAATCAAAAACGTAATTTTTATATTTTGAATAAGGTTTAACACGCTAATCTTAATCGGAAATCTATTCCAAATGGTAAACGGAACGGTTAACTGGTAGAATTATGTTGCCAGTTATAATAAAGCAAATTTTTATTTTAATAATTACATAAAAGGAGCATCCGGCTCCGGCAACACTAACACATAGAAAACGAAACTCTCTTGTCAACGGAAACCAGATTGAAATTTATTTAGGTTATTACCGTTAGCAAATGATTGACCTGATCACCGAATAGAATCTCGAAAACGTTACTTTAATTAGAGTTAATATTTTTCTTTTTCATATTTGGAATCACAATGTTTGTTTTCCAAATATCAGGAAATACCGTTTTGCAATTATTAATCAGAAAATAGTGATGTAATGTATGTTATAATATCACCTTTAAATTAATTTTAAATTAATGTTTTCATGGTCAGGTGAGTTTGGTTTGCTCTGACGCACTGCTTCGGAAATTTAAATTACACTTACATTTCTAAAAGACAACGAAAGTGACTCGAAAATATTTGTAGTTTCCGAGAAAGGCAAAGGAAAAACGACAGACACTGGTTGTCCTTCACAAAACTGACGGATGATAATCGAAGGGTCCATGTCACTTAGACCAGAGCATTTCAATGATATATAATTTAAGGTATTTTAAGTCGGCTGTTCTTTTATATTTAGTAAATGCAAAATCTCTTACAGACATACATTTAGGGATGTTTTGTGCAAAATGGCAAAACAATATTAATTTCAAATGATTCGGTAGTATATGAATTCCATATGATCAAGGTTAATGTTGTTAAAGTGACTGTTGTTATTGGTCCTGTACTTAAATTTGCATCGAATATTTATTTTTAAAGATTTTTCAGCCTTTCTTTAGACAAAATATTACCCTATAAATAAACTGACATTCCCACAATGTTTACGACTGTTCAAGCCAGAAAACAAAGAAGTAGAAAATTAACTGTCCCCACCCCCAATTTTAGCCCCCAGGGTCATTGTGTAAAATACACACAACCCTATAAAACATATATAAAATATATAATGAGAACCTCCTTAAGTTCTTTCTTGGCAGTTTGGTTACGTACTGATAAAAAATGTTGGTCTACTCATCAGGTTGCAACGACCAAAACTGCAAAAATTCAAATCTTGCTTATCCCGATAGCATAATTCAAGAACATATCAATTTGGCGAATTATATCACCAATCAAAAAACTTCTGGAAAATTCTCATTATGTTTGTGTGTATTCAGCCCACACTAAACTTTAAAAATCGAATATTTAATAAGGGGTTGTGAGAAACAGAGAAACAGAAAGAGCAATAGAAAGAAAGAAAAGAGAGAGAGAGAGAGAGAGAGAGAGAGAGAGAGAGAGAAGATACGACAGAAACTACATTACCAACATCAATGAAACTGGAATGGAAAACATAAAATGGAAATCAAAAAATCTAAGTATCAACGTAGTACTAGTTATATAGGTGCGAATCCGATAAAGTTTTTATTAAATATCTCTGGATCTAGTTTAAGCTATCCTCAAATAGCACTTAGACAAGATAGATAATAATGTAGTCGAAATTTTTCTTTTCAACAATAAGGGTGGTTAGAAGAACAAAGTTCTGATTCTGCATTAGTTATTAACCTAAATACAAAATGGTAAAAACCAAACAGTTCGAACACCTGATGTTATACATATACGAGTAGATACATACAATTACCAATCTATAAATTTGTAACATGCACTTTCTTCAACTTCCATTTAGTAAACAAAGTTTTTTTAACGCTTCTAATGAATCCACAACAAAAATTGCAATTTCGTGTTAAAAACTACTGCATATTTCTTTGTATTTGTATGCACAATGTATTAACCTATACATAGTAACTGAATAAGATTTTTATTCCATAAAATAGATTAATTTGGTAAAACCATTGATTTTTTTTATGTATATTTAGTTGTAGAGACATATGTGTCTATAGATCAGTCTGATGTGTGGTTTTTTCATATGTTGCATACGAACGTCATGAACACTGCATATAGTGTGAAAGGTAACAAATTTTTAATGATTTTCTATATCGCACAATAATTTATGCATTGCATGTAATTTGTGTTGGTGGTTACTTCTCTATATGTATATGGTAAACAAGCCTTATTAAATGTATGAATGTGTAATTTATGTTAAGTGAGCATGTGATATGAAATTGTGATATATGTGAAAATGAAATTACTAATTATTTTTAATTACTTTTGATTCAATCTCCTAATGACCTTCACATAAAATTGTCGTTATCGTTTATTAACCCCAGAATCACGTATAATGCACTTTTAGCCATTTTACTATTGAAGATAGAAAATCGAAGATAATTAAAAATTGTACCACATAATTATTTTAGTCTAAATTTAGGCAGGTTTTTGTTTAAAATTTTAAATTTATTTTATCTCATTGTCACAACAGACTTCAGAGCTATTCCAATTTTTGAAATGTTGCATTAGATAAAATAATTATATTTATTAAATATGTTTTAAGCTAATATTAACAAATCACAAAAAACAAAATTAGCGAAAACAGTAAACTAAATTAAAAATATGTATACAAAGATGTACGGGGATCAAAAAGTAGAGGGAATCTTCGTTTTTTGGAAAGAGTTTTATCCATCCGATCCTTGCAAAATATTCCTCATTAGGTATCATACACTTGTGTTATCGCTTTTTCCCATCACCGAAAACACTTCTGTAACTCGATGTTTGAGATAGCTTATAGATCTCTCAGCGATGCAGAGAAAATATCATACGGTGCCATGTCTGGCGAATATAGAGGCTGGGCATAATTATCGTCCAGCGCAGCTACTAAAGATAACTAGTCTTCGCGGCCTTGTTGGAAACGCTTATACCACTCGTTGTTTTACTCATAGAAGACTCACCAAAATCAATATTTAAATTTTCTAAAATTCTTTATTCCATTCTTGAATATAAAAAGCGCGAAACTACAAAATTCCCGTTTCAATACACACTTCGTACATTAATTACCGATTTTGCATAATTTAACCTTTCAAATGTATGTACTAAGAGATCTGTATTCTTGGAATCGGTGGAAATCACCCAGATCGAATTTATTCGAATTTTTCACAGGCTACTTTAATCATTTTTTTTTTAAATTTAATTTCTTTTTTTAAAATAAGAAACATATTTTTTTCTCTGAGGGGAAAAAGCCGGCGAAAAATTCGAATAATCGATTGGAGAAATTTCCACCGATTTCAAGAATACGGCCCCTGATATTTATTTAATATAAACATGTGTTTAATTTATAGGCAAATTGAGGTTTTTTGTACGTAAGGAAAATTTTAACTATTCATACAAATGCAAACTTGAGTTAACCATAGTTGAAATATAAAAATAGATGTACTATAACTAATTAACTAAACCAAGTCATATCCTAAAATTGAACATCTAAATTCCGAGATATGGTCGAATCTCCTCAGGTCATGCTCGTATCTAGTACAATTATTAAACCTAACCTCAAGTAAACGTTTAGAAAAACTGCCACATTGAATGAAGATCACAATATGTAAACTTTTTCGAAGGTGGACAATATTTTTTAATCAACCTAAGGGAATATATAGCAGAATTAACCCTCTGGCAAAGGAGCTGATATGATCATCCAAAGTTAGTTTAAAATACAATAGCAGCCCTAAAGCATTAGCCACTAAAATAAAAGTTATAATGCCGTTATCTAAGATAAGCATAGATGTAACATTAAGACGATCGCTTTTTGAAAGTCAACAGTTCTTGTCTCAGAGGAAGCGTTTCTGGTTTCGTTGTACTCCAAATTGTTATTTTTTGTGATACAATCTGTTCTAAATCGGTTTGACTAAAATGGTCAAGAATCTAAATTATAGTATGTGTCCTGTAACAAACAACCTTAAATAGTTGTGCGTTCGCGAAAGGGTTAAACAATCGCTAAGTCTATTATTACTCAACATGTTATAGTTAAAATCACCACAACAAATAATTCGAATATGTATCCGCAAAAATATCTTCGAATATTATCTGTGTCGCCTAAATAAAGAGCAGAAGGCAAATAGCGTAAAAAGTATAAAGAGCAGAAGGTTGCGCCAAGCTCAGAACTCCATGGGAATCATTACGATCAGCTCGCACCAATTTATTGTTATTTATTTGAAAAAACTTGTTTTTATTTTTCGTAGTGAGCTACGTCTCACATAAAGCATAAAAAGCAAATTGATATGTGTGTAAAATAATAACATAGTTACATCATTAAAATGTTTAAACACTTAACCAAATGTTATATAAAATTTGGGTGTGTAACGAAATCCCGGTTATCAAAATCCGGGTTTGTCAAAATCCCGTTTTTTTTAAATTCCCGATTTTCAAAAACCCGGTTTTGTAAAAAAAACCGATTTTGAGGAAATCCCGGTTTGAATTTTTAAAATTTGACATGTGGAAAAATGGGACTCTTAAATGATTTTTTGACAAAATTCAAAAATATGTTATTAATAGATTCTATATAAACCGCTCCTACGTGCGGCATGCAGTGCGACATGTTTGCTAATCCGGTTCCTGCGTCCCCCGTAGTTTAAATCTAAAGCCTCTCGGAAGGCTAAGCTGCAGGAAGCGCAGCGACCTCGTGACAGTTATCGAAACCGTCAGCCTCTACAATTATCGTATTTCAAAATGTTGCATTTGAAAATGTTGCAGCCTTGGTTTTTTCTAGTAAATTTTTGGGCAAGATATCTTATTTTTATGTAAAACTATTATTAGTCCGGCCGGCCCGAATTGAATAAAAAATATTCTTTTCAAAATCAAAACTTTAGAACTAGAAGAAAAGAAAACCGCGATTTTGAAAACCGGAATTTTGAAAACCGGGATTTTGAAACCGGGATATCGTAGTACACCCATAAATTTTATTATCTACAGACAAATTATCAAAATAATGGAATTTGATTACTAAACGTGTTATTTCAAAATAAATTTCAAATAGCTTGGGTATAAATGTCGACGTCCAAAATTTTGATCTTGCAGGTCGAGTTGACCGAAAATTGATGAACTCAAAAGACTTTATATACACACCAATAGGCCAGGTAGCGGGATTCAGCCAGAGCTGCCTTACTCATATCGTCTTTACTCCCAAATTTTAAACATGCCTAATAAAATTTCAGTATGTTAGAATTTTTCTGGATCTACTTATGTGCTTTACAATCGTCAGTTTTTAAACATGACCTAGTCATTGCTAAGGTAGCTTCTTCCTTAATTGTAGGAACAAACCTAGAAAGATGTGCCCCAAAAGAGGAATACGAATAGGTTTTATCCCAAAGTTGTGATACTCGTATGTTCCACATGTCTAATTTTAGTGCTGTTATCAAGAACATTAAGAGTAATACTAGAGCAATACTACTACTCGCCAAGAATCAATTAATCTGACGCATTTATTGCATATTCTAGTATAGTGGAAAGAAACACACCGAATATTACCTCTTCTGTAAATGTATGTAAACTTAAAGTATCGATTGATGATGCATGCAACTGTCACATAATCCTGAGTGTCGTTTGAAGATAAAGATGAAGTTACACATGTAGAATCTACTGTAAAGATTTGGTGAGTCTGAGTAGCCAAATTTCTAAAAATATTTATATGAAAGCAAAATCATGATACAATTTTAAACAAGACCCATTTTATCGTAGTTTATTTGAAGAACTTCTCATTTATGGGGAAATGTAATAGTGCTATGTATTTATATTTATTTATTTATGCCACCAAACTTTAAAAAAGCTCAATGTGAAAAGTAAACTAGTTCATATAACTAGTTGTCGCCAATAAGCCTATAGAAGCTAATACTCGCATTAAACGTATTCAGTCAAATAATGTATACAATACCAAAGTATGTTTTGACATATTAAACTTTGCCGGTGGCACACACGGTCAGCGACCGCATAACTCAAATAAAAATTGTTATCACAAAATCCTGAACAGCCAATTCTGTCCACACTCAAACTACATTTACTGCATTGTATTTTATTTAAAGTCAAATAACACGTATAAATTTATATGAAAGAAGTAATACAAATAGTCGTTACATACAATATACACATTTAATTTTTTTTATCGACGAAAAGAAACAGTCCACCACACTTATCTATACATTTTTTTTTTTTTTTTTTTTTTTTTGATTGGTCCTTCATATAACTTAGATTTTAATTACATAGGTAAAAAAAAAAATAAAAAATTTTGTTCTGAGTTCAGCTACCGGAAAGCTTTACAACAGATATTCTTAACTTTGAGAGAAAAATACTTTACAATTTTACAATTTATTTACAATTTTCTGGTTTTGCTTTATATTTATACAAAACTATTGACCACTTAACCTAAGTCCTAACTCTAATATAAATATTTTTATAGCAACAAAGTTGTTTACTTGCAGATTTATACAGCTAAGTTGGTTAACAGTTGATTATCTATGAAACTTAGTTTGTAAAAGTGTTTATTATTTATTTACTTATTATTTATTATTTATTTATTATACATATTTACAACTATGTATTGTCCAAAACTACACAATTATTTTAATTATTTTTATTATAGAATTATCAATTTGATTTAGTTTCTTGATCAACTTTTTTGCACTTATTATTATTATACATACACAATCGAAATTCTAAAATTTGGTTTAATTTTTCAAATTTTCATTTAGAGAAAAAATTAAATGGCTGTTCCATTAAATTAGAAGAGATTTTTTCAAAAAAAGTAGATAATTTTGGGGACGCTAGTTCCTGTCATATTTAATGAAAATTTGTTTAACTAAATTAAAGCAATTTATTGAATCCATTTAAATCATATACTGCCTTTAATTTTTTTAGTTCAATTAATTCATTTGATTCATTTAATAAATGGATTCATTGTATTCATTTCATTTCATTTTTATTAAATTTAATTTTTGTATTTATTCGTTTTAATCAGTTAATTTATTTTTTATTCATGTAATTCTTTTAATTCCACTTAATCATTTTAATAATATTAATCAGTTTATTCATTGTATTCATTTTAATTATTTTATTCATTTTATTCTTATTTTTCATTTTAATTATTTTATTCATTGTATTCATTTTATTCACTTTATTCATCTTATTTCATTTTTATTAATTTTTTTTTAATTTATTCGTTTCATTCTTTATTCATTTTATACATTTTATTTTATTCATTTTATTCCTGGATAAATGGAATTTATTTTAATCATTTTATTTATTGTATGCTCGTGCTACTTTTTGATAGTATGAACAATACATATTTAAGAAAAATTAATTGATTCGAAATAGAAGCGAAAGCAATTTCACAATCAAATCAAATGGTTCGATCAGCCATTGTTAATTTATCATTTTTCATGAATTCCAGCCGTTTGTTTTCGTATCTTTCGTTACTTCGATATACTGGACTAGGTATACTGGACTATTGTTTTCATGCAACCTCTCCTTTCAGAATTTGTCCTGCGGTCCTGTTCTGGTAATTCCCCAGGAATAGGGAATTGGAGAAAGAATCTACAAACATTTTTTTTTCTGCTACCGTAACAAGTTAGTGGTAATTTTGAAAAAAAATATTCCCAATTTATAAATATTTAAATCATAATAAATATTAAATATTTCAATCGGTCGTAAAAAATAGTGATCTTTTTTCTGTCTCCCTCACAGTTTCCTCACAAAAAGCACAATTGACAGAAATTTCACCTTCAAATATCACCTTTCCAACTGGCGATCAGTTCTGATCGAATATTAGGATATAGGGCCAGTAATATCATTCATATGTAAAGGATAGAAAGGGTTTATTGTGGTTGTTCTAACACTTATTTTTCTAGTGGTAAACTTGTTCAAAGATTAAAAAAGTTCAGTAATATAGGCCCACTTTATTGAATGTTGCATATTGTTCGTTAAGGGGGTAGTTATTTATGAGGCATAATCGCAGTTCACTAGCCATGTCGCTTTTAGAACGAACTATTCAAACTCATTTAAAAGACTGGAAATGAAAATATTTTTAAAATTAACGAGGTAAAAATATTAAGTGCTTACTCGATGTCCTTAGTGAAGAAACCGAACTCGTACCCATAATCTAAAAATCCTAAAGGTTAATGGCCATAAAATTCCACACACAAGGTATAATAAATTTTATATTCATTAATGGTTTTCCCCCTCGCCAATTTCCACAGAAAAAAATGGATATCGTGATGTGGCATCCGAACGGCAACAAACACAAAATCACTTTTATTTATCTATTTTGCCTTGAATGTCAATGGTCAGAATGTTTTTTCATTTTTTTTTTAATCATTTACCTTTCTACATACCATACATGTACCTCACCTTAAATACGTTCTTGGCACATTATTTTAGAACAACACGATTTCTTAAATTTGTAATTTGTATAAATGTATATTATGTATGAATGTAGTACGAACATATATGAACTCTAGATATATAAATAAATAATTTCATTAAAAAGGAGCACAGCCAACCCGAATGAAACATAAAAATTTGTACATAACATCGATTAGGTGAATGAAAAAAAAAATTTATTGCATTTATGCAATAATTCAAGATATTTTTTATGTATTTGTATATTCATGTTAAACAACACTTAATCTTCATATATGCTTATATATACAGACTAACATAAATTTTTTTCTAATCAATAAAAAGCTGTATTATAAAAATTGAAAATTTCTGTTTTATGCTTTTCTCATCTTTGGTTTTCACAAAAATTTGTAATATGTATAAATTTTTATCTCAGAGAATGATGAAATGAACTCGTTCCTCATCTTTAACACATTAACATAAAAACCAAGATGAACTTATACACACATTAATATTGGTTAAAATAATTAAAATAATTGTTTATAGTTGGATTTATTGAGCGCGCTCATTTCTTTTATATTCATATAATTACAGGGTAACGAACTAGAAGAGGAACCCATTGAAGCATTGGACATGCATTGGCCAAAGGGAGCACGAAAACGAATAACATATTTACTGGTTGCACCAATTATTTTTCCACTATGGTTAACGTTACCGGATACCCGAACTCCTAAAGGTAAACGTTATTTTGCTGTTACATTTATAGGTTCGATTGTATGGATAGCTGCGTATTCGTATCTAATGGTATGGTGGGCTAATGTGGCCGGTGATACTGTGTCAATTCCACCTGAGGTGAGTACACAATATAAAATATAACTCTTTTTCTCGTTATTTCGAAAATCTAAATAAATTTATTGTTGTAGGTTATGGGATTAACGTTCCTAGCGGCGGGCACTTCAATTCCTGATTTAATTACATCTGTTATCGTAGCTAGAAAGGGATTTGGCGACATGGCGGTGTCTAGTTCCGTTGGTAGTAATATATTCGATGTTACTGTAGGGTAAGTACACAATAACACGAAATTTATAAGGTCATCCCAAAATACCGATCTATGATAAATAATCAAAGATTTCTTCTTGAGGGGCTTGGAACTCGAAAAGCTCTTTATGTCGAAAACAGCTTATATGTTTCTGAATATAAGGAAATAATTACATCGGATGTATTATACTGAATAAATCATAAATATTCACAAATTAGTCAAATAATACCCACGAAGAAAAATATTGACTAAGTTAGCATTTGCAACAAATTTCAATTAACAAATTTGTTCAACAAATTTCAAAAGATTGACATAAGTATGATTTCTGGAAATCCCACCTTTTAAATAAAACGTGGCCTTGTTAAACGGATGAATACTTACGGGATTTAATCTTTTGAAATTTGTTGAAAAGAAAAATTTAATTGAAATTTGTTGCAACAACCCCTTTGTAAAGGACCCGTTATTTATATCGCCGAACCCAGGAATTCTTAAATTCGTTTGTCCCGTTAAGAGAACGTTTCACGAGCATTTTAGAAAACCTACCCACATGTCAATCTTTTGAAATTTGTTGAACAAATTTGTTGCAACAATCCCTTTGTAATCATATCGCCGACGCCAGGAATAGTGTCCCGGTAAGAGACCTTATCATGAGCAATCCAAAAAACCTACCCACATGTCAATCTTTTGAATTTTGTAGAACTGATTTCTAATTTTAATTTTATGAGAATAAACACTTTGTATTCGTCCCTTAGTTTAGTGGTACGATTTTTTATTTTATATTCTAATAAATAAGTTTTGTGATTTGATCCGTTGTTTATATTTCCAACATATAAGGTTATAATATACAATACTAATGAAACCTATTTGTTGCATGCAAATCCCAAATTTGTTGCGCAGAAATCTCAAAAAATATAAGGAAAATCAATCCTTATATTTTTTGAGATTTATGTGCAACAAATTTGGGATTTTTTTTTAAACGTATTTCATACGTGCAACAATTGTAGCATGCAGCAAATTTGGAATTTTTTTTTTGGCTCCAACGCCGAGTTGTAAAAGAATGGTATATGCCACTCACATTATTCTAAGACATCACGATCATCTCATAAATATGTTGCTTGTTTATATTTAAAACTTGTAAAATGTAGTGCTTGTCTGCAGAACAAAAGTGTCAGAGGTGTATACCTTCCCAAACATGAAAACCAGACACACGATACTTGACACATAAAAACCAGCCAGTAGTGGATTTTGCCTTGTCTGCTAACATCGCAATCATCTCGCCCTCCAGCCTCAATAATCTATTAGACATAGGTCTTGTTTGAATTCGTCGCTCTGAAATCTATCTTTACGAAGTACGGCGGCCGGTTGCTATTGGAACGATTTTCGATTCGATTGATCATTTCGATTCGAACATGATTTGGTATTTGGGAATTCGATCGAAAATAAAAACTTAAACTCTCACATAAAGACTAGGGAAATTATTTTTAATCATTATACGTGTAATAATAATTTAAATCTGGGCGTTAAAAATTACATTTTAAATACTTTTAAGAAACAGTTGAATAGATATGTAAAAATTCTATTATTTTATTATATGTATTTAATAGTAATTTTAATTTCAAAATAAGTAAAATCAACTTACTTATATTTTAAAATTTTACTCGTTGTATTCGCCTTCGTGAACAAAACTAACTACGAATAAAAATTCGTTCATGATCGTAGAATTATTGCTCGTAATCGAATCACCTGATAAAGGAAATTTTCGATCGTTTCTTGTTTTACGTTTTCGTTTAAATAAAATTCGATTTTGAATTCCCAAATACCGATGATTCGAAAATGTCGTTCGATTGATCGAATTCGATTTCCCAAATGGGCCGGGATTAGGGATTCATGGTTTATACAACTGAATAGATGGTTAGATCGCAATAATCATGATGAACGCATACAACTCGTTATCCAACAATAGTTGGTTTTGTAAACTGGGATGCTCGATAGACATCAAGTGCTTCAAACGATGAACGTAGGCGTGTATGAAACCTAGTAGTAGGTGATATTTAACTAGAGTTTTGTGTAGCCCCATATCATCCCGCTTGCGCGAAAATTATGTAAAATGTTAAAGCTATTTAGTATCTAATTTGGCACTTCTAAAAATCTTCCTTCAAGAGAGACGTTCATTAAGCATATTTTCAAGCATCAGTCAAATCAACGTCAACACGTGTGTGATCTGAAGGCACACGGTCCCATTTTGTTGCAGCAAACTGCTTGCAACGTCATTATGATTAAAATGAACAAAATAAAAAAATACTAATTACAAATATTTTCATACGTCAAAAAAAGAGCCGTAATATTAAAAGGAACATTTTAAACATAAATTTATGAATAAATAATTAAACAAATCGTCTAAATTTTAATTTTATGTTGTTAATAAAATATTCAAAAAACACGAAAATCAGCCATTACAGTTTAGTATTTAATTATTAAATTTAAACTAAGGCGCTGCTGCATACATTTATTAATTTTCTAAAAAAAATACCATTTCGTTTAGTTGTGTAGGTTAGTAAAGTAAGTTAGTTTTATAAAAATTTTACTTCTTTAGTAAATTCTAGTCCTATGCACATCAGAATTTTCGAGTGGAACGATGGATTTAATAGCAATCTAAACGGTTACATTTATAACAAAATAAAAAGAAAAAGTGAGCAGAAACGGAATTTTATGAATCACCATGTAGAACTAATAATTATTGTTCATATAATAAAAATTTTCATCAAAATTTATTTATTGGAAATGTATACAACATCGTTGATTTTCTTAATTAAATATTATTATAAAAAACAACAGAAAGTAGAAAACTTCAATTGTATGCGATTGCAAAACCGAGCTTTCTGTAATTTCAAAATCCGTTTACAGATGTCTCTATAATAAATTTGCTTGGAATTACAGAAAAGAATAAAATTACATAATTGGATCATAAATTACATAATTGGATAATAAAATAAAATTTTGTGCAAAAATGTGTACGTGTGCAATAAAATTCACTATCAAACATTAAATAATCTTAAAAAATCAATTTTTATTTCATTTATTGAAATGAACAATATACATGTGCAAATGTAGAAAAAGGGGTTAAGCATCGAAAGCGAAAAATAAAAACACCTCCTTTGCAAAGGATTTGTGTACAAAAGCACGAAGAAAACAACTATGTATATACAGAAATCTTGAGAAATGTCTTTCAAAGTAATTGAATAGTCTTACATAATTTACATTGTTAAGAAGAAGGATAAAAGCCCTTAATTTTTTTTCCTTTGTTGAAACTAAATTTTCACCTTTGCAGCATTAATACGTATTAGTAATAATAATACGGTGAATTAATTTAATAAACTCCCGAGAGTATTAAGAACCTACCTAGACAATATGTATAATAATACTCGTAAATAAGGGGATGCAATGAAATTTAGATTTACAAAAATACCAAAACTATAGCGAAAAACACAGCCAAAAAAAAAGCTAAATAAAATTTTAATGATCTGTAAGTTTTCTATTTTTTATACGATGTACCTAAAAATTTCATTTGCCAGACGCTATATATTCTGAAATAATGATATCGTTCTGTCACTGTGTACCTATTTGTATGCATAGAAAAAAATATATATTTTTTTTATTTTGAAAATCTTAAAATTTTTATTATTCGGATGTGACGCAAAGTATATGGAGAATTTTTTTAATTTTTTATTGACTTCAGTTTCACATTAAAATTATTATTTTATAGCTTCAGTTTTCTTCAGAGTAAAATTGGTGCAATGAAGTTGCCTAATAAAACTTTAAGTATATTGGGATGAACCTGATTGTGAATATATATATATAGAAATATATAAGAATGTTTATTTATAAAATATAAAAATATTTTTTTTTTTTGCAGATTACCTGTCCCATGGCTGTTATATGGTATTATATATCAAGTACCAGTTGAAGTAAATTCAAATGGTATGGTTTGTTCAATATCAATATTATTTATGATGTTACTATTCGTCGTTATGTCAATCGCATGTTTCCAATGGCGTATGAACAAAGGACTTGGCCTAACAATGTTTCTACTTTATTTTGTTTTTGTTGCCGTTTCATTAATGTTTGAATATGAAATTTTAATTTGTCCTGTATAAAAGTTAATTAATTATCTTATTACATATATACATAAAACAAATACCATATATATAATTCACCTTATTAAATACTAATTAATTATATATTTATAAAAATATATACATAGCTATATTTATATTTTAATTCCATCGTTAATAAATTTTCCATTATTTTTCATATTTCACAAACAAACCAAATTATATATAACTAGAATATTAGAATTTATGTAAAAATTTTAGTTAAATTTCTCTTCAAATTAATATTATACAATTGTATTAAAACCAATGAAATTATTCTTTAAATCTATAACATCTTTCTTCTTTCTTCTATAAAAAATTTAAAAATATATATCATAAAAAATTGTTAAAAAATCGCATATGTATAATTTTCTAAATTTATCTCCAACATATTAAATAATTATATATTTAATACCATTTTAAAATATATTCATAAATTTAATAAGTCAATGAATTGAAGTTATTAGAAAAATGTAAAAAAATGATTTGAGTTGGTTTAGAAAATTTTTTGGATCGTAAAATCTAAAAAACACGATTATAAAATAAGTGGCTCCCGGAATTCTATAAATTTTACTTTAACTCAGCTTAATACACTTATATATCTTAAATTCAAAATACAATTCAAAAAATTATATCAAGCAGGCAAACGAAAACAAATATATAATTCAAGAGGTGTGAACCGAGAATCGATAAAATAACTCTCCTCATTTTATTAGATATTTAAACAAAAAATAATAATTATGTAATACTTCAACGAAACGATTAATTAAGTGTAATTTAAAAAAAAATAAAAATTAAATATAAATTTACTGCCGTCACACTGTAATAAAATTAAAATTAATTTATTTTTATTTATAATTACATAAAATATATTGAAAATAATAACATATAATTATTTTTTTTTTAATTTAATTTTTGTTTTATTTAATTTTTAAATATAATGTAAACAAAAAATGGTATATAATTTTAAAAGTTTTTTAGTTTGGCTGTGATGTTCAAAATATTTAAAATTTTAAGTAAATTAATTAATTAATGTTGTTAAATTAAAAATATAATATAAAGACATATATTTTAATTTATTTTTTAATTAAATTAAAAGAATATTAAAAATGAACCATATGACGTAAATAAGACTGACAAATTATGAGTACGTACTTACTACCATATACTACTACTACTACTACTACTACTACTACTACTACTAACACTAAAAGATACTGCTGACTGTTTTATTTTTATGTTTCAATAAAATTAAATTAAAATCAGAACATCTCTACTTAAAATATATAATATGTATACAGGTAATCCTTCTATAACGCGGTAATTTAATCGTAAGAGAAAATTCAGGCACTCACTCAAAATCGGTCATTTTTAAACAATTTTCTTCTTTGAAATAAATGTTTTTAAATCAATGGCATTTGCTTGCAAATTACGCGATGAGAAAGATAAAGGGAGCACAGGGCCAAAGAATAGACAAAGATTAGTCGGAATTGGAAGAAAGGGAAATCATATTATACTTCCATAACGAAATGTTATCTGTATTTTTTAAAATTGTTTGGTTGATATCGATGTCGCATTTAGTCTAACAGTCACTGATAGAAACAAATTTGCCAAATATTTTTTCTAGGCCCAGCAAATAATATGCCAATATGAATAAATTAAAATTTCGTTTTGCAATTTTTTAAGCACCACGTTATAGTATGTTTACCTGTAATTAAATAATAATTTTAATAGAATTATAATTTAATTATTTTTAATTTATTTTTTTGTCAAATGACCAACCAAATTAACAATATTTTTTTTGAATTGAATTGTGAATTTAAAAATAATTATAATAATTAGTATTTTGATGACGGTAAAATAATTTGTAAAACATATCGCAATTTCAAATAAAATTAATTTGCAAATTTTTAAAAGGAAACAAGTTAAAAATTATAATTTATACCGTGCCATGCGCTAGACAACTGGTATATTATACATAAAATAATAAAATAAATTATATAATGCGTAAAAATATTAGGCAGAAACAAAATTAATAAATAAATATAAAAAAATAAGTACAAATTAATTTTTTTAGCATTTTTAAATAAAATACAAGAAACAAAAATTAAATTAAAAAAATATTAATTAATTAATAAATAAAAATTTATGAATTTTAATTTTATTTTAGTTTAGTTAAATTTTGTTTATATAAATCGTGTTTGTGAGACAAAAATATTGGCTTAAATATGTATTAATTTACTGTGTAAAATATGGAAAATGCCCACCAATTTTTAGAGAATACAATAATAATTTTTAACAGGGTTTATTATTATAATATATTGTATAGATTAATTTTATAAAAATTTTAAATTAGTTTTTAATACAATTAGACACCACAGGTTAGTTCAGCTGCTTTTAGATTAAATGGTATTTACTTTTTCGTGCAAAATATTTTAAAACAAATATTATTGTTCAACCCTGTTACTATCAAGAATGATCAAACAAATATATAAATATATATTAAGAAAACAGTAAGTCCAACTCAGGGATGTTTTACTATAGTAACCTAGTTATTTCGTTAAATATATATTATTATTATTTTAATTAAATAGTATAATTTTTAAAATCACAAACATGGTTTAATTTTTGATTTAGTTAATTTATAATTTTAAGGTTTTAAATAGTATTTCCCTTTACTATAATTATATTAATTAATTATCTAACTTATTACGCTTTCTTGAGATGAATCCAATCCAACAAATCGATATAAATATATAAATATTCAAAAGAATAGAAAAATTATTACTATAGCGCTTTAAAACAAATTATAAATATATATATATACATACAATATGTAAATTAATTATACCCAAAACATAATTATGTATATTAATTTTTAATTAAACAGAAAATTAATTATAATTACAAAATGAGTTATTTATTCTGTAGCCGAAAAACAATTTTACTTATAATTTAAAAAATATATTTGAAAAAATATTTTTAACAAAAAAAACTGAAAAGAATGGCTTTTAAACTTCCAATAATTAAAAAAATAAAAATAATTTTTAAAACATGAAAAATAAAATAAATATTTATACAAAAAACAAAAACATTTGTATTAATTTTTAAAGGAAAATATTAAACTTTAAAATTAATTATTTACATTTTTAAGCAAACTAAGTTATTAATAAAAATAATATTTAACAAAAGAAAACATCTTTAAGTAAATATTTTAATTAAATTTTTAATTAAAATATCTGCTACGTCTCTAGTCAAATGAAGCATAAATATAATCGTAGAAGTTTTATCGTTTAATTTTATAAAGAACAATTAATTATACATACAAACCATATAGAACTTGTAAATTTGAAAAAAATAAAAAAAAATAAACAAAAACTTGTAATTAAAGTATTGTAAAAAAAAAGTAATTAATTCTATATAATATACAATTAAAAAAATACAAAGGCTTTCCGTCTGGTATGCTAAATAAATATATAATTTAATTAATTTAATTTTAATTGTATAATTTATATATTAAAACACTAAATTTAATGAAATTGAAGCAATAATGTAGACTAAACAAGAAAAATAAGTTTAAATGATTTTATTTCTTTATTTCGTTTAATATTCTTTAATTTAATTTTTTTTAATATGGTATAAAACTAATAATATTAAAATTTGATTAAAAATAAAACCAAGAGTGTAGATATATAAATAATTTTTTATATAAAAAACTAAAAACAAAAAAATAAGAATATATAATATTAAAGGTCGGTGTCTAACGTTCAATAATAAAAATACATGCATAAAAAATATTATATAATTTTTATTAATTTCTTAATTTAATTTTATTTTATTTTAAAGCACAGTTTTTAAATAATATAATAATTATTACAGAAAACACTGCGAAAAAATTAAGTTAACAAAAGTGATGAAAAAGTAAAATTAAATTAATAAGATTTACAAAAGATTAAAACATTCGGTCATATATTATTTAATTTTATTACATTTTTATTTCATAAAGTTATTTAATTTTAAAAAAATTAATAAGACTGTTTATTTTAAAAACAAATTTAAATCATATTAAAATTTGTTCATAATTTTAAAATAAATCTTAAAACTTTTTGGACGCACAACTTATAATCACCACAATTAATAATAAATTTTATTTAATTAAGTTTTTCCCCATTTTATATACAACATTACAAAAAAAATCACAATTTTTAAAATTTTACAAAACCTAAACAGAAAAGACAACAAATAATAATTAAAAAAAAATATCGATTGAAAACATTACTACGCTACACAGAAACAAAAATAAAGTAGAATTTAAAATAAATAAACATAAAAAACAACGATAAAAATACAAAAAAATGAATTAATTACAATTAATATTTATTTTAGAAAATTAACACATCAAATTAAAATTAATTAATTAAAAAAAGAAATGATATATAATATGTTAACTAGTTCTGTAGGCGACAAAATATATTAATTAATTAAATTAATTTTTATTTAATCGTATTTAAATCATTTTAAGAGACATTTTAAATAAAACAATTAAATAAAAATATATAAAAAGTATTAATTATAAAACATTTATACGATTTATGAGTTTTCTATATATAACTAAACAAAATAAATTTAAATTTATAAAAAAAAAAGTTCTTTCAAAAATATACTCTTAAACAAATTAATTAATTATAACCTTAAAAAATATATTAAGTTTTATAAAACTCATATAATCATTTTTATATAAAATATATCGACATTAAATTTTTATTATAATTATTATTAATTTAAAATGCATAATTTCATTGTTATACTGTTAAATTTAATTTAAAAAAGGGAAATCGAATTTTCTTGATATAATAATTGTAATAAAAATTACTTATGTTACTTTAAATAAACAATAAATTTTTAAGAAAGTTATTTAAACTAAATTTGATGTTATGTAATTACTTTTCAGTTAATTTTTAGTGTTCTTATATATAATTTTCGCATGAGTGTTATGTTTTGTCGAAATGGAAATATGGCCCTAAATTGTATATGAACGTATCAAAATGTGAGATTGGTTTAGTACATGCAATGTGCCTTAAAATGTTCATAAGCACAAAGAGTTCAATAAAAATGAAATATGTGTCTTCTTCCTTCTAATGATCTAGCTTTAAATAATTTATCATTTTGTTGAATTATTTTTCATTTAACTTATGTTTAATCAAAACTATTGGTTGCTCCTGCATGTGCAATGCAATATGAACACCAAACGTTATTTTGATACGCGCCACTGCCAACCATATTACATCATAACACATAAACATATATATTTTTTTAATTTTTCCGAAATATGGGATTGAAACTTGAACAATGTGTACTTTGTATTTAAATAAAACGTTAAATTCAATCAAATAGGCTATAAATAAAATCAGTGATTACGCTTATTGAATATAATTATAAATTTTGATATTAATTAGTAAACTAATTAACTTATATAGGTAAATTCGTAAATTATAACAAAAACCTTTAAAATAATGCCCAAAAATGTGATTTGATGTTATTAATTTCCAAAAGAATGTTTTAAGTGTACATAAATATATTAAGTTGAAAATTTATAAAATTTTTCGAACATATCGAGTCAATTTTGAATTGAAATTAATTAATTTTGTTTTGTGTTAGTTTAAAATATTTTTGTTCAATCATATCAAAATTTTTAAAAAATAATTGGACTAAATAGGAATTTGTAATAACAAAATTAATAATTTAGCATATATAAAAAAATTAAACCAATTTACTAGTTTGATTATCAAAAAATTTTAATTAATATTTTTATGTAAATTGATTTAAATTAACAAGTAATAGTGTCTACAATTTGTACATAAAAAATGTGAAATATAAAAATTATGTGTGAAAAAAATTTCTTATTTATATAATTTGTTTATTTTAAATATATATTTAGTTCAATCCGCCAACTGTAAATAATACTTAAAGCAAATTGCTGTCCTCGCAAAAAATTATTTAATTTCCAAAATTATCTAAATTTAATTATGTGACATCAAATTTATTATAAAACTTTTCTTAAAAAATATAAAATTTAAAAAAAAAATGTTTCGAAAATTTGATTAAAATATATATTAAAAATCCAGAAAAAATTTAATTATAATTAAAAAAAAAAATGTTTGTTGATTAATTAATTAAGAAAAAAAATATTTAAAAAAAATAGATAAATAAAAAGTTATATACTTAAAACATTTTAATATGTTTTTTGTCCAATATATACACAACATCAACTAAATTTAATTAAATATTATTATTATGATTACTAATTATTGAAAACAAAAAGGAAAAAACTGATCATATATTATAAAAATAAGTTTTTTAGAACTTAAAAAAATAATATAATAAAAAAATAATATAAAGATATAAAATTAAATTACGATAAAATTTATAAATTTATTTACATTTATATATATATATATATATATATATATATATATATATATATATATATATATATATATATATATATATATATATATATATATATATATATATATATATATATATATATATATATATATATATATATATATATATATATATATATATATATATATATATATATATATATATATATATATATATATATATATATATATATATATATATATATATATATATATATATATATATATATATATATATATATATATATATATATATATATATATATATATATATATATATATATATATATATATATATATATATATATATATATATATATATATATATATATATATATATATATATATATATATATATATATATATATATATATATATATATATATATATATATATATATATATATATATATATATATATATATATATATATATATATATATATATATATATATATATATATATATATATATATATATATATATATATATATATATATATATATATATATATATATATATATATATATATATATATATATATATATATATATATATATATATATATATATATATATATATATATATATATATATATATATATATATATATATATATATATATATATATATATATATATATATATATATATATATATATATATATATATATATATTGTATATATATATATATATATATATATATATATATATATATATATATATATATATATATATATATATATATATATATATATATATATATATATATATATATATATATATATATATATATATATATGTATATATATATATATATATATATATATATATATATATATATATATATATATATATATATATATATATATTATATATATATATATATATATATATATATAATTTTATATTGTTTTATTTTACTTTGACACCAAAAAAAATAATAAATAATAAAAATTATAGTAAACATATAAATTTTAAATTTTTAAAACACTTTTAATAATATTTTGTTCAATATTTGTTTGTTATTTAATTAAAAAAATTTAAATTATGTTATTGTTATTTAAATACATAAAAACAAAAAAGTAAAATATATATTTTAACAAAAACATAATATTATAAAATTATATAATTATATTTATATAATTTTTCCACACAAAATATATAAAATAAATATCAGAAAGAAAAGAAAAGCCCAAAAATAATAAATAATATAAGTTTTTGAAAATTAAGACATGTTATATTATAAATAATAATAAAATTATTAAGTAAAAAAATTTCTTTTTTCTTAATAGAAGGAAAAATTATTAAGTAAAAAAGAAGAAACAAAAGATATATTGTATAAACAGATTATTGATTATGCAGACAATATATAAAAATTAAAAATAAATTTAAAAAAAAATTGAATACAATTTTTTTATTTGGTACAATATTGGTTTCGAGAAACAGCTGGATATACGGAGTGCCTGCGGTAAGTTTAATTTTGTAAGAGTTATAAAAATTTGATTGAAACTAATTTGAAAATTTTGTAGGTTTAAAAAAATATTTTATACAAATTTTATTTTATACCTAATTCTACTATTTTCCATCGACCATGAGCTACGAACTTTCATTGAAACAATACAATGTGAATTAGACTAGCGTTGTCTTGAAATTAGTTAATAGTAATTCGGTAAACCAGTAATTCGAAAATGTTCAAAATGTTAGTCGGTCCTGAAGTTATTAAAATCACTTCTGTGCCTTTTCATTGTATGTATATCTATAAGGAACGCAAATGTACAGTTTGTATTTTAGAGTTTAATGTTAGAAATATAACTAAAATGGAAGTCATTTCATGAAATTTTGACTTGGAAGTCAACCTTACAATAAGATTAAATAACGTTTTTAGAATGCCATAGCGTGCAATTCAATTATTTGACATTTAAAGACGCTAGTTACAGAACTTTGGGTTGGGCGTTCGTTAAATGTCATTGTTTGGTATTGGACCACAGAACACTGGTGACACAGAATACATAGTCGACGTATTAATCGATGAACTCAAAAGTGATCTACAAAAATTTGACTTTCATTACTAAGGATGAATATTGAAGGCAGATACAAATAAAATAATAACTAATCTAAATATTGGTTTTGGGGACAGCCACTTGACAAAAATCTAAGTGAATAACGAGATACTGACATGGTCGCCCTCTCATTCAACCAACTCCGAGGTTTATAGTTTCATAAAATTGGGAACTACTAACTTCGATTAAACAATGAAGTCAAATTCAGAAAACTGTAAAAATATGCTGAAATTTGACTTAAGGGGTGGTCGAAAAAGTATCAAAATGTTGGATTAAATGTCACTCCTAAAATAGACATACATAGTGATAATTTCCATAAACTACTGATTTTGTGACATAATTCGCTAAATCGATAAGTTCTTGTTTTGTACTATAGGTACAAAGCAAGAGTTGATTGTTTGGTCGTTGCAACCTGATGAGTACACCAAATTTTATCAGTTGTACGACACCAAGCTGCAAATAAGAGACCTAAGGAAGTTCTCATTTTTGTAAGGGTTTGTGTATCTTTGTGTAAACAAGTACAGTGGAGTTAAAAATGGGGGGGTGCATTTTTCTACTTTTTGTGGTAGATATATTGTGAGTAAATGGCCACTTTGTTTTCTTTGACTAGAAAAGTCGTAAACATTGTATAAATGCCATTAAAAATAATATTTTTTCCGAAAAACCGAAAAAAATCTTAAATATAAAACGTTATCGTCTATTTAAGGAGTGACATTTAAGCCTACAATTTGATAGTTTTTGGTATCGGCTGTTACTTCATCTAAAGTCAAAAATGAACGACTTGAATTAATTTATATATGTATAAAATAACCGTCTGTTTGACGAGTGGCGTCAAGGCCGGACATTTAATTATTATTGAAGTTAGGAGTTAATATACTATTAACTTTGTCCAAAATCAAACTTTGGAGTCATAAGCATAATACACTTAACGTTTTAGTTTGGTTATAAGCAGTTAATTGACATCAAAGTGACTTCTTGCACTGGCGAAAGTCTGTTATACGAATGGACCTGGCCTGCTTTTAATATATCCTTATATCTGGCGTGTCTGTAACATTTTCCGACTTGGTTCGTCGAAAATTGATATTTTTAGTTTTCGAATATCTCGGCGAACAAGTGGTTTTTGGTTTACCACGTAAGAACTTCAAATTGTGTTTAGTAGAAATATTTCACAATGCGTAAAAATATCTAAAAATTCCAGTTGTAGAAAATGTTTTAGTGGGAATTTATTTATTACATTTAATTTTATATGTTCCTTTACGGAATAGAAGATATTTACTCCTCATAGCAATTCAGCAAATTTCAAAGTTAATGCCAAAAATTAGACAAATCTAAGGATATATGTATGATGGAGAATATATTGATTCAAACATTTTCGGGGAAAGCGTTTTTTGAAAATTGCTTTCTTTCATAACTATACATATAACCACATTTATCGCGCTGCGGATTAGTTAATTAGTTTATGCTAATTAGTTTATGCTTAGGATTTTTATACACTAAAAAACAAAAATAGCTACCTAAAATAGGTGCTTAAAAAGAAGAAATATGCAAGTAAAATGACAAAATATGTGGTCAAAAATAAAAAATATTTAGAAAAAAAACAACAAGCACACTGTAACGACATTTATTTCAGTAAATGCGTATGCTACATAAACGTAACAGTATAAATGTTTTACAAAATCATAAAATCAAAACAACAGAAAATAATTTACTTCATTTAGGTGTGTATCTTAAAATTACAAAAAAAATCAACCGTATCACAAGAAAATTCACAATTTCAAAATTAATTATAATATACCTGTGGCAATTCAACAAAACCACTTATCTATTTTTTAGCTATTTTTTAGAGGACCAAATTTAAATTTTAAATTAATTTGTCAATAAATTATGGGACATAACTAAACTATTTTTGAATGGTATCAAGGTTTTTAAACTACGTTTATGGACACCTTCAAGCACTTGTTACCTGCTCTGGGTCCACCGGAAATTCCGAAAATTGCTAATTGGCATTTAGAAAAAAACGCTTATATCGATTTAAGTAAATACCAACCGCAAAATTAAATTCAAAATAAAAACTTATTTCAAGATATGTGTTTATTCTAAATTTATTTCTGATTTTACAAATAAAACTATTTTTTTAAATATCACTTATTTCATCAAAAACATCAAAAATTATCAAATAAGTGGTTTTCAATAAATACCAAATACCTAAGCGGTTTTGTTTTTTGCTTATATCGCGGTCAAAAATAGTCGGATATTGATGAAGGGAAATTGAAGGGAAAGAAAAAACGGGAAATACTATCGCTTAGAATAGTTCAACATAACCACTTATCTCAACCTAAGTGGTAATGTTAAATTGCCACAGATATAGTACATTTTCAAATTTTCAAGCAATACTTTTGACATGATATGATATGACAGAGGCGTACAGGCCAACCATAACGGCGATCCTAGGTAAGTTACCATAATCCTGAAATATCAACAATCAAATAACAAATTATATCTGAATGCGAATAATTTTTCAGCATCATACGAGCCCAGGCCCTGCCTGCATCCTTAACAGATAAAGTTATTTAGGAAAGGATGTTAGTCACAGAAACAACTAGGGCGAACCGCAGCAAAGTCATTTTCTAACTACTTAAATATATTGAAATGTTAGTCTCAATTAAAATCACATTCTAGATTAAATGTTGTTAGTTTATTAATTTGGGTTAGTTGTGGTTGAAGTAAAGGATACTATTATTCATCATATGTATTCGGCATCAGTCAAAATAGGCTGGTTAGGTTATTTAATTCACATCTAAATTTCACTAAACGGCTACGCACAGTGCAGGAACAAACCTAGTTATGGATAGGGTAAAATGGCCTCCGGAACAAGGTCTCCATTTCTGAAAGCTTCGATGATGAGGCAACGGACAATATACTGTCAAAACATTAAATGAGGCACTCTCCACATTAGAGAATGAGGTACGAGCGCTTTTCAAAATAACTGTTGCGGACAAAAACAAGATTTTTTGAGAGCTCAATTCGCCACGAATTCGCCTACAACTAGCGATGTACCTACAACTAGCGATCTTAAAGTTCGCCTAGACAACCGAAAAGATAAAGTTGAGTCGCTATCAAATGGCACACAAAAAGAGAATAGAGCTATATACGCGCAGACACTAGTCACAAGGAAACCATCTGATACCAAAGAAGTACTGATCGAAACTACGAAGACTTTAATACCTCAACCAGTCACGACTTAAGAGCTTAAGTTACACGCCGGTTGAACCACTTCAGTTAGTGCTACAATCACTAAAAATGTATAAGCTTCCCGCTCGTCACAAATAAACCATTGACCTCTAATTTTAGTGGTCGTACTGCTCCCCTAATGAATATGGCTCATTTTTTTCACAAAGTTTCAAACGCTTTTCATTTGTTTTTTGTTTATTCAAAAAACTATTTAATTACATAAGAATGCAAAGCCTAATTATATTATTATATAAAATTATAATCACAGACCTTATTTTAAAGGCTTATAACGATTATCACATGACAGGCTGGCATTCACGTGTTAAGTGATCCCAGTCACTTCCCTTTCATTCAAAAGTAAATTTAGTAATTAAAGCATTTTTGGATAATTAGTCATGCAGGTATCAATAATCGATACGTCGTAGAAACGAACAGAAGCATCAATTAGCGTAATCAATTAGTCCGGTAAACGTACAGCGGAACTAAACTTATATGTAGAATAACACATGCAAACTTGTCCCCAACTTTGTAATTGTAACAACTTTAAAACAGTTCTATCTAAATTAAAAATACCCCGTCGAGCTTCCTATTTTAGTTGCAGCCATAAAAATAAAACTGCATTTTCAAATTGTATGTCACAAAATATAAGTTATAAATTGTATTTCATTCCCATTTGGTAGATTAAGTATAATGCAGCAATTTGCACGTAGTTAATGAAATTTTTGTTAAAATAGAACCTTCAAATAATAAACAACAATTTCCTAAATATACAAGGATACGTATATGAAGCTATCCAAACAAATTGTATACACAAAGTATATAATACTGAATTTAAAATATTGTGTCTTTTTTGTAAAACATTCGAAATATCGAATTTATTGAAGAACGTGTGTTCCAAATTTGTTCTCGTTATATATATATATATATATATATATATATATATATATATATATATATATATATATATATATATATAACTACATAGATTTGTATTCCTTTCTTTATTTGGAACAACAGAATGCAATAAAATTATATAAAAAAAATCAAATCATCCGTTTTTGCTCCGAAATTTTATTCATAAAGAATTTAAGCCACACATATATGATAGGAATCAATGATACCGAACAATGAGATACAAATAAATGTCGCTATTTTGTTGTATAATATTGGAACGTATTATCAATAATGTTCAACGAAATTTCTATATACAGCCATCCCAATGCGAATATGACATTTAAGTTATAAGACATGTTCTCTCCAAATCCAAAATTAGTAACGAAGAAGAAAATGCTTATATCGAGAGTTCAATTTAAGCTTAAGGTGTGTACAATCAGATGTATAAGATTTGATTCGTTTTGCATTAGATATATTTGAATCGATACGCCAAACCGAATAAATATAGGTAAATATTGAAAATTGGATTTCATTTTAAAATTTATCTAATAAATATTTCATATTGAATAGAATTATACGCAGTAATAAAGTAAAATTTGAAATTAATAAAGAAAATTATACGTCAAAAATTGGAAAGAAACACAGTAAGTAGTTTGATTCCGAATAATCAATCCGCCAAGGCTGTAGAGATGCCAAATTTTGGTGAGGTCAAAGTTTTTTTGATCAACCGGTAAAATTTAAAAAAAAAATGCTTAAAACTTAAACTACAATTTTTCTGTTTTAAGCGTTTTTTCGTAAATATTATACACTTTGCAAAGTATAGATTTGGAAAAAACGGAAAACCTCCTATGGGACCTGCCACTTCTAGTCACTAGCATCTCCAAATTGATGAAAAAAACTTCGATATGAAGTTTAATCCCAATTAATCAATCCGTCTGGGCTGTAGAGAGAGAGGCCGAATTTTTCTTGAAAAACAGGTTTTTTCATCAAAAATCGACATTTCTGTCTTGGTTTCGGGAAACTGATTTGGACCGATATTGTTGCAAATTAAATTTATAAATTTTTAGTTCATAATCGTTTTTCTCGTAAATGATATAATTTTCAAAATATTTGCAACCAAAAGCTCTTATGAAAGCTGCCAGTTCCGGTGGACCAATTTCGGCCAAAAATCATTGGGGCCTCCCAATTTATGAAAAAATTTTAAGTCTGAACTTTCTGCTCTATCAGTCAATCCGTCTGGGCGATAGAGAATCAACAACATTTAGTCTGCACGAGACCACACACAGTTCTGCGTGTGAACTTTTTTAAAATTTACTTGTTTACTTCGGCGATATACCGAATGGTAAATCTGCAAAAATCGCGGGTTCAAAATGTTTCATGATAAATATACAGGCTGACAGGAATGATACGGTTGGCTTCCTTGATCAAAACGAAGATGAGGTTACTTCTATCACTTTGGACGTTAAAGCCTCCCGATCAAGTCATAAACGTTTAGAAAGGAGCTTTCCAATACACCACCTAGTAATAAAGACAGTTCAATATCTTCAGAAATAGTCATTATTATTTTTAAGTACTAATTTTATTAAAAATCTGACAACATGCTCTTTTAAATAAGGTGTAATAATTATGACTATTTAGATACAAAGTATTTCAAATTTAAGCATAACTTTTAGAATTCTATTTGTTTTAAGAAAATTTTTTGTTGCTGTACCATTTAACTCAAAATTACTTTACGTAAATATATTTTGATGGAAACACAGTTCAGACTCTTACCTTTCAGAAAAGCTAACTATTTGTCATATTTACTATCTAATGTTACTTAAAAAATTAGAAGTTCACTATAAAAATGTTGGCCAATGACTCATCCTGATTTGTATCAAGCGGATCGCAATATAAATGTGTTCAAGGATGCCTTAAGATTCTCACCAGTAAGTGACCCACACACGTATTAAGCGGGTTGAGCGCTGGGCTAACAACCTTCCCTCATAAAAACAATTAAAAGTTATGAACCCTAATCAAAAGTCCCGGATTACCATATTGGATTCATCACAAACTCGAACTCGGAAATTGAACATCGACAACGCTTTAGAAACGGGAACATGGAACGTGATTAGCCTCTTAAGACCTGGAGATCTCGAGAACCTTTTGAACCAAGTACTTGCATTACAAGAGCTTAAATGGTCTGGAAATGGGATCCATGACACCACCAATGGTTCTCACCACCAATGGCCACTCTTCATTACAGTGGCTAACAGAACGGAGAAGAATTTGGAGTTGGCTTCCTCATCCATCAGCGCGTGAAGCATCATACCATCAACTTCCACCCTATCAACATGCGGATATACGCACGGTCAGACTTCGCACTAAAAAAGTTAACGTCACGATCGTTAATGTGCATGTACCCACCGAAGATAAATCTGATGACATCAAAGATCTATTCTTTGCCGAGCTGGGAGGAAGTCGTCAATAACACACCACACCACGACATTAAAATCATCGTGTGAGACTAATGCAAAAATCGGTAGGAGTGCAGAAAATACATCGCTCATCGGTCCTAACAGCCTGCACCTAACAGTAACAACAACGACCAACGCGTCACCCACCTGGTCATAACGTACATGTACAACTTATGGCCTGTTTTTTTATTATATCGGAGAGATCAGAGAGATAAAAAGAAAGCCTTTGCCGTTTTTTTATTTTATCGGATCGATCCGATAATTTTTTTTTTCGTTTTTTTATTTTCTCTGAGCATTCTCAGATCGTCATTTTTCCATCTGAATATTTTTTCAGATAGTTCAGAGAAAAAATATTTTTGAAATATTTCGACAGAAAATACGGCGGATGCTATGAAAAATGGTAATTAATAAATACATACATTTGTAATTATTTTTATCTATTTTTATTAAATTAATTGTAAAATTAATAATATCCTAATTTATTATTTTTTAGTGATAAAAAACTCGGTAAAAGCCTTTACAGATAAAACATTATCCGATTTGTCAGATAAATTATCTCTCTGATTTATCTGATATCTCGGATACAATAAAAAAACATGCCATTAGTTGTATCAAGTACGTTTTTCCCACATAAGAGAATCTACAAAGTAACGTGAAGATCGAATGATGGAAGAACGGAAAAAAATCGATCACGTCATGGTGTCTAAGAGACACCCCACCATAATAGCTGACGTAAGATCTTACAGAGGTGCAGACATGGACAGCGACCATGTGCTTGTCATATTTAAATATAAATGCAAACTGTCATCTACGTTGAATAGTATTGAATTATTGAAATGTCAAACTGTCAATCATTTTTGGTACGTTCGTTCGATGTACTATCATATAAGCTAATGTGTAATACAGGCTTTATAAAGTTATACTTAAATTCCGGTGTTAGTTCTTCATATAAGTCGGACGTATTTTTTATTGTGGAGATTTTTATCGTGGTACATCTTGTAAAATCACAATTAGAATATTAATAGGTTATGGGCCCAGGTATCGCACAGTAAGCGAATATCTGTAATTGCAATTATATCATTATTGTCATTTATTTAATATTAAAAACAAACGCATTACGATTAGCGTTGTATCCAGCAAATATGGCGGACAAAATAGATGTTGTGAATATTAGCAAGTTTGACGGTAGAAATTATCGACAATGGAAGTCTCAAATCACGTGTGCATTGCGAGCAAAAGGACTATAAGACATTGTGAATAGTGACGAAGTAAAGCCAGATAAATCAATTCTACAGGAACACAAAAAATGAATTAAGGATGACGCGAACGCCATGTTCACCTTAACCTCCGCAATGGCTCTTGATCAAATCACGTTGGTTGCAAATTGCAGGTCGTCAAGTGAGATAATCATCAAGTTAGATTCCATTTACGAACGAAAGATGGAATTGAATAAAATGTTGGAGTAAAAGTCGAGTAAAATTGGAAAGAATTCATATTTTGTTGTTTGTCCGTGGGTTTTATCACAAAAATCAATAACTATTTTGTATATATTGATTTTTTTTTTAAAAAAACTTGAATTTTATGGATTTAATTTCACAAACGAATACAAATAAAAACAACAAACTTTTTTGGTTTTTTCAAAAAATGTGTTTTATACAGTAGGTAAAAACTTTCTTTAGGTGATAATTTTGTATATATGTATTTGTTATATTATTGTCTTCAGTCGATCTTTTACTACTAAAATATGGAATAAAATTATGCATAATTTTTCATTTTTTGTCTGTTGTACTTTTTAATGTTGTGTTTGTGGTGTCATCTGTGATGTAGCGCCAAATCGTAAATTTAATTTGTCTTGAAATTCAGCTTGTCATTAAGTATGTGAAGGTTATGCCGGTTTGTGTATATTATAAATTCCTCTGTACGTATTAAGCGGGTTGAGCGCTGGGCTAACAACCTTCTCTCATAAAAACAATTAAAAGTTATGAACCCTAAACAAAGGCCTCGGGTTACCATATTGGATTCATCACAAACTCGAACTCGGAAATTGAATACGGACAACGCTTTAGAAACGGGAACATGGAACGTGGTTAGCTTCTTAAGAGCTGGAGATCTCGAGAACCTTTCGAACTAAGCAAAGATATACACATTAGAAGTACTTGCATTACATCATGTTAGATTTTTCATAGTGTGTAATATTTTGAGGTTTACGTTGATGACTGTGTAAGATTGTGTTAGTTTTAGCATTTTTTATTTTCTTTTTGTATGCTCCTCAAATCGCAATGCTAATGATCTACCGGTCTGTCCGATATAAAACATGGGGCAATCGTTGCATATTAATTTGTATATTCCCGTGTCACTATTGCGGTTCTGTTGTATTGATACTTTGTTTTGAATTTTATGTGACGTTTTGTGTGCAATTGTGTAGTCAAATTTTTTAAATGTTGTTAAGTAATAAATTGCTCGTGTGTTTGTTGTATTCAACTGTGATGTACTTCTTCGTGTTGTTTTTTTGTGTATTGTGCAAAGTGCTGTGAAATTGAAGTTGTTTTTTGTGTAAAATTTTTTGACTCAAGGTATGAATTAATTCTTTGTTGTAACCATTTTGTTTAGCTAAATGTAATATTGTATGTAATTCCTCAGTGTAGTCGTCCGCGTTCATGGATATGTTGTTGAGCCTGTGGCACTATTCTGGTTTTCCCTGGGAATAGGGAATTGGGAAAAATATTTTCATAGAATTTTTGTCTAAATTGTATTTTTCTGGCCTACTGAGGAAACAAGCTTGGTGTAAATTTTTTCGAAACAAAGTTAAATGGGAAAATATTTTTCCCTATAAAAATTTTGTGGAACAAAAGTTTCCCAATACACTTTGTTTTGAAATTTTTTGCACCAAACTTATTTTCTCAGTAGGCCAGAAAAACACAATTTAGACAAAAATACTATGAAAATATTTTTCCCAATTCCCTATTCCCAGGGAAAACCAGAATAGTGCCACTGGTTAGAAGATGGTTATATGCTGCTATTTTGTGTAGAAATGGATGATTCGAAGTGTTATGAATAGTGTGATCTGTTTGTGTATGTTTTCGATGTATGGTGAAGCTGTGTTGTTGGTTGAGGTTTTTAATTGTGAGATCGAGAAAATTTATGGATTTGTCCTGCTCTGATTCCAATGTGAACTTAATGTTTTCGTGTATGTTATTTATGTATTTGTGTAGGTTATCCAGCTTACTTTTTGTCCCATGGAATAAGATTAATATGTCATCGACGTATCGGTGCCAATATATAAAATCTTATTTTTGTGTTTATTTCTTGTGTTGTTGATGAAATATAGTTTTGTTTTGTCATTATGTTGAGCAGCGCCATTACTTGTGTTATCTTTTGTTTGTTTGAAGTGTTTCATTCACAATATAAAATGATTTCAAGAGACACCATTTCTCAGCAAATCGCAAAGGTAGAAAATTTGGCACAACAAATTAAAGAAACAGGAGAAGTCAGTGATGTAGCGATTAACACAATAATACTCGGAAGCTCGCCTCAACAGTACAGAACTTTAAGACAAGCCTGGATATCAATGAATGAGGCAAAGCAAACGATAGCTAATCTTAGAGCACGCCTCCACGACGAAGAAGCCAGTCTAATGTCATATGAAGAATCAGACTCGGCATTGCTAGTAACCAAGGCAGGATGCAGTAGTTCATCAATTCAACGGAATTCAATCGAAGGAAAAAGTAATCGACCTTGAGTAGCATGCTATAATTGCCGAAAGAAGGGACACTTCGCTAGTCAATGTCGGGCTCCAAAGAAAAATCGAGGAGAAAAGAAATATGAAGATTCGAAAGAAAATAAACATTCACAATCAAATGTCACAGCATTTTCGATTGTTGAAGACAGCTTGTGAACACATAAACGTGAATATTTTTCAATTTTTGAAATGGATGATCATGCGTCAGTAAAACTTGGAAATAATCAAGGTCTAGTTGTCAAAGGAAAAGGTACCGTAAAAATTCAAAAATTTATCGGAGAAAAGTGGCACGAATCAACAATAACAAATGTGTTATACGTACCGGATCTCAAGTACAATTTGTTCTTCGAAGGTGTAATAACGGCGAAAGACCTGAAGATTATCAAAGAAGACAACCATGCTGAAGTTTACGAAAACAGCAATATAGTAGCCTGCGCAATTCGAGAATCAAACAATATATACCGATTGTTATTTCGAATAATCACTGCCTCTGAAGCGAATGCAACGACCCGTGTAGATATAAAATTATGGCACGAGAGACTTGGACATATTAACAAGCAAGCGTTAAAAGAAATGGTAACCCAGGGAGAAATTAAGAATGTCAGTATCGACAACATCAACAAATTTCTCTGTGAAATATGGAAAAGGTCACAAGTTACCATTTAAAACAGTAGTAAACAGAAAAACTAAACCCGGTGAGTTTATACACAGTGACATATGTGGTCCCATGTCTCAACCATCAGTCAGTGGAATATGAGATATTTCGTGTCGTTATCGTGTCGTTTACTTCATTAAACATAAATCAGATGCTTTCGACTCTTTCAAAGATTTTGTCAATCACTCATGCAACAAGTTCGGGTCGCCACCAAAGGTCCTACACGTTGACAATGGAACCGAATACTACAACAACATTTTCAAGGAGTATCTCTCGAAAAATGGAATATCTTTGGAAACAACAGCTTCCTATACACCCGAACAGAATGGGTGAGCGGAACGAGACATGAGAACTATCGTGGAGAGTGCACGATCGATGATATATGCAAAGGATGTTCCAATTAACTTATGGAGTGAAGCTATCAACACAGCAGTGTATATTTTAAATCGCACTGCAACCATCCGATTCAACCCCATACCAATTATGGACAGGTAAAAAGCCTATATTGAACCATACAAAAAATTTTGGATGTGAGGCGTACATGCATCAACAAAGAGCTTCGTACAAAACTGGATCCAAAGTGCAAGAAACTAATATTTGTTGCCTACGACGGAAATTCTACGAATTATCGCCTTTATGATGAAGAATCTGGAAAAATCAAAGTTTCTCGCAACGTTATTTTCAACGAAAATGCAGCTGGTCGATTTCCAAGAAGAAATACGGTTGAGATACAAATAATAGAAGACAACACTGATGATGGTTGTACTCAATCAAATGAACACGAAAACCAAACAGAAAATCTTGAATCTGAAAATCATAGAACTGAAAGAATTCAAGACATAGAAGACGATTTAGAGAAACAAGAAGCAACAACACAGCAGTCAAAAAATAGTCAAGTTAATGCTGACTATATAAGTTACGCAATCGCGACAAAATCAAAATGCCTGCACGGTATGACTACGAGGCGCATTTTGCTGAAACGGACATTCATGAGACGTGTGAGGAAGCGATATCATGTATAGAAGCGAAAAATTGGACAAAGTCAATACAGGAAGAATTAGATGTACTCGAAAAGAACAACACATGGGAGGTTGTTAAGTTACCACCCAGTAGAAGTACTATTGGATCAAAATGGGTTTTCAAAGTTAAAAGAAATCCGAAAGGAGATGTTGTTCGATACAAATCAAGACTTTGTGCAAAAGGGTATGCACAAAAACAGGGCATCGACTACTATGAAAAATTTGCACCGACAACACGTTTTGACTCAATTACAATTCTTCTCTCCGTTGCAGCAAGAATTAATTTTGAGATTATGCAGTTCGATATAAAAACAGCGTTCCTGTACGGCAATTTGCAAGAAGACATTTACTTGACCCCACCAGACGGGACTAACATCAGTTTAAACATGGTATGTAAGTTAAAAAAATCATTGTATGGCTTCGCACTGTTGGAATACAACATTTCACAGTTTTCTGAGCAAGTACAAAGTAATTCTGATAATTGTCTCTATCGAGGACAATTCGATAATGTGAAAGTACTATTAACACTATATGTTGATGATGGATTAGTCATAGCTGAAACCAAAGAGGTACTGAAAATAGTACTTCATCATCTACAAGCGACCTTCGAGGTTAAAATAAACGAACCGGATAATTTTGTTGGACTAAAAATTGAACGAAATCGTGAAAACGTTCCATTTTTATTCATCAAATACACAGACTATATAAATCAAATTAAAAAACGATTTAACCTTGAAACACCAAATCCTATAAGCATTCCGGTTGATCCACAGATACATCTCAACTCAACAGACAATAGTCAAGAATCAAAAGAAAAATCTTTTCCGTATCGAGAAGCCGTCGGTTGTCTAATATTTGCCGCAATAGTCAGTCGACCAGACATTTCCTTTGCAGTGGGAGTTGTCAGCAGATTCCTGTCAAATCACACGGATGCTCATTGGAATGCAGTAAAAAGAATAATTAAATATTTAATTGGCAGACATAATCGAGGAATTGAATACAAACATTCAATCAATGCTGAACAACTCGTTGTATATTCAAATTCGGACTTTGCAGTTTTCATGCTCAATGATGGACCGATAACATGGAAGTTGTGCAACTTGGTTGCGTCAGTTGTTAAAAGACATCGGTGAAGAAGTGAATGGTCCCTCCACACTATTATAGATAATCAAAGTGCAATTCGATTGATTCATAATACAGAGTTCCACAAACGAACCAAGCATATCGATATTCGATATCACTTTATCAGAGAGAAACTGAAACAAGGAGAAATTTATGTACAATACAAATGTACTAAAGATGAATTGGCCGATATCTTCACTTAACCACTACCCTCGGATAGATTCAAAACTCTACGAGTCTCTATTTCGACGATTAAGATTTAAAAGATTTGCAATGTATTCAATTCAAATAACTCAAAATTATATTTGTTTTGACGAGTTCTCTCAGTGGGAGTATTGAATTATTGAAATGTCAAACTGTCAATCATTTTTGGTATGTTCGTTCGATGTAGTATCATATAAACTAATGTGTAATACAGGCTTTATAAAGTTATACTTAAACACTGTATATTGAAATATTTTAGAGATAAAAAAAATCCAACTTCCGGTGTTAGTTCTTCATATTTATAAGCCGGACGTATTTTTTATTGTGGAGATTTTTATCGTGGTACAACTTGTAAAATCACAATTAGAATATTAATAACTAGACAAGCACAAAAAACTGTTCGATAGAATGTCGATGCTCTAAAAGACGAAACGTTCCTGCAGAGTTACCAAACAGTTGTCACTAACTATTAAGAGCAGCCTAGTAAGAACGAAGAAGCTCCTTCTAACATCCAGCAGCAGTGGCACGCTTTAAGGTCGATTTATATTATCCGTTCTTTTCAGTTCCTTCACGTATCGTGTCAGACAAAAAAAAACTTTATTACATATATTTTATATAGAAGTATTTATATTGTTCGTTACGTACTTGTAGGAACTGAACGGAACAGATAATATAAATCGACGTTTACAATCAGCCTTAACCACCGCGGTACAAGCACTATCGAAAGAAGACCTCCGAGATCTCGCAATGATTGGTTCAGGCCGCCTAGTCGTCGAAAATAAACTAAAGCATCGTGGAAAATGGTTTGCTCGCAATACTAGAAGCACTCAAGCAGAATATCTCCGCGCTAGGAAAGCCACGACTATACCTTGGACAAAAGAAACGCGATCATATGCTTCCAAGCGGAACTATGAAATTAAAGGGACTGTTTTACTAACGCCAGGAATCTCACTAAAAACGTCCACCCAAGTAGTACAGTCATCAAAGTCGGGAATGGAGAACTGAAAACGAACGTGGCTGATGTTCTCTCAGTATGGCAAATCTAGGCCTTTATCGAATATCCCACAGTGGAGGAAGTAGACGCAGCTATTAGTAGATTGAAAAATTGAAAGGTACACCCGGTCTCGATGGCATCCCCACAGAATTGATTAAACTCGGTGGCGCTACTCTTGCAACAAATCTATACGATCTCATCGTCTCTATTTCAGACCAAGAAAAGCTGCCGTCTTAAATGTGGAAACTATTGTGGTATAGCTCTATTGTCCCTTTCGCCAAAAACATCATTGGCGACTATCAATGTGGCTTTCGTACCAAACGATCGACCACTGACCAGTGTTTTATCATGAGGATGATCTTGGAAAAACGTTGCGAGTACAACATAACCATGCATCAACTATTGTATATATAGACTTCCGACAGGCATATGATAGTATAAACCGCGACAACCTACATGGGCCGCGCTCATATGCCTAGAAATTTCAGAGAAACTCGTTTCTCTGTGCAGTAAATAAACGTCTGGATCTGTATGTAGAACCGTAATTGAAGGGACTGTGTCAGATTCCTTTGAGATGACATCTAATGTTCGATAGGGAGATGCACTCGCGCCCGTGTTGTTCAGTTTGGCGCTTGAGTACATAGTGAGGAAAAGCAACATCGAAACTTCGCGCTATATATTTAATAAATCAGTCCAACTCTTGGATATACAGATGATATCGTGCTTCTTAGCGGAAGACCTAGCGATATCAAGAACAGTTGCATACCGCGCGATCGCTGCGCAAGAAGACTTGACTTAGAGGTGAACAGTATAGCACAACCAAATTTGTATCAACACCCAGGAACATCTCCATGGCAAATCTCGGAATTGCCCACCATAATTTTGATAGCGTCGAAAACTTTAAATAAATCGGGTCAGCTATAACATCGTTGAATGATATACAGGCAGCAATAAAATCCCGAATCGCACTTTACAAAGCACGCTTTATAGAGCTCGCACTTTATAAAGCACTCATAAGACCTGTGCTGGCTTTCAGAAGCGAGAGCTGAACAATTATCTCTGACGATTGTAGATTTTTATCTATACCTTCGAAAGGAAGGTCATTCGCTCAATCTTTGGTTCAATTAAAATTGTGGACAACGAATATCGAGTTCGTATGACCCACGAAATAAAGCAACTTCTTGGAGGTTGCGATATCATCGGATTCATCAAATCCAATCGAAGTAGATGGTTCGGTCACGTTACAAGGTCCTCACAACAACGAATGACCAATAAAGTGTTCCATCAACAACAAGCCGGTGTGCGTCGAATTGCTAGTTGCTTCCAAACATCTTTGCACCTTTATTTGTTCTAGTGAATGTAACAAGATTTTATAAATTTTCCATTTTGTTGCTATGTTTTCAGGTATAGTGGTTCGTCATATGATAATCCGGTTAACCAGAGTTGTGGTAGTAATATTTTTGCTAAGACGGAGGGTTAGTGAACCGACTGGATTAAATAATTGTGGCCCTTCAGATTATAGGTTCCTTTTCATAACGATCTCCTATTTACTTTATTATGAATTCAAATGTGTCGTTGTTAGGATTCCATGAAATTTCCAGTGTTTTATGGTTTCGTCTAGCTTTAAATTTATATTATTGATTGTTCGTGATTCTTGTGGATTTTGTTCTACCTGGTCCCAAATAGATTTTTGCCCATTTTCAAAGTTGAAATCCTCCTCTTTCTAGTAATTGATTATTTATTAATTGGATTTGTTGTAGTTGTGCTTTTTCAATAGAACCACTACCAGTTAACAAGTCATCTACACAGAAGTCTTCTAGCATGATGTTTGCTGGTATGAGAAATTCGTATTTTTCATGGTTCACTAACTGTTGCAAAGTGCGAATGGCTAAATTAAGGTGCACTAGCTGTTCCAAACGACACTGTTATTAACTGATATACGGTCTATTCTCGATTTCTCTCCACAATATTTTTTGTTTCCTTTGACCCCCTTCGTGCACGCAGATTTGGGGGTACACTTTTTCAATATCTGCTGTGAAAACAAGTTTTTGGTTACTCCATCTCTGCAGGATTGGAATTAGTTATTCTTGTAAAGTTGGTTCAATTGATTGTTGATCGTTGAGGCTCTGAGAAATGCAGGCAACTGCACATTCCAGAGGTTGATCCATTCAATCTTTGCTTCTCAGTCAATAACGTGTGTTAACGATATAGCTACTCGAATTTATTATAATATTTTCGCACATTTATAGCAAATGCGAGTGAGAATCAAGCAATCATCTACGGTTATCTTAAAGGGAGCAAGAAAAATGTTCTCGGGTTATTAATGGCACAGAAGAATCGGTTGCAGCATTTGATCTTGCCAAAAATTAACTAACGAAGTTCACATGTTAGCACATCCGTCACCCACAGCCTAGTTTGCAGGAATGGTAGATGCATCCGACCAAGCCATTGGAGCAGTAATTCAACAAAAACTGGACAATTCCTGACAACCGCTGCAGTTCTATTCATCGAAGTTAATGGAAACTCAAAATTGGAGTCAGATATACCCTTGATTGGCCGTTAATGAAAATACAATAACAGCCAAAGTGCCAAACATGTAATAGAATAAATTCTCTATTTTTATCAATTGCGAACCGGCCTGTCACGAAAATGTCGAAAGATTCTCTCCGATATTGCTTGGTCCCTTAAAAAATAAGTCTGAACAAACAGGAATTTCGTGTTCCGGCACACTTTCAACACTGAAAGTTCTCTTAGTAAACTGAGTTTTTAATTAAAGCTGTTTTGCTTTCGCAAAGCCCGCTTTTGGGGCATTTACATGCAACCAACATTTTTCTTCTGCAAAATGAGAAAGATATAACATTGACTTTTTGCGCATGAGAGAAAAGAAAAGAAATATATCCCAACAAAATTTTGCAGAAGACTTTTAAGCAAAAACCACTTAAAATGTTGCCATAAAAATAAATGTTGCCATAAAATATATTCTATCCGAGTATTTTTATGGCAACATTTTTAAAATTAACAAGAAAAAAAAATATTTCATATTTATAAATGTTGAAGAATCATAATAAAGACAGACGCCATAGATGAAAATGTAAATTTCGCCATTGCTATACATAGCTATATGTTTATTTATTTCTGGCATATTGAATATTTTTATATGGCGGATCCTTCTTATTTACCTGCAAAAATTTGTGGAAGAAAACAATTTTCTACATGTAAAAGCAACATTAGCTTTAATATTAGAGGTCACTTTTGGTTTCAGCAATATTTGTTTGTGAATGTGACGGAAAATAATTGTCCACCATAGCTGGCGTATTTATCAGTAGTAATTAAAGTAGAGTTGGCTTCAAATAAAACTAAAAAATCAAAGATTTTCATAAAACCGATTCAGATTACAATTATATACTACTGACATAAAAGCCAACTATGATGAACAATTATTTTCCGTTGCTGGGTTTGCCGGGCTTTGCGAAAGCAAAACAGCTTAAATCAGTTAAATATTTGGCAGTTAATTCTTATTTCATCAGAATAGAAACCTGTTGACAGCCATAGGTGAGCCGTGAGAAATCATAAAATAACTCTCAAGCCCTGCTGTATGACATATTGGTCGCATCAAGAATGCGTCATTTACAAATTATCAATCAAATATTATTACAACTTACCCTTTTGGTCATTTCTCAGCACTTTCGGCTTCAACAACTTTACCAATATTTCAAGATATCACAATTTACATAAGACACAACACAAACGTCATTTAGACTGCTTTGAAACAAACAAATAAACTGAACTGTTTATCGTTTTGATACAAGATCAAGAAACAAGAACCAACATGATCTAAATTTAAAACAATTGAAAACACGCACTACAAATGTTACCTCAAACAATTGTGTCACGAGAGTTGTATTACACCTTATACTATCACGACACTTTATTGAGAAAAATTCACAACATTTTTGCTGAATATGCTAGACAAACGTCATTTTGACAAGCTTTGATTACACGTAAAATACTAAATGGCAGTGTAATAAAAACAATCTAAAATTTATTTTGATTTTAATTAAAATATTTTTTTTCGAAAATAATTCTAACAGTATAGTATTAACACTGTAAAATAAATTTTAAATTTATGGACATTTAAAATAGTGAATGACGGTTTATTGTGCCGTTGGCTACTTACATAGCACAAAAAATGACAAATAGTATCAAGGAATCAAGTGATTTGATTGAAAACCCTGATTTTATTATTGAGGGGAACAAATTTTGTTGTCTATTCTGTGGCAACAAATACTTGAGTCGGGCACGTTGTGAGACCCATGTAAGATTGTGTGATGAGCGAGAGGAATCTACAGCGTGCATCGAAGTTAACGGAACTCCAAAGTTCCAATGCACCGAATGTAGCCGTTACTTTAAGCATTTAGTTGGTTTGAAAAGACATGTAAAGAAACATAAACCGCCTGGTGGATATATATGCAGTCACTGTGGCAAACGATATATAAGCCAGACGGCCCGAACCGAGCATCAGAAAGAAGACCATAACACTGGGGAGCTACCAAAAATTGTGAAAGTCGAAACGTTTAGTGAAAGTAATGATAATCCGCATGAGGCTTACCGGTGCAATGATTGTGGCGCTATGTTTCGCAAAAATAAAATATATCAGACCCATATAAGTACCAAATGCGGAAGTGAAAAACGATTTGAGTGTGATATTTGCTCCTCCAAATTTCTTACCAAAAATACGCTGTACGCTCATAAGCAAATTCACACGGGTGTGAAACGACATCTATGCGACTACTGCGGGTCAAGCTTTTTAAGTAAAGGCCAACTGAAAGTGCATGAACGTTCTCATACGGGTGAGAAACCATTCAAGTGCGAGGTAAGTTTTTGAATTCGAGTGTCGAGCAGAACTTTCAAGTTATGTGAGTTTCAGATTTGTAACAAAGGATTTTCGTATCGCGAAAGTCTAGTAACCCATTCATCAATTCACACCGGAATTAAACCGTATGCTTGCCAAGCTTGTGATTTACGATACTCGTGCATTGGAAATTTAATCAAACATCGAAGAGCTCGCCCTGATACATGTGGCCTCGCTAAATACCAGCAAAACTATAAGATCGCGCCCAGGGCCTGCACAAAAATTAAACATTTTGTATATGACGCTGACGCTGGAAACGCAGAACATAATGAAGAGGCAGAAGAACAACTATCAACATCCCCAGTGCGAGAAACAAGTCCGGCAATATTTGAAAGTCCCCCGACCATAAAAAAATTTTCAGAAACGAATATCTCCGATCAGAAACCTATTCTATATCGCATTACCGAAATCACATCAGTTGATCCGCAAATAATCGACTTGCATAACTTGGATGAGATCCGATCGATAAAAGACGAAAATATTATTGTTACATTGAAAGATGATTGTCAAGATGAAGCCGGTGATGGTGATGAGGACGATGATTCTGGGGAGATCAAATTGAATCCGTCGGAGGAGTATTTGCAGTATATGCAATCGGACGCGAATAGTGACGACAGTGATGATGAAGAGAATTGGTACGATAAAGAAGAAGAGATAGAATTCGTTGAAAATGAAAATGGCACAGATGGCACCGCCAACTATGTTTTAGAAATCGAACTACAAAATACCGACGAGCCAGAAGGCCCAGCGGCTAATTCAGTATATACAATCATAGAAAACGAGAACGATGAAGATTGCGAGACCCTTGTTTTTCATTCGAATCCAGAGAAGGATACTAGTGATGAGAATTTGATAAAATACGATAAAGATGTTGAAGAAGATCAAGAAGAGGCAAATGTATCGTCTCCAGAAAAAAGTGGACCACCCGGGCTGCACAAATGTACTTTCTGTCCCAAATTTTACATTCAGCAGGATCGATTACGGACTCACTTGATAAGCGACCATGCGCAAAGTGTTAACGAATCCGATAGCCGCGAAGAACTTCGAACAGTGGATGACGCTGGAAACTCCACAGATGGTGACAACTCACTAGCTGTCCGTACTTCGCTAGACGTACACAAATGTCCGCTTTGTCCGAAATTGTATATACAACCGATCAGATTACGAAACCATCTGGTCATAGAGCATAATGCAAACAACGATTACTCATGTAAAGTATGTTATAAATGGTTTGATTCGGAAGGCGAACGAAAAAATCACGAAGCAAGCCACGGTAAGGATCACTCTCGCATTCTCAAATGTCCAACTTGTGAATTATACTTTGGATCACTAGACGAACTAGAAACGCATCACAACGAAATTCACTTTTGTTATAAATGTCCAAAATGTTCTACGGTAGTTGACACAATGGATGCGTTAAAATCACACACCACGAAATTTCATAGACCGCCAGCCGGTGGTAAACCAAAAAATTTTAATTGCGAATCGTGCAACCGAATGTTTTCAACAAAGGTGGCACTTTCCGATCACCAGAGATCGAATTGTGGTCAGGCACCTCTCTATAAATGTGATATCTGCGAGAAAAGTTATCATAGTGCCGGGAGTCTTAAAACTCATAAAACTATGCACAGCGGGCTAATGCCGTTCGGGTGTAAATACTGCGGTAAATTTTTTCGTACGAAGGGACAAGTTAAAGTGCACGAAAGACAGCACAGTGGCGAAAAACCGTACAAATGTGACGTGAGTAAATATACTTTACACGAAAATTCCAAATTTAATATTTTGTTAAACTTTTTCAGGCGTGTCCGAAATCATTTGCATACCGTGAAAGTCTATTGACACACCAATCTATACACACGGGTCTCAAACGATTTATGTGCATACCGTGCGGAGCACGGTTTTCCTGTATTTCGAATTTACAATCGCACCGGAAATCTCATAAATCGACGTGCGGACAGCATCCGAATTTTACCAAACCAATCGAATCAGCAACAACAGAGGATAGTAAAATGGAAGTGCTAGTAGAATAAAATTAGTTTTAATTTATAATTTGAAAACTTTTATTTGCCGCCCTTTGGACCACGTTCCTTAATTCTTTCGTAAAATAATGATTCGTCTACGCTGTTTAATTGTTCCGCAGCTTTGGTGTACAGCACATCCCGAAGTACATCTTTAACCTTATCGATTTCTTTTATATTTTTGGCTGATATCGGAATAACCCGATTGAAATTTAATAATTTTTCGGGACGAAGCTCAGCCGGGCATTTATCTAGCCCAGTCGACAAATCGTCGAGAATTCTTTCAATTTCAATTAGTTTTGGGACACTATCGGGTAGATCCATTTTATTTACAAGCAGCACGCTAGGTTTATCTAAAAGGGTAGGGTCGTACATTTCGAGTTCCTTGTTCAGAGAATACACATTCTCCAGGCAATTTCGTTGCAAATGATTTGGGCTCAGTTGAAACCCGTTTATATCGACAACAAGGAGTAGGAGCCTGGTGCGTTCAACGTGTTTCAAAAATTTGTGACCTAATCCTATGTTGGCGTGTGCCCCCTCGATTAGCCCGGGTAAATCGGCCATAGTAATTTGACGATAATCACTGTATTCTATGACGCCCAGTTGTGGTTGAATAGTTGTGACTGAAAATGTTAAAACCAGTAAGAATTATATGCTTTTAAGAAATCCTCTACTTACATGGATAAGATGCTATTTTGGGAGAGGCATTAGATATCGCTTTTAATAGCGTACTTTTGCCGGCATTCGGAAATCCGACCAAACCTACGTCGGCAATCAATTTCAAATCTAACGTAATTGTTTTGGTTTCGCCTGGCTGACCCAAAAACGAATTCGTTGCACTTCCACCAGCTCCACCGCCGGCCACCAAACAGGTTACACTCTCCTCATCCAGTTCCCCAAGATCGGCACCTTTGTCATCCAAGACTCGCACTCCCGTTGGTACATTAACACAAAAATCGTCGCCTCTCCGTCCCAATATTCTCATTTTTGATGCATCCTCCCCATTCCCAGCGTGAACACGTTTCGTTCGATTTTTACGCATTACATTCCTTAGCGTTACATCGCTTTTTGCCTCAAAATAAACACATCCACCTTGTCCACCTACGCCGCCATATTTCGGTATACCATTCCCACCGTGACCACCTTTTACCGTCAATCGTAACGAATCGATAAATTTTATACGAGTATGTCGAAAATTCTAATCAATAGAAAAAAATTATGTTAAATTAATATTTTAATTAATAAATATCAAAAAATTACTTTTCGTAGAATCAAATTTAAAAAAACCATTTTAACAAGTAGTTAGTGTAAAAAAAGTAAGCACATGCTGTTTATCAATAAACGTATTTAAATTAATTATAATTTAATAATATTAAATATTTATTTGTTAATAAAAATTTCTTATTTTTTATTTATTTTGATTTTTTGACATTTAATAAGTGCGGCAACACCAATTAGATGAAGAGAAAACACTCTACGGCACGAAACGACTAAAAACGAGAGATTAAAAAATATGTAGCTAACCATCCTTGTCTGATACACTAGTTTACAATGTAGAATGCCATTTCATAACAAAAAAAAGTGAACACAAGAAAAGTAAAAAATTAATAAGTTAGATGAGAAGGCCAATATATCGTCATCAGTGTATTTTCTTTCGTGTTCGATATAACCCGCGCCATTAAAGCGAGACAAAAGACTTTTGTAAAGTTTTTTTTTATAATTTTTATTGTTGGCTTAATTATTTGGTTACAAAATCCAATATTTAATTGTGTAAATTGATAATATAAAATAATAAAAGTTGGCAGGTAATTCATTTATATTGGTAATGATAAATATATAAAATTGTGTAATACAATAAGGAAAAAGTGAGGCGTCATTACAAAATATGTACTTTTTCATTTTTTTTTTTCATTTGGTGTGTATGCGATAGAAAAAGTGCAATGGCCGCTGTTTTTTTTTTTTAATTTTTTTTCTAGTTCGTGTATTTCATTTTTCTTGTAATTTTAAAATAAAACAAAAATTTTATTTCGTTTTGATTTATTACATTGTTTTGTGTATGCACGAAATTAAAAATCCAAACAAAAGTAATAAAATCATAAGTTATCCTTTTCTGATGCTTGTAAAATAATAAAAAAAAGCGATGGCAAATTCGAGCTGTTGCAGCAAATAATTGATGGAAGCACAAGAAGAAGCGAAATTGACAAAGGGAAAAAATATATTTCCTATGCTTTCTTACATTTTTTTTTTTTGGAAGAACTACAAAAAATATTTTATATTTCATGTAGCCTACGCTACTATCTCTTTCATGATTTGTCAAATTCTTTATTTTTATTTTCTTATTTTGAAATTGGGTCTGATCCTCTTGAACGAAATTACGATAAAATTATTCCAAATAATTATGTTTTCATCAATGAAACAAGTTAAATTGGCACGACTTCCGAAATCGTGTTTCCGCGGTGGATCTAATTTTTTTTTTTTTTTTTTTATTAATGTAATGAGGGTGACCCTCATTGTTATGTCAATAACATGACGCCCTTGGTTTTCGATCTGGAGTTCATTATTATTATTAATTACATTACATAGATTGAACATGTATATTTAAAAGTGGTTTATTTTGTCAACATCTATTCTTCTTTTGTGAGAAAGCTTACTTCTTCGTAATCGAGCAATATACCTATTCGAAATTTTCAACCAGTGGTGCGCATCAAAATAGCTGATGATTAAATTGCGCAATGGTGCGACAGTTCGTCTCAGACAATGGTACAACATTAATATTTTCTGATACTTTTTCTGTGAACAATATTTGAGTGGGTTTTAACAAACCAAGTTAGTTTTACTGAAAAGTATTCTTTTCGACTCCTTGCAACTAACCGTGTCAATGGAGGTTCAAATTAATGTAGCGAAAGACCTGGTATTCCCGCAATTCAAGTGTGTGTTAGATCATTAAACTATGCACAGTATATTGAATACTTTCGTTTTTCCTCTCAGATTTACCGTTATCTTCCTGCAACACGAGTATCGATGCCTACAACAAATTTCTTCTAGGACATATTTCTTCTCAACAGACATCAGCTGCGTATCCTGTACACACCTCAGTTGGGCAACTTGGTTAAAAATCCGGTTGCTTTTTATGGTGTGTATGGGGGGTATCGGGTTGCAAAGTATCTTAAAAGACACAGTCCTGCAATGGTATTAGGCTTACCAAGTATGAACTGTAGAATTCGGCAGATGGTCGCTTCGTGTAAACAATAACCTACCGCGTACAGTGACGGAGATTTAATTCAGATTTGGATCAATAACCTCAAGTAGGATCATTAACCTCGATGAATGATTAAATTAAAAGATGCTTAGCTTGGGATGATTTCTTTGTAGTTATGATTGCTCGCACTGTCTTGGGAGAAGATCATTTTTCTGTTTCAACAGCTGATATTTGTTGCTAACTCTAAAATGTGTCCTTTTCTCTCCTGTCGGCTATTATTTTTTATTTAAGTTCTGGTCTGAAGCTCGCGTCTCTTAGATAGTGGAACAGTTTTGGTGTATCAATAGGCGGTTTGACAACGAGTAATTAGTCAGTCAAATTTTAACAACTTTTTCTTATCTTTACCGAATACGGGGAGTGGGAAATACATATGTAGAATCACGAGTGTCCGGAGATACATTAATGTTCTAGTCTAATAAACAGTCCTTAATAGGAATTAACTTCTGGAATCTCTTCGGAATTGTCCCGAATGACTCCCTTAAATGAACGCACCAAATTAGGGCTGAGATGTTTTTCTTACTGGCATTTAATGTCGATGTTGGATTTTCTAAACGCATCAAACAATAATTTCACTTTATCTTTCTGGGGCTGTGTAGAATTTGTTGTATGATGAGACCAGATTCATCTTGAAAATTGTATTTTGTTTTCTGGGAATGTGCAGATGCACGATGGATTAATTGGACTAATTTCTGATCGATCCAAGCTCAGGGAACCGGTAGCTAAGCAGAACAATGCATTGTACCCAAAAGTAAAATGAAGAAAGCTGTACATTTTCCCACTATATAGGATGTCCGATAGAATCGATCGGCCTTTTTAAAAATTATTTGTTAATATTTTAAGCTGGATATCGTTTTATAAAATCAGAAAGAAAACTTTCGGATACTTTTCATTCCAAACCTATTATGTATTCTTAATTATTTGAATTTGTTCGATTTAATTTTGAGAATGATGAGGCAAAAATGTATACTTTGAATCGAAAACCATGCTGAAGTATAAAATCTAATCTATCGTTCCTAACAATTGGTTGGTAATATTGTAATTGGACTTGGGTGATCTTTCAAGGAAAAGACACATTTTTTAATATTGTGTTTGATTTTTTTTTTGTTTGAACCACGTTGCGATTTTATAAAGATCGATTTAAGCTCAGTAAAATCGTCCGAATTTGTAATGCACGTATCGTATTTGAAATCTTCAACCAATAAGAAACTTTTTCTAAATAAAACTTGGTAAATTGTTAATAAAAATTATAAATACCAAAGGACCTAATGTGAACTGGAGTATACTAGAACTAGCCACAATTGTTTTTGAGAGCGCACCGTTTAATTTATCTTGATGCAAGCGCTTAAAGTTCAAAGTTACGAAGTAAAATTAAACTTTACAACATTTTACTAAAACAGTAGAAAGAAAGAAATCTTCTTAAAGTTCTTAACTTAAGAATTAAAACTGTTAGTGTATTTTGACCGGTTAGCTGCTTGTCAAAATGACTGAGAATAGGTACAAACCAACTTAAATTTTCTGTTAATAAACTCGGAAATATTTAACGAAGTTAACATTACGGTATTTCCCTGGCAGAAATCAATTTATTGAGTTTTGCTGAACACCACCTGGATTTTTTGAATAAATTTTAGGACCAATATTAAGCGAGAAATCTATTCTCAAAACTAAAATGCTAACGTTTTATTTTTTCAATATTTTAGGTTTCTGCTGATGAATTCATCACACTAATTGAGGAAACCAAAAGCAACAATAAACCTATCCCAGGATGGACGATCTAAATAAAACAATACTATTTACAACAAATGCTACGCCAACAATACAATATCAGACAACGGAACAAATTAAACAGCCAAAAATTGAGGGCCAAAAACCTGGTCATCAGCAAGAATTTCAAACATTCTGTTACACAAATGTGAATATGATACAAAAATTAACACCAACATCACAGGTTTGATGTTTTTTCTGTAATTGAAAAAAGCATTGTTTTGTGATTTTGTTGTTATTTTTAACTCGTAACACTGGTATCAATTTAAAATCGTGCAGTAGTTTTCTAAAATGTGACTAAACACGTATGCGATAGTGAACACATTATGTACTTTCTAATTTATTCTATATCTAATTTTTTTAAAATAGCTACTAACTTTTGACAAACTTGGCGTTAAGCGTAATTCAATAATTTATAAAAAAAATGTAATTAACAGAATTATCAATTGTGTGCGAGCTTTTATGTAAAATATACATAAAACTATAAATATTTTATTGCATTACAAAATAATTTCGTCTTATCGTAATTTATACAGCTAATGTGTAAACCGATGATTTTTTTTTTTATGAATGATATAAAGGCTTATGACACAAAATAATTTGTAAACTAACGCACGCACGATTCGGTCGCAGTCTAAACTAAACGCATGATTAATTTTTTGAATCGGCATTGATCTAATTAAACCGTATAATTTATAAAATTGCAGGCAAACACAAGCACAATAAATTTGGCCCAGCTCTCCGAAGATAATAAGACATGTTTTATAGCTCAACCATTTGGCTACGGGAACTATGCCCTAGTAAATCAAATGCAATTGGCCCAAAATGGCGTAGCCATGGTCGATGGACGATTACAAGTTGTAAACAAACCAATAATAGCTGTAACTATATTTTGGTGCTGCGAAATATCTGTACAATCGTTCTAATATGTTTTTTCCTGTTGTTTTAGAATACGGTCTCCAATATTAGTTTTAAATGTGATGTGTGTGGCATGATATTCACTCATTTAACACTATTGAATCAACATAAAAGACAACACAATCAGGATGGTAATGACAATGCAAATGAGGGAATTACCGTTTTGACACAGAGTCAGGCGCAAAATTTAGTGCAGGCACAAGGATTAGTTCAAGCTCAAAACATTGTCTTGGAAAATGGGCAGCAATTAGGACAAATACAAATTGTGGCGACCGAAGCTCTAGTCCCGGCCACATCACAATCAATGCAACAATCATCACAATCTGGTTCTGAAGTAACAATTTCTACCACAAAAACGGTGCATATTGATAAAAATCAAAAATGTATTACGTGTGGCGGCTCAATTGCGATAAATCCAAAGCGCAAAGGTCCAAAGCTAATTCGATGTGAAACTTGTATCAATAACGATAATAATGCAACACAGATTACAACAAATCGGGCGGCAACACAAATTTTTGTTGCGCCCGATGGTGATGTGAAATTTGAATTGAGCGAAATACCAAACACAAATAGTGAATCATCGATAGATTCATTGGGTCATAATATTATAACAACGGCGCAAGTGACCCAGCAGAATAATCAGCAGCAAATAGTTGAGATTAAATATCCGCCTGGTCATCATCCGGTTAAGAAACGGAATACGGCGGCAGTGACTAAGTGTCAAAAATGTAATGGATCGGGATACGTCTTGATCGGAGGCAAGAAGGAACTACAGCAACAGTAAGATGTTTGAAAATTGTCTCTATTACTATATTGCGGAGAGCAAAAAATAATATTTTTATTTTTTGCAGAGCAGATAAACCTTTCCATTGTAATATATGCGGTGGTTCGTTCTCGCGGTATTCTAGTTTATGGTCTCATAAAAAATTACACAGTGGTGAAAAAAATTATAAATGTCCGATTTGTGGTTTGGCATTCGCGAAAGCTGTCTATTTAAAGAACCATTCGCGTATCCATACGGGTGAAAAACCATACCGATGTGCAACATGTGGAATGCAATTTGCTCAATCGCCCCATTTAAAAAATCACGAGCGAACGCATAGTGGTGAAAAGCCGTATGTGTGCGAGGTGTGTGATAAAGGGTTTGCGCGACATGCAACGCTGTGGAATCATCGGCGAATTCATACGGGTGAAAAACCTTATAAATGTGACATTTGCTGTTCAGCCTTTAGTCAGGCGGCCCATCTAAAAAATCATGCAAAAGTGAGCTAATAAATTATTAGTTTATGGTGTGGAGGAGTAAATAACAAAAAACCATTTCTTAAATTTATTATTTTAGGTTCACTCCAGTGAAAAACCATTTAAGTGTGATATTTGTTCAGCAGCATTCTCCGATCGTTTCGCATTGAAACGACATCGTGGCATACACGAAAAATATGGACAAACCGCACCACGGCAACCTGCTCAATTACCAAACCCAGTACAAAAAGAGGAAGCCCCCGAAATCGAGGACTCAAAAATGGCCGAACACGAAGTAATTATATCAGGACTGTAAATTGCAATACCGCGAGATCATAAAATTTTGAAATAGCAACACGTTAAAAGAGCAAACTTTAATCTTATGTTAAGAGTTAAAGTTTCATATTCAAAAATAAAATATTTCTAATTTAATTTATAAAAAAAAGGTGACATTACAATTTTATTAATTTATATAACAAAAAAAAATGAATATATCAATGAAGAAATTATTTAGTTGATTTTTAAATTATTAATTGCATAAAAAAAAATTACGTACAAGTGGATAAGGTGGAAAATTTTAATCTAATTTTATGTACATAAATATATAAATAAATATTAATTAATAATATAATGATTTAAATTTGAAAAAAATTTAAGCAAACTCGTGTAATATAATTAATTCTAAATTACTAATCAGCTTAATTTAAAAAAAAATATATAAAATATTATTTAAATGTACAATATTAATAAATTTGATTTTTTAATTAAATTAAGGCTATATAAAAAATATTTTTTATAAATAGTTAATTAATTAATGTATAATCCATAAATAAGTAGATTTTTTTTTTCCTGGGGATTTTTAATAAATATTTCTTTTTGTTTAGGCTCTACCGTTTAAAAAAAAATAATTAATATAATTACAAGAAATAGAATTAAATAAATAAAATACACATATGAATGAATAAAAATCTTAAACAATATTATTTTATTTATTAATGTTAATAGTTTATATTATAAAAAAAATTATTGTCTCTTCTTATAATATTTATGTTCTTTAAAAAAATATACAAAATACATATTTTAAAAAATAATAATTATAAAATATTATTAATTAATATTAATACGTATATTTGATTGAAACAAACAGAATTTCATTTTTATTAGTAATTGTAGTAAACTATTAAATAATAATAAATAAATAAAACAAATGGCAAATAATTAATATTCAAATTTTTATAAAATAAAAATATAATTCAAAAAATTCCTTGTTGGCTTTAAATTAGTGAAGTTGAATGAAAATGACTACTTAGGTAATTTAAAAATTCATTGATTAATGGAGTGCAGATAAATTATCATCTTACGGTTTAATATTTTTAAGTCTATCTGAAATGTTTTACACACTTGAAGTGTGTCATTCTCCACCAAGTAATGATACCAGCCGTAAAGTGAGGAGAAATAAGTAATTAGGTAGCTGCTGGTTTTAAATGCAGTAGTGATTCCGAACAAGTAGTGTAATGGTTAAAACTTTGGCACTGGGAGGTAGTGGGTTCGAATCTCAGCAGAGGCAAGGATGCAAAGCGAAGTTTCGTCATCGATTACGATCGATGATGTTAATAAACACAACTAAGGCCCTCTGTTGGAGTGCAGAATTCAGCTTTCACTATGTTCAAGGATATAGTGTCTAAAATCACGGGTCCAATCGTCAATACTTTCTTTAAAAAAAAATCCATATCAGTTTTCCAGCCTATTACATCTATATCTGCTATACCTAAGTTATTTGAACTGGTAATATACAACTCATTCAAAGCAGTGCTTCCGCGGTATATGTAGCAATACCAACATGGTCTTAGGTCAAAAAGATCAGTATCGTTAAATCTCATAAAATTTATACCAGGTATTTTATTAAAGAAATTGAGAAGCACAATCAAGTTGATGTAATATACACCGACTTTGCAAAAGCTATTGAAGCCGTACAGGTACCTACGTCGGATAAAAATCCGGGATTTTTGTATCCCATCGACCACGGCAAAACTTTGACACATTCAGAAGTTCGTTTTTCAAGATAGTTCGTACCCATGTTCAAATCTTATTTGAGTAATTGCATCCAATATACGAAAATTGGACATAAGGTCGATTACAATACAAGAAGCCTCTGGTGTACCGCAAGGCAACGTTAGGACCCATGGATATTCACAATCTTGCTTAATTGAGTAGACCAAGAAAAAATTACTTATCGACAATTTCCCTACCTTTTTTTACGACTCTGAACTGTAATTATTTTAATATTTATAGTAATACATATATTTAAATTTTAATAATTTATTTAATATGTATTTATTAATATATATTTCAAATTTAAAACTCAAAAATAACGAATTTTTCCTTCTATTGGGTACCCTGCAAACAATTTTTCCTACCTTTTCGCGAAAAAAAATGAGTCGATATTTTTCCATTCAAAAATACGCCTGTCCACACTTTGATTCTTTCGTCGTGAGATCTCGTTTTCTTCTGCTTCACCAACAAAGTGTTGTTAATTTGTTGGTGAAGAGGAAGGAAAAGAGGAACGAATCACGCCGAAAGAATCAAAGGGTGGAATGGCGGAATATATCGATATTACGTTTCTCTCTTTTCAATGACATTATAGTAGTGATTCCGTCATAGAGGAGTTTTCTTCTATTTTTTTGTACCAATAAACACGATTCCGTTCGGAGTAAGGGTTCCGTCATAAAGAGTAAACGACCGCATGTAAATTGATCTGCGGAGTATTATTTCAAAATAGAGTTGATCAAGTCAAAATGTATGTACTTTCCGCGATTGTTGCTACCGAGAGGTATTTCGTCTATCTGCTAAGAGACCTAAGTTATTTGAACTGGTAATATGCAACTCATTCAAAGCAGTGCTTCCGATGTATATGTCGCAATACCAACATGGTTTTAGGCCAAATAGATCAGTATCGATAAATCTCATAAAATTTATACCACCTATTCTATTAAAGAAATTGAGACGCACAAACAAGTTGATGTAATATACACCGACTTTGCAAAAGCTTTTGACTCCGTCGGTCACGACAAAACTTTGACACATTTGAAGTTTGGGATTTTCCAGATAGTTCGTTCCCTAGTTCAAATCTTATTTGAGTAATTGCATCCAATATACGAAAATTGGCCTCGGGTGTGCCGCAAGGCTACGTCAGAGCCCATGGGTATTCACAATCTTCCTTAATGGTATTACTGAAGTGATAAAGTATTCCAAAATCCGGATGTGTGGAAGATCCGCCGCCGCGAAATTATAACCTGAAAATAATAATCTTTAATTGTGGCTCATACATGTCTCATTCGCCATTCAAGTAACACTCATATTATTTACCAATATTAAAGATTAATAAAATAAAAGTCCAAAATTTTCCAAAACAAAAGAATCGCCGCACTGCTCTTGGTGTGTCCATTGACGATTTTTTTTGGCTGCTTAGTGTGGGACATAATTGCACGGCAGCTAATGCGCCTTTAAGGATGAAGAATGAAACACACTAAGCAGCAGCAGCAAACAGGAAATTTTAATATTGACTTTTTCGCTTATCTAATGATACAAAATCATAGTTTGAGTATAAATATAGATATTTCCATTCAAGGAAAGCAACTATTTTGTAATTTTAATAGAAAATTTTAAATTTAAAGAAATTATATTGGATGAAGTTGCATGTGTTGCGGCATCAATAGGTACCACACCCAGCAGCATCAGTTTACTGCTCTTTGCTGCTACTCATAACATCGATAAAATTGACACGCCAATTTTATTATTACAACAAAACAAACTGCTGCGCTGCTTGAAGTGCACGCCCATATGCAGCCGTTAGTGTGGATTGCTTGGAATATGTTGCGCTGCTCTTGGTGCGTTCATCCTTGAAACACACCAAGAGCAGCGCAACATATGCCAAGCAATCCACACTAACGGCTGCATATGGGCGTGCACACCAAGCAGTACAGCATATTGTTTCGTTTTAGTTGTAAATAGAATTGTGTCAAATTTTTCGAGGTTAGGAGTAGCATCCAAGTGCAGTAAATTTAATATAATTTCTTTAAATCTAAATTTTTCTATTAAAATTAGAAAATTTTTGATTTATTTTATTGGAAATACTTATATTTATACTCAAATTATGATTTTGTATTGTTACATAAGCGAATAAGGTAATATTTGAATTTACTGCTCGCTGCTGCTGCGAGGTGTGTTTCATCCTTTAATTGATACGATTTTTTAAAGTTACAACTTTTATATTAAAAATCGAAAATTTGTAATGTTTTTTATAAATAATTGGTATATATTTGATTTTACTATTATTTAATAGAAAAATATCTATTCCGGAATTTTATTAGCGCTTCACATATGACATTCGGTAATATTTTTGACAGACAAATACTACACACAATCACCTAGCGAATACCCAGTATGAAATTTAAATGCCGACGGAATTCCGTTTAAATTCTAGTGCAAAAACAACACTCTTTGGAAAGAACCATGTAAAACTACATACACGGAAATCCATACTACTCGCCAAAGAAAAGTGTCACAAAAAATTCAGTGTGGTGTGAATCCCGAATAAAAAGAGAAAACATGAAATTAGAAATTAGATATCGTAGAAATTCGCGTTTTTCCAGTCTTTTCCATACTGATTTGCAGACACTTTTATCCACGAAAGAAGAGGGACATATTTCTTTACATTTTTCAAAGGCATAAATAAAATGTTTTATTCGAAATAAAACAAAATTTTACATTTGTTATAAAATAAGTATTCATTTTTTATCGTCGAAAATATTCTCTCAACATTAAATTTTATAAAACCCATCCATATTCATCCGTAAGCTCCATCCAATTTTACATTCTAATATACACAACCTTGAAAAATAAAAAAACGATAAGACAGGAAATTTCCATCGTCTTATTTATTTATGACACCAATTTAAAATTATTTTATTACCATTTTTTACACCCAAATTTAATAGTCACAAACACTTAATACATTTATTACTATATAATAATCTTAAATTAAAGATTAATAACTAACTTAAATAGACAAAAAACACAAGTTACCATACTAAAAAATAAAAATCGCGGAAAACACAAAAAGGGCGTGATTTTACTTTACGTATAGATCGAGAAAATTAGGTAAGAAGTATAAATTTTGAAAATGTTTAAATGTAGGATTATTTACGCTAAGAGGGGGCTTAATTTTTCCAGCAAACTTTTTGGTTTTCCAGAAAAATTTTCACGTTTTAGTTTTTCGGATTTCTTTTTTTTAATAATAATAATTGCTTCGTCAATCTTTTTCTCAAGTGCTATATTAAACAGAAAATACAAATCTGAAATCAATAAACAAAACTAACAAAAAAACTTAAAAACTTCGCGAATGAAAGAGAAAGATTTTTTTTTCTACAAAATCAATATTTATTGCCTTTGATATTTTGTAGTACGGAATTTAGTATGGAATTAAAACAATTTCTTCTACACAGTGGAAAAATGGCATGCTGGGTAAGTACTTGCGGTGGTCGATGGGAAAGCAAATTTGTATTTGGTGATCGCTGCTGCTGCTGCTTGGTGCGTTTCATCAAGAAATAATTCGGAAATAATTAAACATACTGATTAACTTCTCCAGATAGATAGAAAATTTACTGATATTGATTTTAACCGGGTTAAAAGAATATTTTAATTATTTAAAAAAATCAATTTACAAATTTATATTTTATAAATTAGTACAACGTGTAAATGCCGGTTTTTTGTTGTGTTCTGTTTAGTACAAAATACCGTACTAAAATCACTTCAATCGAAATCAACTTCATTTTCTACTGTCGTTTTCATTTTATGCTAGTCAGTTGTTTGCTATACTATAACTAGTGAATCTTAAAAATTGTGGTGCGAGGCAAAGTTTTATATTTATTATTGTTTTTCACATTTATCGTGCCTTAAAATAATTAAAAACATAATAATTATTAAACGTAAAAATTAAGTAATTGTGTTGTTTTGTGAAATGTTTTATACAAAATATATTGTGACTGTGCTATAAAAAAAAAATTGTATATATTTTTATCTGGTTGTATCAAATGCATGAAAACGACAATCAGAAGTTTATAGAAAAACAAAAATGGCCGATTCTGGTGGTGGTGTGACATTTTCTCAAGTATCATGTTTTAAATGTTGTGATAATTTATTTACATATATATTACGTTTAAGAGTTAGTCCTGAGGAGCTAGAACAGCGATATAAATCGCGCGAAATTGATAAATTCCTGGAAAAAGATAAACACGCATTCCGAAAACAGGTAAAGTAATAAAGCAACTAAAACTGTGTTCTGTATATCGTGTATGATCAGTGATGATTTGTCCAGTGTACCCCATTCATTTCGTTCGATCATGGCGATTTGATTGCCTTTTAATTTTTTTTTTTTTGTGCTTTTTAGTAGATGAAATGTTAGCCTTGTACGTACACCAATAGTTGTATTTCATCTACATTTCTTTTAATACGTATATCAATTCGATTCAATTATACAAATAACAACCACACGAAGATGAAGGCGAAGAATAAGAAAATTCTGATATGATTACGTCAAAAAATGATTTGATATGCATGCATACATAATACACAAGATATGAGGCGAGTGAGAGCAGCTAATTAAATAAATTTGTGTATATGAATAGCCAACTCAACATCCTTTTCACTATCAATTAACGCCAAATTATCATCAATTTAAATGTGAATGGTTTAAGTTTGTTAGTTAGATCGAACGAATAGACTACGTATTTAAGACTTTGTTGAAAGAAATTCAATTTTCTTGAAACGAAAAAATTACAACGTCTTATAAAAGTATAAAGTTTTTCTTCATGTCTTTTTCTTTATATAGCTACTTCTTATACACTGCATACTAACTTTATGAATAAAAGTATATCGAGAAATGGTTTAATTAAATCCGCATTCCTTCATATGAACAGTAACAAAAACATTTCCATTACCTTTCATTAAATATTTATATTATATATTATTTTATTTAAATATGATAATAAATAAATAAAATAATAAACAGTATTATTTTTTCCCCCAATTACTTATACCTTACTATTGTTAAATTTTCAAAATTTATATTTACGCAAATTTTTTATTTATTTACCTACTTAAAAAAATGGCAAGATGTTTTTTGTACACACTAGAATTGTACGCGATTATTGTTTTCGTGTATATGTGGTTGTTGTTACCTTGTAAAGCAAGTCGAAAACTGATCGTGTAGTAGATGCAAAATATAGGGCGGTTTCCAATGAATTTCTGTCGATTTGCAGAAAAAATGCGAATACGTTTGGTTGTTTAGAAAATTTATTTGCAATTAGTTGGAAATGAAATGGTTTCGTATCAATAACGATAATTGAGATTGGGAGTGTTCACTTCATAAGTAGGCTTTTTGCGGTTTCAATTGGAGGGCGCTAATGGTTAAACAGGAAGCAACGAACACATAAGAGCCTACTTTGCATTCTGTTTTGTCAGCGCGCGGACTACATTATTTTGGAGATTAGTTATTTTTATCGAGGAGCCTCCTAAATTTTAAAGTTTACAGTACTACCCAAAATGGTGGAGCAGAATCTCACGACCGATGCGCTTCATCCGGCTTATCACTTCGAGAGGGGTTTGCTATTAAAGATCCGCGGGGCGTAGGAACCGGGATCTATAAACATATAGTCTGGGAGGCTACCTAGGAAAGATTTAAACTTTTTGATAGCAGGCAATTTAAATTTATTAAAAATTCATCGACAGATGAACACATATTTCCTTTTTGTCTCCTTTGCATCTTTTTTTAAACGATAATCTTATAGCCGCATCGTTTTTACCGACATTTCGAGAGCATTCAATACAGTAAATCCTAACTTGTTACTATCTAAACTGTCTCATATTGGGGTTAGGGGAGTTGCATTACATCGTATCTGTTGATAGATTGCAAACTGTATGCATAAACGAAGTCTTCAATGCAATGGTAAATGTAGGAGTTCTGCAGGGGTCAGTTCTAGGACCTCTAATTTTTCTAATTTACTGTAATAACGTTAGTTTTAGTCTTGATTTGAGAAGTTTTTAGTCTTGATTTGGGCTCAATCATAGATATCTTAAGATCATTGATTAATCATGATCTTGCGAGTCTCAAAAAATGGTTTTACGTTCACAATATCATTTTAAGTTCCAATTCGAGCTCAATGTGGGTTTTTCTGTTCCAGATTCTATACCACATTTATATTATTCTTTGCTATTTAATGATTCAGTATGCGACCAATCTGCATATCATTTGATGTTGTGAATTGATTCAAGTACTTAGGTTTGAATTTGGATTCTCAACTACACTTTAAAAATCATGTACAGTACCACTCATAAGTGTTTAGGCACGCCTTTTTCATGTATTATTAGCTGTATTTTGTTGAGAAATAAAACATTTTTGCTTTAGCTGAATCAGCGCTATTCAGCTATTTCAACTAATGCAAATCTGCATTATCATTCAGCCAAAGCAAAATTTTAAAATGCTTTAGTTTTTGCTTTAGCCATGGTGGTGTTGTTGTAATTGTTTCAACAAAATACCGCTATTGATACAGTGTTATGTTTACGAAACAACTACGGTCGATTGTAATGTTAAAAAATATCGGGAAAGTGGCAGTTTTTTTAAATAAAAGACGTAGTAGAAGACCAAAAGCGACAACATCTGTAGATGATCATAGAATAGTGATTACTAGCGAGATGAATAGACGCAAAACAGCCCCGGAAATAACCGCAGAATTAACTGTTGGTCGCCCAAAACTAGTTAGTGTTTCTATGGTTAAACGTCGTCTATAGGAAGCCGGACTCCTTGGCCATGTTGCTATTAATAAACCATTACTACGGATGAGTCCAAATTTGAATTTTCGGTGCCCGAAGACGAATATTGGTGAGAAGATCTGTGGGTGGACGTGCCAGTAAAGAGTATATTTTCGCTACCGTAAAACATAGAGGTGGTTCAGTGATGATTTGGGGCTATTCTGCTGGTAATAGTGTAGGCGATGTTGTGAAAATTGACGGAATACTAAGGAAAGAAGAGTACCGACAAATTTTGGAGAACCGCTCAATACCTTCAGAAATTCGACTTTTGGGTCAAAATTTTATCTTTCAACAAGATGATCCAAAACATTCATGTAAATTATGTAAAGGCTATCTTCGCCATTTAGAGGATGAAGGAATGATTAAACTTATGCAATGGCCTCCTCAGAGCCCTTATTTGAATCCTATTGAGTTACTGTGAGAAGAACTGGACCGGGAAGTAAAGAAATCAGCTTCAACATTAGCTACTGTTATGTGGAACACGCTTCAGTCAATTTGGAATTCAATAACGCCAGAAACTCACAAACAGACAAAACTTATTGCGAGAATTCCTCGACTATGCGCAGGCTGCGATTGTTCTTGATTGAGGTCACATAGATGAAAGTAAAATTTAAATTAAGCTTTTAAATGTTGACATTTAATTAGTATATTGCCATAAATATACGTGTGTATGTACCTAAAAAATAAATATTTTCATATTTTTACTGAGTTTTTTTTATATATGTTTTATACTGTTTTTGACAGTGCCTAAACACTTTTGAGCGGTAATGTATCTTGCTAAAAAAGCTGTGTTATGCCAGTGCACCTAGAATTCTACGGGCCACACTGCTTGCTATGACATTAAATTTATGTCTACAGTTTATTCTTTAAACAGTAGACTGCAGTCATGTTCATAAAAAGAAAAAACGAAAACAAGCGGTATTCTCATAAATTATACTAAATGTGTACACATTAATTATACTCTCTCTCTCTCTCTCTCTCTGGCACTGTACCCCATCAAGGGATTTGGCCACCTCAAATGAGGTTTCATAATCATATTTTTATTTCGGATAATGAGTGATTAATTCATCGATCCTAAACCAGCCGTGAAATTCTTTCCTTGTCACCAGCGGGAATCGAACCCAGGACCTCCCCGGTCGCTGGAGCAAGCATGCTGACCACTTTACGACCGGGGCGGTTACATTAATTATACGTGTTTACATAATTAACACAATTTAGAATGCATAATTTTATAATAATATTATGAATTAATACTTTTACTAATAGCTTTTTATTAAATTTTAAAACATAATATTAAAATATTTTTCTTGTTGTTTGTTTACAATTTTTTTCTTATCAATATGACACCAAACACAAAAAAAAATCAAAACAATCTTTTTAATTTTAGTGCTGCCTATAATAGCCAAAGGGAGAACTGTCGACATAAATTGACGTCATATAGCAAAATTTTTAAAGCAGTGTGGCCTGTAGTATTCTAGGTGCACTGGTTATGCATTGCGGCGGGCTTTATACTATTTGCGTAGCATTTGCAGTTCTGAATTTTGAGAGTTTTATATTTTGCAATGGTTGAATCTTACAGCAGTATGGCTTATCATGTTGGGGTGGAATTTAAGTTTCAAATTTATCTTATTTTGTGGAGACTGGCTTATTTGAAAGTCTGCAATGTTTTTTTTTCAAATTATTTGCGGACAAATATAAAAATCTTTTTTTATAATTGGAAATAAATAAAAACACGTTAAAAACGCTCTACTATGTGATAATAATTTTGTAATTTTTATTACATGAGACCGGTTTCGGGATATATTTACCCCTTTGTCAATCCAAATTTTAACTATCAAATTATCTGCAATAAGCTTATTGTAGACGGCTAGACTTATTGTAGACTGCGGCTAGACTTTTTGTAGACTTGGTAACTCATCAAAATAATTCTAGCAAGTTTCCAATAAGTCTATTCGACAGGAGACTTATTGTAGACTTAAATACGTCAGTCTCCACAAAATAATTCACGAATTGAACCGCAGTCTAAAAGTTATGAACTTTAAGCCGAGAATTACATCATCATTTCTTGTATTTGAAAAATTCAAAATTTTGCCTTTATGATATCTACATGTTTTCGTGGTTCTGAAAATTTACTGTGTGATGATAATGAGTGGTAATCGGATTGTCGACAATCGCAATACAGGACCGTATTTCCCAGCAAGGTTGCAGATTATCTGTGGAGTACTCAAAATTCGCAAATATTGTCACACAAATAACTTTGACTCCATGCACGAAAAACTATGAAATTTATCTTTACTTTATCTCGCGTTTATTTTTTTTTAAATAGGTCCGAGGTGAGCTAAAGATAATCGGTCGAATATCGATGGTACCATACAACCTAGAACGAAACTTTCGTAAATCCGGAGGATAACCTGCATATACTCGTCCCGCGTCCGTGTATCGCATATAATTCTCAAATGTTGTCGCCAGATTAACTTTAACCTCACTCACGAACAACTCATAAAATTAAATTATGAAATATTAGGTTATTCTGGATAATAGCCAGATATTGTTTTTACGGGTGGGGTGTACTACGAAATCTCGGTTTTCAAAATCCCAGTTTTCAAAATTTCGGTTTTCAAAATCCCGGGTTTCTTTTCTTCTAGTTTGTGCAATTAGACAAAATAATTAAAAAAGTTTTGTAATTGCAACTTTTTGTAGTTGCACTATTAATAAAAAAAGCAATATTTTGTTAATGTAACAGTTGCTAGAAAAACGCACGTATAATTTTTAATATTTTATTTATTGAAGCAAATGTGTATGCAACTTTTGTTCATTTTGTTTATGTTTACATAATTCAATTTGACGTTTCGCATTGGCGCCTAAATTTATTATTGTTTTTAAATTTAATTTGTCTTAACACACTTTAATAATTAAAAAAGTATATAAGTTATAAGAAAATTTTATTAGACATGAACTCCTATAAATGTATGTGTATTTTATAAACGAATATATTTTAATTTAATCAACAAAATTAGTGTTGTCCGTTTCGAGTGCCACGAATATTGAAATATATCGCATTATATATTGTAATTTTACGGGAAAGGATGTGAGCTAGATTAAACTTTTTCGATATACTTACTGATGAAAAGTAAGATGATTTTAATTTTCATTTCAATAAATTTGTCTGAATATGATTTCCATTTTTTATTAGTTTTGAAGAGATGTACCGATCCAATTAAATGTGACTGAAAATCTACATTACCATGCAAACCATTTTCTAGGGTCATTTTGTTTCTTGCAAAAATAAAATTAAATATAAGAAAATTGTGTATTTTAAAATAAAGTATATTTTACATATCTAGTTTATTTTTTTTATATGTACTCTCCATATGTACTGATAAAATTTTTGTTGTTGGTTGCATGCACAAAATTTGTATAGCAGTTTGGCTACTTTTGATTTAAACGAAAAAAATTATATCGAATATTTTTTCCACTAAAATGTGCGCTTCGTTCCTATACAGATAGTTTTGACAAAATATTGCTATTTAAATTTGTCGCTGATTGTCCAATAATTTTTCGAATAAATTTTTAATGTACTGAATTGGCAAAAAATGTGAAATTTCATTTTTTGGCCGAGAGTTAGAATATATACTAAAATAAATTTGTTTATAAAAAGTATTATCTATTAATTTTTTGGGATAAGGACCATTTAATATTTTAAAATTTTTATGATGCAATTTACTGTCCGAGAGATTTAAAATTGTTTGACTTAGAATTTTTCGGTGTTAATTTTGTACGAGATGGGAACCCATGACCTAAAATTTAGATAGCGACCAGACCAAATATTTTTGTGGAATCAATCACAATAAATTTTGCCATTAGGTAGGTTCATGTATCAAAAGAATATCTAAAAATGAAATTTTGTTCTCTGATTCTTTTTCTAAAGTGAATTTAATTCTATTAATTTTATCGATTGAATTGAAAGCATCTAAAATGTGTTTATCTTGTCTTCTGGCATGACCGTTATAATATCGTCTACATATCTATAGTAAAATAATGGTTGGAAATTTAAAGAATTTAGTACCGAATTTTCCAAAAATTCCATGACTAAATTTGCAATTATGGGGCTTATTGGAAAACTCATAGGTGAACCAAAAATTTGGCTAAAAACTTTGTTATCAAATGAAAATTCTGAATTATATAAAATAATATCTAAAGCAGTTAAAAATTGTAATTTTGTTAATTTTGATTTCGAATTTTTCTTTATATTTCTCCAATTATTGCTTATAATATTTTTTACCAATTTGTTATCCACATTTGTGAATAATGACACCACGTCGAGAGAAATTAATAGAAAATTTGGTGGAATTACAATGAATTACTAATTTTTTGCTTGAAATCTTTTGAATTTTAAATATGTATATGAATATGTTTTTCCGACACTATGTTTCAAAATATTTCCTAATTAAGATGATAATGTATATGTAGGTGCATCTATAGAACTTATAATAGGTCGATATGGTAAATTTGGTTTGTGAACCTTTGGTAAACCATATAATTTGGGAATTATTGAATTATAGTTCGTTAATTTTTTCTTTGTATATAAATCAATATTTCCAGAATCATGCCATTCTTTAACCAATTTGGGTATACCTAGTATCATCGTTTAATAAACTATACATTTTTTCTAAAAATTTACTACGTAAGGTGACAACTGTTTTATTACCTTTGTCGACTCGTTATTAGGATTATTTCCCAAAAATGTTTTAGTTTGTTTTACATACGATAAAATTTGATTTTCCGATGGTGTTAATTTTTGTGAATTTTAATTACTTTTGAAATTTGTTAAAATATTTGCAAAACGATTTCGAATATTAATTTTGTCATTTTTATCTAAATTAAAAATTGCATTTTAAACATCTGAGATAATTTCATAAAAAGGTACAAATTTACCAACCGTAGGTGGACAAAACTTATTGCCTAAACTTAAAATAAATTTAACGTTATTTAGAAGATCAACATTGGACGCGTTAACTAACCATCTTTCATTCGTACTAATTAGATTACTGATCGATTTGCATTTTTGAAATTATCATATTAAATTCGGCATTTTAGATGCACAATATGACCATGACATTTAGTAATTTACATTTACTAGTTTAAATCATATTTGCGAAATATTTTCATTTTAGTCGTCGTTGATGAAGGAAGTTGTAATCAAATGCCTACACGTCCATTTTAAAGTAGTACTGATAGCAATTTTTACCAAAACTAACTATTTTTGTACAATATAATAACTTAACCCAAAATTAAAATTATGGAATCGACACAAAATAAAATTTTACACTTTCACGACACTTCAAACTCCTAATGCGAATCATCTTAAGTAAATTACCAAATGTAATTTTAAGATATCTCCATGTATTTATTCTATTACCTTCTAAGAAGTACATAGAAACTTAAACAATTGCAGGCAATACATGTGACAAATTTAAAACCTTTTCTTAAGATTATTGTGTGACAATCGTATAGAAAACAAAAAAATGTAAATATTTCTTAAAGGAGCGTATCAAGTACTACTGCGGCCCATTAAATTTTATTAATATGATTTAAATGGTTATTCCCTGATAAACCTTTTTTAGTAAGTGTTCATTTTATTTAAAATATCTTTATTATATTCCACACGTTTGTTGCGTGAATTTTACTGATTTGCAGCAACTAATGAAGTCGCTGCGTTGTTCCATATTTTCAACCAAAATCGTGCTAATTGAACCAATTCTGTAATCAAATAAAATTGTGTTTATTTATAAATGCAATCGTTTGCTAAATAAATACAATAATAGCTATGAATTAACGTAAATCGTAAAAATGTATATACCACCTTCTAAACATTAAAATATATGTTTAGAATTAGAAGCAAGCATATAGTATGTACATATAGTAAACATATAAGCGATTTCATCTTATTCTCCTGCTATTGTTTATGTACGACAATTTAAACGAACTCGAACCAAACTATATCGTCTAAATATAGTGTGTTTGTGTGCGTGTGTGTTTTGTTTTTGTATCTGTAAAAAAATAGTTAAAAACTTTCTTATTCTTTGTAAATTACGTACCCAATTAATAATAACTAATTGAGTTAAATAAATATTTATGTCCGGAAATCGCTTTAAATTATAAATTATCCAGTATATATGAGAGAATATGTATCACGCTGTACATCTTAAGACGCGATTAACAATAATACATAATATATACAAGACTATTGAAATCGAGATCGATTTTCCAGAGACAATTTGTTTTTGTTTTTGGTTTTTTTTATCTCGAGCGCACTTGATTATGATTTTCGCGAACGAAGAAACCGCCCTAATTTTTCATTTCGACTTTGCGATTTATACAAAAATAGGTAATTCAAAAAATCATGGAAACAAAGTTTTATTTTTGTTAAGTAGAACAAAAATAAATCGATTCTCAATATCTTATGTATATATTGTTTCTTACATCTGTATATTTTCTTTAATACATAGTACATTTGATCATGATAAAGTGATTTGAACTTATATGTATAACTCATATATACTCGTGTTATATATACACGACTTGTGGTGCGCGCCAGAGAGTACGAAATATATTTTATCACACATGAAACGATTCCGCAAATACTTTTTTTGTTCTTTTTATGAATAAGACGAAAGATAAAATACGATTTGTGCGCGCGGTATTGATCACGCATATGGAATGTGCGATAAGGTTTTTTTATATCGGTTTCGGAATCTGAGTAATGTGATCTTTACTTGTATTCGAGATCGGGCGTAATGTAATGTGTGTGGCGTGGCTCCATAATTTTGCATCGCTAGCTGATTTTTCTGATTGATTAATCAGCTTTGTTTTATATTAGTGCATCTACTATAAAAATTATTGTAACGTTACGCTATTGGCCGTGTTTCGTGACAACTCATGATCCAAATTTTATTTATGATCACAAATTTTTATTTGAAATCGAGTAAGTGCCTTTGTATTGTTTCATGAAACATGAACTGATCAGGATCAGATCAAGCATCAAGATGATGGGGAATATTACTCCTTTACCCATCTCAATCCATCTCTTGATCCAATGTGATTGAGCCAGCGTCATATGATGTTTAGTGGTTGTTTGGATGACTTCCTTTAATGTCATACAGATTATTGTCTAAGAAGTCCAATGTGGTTTATAAGGGTTGATAAGCAATAATTTTGCCGTTACTTACTTAAGATTTTTCCAATTAAGCTTGCAAACATTTTAAAATTGTGTCAATGGCAATCGGCACTTAAATTTATTTGTTCGAAGTTGGATCCTACTTTTGTCTGTATAATGAAAAGGGCAAGGGAGATAGTCGAAGATATGCTGGTTCATTCTGCGAAACTTCGCACTAGCAAAGAGTGAAGTTCGTTCTTAATTTTATTTAAATATTGCTTCAATCATCCACACACCACTCATTCATCTACTTACAGTATTAAAATCTACCATCTAATGGGATTGCCACGTTTTAATCACAGCGCCGCTTATTCGACTCTTACGTCGTTAAGAGATGACAAAGGTTTCGGCCCATTGTCAAAGTTTACAAGCTTTTATGTTTGTTTATGGGCGTAAATTTAAGAGTATAAATAAAAACTTCTAACTTTGAGTTAAAATATGGTCCATAAAATTTTAATTGCTAACATGCACTGCATTTTTTCTGCATAATAGCATTTATGCCCATCGTCTTCGCTTACAAACAAAGTCACAAACAAACAAAGTCGCAAGTTTAGTTTAAATACGCTTGTAGACCACAAATCTCAAACCTCTTCACTTGCTTGGTTTTCAAACGATATATTTCGGCATCCATCTAATAAAGTTGTCTTGAATATTTAGTAAGAAACCACAACTAGGCAAAATTTTCACAGGAAAATTTTACCCGACCAATATTAATTAACCTACATTTTTGTATGGGAATTCTCAGCCAAAAGAAATATGTGAAAAACCTTCCAACAGATAACCCTTGTTAACCTTGTAACCACTATTATCAAAACATTTACTCACCACTCCACTAAAAAATTTCCGGTTGTTTTTTATAATACCACTTTAGAGATGAAAATAATATTTAGTGGTAATTTTGGTGAAAAATTTTGGTGATAAATACCGTTCACGATTTTAAAATTAAAAAAAATTAATTTGTGTTTCATCAATGTGTTTCATCGGGTATATAAATAATGCCAACTAATGTCACTCTAACTTGACAAGAAACAATGTTAAATTTAACAACTCGCGGTGTTCTCTGGGTAACTCAAAATGAATCAGGCAGTGTAGTGGAGACGAGCAGTTATAGTCATGGACACTACATGTCAGGGCGAGTCATTAGCGCCTCAAAACCAATACCAAATAAGCGTATGTTCCCCAGGGTGTCCTGTATCAAGCGGCTCGCTATATAAATGTGTTCAAGTAGTACTGGATTCTTACCAGTACGTGACCCACACACGTAATAATCGGGTTGAGCGGTAGGCTAACAAGATTCCCTCATAAAAACAATTAAAATTTATGAACCCTAATCAAAAGCCTCGGATTACCATAACGGATTCATCACAAACGACCTCGAAAATTGTATACGGACAACGCTTTAAAAATGATAACATGGAACATGCTTAACCTTTTAAGACCTCGAGATCTCCAGAACCTTTTGAACCAAGCAAAGAGATACACATTAATCGTACTTGCACTACAAGAGCTTACATGGTCTGGGACTAGGATCCATGACACCATCAATGGTTACACTCTTCATTACAGCGGCCATCAGAACGGAGGAGAATTTTGAGTTGGTTTCCTCATCCATCAGCTCGTGAAGCATCATATCATCGACTTCCGCTATATCAACGGATTTACAAGGTCAGACTTCGCACTAATAAATTTAACATCACTATCGTTAATGTACATGCACCCACCGAAGTTAAATCTGATAACATCAAAGATCTATTCTTTGTCGAGCTGGACGAAGACATCAATAACATACCGCACCACGGCATTACAATCATCGTGGGAGACGTTAATGCAAAAATCGGTTTGAGTGCAGAAAATACATCGCACATCGGTCTAACCAACCTGCACCTAACTAGTAACAACAACGGTCAACGCGTCACCAACCTGGCAATAATGAACAACTTAGTTGTATCAAGTACGTTTTTCCCACATAAGAGAATCCACAAAGTAGCGTGGAGATCGATGATGGAACAACAGAAAACCAAATCGATCAGGTCGTTGTATCTAAGAGACACTCCACCTTCATATCTGACGTTAGATCTTACATAGGTGCAGACATGGACAGCGATCGTGTGCGTTCTGTCATCTACGTTCAATAGACAAGCACAAAAACCGATGGAATGTCGATGCTCTAAAAGATCAAGCGTCCCTGCAGAGTTACCAATCAGCTATCACAAACTATTTAGAGCGGTCTAGCAACAATGTGGAAGCTCCTAACATTCAGGAGCAGTTGCACATTATACAGTCAGCCATAACTACCGCGGCGCAAAACAGTATCGGAAGAAGACCTCCGAGGTCCCGCAATGATTAGTTCGATGATCAATGTCGCTTGGTCGTCGGAAATAAACGAAATCTGGTTGGCTCGCAACACTAGAAGCACTCAAGCAGAATATCTCCGCGTTAAGAAAGCCACAACTCAATACCTCCGACAAAAGAAATGCGATCATATGAGGAGATCATGTATCGAAAACGTTAGCTTCCAAGCGGAACTCTGAAATTCAAGGGATTGTTTTGCTTATGCTTATGGAATCTCACTAAAGACTACCATCCAAGAAGTACAGCCATCAAAGACTGGAATCGAGAACTGAGAACAAACGTGGCTGATGTTCTCTCAGTACGGCAGACCTACTTTCAAAAAACTGCTAAATCGGAATGATAGTGACCTCCATTAGAACAATAGCTACTTCAGATGAAGAGATCTTTGCACCCGGTCTCGTTGAAATCCGCGCAGAATTGATCAAACTCGGAGGCACTACTTTTGCAACAAATCTATACGATCTCATCGTCTCTATTTGGGAAGAAGAGCTGCCGTAGAATTGGAATGCCGCGCTCATACGTCCGTTGCACAGAAAAGGCGACCGTCTTAAATGAGGAAATTATCGTGGCAAAGCTCTGTTGAATGCTGCTTACAAAGTGTTGGCTAATGTTGTACTTGCCAGACTCGTCCCTTTCGCCGAAAACATCATTGGCATTATAAATGTGGCTTTCGTACCCACCGATTGGCCACTGACCGGTGTTTTTGTGTGGATTGTGTATGAATTTTTTTTGCACTTAATGGAGGGGCAAATGTGAAAATCTTTTCACTATACATATTGCCCTTAAAAACAAATAGAATTCAATTTTTTCATACAAATTTTCTGTTCATACAAAATAACTCTCTATGTCCTCCTCTCTTTGACATTTTATTGTACTATAATATTGAAAAATGGTTTAGATCATTATTTTAGATATCGTTAATATTTTTTTTTTTGAAAATTAAATTATTGCAGTTTATGAGATATTCGAGAAACAGCTGCTGTACATACAAGTATGTCTTTGAGTATACGTTTTCAAACTGGTTTTATTTAACGTGATCAACAATTATTCTCCCCCCGTCGTTAATCCGTTTTGTAAAGATTTCCTGCAGACAAAATACTTGCGAGTGAGTTTTATTGAAAATACGTTTGGGTGCTTACTTTACAAACATTTCTATTTATGCAAACATATAAAAATAGGCCAACAATTATCAAAATCACTAATTATTAAAATAAATAATCGTATTTTATTGTTTCAGGTGAAGCTATTACTATTAGGTGCTGGAGAATCTGGAAAATCAACATTCCTCAAACAGATGAGAATTATCCATAACATTAATTTTGAACCAACCTTGCTGCATGAATTTCAGCAAGTGATTTATCAAAATATTATTAAAGGTAATTATTGCAATATTTTGTTGCCTGATATTTTCAAATTATTCAAGATGTTTTTTATTTGAAGGTATGCAAGTTTTAATAGATGCACGTGAAAAATTAGATATACCATGGGAACATCCAAATACCGAAAAATTAGCAAAAGAAGTAATGCTTTTTCATAGTACAAAATTATTAAATATGGAACTGTTTCATCAGTATGCGCCTATGGTGCACGTACTGTGGCAGGATAGATCGATTAGAAGAGCATACGATCGGCGAAGAGAATTTCAACTTGTAAGTGTTGCATTGTTGTTAAAATTTAAGTAACTAATTATTTTTATTGCTTTTTCAGAGTGATTCAGTTAATTACTTTTTGGACGATATAGAACGAATATCCAAATTAGATTACATTCCAACTCATAAAGATATATTACATTGTAGGAAAGCAACCAAAGGTGTTAGTGAATTTACAATAAAAATTCAGGTATGTTGCCTTGTGAGTTGTGGCGTTGCATGTTGCATAATGTTGCATCCTTTTTTTTTTTTATTGTAGAATATTCCATTTGTATTTGTCGATGTTGGTGGTCAACGGACACAACGCCAAAAATGGACCAAATGTTTTGATAGTTCCGTGACATCGATATTATTTTTAGTGTCAACGTCGGAATTTGATCAAGTGCTTGCAGAAGATAGGTAAAAGTAAAAAACTATTATATTTATTAAAATAATTTTATTAATATTTGCGTTTCGTACATGCGTATTATATACAAATATAGGGTAACAAATCGTTTAGAAGAATCCAAAAATATATTTGATACAATTGTAAATAATTCAACATTTGAGAATATCTCGATAATATTATTTTTAAATAAAACCGATTTACTAGAGAAAAAAGTTAAAAATCCGGATACAGATTTACGCTGGTATTATCCACAATTTACCGGCAATCCACATTCGATGCTAGATGTACAAAATTTTATCTTGCAAATGTTTATGAATGTTCGAAAAAATACAAACTCAGCAATCTACCATCATTTTACGAATGCGGTTGATACACAAAATATTCAGGTTGTATTTAGTTCCGTAAAGGATATGATCTTAAAAAGGAACTTATCGTCATTAATGTTACAGTGATTATATTATTATTAGTATTATGCAACATAACTCTTTTGTTTATATTTTTTATACATAATCATAAATATTTTTTTAATAATCTTTTTTATTATTAATATTATTATTTTTTATATACGCGAATTAATAACAAGAACTATAAATCACAATACATACTATATTTTGTATATATTTATTTATAAAATAGCTTTTTCAGTATTTTAACAAAACGTGCAGCTGTCTTTTTTATGCGTATTAAACATACAAAAATTAAGAAAATATTAAGGCAGTTACTCTAGTATTCCGAGTAATAAGAATTTCTAAAACATTCCTAAATAACTTATATTATCTTACCCTGAACAAAGTTTTTCTTTATCTGTTCTAACGTTTGGTGGTTTACACCACAAAATATTTCGCGCGCTATTACAAAGCTTGATAATATTATCATGAATCTCTTTATCGTTGTATAGTTTAATTTATAAAACAAAAATAAAAGCTTTAAAAATATTTGAAAATAATTTGTAATAATAATAATAATATAAAAACTAATTACATAAATTATTGACTTTATTATATAATAAACATAAAAACAAATATTATTACCTACCTATTAATAATATGAAATTAAATATTTGCACGAATTATCAAACTATAATTAAATAATATTTAAAGTGTGATATATTTTTATTTCGAATAGTTTATTAATACAAAGAAAAATAATTATTTTTTATACGATATAGAAATAAAAAGAATTACATTTATTTATATATTTTATTATAATTAATGATATTAGGAATTTAAAACAATAAACAAATTAATTATTGAAAAACAAAATTTAAATTTGATTTGACAAATTTTGGAACTGATTAAAATATAATTTTTTTTAAATAATCATATAATATTTTAAAATACAATTAGCCAGATATTCGTAAACGATTAATAGGAACGTAATTTTCTATGCGTTGTTTATAGTTTTCAGGATTTAACAAGAAACATTTTTCTGGCCGCTTTAAATTTAAATTGGTACATAACCCGATTTACCTATTTAAAATCGTGTTAAAAATATTTTCCGTAATTTTCTTTAGAAAATAATTCGCGCAAATTATATTTTTCAGGTTTTATAAAATAACAAATATCTCTATTTCACATAAATTAACGCAAATCAAACTTTTTGTGGTTAAAAAATGATAATCGCTCTTCCACAAAAAATCGAAGAATATTTTTTTCTATTAAAATCATCCAGCTAATTTGTATTCGTAAGGTAAATCTGTCGCTTGCCACCTTACCATCCAGATTTCGATATCCAAAAAAATTGGCATGTACTTTGCATAACTTTCAAATTAAACTGCATTTCCTCTTCCGCAAGTCGAATAACTGAAATTATATTTGTGTGTGATTTGTTTAGCGAGTTTTCAAATCAGGAACATCACAACCAACACTTACTTAAAGGGGGGATGATTCGAGAAACAACATAAAAAAAAACCAAAATAACAAATCAAAATGAAATTTTATATTTTAATTGTTTTGTGTGAGCAGCTGAGTCTAAATACAACATATATTTTGTAACTTTTCCTATTTCCCCCCTTAAATTAATTGCATCAGTACCTATGTACGAAATTACTACGAATTTAACAAATTCTTGATAAATTTAGTTTTAGCCTACCTTCTTGTTTCTGTGGTATCGTCTAGAAATGAGATGACGTCGAGTATATGTGTGCCTTCATATGTTTGATTGTGATCTCGGCATTTCTCTATAATTCAGTCAGTCAGCTCAAACAATCAGTCTGCCAGTCAGTCTAATACAAAAACATCAAACTCTTACATGAAATTGAAAAAAAAACAATGTAAATTCCTATTCAAATATGATCCATGCGATGTATATTAACACTCGAAAACTAAAGAAAAAAAAATACACGAAAATTATGTATTAAAATGAATACAGATCAGTCTGAGCTCATACAGTCTAATTAGTTACACAAAAACCAATGTTAATGCCTATTCAACATTTGATTCATGCACTCAATTGGTATACATATTGACACTCGAAAACTGAAAAAACATAAACGGAACGAAAATTTTTTATTTGAAAGGAACACACGCTATTATATTGAAATACGATAAAATCATAAATTTTTTTAGAAAGTATAGATATTTGTCACAAATTTTGTTTATTATTATAATCCACTTCAATTAAATCATTAAAAACCTCCGAAATTTTAAGATAGTTTTCACAAATTTTACATAATTTTTATTACACTGCGCACACCGCGCTAATCCAAATTTATATTAGACAAACGTCAAAATAACAAAAATATTTAGGTATATCAGCGCCATCTGTTCGAAAATAACTTTAATTCTATTCTATACGAATAGAATAAGTTAACAAAAAAAAAAAAATCAAATATTTTTTTAATACATATTTAAAAAGGATAGAATAAGTTAAAACCATAAAACTCAAATGAAATCAAGTCGAATAGAATAAATTAAAATTATAACAAAAGCTAATTTTTCGAACATCGAATATGTTTTTTTTTTTGCATGTTTATCGGCATTGAACCTGTCGAACATTAAACATATTCTTTTTGTTTGTTTTATTGTTTTCAGTTTACGATGGACCGTGGGATTATTATTGTTGTGATCGCGCTATATATGCTCCAAAAAAATCCATATATTTTTAATATTAACTCGATAACAGCGCCATCTATCGGATAAAAAATTTGCAAGAACCTGTATTAGGGCCAGACTAACATATGTCCAAAATTTGATGTCATTTTATTAGAAACCTACTTACAGCTAGGACAAACATCTCGGTTGACTGTGTGGATTTCTATAATAATTTGCAAAGTCCTAGCACTTTTCACTTTGCAATAAAGTAGTAACTTAACTTTGCACTATTAAAATGGAAAGTTAATTAGTTTTTCACAAAAATTCATTGTTACTTGAATAATTATTCATTGTTATTTGAATCGTGAAAATAACATCATTAAGTAATTATTTTTTTTTAATTGTTAATATAATAACAATCAAAACCAAAATATTTTTGCAAAGTTTATACAACATACAAATCCTTAGCACTTATCAAAATTGCACAAAGTGCAAAGTGATAAGTTTTTGGTAAAGTAGGCTCCTGATCCAAACCCTATTATTTTTTTCTACGGTAGTCGTTGCGGCAGGTGCTTACTTGACAGCTTCTTTTGTATCCCGCCATTTTGTATACATTAACTGTTACATACCATTCATTCACCATTAATTTCAAATTTGAGCATACGTACAATCAACTTCATTTCCGACATCTATAAGGAGTTTAGTGTTTGGCTGCAGATACATTGTTTCATTTTGATGAACAACCCATAACTATAACATTTTTGGTCGAATGGTGATGATATTACATCAACAGGAGAGCATTGAGAAACATATATTACTTCACCTAACATGATTGCAGTATAACCTGGCGCTTGCATTAAATTATAAGCAAATTCTAAAGGATTGATTGAAGCTAATGTTAACAGGTTATGAGTAATTCGATTTTCAGACTTACGTCTGTCGAATGAAAACTAATTGTACAATCTTTCATCTTCAAATTTTTTATGCCTGACTACGGGTAAAAGTTTAGAATTGAAATATGTTGCTAAATTTACATCTAACGATGTTATCTTTTTATAAGGGAGAATCGAATCAATACCTTTGATTTTTTAAACATTTGATAACTTTGGATGCTCAGTCCTAAAGACTCGTAAACCACCGAAATCGAAGAATGCATGTCAGAGATTTCGATAGTTTTTGTGGCTATGCCTTGATATAAAACTTGAAACTCGAACTTGAAAATCTTCGTTAATACACAGATGATGTTTAAAATCATCCTAAAATTATAACCAAAATCCGCCTAATAACCCAGCTTTGAGAAAAAATTAAATTTTTTTCCGTTAAATATACTTATCATTTTTTCTTCAACATCCAATCTTCCGGTCTCCAAAGGAATAATGATTTTGAATGACGTCAGCCGTGTCGCTCTATCATGATTTCTTCCGTTAGCATTATAATTTCCCACATAATTAAAAAAGTTATTGAACATTCACATGTTTCATATTCATATCAGATCATATATTTACATGATCGAACAACCATATTGTTCCATTATAAATTTCCCAAGTCTTTACAAAATTCTGAAAATACATAAAAATAAAAAACGCGATTAAAAGTAGTTATTAAACATTCACAACATGAAATCGGGATTTTCTTCAACTTTTCCTCGTAGAGAATTTAATTCGTTGTTCTGTTGTGTATTATTCCATTATAAATTTCCCAAGTCTTCTTTACAAAGTTATATTAAACGATTGAAGGTTTAATATAATCGCCTGGTTCGGTTTAATAAAATCACATGTCGATGATAAACCACTTTCGTTTATTACCGAAAACGATTCCGCATACTTCACAAAGCATCTGATCTTGCGCGTGTTGCTCTTTTGTATTGCTCCTACCGTTGCGGGGCCTTTCCCCGATAACAAATAAATATGAAACGGCTAGCCGGTTGGCTTCCGTTACGTTGCGGGGCCTTTCCCCGATAACAAATAAAAATGAAACGGCTAGCCGGTTGGCTTCCGTTACGTTGCGAGGCCTTTCCTCGATACCAAAAAAACGAGGTGCCGGTTGGCTACCCGTTACGTTGCGGGGCCTTTCCCCGGTACTAATAAAAATTAAACGAGGTGCCGGTTGGCAACCCGTTACGTTGCGGGGCCTTTCCCCGATACCAAAAAAAACGAGGTGCCGGTTGGCAACCCGTTACGTTGCGGCAGACCACCGAAATGGACCACACAAAAACTGGCCTTGAATGGCCGCAACTGGGCGTTGTCGCGCCAAAGTCGGAACAAAATATTGTTGTGCGTTTTTTTTTTCGCCTTTCACTCAAAATAACACGTTGGGCGTTGGCCCGCCAAAAACCGTAGGATGCAATTTGAGAATGGCAACGTTAAGTTGTTTGCCACCCGTTGCAAAAAATGTGGTGTCCGTTTAATTCGGTACCCGATGATAAATACCGTGCCCGCAAATTGTGTAGCACCCGTTGAAAATAAGTTATGAGGGCCAAGTTATTGTGACCTCGGAAAAACAATTTTTGATTTATTTAGACTCAACGCAAACTTATGAATCAATTAGTTTTAGTTAACTTTGGATTACTAATTTACAATTTAATATTAGTTTTCCCAATACAAATCTCACACCTTTTCCATCTCACAGCGCACACAAAAACATACAAGAACATACAAGATGTGTATTCTCATAAATCATTTTTTTCCATTTCATTTCACCCAACAAAATACAATCCAAAGTATAATATTTATAATTATAATTAAAAAAAATAATAATACTTTTACACCTTTTATATTATTTATAAAATGATTTATTAATAAAAAAAATCAAACTTTAAATATTCAACCACAATTTTTTTCAAACTAGACTGTCTTTTCAAAACCCAAAACCTGACTTTTTCGAATAACAATTGACTGTTCTATATACAACCAAAAATGAGACTTTTTTGTTATAAAAAACCAAACTCGACTGAATATTTTTTTTTCAATAAAAAAAAACTCGACCGCCACATGACGCGCAAAACATTCCATAAGAATATTCCTTCCTCTGTCTCTCGTTTACATCAATTCGCATTGATGCAAACGAGAGGCATATACGAAAAAACATTCCTATATAATGTTTTGCTTTGCGCACACTCAATACACATTTTGTCTCGCTCCATCCCATTTTCATTTCTCGTAGCAATCGCACCAACAAAACAAAAAAAAAACACAAGAATCCATCCACCATTGAGCGCGTATACACGTCAAATCTACACCTGGACGCAAACCAACCGTGGGGAATAAAAACACAAAAATTGTAGTTGCGACCGTACCATCGTAACAGGGTTTGGAGCTTGCGTGGCTCCTGGCCGTGATTACAGAAATTTGAAACAAATAAAATCGCAAATGATAATAAAAAAACCCGGAGTTCCGCCGAAATGCGTCGACCGAAACTTGAGAAACGAACAAAATAATTATAACCGAGCGAGGTGCCTTTTTGCTCGCATCCATTCGAATTCAAGCGGCCCAAAGCGCTGGTTTCGATTTAGGATGCGGGCACCAAGGGACCGTAACCAACACGCCGACACGGAACGGAATCCCCGCTCCCGTCCTACCCAATCCGAAACAAATTAGCAATTCATTTTATATAGAAAGGGATCCTAACGCAAAACAACAAAAAGAAATAATCGCCGAAATCGAATGCAAATGAGAAAGTGAGACCAATGTAATTGGTCGGGGCGTAATTTGGTGGGGCTCGATTACAAATATTTTATATAAAAAAAATCAAAATTTAAATCAAAAAAAAATTAAAAAAAAATAAATTTTAAACAAAAAAAAACATACCTTAATATTGTACAGTTAGGAACTGTTGCGGCCTTGTGTGGCTCTAATACCACAGAACCGTTGGGCGTCCGTCCGCCTTAGTTGGGCGTCGTCTCGCCTAAACCCGGAAAATTTTTCCCGGTTGGGCCTCAAAATGTTGGGCGTTCTTCCGCCTTAAATCGACACAGATTTGGCTTTCATAAGCCGCCAAACATTCAGCGTCTTCTTACCGAAACCGTAAATCAAATAAGCCACGTTGGGCGTTGGCTCGCCGATCTGCAAATAAAATGATGAAAGACCTTGGACCTGGTAACGGTCACCCGCAAAACAATTTGATGATGCGATGCGGTACATCCTTTTCCGCTATCAAAGTAACAGGCCACGACTCGGCCACCCGATAATGAAAAGGCCAGCACCAAAATTAGTTTACTCCTTTTAATAGATTGCACTGATAACCCAACTTAAATTGTTACTGTATAGAAAAATATCAACCTCAACGGAAAAACCAAACCAACTTTTAATAATGACGGATGCACAGATATATTATGAGAAAATCAAAAATACACTTGGCTGATTTTCATTATTATTTATTATGATCACACACAAACACACAAATCGAAAGTATTTTATTTAATATATATATTTTTTTTATTTAAAGCAAAAAATTGTACCGATATTTTCAATAAGAAAACTATAATTTTGCTGATACTAATAATTAATTAAAAAAAAAAATTTACAAGTCAAACTGAACTTTTAATTTTTATTTTTCCAAGCTAGAGCGCCGTATGTAAGCCACTCTTCACAATTAAAAAAAAACAAACTCGACTCTAGACTGACTTTTTTCCAAAAAAAATTCTCGCACCAACCAACGCCAAAACGTTCTAGAAGAATCTTTTTTCTTCTCTGTTTTTCGTTTGTATCTATTTACATTGATGCGAACGATAAACATATAACAACAAATATTCCTCTAGAGCGCATTGCTTCGCACACACACACACACAGGTAACACGCCGGTCTCGCTATCTCTCGCGACGATACTAATATATTAGTACAACAAGTGACAAGTGTTCGAACACAGATGGGCTATCAAACAAGATATTACATTACCTTGGAATAAAAATCCAAAAAAAACACTCATAAGGAAATGAAATGAATGTTAGGACCATGGAGTCGTAACACGATTAACTAACAAAACTGAGTTGCATTTATATTTATTTATTCAATTTATAGGGAAAAGTGATGGCGTGTAAGACGCCTAAAATTATAAAATTCTGGTTCCGGATCACATGTTGAGAAAATATATAACTCTTTCTATTTATATTAAACGATTTCGGTATGTTTAAGGTAATGGAATGTTTGTTTTTAAAATTCGCTACAATGTTGCCGCTGCATTTATACTGATTAAACAAATGCAAAAAAAAAAATCGAAAGGACAAAAACAACAGAGGCTACAATGTTGTCGTAAGCATCTTGTATTCAATTTATGATAGGATTTTGTTTTATTTCGCTAGATCTGGAAGCGAGACTGATGAGTTTGTGAATATCACAAAAAATTTTATAATACAGTACAGTACAAAATTTTTGCGAGTAGTATGTAACATGTTACTTACAAAATAGTGGCTCACAGCACTGTGAACCGTAATTTCGTTACTAACATATTATGTTACATACTACTCGTAACTTACAAGCTTTTTGATCAAAAATCGCATTGTTGATGGTAGTAACTATTGCAGTTAGATTTTAATGTTTTTGCTTAACTGTACCTATGACTTTTTGATAAAAGTCCTCTTTTCCAAGTAAATACAATTCATTTATTAGTGTTTGTGGTAAACTCTCAAAGATTTCTACTACCCGGATGCGATCCTGTATGTTTTCTAAAACTTGAAAAGATGCTATTCTTTTCAAAGTTTAAGGAGCATTTGTATTAGAAAATTCAAAGATAAGTTACCTCTATTATGTTAGAAATTGTTTCTGTAATGTTTTATTTGATAATAAAGGGTAGAGTTAAAAGTTGTTAAAATTCTTCGGTATTATCTAGTGCATCTAGATATGTTATGTTGACTTTCATTAGTAGGTGGAATTACATATCCAGGTGTTGGTTTAATCGTTGTGAGACTTCCTGGTTATCGATTTCTATCGCTGTTCTGCGATCGTTTTCCTCTTGTCCTCTCCATTTTGCTGCACGTCTAGCAGTTCTTTGCTTACGATTTGTTAACGTATTATAAATTGCGTTGCTGTTTTCGGACATTATAATAAGTTTATAATTAAGTGATCCTGGAAGTGAGTAACTTTAAGTTGTACTTTTAATTGCTTTTCTTAACACTCAACTTTCAGTTTTTAAAATGGCGAATAAGTACTAAAGTGTCTTGACTAGTGTAAAAAGTAGTAAAGTGTCTTTGATAAGGTATCAAAGTGTCTTGCCTAGACAGAATTCGGACGTCGTTCGCGAAAGTCGCATATCACGTTTTGCACTTCGGACGTCGGAGTTGGGGCGTTGAATATGGAATTTTCATGATACGAACATGAATATGATTGAAAAGAAAAATGTTTATACTTACAATATGTTGTTTCTTGTCAAAGATTCTATACAGTTTTTTCTCCGCGTATGACTGTAGGTCGCCGCATATCACATTTTGCACTTCTGACGTTGGAATGCGGACGCCAGAGTTTGATCATCTAAAATGTCTCGGGTAAATACACAACACATTTATTTTGGACACAGCCAATCTAATAGTACTAAAAGTGTCTCGAATTAACTAAATATTCTGAAGAAGATATTTATACATTAGAATCTAAATTTAATAATTTAACTAAGTTTTACAAAATCAAATTAAATGAAAAACAAACATAAGAAAAGGGGGAAAAAACAAAAAAAAAAATTATACTAAAATCTTAACAATAAAATGATAGAAAAAAAAATAACTGAAAGTCACCAAAAGAATTGCTCTTCATGTTGCCGTTAGGTATATCGACCAACGTAACGTAAGGTTTTAATGATTGACAATAAACTAAGAATTACTAAATTATAATATGTAATTAAACGTAAAAAAATATTGCATCCGTTGATGAAATAATATGCCTTTTTTATTGCCAAAAGCTTTAATCGAGCAATCGAGCAAAAATTCAATTTATAAAGTGGTTGTTCGTGTTTAATTTTAGTTTTCATGTCAGGTATACAATAGGTTGTAAATTCTTCTTTAAATACCTTATAATCAAATACCTCTTAAAAGTAACGTATTGAGGGGAGGAGGAAATTGGGGTATCGGACCCCGAAGTAGTGGGTTACCTATCAACCCATCACTTGGGCGAAACTGCCAGTGGTCACATTGTTAGGGGCCTACTCTATCATTCTAGGCCCTATCTAACATTTAAAAAAAACGTCCTTACTATAAATGTCGTTAGTATAAAGTAATAGTGGTATGCCACGGAGGTCAATAAAATAGGAAAAAGAGCCGCTAATGCGTTACCAGTTTCCCACTACTGGCGGTCAGTCGCAGCCCACTATCGTTATCTAATTAGTTAGTATAAATTCTTACGCTATTATACTCACCAAAAATCTGAAAAAAAAATAAATCAATTTTACTTTGAGACCAATTCCCCACGCAACAATAAAATAGAAAAACTCAAAAAAACACAATAAAAATTACTAACACCAACACTCTTCTTTATTAGGTATCAACACAACACCACAAAAAAATACAAAAAAAAAACTTATGGCCCACTAAAAAAACTTTAACACAAAAACTTAAATTTACTTAAAAAAAATCCAAAACTTGGTTGACCATCCGTTCGTCTATCTAAAAACTGACTGTATCACCAACAAGAAAAAAATTATACTTCTTTTTGAGTTCCATAGAAAAATTTTTGAGTTCCATAGGAAAAATTCTACGGTGAATGAATCATATGATACCCCTATAAATAAATGTAAAGCAGAATTGTAGAAAGCCGGCATGACGTTTGCGTAAATGGGATGTAGTTGAAGATATTATCTTCGAGGTCATGCCGATGAGGAAGTAGATTTTGTTGGGATGGGTTGATAACGGAATTAGGTTTAATTCCGTTACAACCTTTATTTCCAACTACTATATATTTTCCTATAAAATATATAGAGAATTCGTAATCAATTTTTACTCCAATAACTTGAATATCCAATCCAAAAATACACATCATACGAAAGTACAGCTCTGATTTACTATTCGATTCAGTTCCAATACTCTTTTTATGCGAATATTAGTCATGTGGTTCAATTCTAGCACTTTTTCCATCAATTTACTTTTATTTCTTACGCTTGTTACTGGCTGGCTACTGCCAACCTGCAAATTTCACTTAAGCTCATGCAGAGGCCTCCACGGTGATATTTTGCCGGCTACGTTCTCAGCGAGAAGTGCTAGGGTCGTGGGGTTTGAGGCATGCATGGCTCCTGGTCTACTCCGTGATAATACAGATATTTATAAAAATGGGGGAACGCAAATAATAATAATAATAATACCCGAATGTTCCGCCGAAATTTGTCGGCCGGAACCTGAGGAACGAACAGCCAAAATCAAAAATAAAAAAAATAAAATAATCATAATGGTAGAGAGGTGCCCTGGTGCGCGCATCCGTCCGAACTCGTACGATGGTAACCACCGGTTCCGAATCCGGATGCGGGCACCAAGGAACCGCTTACCCTACGCCGACACAGGATGGGAAATCCCCTCATCATACCCAACCGAGAAAAATTAATTCATTTTGTTATTTATTTAAACACAACAAAAAAATCAAGAAACCACCTTCCCACGAGGAAAAACAAGAAAGGGAGAACGAGAGAGAGAACAATGAGCATCGAGCGTGCACCCGCTGTGCGGCGCTCGATTACAAAATTTTAAATTTAATATATAATAAATATAATGAAAAAATATATAAAAAAATAAAATCAAAAAAAGTAAAAATAAAAAAAACAAAATGGTACCTTAATTATATTAAGAACTGTTGCGGCCTTGCGCGACCGTCATGCCACAGACACCCCTGTCCGGACCGTTTCGGCCTTGGTGCCGTTGTTGTTGCGGGGCCTTTTGCCCGATATAAATTTGGGTTGCGGCCTTGCGCGGCCGTCATGCCACAGACACCCCTGTCCGGACCGTTGCGGCTTTGGTGCCGTTCGAGTTGCGGGGCCTCTCCCCGATACCAAATAAAATTCGGGCAACCGGTTGGCTACCCGTTTCGTTCCGTCAAAACGGAGTGGCCGCAACTGGCCACCCTTATATATACTCCAACGGTGCGGCCCCTCCGCCGGTAAATTCTACTTAACAAATATGACCACGTGGTTGGTCACTCTTCGAAATATATTTGAGTACTTTTACGGTACACTCTTTACCGCTATATAAGAAAATTGAACGTAACTTGTCACGTGATTGATCCCGCGTGGCCCCGTTATTAAGGGTCATCCGGCTCGGTTGGCAGCCGGTATGATTATACTTCGCACCCCAAACCGTTAGCCGCTCCTCCCTTGCTTTATAGGGTTTGCTCAGGTACACTCACTTGTCGATGATAATAATCGAATTTTATGCGACGCCTTTTCGTCGCTGTCCAACTTAACGAGACTTAAACTGTCCGGCTGACAAATATACGACGCACCAATTATTATATGACGCACAAATTATTGCGTTCCAAACCAAAAATGACACACCAAAAAAAATCGTCACCAAATAAAACCATCCATATTTATTGTGGATCAACCAAAACAATTGTTTTTATATATATTTTATGTCAAATGTTTCACAGTAATTTTATTTTATATACATACATTCGTTTTATTAAAAAAAAACCAAAATGAAGCACTCACTTTCATTTCCGTTTTACCAAAAAAACTTAATTTTAAATTTTAATTTATTCCTCAATACCAAACTCGACTACTTTTTATAAAAACCAAACTCGAATGACCAAAAAAAATTCTTACGCCGCACAAACGACGCGCAAAACATTCCAGAAGAATGTCTTTTTTCTCTGTTTCTCGTTTACATCAATTCGCATTGATGTAAACGAGAGGCATATAAGAAAAACATTCTTATGGCATGTTTTGCGGTACACACGCTCGATAAACATTGTCCTCTCTCTCTCCCATTCGCATTACCACCAGCACGAAAAGTTTACATAGGGAAAAAATGAGACAACAAGTCAACATACTTTAGTTTACAAAAATACAAATCGTTGAAAACAATGAAATTATACCAATTAAAAGTGTACAGGGTGGCGGGGTTTGGGAATAAAAGGCAATACCGAAAAATTTATGTTAGTACATCTATTACATCTATTATACGGTAGATGGGAATGCCATCAGCAAAACACTTTAATTTTAAAATTTTAAAAGAATTTTGGCATATTACGCCAGGTTATGACCCCAATGAGTCGTAACACGCTTGTACGGATTAAATTTTTCGATTTATCCGCAATCAGTTTGCCAAATATAATTGATATAGGTAGACAATAAATTTCATTATCGTCATTGTTAAATCCGGTTAGTTATTGAACTTAATTAATGGAGAGTATTTGAAGTCACCACGGTTGAGGCCTAAAATACTCTAACTGCACACTTTAAATAAACTGAAAGAATGAATTTATTTAGAAAAATTTACTATTTTTATACAATATTTTGCTATTGATTATACTAACAATAATTTTCCATAACCCAGCGAGCACAACCCTCAGCCGTTATTCTTTGACAGATATATGTCTAAAACTGCTCTTTCTTTGCCCCGTCCAGCAGAGTCTTACCCATGCCAATTAACTCCTGGACCGAAATATTTGTCAAATCCATCTGTCAAACGAAGCAACAAATTAATATCTTTTAAGTTATACATATGTATATAAACATTGATGTCATACCTTTTAAAAAACTTGAAATGCACTTTCTTCAATTGGGGTGGGGATAAAATTTGAAATAACTGACAAATTTACGATTTTCCTTTTTTTCCACAAAACTTTTTTAACTGATCACTAACAATTAATTACAAACAAAAATTTTCACAACAAAATAAAACACAAATTTTTAAAACTACAAAAAATTGCAGTTTTTTGAACACTTTTCATATTCGCTACTAATGACTGAATAAAAATACAAAACTTATTTCACTATATTATTTAATACTAAAGTTAACATGGTCATACGCAGAGTCAACAACCTCCCATATCTCGTAAAACAGCCTATCGTCCCCAACATCAATTCCCCGTATTCTTAAATTGTGTGTCGGGTGAAATAATTTCGCCTCTTCAGCGAAGTCATATACGGAATGTGGCATCAATAGAGGTCCGATCCCTTCCATATGAAAGAATATTTGTGCGCATGGTGTTACCAACCATCCAATCACTTTTTAAGGCGTTCCAAATTCAAGATCCGAGTATTGAGCTAGTTTAGAAGTATCAAAAATATTCTGCAAATAAAAAAATAAAAACATATTCTTAACATCATTTATTTTTATTATCACTTAACATATTTGAAGAATTTTAATATTTATAAATGGATTAGACAATATACGAGTCGGTTATGCAAATTAAAAATATCGTCAACACATATTTATAGTCGTAATAGTTGATTCATTGCTCTGTTTATGTATTCATGTTACCGGCTGGCTACTGCCAACCGGCAGATTTCACTTAAGCCCCTGCAGAGGCCTCCACGGTGATTTTTGCCGGCTACGTTCTCAGCGGAGAAGTGCTAAGGTCGTGGGGTTTGAGGCATGCAGGGCTCCTGGCTTACACCGTGATCATACAGAAAGTTAGGGGAACGCAAATAATAATAAAACCGAGTTCCGCCGAAATTCGTCGGCCGGAACTTGAGAAACGAACCGAATATTCAAAATAAATAATAAAAATAATAATAACGGTAGAGGTGCCTTGGTGCGCGCATCCATTCGGATTCAAACAGAGCTAATCCCTGGTTACGAAATTGGATGCGGGCACCAAGGGACCGCAAACACTACACACAGGATGGGAACTCCCCCCTCATCACACCAAAACCGAAAAATTTTAATAATTCATTTTATTTATTTAATTTACACCAACAAAAATAAAAACCCAACTTCCCACGCGGAAAAGAAAAGGGGAGAGAACGAGAGAAAGAAGCGAAATAGAGAGAAATGAGAGAGAGAGAGAGGAACAATGCACATCGAGCGTGCACCCGCTGTGCGGCGCTCGACTACAATAAAATTTAAGGAAATTCAAAAAATTGAAATATATAAAAAGAATTTAAAGAAAAATTAAAATTGTACCTTAATAATATAATCAACTGATGCGGCCTTGCGTGGCCGTCATGCCTCAGGTGACCTTGCCCCACCCGGACCGTTGCGGCTTGGCTATACCGTTACCAAAATAAAATACTAATCGGGTAACCGGATGGCTACAGCGTTGCGGGGCCTCTCCCCGATACCAAATAAAAATAAAACGAGGGGCCGGTTGGCCACCCGTGAGTTGCGGCAGACCACCGAAATTGACCGTTGCGGCCTCTTCCCGACAACCAATAAAAATAAATCAGCAGCCGGTTGACCACCCGTAAATTTCGTCCAACGGTGCGACACGTCCGCCGGTGTACTGCGAATAGCCTCGTGGCAGGCCACCCATTACCTTGGGCGTGGTTCGCCTTCGCGCTCGAGCGCGTGCCTGGTTGGGCACAATGTTGCGGGGCCTCTCCCCGATGAAAATAATGCTATGCGGCGTTTGTCAACGTAACCCTTGAATAGCCACTCCTGGATAATTGTTTGGGCGTTTCCTCGCCACAACCGTAAAATATTCCGAAACCGTAAAACAATACCAACTTTGAATTTTGAATGGCGTTAACCACCGCTCCGTATGTTGCGTCACGCCTTGGCCGTTAAAATGTGAAGGCCGCGTTAGACCGCCTGTAAGATATATGACGATAACACTGAACGGTAGCGTATCGTTTCAATATTCCGCGTCACAACAACTCGCACCCAATCAAAAATAATCGAAATTTATATTGTTTATGAAAAATCACTTATGAAAATAAATTTCTCTTCGTCGCAAAAATTACACACGCATTCATATCTATATAAATTTTTTATTTTTATTTTTTTTTGGTTTTCTTTTTATACACCGCAATTATTTATAAAACTCCGATTTCATTGGGAGAGCAAAAAAGAAAAAAAATGTGACCATCGATTCACTACACTTTACAAAAATGCAAGCATTTAAAAGTTTAATCGGTCCCAATGAAATTTCCAACACTTCTTAATCACAAAATATGACTCTAATATTGAATACAATTCAAAAAAAAGACACAGTCTTACTTTAGTTAATTCCAAAACTAAACTTATCTAACTTTCAAAAACAAAATTTTTATTAGATTAAAACTCAAAACTCTAATGCACAAAATCCAAAACTCGAATGACTCAATAGAAAAAAAATTCTTACGCCGAAATAACGCGCAAAACATTCCAGAAAAATTGTCTTTCTTCTCTGTTTCTCGTTTACATCAATTCGCATTGATGTAAACGAGAGGCATATAAGAAAAACATTCTTATGGAATGTTTTGCTTTACACACACACTCGATGCGCATTGTTCTCTCTCCCATCATCTTTCTCACCCTCGTGCCATCACCACGACGTGTACAAACATTAAACAACTGCGAAAGCGAGGACACAAACCGAGAGGAATAAAATACAAACAGCGCTTGTTACGATCATGTAATCGTAACATTCAGTTACATAAATTTGCATGATGATAAACACGCGGTACTCAGAACAGAATGTATGAATAATGCAAAAAACGAAACAATCCATACAAATTTTTTGATTGAAATCCAACCTACCCGATTTTTTGCACAAATATCGCGTTTTTGTATGATTTATGCAATTAATTGCACTAGCGTGTTATACAATAAATAGAATAAATTGGCCAAATTAAATGAACATATTATTCATTTGGAGGTTCATATTGTTCCAAAGAGTAGCATAATAACCAACCCAAAGAATTGCATAATTTATGCAATTTACGTCAAATTGGTACGATTCGTGCCCATAATATCTGTGTTACACAAGTTTAACAGTTGTGTTATACGAGAAAAATTAATAAATTGTCCAAAGAAAAGAAAATATTATTCAGTTGCGGGATCATCTTGTACATATAATTGTACGTGGCATCCCAAAAGTTATATCCTTTTTTTCGTTTAGGGGTTACGTTTACAATAAGATTGCACGGGTTGTACTGATATAGGACTGTTTTATTCCTTTAGTAAGTATGAAATAAATAAATAGCACAGATGTGATTATTTTATAAGTACAAAACATACAATTAAATGATACATGATGTCCCAAAAGAAGCTTAATTTCATTGGTTTAGTAGGTAAGAATCGTGCAATAAGATTGTACGTGTTGTGAAGATAATAGCACAATTTCATTCCTTCGATTAGTACAAATCGTACAATAAAATAGGACGCGGCGTCCAAACAGGAGCATAATTTCATTCCTTCGGTTAGTACAAATCGTACAATAAAATGGTATGTAGCGTCCCAAGATTATCATAATTTCATTCCTTCTAAAGCAAGATATCGCATATTCCTTGACCATTTTATTTTTGCTTTCATGTCTCATGCAGCAGATCAATTTTAATCGCCCTGAATATTCTATCAAACGTGGGTAATGACACATAAATGATGTTTTGGCTTTAGATGAGTTTTAAAAGTTTTAATGATGAATTTTAATAAAAGATGTTAGGTAAGCTAAGTCCGTTTTACTATAAGCGTCTTTCAGCAAGAACTCCACAACGTCGTATAAGCTTAAAACATATTTCCAAATAGAATCAGTTTTGGGGATGAATCTACCAACAATTGCAGGAAAATATTTCAGAAAACAATATGATTCTCTCGCAGACATATGCAAATTATAGGTTTTGATATGCTCTTGTTTTATAATATTTGGTCTATTTTGAAACTCAATTTCCCCATAGTCAAATGTCTGGAATTTATAATTTAAAACGGCTAAACTAAAATACCTTTTCTCATAAATATAAATTTTGAGAACCCATATTTTAAGACACCTTCAAATCCGTCATGCATTATGTCACAATAATAATTTTTTGTTACATGGAAAGTACTAAGATCGTTAAATATGGAATTAAATTTTAAGCCACTATTTTTGAAGTCATTCATTAAAAATATCACTTTCATGGTTTTGAATTATTTTATTTTTATGTATTTTGGGTTCATTTCCAATCTTTATTTCAATTCCGTCTTTCTCCATTATTTTTAAAACATCAATTAAATGTGCGAGGGATAAATTAGGTCCAAATTGTTTTAAATATTTCGATTTCATCAGTAATGCAACGAAAATATTAGGTAATTTTAGGACATCCGATGGAAGAGATGGAAAATGTAAATAGAACCCTGCAATGGAATGAGAACCCACGTGTCTCTCTAAGGGGTTCCCAGTTTCGAAGTCATCATAGTAGAGAATGTGGTAAAACAATATCATCATCTGAAAACAATGACAATTTTCAATGATCTCTCCATAGGCAGCCTTGTACAAAATTCTCTATTTCACTCGAATTCGAGTTTAACAATGTGTATAAGCAATTGTTTCGTTTAATAAATCACCTTTTTCAAAAAACATCTTTATTTGATAAATAACCGGCATAACTATGACATCATAATCGAAATTTTTGAAAACTGGGATTCTCTTTACGATATCTTCCTTAATTTCACTATGAATTGTAAATTTCTGTGGAGTTTCAAAATTAATCTTCTCTTTTAATAATTTATTTATCAAGTACTCCTCCGACTTCACGTTATCAAAAACATTTGGTAAAAAATCTAAAAATTGAAATAACATAATTACAATCATTTAAATTCGCAAATAGCCCTCTTAACATTTGAACCAAAACAGATATTATGTTGTCTTTCAAGCTAAGCACAATTGATTGAGTTATATTAGTCGTCATATTAGGTTTCGCATAAAGATCCAGAATGAATGTTAAGATATTGTTTTCCAGTTTGGATTTAATATCAATTAAATCATCAGCATTCGGAATTTGCAAGTTATTTGAAAGATTTGCTTTGGCCATCCTTGCTGTTTGGGATAAGTTCGCCGATTGTAAATTGGAACATTTTATTGCTTGAGTGTTTGGTATACTATTAGCATCAACATTTCTCGGTATAATTTTGTCATTTCCATGTACAGTTAAATGTCTTTTAAACGTACTACGGTTAGTGAAAAGTTGGCCAAAATTATTTTGATCACATTTTATAGTATCATCAGATTTAAGTAAATGAATGTAAGAAAAATGAGTAAACAAATTAACTATTTTATCAAAATTGTCACTACACTTGAAGCATTTATACATATTGATTTAAATATAATTGTAAAATTTAATATAAAATTACGAGCACTGAATTAACTGAATTAAAGTTATATATATATATATATTTTTTTTAATTTACCTTATTATTAATTAAGGAGTAATATCGATTATGCGTCTGTTGTAATTTTATTGTGCTTCGAATCGATGTTGTAGAAAAACGTTTGGATGAAAACCCAACCCATTTGTGATTGAATTGAATGCTGTAAATTACACACGAAGATCTTCAGGCAAATATCCAAACATAAAAAATTTGAAATTTTTAAAAGATGTCGTCACCGCCACTTCTTGTTCCAAATATATTATTATTCGTTGCAATTTAATATCTTTTTCCGATCCGATATCGGCTACTTGAGTCACATGAACATATTAATTGAATCCGAATTAAAATCCCATTATTTCGATGATTTGTTTTTCTCGTGCTTAAAATGGTGCTCCGTTTTCTTAATGTTAAATTACAACACGAAGTATTTCAAATAGTTGCAGGATTTTAATATCTAGAAGAAAGATTTAAACATTTTATAATTAATTTTTGATAAATAAAGCAGGTTTCTGAAACAAACCTTCGATTTTTGATAAATTTTGAAATTTTGTATGGTCCTCTTATGGTTTCATCCCTTGTGGCATCGCGACACCGATGTGTCCCAATTAACCGGAATCCACTTTACATATATATGCAATACAAGTACAATCTAAACTTTTATTAATTTACATGAATTTTTCGTACATATAAATTTGAAGATCGATAGATTATTATAATTTATACATATGTTTCATATATGTATATATTATTTACATTTATAACAAGCATTTTATTCAATATTTTACAAGGTAAGATTCGTGCATTAAGATTGCACGCGTTGTGCATGTAATATTACAACTTCATTTCTTTAGTAAGTACGAAACATACATTTTGCTCATTAAATAGACCTCTTTAGAAGGTAAGAATCCTGCCATAAAATAGCATAATTCCAGTGCTGTATAAGGTAAGAATCGTGCATTAAGACTGCTCACGGTGTGCAGATAATAAATATTACATTTCATTCCGTTAGTGAGAACGAAACACGCATTTCATTCATTAAATGAGAACGTACAAATCGTGTATTACGATTGTACGCATTCTGCAGATAATTTTACAACTTCATTCCTTTAGAAGGTAATAATCGTGCAATAAGAGCATGAGTTGTGCAGATAATAGTTCAAATATCATTCCTTTATTAAGTACGAAAACAAACCTTTTATTCATATCTGAAGCTTCTAAATCTTACCATAAAAGGTACGGATCTTGCCATAAAAAGTAAGAACCGTGCAATAATACTGATCGCGTTGTGCAGATAATTGTAAAATTTCATTCCTTTAGAAACTGAGAAACGGAACAATATGGATTTAATCAACATTTGTCCGATTTAAACCAATTTTTGTATGGATCATTTAAAAATTTATTTTTTGTTCGACATTTGGAATAGAACGTAAAATTGCTGGAATAAGGGTTAGTTGATAATCGTTCCAATTTATTTTGTCCGACGCGAAGTACGATACATTCGTCTTAATTTTAAACAATTTTCAAATAAATTTAAATTTATATTACAATATATTTTAATTAATTTATTGAATTTTAATAATAATTTATATTATTTATATATAGTTTTATATTCTCAGTCCTTTGCTAGACTAACAACTTTTATATGCCAAATACAGAACTTGAATCTTTAAAAAAAACAATACATTTTTATATTAAAAATAAGAACTTGACTCACAAAATCCAAAACTAGGCTATATTGTTTTACATTTAAAACCAAACTAAAAAAAACTCTCGCACCAAAACATTCTAGAAGAATATTTTTTTTTTCGTGCACGTCACTTGTCCACCCTTTCTTGCCGCGCATCAATCCACACGCCAAAACGAAAAACTTACTACAAAAATATTCTTTTATACTTTTACTCGTCGCACACACGCACAAGGTGCATATTGTTCTCGCTCCATAATTCTCTCCATTTACGTATTACTAATTTAGGTTTTAATATTTATAGAACAAACCTTTTTAATACGTAACTCAGGTTTGAAAACGACGTTTTGATAGTGATATATATTTTCATAGATGGGACTCCACCCATCATTCAAATTATCCAAAATCACCAATTGTTCTGCTGTTGGATTTTGAATTGTATAAGGGAAGAAAAATCCTAAACGATTCTCTCTTTTCTTAACCCTATATAAAAATGAACCACCCAAATAACCTATACTTGAGGATATTTTAACAGGTGACTTACTAACAAAGTTGAAACTACCAATATCTATTGGTAGACGACGACGTACTGTTACTAAATCAGGGATTTGGATTAGTAATTTAATTAGGGGTGCGCAAAAAACATAGAACAGCATATTAAGGCAAATTCCAAATGAATTTTTAATGTGAATGCCGCGGGGTAGATGGCACCAATTATTCGATTATAACGGAATTTTTTAAAATGTAAAATTTAAAAAAATAAAAAAATACAAATAATGTTATGTTATGACCCCCAAGATGTCGTAACAACATTACATGCGTGTTTATAATCTTCCTCGGTTATATGAGTCATGTTGGGAATGTTGTAAAAATCTTGTGTTGGAGGTAGACACCGATCTTCTAGTTTCTCCCAAGACGATAAATAATCATAACGGAATACTCCTTTTCTTGTTAGAAGTGATATGTGTGTTACCATCGTACAATTTACTAATTTCTCGAAAATTCGTTAGATTTTTAACGAGATCAGTTAACGGAGAATTGTCAGTTTGTAATTATGTAAATTGTGCGATGTTTCTTGTAATTGAAGGAACAGGCCGCTACAAACCATAAAGATCATTTGCATTGAGATTTTTCCAGGTATAAAACATTTTTCGTTGATGTCTAGGGGCCAAAGTTTTTGAAATGTTTTTATAGCTATTTATGTAATGAGCCGTTTTCGTAAAATCACGATGATAACTTTCATACCGCATGGTCCATACATGAATTAAATTCATACCGCATGGTCCCTATCTTCGCTATTACGGACGGATAATGAGTTCTAAAGTGGTGTTTAGGTAATAATTTAAAATTAAATTATTTTAATATAATTAGATATTACTCTCATTATCTTAAGAAGAGAACTTACTGCCGGTCATATTTCGTTTGCCTGGTTTAAAATATCAGCAAATATGAAATGGATAACACCAATTTTGTGAGGCAGACAGACCGAGAGATATTGATTTTTTTTAATACGTATCGATGTCGGTCTGTTTTTCTTATCTAGAAATCCGTAGTTAAACCCTCTTAATCGATTACAAATTTAAGTGCAAATTTTTTTGTTAATTAACTGCTCAAAAAAAACTTCAAAGTGGAAGGGACTGCCCCATGGTATCGTTCATAATTCAACAGTTCCATTGTCGATTATGTTGTATGAAGATATTGTATTTAAAACACAATTAAATTTCATTCCATTTGTATTGTTATCGTTTCTGTTGAATAATTTTATTAAAGATTGATATGTTCTTAAACAATTTGGTATTTCAACATCATTACTTCTAAGTTCCTCTTTTGTACAAAAACAAAATCTACAACAATTATGCGTGTTAAATGATTAACATCGATTTTCAGTGATGTTAATCACTTCTTGTACATTTAGAAAGCGAATTTCTAGAAATTTTGTCTATATTAACATTTGCAACACCAATTGACGTCATAAATTCTAACATATTGGATATATTTGAGATTATGTTTGAATTAGTAACAGTTTTTGTTTTCTATATCAATTGTTTCGGAAATATAACTTAACGTTGCGTTTTCTTCTAAGACTACGGCAGATTGATCGGTCATTAATTCAAATTCGGGCTCACGATTTAAATTCAGTGCATGTTCAGGCACTTGATTTGCATTTACTTCTTGTTCAGAAAAATTTTCAGTTTGGTTGAAGGTTTGACATTTTTTGATGTGATGTGACAAATTTCGATAAGAAATAAAATAGTCATTACATTGTTTCGAAACTATACATTTTAAGTCTAAATTATTTGATAAATATAAACTATGTACATATTCCAAATGATACTTTGTGATTTACAGTTGCTCTATGTTATTATAACTATTCCAGTCAGTTTCAAACTTTCTTGCTAAAAATATCTACGTTTCACTGGAAAAAAATAAGCAAGATTTTTTTCCTAATACATACAGATCATTTAGCAGGGTTTGTGATAAACTGTTAAAAGTTTCCGCTACCTGGATTCGATTTTGTATATTCTCTAAAATTTGAAAAGATGCTATTCTCTTCAAAGTTTTAGGATTACTATTATCATCAGAAAAATGCTAGGGATAATACCTCTTCTTTATGCCAGTTATATCATTACCCTGAAATTATTTAAAAATATTATACAATGGTTTATTTATTTATATATTTATTTTATAATTACTCTACAAATACGACAAGGCATCAAATCCTTCTCACTGCCGACATGACAACACTGGTGATGGTGGTCGATTTTAATCAAACATGTATTGGAAAAAAGATACCACAAATAGTATATAGAAAACCCTCCTTGAAACATCTTTTTTTTTGTTCTCCATAAAAAATGACTAAAACAATATCGCAAAGTTGTTTCTTGTTTATTTAACTGTACCCTCGATCCTACTCGGCGTGGCCTCGGCAAACAGATTTTAACGTTTCTGTTTATTATTGAAAGTAAAACTTACAATTTAATATCTATTGAACCAATTTTCTTCAAACGTAACTCTGGTTTGAAGGGAATATTTTCATAATGATAAATATTATGTAATAATGGTGACCAATCAGAATTAAGGTCATCCAACATTGCTAATTGAATTGGAGTTGGATTACCTATCACTGAAAATTGATTTTCTGAAAGATTTTTTGTCAATTTATCAATACTGTTGTTACAGGATGGCTACTGCCAACCTGCAGATATCACTAAGCGCACGCAGAGGCCTCCACGGTGATTTTGCCGGCTACATTCTCAGGGAGAAGTGCGAAGGGTCGTGGGGATTGAGGCATGCGTGGCTCCTGGCTTACACCGTGATTACAGATATTTAAGGGAAAAACGCATATAATAATAATGATAAACCGAGTTCCGCCGAAATTTGTCGGCCGGAACCTGAGGAACGAACCAAAAAGAAAATAAAAATTAAAAAAAAAAATTATAACGGTAGAGAGGTGCCCTGGTGCGCGCATCCGCCCGACCTCGCGCGGTGGTAAACACCGGTTTCGAATTCTGATGCGGGCACCAAGGGACTGCCAACACTACGCCGAAACGGATAGAGAAATCCCCCCTCATCATACCCAACCGAGCACTTTTAATAATTCATTTTTTTTTAATTTAGACACACAAAAAAATAAGGAAATACCACTTCCCACGAGAAAAAAAAAGAAAAGAAATGAAGAGAACGAGAAAGAGAGAGAGAGCAATGCACACCGAGCGCGCGACCGCTATCCGGCGTTCGATTACAAATTTGTATATATGTATAATTAACAAAATTTAGAAAAAATTAAAAAAAATTTAAAAACAACAAAAAATGAAATAAAATAAAAAATAAAAAGAAATGTACCTTAAATAAAAACAACAATTTGTTGCGGCCTTGCGCGGCCGTCACCGTGGCGGGGCCTCTCTCCGATACAAAAAGGGTTGTGGGGTCACCCCGATACCAAATAAAAAAAACCGAATAGCCCGTTGGCTACTCGTTCCCGATGCGAGGCCTTTCCCCGATACCAAAAATTGGAGTGGCCTCAACTGGCCACGCTGTGTACTACTGTTGCGCCACAACCGCCGATAAACTCCAAGAAAAATATCACTGTCTTCACTGGCCACCCGTAAATAATTATTTGGGTGTTGCCTCGCCGTCCCGCGTGAATAAAACAAATGAGGTGGCCTCACTTGGCCATCCGTTAAATAATTTACTGTTGGGCGTTTGGGTGGTGTTGCGGCGTTCTTCACTTGCCGTTATAAAAATACACGACTCACCACTTCGAATACTAATCCGCCAATTTTACAGCTTAAATTGCTTTAATTTAAATAAACAAATTCAACTCCCTTCCCGAAAATTTTTATTGGGATTTGCCGCACTCACAAAATCACCATCAAATATCATATAAAGAATAAACTGTTATACTGTTTTCGAATTCCTGTTATACTGTTTTCGTAAATAACAGCCCCATTAAAAATAACAACTTATCTATTCACTGATTTTTATTGACAACAAAAAAATATATAGTTTATATAACTAAGTATAACTTTTGTACACTATGTTTTTATACCACTTAAATTTGTGTACCATATATTTGTACTCAATATTACAATAAACTACCGAACTTTTATCTCAAATTACAACTTTTGTCATAAAAAAACTAAACTCGACGTTTATATTATCAAAACCAAAACTAGACTGATTTTTTTTTCCAAACCAAAAACTCTCACACCGAATAACGCGCAAAACGTTCTAGAAGAATTGTCTTTCTTCTCTGTTTTTCGTTTATATCAATTCGCATTGATATAAACGAGAAGCATATAAGAAAAACATTTTTCTAAAATGTTTTACTTTGCACACTCTCGATGCGCATTGGTCTCGCTCTCTTGTCATTCTTCTTACCCTCGCGCCATCACACGATGAGGTACAAAACAAAACGTCGCGAGTGCGTTCAGCGCACAATAAACAAACAACTCCGAAAGCAAAGACACAAACAGAGGGGAATATAAAATACAAATATTGAGCAATCAACTGAAAGTAAAGACACCAACCGAGGGGAATATAAAAATACAAAAATTGTGGTTGCGACCGCACCGTCGTAACAACTGCATAACATGAATTTAAATGAATCGACAAAACGCAATTTATTAAACTTTTGTTACAGGCTGGCTACTGCCAACCTGCCGATTTCACTTAAGCCCCTGCAGAGGCCTCCACGGTGATTTTTGCCGGCTACGTTCTCAGCGGAGAAGTGCGAAGGTCGTGGGGTTTGAGGCATGCAGGGCTCCTGGCTTACACCGTGATTAATTACAGATAATTTGAAAAAAAAAATAAAAACGCAAATAATAATAATAATCGATGTTCCGCCGAAATTCGTCGGCCGGAACCTGAGGAACGAACAGCATATAATCAAATAATAAATAAATAAAAAAAATGATAACGGAAGAGGTGCTTTGGTGCGCGCATCCATCCGAATTCAAACGGGGTCAAGCCCTGGTTACGGAATTGGATGCGGGCACCAAGGGACCGCAAACACTAAACCGACACAGAGGGAGTCTCCGCTCCCATCATACCTAACCGGAAAATTTAATAATTCATTTTATTTTTTTCTTTAAAAAAAAAAAAAAAAAAAAAAAAAGGAACACCAAAAGAAAACAACTTCCCACGAGGAAAACAAGAGAAGGAGAGATAGCGAGAGAGAGAGAGAGATCAATGTGTACCGAGCGCGTGCACCCGCTGTGCGGCGCTCGATTACAAAATTTAAAAATTTAATACAATGTAAGAAATATAAAAAAATGAAATCAAAAATAAAAAAATAAAAATAAAAAAAATGAAATCAAAAATAAAAAAAATGGTACCTTAATTAATTCTATAAACTGTTGCGGCCTTGGTGCCGTTACTATTTTGTTGCGGGGCCTTCCCCGATACCAAAACTAAATTGGGCAACCGGTTGGTCGGCTACCCGTTTGTCGTTGCGGCAGACCACCGATTACCGTTGCGGCAGACCACCGATACCAAAAAAATATAAAACACGAGGGGCCGGTTGGCCTCCCGTTACGTTGCGGGGCCTTCCCCGATACCAAAACTAAATTGGGCAACCGGTTGGTCGGCTACCCGTTTGTCGTTGCGGCAGACCACCGATACCAAAAAAATATAAAACACGAGGGGCCGGTTGGCCTCCCGTTACGTTGCGACCTTGTGCGGTCGGGCGCTGCGGGGCCTTTCCCCGATACCAATATCAACACGTTGGGCGTTTTCACCAAAAAATTGAAAATAATTAAACTGCTGCACCACCCGTTAGGGGTTTTCGCCAAAAATCGAAACAAATTAAACTGCTGCACCACCCGTTGATCGTAACAAAATTGATTGTGCGACGTCTTTCCTCCGATATTACACTTAGCAAAACGCTAAACTATACGGTTTTCACTGTACCCCGTATTAGTTTAATTTTAGGTTTTTCGTTTGCTTATAAATATTTAGTTAATATATCAAAAATATATATGTATTTTAATTCACGATAAGCATTCGCACTTTCAAAATAGTCAATAGTAATAGGATGTGTAATGTAAATCACAATATGGTAGATAAAAAAGCTTTTCTCGTATTTTGAGTACAAAAATTATATTTATTACAAAAAAAACGCGGCCAAATGCCGAAAATCAAAAAAAATTTCTCAATACAAAAAAATCAATTTTGCAATACTAAACAAAACTAAACTTAAGTTTCACAATCCAAAACTCGACTTATTCCTTTTAAAATCACAACTCAACTTTTATACAACCACACTGTATAAAAATCACTACTCGACTTTTCGTAATAAGAATCACTACTCGAATGAATAAACCAAAAAAAAAATTCGAGCATCGCACAACGACGCGCAGAACATTCCAGAAGAATTGTCTTTCTTCTCTGTTTCTCGTTTACATCAATGCGAATTAGGCATATAAGAAAAACATTCTTATGGAATGTTTTGCTTTGTACACCACACTCGATACACATTGTTCTCTTTCTCCCCTATTCTTGCTTACCTCTGCGCCACCACGCGATGGGGCACAAAACAAAACGTCGAAAGTGCGTTCATAACACATCCGAGGTGAATAAAAATAAATAAGAGAAGATGGACGAAAGCGAAGACAACAGCCGGGGGGAATAAAATAACACAAAATCGTCGTTGCGACCACACAGTCGTAACACTTGTTCTCATTAAATTTAAAATGCTTTGTGAGGAAAATGTAACGTTCCTTAGTTTGAGCTATTAAATCTATTTTTTCATTATCAAATCCAAGTTCATTTACTATTAAATGAGCATCATATCCGCTTAGATTATGATAAAAAATAGGAACATGATCTGTTATTTTATAGTTTAAATTACATTTGTGGTGCGCTGCTCTTCTAAATAGATCGGACAGTGATCCTTTACTTTGTATTTAGAATTAGTAAATGATTCTTCACAAATGTGACAGGTGTTAGAACTGAAGTATTTTTTTGTTTCTTCTTGAGTAAACAATTTCAACGGAATCACAGTTTTAAGAATTTTATTAATTTTCTCTAAATCCGATTTAATTCTGCTACCAAAATTCAGTAACACAATCTTCTCCGCGATATAATTCCAATTTAGACAAACTGTCATTAACGTTTTTGTAACGAAAACCTTTGATGTCGGCTAGCGTTATTCCATTTTTTCTCGCTCTCACGGTATTCTTCTATTGTTATTTATTTCTTTTCTTCAGAAAATACTAATGATTTCTCCATGTAATCCTCTATGTTCCCTTTTGGTATTAATGATGGATCGTCACGATATAGTTCTTTGGTGAAGTATTCCTTATATTCTGCTAATGACATCTGCTTGAAGATTCCAGTTCGGGTTGCAAGATCGCGTTGTAATAGGTTGTTAAGGCACCATGTAATTGATGGTTAAGTGTCATAAAGTTTAAATTGTTAGATATATTTATATATATGGAGAAGAGTGGCCTGCGCTTCTGAAGCTGTTAACAATAAGTTAACGCATCAAGTAAAGCAGCGTATTTGGCCCTCACCGTGCTCCTTACCTTATTGTTGCAACTTTTACATGCAACTTCTGTTTTCAGTAAGGCGGTCAAAATTGAGAAACAATTGATTGCGAGGTTAAACTCAGCTTGTCCAATTTATTTCTGAATTGATTTTACAAATATTAGTCTTTATATACCAAATTATACAGCTAATCATACACAAAATATTTAATTAGTTTATTGCCTGTTCTGCATAAAGAATACGTTCAACTTCGATTTATAATTTTACTTTACTCATCATTTTTCATCATTTAATTATTTTGAAATACGATAAAAATATATAACGCATTCTTTATGTATGAATGGTAATGAACTTCACAATTTGTTTATGTTTACATTTTTCTTACTACGATATTTACTATATTTTACAACATAAGTGTATGCATTTACAAACGAATGGAATGTAATGTTATCTTATTACAACACGCGTGACACCAGAGTACGAGAGTATGCCATAATTTGCCGCTATCTCAGTGGTTGAGGTAAACTTGGTCGAGGGTTTTGTACTCTGGTGTCACGCGTGTCTCTAAAAATATTTATTGTTATTTCTTTTTGCTAACGCTAGCCGGCATCAAAGGTTTTCGTTACAAAAATGGCGCCCAACGTTAATGTAGTAAGAAAAACTACTTGAAATATGTTGCGTAATTATATGCGTCGTCCTGGTTCTTGATGTTGATCACTGCATGTTTGCTAATTATAGCAGCAGGCAGCTTAAAATAAGATGACTCTCTCATTGGGTTGAACTTACAGATGTTAACTTCAATATACTCAATTTCTTTCAAGGCCCAGCCTGAATCTTTCATCTGGAACTCTTTACTTTGGTTTGAAATGTATGCAACAATATTTTCATACATTAAATTTATATCCGTACCTTCAGTTATATATTTACAAATTTTTTGTATTAAATGATTTAATATCATCACCTAGCTCATTGTTTGCGTTATTTATAAATTTTGTATAAATAGTAAACAATTCAAAATTTACTTTGAAAGTTCTGTGGTCGTCGTGTGGATCGTGTGGATATCTCTTCTTGACTCCATCGCATTTTGACAATGGTGTGCTCGTTCTCGCGTTGTCTATCCAGTTCGTCTGGATGAGCTCTTCTTTTATGCACATCCATTCCGGTCTTGGTGGTAAAAACTCTTTCACAGTACTCGCATGATAGGGTGGGTACTGGGGGATTTGAACTCGACCTTCTTCTTAATTGGTTGTCACGAGCAGTGGCCCGTGACCTAGTTATCCGAGGCTGGTTTGAAATTGAACCAATTGTTTTTGAACCATATGTTTCTGAATTAATTTCATAATTTTCGCTTTTAAAACATTCATAAATTGAACGACATCAAAATTAATTTGCGATGTATCAATAATTCTGTAAGTGAAAATTCTTGACTTAAAGATACCAGTCATCATCATCACTGTTTAATAAATGTTGAAGCGTGTTACAGAATGGTTCAACACCATTCTGCAGATGTCATCTGATAGCCCGCAGAGGCTTTGAAACAATTTGCTGTGGGCAAACAGTTTCAAAAATAATATCCCTATTCACATTACCTCCAAGCGGCATTAGCCCGTAGCTCTAAGGGTAGAGGTATGTATGGTCGTGGGGGAGGGAGGTGTGAACAGAGCCTAGTTTACCGCTAACATTTTGATGTTGCGAGAAAGACGTCTCGCCCAATCGCGAGGGAGCTAAGGAGGGGGAACCGTGAGTACCATCACTAGCAGATGGTCTACTCATTCAATGTGAACCACACAAGATCCACTGATTATTCGGCCATTACCACATTATTATTGGCGAGGTGTCCAATTAATCAAAAAAAAAAAAAAAATCTATTGTTAAGTAACGGCGCGGGGCCGCGGGTTAGTAATTAGAAAGGTTCTTGGCCATGCACCTTTTTACTATACTAGTCAACAGCGGGAATCTCCGACGAAAAACGCCACACGAGATACCTTGTTTACTAGTACAGCCTGGACTGGTTGTATGTTAGTTCTATTGTTTTTTTTTTCTGAATACAAAAGAATTTGTTAGTTTATACTCACCACTTTTGTACAAAAGTCCCAAAAATAAAATAAAAAAACACGACTCTTCCTTGACTTTGCCCTTTATTCCCCGCTCTATTTATCAATTTACATATATTTTCTATCTATCCAAAAATATTCTTATGATGAACCATCGACTGCCACCGTCTGCCTTCCAAAATCATAATGCACCCCACAAACCAAAAATCAGCCCCTTTAAATGATTGAAATCACCTCTATATAGCCCCCCCCCCCATTTCCTTTAATAATCAACTTAAAAAAAATGATTATTGAGCGGCATGTGTTGGAACATAAAAATTCAAAGTTTCGAATATCACCAATAATCGCATACATATATTTTGTTGATTAGGCAGCATGTGCCAAAAATCAGAAATTTCCATGCAATTATTAGTTGAACGACATTACAATTATATTTACTGTATCGCTGTATGTTGCGTGATGCAGAAGTGAAGCACTTTGATAAAACAAATGAAAATAATAAATAAAAAAACAAAATTTAATTTAATTTTTAAGAATTAATCAAAAATTTTATTTAAAAAAAAATAATTTGAATATTAATGTTGGCTGCTGCTTGCACCTTCAAAATTTTAAAACTGACTGAAAAAAAAGTTTAAATTTTGTATAGCTTATATACAAAATTTTTAAGATAATCTGGATGCAATAAAAATTGGATTGATCCAGAGCTTTCGCTTTTTGGTAAAGAAGGTAATAAAATATTGAATTGCAGCAATAAAGCCTGGTCTTTTGCCCTTGATCCAATATTGTTGCGTTTGGTAAACAAGACAATAAAAATTTGTCGGTTACCAATCTGTTTGTGTTATTGATATGAACAACATTGTAACTTTAAATTTGATTTGTTCTAACTGCCCCGCCATCCCGTTAAGTTGTATTAAATAAAAGTGTCTTCGGTTATCACAATCATTTAATGATGATGGGGGGGGGGGGGCATATATAATAAGATTTTAACAACTACCGTACCATCGCTTAATTTAAATATTTTTTGTCTTGGTTATCACAAAATATGATGGTGGCATCTATGATGCAATCACAATATTGTTCGTTTCAATTATTGGTAATGATCTTGATTGACATGCAAATCGGTATGATAATAAAATTTGTTAATTTTGTAATGTGTACAAAATTGTTTTTGTTGTATGTACCGATTTTGCATGGAAAGACTGTTGATGCATCATGCATATTCTTATGGAATATGATTACTTATACGGAGAGTTGTCCGTTGATAAATAATCCAGTCTACGGAGAATTGTCCGTTTGTAATATGTGCATTGTGCGGTGTTTCTTGTAGTTGAAGAAACAGGCCACTACATCACTCCCTCCTCAGTGAAGAGTTGTTACAGGCTGGCTGCTGCCAACCTGCAGATTTTCACTAAGCACCTGCAGAGGCCTCCACGGTGATGTTTTGCCGGCTACGTTCTCAGCGGAGAAGTGCGAAGGTCGTGGGGTTTGAGGCATGCAGGGCTCCTGGCCTACACCGTGATTAAATACAGAAAATTATAAAAAAAAATGGGAAAACGCAAATAATAAAAACCGATGTTCCGCCGAAACTCGTCGGCCGGAACCTGAGGAACGAACCGAATAATCAAAACAAGTTATAATAATAATAATAATAACGGTAGAGGTGCCTTGGTGCGCGCATCCATCCGATTCAAACGGGGCCAAGCCCTGGTTACGGAATTGGATGCGGGCACCAAGGGACCGCAAACATTAAACCGACACAGAGGGAGTCTCCGCTCCCATCACACCACACCGAAAAACTTTAATAATTCATATTTTTTTTTTTTTTTTACAAGACAAAAAGGAACTAAGCGAAACAACTTCCCCTCCACCCGCACCACGATAAGGAGAGAATGAGAGAGAGAGAAATGCGCAACGAGCGCGCACCCGCTGTGCGGCGCTCGATTACAAACCCAAAATTTAAATTTAAAAAAATAAAATATATAAAAAGAAATATAAAATAAAATGAATAAAAAAACAAAAATATAAAAAAAAAAAGATCGTACCTTAATTAATACCAAATCAAAAAAATTTTACCGGTGCGACCTTGAGCGGTCGTCATGCCACAGGGTCGCCGCCCCGGACCGTTGCAGCTTGATTATGCCGTTCCCCGCTCCACCGACGCAGCCCCAACCGCTGGTTAATCCTTGTTAGTTGGGCGTTGTTTCGCCACTCGTACCGTTGAACTATAGAGTGGTACACCTCGATAATATGGTACCCGATTATAATATTTGGTAATCGTAGATTGGAGGTGCCCCGTTGAAAACGTGTTAACTAACGAAGATAAAAGCAGCGTCTGCTTTAATTAAATGGCATCTGTAGAAATTGTATGGTACTTGGTAAAATACTGGCGGCGTCCGTTGGAATTATACAGCACCCGTTGTAAATGCGGTACCAGTAAAATAAAGTGGTACCCGAAACTTAAACACCACACTCGTTCCAATGTTTTGCTTTGTGCAATACCAGTAGCGCAGATCAAGTACACGATGTTGGTTGGCGGTAACCTTCCAAAACGTTCGAAAATTCACTTTTAGGTAGCGGCTTCTATCCGCCAATAAACACTATGATCGGTCAGTATCCAACTATATTTTTTCTTCTACAACTGTAATTATGTGCGCCATACAGTTATAAACGTCCGCACAATTTCACTCACAGGAAAATATTCGATATACCACAAGAATGGTTGGATATAATTAAAATACAAGTGGTAATTTTATACACAAATTTATTACATATTATGTTTTTTTTTTTTTTAAATTTAATAAAACATCACTTCATTTGCAATTTATTCACAAAAATTTATCAACATTTTACATTTTTGATTAATTTTAGGCATACAAAAACTAGCCGTATCCACTACTGCTTAATCAACCAAAAAAAACTGTCTATTAACAAATTCCACGCTAGGCTTTTTGATTTTTGATTTTTTTCAAATTTTAAAATTTCGACTTTTTATTTTCAATATCAAAACTCGAATGACAAACAAAAAAAAAATTCTCCCACCGCACAAACGACGCGCAAAACATTCCAGAAGAATTGTCTTTCTTCTCTGTTTCTCATTTATATCAATTCGCATTGATATAAACGAGAGGCATATAAGAAAAACATTCTTATGGAATGTTTTGCTTTACGCACACACTCGATTCGCATTGTTCTCTCTCTCTCCCATTTTTGTTTTACTACCAACCAAACGAACAAAAACATACGAGAATCCCTCCACACGGAACGCGTTCAGACACCAACAACACAGAGGCAAGAAACCGCGAGTAAAAACATAAAATCTAACAAAATATGGGGATGTCACGCGTAAACGAATATTACGTCTTGTTACAGACAACACAGTCGTAACAGAGTGTTACCGGCTGGCTACTGCCAACCTGCAGATTTCACTTAAGCCCCTGCAGAGGCCTCCACGGTGATTTTTGCCGGCTACGTTCTCAGCGGAGAAGTGCTAAGGTCGTGGGGTTTGAGGCATGCAGGGCTCCTGGCTTACACCGTGATGATACTACAGATAATTTGAAAAAAATAAAAAAACGCAAATAATAATAATAACCGATGTTCCGCCGAAACTCGTCGGCCGGAACCTGAGGAACGAACCGAATAATCAAAATAAATTATAAAAATAATAATAATAATACCGGTAGAGGTGCCTTGGTGCGCGCATCCATCCGAATTCAAACGAGGTCGAGCCCTGGTTACGGAATTGGATGTGGGCACCAAGGGACCGCAAACACTAAACCGACACAGAGGGAGTCTCCGCTCCCATCATACCACACCAAAAAAAATTTAATAATTCATTTTATTTATATTTTTTTTTTAAAAGAAAACAAAAAAAAAACAACTTCCCCTCCACCTGCACCACGACAAGAGAGAACGAGAGAGAGAGAGAACAATGCGTACTGAGCGTGCACCCGCTGTGCGGCGCTCGATTACAAAATATTTGAAAATTATTATATAGGAATATAATAAAAATATATATAAAACAAATAAACTGAAAGAAAAATTAAAATAAAATAAAAAAATGTACCTTAATTGTCTAATTCAAAAAACTGTTGCGGCCTTGTTGCCGTCATGCCACAGGTGGCCTTGCCCCACCCGGACCGTTGCGGCTTTGGTGCCGTTAACTATTTTGTTGCGGGGCCTCTCCCCGATAAATATTTGATTGCGGCCTTGCGCGGCCGTCGTTGCGGCAGACCACCGATTAATAAACCAATAGCCGGTTGGCGACCGTTACCGTTGCGGGGCCTCTCCCCGACACCACAAAACGAAAATGTACAACTGGCCGGTTGGCCACCTGCACGTTGCGGTCTGATTTTACCGTACTCCACCGGTGCGGCCCATCCGCCGGTAAAATAAAATATATTTGGCCTTGCTAGGCGGCCGGAAATAATTGTGTGGCCTATTAACTGGCCTATAAAACGGTGATGAACTGAACCTTAATTGCGATGTCCGCTAACTATGTGGCATCCGCCAATTATACTTTAAACCAACGCGCCACAATTCAAGGTGATATGGCGTTGAATAACTATTATGGTTAAACCATCTACATATATTCGTAAAATGTATGTCACTTCCAATATCCACAACCAAAAAAAATTGAACCTTTTAACAAAAACACATGCCAAATATTCTATCGCATTGTTTTTGTGTAACGGTCACATGCCGCCGCAAGTACAAATTAGGTGTTTTTTTCTCCCAAATATCAAAGAAACTTTTCGTTTTCATTCACTGCTTTTATTCACGCCAACTATACCCCGATCGCAGACCAAATTTTTTTTTTAAATGACGCTTCAATCAACTCAAAATACAGGAAAAATAATTTTACACCTTTTATAATGTACAATAATTTATTAACCAAACAAAATATATATATTTTTTTTTTTTTTTTGAACTCAAAACTTTATATTTTAAATGCTCCGTCATATAAAAATCGCACCCGTTTTTTAATGACTTATAACTCAACTTTTAGACTCTTTGTCTAAAAAAAAATTAGCCTTTATACAATCAAAACTAAACTCGAATCAACGAAAAATCACAACTTGAATCATTGAAAATCAAAACTCGAATGCCAAAAAAATTCTTACGCCGCACAAACGACGCGCAAAACATTCCAGAAGAATTGTCTTCTGGACCCCCCTGGACACACTCGATGCGCATTGTTCTCTCTTTCTCGTCATTCTTCTCACCCTCGCGCCATCACCACGACGTGTATAAACATTAAACAACTCCGAAAGCGGGGACACAAACCGAGAGGAATAAAATACAAACAGCGCTTGTTACGATCATGTAATCGTAACAAGAGGTCCACTCTTTTGTGGATGTTTGTGTCACCAGCGATTGTGGATGAAATTTTGGGAATTGTACTATAATGATGTATGATAATTCTAATAGTAGCGGTGATGTAATTTGTTTACCAGTGAAAATTGTTTGATTGCTAATGTTCGTTATGACGATGTATGTGATCGTCATTGTGGAAAAGAAGAAAAAATAAAAATGAAATATTTAATTCATAAATTCTCTTTTATTCCCGTTTAATTATATAAAATGTCATTGTTGACTGGGCCGTGTGTCTTTATATTTTATCAAATGCGCACGGGCTCGTGCACTTAGTTGCCGTATGTCCGAATCGGCCATGGAACCAACAAACTGTTGGTGATGCTTGTCGCGTTGTTGTTGCTTGCTGCTGTGGTTCGGCTTGTTGCCTTACAAGACGATATGCCACGAGTGATGGTTTTGATTGTCTCTTGGGAGTGCGTTTAATTTTAGTAATCGTTTCCAGAATTGATACGCGCCTCTCCAATTGCATCAGCTTTGTATTGCCAGGATTTGTGGCTGTGGTTTGTGTGGCCACCGATTTATATTTCTTGTTCCGCGGTATGCGCCACCCTTGTAGCGGTGTTGCTTGTGTATTGCCTGTTTTTGGGTCCATGCTTGCTTGCATGGCAGTTGACACGAGTTCTGGTGCAGTTGATGGTTTTTGTATGGCCGGTTGCATCGCCAGTTCAAGGGTCATCTCAATATCGTGGAGTAGGCTTTGTTGTCTGATATCGCCCAGTTGGTTTCATCCTGTTTTTGCGCCATTCTGTTAAAATAAATTAATTTTATTAGTTTTATTTTATTTGAGAATGGGTAGATTTGTGCGTGGAATGCTTATTATCCGAATATGCGGACCGTTTTCTTCACTCCCGATATTTGATCGGGTGAAGTTAGTATTCCATAGGCTGGTTTGAGTCTATCAATAGAGACAGATTGATGTTTGTCTCTGATTCGCAATATAAAGTGTTTACGAAGTCGTCGTATCACTTTGTATGGGCCTTCATATGGCGGTGTGAGGCCAGTGCGAACTTTGTCTATTCGTACGAAAACGTAGTCACAAGTTTGCAGTGACTTTGGTACGAATATGTCGCTTTGATTGGTTTTGCGCGTGTCCGTTGGGATGAGTTTGTTCATCGTGGAGCGCAATTGTAACGTTGTCCTTAAGACCGTTACGTAGATTAAGGTTTATCGAGAACAGGGACTGCATGACGGCATCGATTTTGCGCGGCTACGCTCAGGGCTGTCGTGGGTGTTTTTGCAGTTTGTTCTTGATCAAGGTTAACCGTCTAAAAATCACAATCATAATAATAAAATTGCATAATAATAGAAATTAAGGTAATACACGATATTGCACTAAAACTATCCATTAACTGGTTCCACCGTTGCACTTGCTATGTCCCATTACAAAAAAAAAACTTAGTCAAACATTATCCACCCAATACAAAAATCAGAAAAAAAATAACAAAAGATAAAGAAAGTAATAAAAATTTCAGGAATATTTGAATTGATATTTAAATTAAATATTTATTTGGTATTATATAAGTTTTTATATTTAAAGAAAACAAAGAAAAAAAACTAATATAAAAATATAGATATATAGGAATAATTTCACTCTCCGATAATGATCAATGTATGAAAATAACAGAAAACATATAAAAAAAATTCAAAAATGACTTACCCAAGGCCACCAAGGTTCCACCGTTGAAAGCGCTTTCGACTGTGTCCCGATAGTCCGGTACCTAAAAGTTTTCTTTAAAAAAAGAAATTAACGCGACCAACGGTTATTATTTCCATACACGATATGTAGAAGAACAAAATATAAAAAAAATATCGTGTATATACAAAAAATACGTGTTTACACGTATATACGTTGTATATACAAAAAAAATAATAATTTTAACAAGATTGAAAAAAACGAAAGATCACAATTTTACAATTATTCGTAATGATAGTTGTACGAGTAATTATCACAAAAAAAATATTGCTTAGATTATCGAAATAACCACGAAAATAAATTATTTAACGGATAATCCGTCTTCACTACTCGTCACACAACAAAAAAAATATAGATCTATCTATACAATATATCTAAATATACAGGTAGCTGATTAAAACCGTCATATATCGTGTACGATTATTCAAGGCCACCGATAACCGCCTCCGATTCGATGTGCACTGGAACCCAAATATAATTAAACGGCTTTTTAGTTAATATGTTGATTTGCGAATCTAAAATATGTAATCTGTTATCCGCGTTTTGTGCATACTCCACCATAAAGGTACGCCAAATACGTTACTGGAGGCAGTAATTTCTTCGATGGTTTCTTAGTAACAGAAATTTTGTTGCCCAATAAATCTAACGTAAGGTCGCAAGATGAAAGAATTTATTCTTGTATTAAATAATCCGCACAATTACGTTTTTTTTTTTGTAAATGTTAACCCATCAACGCCCTTGATATGATAGGATCAATAATCTGTTTCTTTTTTTATTAAATTTTTATATATATTCATATATATAATGAGCACTTAATATTTAGGCACAAAAAGAAATATTTTTTTGTTAAAATAAAATTTATGAGACTTTATATAATGGAGGCACTTATTATTATTTATGCACACTGTATATACTAAAATTTTCACTGTACACAATAAGTTTAGGCTTGAATTGTTTGCTACTGAATGATCAGACAATTAATTTTCTAAAAAAAAAAATGTAATCGGTAAGCGCATTCGTATGCGTACCGCGACAGTACGGTCATTTTACGAATGTTTATCCGGTACAGATGGACACATATACAAAGTAGATCATACAATATCAAAACGATTGTTTGTATATTTAATAATCAGATTTATTGAAGAACCGGGTTATACGTATTGTCAGTCAACCTGTTTATGTTACATCGATCAAGAACTAGCGTATACAACAAGTTGTATGCACAACCGCATGGCATGAAAGACATAAAAAATAACATAATAATGTCTGTTTGTAAATTGTTGGTTTGGTAGCGAGATGGACGACATATCGTTACACAATTGATCAATCACTACTGTGTCAGTGGTTACCTGGGATGTAAGTTGGTGTTCCACAAAGAATTCCCCAGGTAATTTGCTCGTTTGACCGTACACCAGTTCTGCTGGTATACATTTTAGGTCATCTTTAACTGTTGCTCGGATTCCCAACAATATGATTGGGATTTCTGAACTCCAGTTGACGGTATTTGCACGAGCTTTTAGAGCTGTTTTTAGTTGGCGGTGAAAGCGCTCAACCACACCGTTTGCTTGTGGGTGATAGGCAGTTGTTCGTATTCGATGTGAGCCTAAGAGTTGCATAAGTGTAACGGAACTTTTTATAATTCCGTCACCAGAACCTATCCCGATAAGATCATCTTATAATCGCTTGACATTGAAGATTATAATCTTCACCTATATCTCAATAATATAAATCATGCCAAGTTCTCGTATTTTTTTGTTATCTCTATGCGTTTATTTAATTGAAGGTCATCATGTTAATTCATAATGGAATTAGTATGAATCTTTTGAATAAACGTGAAATATAACTGTAATTTGATTACACCTTTTTTCCGTGCTTGTTGCATATGCTGGGCAAGTGCATTTGTTGTTGTTCTGTATAGTATCAACACTATATAGAATATAGAACCGTGTATTTCGCAGTATATGCATTAAAATCGGAAATATCCAACTTACACGGTAATTAATAACAATTTCCGTTTTTGTCATCCAAAAAAAATAATATGTGGCTGAGAAGGCATTTTCGTATTTCATGTGAAAATACAATTTAATTTTTCTTCCCCCCCTTCTCAACCAAGTTATGGGTGATAAAAAAATAAAAAAAAGATTAGGGGGGAGACAGTCAGTGTTTAGAGAGACCAACGGGCGGTCAAGTTAACATTAATTTAGTATATTTTTCATTAATTATTTTGTGTGGTTTTATGTGGTTACACAATAGGAAATTTTTATAAACTCATATAGCCTAAATTTTTTTTGTGCCAATAAGATTTGTTAAGTGTAAATTTGAATTAAGTAGTGTACTTATATGTATAAAAAAAATAAATAGTATAGTTAACAAATGCTATAGTGATTAGTGTAGAAATACAAAATTTTTGGTTTTTTTTTTTGAACATTTAAGACTGAGTAAAATTTGTTTTGTTCTCGGTTGTGCTACCCTCCTCAGATTGTTGGGGAGTAATTAAGGTGAGAAATTTTTTGTACTAACAAACTAAATAATGGTAGTGGGTTGTCTTCAACAGCCCGAGTAGAGCAATTGTTGTCACGAAGCGGCTCTTTGCTTTATCCGGACTTAGGTGGCATACCACTACCACCTCTTACTAACAACTTTAGTCAGTTAGGGCCTATGGGCCAAAATAGTTTAAAATTTAGTAAAGTTAGGTTAAGGATGTCGGACTAGACATCTTAAATATACAACCACGGTCAGGCCTGCCCACGTGATGGGCTGATGGGCTGGCCCACTGCTTCGGGGTCCGAATACCCCAATTTCCTTCTCCCCCAGTCCATTAATATTTCTTTCTAACTAAATGCGGTAATCTAGGCCGTTGTCTTGGTTGCCCCAAAACCCACACCGTTCCCCTCTACCGTACTGAGCTGCGGGAACCAACGCCGCATGGGGCACCAGAGGATAGCGGCAAAATCTATGAAGCCGGGTTAGCTTTGGCGGTAGCCAAAGTTTAATCCGTTTCATAAGCTCAGCGAATAGTTTTGATTCGAACTGTGTGCCTTGGTCGGTCGTTATGTTGGCCAGAACGCCGAATCTAGAGATATAGTTTTCGACGAGCGTTTTTGCTATTGTTGTTGCGGAGACGTCCTTTATGCAGTAGGCTTCAGGCCACCGCGTAAAACGATCAACGCAAGTTAATATGTATGAAAATCCATTAGATGGTGGAAGTGGTCCAACAATATCTATATGGATGTGCTCAAATCTACCTGGTGGAATTTGGAAATTCCCGTGACGTGATTTAGTGTGACGTTGCACTTTACATTTTTGGCAAGATAAACAAGATTTCGCCCATTGGGTTACGTCTTTGTTCATACTAGGCCAAAAGTATTTTGCAGTGACAAGTTTACGAGTTGCTCCTACACTTGAATGTGAAATATTATGCAGAGTGTCGAAAATAGTTCGGCGTAATGTCCCTGGAATGTACGGGCGATTATTGCCTGTAGATATTTCACAATAAACTGTTAAATCGGCTAATGGAAATTTATCTAATTTCCATATGGAAGTGCGCCGATTTGTAGAACTAAAGAGTAACTTATGTAGTTCTTGATCGCTAGCTTTGTTACAGGCTGGCTACTGCCAACCTGCAAATAAATAAAAACAATAGCCGGTTGGCTACCGTTCTGTTGCGGCAGACCACCGATAAATAAATAAAAACAATAGCCGGTTGGCTACCGTTCTTTGTAACCTTGTGCGGATATATTATTGCAAGGCATCGATGGGCCACCCGTTTCGGTATATTTTCAACGTTACACCCAAAATTTTGCCTTGTTGGGTAACCGTTGCAAAAAAAAAATAATGCGGTGTAAGGCTGTGGCCCCCGTTATAATTCGCGCCGCCCCAGGAAATTTGCGTACGTAAATTATGGCGGCGTCCGTGGAATTTCGATTTGGCTTGATCAGACCACCACAGCGACAACAAAATCCGAAGTTTATTTAGTTTTAAATTTTTCTTCGCTTTTCCAGATTCACTTTTCCCGATTCTTCTATGTGCAAAGTTAGACCAATATGTCACTAGCCACACTATTGATTTTATCATAAATTTTTTGTTTTATCACTCACAAAAATACGACTTATATTATTTTAGAAATCATTTTATTAACAACAGCATACATTTTGTTTTTAAGAACAAACTGAACTTAATTTATCCAAACGTAATTTTTATTTTAAATTTTTAATTTTACCAAAACAAAAATGGTTGAAAACCAACTCGAGTTGTTTGTTTTATTTTTTTACAAAAAAAACTCGACCGTATTAAATTCCAAAAAAAATAAACTCAACAAAATCACAACTCGACTTTCAACAAAAATCAAAACTCGAATGAATTAATTAAAAAAAACAATTACGCCGCACAAACGACGCGCAAAACATTCCAGAAGAATGTCTTTCTTCTCTGTTTCTCGTTTACATCAATTCGCATTGATGTAAACGAGAGGCATATAAGAAAAACATTCTCATGGAATGTTTTGCTTTACACACACACTCGATGCGCATTGGTCTCGCTCTCTCGTCATTCTTCTCACCCCTACGCCACCTCACGATGAGGTACAAAACAAAACGTCGCGGATGCGTTCAGCGCACAATCAACAAACAACTACGAAAGCGAAGACAATAACCGAGGTGAATATATGCGCTAACAGAGCAATATATGCGCTAACAGAGCAATATTTTATAAGCACTTCTTGGCTGAAGGAATGCATTTTGACATTCTTCAAGCCAAGAAAAATGTTGAGGCGTTTTGGCTTTCTTGAGAAGTGTTGCCAATTGTGAGTGAATTGGGGCAAGTATCTCAGCGAGTTTTGGAATAAATCGGTGGTAGTAGTTTACCATGCCGACAAATTGTTGTATTTGCTTAACGTTTTGTGGTGCAGGAATTCCCTAATTGCATTAATTCGTCCTTCGGACGGCAGAATGCCATTAGGAGTAATTTTATGACTGAGGAAGTCATGATCACATTTTATGACTGAGGAAGTCCCAAACACACATTTTGCTGTGTTAATATTGACGCCGTACTTTGATAATTTTCAGAAAAGTTGTTCCAAATGGAGTAAATATTGCTTCTCGACTCTAAATGTTACGAGAATATCGTCAATATAAATAAAAACGAAATCGAGATCTCTCACGATTTCGTCGATGAAAGGCTGGAATGTTTGCGCAGCGTTTCTGAGTCCAAATGACATTCGAGAGAATTCGAATAAGCCAAATGGTGTGCTAATTGGTTTTATGTATGGCGTCAGGAGCAATCGGAATTAGATGATATGCTCTGACGAGATCAATTTTTGAAAATATTGAACATCCATGTAATTGCATGGGAAAATTTTGAATGTGGGGAGTAGGGTAACGGTTAGGAATGGTGACAGCGTTAAGCCTTCTGTAGTCCCCACATAGTCTCCAGTCATTGTCCTTCTTCTTCACCATGTGCAATGGGCATGATATTGCTGTAGAAGAAGGTCTGCAGATTCCTAGTTCCACCATGTGTTGGAATTCTAGGAATGCCGCTTTGTGCCGTATTTGATCAAGTCTACGTGGTCTCGCAAATGGTAATTGGCCTGTTGTCACGATGTGGTGTACTACATTATGCCTTACCGGAGAGTTGTAGTTTGGTGGAGCTGTTAAAGAAGAAAATTTCTTTAACAATGCTCCTTCATAGCCATTGTTGATTATGTAGAAGAATGGTGATGGCGTATAAACGAGTGCTGATGTAGCATTGATAGTATAAGCTTAGTGGATGGATCAATCAATTTGTGATTTTTCAGATCCACTAAGAGACCGAATTTCATTAGGAAATCCGCGCCGATGGGGCGGTTGACGGCAATAACGAATGCATGTTTAAAAGAACGTCTTAATCCAATGTCAACGTTAAGTAATTTGGTACCAAAAGTATTTATTATGGTACCATTTCCTGCTGACAGAACTAAATCGGAATTGCAATTTATTCCGCAGCGATAGTATTTATAATATGGGATTACGCTGAGATCAGCCCCGGTTCCAATCAGAAACGTTATATTATTTTCAAAATCCCGTATAAAAAAGCGGCTGTGTCGCGCTTGTCTTAAGTCTGCCGCTGCGATCTTAAGACTTAATAGTTTAAGAAGGAAGGAGAAGGAGTACGTCTCCAGAGAGAATTTGATCGCAAGGGTTGTCGCTGTGTGCGTGACTGTGTCTCGAGTCTTATTAACCTATCGCTTAGTATCTTGATTGTATTTTCTAGCTTTGCAATTGCTGAGGTAGCTACCTGCAGCTTAGAGTTTCCAAAATACCCGGAAAATAAATACCCGGGTATCGGGTAGTTATTCTTTGAACTACCCGGGTAACCCGAAAAAAAGACAAACAAATACAAAATTCATTATTCACTGCAAATTTTTAAATATTCCAATAAGTCATTGAAACTTTACGTTTATATATGTTAGGAATAAAATTTTAAAATATGTTAAATATAATAAACTTTTAATTGATTACTTATTTTTTGTTTAAGAATATCAGTCCATTGTGAGTGTCTTCATTTTTTAAGGATACCAGTTCATTAAGAGTGTCTTCAGATAAACGACTACGGAGTTTTGTTATTATATTCCCGGCAACTGAAAAGACCCGTTCGCGTGCCTTCTGGTAGGGTAGTGCTTGGTATACATTTTCCAATACTTCACTTCGCATTCTTTTAGATATTTGCGCTCGAAGCTGTAAATTTGGTGAATTTAGTTGATGTTAATGAATTAAAGGACTTCTGTAACTCATCGTAAGCTGTTTTTTTATAATCACGGTCGGTTGTCATCAGAGGAGCTGGAGCTATCCGATTTCTATATTTCGTTCTGGAGTTGATCTGGGTTTAGTCTATTTGTTAATTGTTTAGCTAATTGTAGTTTTATTGTTGTTTTTGATGAATAACTTAAAAAATTCGGTATTTTTTGGATGCCTTCCATGATGTAAGATTAATAATAACGTTATTAAGTCTTTTTGTCATCGTACCTCAACTTCAATTTGTAAATGTTCAATTATACCCTGTGAAAGGGGCGTATTCATTTCTTTTAGTTTTTTAATGCATATATGTATAAGGGTCCCCTCAGCAGGTGTAAGATTGGCATTTTCTTTACTAAGTTCTTCAACTGCAACCATTAAAGGTTACAGTTGTAGCGTATAGCATGCAATGGAGGGTATTGTATTCTACAAAAAAAAATGTAAATGGGACAGAAAAAAAATGAAAATTAAATGAAAATGCAAAAAAAAAATAATATGAAAACAAAAAAAAAATACCGTCCACCACATGCTGGGCTATAGAATTTGACCTAATCAGGGACTCAAGCGGTTGTTGCGCGGCTTAGCGTCAGGGAGTGGAGTGGGGTTTTTTGAGTGTGCGTAGGCCATGTTTAACCGCTATAAGGTAGGAAACTGGGAAATACTAATTACCTATATATTACCGTGATCGACACTCACCTAGTTCATCCTCATTGCTTTCACAAATTTATCTCATTTTAAAAAAACAATGACGCAATAACTTTCAATAAAAAGGAACATTGCATTAATTTATTACTCAAAAAAAAAATATCAAAAGCAAAAGTTCATGAATTAAGAAACTTAATTTTAAAGACAAAAAAATTAAACTAACTAGCTAAACCTAAAAACCATGACTTAATTAAACCTTAAATACCCAACACCAAATTATATAAGCAAACCAAAATCTTAACTAGTGAAAAAACTCTAACGTACGTTATTTAATTTAAAAAAAAACAAACAAAAAAAAATGTTAAACTGTACGCAAAAAAAATTAGTTCGGATATTCGTACGATTCTGTTGACGGTGGTATACTTGTTGAATGATGAATCATAAAATCCAGCCGTTAAATGTTGATTGTAGCATAAAGTTGATAGCCTTGTACTGGGGGTTCTTTTTTTTTTATTATTTTATTGTTGATATCCGCATCACGTTATTATTAAATTGATATAAATTATATTATATTATATTACAATAAGGATAGTTATTATTTCACATATGATTTCTTATTATCCATGAATTTATAATGTTATTAATATAATGTTATTAATAATTAATCCCGCCTAAATTCCCTCTGGACGGAAATGATGGACTGCAAAGCATGGTAGCGCTGCACTATCCAAATCCTCGTTTCGGTATTCCAAGCATCCATTTTAGTAAATTTAAATAATAATCTGCAAAATAAAAAAAATAAAAAACAGATTAGTCACACAGAAAAAAAGTTATTACGTTTTGTTTTTGTAGCACGATTCGTGCGCCACCCTGTATATACGATTACCGAATATCTTTCGCGTGATAAATCCCTATACTTTTTCCCTTTAAATCTACAATTTCATACGCGACATTACCAACACGACGAAGGATTTTAGCTTTAACAAATTTTGGAGCTAATTTGGCGGCAAAATTTAAACCGGCGTCGCTCTGGACAAAATTCCTAACAAACACAATTTGATCAGGCTGGAAATTACGAGGTTTGCTGCGCAGATTATAATTGCTTACATTTCGATTGTACGCGTTTCTGAGATGAGATAGAACAAGTTCCTGGGCTGTAGATAATCGCGTGTTAACATCTGTAACAGATGCTGATTTGTCATCGAGAACATATAAATCTCGCATCAGTGAATATGAGGTACCGTGCGAAATCATATGTTGTCCGAAAGTTAAAAAGTAAGGAGAAAATCCGGTCGAGCTATGTGTGGCATTTATCAAAGCACTATTTATTTCATGAAGATGGGTGTCCCAGTGTTTATGTTCATCCTTGATATATGCTCTTATAGCCGAAATTATAGTTCGATTTACCCGCTCTGAAGAGTTCGATTGGGGCGAATACTTAGGAGTAAATTGTTGACGAATGCCGTACCGTTTAAACAGATCACTTAACTGCGCTGACTGAAACTGCTTACCATTGTCACTAACGACGCATTCCGGAACTCCAAAGATATTAAATACGCGATTTTTCAAGAAAAACATCACGTTAACAGTAGTAGCGTTCCTCATAGGCTCCAGCAAAACAAATTTAGTGTATTGATCTAATACAATAAAGATATAAGTGTTTCCATGAACACTTCTCGGGTACGGTCCCAGGAAATCAATAAATAGCTTTTGAAACGGACGGAAGATTTCATGATATGATCCCATTTCAGGTCGAGTACAGTAATTAGTTGCCTTTACTTGCTTACATATTTCGCAGTTTTGAACGTAACGCTTCACGTCACGGGCCATAGTGGACCAATAATATTTTCGTTGTAGCAATTCAAGAGTTTTTGCAAATCCTAAATGAGAGCTGAGTGGCTGATCATGAGCTTGTTGCAACAGTGTAGGAACTAAGATATCAGGTATAACTAATTTCCATTGTGATAAATCACTAAGATGATCAAAATTTTTGCTTGGCAATATATATAGCTTACCATTTATGGAACGGAAATTGGATCGCACATTCGGGTTTTTCTGCATCGCTTCGATTTGTCGTACATAATCTACATGTTTAAATGCGTTACAATCAAGATCCACATGTAAAGGAATTATATCAGTTCCATTCGGTTTAACAAGAGCCTCTACATAAACACGTGATAAGGCATCGGGAACAATATTTTGATTACCCTTTCGGTATTCGATATTGAAGGTATACCCCTGAAGTTGCAAGCTCCACCTGGCTAAGCGTCCGGATAAGTCGCGTTGATTCATCAACCATTGCAGACTGGAATGATCGGTAATTATTGTGAAATTATAACCGTCTACATATGGCCGAAAACGTTTCACACTTAAAACAGCGGCGAGACACTCTAATTCAGTCACGCTGTATTTTCTCTGTGCTGGATTTAGTTTGTGCGAATAGTACGCAATAGGATGCTCTTCGCCTTCCTCTGACACTTGAAACAATACGCTTCCGACCCCACTAGAACTGGCATCGCATTGAATATTAAACTTGCGTGAGAAGTCTGGATTACGCAGTACAGGAGCAGACGTTAGTGCTATTTTCAATGTTTCAAATGCTTTCTGAGCCGAGTCATTCCACATTAGCTTCTGATTTTTCTTTAGCAAATCAGTTAATGGTGTGGTGATACTTGCAAAGTTGGAAATAAAACGCCTGTACCACCCGACCATACCTAAAAATCTACGAAGTTCACGAACAGTTTTAGGAACGGAATATTTTGTGATCGAAGCAACTTTATCCGGATCAGTACGAATAACTCCATTACCGATCACATGGCCGAGATATTTCGTCTCCTTGAGAACGAACTTGCTCTTTTCCACATTTATTGTTAAATTGGCGGCTTTTAACAATTCAGATATGTAGTTTAGGAGAGAGAAATGCTCCTCGATCTCAGCTGATACAACGAGCAAGTCGTCCAAGTAAACGAAAACCCGGTCATGTAAGCGATATGGAATTACTTTGTCCATCAACCTGCATAACGCTTGTGGGGCGTTGCACAAGCCGAATGGCATGACAACAAAATGGTAAAGAGGGCGACCCGGAACAGTAAATGCAGTTTTATCTCGTGAAGCTTCATTGAGAGGAATTTGCCAAAAGGCGTCTTTTAAGTCGATGGTCGATATATATCTGGTCTGATCCAATCGACTTAATAATCCCTCAATCAATGGCAACGGGTATGCATCTTTGATAGTAACTGCATTCACTTTCCGGGCATCTAGACACAACCTTACTTTTCCATTTCCTTTCCGCGCAACAGTAATAGGGGAAGACCACGAGCTGTGACTCTCCTCTATAACGCCAAGTTCTAGCATTCGATCCAATTCTGTATAAATTTCAGCCAGTTTGATGGGAGAAACCTGATAATATCGTTGTTTCACGGGAGTGGCCTTTCCTACATCTATAGTATGAGTGATAAGATGCGTTCGTCCTAAACCATTTCGATTGGAACACGGAAATTGCTGAATAATTTTAGACAATCGATCTTTAAGTTCAGGTGTTAATGAATGTTGATCGTCTTGCTCGATAATCGGTGGTTTCAAATCTACACAGTAAGTTATTTTTCACTAGATTTTAACTAGATCCGGATTCCTAGAATTTCCAGTTACTTATCCAGTTAAGAATTACAAACTGGATAATCTAGTTATATATTTTGTAGAGAAAAACGAGAATTTCAATAAATCCGATAATTTAACTGTTTATGTAATTATTCCACCAGATTTTACAGCGGTAATAATTAAGTTTGGATTAGTTAAACCTACGGAATAACTAGCGGAAATATCGAATTAACAGTTAATATTCTGGTTAAAATATCGGAACATGCAGATTTGCCTACTTAAAATCCAGCTAAAACATCTGCTTATTCAGCTTCTCCAACAAGAGATATCTGGTTTAAATGACTGAATTTACAGATCCATCAGCTTGAAATCTAGTTAAAATATCTGCTTATTCGGCTACTCTAACTAGAGAAATCTAAGGTTTAAATAACTGAGCTGACAGATTCATCAGTTTAAAATCTAGCTAAAATATCTGCTTATACGGCTGCTCTAACTAGAGGTGCGCTAATTTAAATAACTGCACTTACAGATTCGTCGCTTAGAAATCTAGCTTAAATATCTGCTTATTCGGATACTCCAACTACAAGTATTTTAGTTTAAGAAACTGCACTCACAGATTCATCACCTAGAAATCTAGCTAACATATCTTCTTATTCGGCTACTCTAACTAGAGGAATCCAAAGTTTTAATAACTGAGCTGACAGATTCATCAACGTGAAATCTAGCTAAAATATCTGCTTATTCGGCTGCTCTAACTAGAGATATCCTAATTTAAATAACTGCACTTACAGATTCATCATTTAGAAATCTAGCTAAAATATCTGCTTATTTGGCTACTCTTACTAGAGGCATTTTAGTTTAAACAACTGAACTTAAAGCTTCATCAGCTTGAGCTAGTGAATATTGACGAAAACCGAAAAAAAGAATAAAAGATTATTTATTATTTTGATTTAGAAATTTTTTTTATTTTTTTGTACAGCTTTATGCAGACATACTAAAATGTACATACATATGTATATGTATGCAGATTCAGTGCATTGCGCAAAAATAATTATTATATGATATTTCTATAAAACATTTTTATTTTTAATATTTTCATAAAAACTTAAATTCAAACCTAGCGAATTAACTTTTCCAATCTTAAAAATTAGAGCAACAAAAAAATTCAAAAATTTCGTTCCATTTATATCGTATTTCAGTTTATAAACATGGTGAAGTTTATATAGAACATCAAATGCAATTCGACTAAAATTAAAATGTACATTGCACAAAATTATTATACTTATTATAGTGGACAAATATAATATTCTATAAAATATTTTGATTTTTAATTTTTTCATAAAAACTTAAAGTTAAACCTAATGGATTAATTTTTCCAATTTTAAAAATTAGAGCATCAAAAAAATTAAAAAATTTCGTTAAGTTTTTATCATACTTCAGATTATAAACATGGTGAAGTTTATATAGGACGTCAAATGCTTTAATAGAATCTTCACCGACGTCGATAGTAATTCCATCAACGAGAACATAAAAATGTCCTCCGCCAAATTTCTCCTCAGTTGAGCGACACACAATTATTGGTTGAGTTTGCCGATTGTTGCTTGCAAATTCTTCCATCCCTATTTGCATCTAAATATAAGAATAAAGTAAAAAATATAATAATTTTGTTTTTCTAGCTAAATAGTTTTAAAACTTACATTTGTCCACTGTATTAATGGCTTTAGATTATTAGAAATTGTTTGTGTGTTCCATTCATTAATATCATCCGCTAATTGTCCATGAACCCGTTTAAGCTGTCGATTTGGAAGTTTGTGCAACAGAGTGGCTAAAGCTTTAATAAAGTCTAAATGAAAGAATGTTAAAATAAAAAATACATGAAAAACTTTGAAAAATCATGGTGACTTGCCGATTGAAAATTCATCCTTATAAATGGAGTTTATATTAATTGCAGGCACAAGAGCTACAAAATTATCAATTTTTCCTTTATGTGGAATAAATTTTTCAAAATCATTAGTAATCTGAAAAGAAATAAAAAAATAATTAAATACAAGTTTGCACTATTAATGACATTTATTTCTCCTCCTACCAAGGCACCTTCATATGCAATTATTTGAGGGAACTCTTCGAAAATTTCTCTGAAGGATTTTCCCTTTGCTATCAATGTTTTCCTCTGCACTATATATTTCGTCATTAACCCTTCTATTAATTTAAAATTAGTGTTCGTTGGTAAAATAAGTTTAACTCCTTCTGTCTCGCTTGTTGATTCTTCCGCGATGCTAGGGGGATTTGTCGTTTTCGACTGTTTTAAGTTTTTCTTTTGTTCTGGTTTTAAATTCAAGCGTTCATTTTCTAACCGGTATTCAATTCTGCCAGCTGCTTTATCCCCATTTTTTGATCCTTTCGGATCAAACCATAAAGCCTAAATGAATTAGAAAATGTTTTTAAAAGCAAAAAAAAATTTAAAGTAATCAATTCATTTCAATTAAAACAACTTACATGTGCTGATTTGCCCTCGTAAACATATTGTCCTAACTGCCGGAAGCTTAACACTATCGCTTTACCTAGATTTTCTTTGCTCAATGATGACGGGTAACTTCAAATATTAAAAATTATTCATTAATTTTGTAAATTAATTGTTTTTATGTATTATATGATTACGTACTACCCGCAAATTTTAATGAGATCAGCAACAACAATTTGGTTGAAAGATTTAAGGTCTTTAGGATCAAGATGTTCACCATTAGCTAGCTTTTCCGCAATGTTGGCTCCTTTAAGATTATTTTGAAGAACAGCCATCAAATTCCGGTCCTTTGAATAAAAAAATTGCATCATTAATATACAGCTTTTGTGATACAACTATTTATTAGGTATTGGAAATAAAACTTACAGATTTATACGTCCGATTCTCCAAGTCGCCAAAACAATCTGTAGACGAAGCTTCAGAATTAGTTGGTGTGAGAATGGATTGTGAACTGGAGCAACCAGAGGCGTTATCAAACTGGCTTAGAAAAACAATGTTGGAAGAATTATTCTCTTCTAAAGATGATTTAAATTTCTGGAACAAACGCATAATTTTTTTACGCGGACCTAGTCGTATATTCAAGGCAGTTAAATCCTGCTCTTGTATGTCTGGCGCAGTAGATTCGTCAATACCTTCAGCTGTATTAAGTTAGTAGTTAGTATTAAAGATTGTCACCGTAACCTATTTAACCTAACGTTTTTTCTTGACGAACTAACTTAACAGTTATGACAATTAATTTAAAATAAATTTTAGAAATGAACATTACTTTAAACAAGAAAAACTTAATATTATAAATTATTATGTATTATGATTTTAAAACTTAAATTGAATTTTGGTAATGTTACATTAAAAGGAATAATCAAAATTTCTAGTTTCGATACTTAATAGCGATATATTTATCCAAATCCCCAATTATTTTCCAGAAAACATTGGGGGTTCTATCTTTAATTACTGAAATAGGTATTACCCTAATATCTTCCGAACTTTTACGGTTATAATTTACTCGAAAAGCATTTAGGTCATCAACAAATTCTAATATATTGATAATGGTATAATTGAAGTAAATAATTTCATTCAACGCAAATATTTCATTTATAAGCCCGAAGCATGGAAAAGGGCTAGGAATGTTGGCATATTTTTCATCTAATGTAATAATGAAGTCAGAACGATATTCGACATTGTTTAAAAACACTGATTTTATTAAAGTAGCATAGGTTTCCCAACAATTCTCAGAACATTTTTCAACAATGAAGTTTTTACTAAGGAATTCAGTCGCATTTAGAAATTTACATGACATTTTAAAAATTGTCTCAGTTTCGAACTTCGAAGATGTAATATAACAGTTCTGCTTTAGACCTTGTCTCTTCATTACACTCTTAGGAATGTTCTTAAAATTATTTCCGCTAATAACTTGTCTTTTTAAGGGACTATGTTTACTTTCATAGCGCATGCAAGACGTTAACAATAGGGGCCCTCTTTGTAGAATATTTGATGGATAATGCAAAATATAGTGATGTTTATTTATCATGGTTTTATTAGGAAATAATTTAAGAAAAAGTCGGTGATGACAATGAATTAAATCAGATAATGTGCATACGTCAAAATGTGTAACGTGGCTACTGAAAACTATTTCTAATATTTGTACTAAGTACACTATCAATGTGACGTAGTCGTAATCTTCATCAGGAATATATTGTTTAATCATAAAAGGAAGTGCCCTTAACAGTAACCAAGACTGAACTGCTTTTTGTTTTAATTTGTTTCCATTTGATTTTAACATTGCAGCTGTGAAATTCGGGCTGGGTTTATTTTTGTTTTCGATGTATCCATAGTGAAAGGAATTAATTCTATTATTCAGTGTTTCAATTGTAAAATATTTTTGAATGTTCACGAAAAAATTAAGCACTAATTTCAATTCCATAGGTGCGATACCTTCTAATATATCATGAAAAGCATCAAAAGTAAAACTTTTTGCACTATGAAATTGTCTGCATGAGTTCAAAATGGAATCTTTCTTAACACCAAATCGCTTAATGTTAAGATTGTTATGTTTGATAAGACGGATGTGTTTTTCGTGATTTGAAATAGAGCGATCTGGAAAGGTTTTACTAAAATCACTTAAAAATATTGGTCTGCTAATAGTGCACTGTCGACAAAAAACATTAGAAGACGGACTAGAAAATCCTAACATATCATTAAGAGCTAGGTTATCGCCAACGCAATTTACAAGTGTTGCTCTTAAATGACGTGTTTCACCATTAAATGTAAATGCAGCCCCTTCGTCGCTCTCTAGTATGGCCATATCATCTACAAAAGGTTTTAAGATTGGATCAAAACCGTATTTTTTAATGTCCTCAGTATAAGCAATTAGCAGTATAAAAATATTGCTTATGTCAGAATTAAATTTTTCGTGAATATTTTGAACAGTAAAATAGAAAACACCTAGTTTATAAAATGTACTTCTTGATCCCAGTGGATTAGCTACTTCTAAATCATCATAATATAACGTTATTCTAAGGGCGTCTTTATAACATTGAAGAAAGCTATTTGTTTTATAATCCAATGAATCAATATATGACCGTAACGTACCGGGATGTGCGCTTCGTTGTTCATTTTGCACTATTAGTTGAAAATATTTATTTTTAGATAAATTAATTAAGGTTTCTTTAATTGAAATATACTGAAATGTCTCAAATTTTTTTGTTTCTATGGTCTTTGAATTTTTAAAAACGTTATCTAATCTGAAGCCTAGAGGGATCTCGACGGCACTAACAAAATCAATTTTTGTTTGTAAAAACCTAACCTGCTTTTGAAATGTTTTGGATGAATTAAATAAATGAATCATATTAAAGCGTTCATATAACAAAATTGTATCTCTTTCAGTTTGATCGATACATTTTGATAAAAGAAAATCTTTAACAGTTTGTTTAAAATAATTTGATATCATTTGTACTACAGATGCCATTTTTTGCCAAACAATAACAACAACACTTTCTGGAATATTTGAGTGACAACGGATCTCACAAAATAAGCTGTTAATAGCACACTCAATATCTTCTTCAGAGAAAAGTTCACTGTTGCTAGTATTGTTTGTTTTAGAAGGACCAAAATCATATTCGCTTTCATTGTTGATGACCAAAGGCGCTTCGTCACAAATTTCAAAATTGGTGTGTTTCTTTTTAACATGCGAAGAAAAGCTTCTGAATGACGAAAAATTTTGATTACACGATGATTCGCAACATACAAAATGCCCCTTAGCATCGCCGTTTTTAAAAGGTACTTTATGTTCCATACAAAAATGTTTTTTTAATTCTAGTAGAAAGCCAGGAATTGGCTCAAGGCATATATAACAAATCATTGTAAAAACAAAAAATGCCCGATTTAATTGTAACCTCTTAAAATGTCCAAATATTCCTCCTCAACTCCTTCCGATTTTAAGTAAGCTGCGAATTCACTTACATCCATTTCTGAACGCGCAACGCCTATTTCGAAATTGAAAATAAAAGGAAAAATAATTATAATTCCAAATTACTTAAGAAACATAAAATTGATCAGAACTGATAACTAATATTAAAACGAACCTTATGTTATATTAAGTTATTCTGCGAAACACTTGGTTAAAATAAACTGAAATTTAAAAAAAATAATCTTAATTTTTTTGTTTAATTGAGAATTTAACTACAACTCAATTAAAACAGAAGTAAATAAAATTGAATTCATCTTCATTCTAGTCAAGCTCAAAGATATTCTAATTAAATTCACTAGATTTAGAGGTTAATAGAGGTATACCATGCAACGATTTTTATCTCGCAAAAACAATTTAGAAATATTAATGATAAATAAACAAAGTTCATGCTCGGGTAATGAAAATTTATTTTTCTGCCGTATTTATCAGATGTATACATCTCATAAATACGGCAGAAAAATAAATTTCAGATAATTTATTCATGTATACAGGAATAAAGTCAAAAAAAAACTTTTAAAAAAAAACTTCCATAGCATTCGTATGAAAGAGATTTTTCGTGTTTATGTTTTCTAGGCCCGCATACATACAAAGTCCATATATTGAAAGACGGCCGTATACACTTACATAGGCACTGGTTAAATGTGAATGTAAAAATTAAAATAATTCTAGTCAAGTTCAAAGAGGTTCTAATTAAATTCACTAGATTTAGAGTTTAATGTAGGCGTACATTGCAACTGTACTTTAAACAATAATAGGGTATGGAATTTGAAAAACACAATTTTTGCTTCGAAATTATAAAACTAAAAAAATTCTAATAGAACATTACTTTATGGTATAAACACTGATCACATTAGATAATTAAAAGTAGAACAAACCTTGAATTATATTAGCCGCAGCGACACAATAAGATTTATATTAATTTTTCTCGATGCACAACTCCACTTTATCTACGTTAAACTGCACTGAAAATAAAAATAAATAATTTTTTTATTTACGTATTACCACTGTCAATACACACAAACTAATTTGTATTTACGCAGCAATTTGCTATTTTTTTATTTTAACTTTTACATTATACATTTAACATATTGACTAACACAAACGACATAACAAAACAAAAAAAGTAGAAAGGACGCAAAAATACAATTTTAATTCGATATGGAAAAAATGTGTAGATTTGTATACTTAGAAAAGAGAGTACATAATGCTCTCAAAGTCATGCGTTAATCCAGTGAACTTAACTAGAACTCAATTAAAACAAAAGAAAATACGGTTGAATTCATCTTCATTCTAGTCAAGTTCAAAGAGGTTCTAATTAAATTCACTAGATTTAGAGTTTAATGTAGGCGTACATTGCAACTGTACTTTAAACAATAATAGGGAAAAACACAATTTTTGCTTCGAAATTTAAAATTATAAAACTAAAAAATTCTAATAGAACATTACTTTATGGTATAAACACTGATCACATTAGATAATTAATAGTAGAACATACCTTGAATTATATTAGCCACAGCAACACATTAATTTTTATCTTAATTTTTTTTTAAACACAACTTCACTTTATCTATGTTTAGAGAACACTGTCAACCCATACCACATATTGTACATAACAGTTCACACCAAATTTGTTAAAATACAAAAACACACAATACAGTGCAGAGAAAAAGGTAAAAGTAGGTATTGCCAGGGATAGTATATTTTTCTCTTTCTAACATTGGTTTTTTCTCTTAACGAGAGTTCCAGGATTCGCTCTTCTTTTGAGTCGATTTTGTGTCCACTGGTGTGAGTAGTAAAATTCGCTGAACGCGTAGTGCGATTGACTGCACTATATAAACATTTTAACTGGGCAGCCAGTTTATATGACTGAATATATAGTGTTTTCGCTATTTTAATGAAAAAAAGTTTATTCGGAACGGCAAAAACTAGAAATACTAATCACGTCGATTGTTTCAACAGTTTTTACTGTAATTTAAACTAGATTTCCAGTACAGTAGCAAAACTTTATATTGTCTAGTTAATTCTAACTGGAAATTTTTTTACTGTGTACATTTTGAAAGCTTCGTCCGGGTTTAGCAAAATTTTGCTCTGCTGATGTTCGGTGGCCGAAGGCACAGACTTCATGATAAGAGTTCACATTGTTCTCGTAATTTGGATTTGACGATACTGAATTAACAAACTGATTTTCCGGAGTCGACACCACGCTGGAGGTTAACTCTCGATGAGATAAATCATTAACAAAGCGCCGAGGTTGTGGTTGTTCTGCCGCTAACCTTTTCCAAGTATCCTCAATGTCTGCACATTGATTCAACAAGTCGGCAACCGATTCAATTCGACGACCTGCTATTTTGTACTGCAAAGAAGAATTCATGTTTCGTCGTAAAATGAAATCCAAATCGGACTCTGACAAAGGTTGTCGAAGCGCTAAAGTAGATTCTAGAATGTGCATATAAAAATCCCTAAAACTTTCTTTTGGCATTTGCTTTCTAGATGCGATGGTTTGCTTGATTTCAGCATTACTTCGTCTGTCCTGGAACATTACGAGCATATCTCGTTTTAAATCTTTCCATTGCACCACGCCATTTCTTTCTAGCGATGACCAATACCATTCTAAAGCCGGATTCTTCAATAGTAAATGCAAATCGTTCACCAATTTCTCGTGTGAAACTTGATTACTGAAAGCAAGACGCTCAACGCGATACAGGAATCGTTCAATAGGTTGGCTTCCCGGTAATCCGCTGAAATTTATGTTCCACTTATTAACACTTAATGCTTGATTCTGGAATTGAGTTGGTTTTTGAGATTCAAATTCGGTGGAGGACGATCCTGGAGTTGATGTACTGACGGTTGTTTTCTTTACTTTACTTGATTCATCGGGTTTCATTTTCGCCATCGATAGTTTGCGAGCCAAATTGATAAATTGTTTGTATTCGTCCTTCGATAACACATCATTTGAAACTGAATTTTCAGGGTCTGGTACTTCATCATTGGAATTTTTCGGAGAACTATCGTTTTCATTCAATGATGAGTCACGATTTTCTTGACCTGTGTGTTTAAAATGCGTAGTTTGCGCGATACTATCTGAGTCAGAACTAGAATCATCTCCACTTTTATTTGAACAGTCTTCAACTTGTATGCTTTCTGGGATTGCATCAGAAAATGATTTTTCAAATTCGTTAATTTCAATTCGCGAATCTAATAACGATTCGATTACAGACAACACCTTTTCAATATATTCTTTAATTTTATCAGCAAGGAATTGTCCTTTTCTTACATATTCAGTATTATCAGTATCATCATGAAGAAAAACACCATCTTCGACATATTTTTCCATAAAATCTGCATATTTCATATCATTTTCATACATATATGTTACCATTTCGTTTAATTCACTTGTGCTTGCAAAACCTAGATGTCCTATATGATCAGCTATCTTATGTAGTTCATATACATCCTCATGGTCTACAGTTTTCCCTTGATCTATAGTTTTTCCTTTCTTTCCTTCATCTCTACTTCCTATTCTATTTTTACTTGAATCAGTGACATTGTCATCTTTTGAATAATATTTCAATGCCATCTTTTTAAATGATGATTCTTTTTGTAGGTTAATTTCATTTCTTATTTTACTGACAGTTGATACTTTCTTGATTTTGTAATCTGACAGTAATTGATTTATGTCAAAATCTGAACTAATCTGGTCACTAGTGACAGCTAATAATGATTGTACCTCATCTTTAATAGGCTTTTTCTGAGCATTTGAATACTGTTTGATCACTTTTGATAGTATGTTATTTTTAATTTTTTCATCTTTTAACTCAGCAGTAGATCTTATTGCTGAAGCAAGAGCAATTGATCCATTAGACTCTTTCAATAAATGCCCTAATTGACTGCAGGAAGAATTGAACATACAGACTGCATTTGACAATCTTGTATTATTTGCTTCACTATAACATTTTACAACATTTGCATTAAAATTTGATGCTGTTAGAGGTGTCAATAATATTTGATTTTTTGTCTCTGCAACGTTATGTGCTGCCTCATTAAAGATGTCTGTTGCTATCAAATTGGCTCTTTTGACAGTCATTAATGTTGTTGAATCTGCTTTCATTCCAAGGGCAGAACGCATTGTGCAAACTGAGAATGTTGTTTCTGGTTCAGGGACATCTTTAGCATTTTTCTCAACTGCTGGTTTTGTCATCACCCACTTTTTATCTCTTCCTTTGTCCTTCCGTGAATTTGGTCCAATTTCATACAAGACTTTTGAACAGAAATTCAATTTGAAATATTTTTTACCATTTTCAATTTCATAATTAACATCTGGCATATTGTATTTAATGAATTCATCTTTGAATACTTTATAATCAAAAGTGTCTTGTTGATATTCAGATGTCATGTCATCTAAACTGTATGTTTGCAATTTCAATGTGGATATGTCCTGATGGATCCCTTGAAATTGTTGACCTTTAATTTCCCAATCAAAAACTTTAATTGGTTCATTTGCCATTTTGAATTTTATAATTTAATTTATTTTATAAACAATGTAATAACAAGTAATATTACACAATGATAATGAACAATGAAACAACCTTATTGATATAGATATATGGGATATAACAAATGTTGTAAAAAAATAAAAAATAAAAAATACAAAATGTACAAAATCAAATATGAAAATATAAAAATATAAAAATATAAAATATACAAAATAAAATATAAAATGTTGATTAATTACATTTAATTATTAATATAAAGCATTAATGTCTATATTTTCACAATATTGAACATAATTTATCAATATTGTCTCATTACAAACAAAATTGTTAAAATGTGCGATAATTGTATCTATAATATGTTTTGTTTTGTCATTTAATAATGTAATTAAAGATAAGTTATTGATTAAAGTACTAATGTTACTTAATTTAAATTCAAATTCTTCAAAATCTTGATTTATCAAACTGCATACAAAAATATAATCAATGGAATTAATATTCTTATTAACTATTGGTTTAGTATAAAAAATACCACAACTGCAATATATATTATCAAGTGTCGTCGTTGTTGAGTTAGTATTTATTATTCTAACTTTTATGATATTATTTTTATTTATTTTAAAGTTTATTATTACTCTAAACATTTGACCTCTGCGTGCTGCTAAAATGGTTGTCGTGTTGGTAATGTCGCGTATGAAATTGTAGATTTAAAGGGAAAAAGTATAGGGATTTATCACGCGAAAGATATTCGGTAATCGTATATACTTCGAAAATATTGTAAATATGATGAATTTATTATTTTTATTTTTTATATATTGAGCCCGGCTTGAGACATCTCACGGGTGCTGGGTTTTCCCCACGAATTGTTACGTCACTTCCGGTTAAAATTTATTTATTGATTTTCTTTTGTATTCCAATGTTACACTATGCATCCTGTATCATCTTGAATTTAGCTCAACAATTATTATTAACGTAACAGTTAATAATGAAATTCATACACAAGAGTGTATGTTAAAAAAAAATTATCGTACTAACTTTAAGATAGTACACCAATGCAAAAAAAAAAATGTTACTGAATTTAGCTGAACAGTTAATGAACTTAACCTAAATTTTCGCCAAATAAAAATTAATAATAAATGAACATTCTTAATGATTTAAAGACCCAATAATATATAGTAAATATCGTGAAATTTATAAATGAAATCTAATTATAATAATTAAAACTAAAAAAAAGTACCAACAAAATACTCAAGATTTTCTGCGGCCGATGAATTTGTAGAATATCCCCATGTATGCGAAGGACGTTGCGGATCCGATTACAGCAATCTGGGTTTTGTTTTTTTTTATAAACTTGTAAGATCGAACGTGGCGATTCGAAAGATGGGGTAGAATCACTGTTCATCTGTGATTTACTCCATTATTACAAATATAGGCACTCGTGTATATTATATTGTTTTCTTATTATTTTCTTTTTTTTTATGTTTTTTTTTATAATTGTAATCTTTTACTTATTAGTTGCGCACTTAGGAACAGTTAACAAGGTCCATTTTCAAAACACACGGTTAATTTTGATTATTAACCCTCTTGCACAACGTTTATATACTAGTATATATGTATTTTCTTTAGGCACGTTCTATTTTCACTTTGATTTTTAATTTTATCTTTTTTTACTAAGTTTTATGTTTAGTTTTATCAAAATTTATTATTTCTTTGTAATTATAATAATCTTAACTTTTTATTTTATTTATTTGTAATATTATTTTAGGTAACACATATTGTACTCAGACGAGTATGTTAGCACCAACTTTTTAATTAGTGTATCCACCTAGAATGCTTTGCCAAGACTGTCGTTGGTCGATCTTTTTCGTCTCTCCCCAAATAAATTTTTATGTTATATATGTTGGTACCTCTATTTGGGATTTTATGGATGTATTACCCGTACTACAATATTTAATGTACAAACAAAATTATCTAGGTATGTATTCAGGTTATTATATAATTTAATAATAATACATTAGCCTAGTTAAGTGTTGAGCTAAATTCAAGATGATACAGGATGCATAGTGTAACATTGGAATACAAAAGAAAATCAATAAATAAATTTTAACCGGAAGTGACGTAACAATTAATGCACAATTTGTAACAGGCTCACCATATAATTTAATAATAATACATTAGCCTAGTTAAGTGTTGAGCTAAATTCAAGATGATACAGGATGCATAGTGTAACATTGGAATACAAAAGAAAATCAATAAATAGATTTTAACCGGAAGTGACGTAACAGAATGTGACGCGTTTCATGGGTGTAGTAGCTTGATTTTGCCTTATGTTGACTTAAGCGGTTACACCTTGTAACCACAGATTTAGTTATAACAAATTTATAAATTATATTGAGCGTAGACATTCCACCTATTCAGCTACTCACACACTTAAGCTAGTAAGCAGCACAAATTGACAATTTTTTCTTACTCGATCTACTTCAACATCGGTGATTAACAGCAATCTTTATTTGGCGTTTTATTATTTAAATTGTTAATTAATGTCGTCACACTTGGTACTTTTTGGTCGTATTTAGTTTGAATATCGTAAAAGAATAACTGAATGAATATCCATATGTTATTACACTGTGTAGGATATTCTAACTGGAAAACTTGGTAAATTTTAAACACTCTATCTAATGCCTCCAAAAAAGATCCGCATATATATTTATGGTCGTCTACTAAAATCACAAACTGCTGGACATCCATTTTTGTCACAAGAGCTAATAATAAGGGTTGCAATTTTTTGTTTTCCTCGAGGCATATATAGATTTCACCTGATTTAATTCAATTGGAATTTCGTTTACGGATTCTACTAAATTAACGACCCACATTTGGCTGTCTTTGATTGTTGATTTTGTATACGTAGCGTTTTTTGAAGATTTCGAACGGTTCTTAATCGACGATGAAATTACGCAGGATAAATTCATTATATAAGAATAAATATACACTATTTACCTGAATTAATATCTGGTTTTCTTTTTAGTAACTCCATCAAAGCTGCTCGATTTTCCTTTTGTTTGATATTACTCTTTAATATTTCCTCAATGTTTTGAATAAAAAAATCCCATTTTGAATAAATAGATTTAGTTTTTGGATAAATTGTAGCAAAATCAATGTCAATCTGTACAAAAAAATCTATGTAAAAATTGTATAAACTATTATTTAAATTTCAATATTACCAAATCTGGCATTAACGGATGTTTAAATAATGGCCAATCAAGAAAAATATTTGCTATAGATTTATCTATACTGTTAATAAGTTCTGCCGTTCTTAATGGTGACGTCGTTCTCCATTTTTCGATCACCAATTCCCGCGGACTTCTCAGGTTTTTTAATTCAGTTTTCAAATTTAAATATTCGTCTTTTGAAATAGTTCCTGTATAAATATAGAGACCGTTATGAATAACAGAGAAGAGAAGATAAAAATAATAAAATTTGACTGTGTACATATTTGGTTTGCAAAACAAAAACAACTTTAGTCTTTTTAATAGTTTAACCCTAATAGTTTAACCCCGTTTCTTAATATTTTTTTTTATTGCCAAAAAAATATTTTCATATGAACTGGACGAATTAGAAGATACAACTAACTTTACTTTTCATGCAAGTCATTCCAATTTTCTGGAAAATGCGAGTTTCCACTACTTGCATATGTGCAATATTACGTGTAAACTGACATTTTCTTATTTTTGTTTTATTCAGGATTTAAAAGACTACCTAGGCATTTAATTTCGAAAATTAATTTATTTATTGAAACGCAGTATAAATATGTAATATATAATAATATAATATTAATTCATTCATATAAATATGTAAATAATAACAAAAAATAAATAAAAAAAATAAAATTCAATATAAATTCAAGGTTATTGTTTCAGAGTTTACACTCTTATCACGCTACATTTTCAGTCTTTTTGTTTATTTTATGAATGAAATTGTGTAAAACTATTTCTTTTTGTTCCAGACCGGCCAGTGACTTGTTCCGTCGGTTCTAATTTCCTTTACTGGGATTGGTGAACTCGTCGCTATTTTTCGTTTCAATTCTAACTTCTTATTAATTTCAGAGGGCCGCCCAATCAGTTTGTTTCTGTTAAAATTTACATAATATCTCTCCCAATTCCAGCCTATAGTCAGCTAAATTTAAAATTTGTTTTGGGTCCGTGTTGTGAGTTTGTTGAACTCTCTTATAAAGAAGCCACGAATTCACGACGGACATGTTGTTACGGATTGCCAGATTGAAATAGGATGACGATCATCTATGATCGTTCCGAAAATATCTGCCGTAACCGAAATTTAATTGAATATTACATCAGAGCCTCCAAGGCGGTCATTTGAGTCCGGCTAAGGCTCAGGAGCTATGGGGTGGGCTTTCTTGGAGGATGATATAATCTTGACAGACCGCATATGATTGGGAGGGATTATAGAAAAACTCAACAGGATTGAGAGGGAAGAAAAAAAATCAGGTTCTAAAGAAAAATTTCAAGCGGACGAAGCATACTCACCTAAAACCACCACACTAGTCTCACCACCCACGAATTTACTCCCTCATTCTCATAATTGAAATCAAATAAGAACCCATAAATATTTGAATTTTACAAAATAGCATTATAAAGTTTGTATTTCAAAACAAAAATTGAGAGAAATAATTACAAAATAGAATATTGGACTTAATTAACCTACTACGACCTAGCTAAACCTACTACTATACGCATATAATATTTATGTAAACCAAGAATGATCATCATCATTCTAATAAAAATTTAATAAATAAAAAAAAGGAAACAAGAATAAAAAAAAATATAAGACTTATGAAATATTTAGTGCCTTAAAAAAAAATTAAATAAATCCAAAAAAAAATAAAAAAATTTACTTGATAAACGCCATCTTATGTTGATTGCAGAGTTGTGGATTAAAGATGATGTGTTGAAGCGTTGAATGATTTGTATCCAAATACTTCTCGCATACCCTCGTTCGCACATAATATCAGGCACACGTATTAATGTATCGGTGCTGGTATTTCGAGTCGTGGCATGCACTAACAGCTAACATAATTTTTGGTATACTGTGTACACTGAACATTTGAATTTATTTTCATTCGGAATTATGAAAATACTACGGTACACACAATATCATTATCATACGCGCACTGTGGAGGTTGTGTTTCGGTGCATATAAACTTAGAATTAGTTATGGTTATATTAATTAATAGATTATTTTTATTTTAATATTAGTTCATAGGATTGAAGTATATATTATTATTATGGTTTTATGTTATTTAGTTAATTATAATTTTACTGACAGCGTGGAATTATAGCACCTTAATGTCTATGCACTTAACAGTTCTTTACAGAAATTTAACGCTTGTTTCGGGTTTGGGAATTTTTCAATATCGCAAACAAATTCACCGATTTTATTGATTTCACTGAAAGTTTTATATATATTTTTTTTTTTTTTTTTTTGTTTATATTTAATCACAAATTTATGTTAAATTTATCTTATAATTTAATTATTATTTATTTTTTTTTTATCTTATAATTCTCATATAGTTTTCATGCACTCGAATTAATCTTTGATATTTTTTTTTTCTTTCACAATTGTAGAATTTCAGTATGATTATCACATAAAGGACACAGTAGAAATTTATAACAGTCTTTTTTCACTTGCAGATTTTTTTATTTTTTTTTTTATTTTTACAGTCTTTGTGAATGCACTAAATTTTAAATGTTATTGTGTTTGTTTAATTTAAATAAATTTTATATGTACAGTATATTGTTATTTAAAAAAAAACAACAAAATTCACATTAAGATTATCACTTAAGCTAATTCAAATATTTATTTTTAACTTATTATTTTCCCTTACTAACAAAATTATATTTTTAACTTTAAGGGGTCTCGCACTAAACTAAATATTTGGTACTACTCTCTCGGTGTACCATCACGAACTTTTTCGACCGCTTCCAATTTTTTGTTTTTTATAGCCATAAACCCCACCCGATCTAACGAAATCAGAACTTGTTTTTCGTTACACAACATAAAAGTATTGCCAAATAAACAATTTCACCTGTCGCGTTAAACGCACTGACGCGGCGGCAGGCATTTAGAAAATGTACGAAGCGTCATGTAATGTGAACAGGGCGTTGAACGTAACAATGTCTAACAGATGGTAGAATATTCTCATATATATCCTATTTGAATTCGAGATTTTGTTTTTTTGTCATATCGGTCTGAGCTTTGAATTGGGTGACGTCCAGCGAAGTTCGAAATTAATGTTACTAAATGGTTGTCTTTCCACGCAACCGTAGTAAATTCAACATTATCCACTCTTGCCGTATACTCAACTGAAGTACCTCTCTTAGACTTCTTCATTTCTTTTTCCGTAGGAAATTTACAACTCGCAATTCTATTTCTACGAATTGTACCTAAACATAAGATTTCTTGCTTAGATAATTCCACGACTAATGGTACTGAGGAATAATAATTATCAAAATATACTCGATAATTTTGATGGCGAGGCACTTCTCTTAGCATTCTAATTACTATATTCGCACTAGCTCCTAAATCTTTTTCGTAGACTGGTCGTTTCAGAGGGTTGTTTTGCTGTCCAGTGTAAATCTCGAAGTTATACGAATATCCGGAAATACCTGAGAGCACGAACAATTTGAAACCCCATTTATGTGGTTTATTCGGTAAATATTGCTTTATTGTACTTTTGGCTTTCGTGGAGCAGAGCTGTTCATCCACGGCAAGACACGATTCCATTGGAATTTTGCGAAAATTATTTTGAAGCGCTTCAATTACAGGCCGAATTTTAAACAAACGATCGTAATCTTGGTGATCTTTCGGTAACATCTTTTCGTTATTGTTGAAATGTAGAATTGATTTAATTCGTTCAAAATTAGATAGCGACATTGTTTCTTGAATTAATTTATTTCCAGCTATAGGGGACCAATAACGGCGATAATTCGGAATTTGAATCACAGACATCAACACACATATTCCCAAAAATTTTCTTAGTTCTGATTCCGTAATAAATTTCGTATTATTTATATTTTTTTGATTTGCATACGAAATAGATTCGTTAATGATTAGTTTCAGCAAATTATCGCCAAAAAAAAATTTAAAGCATGCGTATGGTGTGCATAGATTCAAATATTCTTCATCTAAAGACTCATTGCCTTGAAAAATTATTTCATTTTCATTCTTTAAGAATTCTTGACATCTCCATAATATTTTTGCTTTTTCTTGTACAGAAGATTCGAATGTTTCCAAGCTGGCGTTATTCCCAACAAAATCAATTGGTATATTGGCAATGTCAAAAGGTTCATCGTCTTGCAAAACCTCTTCTGCCTGAATCTCCACTGATTCGTTGTCTTGCAAATTTTCAATCATATCGGTTTCCACATCGGTTTGTCTTCGAACTGCCTGAATCTCAAAATCAGCATCATCATTGTCTTTGTTGCTCTCATCATAAAGGTCATCATCACTATCTGACCATGAAGCAACAATTTCTAAAATTTCTGCTTCGATGAGGTATTTTCTGGCCATTGTAGTAGTAAAGCTATCGAAATAAAATTTATTAGTAATTTATTCAAAGTTCTTGTATTGCATATATGCAATATCACGTATCAACCATCGTTAAATACATCAGCTCCCATTATCGTAACATTGCATTTATGCAAGTATTGCATATATGTGTGACTTACTATTGTTGATAAATTCACGTGATGTTGCATATTTGCAATACACATTTTGAAATGTTTTTTTTTCGTAGAAAAACCATACAATAAAATCTAAGTAATATACACACCAAACATGGTTTATTAATCGATATTAGTACTTACATTGAATAATTTTCACTGGTTTTGCTGCCCAAACACAGAAAACACGAAGCCACGAAACTACGAACTTGTTTTACAATGGACACACATACAAAAGTATCGTTTTGGCGCCATAATTTGACAGCAGCAAATGCATTCCCAATTAACATTAATTTTAGAACAAAATAAACGAATAGAAAATGATATAAAATTAAAAATTAATATTATGTGTCACGGTATTTTGGTATATATTTGGTGCATTGCATATATGCAATAATAAGAGACGAAGGGTTAATTTACTTTGGAACTTCTGAAATTCGAAAATTAAAAACCAAAGAGTGACCCAAGAAACAAAAAATGTAAGTACTGTGCAAATAAGGAGGAAAAAATTGGAACACTTATGACTTATATGTATAACATATGGTTACAATATTGCATATTTGTAAGATATACCAGCTCGTATTTACTCCTATTATTTTTATGAACTTCATGTTTTGAAAAATAAAAGAGAAGAAGTAAATATGTCGATCGAGCAACTAATCTTAACATTAGGTTTAATTATTTTAAATAACTATCTTACCCAATTGTTCATCTGTGGCCGGTTTCTCAGCAATATCATTTGTTCGGTCGTTAAAATATCTGTATACTTTTCTATGAGCATAATCAAACTTATTGTATAATTTTCCAGTTGGGTTTTTTTTGTTTGTTGCCTTTGAAATCGGTTCGAGTTGTGAAGTAAGTGTCCTATAATTAATTTAAGAAATTAATCATATATAAGCAAAGTACTCGTTTATCATTGTCTTTACCGGACATTCTGTTGGGAAACAAGCGACAATTTCATTCGCTATTTTCTCAATTTGCCTCAAAGATGGTTTAATATTTTTTTGTTTTGTGTAATAGTCCACTATCAACGTACATAATAGATTTCTATGTTCAGGTTGTAAATAATTATGCTTATTGTAAAAGCTTTCAAGCAACCTTCCTGATTCGTTGCCGTGTAGTATGATTGCAACTGGCTGTAAAAAAAATCAGTTATTTTATATTTTATATTATTAAATATATTGAAAACATTGAGACGAACTGTAAGAACACCATTTGACTCAGATTGCAAAGAATCCCTTCTTCCACGACATGAGATTGTACTGAAACATAATTTTTTTGCTTAACTCCTTAGGTTTACATGCCTATTATGATTATCACCTCACTGACAACTCGCCCGAGTATTTTTTAAAAGTCGTGCGACTATTAATTTGGTATTATGTCTCTCGCCTTTTTTTTGGTGAGAGTTGTGCGCTGTAATTTTATGTATTATGACAATTTCCATTAATTTTCATGTTGGCAATACCATTATTTTTAAATTTTGACATTACTGAAATTTTGTTTTGAGTTTGGTCGTAAAGCAATTCCAAAGTTTTAGTTTGTTCTTCAGCGATGATGAAGAACCGAATATAATTGTGGCAAAAATGAGAAAATCATTAAGGGATAAATCTAATCCTTTTACACTTCCAGATAGCAAGTGAGTTTGTGTTGATTTTGATCATATAATATTTACATATTTCTAACATTAATAATTTAAAATTATTAGATTTATGAGTATCTTTCGTATCAACAAAGAAATACTTCGGTATTTGTTAAACAAACTAAGCAATAAGTTTAAACCTGCCATTCATAGTTCGTGTATTCCACCAATTCTAAAACTATGTGCGGCTCTACGGTTTTTTGCTTCTGGGAGCTACCAACAGAATATCGGTGATGATTTTAATATTGGAATGGCGCAACCAACTATCTCTGTAGCAATTAAAGAAGTTGTTATTTTAATGGAGCGGTATTTGTGTGAAAAAATGGATCAATTTCTCGAGAAACGAAACGGAAAAATTTGAATGCAAAATGAATTTTATGAGCAAACACGGAATTCCTGGTGTAATTGGGTGCGTCGATGGAACCCATATTAGGATTATTGCACCAAATAAGAATGAACGGCACCTTTACTATAATAGAAAGGGATATTATAGCTTAAATGCAATGATAGTAAGTAATGATCCCACATAATTATAATTAATTAATACTATTAACAATTCTTATGTATATTTTAGATCTGTGATCACAATTTAATAATACGCTATGTCGATTCACGGCACCCTGGAGCAAACCACGATTCATTTGTGTGGAACAACAGCCTGGTTAATAAAATTTTAACTAGAAACTATGAAACTGGTGATACTAACAGCTGGATACTTGGTATAAAATAATTATAATAAATATTTAAATTAACAATAATTGTAGCATAATTTATTTTTAGGTGATTCGGGGTATCCTTTATTACCATTTTTGATGACTCCTTTTCGAACAGCAGCTGAGGGTAGTCAGCAAGCTAAGTTTAATAAAATTCATTCATCAGCGAGGAACATTGTCGAACGGACTATAGGTGTCCTTAAATCACGTTTTCGTTGTTTGATTGGGGCAAGACAGCTCCATTACAGCCCTGATAAAGCTACACAAATAGTGAATGCTTGCTGTGCATTACACAACATGCGTAGACATTATAATGTGGAACTGAGGAGAACGAAATCGAAGCGGACACATCAATGACAAACTCAGAATTGTTGACGCTTGGTAAAACAATGAGAGACAATATTGCTTTGTCACTATAAATTATGTGAAAATTTATAATAAATAAAAAAAATTAAATTCAAAAATAATTTTTAAAACCGACTTTATTTCATAACTTATCAACCCAAAAACAAATTTCACTTTAAAAAATAATTCAGACTTCATGTTTCATATAAAATAATAATAAATAATAATAATTTCAATAATTCATATTTCATGCTTAACACATTTGACTAGTTAGTTACTTTGTATTATTCAGTTATCAGAACTGCTGGAGTCATCATCATTGATGCCTAGTTTCTGTTTTTCAATCGCCAACATACTCTTTTTTAATTTTATTTTCTCTAATAAAAGAGCTTGTGTTGCTATTTCACTTTTGTGTTGTACTTCAAACTGCTTTTTCAAAAACTGAAATTTTTGCTCTTTTAATTGAAGGATTTTTTTTGTGTAATACTGTGTATTATCAGTATTTTTTTCTATTTTATTTAATATTTTAATTAAATCACTTTGTGTTGCTGTCTGTTGTTCTAGAAGCTTTAACCTTTTGGAATCAGAAGCTTCTCTTGCACGGTTTGTTCTTGTGGGAGTGGTAGTAGGTAACAAATTTGAAATGTTTATTTCGTTTTCAATATTGCTTTGCGATAATGTCGTTGTATTTATTATCATCCAATTCCAAATTATTGACACTGGGACCACCAAAACTAACTCCACTGGGAGCACCGGACCTCCTTAAATTTAAAATGGAATCCACTTGTTGTTCGAGTGGAGTAAGCGTGCATTGGGCATTTGCACCACCTCCTGTCGCACGAATCTCATCATTGATTTTGGCTATTTTTTGTTTGAGATTCCTTTTGTAATCTGTCCAAACCTAACGTAAAAATATATATAGGTAAATATATTTTAAACAGATATTTCTATTTAACTTACTTTTCTCCATTCTAAACTTTCTTTAATTTGTGGTCCAAGGCAATTCAAATCAATTGCTAATTGCTTCCAGAACTCGTTAACTATGCTTTTATTTTTGCCTATATTTGGGAATCCCCGGGCTACATCTGGATTTTCCTCCATAATTTCCACTAATTTTGTGAACTGTTGATTATTTGTAATTTTCAATTTTGATCTAAAAATATTATTAAATAATAATAATTATTTCACAATAGTTTTTTAATAAACAATTTTTGATTATTAAAATATAAATTGATTAAAGAATTAAATAAAAAACTTACGTGCGTATATCCTCCATTTTTGTTTGTATTTGACAACAAAAAATGTTTTTACTATTGTTACAGGCTGGCTACTGCCAACCTGCAGATTTCACTTAAACACATGCAGAGGCCTCCACGGTGATATTTTACCGGCTACGTTCTCAGCGAGAATTGCTAGGGTCGTGTGGTTTGAGGCTTACATGGTTCCTGGCTTACACCGTGATTAAATACAGAAAGTTGGGGGAACGCAAATAATAATAAAACCGATGTTCCGCCGAAACTCGTCGGCCGGAACCTGAGGAACGAACCGAATAATCAAAATAAATTATAAAAATAATAATAATAACGGTAGAGGTGCCTTGGTGCGCGCATCCATCCGATTCAAACGGGGCCAAGCCCTGGTTACGGAATTGGATGCGGGCACCAAGGGACCGCAAACACTAAACCGACACAGAGGGAACTCTCCCCTTCATCACACCACACCGAAAAACTTTAATAATTCATTTTATAAAGACAAAACAAAAAAACGAAGCGAAACAACTTCCCCTCCACCCGCACAACGATGAGAGAGAACGAGAGAGAGAAAGAAACAATGCGCATCGAGCGCACACCCGCTGTGCGGCGCTCGATTACAAAAAAATTAAAAGTTAAATTTAGAAATGTAAAAAAAAGTATACAATAAAATGAATAGTAAAAAGAAAAAAATATAAAAAAAATCGTACCTTAAATACTACGAAATTAATGTTGCGGCCTTGGTGCCGTTATCGTTGCGGGGCCTCTCCCCGATACCAAAAAAAATAGGTTGCGGCCTTGGTGCCGTCATGCCACAGGTGGCCTTGCCCCACCCGGACCGTTGCGGTGCCTTTCACCGATACCAATAATAAAATAGCCGGTTGGCTACGCGCACGTTGCGGGGCCTTTCCCCGATACCAAATAATAAAATAGCCGGTTGGCTACGCGCACGTTGCGGGGCCTTTCCCCGATACCAAATAAAATTCAGGCAACCGGTTGACTAAAATGTTGGGCGTCGGTTCGCCGCTAACCCCAAAAATAATAATGAGTTGAGCGCACCTGGTCGGGCACTTCGTTGGGCGTTCTTCCCGCCTAAACCGAGATTCCCGTTAGGCGTCCTATCGCCTTATCACCTTTTCAATTTTGACACCCGTTAAGAATACGGTACCCGTAGAAAATTTCTTATGGCGGCAATCTGAAACTTTTGTGTGGCAGTCTGATTTTCCAAAGTTAATGGCAACCGAAAACAAAATTATCTTTGATTTATGGTCAACAACACTCAACATAAATTAGGATATCTCGATTCACACAAAAAATTATAATTCCCAGTATTTTCAATTAAATTGGTATTGCCAACAAATTTAGAACGTCCTCCAAACTTCCGTGCACACAAAACATATAACTACCAAAAATTATTTATTTTCTGTTTTATTTACAAAATTTTTCGTCCATTTCACATTTTCATTATATACACAAGAATCTTTTAATTATTACTATTCTATATTATGGTACTTAACACAATTAATTATCCTATTATACAGCGTAATTATTTAATTTTGACATCCATTAAACTTAAATTTACTTTTCTTTTTTTTTCTCAACCAATATTCTAAAACAGATTTTTTTTATCACAATCCTAGCCAAGACTTGTCTTTATAAAAATCAAAACTAGACTAACTCAACAAAAAAATTCGAGCGTCGCACAAACGACGCGCAAAACATTCCAGAACAATTGTCTTTCTTCTCTGTTTCTCGTTTACATCAATTCGCATTGATATAAACGAGAGGCATATAAGAAAAACATTCTTATGGAATGTTTTGCTTTACGCACAAACTCGATTCGCATTGCTCTCTCTTCTCCAACATCTTTCTCACCCTCGCGCCACCTTACAAAAGGTACGTACAAAACAACATCCACAAAAGTGGGGACAACAACCAACATTGAGAAAACATAGCAAGTGGAGGCACAAACCCGAGAAAATAACATACAAACAGCGCTTGTTACGATCATGTAATCGTAATACTATGAAGTCACTTGAAAATTTTATGTGAGCAATATTGACATTACTCTCACTCACCGCGCTCTCACGGTGAGAGTCATAATACTAAAATTTGAATTGGGCGACTTGAAGTTACTGAGCGACTTAAATGTGAGAAGCATAATAGGGGTATAAAAATCAGGTGAGCAACTACAAAATTCATCAGTGCCTTCCAAGGATCGAGAGTTAACGGATGATGGAAATATCAACAGCAAATTACATATAAAAAGCAAAACATCTTAATGCGTCAATTATATAGAAATATCGCATCGATTGAGTACTCATTAGATACCGCAGAGTGTTCAAAACAATATTTGCAGCTAAAAACCAACCATTTGCAAAAATAAAAATAAAAAAAATCTCATCTAATTAATAAATAAATTTATTTTTTTATTAATTTTTTTAATTTTTCGGCGAATTCATTATCTACTTGTTGAATAATAGGCTAAACGGGCCTCTTCTGAGACCCATTTTCCATTTCGACCACCAGTTTTTAATACTTCTCCAGTATCGAAATTTAATATTGTACCATCTTTCTGCAATATATAACGGATGAATTCCTTTGAAAAATCCTCAAAATTTTCAAGCATATTTATTGTGTAATTATATAGAAATATCGCATCGATTGAGTACTCATTAGATACCGCAGAGTGTTCAAAAGAATATTTGCAGCTAAAAACCAACCATTTGCAAAAATAAAAATAAAAAAAATTTCAACTAATTAATAAATAAATTTATTTTTTTATTAATTTTTTTAATTTTTCGGCGAATTCATTATCTACTTGTTGAATAATAGGCTAAACGGGCCTCTTCTGAGACCCATTTTCCATTTCGACCACCAGTTTTTAATACTTCTCCAGTATCGAAATTTAATATTGTACCATCTTTCTGCAATATATAACGGATGAATTCCTTTGAAAAATCCTCAAAATTTTCAAGCATATTTATTGTGTAATTATATAGAAATATTGCATCGATTGAGTACTCATTAGATACCGCAGAGTGTTCAAAAGAATATTTGCAGCTAAAAACCAACCATTTGCAAAAATAAAAATAAAAAAAATTTCAACTAATTAATAAATAAATTTATTTTTTTATTAATTTTTTTAATTTTTCGGCGAATTCATTATCTACTTGTTGAATAATAGGCTAAACGGGCCTCTTCTGAGACCCATTTTCCATTTCGACCACCAGTTTTTAATACTTCTCCAGTATCGAAATTTAATATTGTACCATCTTTCTGCAATATATAACGGATGAATTCCTTTGAAAAATCCTCAAAATTTTCAAGCTTATTTATTGTGTAATTATATAGAAATATCGCATCGATTGAGTACTCATTAGATACCGCAGAGTGTTCAAAAGAATATTTGCAGCTAAAAACCAACCATTTGCAAAAATAAAAATAAAAAAAATTTCAACTAATTAATAAATAAATTTATTTTTTTATTAATTTTTTTAATTTTTCGGCGAATTCATTATCTACTTGTTGAATAATAGGCTAAACGGGCCTCTTCTGAGACCCATTTTCCATTTCGACCACCAGTTTTTAATACTTCTCCAGTATCGAAATTTAATATTGTACCATCTTTCTGCAATATATAACGGATGAATTCCTTTGAAAAATCCTCAAAATTTTCAAGCATATTTATTGTGTAATTATATAGAAATATTGCATCGATTGAGTACTCATTAGATACCGCAGAGTGTTCAAAAGAATATTTGCAGCTAAAAACCAACCATTTGCAAAAATAAAAATAAAAAAAATTTCAACTAATTAATAAATAAATTTATTTTTTTATTAATTTTTTTAATTTTTCGGCGAATTCATTATCTACTTGTTGAATAATAGGCTAAACGGGCCTCTTCTGAGACCCATTTTCCATTTCGACCACCAGTTTTTAATACTTCTCCAGTATCGAAATTTAATATTGTACCATCTTTCTGCAATATATAACGGATGAATTCCTTTGAAAAATCCTCAAAATTTTCAAGCATATTTATTGTGTAATTATATAGAAATATCGCATCGATTGAGTACTCATTAGATACCGCAGAGTGTTCAAAAGAATATTTGCAGCTAAAAACCAACCATTTGCAAAAATAAAAATAAAAAAAATTTCAACTAATTAATAAATAAATTTATTTTTTTATTAATTTTTTTAATTTTTCGGCGAATTCATTATCTACTTGTTGAATAATAGGCTAAACGGGCCTCTTCTGAGACCCATTTTCCATTTCGACCACCAGTTTTTAATACTTCTCCAGTATCGAAATTTAATATTGTACCATCTTTCTGCAATATATAACGGATGAATTCCTTTGAAAAATCCTCAAAATTTTCAAGCATATTTATTGTGTAATTATATAGAAATATTGCATCGATTGAGTACTCATTAGATACCGCAGAGTGTTCAAAAGAATATTTGCAGCTAAAAACCAACCATTTGCAAAAATAAAAATAAAAAAAATTTCAACTAATTAATAAATAAATTTATTTTTTTATTAATTTTTTTAATTTTTCGGCGAATTCATTATCTACTTGTTGAATAATAGGCTAAACGGGCCTCTTCTGAGACCCATTTTCCATTTCGACCACCAGTTTTTAATACTTCTCCAGTATCGAAATTTAATATTGTACCATCTTTCTGCAATATATAACGGATGAATTCCTTTGAAAAATCCTCAAAATTTTCAAGCATATTTATTGTGTAATTATATAGAAATATCGCATCGATTGAGTACTCATTAGATACCGCAGAGTGTTCAAAAGAATATTTGCAGCTAAAAACCAACCATTTGCAAAAATAAAAATAAAAAAAATTTCAACTAATTAATAAATAAATTTATTTTTTTATTAATTTTTTTAATTTTTCGGCGAATTCATTATCTACTTGTTGAATAATAGGCTAAACGGGCCTCTTCTGAGACCCATTTTCCATTTCGACCACCAGTTTTTAATACTTCTCCAGTATCGAAATTTAATATTGTACCATCTTTCTGCAATATATAACGGATGAATTCCTTTGAAAAATCCTCAAAATTTTCAAGCATATTTATTGTGTAATATTTCCTGTGTAAATAAAATATAAAAAATAAAAAATAAATTTTAGTTATAAAAATTGAGAGTTTACTGTACAATTAGCTTTTAACATTATCAAGTTAAATCCTTAAAGTAAAAAGAAATACACAGTGAATGTTTGCAGCTGTCAAGTGAGTCAAATTCGGAGAGTAAAAGAGAAAGCATATTAATTAACGATTCGTATTTAGAATTTGCTCAATCGAAATTTAAAACTACACAAATTCACAATTATTTTTATTTTCTTCAAAAAATCATGTAAGTATCCCGTGATGAAGTTTCGTCCCATTTGACCATATTCCAAAAATTTATTCAATCATGTATAATATAATATAAGAATCCCATTTCCAATCACCAAGATACCCAATTCCAACATAATCGACTAAAAAATGGCTGCGAGTTCCTTCTCAGATGGCCATATTTCAGAACATGTTCCAAAAATCGTTTATGAATCTTATTTCCATTCATTATTAGTAGTTAAGAGATAAACGATTTCTGTCCTAGATAGCCATATTAAAGAACAAATCCAAAATCTATATTCGATTAAATTTAAAAACATTCGAATTTAATGGACATTAGATTTTAACGGACTCCCCAATTAATCTCAGATACAATGTAAAACATATCAAATTACTATTGAAAAAATAAAATAATTATATTTAATAATTTTAATATAAAAATCCTCGCCCCCCCTCCTCGGTTACATCCATATCTTCTTGGGTTCCATATCCAGGATCATCATCATCATCATTATCTGAATACTCCTCCCAAGGGGAATGGTAATCATCCTCATAATCACTATTTTGAGATGAATCACCACCTCTATCTTCAATAAATATAACTTTGTCGACTGAATCCTCGTTTTCCTCAAAAATTTCCTCATTTAGGACACCTTCTTCCTCTAATTCATCTAGGGCCATAAACACTTTTGCCCAAAATAACTCGTTAAGGTTCCCGATGTAGCCCATTTTTTTTTTAATTAATAAATAAATTTATTTTTTTATTAATTTTTTTAATTTTTCGGCGAATTCATTATCTACTTGTTGAATAATAGTGGTCAAACTCGCGGTACTCCATGATTGCCCCTGACATTGACACCCACCCGCATATCAGTACAACCCTGATTAACATATACATTTTCCTCCCGATCTCTGTGTGTTGTCCCGTTGTTTCCTGTTTAGTAAAGACATGTCCCAGTTATACTTCTTTATTTTTGGGTGGCTACTGACTATCTATGCCTGGATATCTTATCTTTGTTGTTTTGGCCTACCTCAGGAGATGGCGCTGCCCGAATCACACTTTTGCTGAACCATGTGCAATAAATGGGGTTGGGTCCACCTCATCTCCTACCTATTCTAAAAACCTAATCTTTGTACCTAGCTAGTGGCATTGATAGAACTGATGGCGCTACTTCAACGTTTCCCAGTTTAACGGTGGGAAGTGTTGTATTATATTCAAAATTACCGAATGCATTTATGAGTATGGCTAGAGGTGATATATTTACGGTGACGGCGCGTACAATTCTCTGTACGTCGACAGTGAGGCCATCAGATGGAATATAGGGCACGGCTGGCAGTACATACTGATATTTGCGTATTTCTTCGTACTTGGCTTGCAATTGTAGTAAAGTAACACGGTACAATTCGAAGATTGGTGTGTCAATCTGAATTTGTGCTGCTATACGATTAGCTGTACGAGTTAAGAGAAGTCCGACTCCCCGCGTATTTGCAGAGATGGTGGCTGATCGTTGTTGCGGAGCAATTTGCATGCTTTCAAACGCATTTGTTACGTCAGCGTAGTCGCCGTAGAAACATTTATCGAGATCGTTCTTTAATTTTTCTCTTTCGATGATATTTTCTTTCTCGCGATGTGATTCTGAGCGAATTTTACGTCTAATGCCACGATTATGTTTTGGCTTTTGAGACAGTTGTTCGGATTTCTCAGCAGCTGGTGGTGCTGGTATTGTTTTGTTATTTTTGAATACAGACATTTTATACTTTTAACTTTCTTTTAAGATGTATATAAACTTAAGAACACTTAGTGTAAGAATTTTTGATTAACTATAAGTTGTAAAACAAATAGCATCCGGTAACCTCATTTTATTATTTATTCTTAATGTTTTAAAGCTTTGTTTTTTGTTTTTATTCTTAATACTAACTAATTTTGTCTTAACTAGTGCTGGTATGTTCATACGCGCGATGTACCAGCCCGCGGTTTACCGTTGCATCACCAACGTACATGCCCGTATGCCCGTAGGTGGTGCAACGGGAAACCGGTTAGTTACGTGCGCTCCCGTGTGCCCCTTTCTGTGATTATTGTTAGCCACCTCTTGTCTTTCCTCTTATCCTGGTTCAGAATGCTAAGTTGCCTCCTGTATAACTCGAGGTCTTCTTCGAATTTCTTCTTCTGTTCCCCTCCCAACCCGGGGATTCCAATCAACCGTGCAGTTTCCCGGATTTCTTCTTTCAGCCATGCCGTGCATCCGGCGTGTTGACACGAATATCGCGAAGGAGACACTCCACTTCCAACTCCTCTGGTTCTAAAAGTGTGACTTCCATTTTGGATTGGGTAGGGATAAGGAAATAAGTAGTCTTTATTAAATTTATTCAAAAATACAAAAATTTTTAATTAAAAAAAAATAACTTTAACCGAAACGGAGGGTTTCAGCATATAGTAAATTACAACTATTGATTCCAAACCCACTATAACTATATATAATAAAAAAAGCACGTGAAATATTTAATTAATAATAAAAGGAATGGTTACCTTGTAATGGTTTGTGGGGTCCGTATTCCTACGAGTAGTTTATATACGGAAATAGACGAGATACTCTCGAAATTGGCGCTTTTCGCCGAGAACCTAATTTGGAGGGGCTCGTTAAAATTCAAATACAACTATAATTCAACGTATGACTCAAATCGCGATAAACAACCAGAAAGTTACACCGTGCGTTGGATAATACCTAATTCGAATATGAATTTGGTTAACTTCCACTCGATCCCACGGATGATTACGTTGGATACGTGGTTCTACGTCCGAGTTATCCCACACTCTACGTCTTTGAGGTCTTTCTGGCGTATCCCACGGATTTCGATTCATAACACGATAAAAAAATAAAGAAAATTTTAATAATAATAATAATAACGCAGATAATGAAGCTACCAACACACCCAGGTAAGGAGGCAAAGTGGCAACAGAAAAATACAAATACGATAATAAAAAACGGAAGGAATGGATACCTTGTGAAGTTTTGTGGGGTCCGTATTTCCACGATTATTTAAGCACGGTGAAGACGAGATACCCTCGAAATTGGCGCTTTTCAATGAGAACCTAATTTGGAGGGGCTCGTTGAAAATGAATAATAACGATACAAAAACCAAAAATAAAAAAAAAATCCCAAACTACCAACACACCCAGTGGTATGCAGGCAGAATAATAAATTCAGTCAAACTATACGAAAAAAAGGAAAAAATGAAGTACTAATTGTACCCGCGGGTTCCAATACAACGCAAAAATATAACAAAATATTAATCAAAACTCAAATCAGACAATATTATCAATATTTCAAAAAAATCTCATAAACATATCAACTATCAATTTAAATCCAATCAACAATACGGATGGTATGATGAGGGAGAGGGAGATCCCACTTCGTGTCGACTAAATAATAAAAAAAATAATAATAATATACATAATAATAGTGTTCTGTTCCTCAAATTTCGGTCGAGAAATCTCGTGGAAAAGGAACAATGAAGCTAGACTAAACCCCGGACAAATGACATCCGAGCTCCACCACAATCGCACACAACATAGTGGAAATGGGAAGGAGCTCGGAAGTCGGATGTCCGAAGAATAGGGGTATGATACCCCCATCTACGCGCAATCAAACAGCCCGTGCTGGTTGCGATCGCAGATGGGGAATGCCAACCGGGAGACTGGCTTTGGTGTGCGCGTCCATGCGAATTCAAACAGTGCGAAACACTGGTTTCGGCACTGGACGCGCACGCCAAAGGGAGTGAAGCTACAAATCATAAATAAAAATTAAAATTCGCGATAGTTTGGGCGCCACTGTTACAGGCTGGCTATTGCCAACCTGCAGATATCACTAAGCGCACGCAGAGGCCTCCACGGTGATTTTTGCCGGCTACATTCTCAGGGAAAAGTGCGAAGGGTCGTGGGGATTGAGGCGTGCGTGGCTCCTGGCTTACACCGTGATTACAGATAGTTAATAGGGAAAGAAAAACGCAAATAATAATAACCGAGTTCCGCCGAAATTTGTCGCCTGGAACCTGAGGAACGAACAGCAGAAAAATTTAAATAAAAAAAATCCGCTCGGACTCACACGGTGGTAAACACCGGTTTCTCAAACTTTGTCTTTGAGATAGCCCCACAAAAAAGAAATCTGATGAAGTAAGATCTTGTGATCTGGCGGGCCAATTTATCGAACCAGCTGTACCGATCCAGCGACCATTGAAATCACGATCAAGTATTTCACGTGTCACCACCGAATAGTGTGCAGGACAACCATCATGTTGAAACCACATGTTCCGTCTCACTTCTAAGTTCAAATTTTCAAGTAATATTGGCAGTTCATTTTCCAAAAAGTTTCGGTACATTTGACCATTCAAGTTGCCTTCAATAATGGAGGGACCTATGAGTTTGTTGCCAATTATTCCACGCCACACGTTGACAGTCCAAGGACGCTGATGTTCAACTTGACGAAGCCAGTGCGGATTTGTAACACTCCAATAATGCATGTTGTGTCGATTAACCGTTCCATGGTTTGTAAAAGACGATTCGTCAGAGAACATTACGCAACGAAAAAATTGGGGTTTTATTGTATTTGTTCACGTGCCCATTGACAAAAAGTTACCCGATTTTGGAAATCAGCGCCATGAAGATCTTGGTGTAAAGACACATGATATGGATGATACTTGTGCCGTTTTAAAATTCTCCACTGTGTTACAGACTGGCTACTGCCAACCTGCAGATTTCACTAAGCCCATGCAGAGGCCTCCACGGTGATTTTTCCCGGCTACGTTCTCAGGGAGAAGTGCTAATGTCGTGGGGTTTGAGGCTTGCATGTGCTTCTGGCTTACACCGTGATGATTACAGAAAGTTGGGTGGGAACGCAAATAATAATAATAAACGAGTTCCGCCGAAACTCGTCTGCCGGAACTTGAGGAACGAACCGGATAATCAAAATAAATAATAAAAAAAATAATAACGGAAGAGGTGCCTTGGTGCGCGCATCCATTCGAATTCAAACGGGGCAAGCCCTGGTTACGAAATTGGATGCGGGCACCAAGGGACCACCATCACTATGCCGACACAGAGGGAGTCTCCGCTCCCATCATACCTAAACCGGAAATTTAATAACTCATTCCTTTTATAAATTTAGACAACCAAAACACAAAAAAAATAAGAAAACACCACTTCCCTGAAGAAAAAATAAAACATGAGGGAGCGAGAGCAATGCCCATCGAGCGTGCACCCGTTGTGCGGCGCTCGATTACAAAATATAAAATTTAATTTTACAAAAATTTAAAAAAAGAAAATCAAATATAGAAATAAAAATAAAGAAAGTCGTACCTTAATATAATATACTTTATAAAAACAAATCACCGTTGCGGCCTTGGTGCCGTTACCGTGTTGGGGCCTCTCCCCGATAAAAAATGGGTTGCGGCCTTGCGCGGCCGTCATGCCACAGGTGGACCACAGCCGGACCGTTGTAGCGTTATGTGCCGTACACCACCGATGCGGCCTTGGTGCCGTTGTTGGGCGACTCCCCGCCTTGCACTCGAGCGCTTGCCGGGTTGGGCACTACGTTGCGGAGCCTCTCCCCCGATACCTCGTTCAAAATGTTGGGCGAATAAATTTGGCCTCGCCTGGCCACCGTAAATAAATTGGGCGTTGTCTTGCCGATCCGTATACTACGTTGAAAATACAACCACCAAAAATCACTTGATACCGTCGGAAATGTAGTGGTACCCGTAAGAGTACGGTGTCCTTGTAATACTATGCTCGATACTTAATTAATTGTGGCCGTCGTATAATTTCAAATAGGCCATATGAGGCAGCCCTCTATCGAAAGAAACGTTTGTGGCAACGTTTTAAGCAACAAATCCGATTTTGCTATATCTCCTTGGTATTATAGCGGAACAATACTCAACGCATACACTAATTACTATCCACAAAATTTATAATACACCAATGCAAATTTCGAACCTTCTCCACATTCCAATACCCAAAACACATACACCAACTATTTTCTTTTTATTAAAACCGCAAAATCCGTTTATTCGAAGAATTGGAAATTTGTTTTATTTTTTTTTATTTTCACTCAATAAATATAATCAAAATTTATAATATTTGTGATTTTCCTTAACAATATATTGTTTATTATAGTATTTTACAACTTGTATTTTTATTATAACCAACAAAAATGGTTTTCAAAACTAGACTCCAAGATCTTATTTTATTTTCTTTTTTATACCACCAAAACGAGTCTATTTTTAATAAAATTTCACACTCGACTACTTGAAAATATAAACTTAACTTTTATCAAATATAAATCAATTTGCAAAAACTAATTTCGACCACACTGGATTTAACAAAATTGCAAAAAAATAAACGACTTTACTTTTCCAAAATCACCACTCGAATCACCAAAAAAAATTCTCACGCCGCACAAACGACGCGCAAAACATTCCAGAAGAATGTCTTTCTTCTCTGTTTCTCGTTTACATCAATTCGCATTGATGTAAACGAGAGGCATATAAGAAAAACATTCTTATGGAATGTTTTGCTTTACACACACTCGATGCGCATTGGTCTCGCTCTCTCGTCATTCCTCTCACCCCTACGCCACCTCACGATGAGGTACAAAACAAAACGTCGCGAGTGCGTTCAGCGCACAATTAACAAACAACTACGAAAGCGAAGACAACCACCGAGGTGAATATAAAATATTGCAGTAAAGACACCGATCAATAAATAGGAAATACAAAAAAACACAGAATGGTAGTTGCGACCACACAGTCGTAACAACTGGTGAGGGACAATCCGGAATCGCGAACTATTTCTCGTGTACTAACATGAGGATTATGAGCCACTGCTGCCAATACAGCAATTTCATTATTTTCTCCAGATTCAAAAAAAAATTTCTTTACCAATTATAAACCTAGCATAAGCACAATCTTCAAAAAGGGCAAAAACCTAAAATTATTAACAAATTAAGAAATTAGAGACTTAAATATAAGAAAACAAACAAAATGTTACTATATTAGAATATAAAACAAATAAGAATTTCTATAGACATTAAACACACAAGAAAATAACAAAAAAAAAACCTCTTTTAACCATATTAAGAAAACACACACAAAACAAAATTTAATTCATAAAAGTAAAAAAAAAGCAAAAAAAATTTCATAGTAAAATTAACATATCATACAAAAGAGAAACACACACATAAATAAAAATAGTGTATAAGAAAAAACAAAAATGGCCTCACCATAATTACACACATACAAATAAAATTTTATTTAAATTAAAATCTTTCACACAATTTACATACAAAATACAAACATTACATACAAAACATACATACAAAACTATTTGTTTTTGAGATGTGTTTAGAATTCGTCCATCTCTAATTTTTGCATTTTATTTTCGTCCCATGTTGGAAAACAGCAATAATTGTACCGGTTTTGTTCCATTGTTTCGCAAAAAAAACACAAATAGCAAGCCAGAAAAAAAAATAATTCATCCGTCAGCTTTATAGCAATCGAACGAATTTGTAAGGTTTTTTTGAAACAACAGAATAAAACCGGTAGAATTATTACTGCTTTCCATATAAAATTTCTCTACCGTCTAAAATTTCCGTGCGGCGTTCATGATTCCGCCCCTGCTCTGTAGTAAGTGTTTCGAATATACTGTCCGTAGTGTCGAGGAATCTCGCTAGGTTGTGCGCCTGGTGTTTTGTTTCTTCTCCGTTGAATTCTGGTACGAAACTTGCGATGCTCTGTTGGATTTGTTGTTGATCCATTTTTGTGTTTGTTGTGCGTTTGCCTGTGTCTTGGAAATCTGTGATTTGGGGCTTCTGTGTTGTTTGGGTGTCCTTTTCGATTTGCTTTTCTGCTGGGATTTTAACTTGTTCGTTTTTGGGTTGTGGCGTTTGATTTTCTTCTTTGTTGGCGGGAATACTTGGGTGACTTGTGACGTTCGAGTGTAGCTCGTTGGGCTCTGATCTTTTTCTGAGCCTTTCGCTTGCTCGAATCGGTGATCTTGAAGTTTTGCCTGATTTCTTTTCCAATGGCGAGGGTTTGTTATTGCTCATAAAAGTGATTTGGTTCTTTTTTAAAAAAAAATTTTGGGTATTAAAATACGCTTGAACTTCCGACCTTGGGGTTTCTTTATTTAAAATTTGCGGACTGGGGAATCACAACTTGGGTGTGTACAATTTGTACATGTTTTATTGGGACAGCGATGCGATTTAGAAAAGTGTTTTTTAGTTTTCGCCGTTCGGAAACTGGGATTTTTCAACCCTTTAGTTGCTGTAAATATCGTCGTGTGTTTTTCTTTTCCTTAACTAACGCTTCAGGTTCGAATCACTACAGCGCCAATATTGTGGTATACTTATTTTGTTGATGTTTGATATTTAAGTACCGTATTTTGAGTTTGTGATAATTTCAAATGGTAATGGACGGAAATGATGGACTGCAAAGCATGGTAGCGCTGCACTATCCAAATCCTCGTTTCGGTATTCCAAGCATCCATTTTAGTAAATTTAAATAATAATCTGCAAAATAAAAAAAATAAAAAACAGATTAGTCACACAGAAAAAAAGTTATTACGTTTTGTTTTTGTAGCACGATTCGTGCGCCACCCTGTATATTGAGATATGATATAATAAGATCTGGTGTAATATAATATAATATAGTAGAATTTAAGGTATAATGCTAGATTCTTATCTGATTATAATCTGTAGTTGAAGCGTTGATAATTGTTGTGAATAAATGTACGTTGATTAGAATAAATGCACTTGTAAATATTCTTTTAATAATTTTTATTTCACTATATTTTAAACACAAGATAATTACCCGTAAAACAATTTTATAAGTATTGACCGAAAAATGACCACTAAATGGCTTCTGACCCTAACAGGCAAAAATCAGTCTGATGACCTACAAATGTTCAGTCTTTTGGGCGTCTAATCCTTGCCGGATATTGGTCGGAAATCATAGACAATTATGTCCAGGCAATTCCGACCAACTTCGGTAGGCCAAATATACAGATCATTTGTTGGTCAAATTTGGCGGCATAGAATATACTTAGTCAGGCCAACTATTGTAAGTCATAATTGACCGACATATGTAAGGCCATTTCTGACAGTAATTTATAGAGGAAAACTGTCCAATAATAGTAAGTCAAGATTGACCAACAGGTGGGAACTAATTCCGATGGTCATTTGTCAATACAGAGGTGCACCAAAAGTTCATCGATATTGGCCCACGAATGTGAGATTCCAGTGTAGTATCGTTAATAAGATAGTTTGGATCAGGAAGTCCGATGGAGGATGGTAAATTCTCAAATTCATTCATACAAAACATTTGATAAAATGTAAACTCTGCCACCTGATGAACAAGTTTAAAAAGTTACAAATCTACGTTTATTGAAATTTCTCTGAATATGGTAATTCGGTGGTTGGCTCATGCGATTTTTTTTCCTCAAATGTTTTGTTTGCCGAAATGAATGCGACGTCTCTGCTGTTTCATTTTTATAATAAAAGCTGACAGTTTAATAGTTCACAGACCAGTAACGGCATCATAATTTTATTTCAGATAAATCAAAATAAAAATAAAAAATAGAATTTATATAATACTGTTTATATAATAGTGTACTTGTTAGAATTTATATAATATTATGTTAATATTTATACTTTTATAAATTATTATATGATATTAAATTATCTATTAGTTTATTAAGCTCCGGTTGCTTTTTTTCGGCATATCTAAACCTCTCGGCAGCTCGCTTTAAAAATTCCACAAAGCTCTTTCGAACCTCGATTTTGCTAATGTCAGCGTATCCTAATTCGCTGAATCTGTAATTGATCGTATCCTCAACCAGAGTAATGATGTTCCTTAACTCTAAAAATGAGAGTTTCTTCTTTTCTGAAATGTAGTAATAAACAGTATAAATAAACAATTTAAATACACTCAGAAAATTTCGTATAGCGACATCTATTTTGACGGGGTTTTAGGCGATGTAGGTTTCATAAATCGTCAGGATGAATAACATTAATTAATTTATTAAATTGCTTAATTTCGAATAAATATACAACTTTTATTTGTTATTTAGATTCTAACATTTTGAACCAATCTAGAGTGTACCTAATAATTTCTTGCCATATAACAAACGAACATAAAAAGTAAGAGCCGTTGTGATAAAACTACATTCCCCTACTAATTCTAATGGACATTTATCTAATCACACAATTAGAGTGTACCATCTGCGTATTACGAGTATTATCAGCTAGTAACCTCAGGGTCTTAGTTGTGTTTATTATGCAATTTTTAATACCAAATAGATTCCGACGGCCTTCAGCTGAGATGTATAAGAAAAGATCAATTCGTTTGCGGCACAAGATTTATGTTATGGAAGAGTAAAAGACACAACATATCATTGGTTTTTCACCGAAAAGGTATAGTTGATTAAGTGGATTGGCCATTAAATTTGATCATACAATTCACTTATACATGTTAAATAAAAAGTTTCAAAGTAACATATTAATATTATGAAGTGTCTTTTCCTCACACGACAATCTTTAAGTTCAAAAATTGCGTAAAATATAAAATTTCCTTAGTTAGACCGCCTGTTAACGCCACAGATATTCGAGTCCGTCATGACATCATCATTGCCGCAAACTCCAATAAACCTAAAAATAATAACAATTATACAAAATAAATTATTGTTCTCGTCACTTTTTGCGCAGCCATTACAAACTACACATCAAACTTAAACCGCATATTAAATAAAGTTGAATTATTATTTAACATAAAACATATTAAAGTTTTTTTATTACAACTTTAACATTGGTGCCGAAACCCGGGAGAAATTTGCTCATACATTGGTTTGGAAAGCTGGACTTAGCCGATAGGTGTGCCGTATCTAATTTTCTACATCAGCACCGCATGGTCCAGTAATCTGCAGACAAATTTCTTCATCAATTTAAAACAAAAATAGTTTCTCGATTGAAACGATTAGCGTGTACTGGGTGAGTTGAGTGCAAGTGGAAGTGACAATTGTGAATACAATGAGTGATTTAGACGTACTTAGACGCAAGCGTGGACGCGCTAAAGCCGCAATAACGCGTGTGGAAAAGGGTATTGCATGTATTCTGGACACCACAGCTGTAGAGGAGCTGTATGTACAACTAGAGTTGCTTGAGAAAGGATACCTTCAATTTAAAGAATACGATGAAGATATCGTTGACATTGACGATTCGTTGTCCGAGATTGAGGCAATCGAGCAACGGTATTTGAAAGCGAAGGCAACATTACGAAAGGCTATTCACGGTCGCAGTCCAATTGTTACCGCAGTCCAAACGCAGCTCGACGACACTATGCGTTCGTTTACAACACATCAAAGAGAGATGCTCGACACCATGCGCGAACAAAGCTTTTCTGCAATACCGAAAGATGAAATTAAATTGCCAAAGATACAAATACCATTTTTCACTGGGAAATACAGCGAGTTTCCATCATTCAAGGATTTATTTTCATCATCAATACATAACAACAGCATTCTCACAAACGTACATAAATTCCAATACCTGAAGGGACTGCTACGAGACGATGCAGCGAACCTGCTACGGCATATAGCAGTTACGGATGCGAATTATTTAGAGGCATGGGAGAAACTGTGTAGGCGATACGACAACCAAGGCCTTGTGATTACATCGTTAATAAAACAGTTCATGAGTCAGCCAGTAGTGACCACAGATTGCACCAAATTGCTTAGAAAAATATGCGATACATCTGATGAGGTCATCAGAGGGTTAAAGGCGTTGGGAGAAGGAGCAGAGACACGAGACCCATGGCTCATCCATATTATTCTTCAAAAACTAGATGAAGAAACACGAAAACAATGGGCAATTAAAAGCATTGACACAGAATACCCGACATTCAAGACATTGTTATCGTTCATTGCAAAGAGATGTGCTGCTCTAGAGACATGTGAGCCTGTCCAACAGAAACGACCGTCACCGAAGCCACTACCAAAAACATACCAAGCACAAGTTACTGATATCCGTTCACCGAAAAACGGTACTCCACAGCAATGCATCAAATGTGAAAGCAGTCATAAACTTCACGAATGTTCTCAATACAACAAACTCAGTTTGGAAGAGAAACGGGAATTCGTGGCAATGTCTAAAATTTGTTTCAACTGCCTCTTTAAAGGCCACCTATCGAGCAACTGTCCATCGAGAAGACGATGTTTCATATGTCAAAGAAAACATCATACTTCGCTTCACCCACCACAAGAATCTAAAGTGAACGTAACGGTAGAAGAAAAGGAAGTCGCGGAGTCGCTTGGTGAAGGTCACACGTTAACGCCAACAACACATGCTGCGATAATGGAAAGATACTCACTTTTGCCGACGGCCTTAGTAAATATCAGAGACGTGTTCGGAAAGAATCATTGCTGCCGGGTATTGCTAGACACAGGCTCCGAAACGTCGCTCATCACACAATCGTGCATCAATAAATTACAATTACCTCGCCATAACTGCCGGATTCCAATCACTGGAATAGCATCAAATGCAACAACAAAGGGTCGAACAGCGATTACGATCACATCACGAATAGACGCTGAATTTGTCATAGAGGTCGACGTATTCATTTTGGACAAATTAACATCAAAGCTACCTAGGCTAAATTCTGGAACTGTTAATAATTGGAAGGAGTTGACTTCACTTCAAGTTGCCGACCCTCTAGATCAGCAGTGTCGTGAGATCGATGTTCTTCTGGGGGCAAACCAGTTCTTCAAGATTCTGCGTCACGGGCAAATCACAGGACCTAACGGATTGATCGCGCAGAACACAGCATTAGGATGGATCATTTCGGGAGGTGAGACGAAATCTCAAAAGAACGTAACACTGCAAATCGAATTCGACATCGATCAAACACTACGCAAATTTTGGGAGCTAGAAGAACTCCCAAGCAAACCGGTATTGACTCCAGATCAAAAATATTGTGAAGAATTATTTATAAACACGCACACCCGAGACTCATCAGGTCGGTTTGTTGTAAGACTTCCCTTTGCCAACGAATCAAGACGATTAGGAAGTTCGCTTCAACAGGCAACCTCGCGATTTATGTCTCTTGAAGCGAAACTACAACGTCAACCAGTACTAAGGAACGCGTATACATCATTTATGGAAGAATACCAGAAGCTTAATCATATGACGGAATTCTCGCCTAAGAACAACGATTTCATTGCTGAGCACTTTTACCTGCCGCACCACCCAGTAATAAAGCCAGATAGTACAACCACAAAGGTTCGTGTGGTTTTTGATGGATCAGCCGCTTCGACATCATCAATCTCACTAAACTCGAAACTTTTAGTGGGCCCAACGGTACAATCAGAATTAATAAGCATTCTGCTGCGATTTCGCTTACACCCAGTAGCCTTCACTGCCGATGTCGAGCGCATGTACCGCCAGGTTAGGGTTGATCCACGTGACTGTGAATACCAACGCATCGTGTGGCGTAACCGTTCTAATGAACCGCTAAAACACTATCGTCTGCAAACGGTCACATACGGCACATCGGCTGCTCCCTTCTTAGCGACACGAGCGCTTCATCAACTGGGGATAGAGTCGAAGACAGAACATCCAGAGGCATCTAATGCAATATCACAAGATTTTTATGTGGATGACCTACTGAGCGGAGGAGTTGACGTACCATCAACATTGATATTAGCCACCAACATAGCAAACATCCTCAACACGGCGGGCTTTCCACTGCACAAATTTTCATCCAATTCGCCAGAATTGCTTTCTTCGTTAGCAAAAACTCACATATCAAGAAGCACTTCAGTGGTTAGCATAGATGAATCAAGCGAACATAAAATTTTGGGACTACGGTGGGATACAAAGGCAGACATGTTTAAGTTCAAAGTAAACGAACCACCAAAATCGAATGCGTTCACGAAACTCACCTTTCTATCTGAATCATCTCGTTTGTATGATCCTTTAGGCTGGCTGAGTCCAGTAATAGTATCGATCAAATCGTTATTCCAACAATTGTGGCTATTACATATTGGATGGGATGATCCACTGCCACCTTCAACAGTAAGTGCCTGTTCAACTATTAGAAACGACTTTAAACAGTTGGAAAGAATACGTATTCCTCGCTTCATACAAATCACGTCACCAACTAAAAGTGAACTTCATGGATTTGCTGATGCAAGCTCTACCGCTTATGCAGCAGTATTGTACTGTAGAACAGCAGATGAAATTGGGAATGTACACATCCGTATCGTTGCAGCGAAAACAAGAGTAGCGCCAATTAAAACAATTTCTATTCCTCGCCTGGAACTATGTGGTGCCTTGCTACTCGCAACGTTAACAAAGGCCGTTATTGATGCGATGAAACTACATTCTATTCCGGTATACTCTTGGACGGATTCAGAAGTAGTACTACACTGGTTGTCTCAACACCCATCCAAATGGAAGGTTTTTATAGCAAACCGGACTACTAAAATATTGGAAACAATGCCAACAACGACGTGGAACCATATAGCATCCTCAGATAATCCAGCAGATGTCGCTTCTCGTGGCTGTACCTCTAGCGACTTGGTGAACCATTCATTGTGGTGGAGGGGTCCGTCCTGGCTCAAACAACCCAAGGACACATGGCCGATGGGAAAGTTTAATGATGCAGCGATCACGGATAAAGGAGTTTTGGAGGCACGCACCGTTTCCGTTCACAAAGTTACAGTTGATGAAGACCTGGTATCCAGGATTGCGAGCCGAAACTCCAAATATACTACGTTGGTTCAAGTTGTGGTGCATCTCAGGCGATTCATCACCTTATGTCGGCCAAAACATTCGCGCACTGGGAAACCTACAGCTCGTGGAAACATAATCAAAGCTGAAGAGTATAGGTGGGCTGAGAAGCAAGTGGCAAAAATTGTACAACAGCAACAGTTCGTAAGTGAAATTAAGCTCCTCAAAACAAGCAAACAAGTTACGAAGGGAAACCTAGCATCGCTATCACCTTTCTTAGACGATGAAGGCCTGCTGCGTGTAGGAGGACGCTTAAAAAATGCTGATTGTTCGTATAATCAAAGGCATCCAATTATTCTGCCCAATCATCACATATTAAGTAAAATGATACTATCCTATCTCCACCTATCTTACCTTCACCCAGGTCCATCCCTTCTATCCCACCTCTCACGCCAATCATACTGGATCATCACTGTTCGAAAGTTAGCTCGAAAGGTTACTAATGATTGCATTATTTGTCGTAGGCTTAATGCTCGTCCGATCAATCCGATCATGGGGAACCTACCAGTCGAGAGGGTAACACCAACAAAACCGTTCACGCACACTGGGATTGACATGGCCGGACCAATAGAAATTGCAACAAAAACGGGCAGAGGAGCTAAATTCGTTAAATCATACATCGTGGTCTTTGTGTGTATGGCAACCAAAGCAATTCACTTGGAGTTGGCTGGAAATCTAACAACGGACGCATTTTTAGCCGCGCTCAAGCGATTCGTCAGCAGAAGGGGTTTGCCCGCGACAATATCATGCGATAACGGGACCAACTTCGTAGGCGCGAGGCGTAAGCTCAGCGAAGCGCACCAACAACTATATTCCAGCACATCAGACGCATCAATTCATAAATTCACCACAGAACACGGAATTGAGTGGAAATTCAATCCCCCAGCATCTCCTCACTTCGGCGGTCTTTGGGAGGCCGCGGTTCGTTCAGTAAAGCATCATGTTACTCGGATGAATCGACAATCAAAACTCACGTTCGAGGAGTTTTCAACATTATTGTGCCAAATCGAGGCGGTTTTGAACTCTAGACCACTTACACCGGCAACCGAAGATTGCGATACTATTTTTGCAATTATGCCAGCTCATTTTTTGACCACCGCACCACTTCTATCAGTTCCTGTGATCGATAATACGGATACGCCGGACAACCGTTTAACAAGATGGGAAGAACTCCAAAAACGAGTACATAAATTTTGGAAACGATATACGGTGGAGTATATCAACAACCTACAACAAAGGAACAAGTGGAAAATAAAAAACAAAAATTTACAAATTGGAGATATTGTTTTAGTAAAAAATATGAATCTGCCACCACTACAATGGCCGCTTGCCCGAATTACCAAAGTACACACTGGAGAGGACGGGATAGTACGTGTAGTAACGCTTAAAACAGCAACTTCAACAATGGAACGTCCTGTTGTTAAATTGGTTAAACTCATCGAAGTTAAGGAACAAGTTCCTTAACGGCGGCCGGAATGTTAACGCCACAGATATTCGAGTCCGTCATGACATCATTATTGCCGCAAACTCCAATAAACCTAAAAATAATAACAATTATACAAAATAAATTATTGTTCTCGTCACTTTTTGCGCAGCCATTACAAACTACACATCAAACTTAAACCGCATATTAAATAAAGTTGAATTATTATTTAACATAAAACATATTAAAGTTTTTTTATTACAACTTTAACACCGCCCGTAGAGCAGCCCTATGAACTTCATTGAATAAACTTTGAATGTATGATTTAATTACAATTTGAAAATGTAATATTTTGTTTGGTTGTATTGGATTTTGCTATCCCAAAGTAAATTTATATCCACACTGATGTTTTCATTACAGATAACTAATATTAATTATAATTGTGGATTTAAACATATTTGTAAGAATTTTAATTTATTTGTACCGTCTAATGAACAACTACAAATTAATCCATAGTGCCCTAAAATCTACAAGAATAAATTTTGCAACCCCTATTGAATTACTTAGAATAATAATTATCTATATGTATATAATAATTAAATGTTTGCAAAATAATACGGGTGAGACTTTATTTTCGCAGAGTTCAAATTTGGTTCAAATAATCATTTTTAGAAAGCATAATTCAAATTGACGAACGTGGCAGAATGCTTGAAACATTCTCGAAATTAAAGAAGAATGTGATTTGCCAAATATCATCATCCCATCTATGTCATCATAGCTAAATTTGTAAAACTGATTTTTTTACTAAACCCAGTAAAACAATTTTTTTTTATTCAAAAGGATTAGATTAAACTTGTGTTAGAACCATTAAAATAAGTATTTTGTGTCTATGTGGAAGTGTGCCAATGGTTATTTCTTACAAGCAACAAAACTTTTTCAAGAATTGTAAAATTCTAAATTTAAAAAATGCATATAATCAATAAAATAATCTTAAAAAATATCCGATTAAATATGTTTTATTTGAACTACAATGGGAAATATATATTGGAACAATTCCACTTATTGTAACCATTTCTGCCTACATATTGAAATACCGAAATGGTTGACAAAAGACACTCATTAAGCAACAGCTATTGTCAGTGAGATTCGACCGTTCAATGTCACCCTTCTTTAATTAGCCAATTCGACTGGAATTTTCCAGTCGAATACGATGGTCAAATGGAAGTCGATGTATTTGTTGGGACAGAATTGCCTTTAAAATTTCGTTAATTTTCAAGCAAGAATAACACCGGCATTTGACTAATTTCGTCTCTAATGGTCGAATGATCAATTTTCAGACATTTCGTCGTCATGTGTCGTCACTTATCCGGAAGGTAGCTATATTTTCTATTTTGGCTTACCGTCGCTTACGAAATCAACAAAATAAAAAATTTAACCAATAACTTATTAAACATGGCAATAATAATAGTTTATAAATTGATTGACAATGACGTTCAATTGATGTCGAAAGTTATTCTAGGAATCTGATAAAATTAAAACGATTCTACAGCATTAAAAATATATGCAAGTTATTCATGCCAAACATTTTAAGTCGTTACATTCACACGCAGCGTAGCCTAAGCTTAGCCGTGTGCCCAAAACAACATACATATATTGTGAAATGAATAAAGATTTGAAAAATCCTAAATATCAAATTAATTAATCTTTAAGATAACACTCAATACCCAATTCGTACTAACAAAAGCCTTCAAAGAAATTATGTATGCAATTATTATGTACATTATCAAGATGATTGCGCTTTTTTTTAATAATTCAATTAAATGTATGTGAATAACGATTAATTATAAACTTACCTCACGTTATTATTGCTTCAAATTTTGAATTTATTAAATAAAACTAATTATTATTTTTATTACACTAAAAAATTTCACGTTTTTAATATTTTTTCATACAACGACACTACTTCACAATTTTCAACCCCAAACTAATTAAAAGCGTGAATTTTTTTCACAGCATAAAAACACCAATCGAATGACCATAAAAGGTAATAGTGAGACAACAGAAACAAAAAATCATAAATTTTTTAGGGAAAAAGAGAATTTTATTTTTTTTAAGTACCAAATATGGTCATTATGGACCCTTGTTTTTGGGATTACCATAAAAGGCAATGGTAAAACAAACGAAACGAGAAATTATAAGTTTTTTTAGGGAGAAAGAGAAACATTCTTTTTTTAAAGTACCAAATATAGTCATTATCGACCCTTATTTTTGGGATGACCATAAAAGGGAATGATAAAATAAACGAAATTAGAAATTTTTTAGTAAGAATGAAATGTTTTTTTTTTTTTTTTTTGTATGTACCAAATACAGTCATTATCGACCCTTAATTGGCTGGAACATATGGTTTTTTGATTTATGTAATTCAGTAATTTTCGTACCAAATTTTATTTTTATATCCATTTTTAAGTCAATTTCGGCTGATTTTTGGTAAAATAAGTTTTTTTGTTTAAAGTTAAAAGGGCATTTTCGACTCATTACCGACCCTTATTTTTTCGCACACAAGTTACAGTCAATTTCGACTATTGGTTTTAAAATATCGTTTTTTGTTTTATGTAGTTTAGTCATATTCGTACCTAAATTTTATGTTTATATCCATTTTTAAGTCAATTTTGGCTGATTTTTAGCAAAACAAAATTTTTGGTTTAAAGCTAAAACGGCATTTCCGTCTCTTCCCTGTTTTTTTATTTATTTTGACCCTAAAAGAGACGAAAATGTCGCAATGGACTGAAAATGTTTTACGGGTTAGTTTCTTAAATTTTACTGCTTATATAATTTATAATTTTATTGAACGAATAAATTTTCAACACAATAATTCACATATAATTTTTGATAGGTTTTACTTATAATCTTTACATATATAATTTGAATAACTTTATGGATTAGAAAATAATCACTGGATGGTAAATCCGGCGAATATGGTGGATGCGGTACCAATTCGTATCGTAATTCGTGGAATTTTGCCATAGCGACGACGCAAGTGTGCACACGTGGATTGTCCTGATGGAAGAGGATTTTTTTCTTTGCCAAATGCGGACGTTTTTCTTTTACAGCCTGGTTGAAATGGTCCAATAAGTTAGCGTAATAATCTCCATTGATTGTTTTGCCCTTTTGAAGATATGTAACGACAGCCTATGAGATTGACTGCCGTTAGCAAAAAAAAAAAAAAAAATAATAAATATATATAAATATATAAGATATATATACAGTACAACCTGTATAAGGTGACCACCCAGAAATTAGAAGTTTATGGTCAACTTAGAGAGGTGGTCAAGTTAAAAAAATGTTTAATGAAAAATGGTGTTTTAATATAGTTTTTATTAAAAATTAAACAAAAATCGTAATACATACATACAAATGTACATTACATAACTTATTTCAATATTTTAAATATAAATGTATGTATGTAAATGGAATTCAATCACACATACTTATACATCAAGATAATTTATAAAATAAACTACATAACATAATTCAGGTATTTTCGTATAATAGTAACACAGTTCAGTCAAGCATTCAATTGTTCCCGGCCGGAAGAGAAAATTATTTAAAATAATCGTTTATACTCTTTTGTTTGAAGGATTGTAATTTTAGATTACAAAACATGCCTTCAAGTTTTGAAACTTCCTGTAACATTTCCACATTTCCAATTTTAAGGGAATATTTTTTTAATTTTGAAACAGCATCCCTAGCTTCACTTTCAGTCACGTTTTCTGGTTCTTCTATGATTTCCTCATCTGACTCACTTGTTACAGCCAAAATTTCGTCATTGGTACCTTGTCTCAGTTCGTGTACTACCTCTTGAATTATTTCTGTTTCATTAGGGGTTGAACACGTATGAACATCGTTGTCGATTTCGACGTAATTTTCAAAAGATATTCCATTCAGTGAAATATCCAAACCAGCATCAGGCAATTCGTCAACTACTCCTTCGATCTCTAATTGCCGCCGATCAATAAATTGAGCCTTTTTAAAACAATTTTGTATAGTTATGTTGCTGACTCTATCGCACGCCTCGCCTATCCATAAAACTGCGTCGAGAACGTTGATATTTTTTGTCAACAAGCTTGCTTCATTGGTGTCGTTTTGTTGGATGACATACCGTAAAATTTTATTACGATAATGGGATTTAAAATTTTTTATAATACCTTGGTCTAAAGGCTGTAATTTGGAAGTAGAGTTAGGTGGCAAAAAGAAAAATTCCAAATTAGATAAATTGTCCAATTTTGGGTGTGCTGGACAATTATCGATTGTTATTAAAATTTTTCTATTTTTTCTTCGCGTTTGGGAGTTGAGAATTTTGACCCAATCACTAAATAATTCGGACGTCATCCATGCCGTCTTGTTTGACTTCCAATTAACCGGCAAATGTTCAATATTGAGTCCCTTAAAAGCTCTTGGTTTGGCAGCTTTACCAATTACGAAGGGTTTCAATTTCTCACCGGTGCTACTACAACACAATAAAATTGTTAGGCGTTCTTTCGACTTTTTGCCGCTTTTGCAAACATCACCTTTCTCAACTAGACTCCGGTCTGGCATCATTTTATAAAATAAAGCACATTCATCTGCATTGAAGATGTCAGCCATATCGTAGCGTTTTGCTGTGTCTTTAAATTTTTCTAAGAAGGTTTCTACTGCATGGCTTGTTACTTCATTTTCTTCTCCACACAGGATTTTTTGGCTAATGTTGTTGCGTGTTTTAAAGCTGTCGAGCCATCCATTTGATGCTTGAAAATTTGTTACTCCAAATTCTTCTGCAAATTTTTTTGCGGCTTCCTGGATTATTGGACCAGATATTCTGGCATTTATTGATCTCATTTTCCGGAACCATTTAAGTGTGGCTTCATTTATATCAGAAAATTCAGTTTTTTTTCGTTTTCTCTTTAGTTCATCATTTTCCGAATCATAACGATCAAAAAGTTCTGTCTTATTTTTAAAAATGTTTGCAACAGTTGTTTTACAAATTCCAAATTTGGCTGCCGCGCTACGTTGACTGTTTTCCTTAATTTCCAAAAACTTCAGAACTTCAATTTTTTCTTTAAGGTTTAGTTCCTTTAACGGTTTTCTTTTCGCAATTTTAAAACTGTTTCTAGAATTACTGTAAAATAGAAGTAAAAATATGACAATAAATATACGTTAATGTTGGACCATACGCATTAAAATACTGAAATCATTACTTACTTGACTTTATTCTACTGTAAACGACTAACAATTTCCCACCAAAACGACCAAGTCTCGAATGACCAAAGATGTATCACAACCACTTAAGGTTAAAATCACGTAAAACGAAATTTGAATACTTACATAATAAAACGTAATAAGTTCTGTTATGTAATTAAAAACTTATTGTACTTTTATTATTTATTATGTAATGCATCATGTACATGCCCAACGCATCATGAATGAAATGGCAATGAACATAAAATTCTAATGGGAGTCTAACGAAAATAGGATTAAAGACAAGAGAGAAAAATTCAATTCATACCAAATAATTATGCGAACATTTACCGATTTTTTTTGTTGGTGAAAAGAGAAGAGAGAAAAATTCATTTCTTTCTAGAAATTATTATTTTTTTTGGCCAACTTACGCAGATTACAATACTCGAAACTGAAACTTTTTTCGTCGATTTACTGGTCAACATATAAGTTGTAGAGGTGGTCAAGTTGTGGAGGTATTTTTATACGTAAATGTTTAGAATATCTTATGATTTTAGAAACCAACAAAAGTTAGGGAGGTCGTCAACCTGCAGAGGTGGTCTACTTTACAGGTTGTACTGTATATACATATATGTAACAAAAACAAAAAAAAAATAATATGTGTTCGCCAGAGCAAGCCCGGATTTCCGTCGCCAGCTCAGAAGGGGGTGGTAAATTTGTGGGGAGGTGGTGCTCTGGCCGACTCAATACAACGATGTCGCTACGATATTTACCACTGGAACTCACTATAATTCAACTCACCTTCCTCCTCCTCACTCCATCTGATCAATTATTTCAATCACTCATGATGCATAATATAAATACACTATTCGAATTAATTTTGAACATAATTTGAAGTTTTTATTTAACAAAAGTTTAAGTTTTAACATTATACATGTTGATACAGTAGAAAAAAAAATTAAGAATTCAAAAAAAAAAAAATCAACACCAAACATCGGTCAAGTTTATTACTTGCAAAACAAAAAATCAAATAAGATAGGCGTTTTATCCCGCATATCGTTTGTGATCAATGTGATCACCCAAAAAAAAATACGCTATATAAAAAAAATAAACGGCGTATCCTGGTGAAGAAGCGCTTCCACTACCCTGATACTGCTTCGGTGTATTATAAAGAAATCTGATCTTAATTGGTACTAAGATTAATAAAATGAAAGATTATCACTGTATCAAAATTCAATACTCAAAACAACTGGAAATTAACTACAAATATATTACAAAAGAATAAAATCCAATGACTTAGCCAAATACTCATCTGGATAACGGCTATACCGCCCTTGACTAGATCCCCGTCCGCGAATGCTGCCACACCTTCGCCAATCACCCTTGGATTAACGGTAACTAAAATCCGCCGGTCACACTACACGGAAAAAAAAATATAGCACACATCTCCATAAAATATCGGAGCCCACGGAATTGTGGCCTATTATAGGAAATTGTTCTACTATAACCAATAGTACATATAAAGAGATACGAATGGATATTACTACCATTAAGACAATAAACTTTACTATTATTTATAGAAACATTTGTTTATTTTGGAAATGTCGCTTCCTATTACTATAGGGGAAAATGCCGTTCAAGTCAGTAACTATTGTCATATATTATTGGTATTTTTCCAATGTAATTTGTAGTTGTTGCCATATTTAATGGTGCATTTTATATAAAATTTATCATTTTTTTCCATAAAAATAACAATATGCACTATTTCATGTAGAAACGAATACATTTTAAAATAGTATATTTTCCAACATTATATATTTATTCCGCTATTTTAAATGGCATATTTTACCACAGCTTATTGTATTTCTTCCTATACATATGAGAAGGTTTATGCATTTTAAATAAAATCCGTTTTTATTTTTTATTTTTTTATTTATTTATTTATTTACAAAATTCATACATAATTATAATATTAGTACCAATGAAATACTTAACTTTTCTAAACAAAACAAATTATTTAATGTATAAAATAAAGATTAGGAATAAGGAAGCTATGAAATTAAATATAATATGTTTTGTAATTTTAACACATTTGAATGAGACCCTAGTTCATTTATTGTATTAGTCTTAGAGTTAACAGAACAACTTGAAAGCTCAAAATTAATTTTATCTGCTTCTAGTTTCTCTTTAACAACGTATGCATATTTATGAAAATCAAAATAATGGATTTCAAATTTGGTGCCTAATACCGTTAAAAGGTTTTTATCTTTCATTAAAAATCCTTTAATTTTAAAAAAAATTGGTTCATCACCAGAATTTAGTTGAATTATTCTATTTTTTTTATATTTTTTATGACTAATAACAACTGATTCGAAATAGGTTGAAACGCCGTCTACAATTTCCTTTCCAAATTCACACTGAGTTAAAATTTCTTCAGTTTTAACTTTAGCTAAAGCAAGCCTTTGCGAAATGGATTTACATATATTTCTCCGTGAATTAGTACTGCTTGCAATTTTTTTTAAAATTTTGTGTTTTCCCTCAAACCTCATACTCCAAAACTGTTTCAATGGCCCCATTTTTCTCATTATATCTGGATAATGACACAAAAAATGGTGCTTTGGACGAAGGGGTAATTTGAATATTTTTTGAAACATATTATGGTGACTATAAATTAAGTAATCTAAATAATTTACAGTTTGTGTATCTATCTGATTTTGTAGTACAATCTCTAAAATTTGTCTTAACAGTATAAATATTTGCCATTCATCATTATTTTCTGGAATGAACTCACCAATGATTACACCGAGAAATTTTGCAAACCATAACATCTCCGAAGATGAATATCTTAATTTGTGACTTTTTAAATGGTCATTAGATATATATTGTGGTTTATTAATATTTTCGTAATCACCGAAGTCAAAATTGGCAATTCTATTATTTAATTGTTCCAAATTCAAATATTTTTTACTATTTACAAAACTATCTAATATCAAAGCTATTTCAAAATTTAGGATCCCTTCTAGCATGTCGTGCATGATATCAACTGAGAAATTTTCTGTTACGTGGAAATTTTCTAGTTGATTAAAAATACATGCATCGAGGATTCCGGTTTGAGATACGTTATTTTGTGATAAATCTTCTAAATAATTAATTTTGTTCCTCGAAATATTTAAGGGTAGTGTATGACAATTTTGGGTTTCATGCTTTGCCATTTTGCAAAATCTGCAAAAGTAACATGCGGAAAACGACTCTGTAAACCCTAACATGCCGTTTAGTCCCTTATTGTCACCCACACAGGCAGCGAGTAAGAAAAAGATCCTTTGTGTATCTATCTCAATACCAGTTGTTTCCAAATAATTTAGTTCGTCTACTACTGGCTGAAATACAGAATTTCCGTATCTCTTTCTATCTAAACTATGGAATAACATAATAAGAAAAATATTTTCCAGTTTTGATTGCATTGTTTTTGGGATGAAAGGTAGGGAAATGTACACAGCACCCAAGTTTTGTAACCCTGCTCTAGAGCCTAGAGCATTATTTGTTTCAAAGTCATCGTAGTATACTATTAAAGGTAAAATTAAATCATTTTTATTATATCTGGTTGTTTTTTCTTTCCAGAATGCTGTTTGAATAAAACTACTAATATTGGAAGAGGTCAAATTTAAAACTTTAAGATAATTTAAAACAGACTCTAACACATTTGGGATTTTGAAAAAACTTTCTAAAATTGGTTTAATTGAATTAAGAGCCGCTTCTACATTAATTGTTTTCAACAAAAGATTATTATTAACTCTAAAACTATCCACTCTTTCCCCTATGATAACACTTTTAGGTTCAATATAAGAATGATTTATCTTTAATTCCTTTTTTCTTTTATGTTCTGTCGAAATTCTGGAAAATGACGTTTCAAAAGTTGTTAAAATATTAAGAATCATTTCGCTGGCATCAATTTCTTGAACAGTAACTTTCACATGTTCCTCAATATGGGAAAACATTTTTTTATTATAATGACAGAAAAGGGTAATAATAGATTGTATATCTTTTCTATTGATGTTTTTCATACTATACAAATTTTGTATTAGATCAGAATTTAATTTATCTAGAATCCCACTCAGTTTAGCATTATTTACAGTATTTGAATTTATCGTAAGATCGTTGTCATTACAAGGACCTTGTTCATAAAATTTAGCATTATTCGTATAACTATTAGACGTATTATTTAATTCATAATCTTCTTCATTCTGAATGGTTGAATCTTTAGAATGTTTGATTATATGTTTCTTGAAACAAACAAAATTGGTGAAAACGCGTTCATTACCACAATTTTTACAATTAAACATTTTTTCAAATTTATGGCATACATTTAAATGGCTTAAATACGTACTAAAATTTCTAAAATTGTAATTTGTACAATTTTCGTGGAAACATTTCATTTTGATATCTTAGATATAAACAACTTTGGATTTCGTTGATTGTGTTTATACTCAAATGTCGTCCGAACCCAGTAAAACAAAGATCCAATTTTCATCTAGAATTAAAAAGAATGTATTAGAAAATCATATTATTGTTTTTCATAAATATTATTACTTACCTACTTAACTCACAAACAACATAGAATATGCTAATAGCGACTTTTTAAATGTTTTGTTGAAAAATTCAATGATGTTGCGTTAGGAAGTTACCATACTATAAAGTAATGTAAAAAACATATTAACGAAAATGTACTTGATGTATTTGATAAATTAATAGTTTTACTTTTTTAATTAAAAATGGAGTAAGGAATCCTCTATACTCTATTTTTCATCATTTAAGCTTGAGGCATATAGGTTTCGTTTCGTTCCGACCTTTAAGTTGGATATGCTAAACGTATAAAAACCCGAAAACATTGTTACAACAATGAGTTCGGACACCAAGCAAACCGAAAGAGTTAATCAAATTTCAATAAAAACTTAAACAATACCATAGACAATAGAAGACAAGACAAACAGCTTTCGTAGTAGTCTGTTATAATGAAACAAAATGTTCAACCCATTCTAACAGACATAGAAAGATTATATAAAAGGAGTATATATGATGAAACGTAACAAAATATATACACCATTTGCCCAATCTTCCTGTTAGAATGGGTTAAATATTTCGTTTCATAGGTAACAAGCTACCATAAAAGCTGTTTATCTTCTTTTGTCTATGCAATAATCTCAAATTAATCATTTTGATGTTTTTGAGTTGGTAAATTTGTTTGAAACTTTTTCATCTTTAAAAATTAATTGATTTTAGATTATATTTCACTAATTGATTTTATTCAATCAATCATATAAAACTAAAGCTACTCGAAAAGAAACGAAATCTATGTGCCTAAGAATGTAACAAAAACTTATTAAAAACAAAACGAATCGGAACGATCACAACATAATAAAAGTAAATGAAACACATTTTATTTTGCATAAAAAATTATTTTTTATTTCACAAAATATTATGAACAGTAGTCGTACATAAAAAGAATGATACATATTAACTCATGTATTTTTTCATAAATTCATTGTAACAAAAAACAAAAACAAATATTTATTTCAAATTTACGCATTTCAGCTTAAAAAATAACTTAATAGAATTCTTATTTGAAGATTTTCTTGATTTGACTATGATATTTGACTAATTAGAGAATTGAGACTGACAAAGTCAAGATCAAACCTAGTGGTCAAACCATAAACTGATTTTTGGATAAATAGCCAAATCAGCTGACTGCCTTCTGGGTAATTGGCGTTTAAAACATGGAACGCTTTAAAACATAAATCTAAAGCAGCTAAAATGTTTTCGGCCTTATATAAAATGCTATTTATTGCTACATAAGACGCAATAATATGATCTGTAAATAAAAAAAGTTCCAGTCTTGAAGAATTATTTCATTATTTTTAAAATTTATACTTACCAAGTGTATCTCCAACAAAAACCACCGTAGGCTGGAATGTTAGGTTATACTTTTTAAGTTTTTCAAAGTGGGTTTTAATATCCTCGTTGAGTAAGTTCCCGTCCTATTAAGTAAATATTTAGGACAGATTAGATTCAGAAATATGCTTTTTGAATAGATAAAATAAATAACACCTACTTTAACATGAATAAAAATATTTTCCAAGATTTCGTGTTTGGTTAATTTCGTGCGTTTGCTGTTTTTATTTTTTTTTAAATAAGCATACGGCAGCAAGAACGGCAATATACATAACAGTAAAATGTCTGGAGATTTTTGTTGTTTCGCCAACTGTATTTCCGGCGATTGTTTCGCATCTGCTACTTCGATAACCTTTTGGCTAATCGTGTTCCAATTGTCCATTAATTTATTTTCATAACCGCTGTATTTCATTCTAAAATCTAACAAAATTAGGGAAATTCCGGAGTCTCCTTTCAAAATTGGGAATTTCGCAAAATATTCATCAATTGACGTACTTGAAATTGGACTTTCTAACATTTTTTGTCTCATACTAAAGGTGCTTTTCCATGCTTCAACTATATCTTCGAAAGGCTCGAAATGTGTTGACAAAAATTCTATTTGTATAGCTTCCGCTTCTGTATTTCCATCATTCTCGTTTCGTGGGTCTATTTTATTCATATTTCTTAGTTTTTTTTAAGATAATTGTAGCTCTCCCACAATTTTCCCTTCGCTACTGATCGGGTATCAGGATTGTAAGGGATATAATACACAAATTCTGGTTCTTTTAGGAAAACTGTTGATATTTGTGCAGTTAACTCTAAAAATCGTGCCGACCTAATCACAAATTTGCTTTTATCGCTAAAATTATTGAATTCTGCATTGATTATTAGAGTCGCCAACAAATTTCTATTTTTATTGTCTAAAGCATTATATTTCAAGTAAAAATTTTTAATTATTATGCCGTTTGCACATTTCAAGTATGACTCCACGTCATTTGATAGTAGATCCACTAGAATTACGTTGTCTATTTGTGTGTTCTGAAAATATAAAGACATATTATTATCTTCAAAACAAGGTTACGCATTTAAAAAAACTTACTATTGTATTCGGTTCTTGTGTGGTTGTTACCGACTGGTAATCCTCGTAGGTGGTACCGCTCAAAGTTGTACATTCTGAAAAAATCTTTAAAATATTTGAAAATAAATAAAATTATTACGACGCTAGATTCTGTATTGGTTTGATAAATACGTTCATACCTGGTTCGGATAGAAATGATTTTTATATTTTGCCCAAAATTGATTCCTTGGGCCAGCTTTCGGGAATAAATCAGATAAACATTCGTATTAAATATTACAGAAACTGTCTCTTGTAAATTCTTGTACTATGTTAAAATTTAACAGTATTAATAAATTTATGCAGGATATTCCTAAACTTACTGTCCTAACTACTAACATTGAATTTGTGACCCGAAAACACATTTTCATATGCACTATAATACACCAACACCATTTATTTAAAAAAAAAATATTAACACCGGAAATAACCATAAGGCTTTCGATTTGGGTTCGTAAACATAACCATTTATTTTCATACCGACAAGCCCATTATACTCTGAATTACACATAAACACATTTTTCTAGCAGCAATATATCTGCACAAAACATAAGTTTGTAATCTCCTTGGTACCTGAGGAAGCATGGATGACTCGCATCTAGCATGGTCCCTGAGGTATCAACGAGGTTAACAAAAAAAATTTATTTTTTTCTCCAAGTATTATGGTCAGGAACAGCAGCACATTTGCCCGCTAGAGTGACAGCCGTAGGGGGGGTTCTTGTTTTCTGACAATACTGGAGCTCGCAGGTGCTGCTCATAAATCTATATAAAAATGAGATAATAAAGCACGAAGACAACACAAAAACCAAAAAAAAAATAACGGTAAACCAGCTCACTAAAACTCTACCGTACTGGAGGCCGTCGGTCACCCGACCTCAGTGCTGACACCACCCTTGAAGTACAGCTTGAAATAGCACTTCCCTCCCATTATGAATTCCACAACCGCTACATAATTAAATCCATTTAAGCATTATACATACTTAATTTAATTGAAACGGAAACCGAAATGGACACCATTATTGCACAAAAATTCTGGAACCACAACTAAATGATAAGTAAACCATCACTAATTTACAACCACAGGCAAATAGCAAAAACAAAAAAAAATCACTAATTTTGATAGATTCGATTAATATGCATATCACAAATTATTTATTAATTTTCAATAAAAAGAACGCTTAAAATTATTAACTCTAAGCTACTATAAGCTAATTTGACCGGTCCCTAACAACCCCCTTAATCTAAATGTACAACATATATAAATCACAACTTACATCTAATTCATTTGGTTTAATTAATAAGAGCAATAAATGTTCATTATAAAATTTACATTAATTTAGTACTTTAGTACATCTAAGTTACACTATTAAACAGATTACTGTTTGTTAAATGGGAATCATAAATAAAGTTTTGGATTATTTTAAATTGTACTTGCGGTTTGTTTTCTTATTTCGATGGTGTGATCATCAATATAACATGCCTACGAGGCCAGCACACGTACTATTGGTAAACGGTGTTTGGCGGGTACAGCTGATTATGAGAGTTCTACCGTATCACTCCGACAAACTACGGTATACTATATATTTAGCTCAAACAAAATATATATAGACGTATAAAATTAAACACACGGAAAGCCACCCGGGTTGACGTGGCCGGATTTTCGCTTTTAAATTAAATTAAAAGAAAAACAAATACAAATAAGCTCCTGCCATCGCTTAACAAATAGCCATAGTTACCTTTCCGTATGCGCAAAATATGTGCGTCCACGAATTCCGTGGGACTGCTCTTTGACCCCGTAATTACAGTCTCGGACAAGATAAGGTAGCGTGAATAAATTTTTTGTTTTACTATATTAGCTGTAATTTATAGTTGTACAAATACTGTAATGAATGTGCGTGATTAAAACCCACAACAACCATGCACAACACTCGTGAAATGTACCTACTGTGTTTTGTTATTTGGTTTAAAATCACTTTAGGTTTTAAGCGGAATTACAACGACCGATAACTAACATACACGATTTAATTAATGTAAACTACAAGCACTTAGTTTATAAGAAATCACTTAACGTAAATGGCTATTTATTAAATTTTTATTTTTAATATTTCATCTTTGCACAACTCACGCTTAACTAAATGTAACACTGCCAATTTTTTCTTTGTCCCTTTAATAATGTCTATTTACAAACAGCTGATTGCTGCTGCCTATGTACCCAATACATGATTACGTTTAGTTATGTATAGAAGAAAATATATAACCACACCCCGATACTAATGATCACCCAAAAAAATTACATAAATAATGAGAAAGCGCAACACAAGTACAATAAGGAAGTATTGAAAGCAATTAATACATAATTTGTCTGTGTATATTTGTAAATGATCGTAACACACGGGTTAACTGAAAAATATATATATTTATAACAAGCTTTCGTTCTACCTGCAGGTTTCGCAGATCAGTGATGGACAAAAGGAAAGCTGCGTTCCCGTATCACACGCAAGTGTTAAACTTCTATATGTAATTTTAGTTTGACCACCAGGAGCAATTTGAACCAAATTGTAACAAGTTCAAGAAAATAATTGCCGATTGACAGTCATCAATTGGTAAATATTTGTTATATTCTGTATGAAATATTACTATATATATATAGTAATCGTTCATAAAGCGCACAGACGCTTCTCCTGAGAGGAAATAAATAAATTTGATTTTAATTTTTTCGCATCCCCCAAAACAACGGGAGCACAACACAGTTGCATGCCTTGATTTATAACATATATTTTACCACAAACACCAAATTCGCAAACATAACACAATTGCTTACCGATAAATATCTCTACGTAATGTTGTAGGCCCCAACTCTCCAACAATTCACCTATAAACTTATTGTCTTCCATTTTCATAAATTAAAATATTGACTCGTATGTATATTGGATATAGCTGTAGGTATAATAAATTTGAACTTTAATGATTATGTATAATTAAACAATAAACAAATTAATTAATTTTACCTTATTTTTTTTTATTAAAACACAAGAATTTAGAACACAACTTTTCACAAAATATTTCCTGCATATAATTACATACACAACTGCATACTATGAACGCACAAAGTCACAAACTGAAATGATAATGACAAGAGAATACTAGAGAATAATAATAACTGTTTAATTTTATTATATTAGCTATATTGTGTGGTAAACCATACTTTATGTATAGTAGTGCTTCCTATGTTGAACACCACCACTCCTTCTCACGGAGAGGTGTATAATTTATTTGTGCTCAAATAAATAGAATTCTATAAAACGAATGGATTTGTATCTTATAGGAATAATTCCTATAAGATATTGTATTTGAAGAAATGGAAATCTGTTCCATTATAGGAAATATCCCTATATGATATAATAAATTAGTTTACATTATAGTAGTGATTTCCATATAGCATACACCACTATGAAAAGTGGAAAGTCACCTATGTACATATTATATTTTACAAAAAATATAGTATAGGGTATTATAATTTGATTTCCATAAATATATAGGAAATAAATCAGTAATTTTTTTTTTCCGTGTAGGGCTTGATATAAAAAAAAATTACGTTAGGCAAATCCTCCACGTTACTTCCGCACTACCTCTGCGCGCACCACGATGTATTATGATTCTCGGATTTGAGCAAAACAAAAAGGAAATGTTCTTGCTAAATTGTGCCGATAGTATTTCAAGCTTAGTACAACAATGTATATGATAAATTATAAAAGTTTATAGATACAATGTACTCTCAATTTGTTGCACTTCGTTATTTGGCCATCTTGAAATGTCTTTAAGGCAAAATAAAAACACACTCTCACACACACACTATGCGACACAGGATTTTACTTCTAAGTTTCGAGTTTATTACTCTTAAAGCCAACGCAACTCGACTGGTGATTGCGTGACGAACAAAACACTACGAACACTTATGTTGGTGCCTAACACATAATATCCCTTCTCAACCTAAAATACATAAAAACCTGGAACACATAAAAATTGATGACATATTTCTACAGCTGCTGGAAGAAAAATTCCATTAGTAAATATAAACTTATAATATGTATAAACTTACTTACAATTCCATTAACATATAATCTATTATTAATTCGGGTAAACCTGAAAATATAGTATTTAATTAGTATTTAGTTTAATAAGATAAATCATAAATACTTAGCTCACATCCATAATTATCCAATTTCTATTTTTGACGTCTATGTGTAACAAGAACAAAAAATTGTAGTAGAGGTATAATATGGAAACAAAAACTGTGTTACCATCAGGGTAACGCACTGAACTTTTTTCAAATCGATTTGGAAGTAAAATTGTCAAATTTATTCATGTTCCAAAAAATTAATTCATTATAAGAAAAATCTTTGTAAGCACAACATCAAAAGCTACAAAAAAAACATTAAATAAATAAAAATATAAAAATAAATAAAATTAGTGAGTAACGAGTGCTTATTATAGTAATTGCGTAAGATAATTATACGCCTACGGATAAACTAGCCCAAAAAATACAGTCCACTATACGGCAACGTGGAAATAAAGGCATCGTCATTAGAGGCCACCATTTTCGTGGATTTTCTATTCAAATCCGACTGTACTCCACCACTTTTATCGAAAGAAACAAAACACGGCGACGAACCTCTTGAGTTCGTTGGACTATAACTCCGCTTATGTGGTTTCCAAATTCATATATACATGCATTTATCTCCAAAGCGTCCGTAATTCAAAGCAGTTACACCCAAAACTATCGCTATTACTTTCAGCACTGACTATTTAGTTCGGCACTTTACAACATCCGACTTGTTGATAAAAAAAAATATATTTTATCTAATTTTTAATTAAGCACCGCACTGGATATATTTTAATGTTCTTTACTTGGTGCTTCGAGCGATCATCGTTCATTGATCTTGATTGACTGTCTAACAAATCAAAATTTCTTTGCCAGAAAAAAATCGAGGAAAAAAAAAAAATTGGTATTGGTATGTAGCTACAGCAAAATCCGACAACGTAATAAAAAAACAATCGTACGATTTTCAGACGGTACATGCACCGATAATGCAAGTCATTTTAATCAATAATAAAACGACGCGCAAAACGTTCTAGAAGAATTGTCTTTCTTCTCTGTTTTTCGTTTACATCAATGCGAAGTATATAAGAAAAACATTTTTCTAGAACGTTTTACTTTGCACACACTCGATGCGCATTGGTCTCGCTCTCTCGTCATTCTTCTTACCCCCCCGCGCCATCACATGAAGAGGTACAAAACAAAACGTCGTGAGTGCGTTCAGCGCACAATAAACAAACAACTTCGAAAGCAGAGACACAACCCGAGGGGAATATAAAATACAAATATTGAGCAATCAACTAACAGCAAGGACACCAACCGAGGGGAAATATAAAAATACAAAATTGTGGTTGCGAGCACACAGTCGTAACAGTTTCGTAGGAAAATTTTTGCGATCTCATCACAAAAATTTAATAAAACAAGTACATTTACTACGTACATAGGCAACGTAATATAAAATACGTTCATGTACATATATGCGTTTACTTAACTGTGGCACATATGAAAAATTCTAAGGTGAATGAATCATATGACACCCCTATAAATTAAATGCAAAGCAGAAATGTAGAAAGCCTGTTACAGGATGGCTACTGTTAATATTTTTCTTTTTTATTTTATAAAATATCTTATTAATCAAATAATCACAACTTGTATTCTTAGTGGAATCTTAAAATACCGAACTAGACTCGACTGTCTTTTACAATTTCAAGTAGACCGAGCCTTTTCTATTTTTTTTACAAGCTTTTCATTTTTGGCCTCAAAACGAGACTTAACAAAATTCACAACAATACTGACTTACAAAAAATTTCAAAAAATCTTATTTCTTCTCTGTTTTTCGTTTACATCAATTCGCATTGATGTAAACGAGAAGCATATAAGAAAAAACATTATCCTAGAGCGTTTTACTTTGCACACACCCGATACACATTGGTCTCGCTCCATCACAATTTTCGAAAAATACAAGACTGGCAACCCCGCATGTGAAAAACTGTGCTAAAGACACAGACACAAACCGGGATAGAAGTAGAACACAAAAAAATGTAACACAGATGGCGGTGTCATTGGTAAAATGACATTAATCATTATACCACCGAATGATTCATGGGAAACAAAAATTGTTTAAGACAAACGGTCGTAACAAGCCGGCATGACGTAAATGAGATGTAGTTGAAGATCTTATCTTCGAGGTCATGCCGATGAGGAAGTAGATTTTGTTGGGATGGGTTGATAACGGAATTAGGTTTAATTTAATTCCGTTACAAACTAAAAAGACGCAATACTTGTTTCCCCTTTTTTTCACTCACGAAAAGTTTATTGTTTATAATAAAAAAAAAATAAAATTACAGTAAACAGAGTTTATCATTTAACTTTAACTAATTGAAAATATTTTTATCATAGCTTTACAAAAGGAAATATATATCTTAACGTGAAAACTAAAACCCAAAAAATGGCTGTTTTAATTTTCAACAACTCCACTTTTAACACAATATTCCACGATTCGATTTTTATATAACAAAAACTTAAACGAGACTCATTTTTCAAACTACCAATCAAAAAAACTAGACGTTAACTTTATCAAATTCCCAATTAGAATTTTTTTTATACAAATCAAAAAAATTAGACTCCGCTTATGTAATTTTGTACTTTAACTTTTTTCTCACAAAAAAATCAAACTAAACATTAGCTTATCAACTACGAGACTCACTAACTAAACAAAAATCTCCCATCGCACAACGAACGCCAAAACGTTCTAGAAGAATCTTCCTCTTTCTCTGTTTGCGAATTGATGCAAACGAGAAACATTCTTCTAGAGCGCATTGCTTCGCACACACCCGATGCACATTGGTCTCGCTCTCTTTTTTAATCGATGATCGCGCGGCCTTATGTTAGGGAGAAACACGATAATTAAGAAAAAAAAACGTCCACATGGTGAAAAAAAATATTTTAGTACAATCAATGTCACGTGTTCGTACACAGGTGGCATTGCTATCAGACACAACACGAGATTCGCCATAGAAATAAATAACCAAGAATGTGCGTAGGCAGGGAAATGATTGTTGGAAAGCATCCTTGGCTAATGAAAATTTCGTTGGATCATGACTACGTGGTTTGCAAAATGAAAGTTGACCTTCTGTCACAATTCTGTGAACTACATTATGCTTCATGGGCATGTCGTATCTTGGTTCTTAAGTAAGTTCAGGAAATTCCTTAAACAAATGATCCATATAAACCTTCGATATTATAAATTCGTAGTGATGACGAGCTTACGGTAGAGATTGTACCTCTGGTAGTTATAGTTGTTGTTGTATCGACCAAGCGCGTATTTTTTAAGTCGACTGTTAAACCAAATTTTACCGAAAGGTTGACGCAGGTAATACAGGAATGTGAGTGCCTGTGTCGGCGCTAATAATAAACGACGGACTGCGGATACTCCAGCGTATGCCGTAGTGATGATGGATGAAATTAGTTTTTTTTTTATTTTCATCCGTCTTGAAAACACAATTAGAGTTTTCCGCATTTTCTAGCTATGTTGCCAAATTTATAGTGATACCAACACATAGGGTGATTCACCGAGCGAGATCTAGAATTTGATCATGAATGATTTCTATTACGAGATCTTGATCTTTCTTGATTTGCACGATGCTCGAATCTTTCGAACCGAGTTTTCCGTTCATTTTTCATTTACATAATTCGATTAAATCAAATTGACCATTTTGCGTGTTATTTCTAGATTTGATAATGATTAGCAATATCGTCACATTACATGCCAACCAGTATTGCACCAATTGAGGGTGATAACGTTGATACCCATAATTTTTTTATTAAGTCAGATGACAGTGCACGCGACTCGCTTGCCATTCGACTTAATTGCCGATGGAAACTTGAGGGTGATTTATTTCCCATTTCGGCAGTGTGCAATGCTGATTGAATTCGTCAAGATTTTATGAGGGCATCTTTTAAAGTACTATATTTATTTTCTAGCGGTGGGTTCAAAATCACGTCTGACACCACACTTGATTTTGACTCACTTAGGTGTTTGGCTTTGTCAACACCCACGAAATATGGGATTCTTAAATTAAAACACTTGATTTCACTTTCTTTGTATCACCTTTTTCAGATTTTTTAAATTTAGAATTTATTGACGATGTTCATTCGTTCAATCACAAGTACAATCTAATTTCTATATTCTGGAATTTAATTATCGTTAGCAACATGAAATATAAAATTATTGCTTATTGAGCTACTTTACTGTAAAACTAAAAATGTAATACGAATTTACATATTAAGCAAATCATCTGTGAGAATGATAAAAATGAAAATAATCAGGAATGCAATACATTGAATTGTTGAAGTCGATATCTTCATGGTCGGTGATAAATGTTGAATGTTGTTGTTGTTGTTGTTGTTGTTGGAGTGACGTGATAACGTAACTTCTCCCCCCTATGAATGAAGCGAGGCCCAGCAGAGCTGAGTTGACTGTGCTGAAGTGGCTGCTGGATCGGGAACTGTTCCGATCTTTTTCTTTTTGATCATTTGTATTAACGTGATGGTTGAGTAAATTTTAATAATTTTTGAGTAATAGAGATCTCTTACTGAACTAGTTTCGCATTGCATTTGTCGCTATAATGTTTAACTAAATTAATTCTAATACTGCTCCAATTTAGTGAAGTACCATACATGCTTAACACTTCATTGCCTTCTCCAACTACTTTGTTTCTGATTGCCCAGGATAATTTTACCATTCGGTTTTCCATCGAGATCTTTTATTATCGTTAAAATTTCTTCAACGTTTTCTATATAAAGTCGAAAAAACGTGCGACTTTTACCATCAAAAGGTGGCAAATCCTTGATGGCGTCAGGCATCTCAAGTTGGTTTAACTGTTCCTTAACACTCATTTTTAAACAATTATTTGGGTAACTTAATTTAATGCTAACTAAGTCGCTAAGACTTTATGCGTCAGTCGAATGAGAATTACACTTGTTAACTATTCTAGATTTAAATGATATAAAAAGGGGAACACTCAATAAATATAATTGTAACAATATATTCGCTTACCAGAAAAAGTAGAGTCACTGCATGACCATCTGCTTGTCCGTCCGATATCCACTCGAAAGTTGTCACCAATTCGATATATTGCTTTGGTGCCAATGCACAATGATACGATGCACAATTTTGTAATTACAAGTTATACTTATTAGTGTTCGTGTTTCAGGTTTAAAATTCGAACTGGTTTTATTAAATTTTCCTTTATTCACAATTTTCTTTTAATCACGTTTATTTTTATTTGTTATATTAGAACGAATATTTACTTTTAATTTTAAATTTTTAGTTTTATTCATAATTTAAAAGTTTTTTTTTTCTTGAATCCTATTGAAATAGGATCCCACCAACTATACGCCAAATATGGGATCCTTAAATTTAAACACTTGATTTCACTTTCTTTATGTCACCATTCTTAGATTTTTTAATTTTAGAATTTATTGACGATGTTCATTTGTTCAATCACAAGCACAATCTAATTTATGTATTCTGGAATTTAATTATCGTTAGCAACATGAAATATAAAATATATATTAAGCTATTTTACTCTAAAACTAAAAGTGTAATACAAATTTACATATTAAAGCTAATTTTCTGTGAGAATAAAAATTTAATACATTGAATTATTGAAGTCGATGTCCTGTGACGTGTTCGGATTTCCATGCCAAAACGATGGTAAATTATTCGATTCCATCTGTACTTGGTATGGAGCAATACTGGCTGTTGTGCCATCATTCTTTTCCCCCTTGTGCTTCATTGTTAAAAGTGCCTGGTTTTGATTCGGTAGTTATACCTTTAATTGGTGTTGGTTGCCACCTTGTGTTCATATAATCGAACAAGAAACAAAACTAGGAATGATGTTTAATTGTAGCGAAATTAATAAGAAAAATTAAGATAAAATCTACTAATAGAGTTAAAATATTCGTCGTACGATCACGAAATAAAAATTTATTTAACACTCCAAAAAAAAAAAAAAAAAAAATATGATAACAATTTTAGAGACCGCCGAACTGCCACCGTGGCACTCGGGGGATTTTACGGTCGCCCCCGAATGGACGACACATTGTACTTATGGAACCCAATGGAATTCCCCTCCCATCATACCAACCCGTATAAAAATTTAGTAATTTATTTTAATATTTTAATAGTACAAAAAAATAAAGTAAAATCAAAGGGCGAAACGAAAATGAGGCCAGTGGCCCTATTCTGTCTTTCCCTGGGAATAGGGAATTGGGAAAAATATTTTCATAGCATTTTTGTCAAAATTATATTTTTCTGGCCTACTGAGGGAACAAGTTTGGTGTTAATATTTTCGAAACAAAGTTAAATTGGAAAATATAATTCCCAAGAAAAATTTTGTGGAACAAAAGTTTCCCAATCAACTTTGTTTTGAAAATTTTTGCACTAACCTTGTTCCTTCAGTAGGCCGGAATAAAATAATTTTGACAAAAATGCTATGAAAATATTTTTCCCAATTCCCTATTCCCAGGGAAAGACAGAATAGGGCCACAGTGCTAAAAATCGCCGTGCAACTTTTATTTCAACAAAAAAAAAGAGGAACAACAAAATGGAGGATAACCACGCGAAAATTAATTCAATGCGCCCCTTGAAATATTCGGCGCTCGCAAAGCTTTACAACAACAAAAATTCGATTTTTCTCTTTAAAATATTTTCATTATATTTTCAAACGTCACTATTTTTATTTCACGAACAATAATTAAATACTACACATTTCTCAGTGTGTGATTTAGTTGAGAAAATACGTCATCAGTTTTGATAACCGCAAGTTTATTGTTGCACATTTATTGTTATTGCTGTTTATGTTAAACTCAAATATGTCCGCTTTGGGTTTCCATAGGAGACCCAGAGCTTTTATATTTTGGTCGATTTCAATTTTATGGGACTCTGTGACTTCTCCATTGTTGAGATGTATGTTGTTGCTTGCCCATTTTCTCAAATTGAAGCCTCCTTTTTGAAGTAGCTTAGTGAGTTGGTCTTGAATGACGAGTGTTTCCTTGATTGTATTGCAGCCTGTCATAAGGTCATCGACATAGAAATCTTTTTGTAACACTTTGCAAGCCGTTGGGAAGTTTTGTTTTTCGTCTTCAGCGAGTTGGTGTAGAGTTTTGACTGCAAGGTATGTAGCGGCTGCTGTTCCGTAAGTAACGGTTTTCAATTGATATTCTTTCAATGTTTTCATAGGTGAGTCTCGCCAAATAATACGTTGAAAGTCTCTATCTGTTTCGTTTATCCAAATTTGCCGAAACATTTTTTCTATGTCGGCTGTGATGACGTACTTGTGTTTTCGCCATCTCATGACAATATGCTATAAGTCTTGCTGTATTTTTGGACCTATGTGCATTATGTCATTCAATGACTGTCCGCTGGTTGTTTTGGCAGAGGCATCAAAAACGACTCTCAATTTTGTTGTCGTGCTTGATGGCTTCAAGACGGCGTGATGAAGCAAGTAGTATTTTCCATCATTGAGTTTTGTTGGATGAACCTCTTCCATATGATCGAGAAGTTCATATTCTTGCATGAATTCTTTATACAGTTTGGCTAGTTGTTCGTTCTTTGTGAGCTGTCTCTCTAGTTGTAAAAACCTTGCTGTTGCCATCTTTCTGGAATCTCCTAAGTTCGCTTTCAGACGGAATGGTATTTCAAGCGTGTATCGACCGCTTGATTCTCTTTTGTGGGAGTCATAGAAATGTTGTTCGCACATTTCTTCTTCAGCAGTGCGGGTTCTTGGTGGATGAAGCTCTTCTGTTTCCCAGAATATCTTCAGAGTTTGTTCAATTTCCTCCATTGCATCATCTTTGGTTGTCATCGCGACTGTTTTGGTTGCTGGCCCGACTGTTGAGTGTTGATTTGACCAGGGGTTGATTATCGTGTTTGTTTTATGTTTTGATGATTTTGGACGTAGTTCGTTGGCTAGCCTTGTTACAGGCTGGCTACTGCCAACCTGCAGTTATCACTAAGCGCATGCAGAGGCCTCCACGGTGATATTTTGCCGGCTACGTTCTCAGCGAGAAGTGCGAGGGTCGTGGGGTTTGAGGCATGCATCCTGGCCTACACCGTGATAATACAGATATTTATAAAAAATGGGAAAAAACGCAAATAATAATAAAATACCCGAGTTCCGCCGAAATTAGTCGGCCGGAACCTGAGGAACGAAACGAATAATCAAAATAAATAATAATAAAAATAATAATAACGGAAGAGGTGCCTTGGTGCACGCATCCATTCGAATTCAAACGGGGCAAGCCCTGGTTACGAAATTGGATGCGGGCACCAAGGGACTGCAAACACTATGCCGACACAGGATGGGAATTCCCCCCTCATCACACCAACCCAAAAATTACAAACTTAAAAATTAAATTTAAAAATAAAATATGTGAGAAAATATAAAATGAAATGAATAGAAAAATAATAAAAATAAAAATCGTACCTTGACTACTATTCTTTTTTTCAAACAAAAAAATTCTGTTGCGGCCTTGCGTGGCCGTCATGCCACAGGTGACCTTCCTCACCCGGACCGTTGCGGCTTGATGTGCCGTTATGCTTGCGTGCCCTATCTCCGTAAGAATTGCGGTTCGCGGGTTAGCCACCCGATCGTTGCGGGGCCTTTTCCCGCAATTATTAGCAATTGTTTCAATAATTCCTGTATTTTGTGACTCAATAATTGAGCTGGATGAACTAAGATAATTCGAAGATTGTATGTTCGAATATTGCATATTACGCGAAGTAGTTAATTGGCTCGCTGAGCTTTCAACTTCGGAGACGGCACTAATTGAAATTGCGTCATCATCCTCGGTGAAGTCATCATTTCCCTGTTGCGCTCTATAACTTTCTAATTGTGTAGTTATACTAGTAGGAACTCCCATCGACGATGGTACTTGTGAAAAGTTTTTTGTTCCCATATTAAGGTTGGCCTTTTCCAATAAACGGAGGATATCCTCATAATTTGGGTCACCCCGCTTTTTCTTTCCAGTGTTCTTTTCTCTCTTTTCCTCTCTTCTTTCGTTCTTTTCGTGTTTTTCATTTTTATATTTCTCTCCGCTCTTGACAATCTTAGTCGCCTCACGTTCCAATCTTTTTTGATTTCTGACCTCCCACGCATCCCGAGGAGTTAGACGTTCAAGTTCAACTCCTGGTAAGTTGAGAGTCGTATCAACAGCATTCACATGTATTTCTTCAATTAAGTTACCTGTTGAAGTACGACTGTACTGAACTGGAACACGCTGGTTTACTGTCCTGGAAATAGTAGATCGTAGTTTTCCTTTAAACAATGAGTCCAATTCCAAAGTAACTCTGGAAGAGGGTAGTGGAACGGGCATTGTATCGCCTTAGCGCTCGAGCGCGTGCCTGGTTGGGCACTATTAGGTTGGGCGTCCTTTCGCTTATATCGCCGCAGAAAATGTTGGACGCACTCCACCGAAACCGCTACACCGTAGGATGATTTGTTGTTTCTATGTACCGTTTATTTATAACTTACACTATTATATGATAAAAATAATAATTTTCGAAGGTCAGCAATGATTTTTCCTAACATGCTCACCCGAAGATTTAGAAATGGTCGTCTATCGCCATTTTATACTCTAAAATTTGTAGGCTCGATCATAAAATAATATTATGTCCTCTGGTTAGATGACGTAGAGGAGGCCCGTACAATATTGTTTTATATTGTACCGTTATCCGTTCACAGTAATACACGAATACGGATTTTTCTTTTCACAACCTAACGAACACGTGTTTCTTTTGCACTCAATTTAGTACCATTTAGAATTAATATTCTTCACCGTACTGTACCTTCGGTGGATAGCACGTAATACCCAATTTCATCAACACCTTTTAGTTTCCGAAAAACAATTTCTTTTATAGAAGCACGTTATATAGTTTATATTTGGGTTTTATTTTAGCTTTTGCTCACATTTACTTCCTTTTGAATTTTTGTCATAAAGCTCACCACTCAATATCAAACAAATTGATTCAACAAAAACGATTTTTTCTTTTTCCCCAACCACTCATTAATTAGGTGTAATATTTATTTTCAAAGTTTTATTTATTTTCTCAACTATAAAAACTCCTCAATTGCACAATCCAAAACACAATTTGGTTTTCACAACCAACCAACAAAACCAAACTCTTTTATATAAACCAATCTCACATCACTTTTTATTCTCAAAATCAAAACTCTAATGAATTCAATAAAAATTCTCACGCCGAAATACGACGCGCAAAACATTCCAGAAGAATTGTCTTTCTTCTATGTTTCTCGTTTACATCAATTCGCATTGATGTAAACGAGAGGCATATAAGAAAAACATTCTTATGGAATGTTTTGCTTTGCACACACACTCGATGCGCATTGGTCTCGCTTTCTCGTCATGCTTCTCACCCCTACGCCACCTTACGATGAGGTACAAAACAAAACAACAACGAAAGCGGAGACAACAACCGAGGTGAATATAAAACACCAACATTGAGCAATCATAGAAAGTAGAGACACCAACCAGAGGCAAATACAAAACATAAAATCGTGGTTGCGACCACACACTCGTAACACATTTTTGAAAATGACACGTCTGACATTAAAATTAAATCTTCTAAAATCTGCCCGTCGCACGTCCTCGCCCCAACTAAATTTTTGATTTAGATTTCTGCATGGGTTATTAATGTTGGCTCCTATCCTACCGCACGTAATTTATGATTTTCCTTTAAACTTTTGAAATCTGATCAATATTCGTTGTTTACTTTGTTGCAATCTAATTTGTATACCAAAGATATGCACCATGTATTTTATGTATTTGGTGATGCATCTATATGAGCTTTTGAAATTCTTGTTCATAGTTTTGTTCTAAATCTGTAATTTCCATTTATAATTTAATCTTAAAATTTGTATGTAAGGTTTATTAGGTTTTAAGCCTTTCACCCATTGGTCCCTTAGCGCCAAGCATTGACTCGTTTTAGCTCTTTTGATCCTTTTGGCCCTTATTGTACCTTTTATCCTTTAGCCCTTTGATTCTCTGGCCCTAGGCCCCTGTCCTTTTAACCAGAACCGGCCGCTTTACACTAACATGGAAGTTTTTTGCAAGCAAATTTTCACCCATAATTAACTGCGGCATTGTCTGCACTAAATGCAGATGTGTTCTAATTTTAATTCGTATTTTCGTATTTTTCCATGCAGTCTTTAATTTAATTGGAAACAGATTGAGATAAGGCATCTTCTTTATCATCTGTATAAAACTAATATTTTATTTTTAATGCCTGATTGACGATGCCTTTTTAGATGCGTCCGATGAAATCGAAAAATATCGACGCTTTGCGGTTGCGGGTTTTAATTTTCTTATTCAAGAGAACCGTGAGCTCAATAAATGTTGGTCCCAAAACCCTTTTTACTAAACTGGATGCTTTAGTACGTCCATTTGAATCACTAAATACCTTACAGTTAAATTTAATGCCACAGTCCGTGACAGCTTTCTCGCCATCGTGTTTTACAATAAATTTGGTACCATAGTGTATTCATTTTATTTAGTAAGCCATGATTTATAATCTGGATTTCACAAACAATCATCTCGAAATAACGCAAAATATTTCTTGCGTTTTACTGGTGAAATAATATTTTCAATTTCAGTACCAAGCTTTTTTTGATGGTGACATTATACGATCGAGAATGTATATGCGTATACTGAGGCGATTTTATGGTCCTACCGATCACGGGGCACTTTCTTTGGTGGAGGGGGGTTCTTTTGATCGGTCCAGCATGAAAACCACCATAATTGTCGTACCACAAAAAATATAGAAATTAATTCTTGTTATTATACCATGATCATCTTTACACACATTCCCTTCCTCTCGAATTCACTAAATGGTATAAATAATAAAAAAAATCACTAAATAAAATAATATAATAGCCATGGCACGGTGACTCGAAGCAACGGAATTCGATATATCAGATGCAAATCCAATGCGTGTTTTGTCCTAGATTTTCTCGTATACAGAAATAGATCAACCCCGGCCACGGGTAACTAAATATCGAAACCAATATTTATGGCGGTGTATAAAATGTTTGCCGGTTCAAATGGAATCATAACGATGATAACAGGCCTTCTTCGCTCATCAAATTCTTGACTATATATGGAATATGGATATGATTGTTTGCCACTTGCTTGTGCAATCAATTTTTGATTTGAAATGAACAAACATCGATTAGAGTCATAAACAACCCAAAACACAAAGGTGTACCAGAATTACAAAACAATTACAGACTATAACCTTATGTCATAACCATTGATATTTGTTCTGGTACAATTTTCAACTATTTAACATAATCGCAGCCAGGCCTCTACAATACGTTACTAAACGAAAATAAATTATATATTCATGCATAGATCTAATTAAATATATTAATACTTACAGGCAATCAGTTGGATGATTTTTCAAATGGCTGATTATAAATTGAATAAATTTGACAGTTCTCAAAATAGTTCCCAATAAACACAAAACAGTCACATAGAAACCGTAAAAAATAAAAGAAAATGATTGAATGAAATCATGCCCAAAAGCCAAAGACATCGATTAAACAATTATTGTGTTACTCGTATAATGTATTATTATTTTGTATATGCCAACATTTTCATTTATTTTCTAAAATATTGTTTTTAGGAAAATTAAATTTTTGTTTTCTGATTTTGTGTAGCAAACCCGAAGATTTGTTGTTTAAGGCTTTTTTCCAATTGCCGACTTATTTCAGACTTATTTGACGCCATTTTGAATAAGTCGGTCAGTTTGTTCCAATTCATTGTACCGACTTATTTGTGACGTAATAACAAAAAAACAAAACGCAATTTCTATTATGTGGAAGAAAAAAATTTCTTGACATATTGGTCGTTGCTACTAGATTTTAAAAAAAACCTGCATGTGTTACATCATAAAGCAAAATATATATAAGAGGACTCATGTAGACTTTCCGAGGTTAATCTATCTTACTTTTGGCAACCTGTATAAGCCTAACAAGAACAATAAACTATAAAATAACTATGCCGATATGTTTTTACGATACGTATATATGGATTAAATACAGAAAAAATTTAAGTTTGTGTATATAATTATATTAAAACTATAAAATAAGATTAACCTCGGAAAAACCTGCCTATACAATTTGCACTACTTGATTTCTCTTATATATTTATTGCTCGATGGTTACATTTAGTCAAGACACATTTTTGGAGACATTTCTGTGTAGACATACTTATTCAAATAAGTCACCTCGCGAGGTGACTTATTTGAATAAGTCGGCGTCCACAAATAAGTCGGTAATTTGAAAAGAGCCTAAGACTGGAAATTAAATGGATGTAATGACTTACCTAGATACAGGCTTAACTCCGTCTGCAGTCTCAACTGTTCCAGATAAATGAAAAATTTCGGACAAAATCCATTCACAATTATTATTGAAAATACGAGTTTCTGATATTACAGCTCGAATGTATCGATTGTTTCGCCAATATTGACGAACGCGCTGCTTGGATGATTTAGACATTTGTCGTCATTTAGGCGGATAGTTAAAATGTATATCAAATTCGGAGCTAAAATCAGGGATACCACAATTTATTCAATTCGAGTAACCAATTGGGGCTGGCTATGTAGACACTTCCTTCCGATGAATAATTTAAATCAAAATCGAGTAAGAAATTTTTGTAATTTATGGTTGCTTGCCTTCGTCGAAAACGGAACTTCCTTGAAATTGTGCGTTTGCTTGCGAGGTGGTCGTTTTAGGTTTCGTCCTTGCTGCTATTTGAAACCTCTGAGAAGAGTTTCCTTGACCACAACAGAAACATGGGTCAATAATAATACCGCTGCGACCACCACCATAACAAAACCTGGTACGGGGCTTAGAGCATTGGTTAAAATTATGACACACATCACGACAATTCCTGCATATGTCTAAACTGCAGTGTATATCTAAGAGTGTGTTTAGATGATGGACTAGTCACTGCGTATGGAGCGATTTCATTTACGTGAACCGTATGCTGTTTCAAACCACTTATGAGGTGATGAACATCTCCGATTGGCTCAACTAAATTCATTTGATGGAACCTATTACCGTCGGGCTCAGTAACAATTTCATATCTAACGTATCAATGGTTTGACCTGCTAACGCAATTTGTAATTTTATTCTCGTATTTTCTCGGTTCTATTCTTAAAATGTCTGCGGCTTAAAATGGATTTCATGGCAAAATTATACTTTGAAAACGACTCATTCGCTTGTTGTTTACGTGCCTCCAGAGTGCGTCGAATATGAATGTCACCTCTTCGATCCTGAAACTCGTTTTCGAAGGCAAAGGGATGTTACGAGACGGCTCAGCAGCCGGCCCGCAGATTTCATCTGAACCACGCACAGGCCTCACACGGTGATTTTACCGGCTAAATCTCAGGTAGAAATGCTATGGGTCGTGGTGTTTGAGGCTGGCGTGGCTCCTGGCCTACGTGTGGATGATAATTAAAAAAAAACAGAAGTTCGCCGAAATTCGTCGGCCGAAACTTGAGGATCAAACACTTCACCTATACCTACATGGGTGCACCGGCACAGACTGAGTGTCTCCCCTCACCACACCAAACCGAAAGAAGGACTAGCAATTCATTTTTTTATTTACTGAACGCCGAGAAAACGGAAAACCCGCCAGCGAAGAATTCGAATAACAGTAAAAAGAAACGCCTAAAAAGTTTTTGGGGTGAGACCACCGTGCCCACAGTTGCGTGCACGACCACTATAGTGTGGCACGCAAGACGCAATTACACAAATATTTATATTTATAAAAAATCAAAATTAAAAAAAAATAAAATATTTAGAAATAAAAGAAAACTAGAAAAAGAGGCGTACCCTTAATACTATCTACTATTTACCGCTGCGGCCTTGTCGCCCTCATGCCACAGGTGCGCCGCACCCGGACTGTTAGGCGTCTTCCGCCGTAAATCGTATAACGTTGCGGCCAACCCCCCGAAAAAAGTATTGGCCTCGGTTGGCCGCCAAAATACGTTTGGCGTTGGCTCGCTTTTACTAGGAAAATTTTTACCGTTACGGCCTTGGGCAATCGTCATGCCACAGGTGCGCTGCACCCAGACCGTTGGGCGTCCTCCCGTCTTCGTTGTGGGTTGGCTCGCCGAAAAATTGCAAAAATAATTATAAATGTCCTCAGCTGGCCATCTGTAGATTGCGGTTTTCACCAATACGCACCCGTTATTATTGCAGTATTCTTTGTTTTGGCTGCTCCCGCTTAAAACAATGCGGCCCTCATTAAATTTGGCGCCCCGGTAAAAGTTGTAGTAACCATACACAAATAAATTGACCTTTTTATTTAATTTTTCTTTAATATTTCCCAATTTATTAATTATCGAACCAAAGTAATCACTATAACCATAGAAAAGTAAGTTTACCATAGATTTCTCATTTTTATAAAACGAGAGATAAAAATGTAATTCCAATGTCATGATTGCATTTGTGATTTTACATTGTGCGCAATGTAAAGTCACAAATACAATCAAGGCATTGGAATTTCATTCATTTTATACAAATGAGAAATCTATGGTTAAACTTATTTTTCTATGCTATAACTATCAACTAACTTTTAATAGTATAAAATAACATTGATTTTTTTTACAACAAAAACATTAAACTTATGTTCCTATACAAGTATTGTGACTTATATATGGGAAATGGAAGCACAAGAAATAACTATTTTTTTTTTAATCAATCAGATTTTCTAGTTCAAATCATATTAAGCATGAAGTAATTAACCACCCAAAAAAAACTTCTAGAATGTTCTTATTGTTGCTGTTCCCTTTTTTCCGTGCGCGTCACTTTCGCACTCCTTCCAACACGTATATAAAAAAAAGAGAACAACACAAAAAAAAATTTTCATGTCGACGTATGATTGTAGACACATACCCGGTGCACATCGGTCTCGCTCCAATATTCATTCGTAAACCCAACAAACAAAAGGGTGGTACAAAAAGACAATAATCAACAAGTGATTTTAGACAATACACCAATCAACCGATTACAATGAAATCAAGTAAAGGGTGTGGAGCATTGTTATGACCGTGCGTCGTAACAGGGAATTTGCTCCCAATACCATTCCGATGCGTTACCTTTAACCCTGCATTACTAACGCTAAGTTTTATTACACGATTACTAACCATGGGTCCAATGGACCCATATCCTTAAAACTCAATTTATAGAAAAACCTTACCGCTCAAAATTAAAATTTATCCATTTTTTAAAATTCAATTAAATTACAATATAAAATTAAGAAAAAAAAGAATTTTTTTATTCATTGCCATTTTTACACAAAAATAAGTAAAACATTTTATTTTATCATATAAAAAAAAGGTAAGCGGTTTCAAAAAATTCTTACAGTGCTTAATTTTATCAGTCACACTCATCAGATCGATGATTTTCAAAACCTAATAGATGACAAAAATATTATTTAGTAAATAATTTATTCATTAGACAATATTTTTTGACATATCACCTGTTGAATTGGCTGTAAAGTTTACATATCAACATCAGAAGTTAAGATTTCTGGATATGTTAAATATTTTGGCTCGTTACAGTTTTTACAAATTATGACTAAATGGCACCCACAAATATATTTGCTACATTTAGAACAAGTAGTTCTAGTTTTACGATCGGTCTTGTAGCTACATATTTGACAGCGACTTTTGATTCCTGATCTTTTCCGTTTCTCTAGAGGCCGTAATTCTTCTGAGAGGATTTGTGGAGAGACACATTGCTGATTATCACTAAGTCTCTTTGTGGCAAATTTTTGTAAACTTAATTTAAGTTTGTAACCTCATGACTTATTTCAGCCTATGGTGGTCGCACACTTGTAGCGGTATAGCCACGGCTGCCATGGTACAAAACAAAAATATTAACCTTGAGTGTGCCAGTCGACGAACGATCTAAAACAACCAAAAAAAAAACTTAAACCAAGCACAATCTATAATGAAAGAACAAAAATTAAATGTCAGGCAAAAATGAAACGGTTATTTTATAACACCATCCTTCCCTCCTCCTCCAACAAATTAGGTTCACCACCGCTTGTTATTAATACATTATATCGCGGCTTGCAACCGCGCTGAAGGAAGAGCCCAAAAGGCTTGAACGCAAGACATTTCAAAGAGAATTTTGATAAGAATCTACTTTTGTGTTTTTGGTCGGAAAATCAACCCTGGCAAAATTTAACGAGCCACCGAGATAGAAATTTGGATGAAATTTAAATTGTAAGTTGACCATCAAAAAAAAAAATTTACAAATAAAAATTAAATTGAAAAAAAAAAATCTTTACATAGCCTGGATGATGGATAAAGATGATGTAGATTCCCGATGGGGTCTCGCTTCTCCGTCCAATTCACACCACGGCTTGCCGATGCACACCGGGTGATTTGTTGGTAACCTTGATGACGTATAAGGATGGTGGATTGCCTCTCCGTACAATTCACACCACGGCTTGCCGATGCACACCGTGTGATTTGTTGGTAACCTTGATGACGTGTATAGATATTCGTTTTCCTCTGGTACCATTAAGGTGGTGGAATTAAGGTGGAATCAACTTTTGGGTTTTTCTTTCCCACGACTTAAACACTTCTTATTGTTACAACACAATTACTTCTTTATTGTTACAACACACTTATTCCTCCTTCATATGGTTAACAATTTCTTTATCCGGGAGAATGGCGTAATAAAAGTTACATACGTATTTACATTAAATATTGTTACAGGCTGGCTACTGCCAACCTGCAGATTTCACTTAAACACATGCAGAGGCCTCCACGGTGATATTTTGCCGGCTAAGTTCTCAGCGAGAATTGCTAGGGTCGTGGGGTTTGAGGCTTACATGGTTCCTGGCTTACACCGTGATTAAATACAGAAAGTTGGGGAAACGCAAATAATAATAAAACCGATGTTCCGCCGAAACTCGTCGGCCGGAACCTGAGGAACGAACCGAATAATAAAAATAAATTATAATAACAATAACGGTAGAGGTGCCTTGGTGCGCGCATCCATCCGAATTCAAACGAGGTCAAGCCCTGGTTACGGAATTGGATGCGGGCACCAAGGGACCGCAAACACTAAACCGACACAGAGGGAGTCCCCGCTCCCATCACACCATACCGAAAAATTTAATAAGTCATTTTATATATGTAAAAACCAAATAAAACGAACAGAAACAACTTCCCAGAAGAATCAAATAAACAGAATCCCCTCCACCCGTACCACGATAAGAGAACGAGAGAGAGAGAGAGAGAGCGAGAGCAATGCTTACCGGGCGTGCACCCGCTGTGCAGCGCTCGATTACAAAAAAAAATTTGAAATATATTATAATATAAGAATATAAAAAAAATGAAATAAATAAAAAAATTTAAAAAAACAAAAATAAAAAATTGGTACCTTAATTAATTACAACGTTGCAGCCTTGCGCCGTAGGTGTTGCGGGTCCTCTCCCCGATGATACACTGGGTTGCGGCCTTGCGCGGCCGTCATGCCACAGGTGGCCTTGCCCCACCCGGACCGTTGCGGCTTGATGTGCCGTTAAGTATTCTGGCCTCGATTGGCCGCCAAAATAATAAATGAGGCGATGCGGGGCCTTTCCCCGATACCAATATGAACAAACACACGAATAGCCGGTTGGCCACCCGTTAAGTTGGGCGTGGTACCGCCTTCGCGCTCGAGCGCGTGCCTGGTTGGGCACAATGTTGCGGGGCCTCTCCCCGATACCAAAAATAACTGTTGAGCACCTTCCTGCCTTTCGAAGATTTGCCTGGTTGGGCACTATGTTGGGTGTTGGCTCGCCAAACCGAAATATAAATCGATACAAATTATGTGGCCGCAACTGGCCACCCGCAACACTCGTTGGGCTTTATCTTGCCAAAATCTCGTAAGTACAAACAATATTATATTTTTTGTAACGGTGGCCGTTGTCCTGCCAAAAACCGTATTTTCCAACTGGGGCGTTGTATCGCCGTTCAAACCCCCGTGGTTAACTTATTTATTATATATTTCCGATATTTTATTATTCACTATGCGACGTAACCACGACACGCACAAAAAAAAAAATCTTCTGCAGTACGTCAATTAAATGATGAATGAGCACTCCAAAGGTAAAAAAAATTCTTTGGTTATAATTTTCGATACTCAAGTAATTTAGAAGAGAACAAACACCAAAAAAAAAGAATTTGCGTTCCACATAAAATTAATTTCAATATTAATATTTTTATTATTTTCTATTTCATACAATCTAGAATTGTTCATAGCCAAGTTTACAAAAATTTTTTAAAATTCCAATCAAAATGGAACCTCGCTTAATTAAATCAACATTTTTTTTTTCAAACTATAGATTCTATATAAAATCAAAATCAACAACTCACTATTGTTTTCTAAAAATCAAAAACTCGAACTGTTTTTAATACCAAAATCAACACTCGACTGGCATAACAAAAAAAATTCGAGCGTCGCACAAACGACGCGCAAAACATTCCAGAACAATCGTCTTTCTTCTCTGTTTCTCGTTTACATCAATTCGCATTGATATAAACGAGAGGCATATAAGAAAAACATTCTTATGGAATGTTTTGCTTTACGCACACACTCGATTCGCATTGCTCTCTCTCTTCCTTCATCTTTCTCACCCTCGCGCCACCTTACAAAAGATACGTACAAAACAACATCCACAAAAGTGGGGACAACAACCAACATTGAGAAAACATAGCAAGTGGAGACACAAACCCGAGAAAATAACATACAAACAGCGCTTGTTACGATCATGTAATCGTAACAATATTGTAATTATTTATTGTAATTATATTTACGCGCGTAATAAAAAAAAGCGTCATAAACCAAAATGTGGCGATTTCTCGATTTGTTAGTAACACCATACTGTTTTTCTTTTTTTTTTTTTTGGATTAATATATTTTACACTAATTATTTTAATCGCTTATCACATGTTCGCCTTTATGTCAGCTCGGTTGCATGCAAAACATATTCCCCGTTCTTTTATTTTCTTTGTTTTTTTTTTTTTTTTTTTTTTTTTTTTTTTTTTACGATAGATATATATATTACCCAGCTGACCAATTTTGGTGTTATCATATTCAAAAAATATCAGAAAACAAGGTGGGTATGTATAAGACAGGTTGCCTCGTGGTAACTATAATTGGTACTATGTGTTTACTAAGAGAATACTTGCAATGTAACCGATCAAATTGGAGCTTCGTTACAAGTTCTGAGCTCATATTTGAAGAAACTCTTCTATCAATGTGAGGTTGTATAAGTGCAAATGCAATATGTTTTATAAAAAGTGACCGTTTTTATACAGTAATGGTGCATTCTCGGTAAGCAGCAGAATAATTCATGCATTTATACTCGCCAAATTTAGTAACCAAAAAAATATAACTAATGGCCACCGTCGTGCATTTCGAGCCACATTGTACGTAGCACATAATTGATCGGTAGTATCAACACCGCCTTTCGTTTTATTATAAAATTCAATAATCTCAGGCAAAGAATTCGGAGAAGGAATAATTTTCCCATTACTGTGCATTGTAGAAAGTAATAATACACACATTTTTTCTGGGTACATATGATAGAATTGTTTTTTTTTTTTTTGATATCCAAAAATTGTTGATTTTACAACCATTTTTTTAGCAATACAAAATGATTCAGGCAATACTCTCTTGTTTTTTTGTATCGTACCTACCATTGTAGTTTTTTCTTCTAACAAATCAGTAGCAAGTGAATGAGTTGTAAACCAATTATCGCATGTTATATTTCGCCCAGCATTTTGTAGATGACTTGTTATACGTTTAACAATAGCTTCAGGCTTATTACATAAGTTGTATGGTCCAGGTGGTTGTTGGCCACAATAAACTTCTAAACGCGACGTATAGTAGGTTATTGAATCAACGGCCGAAAATATTTTTATACCATATTTAGCCGGTTTGTTGGGTATATATTGTCTGAAGCTGCATCGACCCCGAAAACTTTCTAATTTTTCTTCGACTGTTATGTAGCATCCAACATTATAGTTATCTTTGCAGTTTTTATTAAAAATGTCAAAAATTTCGCGGATGGGTGCTAGTTTATCAAACAAACGACGCTCCGGACGTGTGTTGATGTTGTCGAATCGCAATGAGCTCATTAAAAATTGGAATCGGGTATAGCTCATAATGACCGGAAATATTTCTAATATAGTTTCCCATGAGTGAACATAAATAAGATTTATGTCACGTTATCAGTAATGTGCGGTGTTTGTACTAAAATTTCGCTGATTTTGAATTTTCTGGTTGAGAGAGAAGAACATTTCCCACAACAAATTTTCCCCCTCCTTCTCTGTCAGTCAGTTAATTTTGTATAAATACCGCGACATTGTTTTGGTCGGGGGTCAGTATTTTTGAGACACTAGACGCGTTTTTGGTTAAAAATTTTATAACAGTGAGAGATCATAATAATTTATTATCGAACGAAATAAAAAGTGTCAATTTAACGAGTTTCTTTAATAAAAGGGATATTCATTCCCTTTATTTTATTTTATATTATCCGAGTTGTAATAGTTATTAAGAGTATACAGTGTGTTTGAATTTAGTTTTTTAAAATATTAAAGTTCTTACTATTTAAATATTATTGATCGCCAGAAAGAAGCGAATAAATTTGGTAATTTCTTACATTTTTTACAAAAGAAGAAAATAAAAAGTGAATTTTGAAGTTGATTTTGGTTTTAATCTTTTTTTTTTGGTTTGTGTAGTTTGGTTTTATCTTTTTTGTTGCAAGAATTGGAAAGAAGGGGAAAAAGTGCAATAAGTTTTTGTTGCTTTTGGCTGGTTTTATAATTTTTGGTTGTTGGTAAGTATGTTTGCTTAATAATAAAAATCAACATACTAATTAATCGGGCCCATTTGGTAAAGGGTCCACCAGCTGCTTCATTAGAAGCGGAGATCTCGCATGTGCGTTAGCACGCGGGTTTCCTTCAGCTGGAACGCTTTACCAAATTATATTAACGTACTAACATTTGGGGCTTTCAGCCCATGGAAAAAAATAATTTTTTTTTTGTTAATTTAGAGTAACTATCCCGAAAAACAAAATTAATTTATTGTAATGATAAATAACCGTCGGAAGTCTTAGGACCGTGTGGTTGTTTTACAGACTATTTTGGTTAAAAGTGTTTTAAAAGTCCATGTTTGGGCAGACCTTGGGGCGTTATAAAGTCTGTAAAATGTAATCAAAACGAATATTTACGATGTAGTAGGTGAAATTGACCGTCTTAAGGCCGACATAAGGACAGACTTTTTACTGACGGACTGGCATTCCAAATGACTGCCGTGATAAGAAAAAGGTAGGGATATATTTATGATGTAGTAGGTGAAATTTACCCCCTTAAGGCCGACATAAGGACAGATGTTTACTGACGAACTGGGCTTCCAAATAACCGCCGTATCAAGAAAAAAGGTAGGGCAAGCGTTGGTTTTAAAAATGTAACTTAAAATGTACTTTATTTCATATAATACATATGTTATAATGTTATTCTTATTATTAATTGATATACTAGTACATATATAAACATGTCTCATCACAGTAATTCATTATTTGTTATAACATACAGACATGTTATACATAAGTATATCGTGTTTCATCACAGTATTCAGTAGTGTTATATATATATATATATATATATATATATATATATATATATATATATATATATATGTATATATATATATATATATATATATATATATATATATATATATATATATATATATATATATATATATATATATATATATATATATATATATATATATATATATATATATATATATATATATATATATATATATATATATATATATATATATATATATATATATATATATATATATATATATATATATATATATATATATATATATATATATATATATATATATATATATATATATATATATATATATATATATATATATATATATATATATATATATTAAATAAAAATAAATTATTTCGTCCAAATATTATAATACAAAAAAATATCACATAATTCATATGTTGTTTATAACGATTATCCCTATAATTAACTTAAATTTCATTTTCAATTTTGCTTAAATGGTTTCTATTTTTTTTTGGCGATAATTAGCTCGCTTGAAAAATTCTTTTATACTATTCCTGATCTGCAATAAGGGTACCGGTTGCTCTGCATTCAAGTAATTTTGCACCTCGGCTATCAATTGTATAACAAATGTATTGTCACTGAAGATTAGCTTCGTTATATCTATGGGCGACAATATTAAGACATTAAATTATTAATAAATTTACTTGCAAAATGTTCTAAAAATGAAATGAGGCATTATCTTTTGAAAGTGAAGACTGACCCGACCAGGAATATTTAACGATTAAATCATAATTCAACATATGCTCCAGAATATTTTTTACTGTTTTGTTTGTGTTGTTAGTTTTGAAAGTATACAGGTACACAATCTAGAAAAGGGATACAAATTAGTAAATTGATATGAAATCTAGGAATTAATTGAGAATAGTTACCATTTGCTCCATATACTCCTTATTCATTAAATTTCGGTTTAAATTTATTAATTCCTCCACGGTTATGAAGGGAAGTTTCGGTAACACAAAATTTGTATTCCTTTTTATTTTGGATTCAGTTTTCCGTAGTGCTACCAAAATATTTTCCAAACATTCTTTGGTAATATTTTGGCTGTTTACTATGTCTTGTTGGTTTTTTAAAATTAAATCTTGGTTTTGTTGAAGTATTTTTATATTTTCTTCGAGTTTTTCAATTTTTTCAAGTATTTCGATGGATTCACTTTTTGTGAAAACATTGTTACTTAAAAAAATTGGACTAGCTAGGCGTTCTGATTCATCCACCACAGAATATGCGTAAGCTTGTTGATTTAAATCGTTTAGCGGTATTTCAGCACCCGGCTCAACCTGAATTTCTATTTTGTCTTTCTCGTGCAAGAGGTTGTTTGACAGAATAATAATTTTTGGTGGTGTACTGCAATCTGCAACAGCTGCAGTGGAAGTGTTAGCATCAATATGATTTACAGGTTGTATTGGTACTAATGTAGGCATATTAGTTGCATTTTCATTACAAGGAAGCGTATTTGATGCCTTTGTTAGCGATATTTCAAATTCGTCATTGAAATGTGAAAACGCGAATTTTGACCTCTTGCGGGAATACATATTTTCGTTTTCCGAATTCGAATGTAGTTCGTAGTGCTTCTCAAACTTTCTCGCTTCACTAAAACTTTGAATGTCACGTTTTAAAATTCGGCAATTAAATTTTTCCCATGATTTTTCAATTTCCAATTTATTTGTCAGAGCTTTTTTATAGTTAGGCGGCCAAAATACAAAATTATTCTGTATCCATTTCTCCAAAATAACGGATACCTCCCGTTCATCGTCGCTAGTTACTGTTTCTATAACGGCATACATTTCCTAAAATAAATAAGTTCAGAAAGGTCAGCATCAAACAAATTATTTTATTTTATAATTTTTACTATGATAAGTAAACAACCACATACATTATTGAGATTTCTCTGAGTGAAGTATTGGAAAAAATGCGAATCGATCCAGCTTGGAAAGCTTCATTGCAAACATTTTTTTTTCCATTTCTTTACAATTATATTTCTTTTCAGGTCGGTTATAAAACGTAGCTTCTAAGATGTCAAATTTGCTAGAGGCTACAGGAAAATCATAAAAGTCTGTAGAATTAATCGCTTCTTCACCCCAAATGTATGTTTCATTTTCGATTATTTCTGCTCTCGAAAATTTTATAATATTTTTGGATCTCGTCAACAGCCAGCAATTACGATTGTCGTTTTTAATTTCAAAATTTTTAAATTGGATTCTACCGTAAAATATTTTACCTCCTTTAAAATATTTTTTTTTTAATAAAGGATAAGACTGATCAGAATCATGCTTCTTAAAACTTGAAATTTTTGCATTATTAATCTCTATTAATCTATTGCAAATTTGGGCGAGAGGCTGATTAGGTTTTCTTAAAAGGCGCTTGATGACAGACATAAAACTTTCAAACGGGAAGGCTGAAAACTGATCTAAATTTCCAAACTGTTCTACATCCTGTGTTAAATGTGTTAGACAATGCAAATTATAGGTTAAGTGATGTCGACCATAAATAGAACAAGTAGCATTCACAAATTCTTTTAAAATTCTATAAGCAACTTCCAATTTAGACGTAGAATATTCATTATGGCATAAAATCAAAATCCAGACGGTTCATTCAAAGATATCGAATTTAAATTTTCAGAAATTTTTTGAACTTCAGCGTTTGCTAAAAGTGATTTCGAATCTCCATTTAACCACATATGAATTATTTTTTTTAATACACCTAAACAAACTAAATGTAAATATTCTAGAGGAAATTGTCTGATCATGTCTACTGGAAGTTCCTCCAAAATGGAATCAAATTTATGGTGTTCTAGTTGTTTTCTTTCCCGGAAAGATTGGTTAGTTCGCAATTCACAGTTATTTTCAATAGGAAAAACCATTCTATTCTTAATAAACTCCCCTTCTTCAGTACACTTTAGACATCCAAAATAGCCAGTATGCGATTTAGTTCCTAATATACCAGATCTTGCAGGAGCATCACAAATAAATGATCTAATTTTCACCCTAATATTATTACCATTATTGACATATCCGTTCATTAACAAATCTTTCAACTCATCTACAAGTGGCCGTAAATATTTATTAAAATCATCCGGTTTATTATATCCATGATAAATGCCTATTACAAATACGGATCTTTGGTCTAAGTTAAAAACTCTGCCTAATATTGGCCAGAAACAGCTTCTGTTACTTCTTGAAATTGGAACTCCATCTATATTAATATCTAATTCTACATGAGGAATTTCTTCGTATTTCAATAAAAGGTTATCTAAGTTTGGCCTTAATCCTATGTGAACGTATTTTCCTGGCTGACAATCTTGTTCTACTCTACTTTGTGGCGTTTTTAAAAGAGTTCGGCTATCTATTGGAACGTTCAAACCAAGAGAATGTTTTAAAAAGGTCAAAAGATCGTTAATGGCATTTGCTTTAATATTATATTTTAACGCCCAACTAATCAGAAACTCGGCAACATCGGGATTTCCATATTCGTGTATGTCTTTGGTATCATCATCTTCATCTATTTCTGATGGAGGTTCTTGTAAACCACTTGATTCGCTGTAAATACGATCTTCATTTAGGTTGTCGGCATTTTCATCAACCAGGTTATCCATTTGCATAATATTTCCATTTTCGCAATCTATTTTACCAGATTTAGTGCTTTGATCCAAATTTTTTGTGTAAGAGGGTGAAACTTTGTTTTTGTGTTGCAATCTTCGCCTTAATGATTGTCTAGATAGTTCCCGTAAATTTTTGTTTTTAGGCATTTTTCTAAAATAATTTTATTTGGATTATTAATTTGTTCCAAATCTAATAGCTTAATTTTAAATTTAAAATGGTTATATGTGTTGTATAAAGCAATTTCAAGCAAATAAGAGACAGCAAAATTAATATTAATTTAATAAAAAACTATAATGAATTAACCACAAATGAAAAAAAACACTTATTTTTAATCATCTTTAAGCTTATGCATAAAATCTCGTCCTAATAACTAACCCTAAACGTTCTATTGTCTTCCAATAACTATATCGTGATAAGATTAGTAATCTCAAAATATTCCGAATAATTTAATTAAACTAACTTCATTAACAAAATCCAAGTGGTGAGTCTTTCCATTTTAATGGAAAAGTCGTTGGGTTGACAATTGACATTAATTCTAATAAAATTCGAAACCACTCTAATTACCAATGCAGTTGTTTAACTTTCCACTACGGTATTCAGCACAATATATTAGAGGTGTCTTAAATTAATGTTTAACATAATTGTATTTTCGAACACTCATCTTTTAATCTTAGTTGAATTCACCTTGTTTTTATTGTTGTTACTTGCTGTACTTAATACTCGGGTGGAAAAGTACAATGATTCCCGTACTAATTATTTCAATTTTGCTTTAAGATTATGTCACTAATTAAGGTTAAACTAAAGAGCATAATTCGAATAAAGAACGATTTCCTAAATTGTCGACAATTTATTATATAAAAATACCATATATGTACATATACATACGAAAGAATACATAAGCCCTTATGATTATGGAACTGCTTTTCTATCATAAATTGAACCACTTACCATTAAAACCAATAAATAGAAGGTAAGTTAATTTAAATCAGAATAATGTTTTGAAAAAATTATTTTAATCTATTAATCGCGAAGATTTAATTAATAGCACAGAAAAAATGTTATATGTATTATCAAAAGTAAAGTATAAAGCGGGGCACAGAAAGCACATGGTAAAATTTTACGATTTACTTATACACAAAAAATTAATCATTTATACATACCAAATTATTAGATTAAACTCTTTATTGAACTTCCTTATTATTTTTTATTTTAAATTAAAACAATTTTTTACTTAAAACACTCTGAAAATTATTTAAATTGTAAATTTTTTCACGTTTCACATAATTACATCCATCATAGATGAAATACCTTTTATAAATGGTTCAATCTTTCGTTTGTTTAATTTTTGATGTTTTTCCGAATAAAAACGAGTTCAAGGAATAGGTAATGACCAAATTCGGTCTCGGTCAGTCATTTCACGGTTAATTTGTATTACAAATTTTTATCGTTTTTGAAATGCTATATCGTTATGGATCGCGAAACGAGTAATCACTTCGGAAAATCGAATTATAGTTTTAAGTTGATTTCGTTTAAACTTCGAGACAAGTTGTCTTTTTTTAATGTGGTGAAATAAATTCGTATGATTTTACAAAAACAATTTAATTTTTTGTTGTAATTTTGCACCGACTATTTACAGACGTCTAACCGGACGGTTAAAAATTGTTTGTCAGGTATGTTACTCTAAATTTTTATATTTCACAACCACGGTGAACCTGCTTGATGTGAGGCATGAGACCCACCGATGCAGCCTTTCACCATCCTCACATTTTTAAACTCCCCATTTGATGGCATACCATCTTTCTTTCCCTTTTATATACATATATGCGGTAATCTAGGCCGTGATCTGTGTACCCAAAACCCACGCCGTTCCCTCCACCGGCTTGAGCTACGGGAACAACGCAGCATAAGGTACAAGACAGGTTACGGCAAATTCTATGTGATAGGGGTGCTTCTACGCAAGTAGTGGTGCACCCATTACAATCTCTACCAATAAAATTATTTTCATCAGGTCTTAGCGCAAGATATTCATCATCCGAGTAACCCTCCTGTTCCGTTTGTGAATCATGATCGCTTTCTACTACATGATCCATCTCCTGATCACTTATTTCACCCCCAATATCTTCTTCTTCACTATCGAGCTCAGCTAGAATAGCTCGAAGTCTCTCTTGCTCTCGTTCATAATTGCACATACTAAAAACACATGGATTTACTAGCGAACAACAGTACATAAATAAATAAAAAAAAAATTACCTGAATATAATAACGTGGGCCCAAATAACCCACAAATAGTATATACCCACTACTAACGTGGGTCCAATTAACCCTTCATTAATAATCACTCAATACTAACGTGGGTCCAACAGACCCAGACACTTTGTAAGAAGTATTGTTTATTCTCCGACCGACAAATCACTACTGATATTTGTTTGTGTGGGGAAATACCTAAATTAAATTAATAATTACATTCTGATGTGAAGTTGGTTGCAATTATGGAACATGCGATTTTTTTATTGTCATTCTAAATTGGGTCCATTGTACCCTAACGTTAGTAATGCAGGGTTAAGTATATAATGGGAACCAGCTTTAATTTCAGTTTCAGTAGCGTCATGAAAGTTAGTTAGAAAATTAACTTGAAAAAGAAATGCATGAACTGTAGTACCTTCTGCAGAACTTCCTGGCAGATTTTTATCTATGAAACCATCCGGCTGAGTAGAATTTAAAATACCGTCAACATTATTAATATTCGGATAATCTTTAATAGTTGATGTTAATGGATTTTCAATGTAAACGTTTTTCGTGGTTTGTGGTTGTTTCAAATACGGTAGGATTTCCTCATCATCCGAGGAAGATCACTTTAATTCATCCAGGAACAGTGTTTCTTTGACACTTTCGATCGATTTATTCAAATCTGGTAGCCCGTCGACAATCGGTTAGCCATACCTAGTGTCCCACAAGTTTACTCTGGCACTTATTTATCCCTCGCTGGGAATTTTTTCGAACTGCGGAACGTTTTAAAGCACATTTCAAAATAGGATTACATTCAATATGGGAACAATTTGGTGTGAATTCCGTTACTCCATTGTTCTAAGTCGCTGATCCGATTCTAAATACAAGAACAGTTTAATTCTATCAACTGAATACTTAATAATGTTTTCAACTACTCCCGCATATGCAACTAAATTCTTAAGGCTAAAGCTCTATCATAATAATTACGTTCTTCGACAATTTCGTTTAACAGTTCTGGAGGAATAAGTAAATAATAAAAGGTCACAATTAAATTTAATAGAATATAGTGTTTAATTCCACCTAGTGGGTTACAATTTTTGCCGGTAAATGCAATGCACTAATTTTTCAATGCAACATAATCCAGTGCTGAAGTCACTAGATTTGATATCAATTAAGGTATGTTTGATTCCAAACTCTTTAACAAAATATTGAATTACAACTGGAAACAATTTATTTGCACCGTGATTCGATCCATCAGTACAAACCCCTACGAATTGTACGCCATTATTAACGTTAGGTTCCGTTTTAGTACTCGCTGAAGAAATCTTTGATGCTAGAATCCTTAAAAATATATATCAATATTTTAATGAACAATCAGAAGTCTTATAAGATTGATGATGCTTCACCGTATGGAAAAATGTATTATTTTGCGGACGGAATTAAAAAAATTGAAATTTGCTGGCCTGACTTTTGTGACTGTATTTGACTTTTGTGTGTCGACGACTGCAGGAGTTACTCCAATGCTGATTTTCCTTTATTGGCTATTGATACAATGTGGAATCACATACTTCAGAAGGGAATAACTAAATTCAATATGTGTAGTAATGTGAGCATGCCTACACTAACATTTAACTGATTTGAACCTCTTGATACGTTGAATCTGTAAAGTAAACTTTTGTTACATTCGATCACTGATGGAAAGTGCTACAGTCGACAAAAGGATTTATTTTTTAGGATATTAGAACATACGAAAAAGGACATTTAACAATGGTGCAAAAAAAGTACATGTACTAGAAAAAGAGTACGGTTGATAACCCTACATCTTACCTCTCTCTACTCATTTTATTTCCAATAAACAATCTTTTTCCAATGATGTTATACATTTAAATCAAAAAATTTAAAAAGGAGAGGATTTATTTTTAAACGTCATTCCTTTTTAAGCATAAAGTATTAAACTCTAATGATCTCAAAAAAAAATTATAAATTCTTATGCATATTTCCATTTTTTCAGATTTTATGTCCTCCATCTTGTTTTTTGTTTATACTCATGTGACATTTTTATTGCCCAACAAGCGATGGCTTTGGATGTACAAAATTAACTTCCCTATAAACCCCAACATGTTATTCACTATTTGCGCTATTTATTTTCCGACCGAAAATCATAAAAACAATAAACGTTTTTTAACTCTCGAATCTAATCAATTTAGTTTCGATCATTGCGTTGCTTCTAAACATTTTTTATAAATTATTTAGAGATATTTGTGAATTAAATAAAACCTGTAAAATTACGATAAATTTATTACCTGGCTTTTTTATTTGCTATACATATTAAATTACAATCAGTTTCAAATTTTTGTACAAATCAATATTTTAGGACCTCGAATTAAAGCTTTAATTTGAATTTGTTTATTTAATTTTAAAGCGTGTGACGACGCGACAACGTATTTTCATATTTAAAAATAAATTAATTTTGGGCAGATAGACAAAGCATACACACCTTATCAACTCGAGCTCGGGCCTATGTCTAATAATATTAATTAATATAAAAATAATTATCCGTCCAAATATACCGAGGGAAGGTGCATTTCGCTCAATTAACATTAAAATATTGTCGCAATAAATTTTGTATACAATTTACATTTTATTTTATTATAATATATAGATTTTTGTTAAAACAACGATTCTCCAATACTAATTTAAAGAAGCAAAATTTTTTATGCGATATAATAATAAATAATTACTGCCATTTCTAAATATATGTATGTATATATGCAACGATTAAAAATAATTATTTTAAGAATTTTGATACAATTTTTTATATATAATACAAAATAATTAATTAATTAACAATTTTTTGAGAAATTTTTATTCGCGCAATGCCAAAGAATAAAAAATAAAAATCTGGATAATAATTAACTTTAAATAAATATTTTTTTTGTAAATCTAACTTTCTAGTCTTTCTTGAACTCTATTTAATTAATTAATTAACATATAATATATACTATAAATCATACGATATTATTTTTTTTTATAAATTAAAATTATTATTAATTAATAATATTATTTTTTTTTTATTAAAAACAAAACAAAAACTAGAGGCTGGTTCTAAAAAAACGCATTTTTTTTATTCCACTTATAAGAGACAACATATTATGTATTTTGTATAAAATAATATTAATTAATATTAATTTAAATAATTTGTATAATATTATCTAAAACATAAAAATGTAACGTATATATATATTAAACAAAAAGAGAATTTATTCAGTTTATATTTTTATAATAATTTAATTTAAGTATTACAAACATTATTATTATTATTATATTATAAATAATATATATTTATATTTAAAACAGAAAATAACGAAAATTATAAAAATGAAAATAAATAAGAAAATAACTGAAAATTATTTAATATCTGTTTGATTGAGTTTGCCCATGGTGACATTGTAATACAGGTGAGTCTCATCTTTTAATATTTTGTTATTAGCTCTCAAACTTGGAGAAATTGTTCAAACTCGATCGTAATATACAACAACAATAAACTGCTGCTGGGGTATTGCTGCTGCTGTTGTCCTGTTTATTAAACAGATGGATATCACTCATTAATCCCCATTTTATATATACAAACAATAAAACACAATACTATTTTAATACGGGTTAATTGCCCCGTAAATACACACACACGTTTATTTATAAATAAGAATTTGGAACCTTGTCCGTTTTGCTATTTTAAGCTTCTTCTGGTTCTTAGCTGTTGCTGCTTTGAGTAAGTTTTCAATTCTTAGCTGTTGCTGCTTTGAGTAATTTTTCAATTCTGTTGTAAAGAAAAAAAACAAGAATTATTTTATTTGAAACAATGATCCAAACGAATTACTTTGATCAGCGCGTCGCTGGCAATTCGTTTGTGGAATGCATTGCAAGGTATTTTCCTAAACACAGAAAATACTTTGCAATGCTATATGCGCGGTGTTCCTGAGTTTGCAGGAACTGACCGTTACATTACTCCCTCCCCAGTGCGAACGTCCTTTACCAAATGTTATGGAGTAAGGGTTCCATTGCTGGTGGAAGAAGTAGTATTTATAAATACCAGAGGAATGTCTGTATTTATTTTGCATGCTGAAAACAAAACTTTTAAATGATTATTGTAAGATAGTTTGCATACCGAATCAATCATTTTATCTGCGGTGAATTTACATGGAATTGTACACTTTTGGGCTCCAAACCCGAACCTTGTGTGGAACCAACAAATGTTTGTTTTATTTGAATGGTTGGATATGGCTGGATTGCTTGCTTGCTTTGCATTTTTTGTAGATTGGAGAGCGAGTTACGTCCGGTGGTCCCACCGTCCTCAACAACAAGTCAACAACCCACAGCAACAACAACACCAATCAAATAAATATCATATAACGTTTTGTCTACGGAATATTATTAAATTATAATTCGATAAATCGCACTTCATGCGATTTCATTTAAATTCAATTTTATTTGTTATCATAATATTTTGTCTTCAAAATATTAATCTTATTTTATTTTTTATAAAATTGCACTTCATGCGTTTTAATAATTCAAAGAATAATAAGAATAATGTTTGATCGTAATGAACACTTGGTTCATTACTCTTTATCTGTTTTCCTTTGCATTGGGAAAATATTAAAAGTTAGAATAGTTGTAACCACCGTAGTGTACACATCAAAATTAGTAAATAAATAATTTGTCGTATATATATAATATATTTGTCATATATATATAATTTGTAAAGTTGTAAAAAGTGTTGTTAAAATTAAAAGTGAATATTAAATAAACGTAATTGGCGCAGCCGGTAGGATAATCTTTTTAAAGATTACCCGCTACGCATAAACACAGTGAAATCATATCCAAAGTGCAACAAGTGAATAATTGTGAATAAAACAATTAGTATCGAGGGAACATCGATATAGAAGTGCTGTTGACCACCGGGTACGAGTATCATCGTGAAATTATGCTGAGCAACCACAGAGTGACCTACGTGATTATCATCTGGTAAGTGATTATTGGTAAAATTCCATTATAAAAAAAAAAATCCTTTACACTATTCTCATTCTCCACGGTTTATGGAGTAACTTTCGCGGTTTACGAAAGAAATTTTTTGTTTAAGTATATTAATTATCCGCGGTTTACGGAATTAACTTATAAATAACTCTACGATTATAGAGTTTCGAAAAGTGTTTTTGTTTTATGTGATAGTGAAATTATATTAATTCAATAGAAATCGACGAAGTCAAAATAGACATAGGAATAAAAAAATTTAATAAATTTACTTAGTAACTTAAAAATAAAAACCACAAAAATGGCAACAGAGGCACAATTGAATACAATCAACGCTCATCTAAAACTACCAGATTGTATAAGAGATCTACCAATCTATCGTGGCAGCAAATCAGGCCTACACGATTTCATAGCAAACGTAGATGAAATATTAGTAGCTTGTGCTGGAGTATTAGGTGAAAACGTAGTACCCACAGCATATTTACGTGCCATTCGGAATAAGATTCAAAATGAAGCCGACAATGTACTATCAATGTACGGCACCCCATTAAATTGGGATACAATTAAAGCGAATTTAAAGAATCATTATTCTGACAAGAGAAATGAGACAAGTCTCATCAAAGATTTGCATTCCTTGTACCAGGGTAATGGTACCATTGAAAATTTCTTCTCTAAAATAATAGAGGTACAATCCTCTTTAATCGTACACATAAAACTGCACGACACAGAAGACGTTAGGAAAGCAAAAGAAAATTTATACACAACTATGTGTTTAAATGCTTTCTTAGCAGGCATCAAAGAACCCCTTGGTTCTATGATACGGGCCAGAAACCCGAACAACCTGCCAGAAGCCTATAATTTATGTATAACGGAGCAAAACATGTTTTACATAAAACATCAACAAACTTATAAAAATCCCCCTACAATAACTTCGAGGAATTTACCTTTAAATACTCAAGCATTTCAAAATCAGCCCCATAGAAATTATTCTAATCAAATAAGGGCACCCGCATATTATGGACAACAACAATACAAACTTAACCCAAACAATAGGCCTCAAATCTGGAACAATTCAAATCAAAATTTTAGGAATCCCCCAATTTTTCCGACAAGACAACCAAAAATAGAACCCATGGACATAACATCGAACCAAAACCAATATAAACAGTATACAATCGACCCTAATAAGCCACAGTACGGTAATAAAAATCCCAATCGATATAATTTCCAACAAACTGTTACACCTAAATTTCAAACTAAGGAACTCTACAATATCGAAGAATTCAACCCTAATTCAGTAGAAGACTACCAACATTCTGATGATATGAACGAGTATGGCCACCAATATAATGACCATGCTAGCCTGGCATATCCTTATGACCCAGATCCCAGTACAATTCCATTACCAGAAGAAATTGATGACCAGGATTTTCGGCCGAACGCCTCGGAAACCCCATTGGATTCTTAAACAACCACACTTGGGAAAATTGCCTCCCATACATATATCTTAAAATAAATAACAAACCCCTAAAATTCCTGATCGACACAGGATCAGACAAATCCTTCATAAATCCAAAATTCATTAATAAATCTCAAACCATAAAAATTAAACCAATAACTATAACTACGGTATTCAAAAAACACAAAATTTCTGAGTCTATAATCATTAAAGGAATGGCCGAATTCAAAACAAATTCACCCTTAGAATTTTATTTATTTAAATTCCATGACTTTTTTGATGGTCTTATAGGCCTAAATATCATGAAGACACTAAAAATCAAATTGGACATACCTAATTTTCAATTAGAAACACCACATGTTCGCATGTCAATGTTCACAACCCCAAAATTTATTACACCTATCTTCAAAATTCAGGGTAGATCAAAGAAACTAATAGAAATCCCTGTAGACATAGCAGACGGAGAATTTTACATAAAACCTATCACAGTCCAAGAACAACTGATAATTCCAGAAGGAATATATAAATCACTCAATCATATTTCAACCATGGAAATTATAAATTTCTCTAATCTAGAGCAAACTTTTCTATTTGAAAAACCCCTCGAAACCTTATCGTTAAACGAATACCAATTAAACACCAATTATTTAAATAATGTAGAGTCAGAAGATGTCACTCATACTGACATCATGAAATTAATCAGATCCGATCATCTCAATCTAGAGGAAAAATTAGCACTAACAAAAATTTGTGAGAAATATTCAAATATATTTCAACAAGAACATAATCCCTTGTCGTTCACAAACCAAATAAAACACGACATAATGCTAGATAATTCTAAGCCAATACACACAAAAAGTTATAGATATCCATACGTACACAAAGAAGAAGTACGCAATCAAATCTCTAAGATGTTAGAGCAAGGTATAATTCGACCCAGTTTTTCACCTTGGTCTTCTCCCATATGGATAGTACCCAAAAAGCAAGACGCAAGCCAAAAGGTCAAATGGCGACTTGTAATAGACTATCGAAAGCTCAACGAAGTTACTATTGGTGATCGTTACCCAATACCAAATATCACAGACATTCTGGATAAATTAGGCAAATGCCAATATTTTACCACCTTAGATCTTGCAAGTGGGTTTCACCAAATAGAAGTGAACCCTCGAGATATCGAAAAAACAGCTTTTACTGTAGATTTCGGGCATTACGAATTTATTCGAATGCCTTTTGGCTTAAAAAACGCCCCTTCTACCTTCCAAAGGGTAATGGACAATGTCCTTGGAGAGCTACAAGGTAACAGCTGCTTGTGTTATATGGATGACATTATTGTCTATTCGACTTCGCTTCAAGAACATATAACAAATTTAGAACATGTATTTAAACGCTTGGCTAAAGCCAACCTGAAAGTACAATTAGACAAGTCCGAATTCTTAAAAAGGGATGTGGCATTTCTTGGTCATATAGTGACCCCAAACGGAGTGAAACCAAACCCAGAAAAGATAGTTGCAATTCAGAATTTTCCAATACCGAAAACTGAAAAGCAGATTAAATCTTTCCTTGGTCTCTTAGGATATTACAGGAAATTTATAAATAATTTCTCTGAAATAACTAAACCATTAACAGCCTGCCTAAGGAAAGATTGTAAGATCATATTAACGGACCAGTACATTCAATGTTTCGAAAAATGTAAAAAACTTCTCTGTGAAGAACCAATATTACAGTATCCCGATTTCGAAAGACCATTTTTAGTTACCACAGACGCTAGTAATGTAGCAATTGGTGGTATATTATCCCAAGGGCCAATCGGGAGTGATCTCCCTATATGTTATGCATCACGGACACTAACAAAAACCGAAGAAAATTATTCCACGATAGAAAAGGAGATGTTAGCTATCGTGTGGACAGTAAAATATTTCCGTCCGTATTTATTTGGACAGAAATTTACTATAATAACAGACCACAGGCCGTTAACATGGCTTTTCTCCCTAAAAGAACCTAACTCAAGATTGATCAGATGGAGGCTCAAGTTAGAAGAGTATGACTACGACATTGCGTACAAAAAAGGTGTCAAAAACACGAACGCCGACGCACTATCAAGAGCCATACCAGAAGAGCAAATGAACTTGAATTCGATCAGTTCAAGCTCCAGTGACTCATCAAAGCCGTTGGTTTATCTTCGTGATACATTAAGCAAACCTATCCCAACTACTAACACTATCCTTAACGAGTTTAAAAGACAAATCGTCTTAGAGATCGACCCCAACAAAAATATACAGTACGATGTAGATTCCAAAATACTTTTCGAATCAAAAAAACGATATATCTTTAAAAAAAGTATGTATGACGAAAAAACTCTAACGGAAATAATTAAAGATTATGTGCAACCGAATATTAACACAGGGTTCATATCCAATGAACAAACTTTTAAAACCCTTAGTAAACTAATGACCACTACATTTAAGACAGAAAATATCAAACTCATTCGTTGTAAACACCTAGCCATTGACATACAAGATGTCGACATGCAACACAGACTGATCTTAGAAGAACACAACGACAGTAATCATCGCGGAATCGCAGAGAATACTGAACGTTTAAAAAGGAAGTATTACTTTCCCAAATTGAAAGTACAAATAAATTCCTTAATAAACAGATGTGAAATATGTCAAACTCTTAAGTACAACCGAAATGAAAAACCTATTAAGCTTCAGATGTCAGAGAACCCCACAAGACCTATTGAAGTGGTTCACATGGACATATTTTTCATAGAAAAAGAGCAATTTCTAACAATTTTAGATAAGTTTTCTAGATTTGGGGTAGCTCAAATCTTAAATGGCAATGATATTACATCTCACAAAGTTTTTAATATTTTTAGACAATATATTATGGCCCATGGCCAACCAGAGAAAGTAATAGTAGACAATGGAAGAGAATTCAAAAACGATAATTTTAAAGAGCTATGTGCATTGCATAAAATAAAATTACATTTTACCTCCGCTAGAAGTTCAACTGGTAATTCTCCTGTGGAACGATTCCACTCCACAATTCTAGAAATATACAGAGTTCTTAAAGCAAAAAACCCAAAAGACAGTGTAGAAACCTTGATGACCAATGCAGTCATAACCTATAATAATTCTATTCACTCTGTCACTCATATGACACCCTTAGAACTGAAAAACGGACATTACTTTAGAGGAAATACAATTCCCGAACCCAAGCCTAGTAAATTTAAAGAAATAGTAGAAAAGCAGAGGAAAGATTATGACCAGATACTACAATTAATTCTCAATAGAAACACAGAAACAAAAAGGAAACTGATAGAAAAAGCCAATAAAAGTAGAGTAAAACCCCCTAGCCTCAGAACAGGAAACACGGTATATTGGAAGACAAATAGGAGAAATAAAGTAGCACCACGTTTTAACAAATTAGAAGTTCTTAAAAACAATAAAGTTACAATTCACACTAAACAAGGTAAAATTCATAAGACAAAAATTAAACGACCATTACAGGTTAATACCGGTTTGGGGACAACTAATCAAGATAAATGACATCAAGGACACGAAAGGCTTACTAACAATAAAAATCGATGACGCAAAAATTATAGCATCCCATACAAGACTGCTCCATATAATAAATCTCGACCGATATCAAGAGAACATTGCAGGGATAATTAACAGTATTCACCTCGTTACCGCACAAATAAGCAAGGAAAGAAATAGTATCTTTAAATATAAAGTAAAAACAATCCAATATAAATTAAACAAATTAACAGAATCCTACGAACACTTACTACCAAAAACTAGACAAAAAAGAGGACTTATAAATGCTATAGGATCAATTATAAATTCTATAACAGGTAATTTAGACCAAGATGACCTACACACTTTAGAAAATGCACTGGATTTGATTAATAAAAACGAAGACAAAATTACAAATAAACTTAATGAGGAAATAAGAATAAATAATTTAATGATAGACAGATTCGCAAAAATTCAAAAATTTGTAACAGACCAAACTAGAATTATCGAATATGACACAAAATTAATTACAAACGCAACTGAAACAATAACGACAATACTTAAGATAGACCAACACCTAAATCAAATCATTTTCAATATAGAAACATTACAGGAACACTTAGACAATATTATAGAATCAATAACATTTGCTAAAATTAAAATAATTTCAAAACACATATTAGATAAAACCGAAATAAAAATTATTAAAGATATTATGTTTGAACAAGGAATTGCGATCGAGACTGAAGAAGATCTCTATGAAATCATATGGTTACAAGCGTATAGGAATAAAACCCAATTAATCTTTTCTATACAAATTCCACAGTACAATCCCTTAAATTTTACATACTATGAAATCATTCAAACCATTATAAACAACTCATACACAATTCCTATTCCAAACCCAAAAATCCTAATAAACCAATTATTTTACCAATATATTACAAAACCATGTGTTAAGACGAACGGATTCACGTCATGCGAAGCAGAAAAATTGGAACCCACGGAAAAGTCATGCATACCAGCCATAATAAATAACATTCCAGCAAACTGCGACTTAATCAAATCACAACCCAAAGAAGTTGTAAAAGAAATTTCAAACGGAAAAATTTACGTATTTACGGCAATCACCACAATATTCACGTCAACATGCAGACAACAACAGAAAAACCTCATTGGCCAAAAAATCATTGAATTCCACAACTGTACCCTACAAATTATGAACAGAACATTCTCGGCAAAACCAAATTTAATGATCGAAGAAAAACCACTCGAGCTACCATATAACGATATCATACCTGGCAGAATAAAAACACCAGTCAGCCCAGAGGAAATGGAAATATTAACAATTCAACATGCACAACAGTTAGAACATTTAAAACATTCTAACATAAAACAAAAAATGCATACGTCCATCACCTACGGCATAATAGGCATTCTATTATGTATAACAATCTTTTACATATCTTTCAGAATAAAAAACAACAAAAACAAAACCAAAACCCTGGAAGATTCCGCAGAGATCCCAAAATTCTCCTTTTGGCACCTACTTAGAGGGGAGGAGTTACGTCCGGTGGTCCCACCGTCCTCAACAACAAGTCAACAACCCACAGCAACAACAACACCAATCAAATAAATATCATATAACGTTTTGTCTACGGAATATTATTAAATTATAATTCGATAAATCGCACTTCATGCGATTTCATTTAAATTCAATTTTATTTGTTATCATAATATTTTGTCTTCAAAATATTAATCTTATTTTATTTTTTATAAAATTGCACTTCATGCGTTTTAATAATTCAAAGAATAATAAGAATAATGTTTGATCGTAATGAACACTTGGTTCATTACTCTTTATCTGTTTTCCTTTGCATTGGGAAAATATTAAAAGTTAGAATAGTTGTAACCACCGTAGTGTACACATCAAAATTAGTAAATAAATAATTTGTCGTATATATATAATATATTTGTCATATATATATAATTTGTAAAGTTGTAAAAAGTGTTGTTAAAATTAAAAGTGAATATTAAATAAACGTAATTAGCGCTCATGCGTCTTTCCAATCTAAGAATTCGTAACTCCAAAAGACGTGTTGCTTTTGAGTTATTAGATGGTAGTCTTCGGTGTTGTTTGTGTTGCCACCGATTTTGATTGAATCCTTTTTCTTTGCTTCGACGTTGATGGAGCAGATTCTAGTTCCGATTCCAGAACCGTAGCATCTAGCTCCATTTCTATTTGCTTGGTCAACTCCTCGTGTCGGGCGTTGAGATCGCTGACAGTGATAGTTTCCATCCTTTGAAAGAAATGAAAACTAAAAATTATGCTTGCTGAGAAGTAATCATTCGAATGCATGGACTGTTGTTGGCAAATCGAACGATTTTCTTGATTCCTGATAAATTATCAGGTGTATTCATTATCCCAAAAACTGGTTGAGTCTGTCAATTGAGATATTAACGAGTTTATCTTTGATTTGAATAACAAAGTGTTTACGAAGTCTTCGTATCACTTTGAATGGACCTTCGTATGGTGTAGCGAAACCTGTTCGGACTTTGTCAGTACGAACGAAATCACAAGTTTGCAGTGATTTGGGTACGAAAATATCGTTTTGTTTAGTTTTGCGAGTGTCCATTGGTACGAGATTGTTCATAGTGGACCTTAGTTGCTTTACCACTGTGTCAGCGGTAATTTGAGGTGTAAGTGGATATTCCACAAAAAATTCCCCAGGGAGTTTAAGTGTTTGACCGTACACCAGTTCTGCTGGTGAGCATTGCAGGTCATCTTTGACTGTTGCTCGCATTCCCAATAAAACTATTGGTACCTCCGAACTCCAGTTAACGGTATTTGCTCTTGCTTTAAGAGCAGCTTTAAGTTGGATACCGTTTGCTTGCGGGTGATAGGCAGTGGTTCGAATCCTGTGTGAGCCTAAAAGTTGCATAAGCTCAGAAAAGAGTTTTGATTCGAATTGAGTGCCTTGGTCACTAGTGATTGTACTGGGAACGCCGAATCTAGATATGTAGTTTTCGATAAACGTTTTTGCGATGGTTGATGCGGAGATGTCTTTAATACAGTAAGCTTCAGGCCACCGTGTAAAACGATCTACGCAGGTGAGTAAATGTGTATATCCATTAGATGGTGGGAGTGGCCCCACGATATCTACATGGATATGCTCAAATCGACTTGACGGAATTCTGAAATTCTCGTGAGGCGATTTGGTGTGCCGATGTATTTTTGATTTTTGGCGAGATAAACAAGACTTTGCCCAAAGAGTAACATCTTGATTCATCTTGGGCCAAAAATGTTTTGCTGAGACAAGCTTGCATGTAGCTCGAACACTTGGATGTGAGACATTGTGTAGAGTGTCGAAGATGGTTCGACGCAATGTTTCCGGAATGTACGGACGATTGCGGCCTGTAGATGATGTTTCACAGTAGACTGTTAAGTCGTTAAGTGGCAATCCTTCCAATTTCTACTTAGCTGTACGACGAGTGGAAGAACTTGAGAGTATGTCTGTAAGTTCTGTATCACGAGCTTGTTGCTCCGCGATAGTAACGATTGTATAAGGCTTTTCAGCTGAGGCAATTTCGTCGTCACTTGTCCTAGATGAGGTATCAGCGACGACGTTATCTCTGCCGTGAATGTGCTGTATGTCAGTTGTGAACTGTGCGATGTAACCTAAGTGGCGTGTTTGCCTTGGATTACGTTCCGTTTTAGAGGAGATTGCTCTAGTAAGTGGTTTGTGGTCGGTGTAAATGATAAATTCACGACCTTCCACAAAGTAACGGAAATGCTTGATTGCTTGATAAATTGCAAGTAACTCACGATCGAATGCAGAATATTTCCTTTCCGCATCTGTGAGTTTCTTGGAGAAAAACCCAAGAAGTTCCCAGGCCTTGCCGTTAAGTTGCTGCAAGACTGCACCTGTTGCTGTACCAGACGCATCCGTGGTAATGCTATATTTTGCATAAGCTAACGGATGCACTAGTAATGTTATTTCTTGTAACTTATTTTTGAGCTGAAGGAATGCCGCTTGACATTCTTCAGTCCAAGAAAAATGTTGAGATGTTTTTGGTTTTTTAAGGAGCTCTGCCAAATGCGTGTGGATTGGGGCAAGAGTCTCCGCTAGCTTTGGAATAAATCGGTGATAGTAGTTGATCATGCCGATAAATTGTTGAATTTGCTTGATAGTTTGCGGTGCTGGGAAATCGCTAATGACATTAATACGTTCTTGAGACGGCAGAATGCCATTAGCGGTAATCTTGTGACTGAGGAAGTCCAGACTACTGGTTCCGAAAACACATTTTGCGATGTTATAATTGACGCCAAAATTTGAAAACTTTTGAAAGAGTTGTTCCAAATGGTCAAAGTGCTGTTTTTCGTCTTGTGACGCGACGAGAATATCGTCTATGTACACAAAGACAAAATCGAGATCTTTTACTATCTCGTTGATAAAACGCTGGAATGTTTGTGCAGCGTTGCGAAGTCCAAATGGCATTCGAGTAAATTCGAATAAACCAAATGGAGTAGTAATTGCTGTTTTGTAAATGTCGTCGGGAGCAATTGGAATGAGATGATATGCCCTGACGAGATCGATTTTGGAGAAAATTTTGCATCCATGTAATTGCATGGAAAAGTTTTGAATGTGGGGAATGGGGTAGCGGTCAAGAATTGTGACCGCGTTGAGCCGTCTATAATCCCCACATGGTCTCCAATCGTTGTTCTTCTTCTTTACCATGTGTAACGGACATGATACAGTAGAAGAAGAGGGCTTGCAGATTCCTATCACCTACCATGTGCTGGAATTCTAGGAAAGCTGATTTATGCCGAATTGTGTCGAGTCGACAAGGTCGAGAAAAAGGTAAGTGTCCGTTCGTCACAATGTGATGGACGATGTTATGTCTTACCGGTAAATTGTAATTCGGTGGAGCTGTTAAAGAAGGATACTTCTTTAAGATAGCTCCGTAACCGTTGCTGACTATAAAATTAAGTGGAGTAGGTGTGTCCACGCATGCTGTTATGGCGTGAATTGTAAGACTAGTGGATGGATCGATAAGTTTGCGATTGCGTAGATCCACTAGAATGCCGAATTTCGTAAGAAAATCCGCGCCAATTATGGGCCGATTAACACTTGCTAGCAGAAATGAATGTTTGAATGATCGACATAGACCGATGTCTACGTCGATTAGTTTGTTACCGTATGTGTTGATAGTAGTGCCGTTTGCTGCTGACAATACTAAATCGGAACTCCGTTTTGTATTGTAGCAGAAGTATTTTGTGTGTGGAATGACACTAACATCCGCGCCAGTGTCAATCAAAAAATCCAGCTTGTTGACTGGATCGCGGATGAATAAGCGGCTTGGTGCTATTTTTCTTAAGGTCGCCGCTGAGACCTTAAGATTTAATAGTTTGGGGAATTCATATGTGCAATTCTGCCATGTGGAGCCTTGAATCCGCATGGTTTAGAGCATTTCGTTGCTCTAGGGCCAATCCTGTTGTGATACCAACACCAGTTTTGTGGTTGTCGATACGATGTACTTGCTTGTTGCGTTGTTGCTGCTTGCTGCTGGTAGTTATTAGTACTTTGATTGTTTGTTGTCGGGCGATAATGTTGTTGTCTACCTGGAGAAAATGTTTTTCTCCTAGGAGACTTGCTGTGTGTATTTTGTATGCTATGCAATTGTGTACTATGTTCCATAGTTTGTCTAGTCTGTCAATTACTTTACTAAGAGTTTGTTAAAATTTGTGCTATTGGAACAATGTTTGTCTGTTGCGGTTGCTGAAAAGTATTTTGCTGTAATGCATTTACACGATTTTGTTTACTGCAAACTAATTCGTGTAATTTATCTGCTATGCAAGCAAGAGCTTCCTCTTGCTTCTCTTGCTGTGGAACTAGTGCTGCTTGTATGAAATCAGGTAATTGCCTGATCCATAGCTGCTTAATGATTTTGGGCGAAAATTCCCGGTCTGCCAGCGATTGAATTTGATGCAGGAAATCGGAAGGACGCTGATCACCGATCTCCACTTTGCTGAGGATAGTCTCCAATTTACGCTCCTCGGATATGGCGTAACGCTCCATAAGAACTCGTTTAACCGCCTCGTACTTATTTTCTAGCGGCGGATCATGCAAAATAAAATTTATTTTGTCCGCTTGCGTTTCCGAGGGCGATGCGACTACGTAAGCAAACATTCGTTTGTCACTAGTGATGCGGTTCGCGTCGAACGCGATCTCTGCTGACAAAAACCAGCATTTAGGACTCGTCTCCCAAAATGCTGGTAGATTGATGCTGTGGCCTGTTGTTGCTGCCACTTGTCCTTGCGCCGTAGTCTTGCTTAAATGCTAAGGTTGCTGCGTGGTGTCGCTGGAACCGGGTTCGAACTCGTTGTCCGACATATTTCACTTTATTTTTGCCAAAAATCACTAAACTGTGTGTGTGCTGTTTGCTTGTGTGTCTTATAGATATACGGAAACAAATATTACTGCATTTACAAATGCTGAAACGCTTTTAAAAAAAAATAACGCAAAACGCAAATACGAAAAGCCCGAAAGAAAAAAGAAAAATAGAAATAAAAATAATTCACTGCGCGTTTTTAACTGGTGCAGACTGGCCGCTGTTGGGAGGAATTTTATATGTATTACTACATATACTACGGGAAATAAATTAAAATGAAACGCTGCCTCTTTATATTGCGGCTTTTACACACTAATTTATTTTTATTTAAATAAAATTGTTACAAACTTACGATTTTAAAATCTTGATTCCTAAAAAGGAGCGTCGGGGTCACCAATATGGGGTATTGCTGCTGCTGTTGTCGTGTTTATTAAACAGATGGATATCACTCATTAATCCCCATTTTATATATATGTACAAACAATAAAACACAATACTATTTTAATACGGGTTAATTGCCCCGTAAATACACACACACGTTTATTTATAAATAAGAATTTGGAACCTTGTCCGTTTTGCTATTTTAAGTTTCTTCTGGTTCTTAGCTGTTGCTGCTTTGAGTAATTTTTCAATTCTGTTGTAAAGAAAAAAAACAAGAATTATTTTATTTGAAACAATGATCCAAACGAATTACTTCGATCAGCACGTCGCTGTTTGTGGAATGCATTGTAAGGTATTTTCCTAAACACAGAAAATACTTTGCAATGCTATGCGCGGTGTTCCTGAGTTTGCAGGAACTGACCGTTGCAAACCCATTTCACCAAAACTTCATTCTGTAAAATAAAAGGATATAATTGCTACCATACCGAAAGAACTTAAAGTCGAGAAGCTTTCCATGCAAGTCACAACAATCAAAATACAATTAAACAATATTAAAACTTGTAAAGGGTGGTTAAATTTTAAGGGCCGACATTGAATGTGAACCACACCTAAACATCAAGTTTTTTTCTGCATTTAATTTGACATTTCTCAATTTCAGACTAACTCAATTTGAACCATGGAAAGATACACACGTTAAAGTTATTCAGGCATATTATGAAAATGGGCGTTCAAATCAAAATGCATATCGTGCACTTCGTGATTTTTTCGGTCAATTTAATCGTTCAAATGTGCGTACAATCGGAAAAATCGTGCAAAACTTTGAGCAAACCGTGTCTGTAGGAGATTTTAAAACACCAGTGCGCATGCTCGTACAGCTAGTACTGCAGAAAATATTGCTGCTGATCGCGATAGTGTGGCTGAAGAGCCGTCCACTTCAACTCGTCGTCGTGCCCAACAATTACACCTCTCACGCTCGTCGTTGATGAACATTATGCATAAAGACTTGCATTTACACGCTTATAACGCTCTTGACCATTCCAAACGTCGTCAATGGTCAGAATGGTGGCAAGAAATGGCAACAGAGGATGATTAATTTTCGAAGAAAATCATCTTCAGTGATGAGGCAAATTGATGATGGGCGAATCATAATCCAAGAGTGATTGTCGAAAAACCAGTGTGGTGCAGTTTATTCGCTGGTGGCATCATCGGGCCGTATTTTTTCCAAAATGAGGCCGGTCAGGCAGTTACTGTGAATGGTGTTCGCTATCGTGAGATGATAACGAACTTTTTATGGCCCGAATTGGAAGATATGAATGTGGACTATATGTGGTTTCAACAGGACGGTGCCAGTTGCCACACAGGTATCGAAACAATGGCTCTTTTGCGCAACAAATTCAATGGCCGTGTTATCTCACGTGGTTGGACTTCTTTCTTTGGGGTTATTTGAAAGAAAAGGTGTACGTCGATAAGCCAGCAACAATTCAAGAGCTAAAGGATAAGATAATTCGGCATATTAACGGCATAGAACCTCAATTATGCCTAAGCGTCATCGAAAATTTGGACGATTGGGTGGAGGTGTGCCGCTGATGTCGCCATACCATATTATCATAATAAAAAGAATTGACAATAATTTCTTAAATAATTTGTGTTTTCTGCAAAATCAACATCGGCCCTTATAATTTAACCACCCTTTAGTAGTATCTAAGCAATATACTGCTCTCCAAGATACACTCTCAAACAAGTAGATTATACTAATCTTCTCAAAGCACTAGTAAGTGTCTTTAATTGGAGGGGAATATAATGCAAAAAATACCTATTGGGGATCACGGTTAACGACTGCTAAAGGAAAAGAACTGTTCACAGCAAGCAAACAACTAAAATGCGAGTTTCTTATAGCGAGATCTTATAGACTTCTTTATTACAAGAGGGCTTTCAGATAATTATATCCATATAGAGAACAGTGAAGTTATCATTTATTGTCAACTATCAAATTTGTGATTTGACCAAAATACGGTCAAACATAGGTCCTTCGAGCCGAAGTTGATTTGTCTCCAGATTCCCAAATGCCTCCGAAGTGGTGACTACAAGGCGAAAGTGAACTACATGGATTCAGCGATGCATCAGAGAAGGCATTTGCAGCAGTGGTATACTACAAGACAACAAACTCCCAAGGCACAACGGTCGTTTATCTAAAGCATCAAAAACCAAAATCTCTCATATAAAAAACAGAATATCGTTACCAAGGTTGGAATGATGCGGTGCCGTACTATTGGCAAAGTTATTAAAAACAGTTCAAGATGCCATGGATTTTGAACACGCTACTACCTATGCGTGGACGGATTCGATGATATCGCTTGGATGGATAAAAGGCGATCCCAGTAAATACAAAACTTTTGTGGGTAACAGAATCGCTGAAATTCAGCCGCATATGCAACCAAGTCAATGGCATTATGTAAAATACAATTATAACCCCACAGATGTAGCTTCACGTGGAATGAATGCACGAAACTTTTAACTGGGAAGTGGGAAGGACCAAGTTGGTTAAAAAACTTAAATAATCCACTAGCGCTTGAACCAACTGAAGAAGCAGCCAATGAGGAACTAAAAACAAATTGCTTATTTATCAACCCACCTCCTCAACCAGAGTTCATAGGCTTTTCACGATTTTCATGGGCTCTTAAAATCAAAAGAACTATAGCGTACTGCTACAGATTTTTTACTATCATTAAAAATCGAGTACATCAAGTTCATGGAGAGATACCAAGTTTTCTAACAGTATATGAACTAACCAGATCACACAATGTAATCATAAAAATAATACAAGATTCGGAATTTGCCACAGACATTAAACACCTCAAATCAAAGATTACAAAAATCCTAGCTTAAGTATCAAAAGCATCAACTGATTCTACCAAAAAAAGGTTTGAGTAAATCCTCATCACAATTGAAGCACACCATCTTGTATTACACGGAGGCGTACAAACAACTCTAGCACAAATACGTTCAAAATATTAGATTTTGGATGGTAAACGTCTAGTACGTACAACAATCCACAATTGTGTAAAATGTTTTCGATTCAGAAGAACAGCATCAGAACAGTTAATGGGCATGTTACCGGAAGCTAGAGTCACTCCATCTGCCCCATTCTCCAATACAGGCATTGGTTACGCAGGTCCATTTGCAATTCGTGTATCCAAAAGAGGGGGAAACAAATCCTACAAGGGATATATCGCATTGTTCATTTGTTTCTTCACGAAAGCAATCCACTTGAAACTGGTGAGTGAGCTAACAACAGTAACATTCCTGGCAGCATTTAGAAGATTTACTTGAAGAAGGAGAACGCCTTCAAACATATACAGTGACAATGGTACCAACTTCGTTGGAGCTCGCAACGCGCTAAGTAATGAGCTACAGGTGGCTATACAACAACGCAGCTCAGGAAGCAGCTAACCATGGAACAAACTGGCATTTCATCTCGCCTGGTAGTCCCTACTTCGGAGGGATTTGGGAATCTGGCGTCAAATCAACGAAAGGCCACTTACAGAAAGTGATCGGTGAAACAACACTGACCTACGAGGAGTTCAGCACCGTATTATCACAAATTGAAGCATGTTTAAATTCCAGACCGATTCTTTCACTGTCAAGCGATTTAGATGATTTTGATGCTTTGACATCTGGACATTTTTTAATCGGGAGACCACTGATTTCACCCGCTGAGTCAGACAAAATCAACATAAGCCCAAAACAGAGGTAGACTTTACTCTCAAAGATAACTCAAGGATTCTGGAAAATATGGTCTAAGGATTACTTAAACAGTCTACAACAAAGGTACAAATAGAAGGAACCAAAATAAAATTACAGGATTGGTCAGCTAGTTCTAATGAAGGATGAACAACTTCCACCTACAAAATGGGCAATGGGAAGGATAACAGATACTCATCCAAGGTCAGATGGTCTAACCAGAGTGGTATCAATAAAAGGTCCAAAAAACCAATGGTCTCTTGAAGATGGTCAAGAGACCGATTACAAAGATAAGTCCCTTTCCAACTGAGGATAATCAAGACCCAACAAACAAATTAGATGACGATGTAACAACAGACGACAACCAGATAGGACAACACATTGTCTGTAGGTCTCGAGTTGCCACGCTTACCAAGAAAATCTATGCACCACTGCTCATATGAGCGCACCACTGAGCGCACTACCATACAATATTACAACGTTCGAAAATCAACCAGGAATCTATTTTGAATCCATTGGAGAGCTCAAACTTACGAATAACGATTGGAACATAATAGTGTAAAATAATCTAACCAACTATTATGCACAACTGGCTGCCTATAAGCGCTCCATAGCCAGACTAGCTAAATATTGTTCTTATCCTGACGACAACTTCACAAACTCGAGTATCGCTAAAAGAATAAGAGAAAATACATGTGGATTAATAGAACCATCGTTTAAGCAATCTTTACAAGAAATGGAGCACATGGATGAATTGCTTCACCACCATAAGGTGAGTTTTGGAAGAAGCAAGCGTGGACTTTTTAACTTAGGATGAAATATAGCCAACCAGTTATTTGGGGTGCTAGATGACCGCGGTGCGTTATGAGGAGGAAAAAGAAAAACTCAAGGTGAACCTCAACCAATTCACGGCGTTATTAAAGAATCAAGCGTCAATCATAGACGTGACTATAAACGTCTTCAAAAATAGACAAGAAGATGTCAACAAGCATTGGCTGGTATTTAAGAATCAGTCAGAGGAGGCCTTGGAGAACAACGATGAAAAAAGCAACTTTCTAGCTTTATCAATACATACAATGGGCGCTTTCAGGACACCCAACAGTTGGGAACATGTTGAGTAAAATCACGGCCAACGCTATGAAAATGTTTAGTACTGTGAAATTTTCAAATTAAATTGGCGATGATTTTACTAATCATGGATAGGGGATCTGAAAGCGCCCAATGTTATGCAATTGCATTCAAGGAGATTCAAGATACACTGATAATGTATCTTGAATCTCCTTTATTTATACGGCCACAAATGGAACTTCTTGTAACAGATTTGCATCGGCACACATATTCTTCAACGATATTGACAACTTCTGAATGGCAAAACTGTATCAGCACCAACGACTTTAGCATATGGCAGTTAACGCAGGCTATGCATCAGAATCAAGAAGATGATGTTTTATGTGAGCTGCTCCTGCTACGATAAGAAATAGTGAATTATATTGTTTGATTTATTCGTATTGTAATAAAAGTTTATTATTTGCTGCGAAAACTGCTTCTTTGTTTGAAAAATAATATTTTTCCTCTCGAAACAGAAATTAACCCAAAAACGACAAACAAACAAGGTGTCCTTGAGATATTTATCTTTGTAGTAGTGCGAGAATCAGTTGAATCAAAAAAGAAATATTGTTGAAAAAATATTGCCCTCCAAAAAATTAGTTTGTAGGTGAAGGGGAAAGAAACGAAGAAAGAATCACGACGAAAGAATCAAAGTGTGGAACGGCGGAGTTGCAATGAAACAAAAATTTTTCTTGAAAGATTACTACTAGCTCTTTTTAACTGATATTGTGAGGTCTCTTTCGCACATTGTTCATTCAGACAAAAAGCTAAAGTTAATCCAACATGATGGAAAAAAACTCCAAACAAAAAATAACGTCATTTTGACAATTATGGACTGGTTTAAAATATATATATTACGACAGATTGTCGGAACGAATGCAACCGTGAAGCGCCTTTAGGCACGTCGTTTCTGACAATTTGAGTACCAGACAGCCTTGAACAAAAAATTTTATTGAAATGTTTTATTCAAATTTTATTTTTTACGTGCATTTTTTTACGAAGCCATCATTCTTAGCTCATCAGATGACGTAGAATAAAACCGTACGCCCGCCCTATGATGAATTACAAATATCTATTCAATCCTTCACTTAAAGGGTAACCGAAGTAATCATGTCGTTCTAGAAATCTGAATATCGACCAAAAGTTCAAGTTTATGGAACATGATGGTAAAAGAATTGAACAGATGGAACAACTGTACCAGTCATTACTAATAATCCATCCCACTTCACGGCATGTAAACGTGTATTTTCTATGTCAGGTAATAGAATTAAATCGAATATACCCGGGTACCCCTGGCTGTAGCTATAAAATCGAGTTTTTTTAAAAACTACTTGTATCGAATAATGTTAACGCGATTCTTAGTTATCCACCGAAAAACGTAGAACAGCAACAGCCATAAAGACGTTACATGACTTGCATAACTCCACAACCCACAAAATTCAAGGTACATGACGCACAATCTTTAAGGACTTGTGCTTTGTATAAACAGCGAGGTGATTTAAAAGACTGCACAAAATTTCAACAAATGATCACTTTAGAGAGATCTAAATTCATTACTCTACTTCAGCTTTGCAACATGTTCTTCAAGGGCAAACACTATACTAGTCCCTAATCAATACGTTGTTTAGTGTAAAAGAGCGAGTCCACAACACGCTGTTGCATTCCAATAATCAACCTCATCTCACGATGTTCAACACAAGAATTAGAGATACTCACAAAAGTAAATAACCTGAAATGTAGGTATAACAACCGATTTTGTGAACCAACTCGCACAACAAACCGGTACACTATTGGCGTCTACAATGGTCGAAATACAGAATGGAAAAGAGCAATCGACCATGCTACGAGTGTTAATAGGTCCCGGTTCATGAATTTTATTTATTATCGAACAACCAACGAAGAAAACGCATGTGGAGATTAGTGGCTTAAATGATAGCGAGTGTGGGAGTACATTTTTCATTGAACTTTTCCATGCTGCTTCCTTTAACAAAATTTCGATAATCAAAAATTGGAGCATTTAATCTATTGTGAGCTGATCCAATTTACAACCAACCAATTAAAATTGGCATTCTATTGGGTGCTGATTATTACCCACATATCATGATGAACCAAATTGTATAAGAAAATCAAGGCGAACCAATCACCCAAAAAATGGAGCTAGCTGGGAAAATTTTAAACCTTGGAGTTCTAATCCATGGTTACATGGTAGCCATTGAAAACCAGAGCGATTCTGTGAAATGGAAGAAATACCACACGAGAATTTTATGACAGAAGAGGAAACACTGTTCGAAGAATATTAGCAGCAGAATTACCGTAGAGACACCGACGCCTGTTGGTTGCATCAGCTAAGACAGATAAAACATTAGCTTAAATCAAATTCAACTCGTGGGTCCCAAACTACAACAAGGTCTCATGTTAATTCTAGATCGATGGAGAAAATACAAAGTGGCATACATAGGGATATAGAACAAATGTATAGACAGCCTTGATGATCAACGATATCAGAAAATATTATGGAAAACGACGCCAGACGAAGTTATAAAATCATACCAGCTAAAGACCGTAACTTTCCGAATATCATCTAGCCATATCTGGCTATCAAGACATTACAGTAGCTAGTGAACAATGAAAATGTGAAGTTCCCGATTGCGGCCAATGTAATAATGAGTTACTACTACGACGTAGATGACGAATTATCAGGAGGTAATGCTCTATAAAAAGCACAAAATCAACTGATCAGCACACTTAAGACTGGAGGATTTAATCTAAGAAAATGGGCATCTAATTATCCTCAACTCTTAGAAGCTGTCGATTTACATTCGAGAGCTCTCAAGCCTATCGTAATTAATGGCGATGGGGTGAAAGCATTAGGATTACTGTGGAACCCTACCACATACCTTCGAGTTTAAGGTGAACCTCATCGATAAAAATGGGCCTTCAATTCAATTTTACCAGGAGAATTGCATGGATTTTGTGATGCTTTAGAAGTGGCGTACGGAGCAGTGGTGCATTTCTTTGATACACCTTTAAATAATGCAAGTTTGTTAACGTCTAAAACGAGTGGCACCAGTAGCAGCAACCCAGTTAACGCTATCAAGACTAGAGTTATGTGGGGCCAGTTTGCTTGCGAATTTAATGAACAAGTAACACCAAGATATGAAATTTGTTAAAACACCAACATACTTTTGGACGGATTCTTTGATAGTCCTAGGATGAATAAAAAACTAGCCGCACTAATTTAAAACATTTGTTGCAAATTTAATCTCGGGAACCCATAATTAACTGTTCCATTTCAATGGTTTTATGTCAAATAATCCGCCAGTGCCACGGATTGTGTATGAAAGCGTATTGAGATCAACCAATTAATCATGCACAATTTATGGTGGAACGGTCCTCAACACGACTTTGAGACAACAGTCCAACTAACACCAATGATACTAGAAGAAACGCCAGAACGATTGGAGCTGAAACAACTCATTGTAGGGGCAACTACCGGACAGCAAACAATCAAAGAGCCCTCACGATAGAAGAATTAAAATATTCTACCAAACTCTTGATCAAAATCGCAGAGAGACAACGCTTCAAAAGCGAAATATACGATGTTATAAACCAGAAAGAAATGGCAAATAAAAATAAGAATAAATCTTTGTCTCGTTTCCTACATGATGGTGTCTTAGGCGTTAGTGGTCGAGTCCAAAAATATAACCTCTTGGAGCTACCACGAAAAACATCCGATTATTATTCCAAGAGACCATTCTATCGTTAAATTATTAATTGGATAAGCCCATGAAGCCCACCTACGCACCAGGTACACGGTCGAAATCTAACATGCTATTTCACATCGAAATGTACAAGGTATGTCATCGTTTCAACATTAAAGCTGAAACACAGCTAACTGGAAATTAACCAGCTGTGCGGATCATCCCTGGAAGACCATTTTTGAGAAATGGAGTCTTCGATGTGGGATCTCTTCTGATTCGCACAACAAAGAGAAGAGGTCACACTCACAAAACACACAAGGGTTTTATTTAGCGATCTTTGTTTGTATGACAACTAAGGCCATACACATTAAGCCAGTAAGTTGTCTAACCATTGAAGCATTCATCGCAGAATATAAAAAATTCACTGCACATAGAGGATTGTGCTGTGTTTTGTATCGCGACAATGGTACCAATTTTGCCGGTGCCAAGAAACTTGAGCGTGAATTGGTTGCACTAATTCGCAAATCAAATAAGGAAATTGCTCAACTATTGGCAAATGATTAGCTTTACCCCATTTTCGAGGACTTTGGCAAGCTGCTTTAAGTCAGTAAAAAGATGCTTAGTAAAGTTCATTGGGATCAGATAGCGATGTTACTGTTTCATATGCTATAGCAATGCAAGTGGATAAGTCACTTTTACTCAACATTTACTTTCCAAATTTATGGGAATTTTAACCAATACCTTGAATATTAAACCAGTTAAACATCAAATTATCCATCGGTTTGAAACTTCGAGATCTCCTGTTTCTTGTAGAACTAGACGTTCACAAGAAAAACGGAGATGGGAGACCATGTGGAGATTACCGTAGTTTAAATCGGGTCACCATTCCAGATCTTCATCCAATTCCACACCTTCAAAGTTTTTGTAAACGCTTGCCAGCAAATCCCGATTGAACCATCTGATAATCCTAAAATAGCCATTTCATCTAAATACTAAAATGACTTTCGGTCGCAGGAAGGCAGCTCAAACTTTTCAAAGATTTACGTATTCCGTTCTTTTGAGACTACGTTCTTCTTTTGCTTATTCGGATGTTTTTTTAATAGCTTCTAAATCTTATGAAGAACATCTAGATTATTTAGAATTGAATTTTCAAAAAACTATCATAAAACGGATTAATCATATCAATCCTGGTAAAATTCACTCCACGTGAGATTAAATTTCTTGGACACCCTGTTAATGCCAGGAGCCAAATAACTACAAATTTTGATCATCCATTAACAGCTAATCATCTATGAATGATTTTTTGTAAGGTTACAAGAAAAACTTCAATCAATTAGATCTATAGAAGCCAGCCTTCAACAAATTTAAGGAGAAATTGTTTCAAGCAACTTTTCTTGCACATGCGTCCGCTATTGCTAGATTGGCAGTTATGATTGACGTTTCAGATTTGGCAATTAGGGCGGTGGTTCAACCACCTAGTTTTTCTCGGTTCGTCTTAATGATACGCAGCGTAGATATAGTGCTTATCACAGAGAGTTGGTTGCAGCTTATTATGGCATCTGTAAATCTGGACAGCGTTAATAGTAGGTCGTAAATCTACCCTCTATCATTTCTTAATGTTGGTGAGATTTGATTATTTGGATTACCGCAGGTGAGGTCCAAATAACTATAGAGTGAGAACTAACGTGATGAATGGTTTACTTAATTCTGTTTTATTCGAACAAAATTCATGGTATTTATACATTTTACATTATAGCTTAAACTATTGACTTAAGTGCTAACTCAGCCAGTATGAGGCAATATTCAACAAGGTGTCGAATATATAAAAACTGTATTTTTGCATTAACATGCAAAAAAATGAATTATGTGCGAATTTACATATTATGCACATGTTTAGGTCACAACCCTTTATGCCCTTGAATTATACAAATTATACACAGGTGCCGTGTTCTGTTGAACCATCAAACACTTTAAATCTATTTTAGAAGGTCGTGAGTTTACCTTATTTACGGATCACAAACCGTTAATCTACGCTTTTTATCAGAATCCAGAAAAGGCATTACCACGTCTATTTCGTCACTTGGATTTTATCGGTCAATTTGGATCATTTGGCCTCTTGGATTTTATACACATCCAACGTATCTCGGGCTTTACTATTAGAGTTGCAGATACCCTTTCACACAATAATCTAATTTCTATCCCTGAAAGTATAGATCATGCTCAAATTGCTGATGCACAAACTATTGATGCACAACACCAAGAACTATTACGTGAAATTATGTCTTTAACATTTAAGCAAAACCCATTACGTTTCAGTTCTAATAAAACAATTTTAAGGCATTCCATTTCTTCTCTCGGATCTTATAAACTAACTTCGCAACTTTTCGTAGAAGTTCACTTACACATCATTGGTCCTTTACTTATTTCTAATATTCGGCGATATTGTGTAGCATTATTGATCTATATTCGAGATGGGCTGAGGCAGTTCCTGTACCGGATATTATGGCGGCTACCTTTGCATTTGCTGTATACACCACATGGATTTCACGCCTCGGGGTACCAAACGTAATAGTTACAGATTAGCGAATGACCAGCATTAATTGACCAGGCACTATAATATCATAATTTTAATTATTAACAATCTCTTAACTTGTTCTAATGTGTTTTTAAGTTCGGATTTTATAAGAAAGTTTTCAAGCTCCTTATATCAGTCCGAATGTAGTATTTACACGTGATGGTAAGTTCTTCATTATCAAAGTAAACGGAAAGTTAATCATGACATCTATAAATCGACTACCATGCTTTATGGAGAATATTGATAACATGTGATCGGTTCCGACGGTTAAACTGCATGATAACATTGAAAAAATTCCAGATTTCAATACGGATTCTCCTCAAACAACGGTTGTAAAAACGGTTAGTTTTAATTTACCGCAAAAAAATAGTATTCGGACCAGATCAGATCGGAAAATAAAAACTCCGTTACGTCTCTCCGAAATTCCACAGAATTTATCAAGGGGAGGAGTATTGTAGTTTCAAAATGTTCGAAATCACAGATTTAATTTTCTAAAGTTGATTTCGGGCAAAATTTTCATAAAAACTCAATAAAATTTTGGAGGAGTCACTTGTCAGATTTAAACTATAGGAATTTTGAACAAACACTAATGTTCTCAATTAGAACAAAATTTACCTAAAAAGAATTGCTTTCATACCTTAGTATATTGTGAATTTCCAATTTTTGTTAATTATTTTAATTTTAAGAAGACAAATAAATAATTATAATAATAATCGTATGTACAGTGAATTATGATTTAATTTAACACGTCGCCTGAAATGTCCCCGATCTAACAAAGAAAACACGTTTTTTTTAGGGAAAAATAAATTTTATTCATCAACATAGGTAATTTCCTTCTAGAGCGATACCTTCTAGAACGATTTATTTTTGTCTTCAAAATAAGCTTCAAGAGCCAAATCTCTTTCCCTGGAGCTTTTTTCTTGAGGTCAGCAATCAAGTAATAATCGCTAGCGCCAAACCTGGCGAACACGGCGTCTTTGTGCTCTCTCATGGACAAATGTTCGTGCAAAGTATGACCAACACGTTCCATTGATATCTGTACAATGTCAGCTATTCCACGCAACTTCACTTTACGGTCTTTCTAAACAATTTCGATGATTTGTTGATGTTTCCTGGAGTCACAGCCTCATTTGGACGTCCAGAGCATGGTGTATCATCGGTGGTTGTACGCCCACCTTTAAATTCAGCATGCCACTCAATGATGCTTGATTTGCCTGGTGCAGAGTCCGGATAATATGTACTTATGAAGCAACTGCTTTGCTTCAACGGTATTTTTTCCCCATCAAAAAGCAGTGTGTAATACCCCTATTATGGTTCTCACCTCACCGAGCAAGTCACCTCACCAACCCAAGTCGTGTGAGTTAGAGTTTTGTATTATAGTCCCCGCTTTTATTTTGGTGAGATGTGTTTGTTTATTATGACAATTTCTATTAGTTGTTAAGTTGGCAATATTTGGTGTTTTGGACATGTATTTTTCACAATATTGACATTTCATGTGTTTTTCGTTAGAAATTTTTATTTTGTGGCTAGAAATATTTTTTTATTATGCAATAATTTTATAAAATGAAATCCTATATAAAAAATATTATGAAAAAAAATTAAGTGTGCTTTAGACCACACTATTGAAGTAAAACTTATATATTTAATATTTATAATATAATATAGAAAAATTATAATATTGAAAAAAAAATTTGTCACAATGTGCGTTCTCGAGTGTCACCTAGCCGTTTATGTCTGATGCCACAAGATGTAACCTTGTAACTTGGTAACTTTTTCAAGGCCAACTAGTCGTAATAGATAATGTTTATGCATGTGTAACAAAATGGACAAAAAAATCATTTTTGAAATCTTTTCGCATAGTAAAAATGGCCGTGAAATATTTTTTATTTCTTTTATGTTTGTGTAGTGTGGTTTCATCGAAAATTTGTTTAAGTCGCATTAAAACCTGTAGTATAGGCAAACGGGGAAAAAAACGAAGAAAGAATCGATTTCTGTGATACCTCGTGTGGAATGGAGCTATAATATAGAAAAAATATGGCTACCCGAATTAAGAAAAGTTGAATTAAGAAAAGTGTTTTTTCTGAATTTAAATAAGTGTTTTTAATTCATTGTGAAAATGATTTAAGGAAAGTTGATAGAAATGAAATAATAAAATTTGACTTAATATGTGCACTTCTTAATTCATTTTCAAAATATTTTAAGAAAAGTAAAAAAACTGAAATAAAATATGTTTTTTTTAAATTATTTAGGAAATTATTTTAGAAAAGTATTCAAAAAATATGTAATTAAATTTTTCCCGGAAAATTTTAAAATTTTTTCTTTTTTTTATACTTAGTTTACAATAATTGTTATAATTATTATAAATAAGTCATTTTGAAAATGAAATAAAATGCGTATATAAAATCAAAATAAAACGTAAAAATTTACTACAGTAAAAACCCGATTATCCGGCATACAATATTAAACAAAACACTTAGTTAACCGGAATTTTAATTTTGAGGAAGTTTTTTTTGCTTGTTTCTCTTTCTCTTCTCTTTCATATTCATTTTGAAAGTTGCAATTGTCTTTTGCACATTTTTATTAATGAAAGGATTAATTGAAAATTTTGAATCGCTTTAATTTCATATTACAGTAAAAGCCCGATTATCCGGCATATAATTAATCGGAACACTCAGTTATAACTGGAGTTTTAATTTTTAGGACATTTTTTGCTTTTCTCCCTTTCTTTTGTCTTTCATATGCATTTTTTAATTCATTTTCAAATCTGCAATTGTTTCTTGCACATTTTCATTAATGAAAGGAATAGTTGAAAATTTTGAATGACTTTAATTTTCGGGTTACAGTAAAAGCCCGATTATCCGGCATACAATTAATCGGAACACTCAGTTATAACTGGAGTTTTAATTTTTAGGAATTTTTTTGCTTTTCTCCCTGTCTTTTGTCTTTCATATGCATTTTTTAATTCATTTTCAAATGTCCTAATATGAAATTAAAGCCATTCAAAATTTTCAACTAATCCTTTCATTAATGAAAATGTGCAAAAAACAATTGCACATTTGAAAATGAATTAAAAAATGCATATGAAAGACAAAAGAAAGGGAGAAAAGCAAAAAAATTGATCAAAATTAAAACTCCAGTTATAACTGAGTGTTCCGATTAATTGTATGCCGGATAATCGGGCTTTTACTGTAAACCGAAAATTAAAGTTATTCAAAATTTTCAACTAATCCTTTCATTAATGAAAATGTGCAAAAAACAATTGCAGATTTGAAAATGAATTAAAAAATGCATATGAAAGACAAAGAAAGGGAGAAAAGCAAAAAAAATCCTAAAAATTAAAACTCCAGTTATAACTGAGTGTTCCGATTAATTGTATGCCGGATAATCGGGCTTTTACTGTAACCCGGAAATTAAAGTCATTCAAAATTTTCAACTAATCCTTTCATTAATGAAAATGTGCAAAAAACAATTACACATTTGAAAATGAATTAAAAAATGCATATGAAAGACAAAAGAAAGGCAGAAAAGCAAAAAAATTGATCAAAATTAAAACTCCAGTTATAACTGAGTGTTCCGATTAATTGTATGCCGGATAATCGGGCTTTTACTGTAATATGAAATTAAAGCCATTCAAAATTTTCAACTAATCCTTTCATTAATGAAAATGTGCAAAAAACAATTGCAGATTTGAAAATGAATTAAAAAATGCATATGAAAGACAAAGAAAGGGAGAAAAGCAAAAAAATTCCTAAAAATTAAAACTCCAGTTATAACTGAGTGTCCCGATTAATTGTATGCTAGATAATCGGGCTTTTACTGTAATATGAAATTAAAGCCATTCAAAATTTTTAACTAATCCTTTCATTAATAAAATGTGCAAAAACGCAAATTTCTAAATGAATTCAAAAATGTATATTTTAATTCACAACTAATACATAAATAATAATTCACAAATGAAATTTATTTATTTAATTTTTTACGTTTTTCATCTTTCTCTACAATGCAACAAAACAACTGTAAGAAGAAACATTTTCTTAAAAACGTTAAATTTGGCTTGCATTTGTTTGTTATTAAAAACAAATGTAAATTTTATGTTTATAATGTGAAATAAAATACACTCAAACCTTTTTTTATACGGCGATACTTGCCAACCGTGTAAAAAAATCAACGTTCATAGAAACACCGTTTTTTTAAATTCTCTTTTCTTAATTCATCTTTTCTTAATTTAGGGAGCATGACGAAACCATTATTATTAATAAAAATAAATAAAACAAAAACAGAATATGAAAAAATAAAAAAATAAAAATTTCCCGGAAAATCAAAAATTTTTCCGGAAAAATTTAGCTTTTCCCTCCTAATAACTATTAATAAACAATCCTGCATTTAAAAATTTTAAAAGTGTATATTCCTTACCTGATTTTATCGATGTATACGTAAAGTAAACTTTAGTCTAATAATCTTCCATTCATTTTGAAAATGAATTAAGAAAAGTGGGCAAAACATGAAATAAAATAAACGTATTTTAAATCATTTTGAAAATGAATTAAGATAAATTTTCTAAAAAATGAAATAAGATATGCATTTTTTAATTCATTTTGAATTGAGTTTTTTTTTTGTTGTAATTACTTTTTTAAATTCAGGAAATTTGTTCAAAATACGAATTAAAATAAGTGGAAATTTTTCATACAAATACCACTTTTTTTAATTCACTTTTCTTAATTCAACTTTTCTTAATTCGGGTAGCCAAAAAATATATATATAAAATATATCACACGGGCGAATTTTTTTTGGTCACCCTGTGCGTTCTGGAGTGAGTGACATAGATGTTATAATATAGAAAAAAAAAAATTTGGTCACCCTGTGCGTTCTCGAGTGAGTCAGTCAGTGACATAGAAATCTATATTATGACTTTCCAATTTACCAACTTTCTAAATTTCCAATTTTCATATTTTTTTATTTTCCTATTTTCCAATTTTGTCAATTTTCCTATTTACCAATTTTCCATTATTACACAAAACTTCGTTTCTGAACTCAGAGCTAGTCACAATAAAAATGTCGAGTGTTGTGTGATCTAAACTAGGAGCGATTGAATGTAGTCTTCCCGTTAAATAATTGTTGGAATTTAGAAGGCATTCATGTCACTTTCTTTAACTCAAATGTAAATTGTACAAGAATGTCGAGGCCTGCAAATTATTTGAATGAAGTTTCGTTACTATGAGGAGCATCCATCAAATAAAACACAAAATAAAATCTTTAGATAAATAGTTCTATATAATCTGGAATATGTTTTTATAATAATAATATTTATATGTTATATTTTTATGATAAAAATTTTACAATAAATTTAATATTTATGTTGCTTAACAAATTTGTTTTACACTTTTTAAATAAATTAAAAAAAAAATTAATAAAAATAAAAATGTCTTTTTTTACTAAATTAGGTTTATACGTTTGTTCTGTCAAATTGCTCCGAATCTAAATTAAAACATTCCTAAATTCTATGTTTCTAGTCAAAATATATAAAAATATAAGAGATACTACTTAAAATATAAAGCCATAAACCACTCAAAATCACAAGGGTTAATAGGTAGTTATAGTTGGAATAGGTTTTAGTTTTGTAATATTATATGCGAGTGGCACAAATTGCAGTGACACCGGCGATGTTATATACACAATAAAGTATTAAATATTCTTAATTATTCATTTATTTAGTAGTTTGGAATATTTAAATAGTTGGAAGTTGTTGGAAAAACGATACAGCTTAGATTCGGGAATGAGTAGTTATTATATTCGATATAATACGGATGATAAGTAGGGACGACTTTTTAAGGTACCTAATTAAATTTTTTTTTTTGTATAATATACTGTAGTACGTTCTAATGGACTGCATCTTAAATAAGTTAAAACATTTAATTAAAAAAATATTCTACAAATAAATTCTTAAAATTTTTGTAGTTTTGCTTTGTACCATAAAATTACGCTAGATCGTAGAGTCGGTGAAAAATTATCTTGACTGATTTGAACCACAGCTTAGCGCGGAAAATGATGATTGTAGACTGGTCATTGAACCTTTATAATCGGCCGAGCTTAATTTCTCGTAGAAAAACATTAATTGGGCGGTTTCGTTGCATGACGGGGGGCACAACCATTGTAAAATGTATGTATCCGATGTAGTAAGCACGTGCGAACCTTGAACACTCTCCGAATGATGGCACACCAAGAACGGTTCAACACGAAGATAATTTTTACCTTCCTTTAAACTCGATATATCGAGCACTGATTTACATTGATCCTTGGACGGGCTAAGCAGCTCCTGCGAACATCGATACACGGTAAAATGGACATCACTATTTAGGACATCAAAGTCCCAAGTTAGTATACTCTTTGGATCATCATTTTTAATTATAATTTCTAAATATTCGCCCGGTTTAATTTCGGCGGTACGATACACATTTTGATCGTAGTGTAACGATGACGATGCATTTTCGTTGTCGTCGGTTTTGTAGAACGCTTTTGGAACGAGGCCACCATTTTCGATTAGAGTTTTACAATTCCCACCAAGGAAGTCAGGTATTATATCGGATTCGATGTAGTGTTCTAATCCATCTTTAATGTTTAAGCAATCGGGTCCACCGTAGAACAAGAATTTTGATTTCGTTTTTTCATCTAAAATAAAATGTAATATTAGATTCTGTACATTCGTAATAAATCTATAAATAAATTACCAATAAATGCACTAACAACGGTCCATAGAATGGGGAAAACACGTGGCGCTCGCACTATTAACACACGCCCCATTGTTTCTGGATAATTATTCTCAACAATCTCGATTAATTTGAGGAGGGCTTTAATACCCGGCCGCCATAAATGCCGCATCGATAGACCATCCAAATCGATTAACAAACACCATGACCAAACTGGAACGTTCCGATGTTTCATCGATTCTTCCATTAACCGTAATCCCTCTTCACAAATATGTGTTGTCTATTTTAAAAAAAAATATATCAGCATATTACCCAAATATTTTTTGAATTGTGAAACCTACCAATTTTATTAATCCATCCTCTCCAATCGATTTCAAAATACCTTTGACATCCATACACCCTAAACGTAAAATGTATAATGGTTTACCCTCCTTATCGTAGTGATGCCAACCACCCGGAAAATATTTCGTTATCACATTGTTGACCTGGTACTCTGTAATTATAGCATCCACATTGTTCTGATGACGCCACAACAGAGATTCCTTTAGAATTTGCATCGTCTTGTCGAGATTAAAATCGCGTGATCGTAGAAAACGATACAAAATCGATAGGCTTGGAATCTAAAATATTTATAAGAGAAAAACAAATTTAAAACTCTGACCAATTACGTGTCTTTGTTGTAGTTTGGAATAAATTATTTATTAACTTTAGAAAAGTGTACGAAGTGTATGTAACCAGTAAATATAGATCGATAGAAATAAATAAAGAAGTCGAAAATAATCATTAAATTTAATATTTTATTTATAAATTTCATAAAGATTTGATTTATTTACACAGTTTGGTTTTGTTTATGGTTATAAATTATTTATTCTCTACTCAAAGTATTTTTTTTTTATTTTTTGTTCTATTTTATTTAAATTTTTAATATTTTTGCGTCTTTTTGTTGTACTATTTTATACTATAAAGTGTGTTGTGTCCATTAGAAAAACCAACAAAATCTAATTTACTTATTAAATTTTTATAGGTGATAGCCCAACCGACACTTAAAACGCCTTATATTGCATGTCTCAATAATTGGGTTGTATCGCCCAGTTTAAATAATCGTTTCTTAAATATTTCGGCACCTTTTATTGGGGCATGCTCTAAGACAGTGCGTATACAATTATAAATGTCAGTGGGTAACGGCCTTTGATTTAAGAACAAAACGTAATATGCGCGATATAATGAATGAACTAAATGCATTCGCGATAATTACATTTGTTGTGATGAGTAATAAGTTTAGTGAAGCTGGTGTTATCAGAATGCGGTGAAAAATGTTAGTAAAATTATAATATTGGTATTAGCGGCAAGTTCAAACAATAGTGACAAGCAGTTAGGCATTAGGCATGATTAGCTTATTCTAGAAACCAGTAGAGCTAACCAACAACGGCACAACTAGCCATAAATTATACACTACATGATTTTTCGCAAACCATATGAAGTCACAGGGAATCATACGAATATTGCATTCCGTTTGCTGGTTTTGGCTGGTATTCTAGCGAGGTATTGCAGTTAAATTTTGAGTTTGGCTAAAGCCAGCCAGAACCAAATTTTTATCACTCAGTTTGGTTCCGGTTGAAATGGTATATGTTGCGTAATCATTAAAAATGCATCTGGCTCATTCGGATAAATGATTCCGACTAATAAAAATCTGGTTCGGGCTGAGATTTTAAATAATTATAACGATCGGTTAGTTTCACTTGACTCCGGCTTGTTTAAAATAAAATTAAAGTTTTCCGAACAAAATCCGGATTTGAAAATTTTGAATTTGGAAATAATAAAAATTGGTGACCATCACGTTTACAATGAAATTCGTTATGTTCGAAGAAAATGAGATTTCAACAAGAATTATTTGTAACATATTTTTGAAAAATGGCCAAACGGATCAAAAGTATACGAGGCTAATTCTTAACTAATTATAAAATTCGGAAAGTTTGGTTGGGCCTATTATGGTATTTTCGATAACGTTTATTTTCGATAATATCGAGTGTTTCGATAATTTCGAAAATATCTATTATGAAATGTTCGAAACAAAAATAACTTTAATGGCAATGTGACAGATGTAGTTTTGTTTGTTTATTTAACTTATTAAAATTAGTTAACTAAAATATAAATATAAAATTCATTCGGAATCGAGCATTTGATTTTTTTTACAATGGAGTGATGATGAATTAGAGGATGAAGTGGCACCGGTCAATATTCAACGAGGAAATGTGATGGCAGAAATATTACAGATATTGGAATCAAATTTATGTAGTAAATGCTTACAAATTTCCAACAATCTGAAGAGGGAAAAATGAAATCGAAGGAATATTATTTAAATAAATATGGGTTACATTTTTGCATCTGTATTATAACCACGTTTGTTATTTGATTAAACTCTATAATAATCACGTCGATTATATAATCCGCGGGAGCGAATCGATTACGGATTGAAAATTGCATATAAAAAAACATTAAACAAAATTTTAAATCAAAGTATGAACCGTTTTTTCTGTATAAACAACAGAAGGTTGGGACGATCAATAGATTTTTATTGCCTATTTTTTGTCTCCTTATTGTATTTCTTTTTCCTACTATATACCTTTTCCTACCCGCGATCACAATTGTGCGTGTACGTTAGAGAATCAAGTCAAAAATTCATTTTTGTATGAATTTTGGACCAACGTACACATTTGTGCATACCACGTAAATCATTTTCGTCCGAAAAATAACACTATAATATGTCATATAATTTATACGTTATCAAATTGTAATAATTTTTTCAAAGAGAATTCCGATTTAGCTAAGATCCGTTAAAATCCTGAAGACATTACAACCAGCGGCGTTTTCTAGTGATGTTCTACACGTTCGCCGAACGACTAAACAATTTTTGATTTTTATTCTAATTCTAAAAGTTTTATTTTTATTACAGAAAATTTTATTTTTATTATAAATTTCTAATATTATTTTCTTAATTAATTACTATTATTTTAATTATTTCGGGTGATCAAAATTCGAAGCAGAACACCTTGAGAGCACAACCACTGCTATACCTAACCGAACCCGAACACGCCACTGCTATACCTATATGTCATGTCAGTTGGAAATCTCTCGGTACTGGTCGATCCTCGATACAGTGAATGTGTAAATTCCATTTGCAAAGATTGAACAACTTCGGGGTCAATAGCAAACAGGTCTACCTCATCGTATTAAAATGGGGTTAATTTTTATTTGCTTAGGATATCTTAAACTAACTATTCCTGGATTGGTACTGGCCAATCCTCGATACAGTGAATGTGTAAATTCCATTTGCAAAGATTGAACAACTTCGGGGTCAATAACAAATGGGCCTACCTCATCGTATTAAAATGGGGATAATTTTTATTTGTTTAGGATGTCTTATGCTAACTAGACAGATATGCCGTGTCAGTTGAAAATCTCTGGGTGCTGGCCAATCCTCGATTCAGTGAATGTGTAAATTCCATTTGCAAAGATTGAATTTCTTCGGGGTCAATAACAAATGGGCCTACCTCATCGTATTAAAATGGGGATAATTTTTATTTGTTTATGATATAAGATATATTATATTAAGCTAACTGGACATCAGCGGCGTTTTCTAGTGATGTTCTGCTCGTTCGCCGAACGACTAAACAGTTTTTGATTTTTATTCAAATTCTAAAAGTTTTATTTTTATTACAGAAAATTTTATTTTTAAAATTTTTTATTTTAAATTATAGTTTTTCTAATATTTATTTCTTAATTAATTACTATTATTTTAATTATTTTGGGTGATCAAAATCCGAAGCAGAACACCTTGAGAGCACAACCAGGAAACGCCACTGATTACAACCTGTCATTTTTTACGTACACATTTGTGTACGGTGGGCTTAAATTTAAAAAAAAAAAATCTGTCTGGCCGGAAGAGGGATATATAAAAAAAATATTTTTACAAATGAGTAAGCCGGAATCGATCGAGTGATTTTTTCAACTTTTTGGAAAAAAATATTTAATTAAAATATTCAAAAATTTAAGTGCAATTGTTTTCCATGTTAATTATATACATTTTTCAATCCGCATTCGATTCGTTCCCGTGAATTCTATAATCGACGTGGTTCGTCTTTGTTCGCCATATAAAGAGCAGTCATAAAGTTTCGAAATAATTTTCGCTATCGAAAATACCATAGGCCCCCAGGGATTCTAAAATTAGTTTAAGGTCGAGTTAAGAAATGTGGCTGACTGGATCGAATTGGATACTGTGTGGAAATTGAGAAAATGAGAATCTTAAAATGGTAGACTGAAATAGGCTATTTTGCAAAAGTAGAGAAAAGAGTTGAACTCCTTAATAGGTGTAACGAAAGCCTTATAAAATTTTAAGAACTGAAAGTTGCATCACCTAATGAACCCCAAACTGGATTTTTTGGAGATTGCATATATAAGTTCTTTCAATTGGGAGCCCATTAATTACAGATGCAACATAGTTTTGTAATACTTTCTGGGAGAAAAGAAAAGATTGAAATTTAATAGAGTTAAATTCGGCTCTGTCAGCCCCATTCTAAAATCGATTGAACATTTCAGATAAACTTTCTAGGCAGGCATTGCTTTCTCTTTGGTTGATAAACTGAATGGAAGCCGACAGCGTCGTGTCGTCAGTAAACCTGCATTTATCTCAAGCGAACTTGAAGTAAACCCATCATCCGAAACAAGCTCAATTTTTGGAATGGATAATTTGCTATCCATTTAATAAGAGAGGCATGTAAATTCAGTGAATGAAGCTTACTTATTAAACATTCTATTTAACTTAAAAAGAAAACACTAGATTCTCCAAACTGTTCAATACACCGCTCGAGTTGATTTATCATTTTTTTGGCACTAGTTATTTGCCGGTTTTCCAAATTGAAGGAAAGACATCAGCCTTTATTGACAGGTGAAATAGTTTGCTAAGCGGCATAGTTATAGGGTATTGTTGCAATGTTTGAGTGCAATTGCTGAAGTACCGTCAGGTCCAATTGCCCAAACAAATTGGGTTAAATTCCCTTAAAATTTTTGAAAGCACCATGGATTTTGGGCATAGTTGACTCGTCTTTAGGGGATGCTAATAAATTAGCTTTTTGGCAAATTTGGAAAGCGAGAGATTCATACTTCCCCACCGAGGTGCTTTTTGGATAACTATAAATGAATCAGGCGGTGTAGTGGTGGCGATGAAGATGACATTCTCTTATAGTGCTGATTAAGATTGTCCTTAGTAAGTGACCCACACACGTACAAGTGGGTTGAGCGGTAGACTAATACTCTTCTTTCATAAAAACAACTAAGTTTTGAGCTCTACACAAAGCCCTCGGATTCATCACAAACATAACCTTGGAAATTGTACATCTCGGTGTACAATTGTACAACGCTTAAAATGGGAACAAGGAACGTACTATTACGGGGGCCATCAGAATGGAGCAGAATTTAGAGTTAACTTTCTCAACCATAGGCGCGTGAGACAACCATATCATCGATTTCCGCCCTATCAAATGCCGTTACACACGGCAAAACTCCGCACTAAGAAATTTAATATCACGCTCGTTAAAGTACATGTACCCACCGTAGATAAATCAGATGACTTCAAGGATCTATTCCTTGTTGAGATGGAAGAAGTCATCAATAATATACTGCACCACGACATTGAAATTATCGTTGATGGCTTTAATGCAAAACTCGGTAGGGGGTGCAGAAACTACATAGCACATCGGTACTAACAGCTTTCATTTCACCAGAAACATCAACGGCCAACGCGTCACTAACCTGTCAATAATGTAAAATTTAGGCGTATCAAGTACGTTTTTTCCACATAAGAGGATCCACTAATACTTTTTACACTATTTGCCGTAGGCACTTGGCGAAACACACTTATACTTAATAAACACATTTTTATTAATCACTTGTTTTTGTTTCGCAGAATATTTTCCAAAAAGTTTAAAAAATCACTCGATCGATTTCGGCTTGTTAAGTCATCATCAGGTAGATACTCCTGATGATGACTTAACAAGTCGAAATCGATCGAGTGATTTTTTAAACTTTTTGGAAAATATTCTGCGAAACAAAAACAAGTGATTAATAAAAATGTGTTTATTAAGGATCCACTAAGTAACGTGGAGATCGAAAAAATGTACAATAAAATTTATAAACATTCTAAATTTTGCTTAGTCCTAATCTCCTCGCTTGAGAATCTTACTTAAAATAAGATTATATGGTTTGAGGTATTTTTAAAATATAAAAAACCCTTCCAAGCTTGCGCCTAAGGCTGTGTGCAAAATTGAGGTAAATCATCACTACAGTAAAAACCGGTTTTAGGACCGAAAAATTTACTTAAAATTGACTTTTAGCTAAGTTTTGCACTGATGATCTGATCTGATTCAGTTCAAGTTTCATGAAACAACGCAAAGGCGCTAACTAGATTTCAATTCAAAATTTGTGATCTAAAACAAATTTTGGATCAGGTTTTCCATAAAAAATTTGAACTGATCCCGGATCAAATGTTATCATGAAACACGCGGCAATTATTCACAACCAATAGAAAAAGCCAAACTGAAAACGGCATATACGATTAAATCGTGACACAGAGCTACAATAATGCCACAAAAGTGTTAAACATCACAAATGTTTGACTTTGGTCGAAAAAAATCGAAATACAAAAATATTTAAGAAATGTAATTAAAAAGTGAAAGCACTGAGGCTACAATAATTGAGCAACAACCTCTTTCTTGTGACACCAATGAAACTTTCAAGAGAGGAGTCCTTAAAGGTCTTTCTATAGGTACCCTACATATTGCTTTCTCTATGAAATACTGCACTCCTTGACAAATATTCCATACATAAAAACCAACCAACTCGACTAAAACCTCTCATTTTTGAACAATTCTCACATAGAACTGTCTGAACACTTCAGTTCCAGTTGTCCATGATATGCAATAAATGGGTGATCCTGAAGGTTGCAGAATTCCATTTGGCATTCAGGCCACACGGAAGTAACATACATAAATTGAGAAATCACCTATTCAAGTTATCAATCAAAATATTGAATCTGATTGAAATTTGTTTAAATTAAACCTCCAATTCACTTCTTGCAAGATCCTCTTAAGATCTATTAAGACACTTCGAAACACCGAAAACTGGAGTAAGAGCATATCGCGCATGTCTCCCTCGCACAAAACAAGGAAATACTATTACCACACATTGTTTCAATTTTGGAAAATTGAACTATAATTCGTCAATTGTAGGACAATGTAGGTACACTTGAAAACCTGGAATGTGCAACATCATCTGACAAAAGCTAACATATACATATGTATAAAACAAATTTGTACGAAATTTAAATTTGCGATATAGCAAAACTAAAAATTTATGAAAATCTTTCATTCAAAACTTTTTCCTTTCAAACATCAAATTCATTACTGCCATGCGTCTATTATGAAACTTATTCGATTTTGGAAAATTCGATTCGCGGCGTATTTTGGTATTATGATTCTTTTTTCCTATCGAAAAATTCGAAATCGACAAATTCGCCAGATATGAAACAAAAAAAAAATACGAATCGAATTAAACGAAAATGTAATTTATTTTGACAGGTTTCATAAAAGCAATATTCGATTCGTATCGAATTTTTCGAAAGCGAATAATGTTTCATAATAGACACCAGAAGTCTGACTTTTCGTTTCCCGGAGTTGTACAGGCTTACTAAATCATCTAGTCGCAAATCGTTATATCTGCAGTGCTGATCCCGTTGTTGGCTAGGTAGAATTTATGGCCACGTACTATTTGTCTATTACATCGTTTTGACTCGTCTCTCTGGATGCCCCCCCCCCCCCCCCCACTATTGAAAAATCCTGATGCCACCTCAGCACGTCTTCTGAATTGTTATCGTTAGCGGCCGACTACACCGGGACTCATCCTCATCAAACGTATTGGTATTTTCGGCTGGGCTTACCCCAAGAATCTTTTCTCCACTCGAGAAGCAAATTCGTCCTTTGACATCCTTCATGCAATTCTCCTTGGCTACGAACACTGCGTGCTAATCTTCATTGATCGCTCCGTTAGTGCCGCAATATCTACCACATCGTCTAAATCGAAGCTTCGGACCCGTGTAGGTTCAGTTAACTGATCTCCCTCGTAAGCTTTGTATCACAGTTTTAGTTCTTTCGTGATTTGGTCGTGATATCTCACTGTCTTTAAATTAACTTGCAATACATTTGCTCCTGTTCCTCTGAAAGAAAATTGTTTTGCTGTCCTGTCTTTTGAGTCATGACGTCTTCGAACTTAGTTTTACCATCGAATGACTGAGGTTTCAAATCTTCTATCGAGCTCCCTGAAATAGAATCCTGTAATATCCGTTGTTTTTTTATCGTTGTGTACAGATTGGATTTCTACGCGGGCCACAGCTTCTTTAATCTGGCTTTCGAGTTTCTGTCTAATTTTCCTCTCGAACCGGTCATCCCATCTGTTTTGAACTTCTTGTAATTTCGCCACAAGAGACTTAATCACATGTCTCAGTTTCTTGCTCTGCGCGTTATATTGTTTATCAAATTCCATTCGTTCTACCGCAAGCAACAACGTATTCATCATGTCGCCCATATCAAGAACTGGTTTTGTTTACTCATCATGTTGCTTTTGTTTTACGCACTGATCCGATTCCTGCACTTTTTAACTGCATTTTGGTAGGCTGAACATCTTGACATTGTGATGATCCAACTGATGGTTCTGGAGTCGATGATGGTGATCGCTCTCCAAATTCATAACTATTTGCTTGGGATGCCGCCATCTAACGTTTTGCAGTCCGGACAAGGACTCTTGTGTACTTGCTTTGCCACAACGCCCACGACTCAGAAACATTCTCCTTAATTTCTGGGACTTGTAGACATTAATATCTACTTAACTCATTATGGCTCGTATTAGCAAAATCCCATTCAACGTTTTTGCAGCAACCGACTCAATAAAACCGGCGTTCTTAACGTTAACTGATTCCCAGATTCTCTTTTGCGCCCAACAACGTATAACACCGCAGGCTAAAACCCCTCGGTTTTTATAAAATATTTAACGAAATAACAAAATCACAATAACCATTAAGATTGTTTTATGCTACGATAAGGATGAAAAGAAGCGAAGGCGCCTAGCCTTCAAATTATTTCTAATGTAACATTTTGGCAAATTCAGATTAAATGAGGTTGCGAAGCACGGTCCAAAGAGCGTGATTTTCTTCGCCCAAAGTTAAATTCAATTGGCGTTCGTTCTTATTTTTGAGCGATTTTTTGACTGAAATATTGTTGACAGGTATTTACGGAGACAAACTAAAGTGTTCTTAACCTGACAATAAGGCCGCAAAACCCTTCAAAATCCAACTAGCTATTTATCATGAGAACTAGGGTTGTTTCTACGAATAGCAGAATTGAAAAAATTGACAATATATTCTTTACCCAACACCATAATATTAGAGGCAATATTGATGGACTTTAGAAAAATGACTGCTAAAGATAATTTCCAACTTTAATTCTTGATTAACGATTTTAAACAGATTTTTGATAAAACTGATCGATTCGCTGTCTGAAAAGTTTATAAGAATATAAAATTTTGTATCCCCTACAAAATTATAAACATCATTTGTGAACACAAATATACTATAGTTGTGACGTCCATTTCAAGATACTGATGGAGATTTAGTTCAAAAGCGGATATCATCTTGCAATAAGAATTGCACTACCTTTACAAATTAATGAGGATACCAATTTGTAAACAACCCCTTATTTCGGTAGGAATAAAAATCCAACACAAAGCCACTTTCTAGATATCAAATCAAAATTTCTGGTCTAAACCAAAATTTGGATCAGGTTTTGCAATGGGTGAAACTTATACGTTCATTGTATCAAAAGTTCAGTTAATAAAAAATTCAGAAAGAAAGTCATAAGCATAACAATATTAATAATAAGGCAGATAACAATATTATCTGCCTTAGACGTTGCTTGAACTAATAAAAGGATTTATCAAGCAAACTATCATGAAGTTCCGAACGTTTTGTGCGGTGAGTCAGAAATAATCTCTAATTAAATTAACACCAACAGGATTCCGCTTGTGTTATTCATAAATTGAATGTGTGGTTAAAATAATTTTTATGGAAATCCTAGCTGATAGCAGATTGAGTAATACATAAAATGCAACTTTAAATACACACATAAATCAAATAAATCTGAATATAAAGAATTTTTTATTACTCTGCAACTATTTGTTCACATGATCACACAAACTTCCAATTAGCTTAACTCACGCATCATGTTCCTGTGAAATACCAATTAACTCACATAATATGTACCCATAAATCAAGGTTGAACTAGGAAATTATTCAAAAAAATTAAAAATTCATCCATGAGAATATTTACATACGATAACATTTAACTAATGAGCTGAAAAACAAAAAATTACCCCCCATCATAATCAAGAATTGTATATAAGTTCGATTACCCGGTGTCATCATAATAATAATGTGTCTTTATGTTACATGTATAGATAATCCATGTCGTACACAAGTCGTCTACATAAAAACAATTCCTAATGAATATTTTACTAGTATTGACTACTAGTATTTTTATACGGAACACAAATTGATAATGAAATATTTACATATAAATTGAAATAATTTAATTGATAATAACAAAAAAAAATTATTTGATACGGAGTATTATTTGCGGTTATTTCCTATTTTAGCTACTTAACGATCAACATACCAAAAGCCAAAATTATTTAAAACAAAAACAATTAGATTACGATGCGACAAACGATGCGACATATGTACAATAGCGATGATGATACGACCTGACTTGGCGCCACGAGAACTTTAGAAGTGAAGTTGCAGGTGTTTTTGCGCCGTTTCTAAGCTTTTTATTTCAATAATCGGCTCGAAGAGGCTTTCGACATGTTGATAAGCATGCATAGTTCTGGAATATTAAACTTTCCCTACATTCTAGAGAGACCACAAATTTGCGTATTTTCAACTGCGTCAAAAGCCAAGTTTGCTTTAACTCCCCAACAAACCAGGATATTATTGAATAATTAATTTGGGCACCTATTCAACTTTGTTCTAAAAATTAACGTTTTCACGAGCTTTAGAAGTAATGATAAATTAGCAAATCCTTGGATTTATTACCTACATGAAATAAACAATACGATTATATTTGTTGACATTTTTTGCTGCATTTACGAGAATATTATAAATAAAAACAATTTTTTAAATTTAAACGTTTTCAAAAATACTTGGACAAAATCCAAAGTTAAATCGTAAATGCGACATCTACAAAAGGTCAACAGAGACAAAACTTCGACAAACAAAATGTTGACAGAAGAAACCGACGCCAAAGAACCGACATTGACGTTCAAAGGCTGACTTAACTAAAACCCAACGCTGACAAAAGTTCGACCTTGATAAAAGGCGCTACTGCGGCAAAAGGATAATAAAGGCAAAACCACCAACTTCAACAATAGACCGACACAGACAAACGACAGACATGGATGACAGGCTAACATAAACACTACACAGTAATTTTTAAAAAATTGACAATTTTCATGAACGTAGATTTTAGGGACGTGTCATATCTCGTACATCGATACTTCTTAGATGATATGAATCAACATTATTGAATTGTTCGGCAGTAGAAAATTAAGTCCAGAAAGCCTTTTGTCATCGTTGTCTTTTTTGTCCGGGTCGGCCTTTCATCAGTCGTCGTTATGTCTGTTGGTTTTGGTCATGTCGGTATATTGTCTTATATCGATTGAAAAAATTATTATGGGAACCAAAAGTTATAAGAATTAAATTTTTATGTTGAGACATAAAATCTGGATTTTAATCCAAATTTATTAGGTGTGCAAGTAGAAACACCACTTTTGGTATTGCTTGGTGAGCAACTCCTAACTGTTCTGTAAGCTCATTTTGAGTTTAACACGGATTTTCATCCAGTAAAACTTTAAGTTCTTCGTCTTCAAATTGTTTTACTGCACCTGGACGTGGATCGTGCTCAAGACTAAAATTGCCATCGCGAAATCTTGCCAATAACTTTTTTTACTGTTGAATGACTCACAGAATGTTCACTCAACGACAAATTAATCAATTCCATAGCTTGAGCAGCATTTTTTCATTTGAAAACAGAATAGAATGCAATGTCGTAAATGTTGCTAATCGACATCCATCTCTTAAAATTGATGCACACGCAATGACGTGTAAATGACTAAAACTTGTCATACAAACAGCAACATCTACGCTACATATATCCAAAGCGGCCTGCGATTTGGATGCGTTCAAGTATATTATAATGCAACCAACAGCATAGCCGTTGTTAAAATCTTTTTTTTATCTACATAATGTATGTATCAAAGCGCCGAATGTCAAAGGGCCGAATATCGAAAGGCCGAATGTGTCGAAGGGCCGAATGTGTCGAATGTAGAAGAGCCGAATGTGTCGATTGGGTCGAAGGGCCGAGTTTTAATTTTTTTTTTTTTTTTTTTGTTTTTAGAAACGTATATTTTTTTTATTTCTTTATTTAATTTAATTATTATTTTATTTTTTTGTACCATATACCTATTCTAGGCTGACATAGGGCCGAATGTCTCAGGTGGCGCATGACAAAATTTTTCTTCGCCAAAATGTATCGCTGACTGGATACGTGGTAATATCCATAGATGAAAAATATTAAAATATGTATATAAATTCGTAAGAATTTCATTTATGTTTAATAAAAAAAAATTTACAAAATATTCCATAAAACAACAAATTTAAAAAATTATATTTCTAAAAACAAAAAAAAAAAATCGGCTATTCAACCCATCCGGCTTCTTGATATATTCGGCCCTTCGACACATTCAGCTCTTCGACAATCGGCCCTTTGAAATTCGGCCCTTCGACATTCGGTCCATTAAAATTTGGCCCTTTGTACCATTCCTTATTAGGAACTCGGCCATTTCTTGGCCGCTGTTGATTACGTTTGGATTATGGGATGTGATTTGTATTCTAACATGTTTTTTGAAATAAGTCATGGAATTCGACCTTCGATGCCATTTCTTAACAAATTATGTAAAATTTGATATGTAGAACAGAATTTAGATTTTAACGTGAATTTTGGATGAAGTTCTGGAATTGAACCTTTCTGTATGAATCTTGGTAATATTTAAGGAATTCAGAATTGGATTCAAAAATACATTTTGAACGAAGTTATAGAATTCGGCCATGCTAAATGGAACTTGGCCATTTCTTTACTAATTATTGTCAATCAATTATTGAGGATCTGAATGATGCATCTGACATCATTTTGAATAAAGTTGATGTAAAACACTAAACATTATATTTATTTTTTCGCTGTATGCGGGCAAAAAATGTATGCGGGCAAACAAAAACAAACTTTGTGAGCAAATCGAATTTTCTCTAAAATAGTCAGTGTAAGCTCATGGTAACGAAACTAAATAGACGAAACTGAATAAACCAACCGAGCATATTGCCACTATTTTAAAAATGTAGTCATGAATAATCCAATAAGTAGTACGTATATTTTGCACGGAATGAGTGAATCGATAAAACATACATATTAAACCAAAAAACGTTATATAATCAAAATTCGGGGTTAATCCAAAAAATATTGGTGCATATTGCAAAAAACCGACAATTATTTATTTTATTGATTTTGACTTCAATCAAAAAATGTAATAGGCAAGTCCAAGACCAAACTCTAGAACATTATCCAAAATTCGTGTTAAAATCCTACCCAATTTAAAAATAATCCAATGAGAAATGGCTGTTTCATTACCTGCAGCTTGGTCAAAATCTAAAATTACTTCAAACGCTTATGTTAGAATTTCAATCCAGCTTGTTCGTATCCAACATTTATGTTATACATTTTCTGGATTGTACTGCCATGAAACTACTACTATCAAAATCCCGGTATACTGATTTTTTTGTTTATGAATTCGGCCCGGTGGACTTCATAAACAAAAAAACAATACTTAATGCGGGGTTCCCAAATCCAATTATTTTGTTATGAGATCAAGCTTATGTTTCAAATAAAATGTTGTTGTACTACAAAAGGAATCTAAGTAAACTAAAAGTATTATCAACTAATGATGAAAAATAAAATGGAAAATTTAAGGAATGGGTACAAAGGGCCGAATGTCGAAGGGCCGAATGTGTAGAAGGGCCGAATGTTAAAGGGCCGAATGTTAAAGGGCCGAATGGGTCGAAGGGCCGAATTTTTTTCTTGCTTTTAGAAATATAATTTTTTAAATTTGTTGTTTTATTGAATATTTTGTAAATTTTTTTTATTAAACATAAATGAATTTTTTATGAATTTATGTATTTTACTATTTTTCATCACGTATCCAGTCATATCATAATAGGTATATCCCTTTTCCTGACCGTTAACACAATTGTGTGGGTACTCTAAAAATACCATGTCAAAAATTTATTTTTTATGTGTTTTGACCCAACTTAGGGATTTGTGTATTCCTTTTAAAATTATTTTCGTCCAAAAAAACAATATAAATATATACACAAATGTGTTGGTTGTACTTCCACACAAGCGAATTTTTTGGCGTAATTTTTAAAAAAAAATTTCATCTTACCTAAATTTTGTATCAAAAACGCCATTACATACTATTATTTTTTACCCACACATTTGTGTGGTTTGGACTTAAATAGTGCAATTTTTTTTTGTTTGATAAAGGGATATGTAAAAAAAATAAAAAAAAATGTATTTCTAAAAATAAAAATATAAATTCGGCCCTTCAACATTCGGCCCCTCGGCCCTTCGATCGACACATTCGGCCCTTCGAGACATTCGGCTCTTCAACATTCGGCCCTTCGACATTCGGCCCTTCGACACATTCGGCCCTTTGAAATTCGGCCCTTCGACATTCGGCCCTTTGATATCATACCAAATTTAATGGTTCGATGCAAGAAAAATAAACTTCATTGACTATGTCGTACATATATAAAGGTGCGGCATCTTTTAGTTCATTTTTGAACTAGCGGAAATTTCGCCGCTCATAGCTCTAATGTCAACTGTCAAGTGGCAGAAATTCAGAATTATATTCCCGGTGAACGACACGAGTCGATATTCGACACTTGATCAACGTAGGGAAATATTGAAAACCTATTTCCAAAGTAGTGAGTCAGTTGCCAAAAATTGCGAACAAAATTCTGTAGAAATGAAGCACCAACTGAGGACAGTGTGATGAAATTTGGACTTTGCGAAGAATTTTACATAAAGATCTGAGGGTATCAAGGCCTAGAAAGTTCAATTGGTTCAAGAATTGAAGACAGTTGACCAACCATTGCGATTTTACTTAACTAAATGGACCAATTCTCGGTTGGAAGAGGATGAGCATTTTTTAAACAAAAAATCATCTTTTCCGACGAAGCTCATTTTCACTTTGAAGCTCATTTTCACCCACTGTTTGATGTGAAATATGGTCCAAAGCCATCATAGGGCCATTTTTCATCGAAAATGAACAAGGGGGCGCTCTAAAAGTCAATGGCGAACGTTATCGTGCCATGTTAACTAACTCTTTATTCCCTACGATTGAAGAGAAATACTTTGCCAATATTTGGTTTCAACAGGCCGCCGCCACTGCACACACAGCCAACGATGCAATCGACGTTTGCATCTTATGACTGCGCGATTTGACTAACAGCGCACCCCAATAGAATTCGTTTTTCCTTTTGCCTTACAGAAAAGAATGAAAAAAAAATTTAAGAAAAAAATTTATTATTTTCTCAAATTTTTTTTCATATTTTTCTGTAAGGAAAAGGGAAAAAGGAATTCTATTGGGGATGCGCTGTAACTTGGACTATTATTAGTGACGAGCAATGAAGAAAAAATGTTATGCTAATCAACCACAGACGATTCAGGCTTTGAAAGACACAATTAAAGTGTATTGGTGAAATAGAGGCTCAAACGATTGAAACTGTACTGAAAATAGGGTACTGAATGAAATAGAAGGAATGGGTACAAAGGGCCGAATGTCGAAGGGCCAAATGTCGAAAGGCCGAATGTCAAAGGGCCGAATGGGTCGAATGGGTCGAAGGGCCGAATGTCGAAGGGCCGAATGTCGAAGGGCCGAATGTGTCGAAGGGCCGAATGTGTCGAAGGGCCGAATGTGTCGAAGGGCCGAATGTCACATATCCAGTCAGCGGTACATTTTGGTGAAGGAAAATTTTGTCATGCGCCCCTAATAGGTATATGCCTTTTCCAGCCCGTTAACATAATTGTGTGGGTACTGTAAAAGTACCATGTCAAAAATTTATTTTTGTATGTATTTTGACCCAAGTTACGCATTTGTGCATTCCTTTTAAAATTATTTTCGTCCGAAAAAAAACAATATAACAATATACACAATTGTGTTGGTCGTACTTCCACACAAGCGAAATTTTTGGCGTAAATTTAGATAACGTATACATCGCCGAAATCGGGTAAGATGAAAATTTTTTAAAAAAAATTGTTTATAGGATTGAATACCTAGCATTTTTAGGAGGTTGAAGCCAAAAATTTCGGAAAAATCACATTTTCCTGGAAAATTTTCAGTTTTTCCAAAAATATTTTTATGATTTTTTCATCCAAAAATTAAAAGTCTGCCGTTTTTATTTATCAAATCTTAATTTTAATGATAAAAATTCGAATTACACTGTCATGAAACGAGTAACAAATTACATTTTTGCGTTATTTTAATAAAACTTTTTGATTTTTCGGAAAATTTTTCACTTTTTTTATTTTTTCAATATTTTTTTAGTTTTATTTATTTTTATTAATAATAATTACTTCGTCAACCTTGCAGACACAGATCAAAGAGTTTTAATCGCCCGCATCGCTTCTTCTGATAGTGCCACAAATGTTAAAAAAAAATCAACTTTTGTAAATATAAAACTTTCTTTTAATGTAATTTTAATTCGTTGTACACCTTAGAGGATGGGGGCTGCCCCCCAAACCCCCGCATTTCCAGAATTTATACAATTCTTCAAGTGGCAAATTTTATTTATAATTTTAAACTAAGTAAAAAAATAATAAAATTTTCATGGAAAAATTACTTGTACTGTCGAAAAACTGTTAAAATACAATGTTAATATCAAAATTAAAAAAAAAATTACACATTTGTACTCTTTTGAATAAAATAATACGCATTTGTCACCAAAAAAAAATGAAAATGTCAAAATTTTTCCGGAAAATGTCATAATTTTCTCGAAATTTTTGGCTTGCACTTTCTAAAAACGATAGATGCACAATCCTACAAAGAAAATTTTTTAAAAAAATTTCATCTTACCCAAATTTTTTATCAAAAACCCCATTACATACCATTTTTCACAAACGCCATTTTTTACCCACACATTTGTGTGGATTAGACTTAAATAATGCCAATTTTTTTTTTGTTTGAAAAAGGGATATGTAAAAAAATAAAAAAAATAATTAAATTAAATAAAAATAAAAAAAAATATATTTCTAAGAACAAAAAAAAAATAACAAAAAAACTCGGCCCTTCGACCCATTCGGCCCTTTGAAATTCGGCCATTAGACATTCGGCCCTTTGATATCATACCAAATAGAATTCTATTATTAATCGGAAGGTGTATTCTCGAACATAAATTACTTTATTTGAAAATATTTGTTGCATTTTTATTTAATATACATTTTTAAAGCTTGCTCCAACAGACATACTCCATGCTCTATCTATTGCTGAAATGAATTTTTTTTCCCCCAATGAAAATAAAGTAACTCTAAATGGTACACAAAAATTTTGATTATCTCTGCAGGAAAATGACCATGAACGGCGGCGAGATTAGGGTGCACGAGTTTTACAGTTCGGTAGAGACGACCACCATTTTTGACAAACAATTATTTATCGAGCGACGAAGCACAGTCCGACTTGGCTGGCTTAGTTAATAAACAGAATAGCTGCTACTGGGGCATTGAAACCCCTAAATTGATACACGAAAAACCACTGCAACATCGTAGAGTAGCTGTATGGTGCACCATTTGGGCCGGCGGCATCATTGGACTATATAATGAATAATGTCAAAAGTGGTAATATCGACTAGCCCCCACGATTCTCTGATTTAACCCCTACCGACTTCTTCCTAAGAAGGTACTTGAAAGGAAAGGTCTACACCAATAAATCAAATTGTTGAAATAACACCAAAAATGTGCGAAAATATTATGAAAAACGTGCGTAATTGAGCAACGATCAGAATCGGCCACTTGACCGACATTATATTCCATACACAATGTTAAAGACCTCATATTCAATCAATAAAATATAAATTATAAAATTTAGTTTCATTTAAAAGTTATGAAGAAAACAGCGACCTGGAACATAAGAAACGCCACTTACAAAGAGAATGCAATCCAGATATCAGTCAACGTACATGTTGTAAACAACGCATATATTGTCTCCTTCTTCGTTAGTTTTCACGTTTATTTTTTCAGTCAGTCTCTTCCGGATGGTAAAAGCATAGGTATGTAGATTTAAAATCTCAAACTTTATAAACATGTAATAGTGTTGAAAAAATAAGTTTGAAATCCAACAGAAATTATTTTTAGTATATTCTTAAATTTACATAATATCACATTTTTGAAAAGTGCCTAAATTTGTAACCACTTAACTTGGTCAAATTTCATATTACGCTAATCAAGCTTCATATAAAACTGACCTTTTAAGTTACGATCCACAAATAGACAAAAAAAAATATTTACTTTTCGAATAATTATATGGCTAGCTAATTAATGCTTTAAAATTATAAAAACCGGAACAATATCTACCCAAAAAGGAAAAGACATTTACTTGTTACATTAAATGTATAGATTAGTGAGTTATGTTTGGATCGAGGCGAAACCGAGTTTGAAATGGTAAACGTCAAAAACAAATAATTGCAATCCACATTTTTTGTTTAAAAAAAATAATGATAATCGTACATAACAAATTGCCAAAATTGAAGATAAACAAACGCTTACGGTTTTTAACAAGTGTACGTCTGTTTTTAGTTTGGGCCTTCCTCTTTAAAACTCTACAATAGCAGTCACTTACAAGATTATGAGCTAAGTGACTCAAAATGTGTTACATTTTATAATTCACTTAAAGCTATGCTTTCTATTTGCCGTCAGTAAAGATGTTTAAATTGTTTTGTTTAAAAGCAGGTTAATTAAATATTTTTTGATCGCTTACGGATGCGATTTTATTTTACATACTTGAAAATTCCAAGATTAATGTAAACTTTATTAAACACGAAACCCGTTTTAAGATCGGATACATTTTTAATACATAAATCGATCTTTGAACATTTTCAAAACTTGGTGACCCCCCAAAACACGTACACAACAAATCGAAAATTTAAACTGACTGTTTCTAATTTTGCCTGTATTAGACATACAGCAATAATACGAGTAAATAAAATCAAAAATCACACAACGATCGATTTTTGCGAGTTTTGTTGCATTAAAATTAATTTACTGATATATTTTTTTAGTATTTTTATGTTTAATTATTTTTTAATATATAAGATTTAATAAAATCTTGGAAGCTTCGCACAACAAGAGCCAACCAAACAAAAAATTATAAAATTACAAAAAATTAAAAATGTTTACGAAACTAATTTTCTTTGACGAACAGCCATACTCGCCGTAAAATTTGTTGTGATTTTCAGAATCTAATGAAACAATTTTCTTTGTTCGCTGGTCGAAAGCACAAAATAATCGTTTTTAATTTTTTGTATGATTACCACTTTAGATTTTATTATAATTCTTCGAAAATAATAATTTTTGAAAAATAAATCTTCGTGAAACCATTCTCTGAAAAGTTGGCGGATGCCAAAGATAACGGTGAAACCGTCAAACCCTCTACTTGCTTCTTTTTATCGAAGATTAAAATCTCGAGGAAATGGGCGAGACAGATAGTCAAAATAACCAAAAAGGGGAATTGACCAACGAGCATGCAACAGCAGGCACAGAAGTAAAAACACAAAACCATAAAAAAATCGCAAGGTGGAGAATAAATATTGAAGAATTGATATTGAATAAATATTAAAGATTATATAGGATCGGATCACCTACCAATACTAATACATTAGACATGAGATAAAATGAGACTAAGTGAAAGACTAATAGACTAAGTGAAAAATAGAGATGGCACAACATCCCGCCCCTGATTTATTTTTTGACCGCGTATTTTTAGTTTTAATTGAGTGCAGGGCGGACTTTTAGACTGTTCGGAACACCTGCCAATACTAATACATATGATTATGAATATACACGGAAGAAAAGATTACTCAATTTGAAGAATGTAATTAAGGACTTAACATAGATAAAACAAATTGAGAGTACTAACAGAAATAATACAAAAAAATGATAGAAGAAGCAATAAGAGACAATACCTAGAACACAAAGTTAACAAAAAAAAACATTTCGAAAGGTTGGTGGCATAATCTTATTAAAAAAAATAACACTAACATGCTACTGATACAAAAAACCTATAACGTCAATCATGGGAGCAATTTGTCAAAAATATAATATAATTAATCATAAATAGTAATATAATAAATAATATTACAAATTATCTAAATAATATGAATGTGAACCAACAATACCCAGACAAATGAAAAATAATAACCTATATAAACTGCAATAAAGACGAAAATGATACCAAAAGTTACAGACCAATATCTTTACACAATATAGTAGATTAAAAAAACTTCACTTCATCTGGATATTAATGGGCAGAACCGAAAAACTTTTACAGATTCAGAAAGGAATACAATATAATGGATTACTTTATTATCAATTCAGCGAAATATCAATAACAACTGACATATCAAAAGTCTTCGATAACGTCAACAATGCTAATATACAAACTGAAGAAATAGATACTCCAAACCATATAACAAACTGGGTATACCAATTTCTAATAAACATATTATTGTAGTGTATAAAACAGATCAAACAAAGGCATTAGACTAGGAAGTTGTTTAAGTACAAACTAAAACAAACAAGTTTCTATATACCAGTTTGCAGACGATATCGCAAATCTGATAAAAGAAAAAAATGAAGAAACAGCTCCAAATAAATCCAAAAACATACTAAAGGGGACTAAATGAGGAGTTTGGAAGCATCATCAGCCTTCATTGAATAGAAATAATAAATAGATACAGCATCTACTAAAGTTTTATAAGGCAACTAGTTTAGTAGTTGACTCGATCTAAACAAAATTCTTAGGTCGAGTTAAGTCTGTTATAAAATTTCCAATATATACGGGGTTCAGTTGAATACAACAATAAAAAAAAGCAAAATAAAATAAAGCAAAACCAACGAGCCTAGCTGTGATTAAGCGGCGTACATAAGGAAAAACACCATGTTATCAATATTCATGCTATTAATACACTAATGAAATCGTTTCTTACGATAAAGGTTCCGCCTACTTTTGTCCATGTTCGAGTTACTGTCTGAATACGACAGCATATTATTTGTGGGTTTTCTCGATTTTATTGTATTAAGTTTTCCCTTAAATTAATTTCATTCATCTAAACAATCTTAACCTCGTTTCGACTCGATCTTAAGATAACTCTCCATTATAAACGCCAAAAAAGATAACTACAAGTTAATCTGAAGATAATTGTAACTTGGCTCGCGCATATAATTCGCTCGTAATTTTTCAAGAATGATTTTGATGCTACTTCGCTTAAACAATTACTCGTTTTTATATCGTGATTTCAACCTTTTGATATAAATGTGAGCTACAGTTCGATAAAAGTATCACGAAAGATTGTTTACTTATAACTAAAATCATCATAGTAGTCTTACTAATTGTAGAATAGAAAAAGAGCGACGTTTTATAACAGCAAGCTGAGAACACAATAGAAAATACGTAATTTTAGAAGTGAAATGGACTACATTTTGACTCGTAAAAAATGAGACATAGAATAAATGCAAAATGAAGAAGACACAACATCCCGCCCCTGATTTATTTTTTTCGCCGCGTATTTTTTTACGTTTAGTTTTAATTGTGGGCGAACTTTTACACTGTTTTACCTATTTGTAACTGTCAGAGCTCCTTGATATCTGCCTTAAATTTGTACAATTTACAGTCCAACGGAAATTCAAACCCGTTTAGCGAATTCCACGTCTTGGTTGTTTGATAAATAAATTTGCGCTTGGCTTCCTCAATTCGAGGTTTCGGCAGCTTCACCTATGGCTTTCACCGTTCCTCTTCTTGGCGTAACGGACGCTGGTAGTTTCTCCTTTAGTTCTGCAGAACTTTTACCATGCATGAATCTTTAAGCACCTGGGGTTCTGCAAGATCTCTGCTGTGTTATAGGCTGTCTAGATCTTTTGTAAGTCTGGGGTTGTGTATTATTCGAGAAGTGTGTCGTTATTATTTGGGGAGTGTGTCGTTGATGATCTTCCGTTTCACACAACGTTGATTTTTCGGTCTTTTAGAAAGCTTCTTTACCCACTTGATGGTTATCGAACTCAAGCCGTATGCCACAAGTTTACAAATGAGATTCTCATGCAAAACCTTGTCAAAAGCCTTGGATATATCCAAAGCAATTGCATAGGCCCTTCCACAGGTATCCAGGTAATTTCTGAAAATTTTTAATGACGGCTGACACAGTTGATGTTGGTCGATAGGTTTAGGGATTAGTTTTATCACAACCACGTTTCAGAACTGGTTGCACCATCGCAGTCTCCCAGGAGTTTATGTTTTTACCTTGTTTATAGGAAAGGAGAAAATTTGGAATGGTTACAAAGGGCCGAATGTCGAAGGGCCGAATGTGTCGAAGGGCTGAATGGGTCGAAGGGCCAAATGTCGAAGGGCCGAATGTCGAAGGGCCGAATGTGTCGAAGGGCCGAATGGGTCGAAAAGCCGATTTTTTTTTTTTTTGTTTTTAGAGATATAATTTTTTAAATTTGTTGTTTTATTGAATATTTTGTAATTTTTTTTTTTGTTATTAGACATAAATGAATTTCTTATGAATTTATGTATTTTACTATTTTTCATCACGTATCCAGTCAGCGATACATTTTTGTGAAGGAAATTTTTGTCATGCGCCACCAATAGGTATATCCCTTTTCCGCCTCGTTAACACAATTGTGTGGGTACGGTAAAAGTACAATGTCAAAAATTTATTTTTGTATGTGGTTTGACCCAACTTACGCATTTGTGCATTCCTTTTAAAATTATTTTCGTCCGGAAAAAAACACTATCAATATATACACAATTGTGTTGGTTGTACTTAAAAACAAGCGAAATTTTTGGCGTAAGTGTAGATGACGTATGCCGAAATCGGGTAAGATGAAATTTTTTTAAAAAAATTTCTTTATAGGATTGAATACCTATCATTTTTAGGAGGTGGAAGCCAAAAAATTCGGAAAAATCACATTTTCCTGGAAAATTTTCAGTTTTTCCAAAAATATTTTTTTGATTTTTTTCATTCAAAAATTAAAAATCTGAAGTTTTTATTTATCAAATCTTAATTTTAATGATAAAAATTCGAACTACATTGTCATGAAACGGGTAACAAAACTACATTTTTGCGTTATTTTAATAAAACTTTTTGATTTTCCGGAAAATTTTTCCCTTTTTTTATTTTTTCAATATTTTTTTTAGTTTTATTTATTTTTATTAATAATAATTGCTTCGTCAACCTTGCAGACACAGATCAAAGAGTTTTTATCGCTCTTGTGGCTTCTTCTGATAGTGCCACAAATGTTAAAAAAATCAACTTTTGTAAATATAAATTTTTTTTAATGTAATTTTAATTCGTTGTACACCTTAGAGGATGAGGGCCCCCAAACCCCCGCTTTTCCAGAATTTATACAATTCTTCAAGTGGCAAATGTATTTATAATTTTAAACTAAGTAAAAAAATAATAAAATTTTCCTAGAAAAATTGCAAAATTTTCCCGGACAAAATACTTGTACTGTCGAAAAACTGTTAAAATTCAATGCTAATATCAAAATTTAAAAAAAAATACACATTTGTACTATTTTGAATAAAATAATACGCAATTTGTTACCAAAAAAAATGAAAAGGTCAAAATTTTCCCGGAAAATGTGATAATTTTCTTGAAATTTTTGACTTGCACTTCCTAAAAACGATAGATACACAATCCTACAAAGAATTTTTTTTTAAAAATTTCATCTTACCCGATACTAATGGGACTTAAATAGTGCCAATTTTTTTTTTTTGGTTGAAAAAGGGATATGTACAAAAAATAATTAAATCAAATAAAAAAAATGTATTTCTAAATACAAAAAAAAAATTCGGCCCTTCGATATTCGGCTCTTCGACACATTCGGCCGTTTGAAATTCGGCCCCTCGACATTCGGCCCTTTGATATCATACCGAAATTTTTTAGTTAATAATCCGGACACAATTTCAAGAAATGTTTGCAATTTTCCAAGCGATCGCAGCGTATTATAGCTACTGTCAAGTATTTGTCTATTTTGCGTTTTAATGCATGGATGCCACAGTGAAACTATTTTTTTCAGTAAAAAATACTGGGAAACCGAAAAAACAAGAGTATATTTAAAGTACGTTAGAGCGACAAAGACGCTAGCTTTTGTTTGTATTTTTATAGCAAAATTTATAGTTAAAATATTGAGATTGGGGGCAACCTAACTTAAAAAATTTGGAAATAATCCATTTTAACGAAATACAAAATTTTCAAAAATTTATTTTACCCTACAATAAACGTGTTGTAAGTAGCGGCGCACAAAAAAAAAATCCCGCGATCCATTTTTTCTTGACATTTCTCTATAATATTTTTTCAACCATAAAATTGTCGTAGTGTGCGAAAAATATTTCTCATAGCCTACTATTTTTTGAAGGTGTGTTAAAAATGTTGCCATAAAAAGTATTGAGTTTCATCTACTACTCTATTATTTTGCCAGTAAATTTAACTGAATTTTATTTTTGTTTCTCTCTAACAAGTAAAGGATTTATATTTTTATCTCGTGTAAATTTTACTGAAAAAATTGTTTCACTGTAGAATTCACGCATCGAGGCTTTATTCCACAATGAAACATGTTTTTTTCAGTAAAAAAAGAACGAGATAAAAATATAATTTCGCCACGTACCAAAACGAAAAAAAAAAAATTGTGCAAAATTTTGTTGTCAAATTGACCTTGTCTTCTAAGAATTTGCGGGTTTAATTTTTACTTGTATTTAGGACAAGTTCCCATCTTCGTTTACATTTCTTCTAAATTAACACATACAGTGGACTTACTACATACATTATACGTACTACTAAACTTACACTAGGCGATTATATCTGATTACCAAATAGAGGGGAGAGTAAACAGCATTGTTATTGCTAGTATCGAAAACATTGAACTCGGTATCGGTAACCCTAACCCGCGCAATTTTTTTAAAAAGTTGTGTCTGTAAATGTTGATTTAATTTGGCTTGTTTTTCTAAGACGGAGTCAGTTATTAATGTTTGATGATTTTTAGTCAAAATATGTAAATTGTTTGCCCAACTGCTGATTAAACTAACACTAGAGTAGTGCTCAATATTGTCAAGTAAATAATTATTAAAATTTTCTTATCAGTGATAACAGAGAAATTATGAACTACATCGTATAGGCAGTAACTTTACCAATAGCAGGTAGTATCACAACTGTTGCATGATATCTCGTATGTACAAATTTTAAATTGGAATTTAATTGATCTAAAAAATAATTCCATTACTGACACTATCAGCTGTAAATATTATCGACCAGAAAATTTACAAATTATCGGAAAGTTTAATAAGTTATGTACTGTTGTTGCCTTGATAGCAATAAACAAAATTGTTATCGGCTATTTATTATTAAATACTAAAATTAATAAAATTTTTAGTGAAAAGGTAATTGCTTTACAGTAGAATTCGTCATGCAAGCGTCTTTAACGATTAAATCTAGCTAAAAAGCTACAAGTAAAAAGTTTAGACAATTAGCTATTAAATCTGGTACCAGCCAACTCGGCCAATTATCTAACTATCTGCTATATAATTCATATATAAAGATACAAATTAAAAATGATAATCAGTTCTAAATCAAGTATGTAAAATTGAATGAAATGTACTCCAAGGCCATCATCTTATTCAGTCTTTATGTTTCTTATAAGGTACACAAAATAGAAAAAATGCACTATTTTCACTACAAAAAATATAAGTAATTACATAAATTAACATGTATTGATTACGTCACGAATATAAAATGAGATTAAACAATCAATATGTAGAGTATAATGATATAATGTAACATGAATCGAATATAATATGCAATGACAAAACATAAATATTTAATTGAGCTATCAATGAGGTATATTATATATTAAAATTAATTATTCAATCATAAAAAAGGTTAGTTAGTTAGTTTTCTAATGGAACTAAAAAGGTGAAACTATCATCATAATATTATTTTTTTTTATATACAAAAGAATTAAAATCTATATAACAAATATATAAATATATATATACAAAAAATAAATTAATTGAGAAAGTATTGGACCAGACAATACCCCAAATAAAATCTCTATAAATATAGGTAACATTTGTATGTAACATAACACTATGAAATAAATAAATAATTAATTAAAAAAAAATTAATTTACATTTTCCACGTCACTATCTTGAAGCATTTTACGTAATTCAAATATTTTGTCCGCTTGCACTGTAGATATTTGGCCTATATTTTTCTTGATGTACTCATGATCATCGGTCACTATACTATTCTCACTATTCGCTAGTTCCGATGATGGTGTAGATATTGTGGACGAAATTTCGATATTAATATTGTTTGCTTCTTGCTTCACCGGTTCTTGCCATCTAAACAAATCACGTTTCAAGAAATTATATTACAACTATAATTTAAGTAAAAAAAAATATGAAAGCTTGACTTACCGATCAACATGCGTAATACCCTCGTTTCTCAGCTCTGTAATAAAATATTCAATAATCTCTTTGCCCTTTAGTGTCGTGGCCGCATACTGTTTCATGCCCATTTTCTCCATTGATTTTTCAAAACCAAAAAAATTCTGTATATCCAAATCGGTCGACTGATCAAAGCAAGTCCAATCGGGATTTTCGGGATGGGCAAAATATCGACAACGTTCTTTAATTTTAATACGAGACGAAAACGTTTCGTTAAAAGCTTCAATATCTAGAGTGCGGTTACGACGATCGAGTATATTGATTTGCATAAAAAATGCAACTTCAATGCCAATAATTTTTTTAAATAGGTATGGTGCATCAACGGATAATTTACAGCGACGCGATATTTTTTCGTAGCTTCCGTCGTCGGAACGTTCCTCTTCGGTGATAACACAGTCAAGTACGATTGGCATCTGTGGACAACGCGGAAAACGTCTTTCGTAAGCCTGAAAGTACAAAAACATAATACGTAATTATCATAAATCTTAAAACATTACTTTATGCGGTTTAAATGAAATAAAACGAAAATTGTTTTGAATATAGTAAAGTTTATATTCCAAGGCTCATTTCATTATTGCTTTCATTTCAGTACAATGGGAAATAGTTTCGCATAGAAAAAAACTACTTTTACAAGGCGAATACATGTTTTCGAAACAAAACATTCAATTATAATTCCCTAGAATATCATAATTTAATTAGACACAAACGAGTCATTATAACCCAGAAAATTATGCTTATCAATTTGAAAGGTTATCGTAAAGAGACCAGAATATAAAACTATAAATTTATTTTACAGACTCGCGTTCTTTGTCAAAATTTTAATCTGCCAGCGAACGGATTTAAAAGTTTTTATCAATCGTAAACCAACTCTAAAAAATTACGGAAGTCAAAAATATTTGATGGAATTTTTTTATAGTCAACGTTTTTATGTGCGAAAAGATAATTTAAATAATGCAAACCACAATCGATATAAATTTTATCAAAAATTGTGTTTTATATTATTGTCGGATATCTTTGTGCATTTTGATAATGCTTCTTAAATTCTCAGCTTTCATATAATCTGTATATTAAACAAACCATTAACATCGTTCAAAAGAATTTGACTTTGTACCCTATTCTTTTCGATTTTATATTTCTAGGTTCTATTTTAAAAGTTTAGACGTAAAAACTAAATTGCATTTATTGCAAAGCAAACAATACTTGAGAGAAGGGATTTTTATTCAGCGAACATGTAAAAATGTTGGCATATTTGGGCACTGCAACAATAATTCTAACAAGATTATTTCAGGAAAATTCTGGAATATGGTCGATAGTGGTAATGCTAATTTAAAATCGGTAATTTATTAATACATTTTGTACAAATGATGATTTGTATGTATGTAGTTATTTGGGGTTTTAATTGATTTCTTTGTGTTTTTAAAATTTAGCCCAGTTTTTTACTAAGTAAATGGTACTCAGCGTATATATGGTCATTAAGTTCCATACTACATGGTACTCTCTCTCAACCGAATAGGTTTAGTAATAGCGAAACTATTGGCATCGGAATTCTAAATTTTAGTCCCCGTGATGAATCATAACCGTTCCTTAATAGATCGTGATAAAATTCACGACGTTGTTGTGTATTGGTTTTGTTATTGACAAAATATCTAAATCCCAGACACATACAATAAGATTCCATTCGTTTCATTTCACGCGGTTCTTCATACACGGAACCGAAAGTTTTCGTTTTTCATAGAAAAAATTCAAGACCTGACTGACCACGGGCAGTTTGCTGAGCAAAAATTTTCATTCTCAAAACACATACGTAAGAGACATACAATATGATTACTTTTTTTCTTAGAAATTTAAATCTTTTCTCAACGCGAATTTGCTCAAAAGCGTAGTGATTAAGAACTGTGGTGTTTTTCTATAACTTTTTATTTTATGCAGGGCAAACCTTAAGCCGGCTGCCCCATGTAACAGCCAGAGCCTCTGTACGCAGAGCAAGATCCTTCAGGCAAAGGTTGGAAGCTGCAATTTCAGATTGATATTTATATGTCATAATCTAACGGATACAATTTTAGAGTTCTGGCGTTCAATAGGGTCTAGCCTTCATAATTCTCATACTAAAATAACAAACTCCCCAAAGCCCTTTAGCATTGAAGTACTTTGTACAAAAATGACAGATAAAATTCATAAATTGCTTTAAATTCGATTAAAGACGTTCGATATTTTATTTTGCAATATTTTTTTGACCAACAGATTCTCGATTTAGAGAGATATCCCTCGATCGATTTTTTTTTATTATAAAGGGTGTCTCTACAAGAGCGCCAAATTTAAATTTGCCACCATTTTGTTAATACGAGTTGTACGGTGATTTTTTTCTTGAAATTTGTCACGTACAGACCACGCGATTTAAGAATATGGAGAAGTATTCAAACCAACAACGCTTAATTACTGTAAAAACACATTACAAAAATGGTGAAAGTTTTGCGAAAACAGTTCGCCAATTACGTCACGTTTTCGGTCGAAATAATGCGCCAAACGAATCGACAGTGAGGCGTTTAATTACAAAATTTGAGACCAAATTTACGCTGATGGATCAGAAGATCATTGTTCGTCGTCGTCCTTGACGGCCACTCGAAAATATAGCCACAGCAAGGGAATTTGTGGCCGAGAGTCCAGGAACTTTCATTCGCATCGTGGTCAAGAATTAAACATTTCCAGAAGCACTATGCAACGAATTTGGGTAAAAGATCTGCATTTGCACGCGTACAAGGTTCAATTGGGGCAAGAAATCAAGCCAAGGGACCATAAGCAGCGCCGAGAATTTGCTGATTGGGTGTTGGAACATCATCAATTAATGCGAATTTTTTGAAGCAAATCATTTTTTTCAGATGAGGCACATTTTAAACTCGACGAATACGTAAATAAGTAAAACTGTCAGATTTGGGGTGCTGAAAATCCTCGTGTGATACCCAAACAACAACTGTGCATTTTGAGCTGGCGGAGTAATTGGGCCGTATTTCTTTGAAAATGCGGCTGGAAATGCGCTAACTGTTATTGGAGTGCGGTATTGCGAAATGATAACGGAGTTTTTGTGGCCTGAATTGGATGTAATTGATGTGGAGGACATGTTTTTCCAACAAGACGGTGCAACCTGCCACACAGCACGTGGAACAATGGGGTTACTGCAGACTAAGTTTTCAGACCGTGTCATTTCTCGATTTGGCGATCAACATTGGCCACCAAGATCGTGAGATCTAACACCAATGGACTTTTTTCTTTGGGGCTATGCGAAGGAAAAGGTGTAATACGGCGCGTTATTGGTGAAATACAGCTACATTTATGCGAAAACGTTATTCAAAATTTCAACAAAAGAATAACCCTGTGTCAGAGGTTTCGTGGTGGCCATTTGCCTGATGTTGTATTTCACGTTTAACCGGAACTATTTTTCTTTATGCTGAAATAAAAATCTTTGCTTAATTCAAAAACAAATGTGTTTTTTTTTTAAATTAAATCCGGTGCATTTTTTGGGACACATTTTACATAGAGTAGTAATCGACCTACATAAGTTATTTAATTTAAGAAATAATCAGCTTTTAATTTTATTATTTTAATTATTAAATTTGCTTAATTCGATAAATGTCATCGCGAATTCAAGGCATTTTTCTTTTACAAAAACGCAACTTCTACTTCGCGGTTAAGTGTAGCGGTTTTGTATGCAGTTTATTTTTTGTAAGCCTAGTGCCTTGTACATTAGGAGAACTTGACTGAATTTAAAGAATCTTCTGCATTGGATTCTTGGGTTTTAGAAGTCTAGGAATCAGTTTTTGTGAGACTTGAAAATGAAGTATAGTTAAGCCAACCAAATAGGGTTGCAATGCTAAATTCCGATCATAAAAATCCGATCATAAATTCAAGCAAGAGCAATACGAATTTAAGTGATTGAGCCGCAACAATAGTTGAAATAAGGCACTACGATCGTAAACTGTAATCAAGTTATAAAAAAGTATAATCTAGTGCGGTGTTTGTTTCAGAAAATGCTGGCTACCCCCCTAAAAGTGGGTGAAATTTTCTATTAATTGTGTTCTTGCTACCAAAAACATGTGCTAACAAATTTATTTGCCAATAAATTGGTATGGATGAACGAACAGTAAAGTAAAAGAAAGTAAAAAGAATCTGGTAGTAGCGTAGATATTTTGCGCATAAACCACATTGAAGTTTGTATTTACATGGTATACTTTTAATAGAGAAATTAACGAGCCTTTTTCTGATAATTACAACGAGTATAGTTACTAATATATTTGGAATTATTGTTAGCTGAAGAACATGAGAAGTCGCTTCGACCAATTACGAACATTGAAGAATAACATTAAGTATATGTAAATAATTCTTTCATAACTTAAAAGATATCATTTATTGGCTCCAATAGTCAATGAAATAGTGCAATGATTGCTGAATTTATATGTGACATATAATCAATGTCATGAATTGACCTTCGAATATATGAAAGAGATCCCGTGAACATTTCTTGTATATGGGTTATAACCGTAAACGTAAAAATGTCTCTGGGCAAGTTAAAAATCACCAGAATTCAATCCCGTTCACCACACTCATAGGATTTTGACTGATCTATCTGGCCATGTAGGTGAGACCCCGTGAACATCTCTAGGATCGATGAAATAAAATTTGAAAATTTATTAAAATTTATGGAATTTCTATATAGCCTGTATGGCACTGTACATATCATTTTAAACTATCTATGTTCATTTCAGTGTTACAACTTTGTCTACGCTATTCTAAATTATATTTTAAAAACTGTGAATGTCTGTAGGAGCGGTGACAGAAAAGTTAGAAAATAGATTGAAATCAAAAACCATAGTTTATTAAAATGCGCTGGACTTTGTAAAAACCATCATAATTAAATCCTGTTCACTACACACGTGGGGTTTTGATTTAGCTATTCGGTCATATAGGTGGGACCCCGTGAACATCTCTAGGATCGGATATATAAAAGTAGAAACATAGTCTAAAATAGCCTTCTTTAGAATTAAAAAAACGTTAGTAAATCGTTTTACGATTTTCTCGTGTTTATTTCAAATCGTTAGAAAATTATTTGATCTTTACAGCGACACTATTAGGAACATAGGGACTTATCTTAAATGAATAAATGTTAGATTATATAAAAATGTTTCAATTTCGCCACAAAACAAATCCAATTGGAATATTGTTAAATTTAACAGTGTAAATTTTTTGGTATTATTTTTGGTATGTATTTCACAATCATCAAGCCTTCGGGTTATTGTTAATCTTACTGATGCGCTCAGAAATCATTTGTCTGTTTCAATTTCATAAATATAGGGGTCGGAGTTGCCATACGAAATACCCAACAACACCATATAGCTTTACGTTCTTTTTATTAATCGCTCCCACACATTTAACTAAAGCACCTTGTTGGTATGTTTATCGTTTGAAAAGTCTTGGACCAGGCAACAATTCTGTCATCAGGACATTATCTCACACATCTACCGTGTTAGCGATGATAGCAATTTGGCAATTTATTAACTTATTATAGATAGAGGACGTATCGCATATCATTGCGAAGTTCCTGATGAATGTCAATCAATTTAGTTGCCGTTTTGTAGTCAAACCTCTGAAAATTTATAAGATAACAGGTTATAAAAATATTCAACCGGATGTATATACTGTTTGTTATCGTGTAACAAAATGTCCGTCGAAGCGATTAAATGGTTAAACTGGGAAAATGTAAAAAAAAAATCGAATTACGCATAATTCTGTGCTGTTTTGTGCATTTATGGTGATTGGGGTGCGACAGGGAAATCTACATCAGGCAAGCATATAACTACAGAAGAACAAGGGGGATTCTGAGAAAAGCGGGATCAGTATTCAAGATCAGTTTTAAAGAACAAATTAGGAACATGTGACATATATGAGTATTTCTCGATGTTATTTCATTACCGAGAAACCGAGAATTATTTTTGATCCTCTCGAAAATTTTCGAGAAAAATTAAATATTTAATTTATTATTTCGGAATAAAAATAAAGTGATTCCTTCACTAAATTTGGGCAATACATTGTTCCTGAGATCATTTTCGAGTTGACGAGTTGACTTTTCATCGGCCGCATAGTGAATAAAACAGTAGCATCAACTTTAATTTTAGTTTATTTAATTTAGTCGATTGATAAAACACTACCCATCGTAATAAAATAAAACTGAAATGCCTACTAGAAGAAATGTTCGTCAGAACATTAAAAAATGGAATAGTGGAGACATTTTGAAGTAATATTGCCAGCAACAAAGTTATGTAAAATTGCAGTTCAAATCGACAATCTGGTGGAGGCCTACTATGTTTTTATTGGTTTCGTAAAATACGAATTATGAAACTTTTTTTTGGTCGTAAAATTTAAGACTATTTGCTGTTTTGTGTTGCATTAGCTAAAATTCCAATCAACAGGTTTTTCAGGTGAACCGGCTGAATGGCTGAATGGCTATGCCAACATTTTTTTCCCCATAAAAAAAGTTTAAATGTCGAATTGGCGATCATTGGTAAATGACTTACAAAAAACACAATAAAATATGTTTCAAATAAATTATAATAAATTAAAATAGCCAATTTTTAGAAAATATTTGAGTAACTTACATTTTAAAAAGTAATTGAAGTATTTTAATTAAAAAAATATTTGTTTTCGTAAATACGATATTCGTCACCTAGAGAGCAGTCGAATTTTGACATTTGATTTTCGTAAAATTCGATTTCGTTTTTTTGGCTTATAAATAGGGCGGATTTTACGATTTTTGAATTTTACGAAAGGAAAAAAAAATCATAATACGAATTTTCGCGGCGGATCAAATTTTATGAAATCGAAAAAATTTCATAACAGGGGGTTGGTCAAACTATTGTGAATAAATACGGTGCTTCACTATATGAAAATTGATTCATTCAAAATAATAATCTGGAACTGAGGGACATTTGCAAAATATTTAAATATGCATAGTAGAATAAACGAGAGATGTTGTTTTGAGTTAAATGTTATAGACGTTTTTATAGATAAAATATTTCTCGGAAATTGAGAAAATTTAATTAGGCCGGAATTCTTGAAAAATCGAGAAAAAGATCTCCAGACTAATCTCTACTTAGGTATCGAACTCTCGAAAATTATTTTATTTTATACCGAATTTAATAGAAGAAGAAGCCGATACATCCGAATCGACGAAAACGTAAAACAAAAACATCGACGGTTTATCATTGACCGTTAATATATAAACATGCTGGTATTTCTAAATGAATCTGCTTCGAGACCGCGCAAAATATTTGATATACCGACCAATACCTGCTCAATCGATATCAAGTTTACTTAGTTGTGACGTGATCTCGGTCTGCTCCAAATAGACAGAAGTAGGAAAAAACTATTTGACACCATTTCCATAAAATACCATAATTCGAATGTATTTTAATTAGCAAGTAATAAGCAATTGACCGTCAAATCATTTTGGGACTCCGAGAAGAATGCCAACTAACGAATAAATAATATGGTGTTTCTATCATTTAATGTTCACAAGTACCCACCACCTCGCAAATTACGAGGATGTAATTTCGATTCAAAAAGTATCCAGTGTTCCATTCGGACGGACTACATTGACTTTCTTTCATCTCTTTCAACTGCAAGTCCAAAGCTCATGTAGGCAGTTAAGTAGCTTCGATTCATTTTTACTGTGAACGATCGACAGATTCTAGTAGCAGACGAACATCAGAGCTCGAATCGTCTGGCGGCTCGCATGTCAAACGAATATGATCAAAAATCACATCACAGTGCAATACATCAAATACTCAGACACTGTTCGGCCCTTGGCAATTGCTTCGCATATCAGAACTTTGTAAACGATTTATTCAGAATCTACGAATTACCAGATAAACATGTAACAACAACTTAAACGAAGCGTTATGTTTGCTTATTCGTGGGGTTTATTCATAAAGGCGCTGCTGTGCTTTCAAACGGTTGCCATCACTGAGAGAAATAATTTAGACTCAATCATTTAGAATCAAAGACGTCCATTTGATGTTTTTGCCCTTTTTGTGGATAAAGAAAATATTAAATTAAATTAAAATAATGGAAGATGATAATGAAAGTTGTATTTTTTGCAAATGTTATTAAAAACTACGGAATGTTTAAAAATAAAAAAGTGTTTCGTAAAAATTTGTACACAATAACACATTTGCATTAAATGCCAAATAATGACATTTAACAACTAAATTAAAAAGTTACCTCGCGAGAAGACTTTTCGTTTGTAACCTGGCGGCGATTAGCATAAGGTCGCCTCAATAAAGTTTAGTTCCTAATTTAGCCGAAAAAATCGACCTGAGGCATACAGCATAAGTCAGATTGTAAGCTATCAGCTTCTTACTAATGCTGTTGACTTCGTCATTGACCTGATGAATACTCAAGACGATATCTTTGTTGTGGATGATTTCAATCACCCCGCGCTTAATTGGGATTATTCAGATGACAACACGCATTATTGCTTCGAATGCACTACCCGTCAAAGAAACTTTATTCACTGACTATATGTTGAACTCTGAACTATTCCAGATCAGCAACGTTAAGAACAGTCTGAACAGTCCTTTCCGCATAAAACTGTATCGCCATCACCTCCTTGGTACAATAATGAATTACGAACGTTACGTAACCTTAAGAGCAAACGATGGCAAAGATTCTTAAAAACTAAATCAAACTCTGATTACTCTAACTATTTAAATAGTTATAATGATTTCAGTAGTTTGTCTGACGAACTTTATGGGAATTATTATCAGACTCATGCAATCCAATCTAATCGCTGATCCTAAGTGTTATTGGCGCTTTACCAATCTGAAGAAAAAGTCCGACGGATACCCTTCCACTTTGAAGTATAAGGATCATTCCTCTAATGATCCTAAAGTAATAACAACTCATTTTGCTAACTTCTTTAGTCTTGCTTTCACTAATAGCGATTTTGAACCCGATGAAAGTTACTTTAAATACATGAATAACTGTATTCAAATAACATCAACTTCCATTCAAATCGATTATGAATCCGTGGTACAAAAGACTTCCTAACTTAAAGATGATTTTTCATCCGGTTCTGACGGTCTACCAACCATCGTCCTAAAAATTGCAGTGATTTTCTTGCTCAGCCACTGACGACACTTTTCCAAAAGTCGCTTTCGCTTGGAATTTTCCATCTAGTTGGAAATGTTCTTTTATAGTTCCGATTCATCTATAATTACAGACCGACTGCGAAATTATTTAGTATTCCTAAGCTATTTGAAAGTATTGTGTATGATTCACTGTATGTACTTTCATTGTAAACCGTTGTTTTCTTACAATCAGCATGGTTTTCCCAAAGCACAGTCCACGACCACAAAGCTAAATGAATTCACTTCACATATATTAAATACGATGGAGGCAGGGAAAGAGGTTGATGTTATCTTTACCGATTTTAGCAAGGCGTTTGACAGGATTTCTCATGGAGTTATTTTGTTTAAGCTTAGGGCCCTTGGCTTTTCTTCCCAAATTCTCCGTTGGGTGGGCTCTTATCTCAAAGACCGTGAATACAATGTACTGTTCAGGTCAACAGTATCAACTCATATCTCAGCGACATCTGGAATGCCAGAAGGCAGCCATCTGGGGTCAATTTTTTTCATTCTGTCAATCAACGACGTTGAATGTTTAATTAAAAATTCATCGATATCTATATACGCCGATGACATGAAGATTTACAAATGGATTTCAAACACCACCGATAAGAGCCTATTACAATCCGACCTCAATAACTTCTCCACTTGGTGTGCAAAGAACAACCTTGATTTGAACGTGGATAAATCAAGTCAAACAATCACCTACTCTCGAAAACGTGCACAGTCCATTTCTCGCGACCACTTAGTAAGCACCGAGTTGTTGCAGACGTGGTTTTGATTCATCAAATACTAAGCGGCAGTATCGATCCTCCTGTTCTGCTAGGTAAAATTAATCTAAATATAAGTTCGCGAGATTTAAGAACGATACAATGTTTAGAATCGACCATCATCGTACTGATTACATATTCGACGAATTTTCGACGCAGTTTTTTCACACATACATACATAAATTCGCGCACAATGTCAAATCGTAGAAAAAATAAAAAAACACAAGAAATTTTTTTTTATCTAAGTGTGCTGTGTCGTCGTACCGAAAAGATAAATTTTGTTTATGTCTTCGTCGCGCCGAAAAGATAAATTTTGTTCATGTCTTCGCCGTGCCGAAAATTCGGAAGTTCTTTCTGATTGGTTGAATGTGTCACGTGATGTTCGACGCAGAAAAATCGTCGGATACGGAAATCCACCTTAATTATTCACTTAGCTTTTCATTTATAATCACATTTGATTTTTATACTAATACATATTTTGCCGTTTTAACATCCAAATTTTCAATTTTACTGGTTAAGCAACTCGATATCCTTGTTTATTGAGTTATACTCAAAACAATAATAATATTACAGACGCAGATGCCCCTCAAGTTGTAAGCGTTTATAAAAAGCTCTTCCATCGAAGTACCCTGTGTTGAAAAAATCTCGTAACCCAGTGATTAGAATTTTATAAATAGCAAGCCCTTCCTATGTGCCTTTGCAAACCTTATTTAAAATCAATAACAGTGTGAACGTAATATTTGATGTTTTTACAAAATTTCTAGTCTTGAGAGAAGAGAACCAATAAATCAATTTTACAAATACTTTCTCGTAGGAGATTCAAACTAAAGAAAAATTTTAATTTTACGCTTATACGTTAACACAATGGCAACCATAGTATTTTCCGAAAACATAGATCGGCTTACAACACTTGCAAAACGGAATTTTTTTTTGAAAAAATTTCAGATTTAAATAATTTAAAATACTTTAATTGTAGAAGTTATCTAATCACTGATTTACTAAATAAAGCATAGGGTACTTCAATCGAAGACCTTTTTTAAACGCTTATCACTTGACAGGAGGGGAGGGGCATAGACGTGCGAAGTAATACAAGTAAAGTCGCCTTCGCTTTTATCAAGGAATCCAAGAGTATCATTCGTGTCGGTCCGTTGCAGAACACCTAATAATGTATTGTATTATAAACTTCGTAGGCCCAACAGTTGGCATTTTTTCATCAACTAAGCATCGGGGAATTAAAACCTGAGACCGCCCTCTTATTGAGCCAAGATTAGACAGTTGCAGTTTCGTCTTCCACTTCATAACGAACACGAGTGAAAGATACAATTCGCCGGATAATGGAATTCGGATCCGCTCACCACTGAGGCGTTAGCCCCTCTACCGCGGGACTGTACGATAAGTACCAATGTTAATGAAGAAAACGTATTTTTTTAATTTATTTCTCGGCATAAACTATTTTAACTGGACTGAAACGATTTGTGATTGGCCATTTTTTCACGTTGAACTAACAACATTCACATGTTAATTTATTCATACATGATATTTTGTACGCGTTGAATTGAGATATTTGCAATATCGGCAATCCCTCCGATCTACATCTGGCGGTCTGCTAACATGATATCAATGTAGCTATCAAAAACAAAACTACTCGACAAATCTGTCAAAAACTTTGACGAGTATGATGGCGTTAAATTATGGGATATATATGTAGATCGTGAGCCACTAGCGTTATCAATCGTTAAACACGGAAATCGTGCCTAAATTTTCAACCATGCCGAATAAAAAAAAATTTTAGTGTGCTTTAGACCACACTACTGAAGTAAAACTTCTAATATATATTTAATATTTATAATATAACATAGAAAAATTATAATATTGAAAAAAAAAATTGGTCACCCTGTGCGTTCTCGAGGTCACCTAGCCGTTTATGTCTGATGCCACAAGAGGTAACCTTGTAACTTGGTAACTTTCTCAAGGCCAACTAGTCGTAATAGATAATGTTTATGTATGTGTCACAAAATGGACAAAAAAAAACCATTTTTGAAATCTCTTCGAATAGTAAAAATGGCGTTGAAATATTTTTATTTCATTTATGTATAACCACAGTACACAATGTGGTTACATCGAAAATTTGTTTAAGTCGCATTAAAACCTGTATCATAGGCAAACGGGGAAAGAAACGAAGAAAGAATCGGTTTCTGTGATACCTCGTGTGAAATGGAGCTATAATATAGAAAAAATGCATATATAAAATATATCACACGGACCAAGTTTTTTTGGTCACCCTGTGCGTTCTGGAGTGAGTAAGTTAGTGAGTGACATAGATGTTATAATATAGAAAAAAAAAATTTTGGTCACCCTGTGCGTTCTTGAGTGAGTCAGTCAGTGACATAGAATTCTAGTTTATGACTTTCTAATTTTTCTGTTTTTCAATTTTACAATTTACAAATTTTCCAATTTACCGACTTTCCAAATTTCCTATTTTCCAATTTTTCAATTTTCCAATTTACCAGTTTTCATATCTTCATATTTTCATATTTTCATATTTTCATATTTTCATATTTTCATATTTTCATATTTACATATTTTCATATTTTCATATTTTCATATTTTCATATTTTCATATTTTCATATTTTCATATTTTCATATTTTCATATTTTCATATTTTCATATTTTCATATTTTCATATTTTCATATTTTCATATTTTCATATTTTCATATTTTCATATTTTCATATTTTCATATTTTCATATTTTCATATTTTCATATTTTCATATTTTCATATTTTCATATTTTCATATTTTCATATTTTCATATTTTCATATTTTCATATTTTCATATTTTCATATTTTCATATTTTCATATTTTCATATTTTCATATTTTCATATTTTCATATTTTCATATTTTCATATTTTCATATTTTCATATTTTCATATTTTCATATTTTCATATTTTCATATTTTCATATTTTCATATTTTCATATTTTCATATTTTCATATTTTCATATTTTGATATTTTCATATAAGTATATTTTAAAATTTTCCATTTACATACCTGTTTTCTAATTTTTTGATTTTCCAATTTTAAAATTTTCCAATTTACAAATTTTCCGATTTCGCAAATTTTGAAATTTCCAATTTTCCAATTTTTCTAATTTTCCATTTACCAATTTTCCAATTTTCTTATTTTCCAATTTTTTTAACCAATTATTAAAATAAAATGGTATCAACTAATGTTCCACCTAGGGATTTATGAATTGTCATGGCACATCCTGATACTAAAGGAAAATGATTTCGTTTTATTGTTGTTGTTGTGTATTGTTTCGTTCGCCTCGTTCGATTACATTTTTCGTAACGCATTTGCCAGCTTAGTCCGAAAGTCAAGCGTGCCTAAAGAAGTTTTACTTCAAAAAGAGAATCTTGGCGTTGCTACAAGTGCAGCGAGTTTATCAACATTTTTGGAGCATCTAGTTTACGGAATATCGGCCTCGCCTACAACAATGACCTAAATTCGTTCCGACGGTGTGGTACTAACAGGTGTAGTGAAGTTCTCAAAGGGTCGGTGATAAGGTTATGCTTAAACGAAATACTATGTTCCGTTTTATTTTCTTGCTCTGGCCGATAATCAGAAAATTTTAGTAACCTAGTTCACGTTTTCATACTGTTTGTGTGAAAATCAGAAACTCGCGTGACAGTTATTCAGAATTCTGAAATATCTTTCATCGCCGTTAACATTCCAAACTCCGTCGTATCTTATATAACAATTTATCGCTCCACATCGGCCAATAGCTTTTGCAATCTTCTAAGATGATTTTAAGAGTTTAATTTCACTGCCAAGACTGCTAAAATTATTCCATATTTTCGAGGTAAAATTCGATTGACCCGATTTAAAAAAATTAACCTCTTTGGGGATTATTTGAGAAGCGACATAAAAATAATTGATAATTGAAGAAGCCGGAAATGCTGATTTAGTCTGATGTACAAAAACCATAAATAATCAGGAACACGTGATTTAAAGTGAATAACCACTTCAGAGCGGTATATATACCTTGAATATGACAATCATTTTTTTTCCTACATTGAAAATTTTGTGTTATCTTTTGTCGTATCGTAACAAGCACAACATATTTAAATTAATACTAAAGTGTAGTTAAAGTGTGTGCGTAGACACAGCACAACCAATTTATGAATATATATAGCACAAGATAATTTATTTGTAATGTCAGTGGTTGTCGGTCTCGTACGATACAAAATTGTACATTTGGTTGTCTGGTGATTTAATTTCCAGCAAAAACTTAAAATCTGGGAAATTTCAGATTTAACTAGTTCCTGCTACAAACAAAAATCTCTAATTGCAGAGAACAAAAGTTCATTTTACCTATAAAGACTTCGGTCAAAGACAGGTTTGTCGTATATATGCAAATTAAAAAACCAAAATACGAAAGGTGAACACAATTTAATTAATGACTTTTGATGCTTTACAAATTTTTACAAAATTAACACATTTTAGGGTATTCAAAAAATTTAATTATAAATTCGGTTTGATTACGATTTAGTTAGTAATACACCATGAAAATAGCGCAAGGTTTGCGTCACTTGTATAATGTATAGTAAATGGCTTTTACTTTATGTCGATTTTTTGATGGTGTGCACTTGTGCAGTGTGCACTCTGATTTGTTATTTATTGTTAAAAATTCATTAGAGCGTAAAATGCCAAAACTAACACACTTAAATCAATAGGAAAAATACTAACACACTTAAATCAATAGGAACTTTCATCTTTAGTCAGCAATACAACAAAAATTTACAATTTTGATTAATCGATTGCAAACGATATACATTAACGTTATGTCCTTCTGAGAAATATTTTTTGCGGAATCAATTAAAGTTTTTGGTTTCTTACGGGTCGTTAGTTCGATTTCATACCAACTAATTTTATATTTCTTATTGATTTATACATACGAGTACAAAGAGATCGATTTCTTTGAATTTTATTTTTTTTATATTAATTGCCCGTGGGTGAAAAAACATGTGTGCGCACGTTTTACCACCGAAGTCATTAAAGTGTGTATAGGTCATGTTTATGTATATATGACCTGACCAAGTACGAGCAACAACAAATAATACAGATTCAAAATAAAATTAAACAGATAAATCATAAAAATAGTTGAATGACTGAAGAATCAAGTATTTGATAAAGCATAGAGGAAGCAGAAGAAGCTGTGACAAGAATATTCGCCTAAAACTATAATTGCTTTCAAATTGATGTTTTGAGAACAGTACAAAACAAGTGTATTATAGACGCGATTAAGTATGACAACGAGCGATGTGTGAAATAAAGTTAGACGCCGAGTATTTTAATATAGCAAAATCGTTATACAAATCATCCAAACATCATTGGTATTTGAACTGGTTAAATATAAACACGTTACCAATAAAGAAGTAAGCAGTTCAAACAGGTGCTTATTAACCGAAAGAGATAAGAAAATGTTGATTTCAATGGCTGTGTTCTTCGAAGTATTTTAACCGGATGTGTTACGTCCTAACCTAACTTCATTCCAATAGAATGTCCGGGTTATTTCCAGTTACAGACAGAATGCACTTGTTTAAATGACTAAATTTAAACAAAATAATTTTTTTTCGAAAATATCCAATTCCCATTTCAGACTTGTATCTCTGTGCTCTCACCGGTGGGCATTAAAATATAAACCGGGGTCGTACAATTCGACCACCACTTAACCAATTTAAATACATCTATTATGTTGCACGCATATAAAATTAAATTGACACAGGAATCCCTGCGATGCAGATCCTGATACCAAGTTAGTGGAATTTCATAGGAAACGAAAACTTTGAAAAAAATAATAATAAGAATTCGATGGTTGGTTAGCAAAATAAAACAAGTATAAAATACAAAGGTGTCGCGAGTTATTTCGAAACCACAAACTTACGATAAATTTGAATATGCAAGATCCACAATCATTACAATGGATGAGATGCGGTGCACTGAACGACTTTCTGAATTCAAATGTACCAACCAAGGGATAGAAAGTTGCCCTATACAAACTCGAAGATAAATGACAAGCGATTATCTTCCAGGTTGATCAGAAGTTTTTTTGCCATTATTCCTTACTCTGGATGCTCTTTTTGTAACGGATTTAAATATCGCTCCTATTCAGAGCAAGGGGCAAACACAAACTCTCTCCATGTGTAGATTGCCACACACCTTTTGAAGATGGGTCAACTTCTGAGATGTCAGTTCCAACAGATGAATATTAGAAACCGAGTTGGGCCAAAAGTATCCACATACTTTTCTTAGACAATTTTTGATGAATACTTTTGCATCAATGTAGAGAACGATTTGACGCTCGAGTTAACGACGTAAGTATATGCTTCCTTGAAATGCATATCTTGCTTTCTTGATTTGTGATGTTATATCCTTGGTTATCAGTTATCACACTTCCTAGGTAGCGGAACTGTTCTACGTCATCAATAGGTGCCATTATTTTTAATTGTTTTTGTTAGTGGAGTCGGGGCTCCAGCGTCTTCGAAATTGTATCGATATTGGTTTACTTCATCACACTATCTAAGACGATCAGAAAGTGTATTGATGATAAGACACATCCACGTCTTACTCCTTTGCTGATAGCAAATTTGGTGTTTTCTGTGCCTTTATGTATCTAACGCTGCATGTTGCAGCTTTGTAAAGCTCTCGAATCACAGTTTTATTTGTTTGCGGTACTTCACAATTTTCCAGCGCCTTCCCAATTGATTATTTCTTGATGATGTCAAAATCAACAAATAGTTGAAAAACTTGATCATCGTCAATGATGATTGTCAGAGTATTTATACCATCGACATATGATCGTTTGATTGATTGGGAATGCACGATCAAGCTTACTAGACAAGATCTCGCAGAAGACCGGGCACGACCCTGTTCACATTTAACAAAATTGAAAGATGAGGAGAATTAATTTTGACAAACTTGGCCCGATTACAGTCAGCTAATAAAGCCAATAGTTAGTATCTATTTACTTATGCAATTAAGTAAAACAGCCACTCAGGAATCTGTAAGATGATAGATTTAAGACTAGGGAATTTATTTCGAATTGAATTTAATTTTAATCACGAATTTCTTTGTCACTGTACAATTTCGAGAATTAATACCAAATACAAATGAAATTACTCGTACGTACTCACAATAAAACTGATTAAAATTGAAAACAAAACCAAAAATTAAGAAAATACAAGAATTGGCCTATTGGCTAGCAATAGAGGTCCGAATTGAGCGTTTGGCCATTGTACAGCAGGTCATAATAGATGATTCCCTTCCAATCCCACCAAACACACAGCAAAACTTCCTGGCCGTCGAGCCTGGTTTGGCCACCGTTTGGGCCACCTCGCCAGAAGTGCCTCGATTTCGTTCCGTTTGGCCAAGGATTCGCAGATGGAAACACGGTCCAAAAAGTTTTTTGTGTCAACTCGAGTGGCACCCAAACATCGAGATTCTTTTTCAAGCCAGCCTTAATGGTTTAAAACTGTTTTGTGGTCGATCATCAGCTACTGTGCGATGCTACTATAGCTCGCATGCCGGTCTACTTCGATGAAAACAATGGATTTCTTTTTCCCCAAACCATTATGTTGATGACGAGATGGAAGGACGAGTTAAAAATCTAAAGCAACTCAACCAGACCAGGCCAAGCGCAGAAGCTGCAATGATACTCAAAAAATAAAGCATGACAGTCGCACGACGAGGATTGACGTGAGGTATACAGGATATGAATAAATAAGCCAATTTTACACAGCGGTAAATAAGAAGAAAATCGCAATCGACGAAACGATCTGCCTAGATGATGTACGAAATTATCGAAACACTTTCGGAACCTCCTTCGGTTCTATCGATCAAATAATTTACTCAATAAATTTGATTTTGATAAATTGTGAATGCGATAATGTGAAAATTGTTAAGTGATGACTAAAATCAAGATGTAATTAGTCAAATTTCGATATCCATCAACTTCACTTCAACTAAATAATTGAGTGACGGATCAGGGTTTTAAGACTAAAACAACAAATATTTCCGGCAAGTTTATTGAAGTTAAAGAATGACTTACAATATCGAATTCAACATGTTCAAGACAGCTAGCAAGCTTTACTTGAAGGGAAGTTCTTGAAAGTTCACGTTTTTGGGCGTAGATGTTCTAGGTTCAAATTAGCACGTGAAATCCTTCCGTTTATGTATAGTACCTGGCAATTGAATTAGAGCCACCTTCTGATTTTTTATTTTTTTTTTAATATATGAGGAACAATAGAATATAAAGAACAGTAGAAAATAGAAACAGACACATATTACTAATACAAAATATTTATTTATGTTTTATAGTAGATATTACATCAATACTTTGTTAGTGACTGCTCTAATTTTAGCTGGCATAGTGGAAATGTAAGTTTTTATCACTTTATGCAGTTTTGCGTTCTCCTGCCACCGTCTGTGAATATTATCTTTCAGAATAGCTATTGTTGGGTTCGGGAATCAGTATCCATCCTTTTTTAACATGATCCATACATTTTCTATAGGATTTAGATCGGGTGAGTTTCCGGGTCATGTCAAAAGGAACATGCTATGCTCTTGAAACAGACTTTTTATCTTTTTATCTGTCTTCACGAAACGAAAGGAAAGGTAAAAATACAGTCTGAACAAACTTTTTATATTGTACTTAATTCATGGTGCCCTCCACAAAATACAGAGGTTCGGTGTCATTCTCGGTGATGCATGACCAGATCATAACTGATGGTGGGAATTTAATTTTTTTCTATGTAGCTTCTTCACTATAACGTTCCTATAGCGAAACGAGTCTTCTAACGAAATTAACACTCTCCGTCATTGCTTCAAGTCGGGATTAGATCACCTGGTGCAAAGTGAGTTGTAAAAATGAAATTTATTATTAAAATTGATACTTTAAAGAAATGATTTATTAATGACAAAATTTGTACTCATGCACCTTTTTCCAATCTTCAACCGTAAAATTTATGTGCAATTTTGCCCATTGCGGCGTGCTTTCTTCATTTTTGGTGTCAACCTGTGCTTCTTGGCTGGTCTGCGACATGGCAAAATAGTCTTAAGTAAGAGAAATCTCTTACTTATGCGAAATATTGTAGTTAAGACATGTGACTATACGCCAGAATCGCACGGTTAAATTTTTCGTATCAGTTATTTTTTATTTGAATAGACTTTTTTAGAAGATAGCCCAAAGGAAACAGCTTCCGTCTCGTATCTGACAAAATTAACGGAAAGTCTTCGAAAAAACAACTTATGAATTCATTTATAGAATTTTAAATTTGTAAGAATCTAACAATCAGTTACGAACGGATGAGATTATTGATTTGAAAAATCAGTCTTCTCATCAGGTCACGATGACTGATTTTTATTATTTTCATTTTAATAATGCCTATATATAGAACAATACTATGTAGCTGTAGTACTAGCGAATTACTGATTAGCTTACGAAATTCGATTCTTTCACAGTTTTCATCTATATTTCATTCTCACAACTAACTTTTAGTGTTTACAAATTTTATATACCTATATACTTTACTGTTTTTTTTTATTGTGATTGTCCCATACATTGGTCTATTTTCAGTACTCTCGAATTAAAGGAAATTCTGCCATTTAGCATCAATCTGCGTGACAACGACTATGACAAAAAAAAGCAAAGTATTTATAATATAAATATGAAATAGCTTCCTGTTTGTGTTGTGACGACATTCCAAACAAAGCGGTTTAATTGCAGAAGTCAGTTTGGACGATCATTACACTGATAGAGGAAGAGTTATTTAAAAGGTAAAGATTTCGTTACTCCATTTTGCTTTAAATTTAATTTTAAGATTTGGTTTGAACGGCTTTGTTAAACTACAACAAAAAGCATAAATTTGGTTGAGGTTGAAATGCAATTTACACACGTAGGTAGCGCCTCATACTCAACCAGATTAATTGGTTTCTGTAGTTATAAGGAACGCAAAAGCACATCCGCAACATCATTTGAAACTAGAAATAATATGGTCAATGTCATCATCACTAGGTCAGCCTGTATTCATAAAGGGCCGAAAACAACTTTAAAACAACTCGGACTGCAGGAACCACCTTGTTCTAAGATATTATAACTTTTTCATTTAATAAAAATAACTCCTTAACCCTAAGCTGCTAATCAATTTAACTTTCTGCATTAAAAATATCATTATATTTTACGTATAATGTACGTTTAAACCTAAGCTGCAAGTCATGTGTGCTGTGTATATCATACATAATTCATATTTAATACCAATTATTCAATATGGATGGGGGTACAGAGGCATATACTAAATATTAGATTAGACGAGAAACTTGAGTACTTTATGCATCGATAATATCCATTGAAACTAGAAAACCTTGAGACTTCATTATTGTATTTATTGGTTCGAAAAAATTGAGTGCCGCCGCGCTTCAGAACAGTTCTATGTTGTATTTAAATGGATATATCGTCTTAAACAATTAGCGCTCATTAAGACGGCTCGCAGATTCTTGTGAATTATTTATTGAAAACAATAAATACCCGTTTAAAGTAGTAATGGCAAAAAAAATTGCAAATGTATTTGAATCAATGGTGTGATATAATCATTGTCATCATTCATGCGATGCTCAAGGTTGAATACGTGATATTTTGTAATAAACGAATCGTTTAAGCATTCTGACTACGTACTACGTTACATGATATCATCATTTGAATGGTGACGTTTCAGCATCTCAGGGTTTAATATAATCGTTTAAGCGTAGGTCACCGAGCATGCTAATAATGAGTCACGTGAATCTTAACGTATTGTTTCAATGTCTTAACGAGTGCCATTTAGAAATATCGATTCCATTTCGTTTAAAATTTTCTAGATCTGTTGGTTTAATATCTGTATACAACAATTATTTTAATTTAAGTGTTCGTTTCGATAGTGAAAGTACTATAATATTTCATTCGCTATACATTTCTCAATTAACTTACTTAAGCTACAAATTAAAATGTCTTTAGACGAAATAAGCAGAAAGAGAATGCAGCTGTAACATAGAGTATTGAAATATACTTTTCGATCGATGTTGACGCAGCATCTGACGCGTGGAATAGATATTTTCTGAGATAAACGTTAAGCCTTGTTGAATATTCGAAGTTAAGTCTGATGAATGTAAAGTAGCAACGACCTTTTTTCTCGACCGCCAAAACAGACTAACTAGGCTAACAGACGGCTTAACATTATCGCGACTATGTAAACAATAATAACACATTCTGAACGCGAATTACCCCACTCGACAATGTAACTTATTCCATGTGAATTATAAATATGTATTTAAGCTGCTGACCGCGACAGAGAAATAAATTAAAAATTGAAATACACATCATACTCAAATTTAGTAAGAAAAATAAATAAGCTATAAAGAATATGTGCAGTCAACCGATGCTCCTTAATTAGGTTTCATCAAACACACATTTTATGTGTTCTTTATTCCGTTGGTAAAAGCAGCCGTGCTTGATGATGGCCGAATTTTATAACAATCAAACGGGCCCACTGGTGCAGGGCGAATTAACTTCAAATCAAACCTGGATTGGTCAGCAGTCGCAATGCCACAATAAGCTGGGACCCAGTTGACGGTAACTCTATTGGTGCAAGAAAAGAGGTTAATAATGTGTTTTCAAAACTTGACCAACTCGAAGTTTGAAGTGGTCTGAAAACTGTTCATCGAAATAAGCACAGCTTTACCATCTGTACATAGAATAATGTCTCCAATTGGAGCTAAAAGTCTCTCGCCCGAAATCATCAAATTCAGGTAACATGTTATCATAAACCATATGATTTCTACTGATCGCAGTAGTTTTTAACCCGTCCCCGCAAATGATGACTATAGCCGTCATACTTTTGGTGATATATATAATGTATGTGAAGTTAGCCCAGAAAGTCATCCCAAAAAAAAAAATAGTTTTTGCATCAGGCAACACTAAAGTTATATATTTATACCAGCCCAGGATTTTATTAAAATTATTTAAATTAATATTAGTTCAGCCCAAGAAATATTAAAACCTCGTAATAAAACATATTGCATGGAAAGAAAAAATTATATTCAGAGCCCAGACATATTTGAACGAAAAAATTTCAAATACAATATCCTACCGTTGTGATTGGCGCGACAGGCTCATATTTGAATGGGCCAATACATTTGATAGGGATTTGCTTCAATAGCTCCTGGAAACAAAGAGTTCCGGAAACCAAACCTAGTAGTAACGACACGACTCGTTATTATCAAATCTGGTTATAACCACTTGTCATTATGTCTGTTACCAATCATACAAATATTAAACAATCCTACCATTGTGACTAACGCTATAATCACACTTGCATTGTAATGTAATTATTTGAAATTTTTTCGTTCAAATATGTCTGGGCTCTGAATATATTTTTTTCTTTCCATGCAATATGTTTTATTACGAGGTTTTAATATTTCTTGGGCTGAACTAATATTAATTTAAATAATTTTAATAAAATCCTGGGCTGGTATAAATATATAACTTTAGTGTTGCCTGATGCAAAAATTTATTTTTTCTGGGATGACTTTTTGGGCTAACTTCACATACATTGATATATAAGCAAATGACGGCTATAGCCGTCCTGTATATTTTAATTAATAAAAAAGACGGGAAAGGTTCGGAGCCGAACCCTATAAGCATTTTTGTTGCCTATAAAATAAAAGAAAATAGTTTTTCCAAAAAAAAAAATCACAAACCACCACACCTAAACATTATTACCACCCTCACCCACCATCAAAAACCCCCAAAACCTATCTCACCCGCACCACCCTATACCGCACCACCCATATTATCACCCTTTAACACCTCCATACCCACTTTCACAACACACACAAACCACCCACACAAACCCCCATCCACCAAATCCCAAATTCCCACACCAAACCCAAAACGTCTCATCCCACCTCCTCCACCTCCCATACCACCACTCCTACCACCCCCATAACCACACCACCCACACAAAACCACATCCAAACGAGATATATTTTGATTCCACATTCACATGCTCTATGAAACCAAAATAGAATAGAAAATGAAAAAAAATTCTAACAATTTTAAGGAGGGGGGTTAACAAAACCCTACTTACCTCCGAACACCCTAAACACAGAAATGTCCAAATCAATAGGGATCATTCCCAAGAATTGCTTGAACTTTTAGTGAAGAAATTAAGTTGATATCTTCATTCGTTCTCAAGTTATCGTGCACACAGACGGACAGACGGCAAACCGAAACCATATAGCATTTTTTTTAACAAAAATGCTTAAAAAAAGGAACATCATTCGTACGAAGTGTACTAATGCATGTATTTGTTAATTATTCAGTAATACGTCGTAGATAAAAAAGAGGTAACATTCCAGATAACATATCAATTCTTTTTTATTGTTTTAATTTTTCATATTTAACAATTCGATATATTTCCGCCTTCAGAGACAAATGACGGCTATAGCCGTCCTACCATGTTCACGCAAATGACGGCTATAGCCGTCCTACCATGTTCACGCAAATGACGGCTATAGCCGTCATTTGTTCTGAAAATAGGAAAAATGTTGTGATGAGCAAATGACGGCTATAACCGTTGTTTTCATTCAAAAACTGTGAGAAAATGAGATAATTTTCACTTCCAAACATATAAATAACGCTCAATTTCATATGACAGTCATAAACAATTAAAACAAAATACTGTGCTTCTGAGCACGGTCGTCAATTTAAAAGTGTGCGGCAACGGGTTAACAGGGTTCTAAAATTCGCTCTACAAAATATATTATTCTTTCTTTACTGATCGAGCAAGTAATTTTTACTACTGATCGTCTCGAATAGTGAATAGAAAGTAAAATTTCACTGATTATATTCATCTTGCATTGGATTCGCCATTCCACACTTTGATTCTTTCGTCTTTATTGTTTCCTCGTTTCCTTCCCCAACTAACAACAGTTTGTCGGTGATGGGGAAGGAAACAAGGAGAGAATCAAAGTGTGGAATGGCGGAATAGAAACAAAAAAATATATTCGCTATTCTCACTGTAGTTGTATATTCTATTATCTATTCAAACAAATATGAAAAGTAAAATGAACGAAGAGAATAAAATTTTATTTTAGTTTTCGCAAACATAAAAAATGGATAGTACAATCAATTGCCACATGGAAAAAATTTACTCTAAAATATAAATTTATAAAAGCTGTGTTGCTTTCGCAAAATTACAACAACAATTGCATCGTATAAAGCCGAATTGGCTTTAATGTAAGCCAAAAAATGTTTAGGTTTAGGGGAAATAAAACCATTTTATGGTTATGGTGTTTACCGCAAAACGGTTATTTTTACTATTTTTTGTCATCTTGTTGTAAAAAAAGACATTTTGCGTTTGTTTTGTCAGAAAAATACCGAATTTAATTTGTTCTATTTCGTAAAATAAAAAAAAATAAAATAAAGAATCTAAAATACATTAAAAAATTAAAGCCAAAAGTTGTTGTTTTTAGATCCAAATGCTAAGCTAAATGGGATTTGCGAAAGCAACACAACAATGTATTCGTTAACTATTCGTGTAGCAAGGAGCAGACAGTAGAAAAATATAATTTCTGATCTATTCACAGCATCGATCTGTGTTTGTTTTTTTCATTATTCGCTCACTATTCGTTGAAAACTGAATATTGTTCTTACCCAGTAGTACAAATCAGCGCACAAAGAGCGCATAAATAGAATATAATTAGAGCGCTCAATTTTTACTTCAAATTGATGCACCTAATTCCATGCTATTCATATTGTTGTCGACCGAATACTCGGCTTTGTTTCCCCTAAAAATTAATTTATCTCTCTTTCATTTCGATTTGAGTATAATATGTAACTGTTAACCGTTGGTTTACCAGAAGATAATATTTTTTTAATGAATTTTGTTGTATCAAAACGAAACACAATCATATATTATTGATGGTGTTTGGTTTTGGTTGTATGTACCAAATGTGTATTGTCATTCAGGTACAACTACACATGTTTTTAATTTTGTATACTTACTTTATATGTTATCTATATATTTCCATATCCATCTGAAAAACATTTACAAACATCGTCATACGTATGCATTGAATATTGTTCAAATCAACGCACACCTACTACCTTAAAAATAGAAAAAATAACGCCTTGCGGTAAACACCATAACCATAAAAAGATTTATTTCCCCTAATCCTAAACATTTTTTTCTTAACATTCTAAAACAATCGGCTTAATACAATGCAATTGTTGTTGTAAAATTTTGAAAGCAACGCAGCTAAAGTGAAAAGTATTTTTGAACCCTGGTTTTTAAGTTTATTTTCAAAGTGATACTTCCTAAGAGTCTACTGCATAAAGTAATACTAAGATGTTTAACAAGGACTAATTTAGTAATTGTCTGCCCAAAAACAGAAGGAATTGACATATAACGACTAATAAACTGGTCTCAGGCCAATATTCGATTTATACTTAATTTCACTACAGTTACCTCTGCATCTAACGTAATGTTTAATTAATTTCTCTTCCTATAGCGATTGCTGTACAATTCGACGTCACTGGTTGGCAAACAGGCTATGGCTTGTTGCTTGAATGTAGAGCCTGATCAATGCTTTAATGAGTTTCACCTTGACGGTATTCGGTAAGTGCTAATATTTTAGGAAAGGTCTTAAGCCATAAATATGAGATTTGATCGAGTCCATGCTCAGGGTTCGTATTGTCTAGGTCGAGTTGGATAGTCTGTCAGCTTCCGTTAAATAATCCAAAGATTATCACGGTTCGTGGTAATCGATGAACTATTTGTGTGTAAACTTCAGCGATCGGGCTTTGTTACTACATTGCAACGTGTCCTGATTAATAATAATAATCAAATGAAATATAAGCTCGGAACCGTAATCGACGGAACCCGATTTTTAGAGCAGTAACGAAAATGTAATTTTATCATTGTAACGAAATTTTACAAAATTAAAAGTTTTAAAGCCCAGCTTTAGTTCTAAAACTCTACCTCGATTGAATTGGCAACGATTGAATTGCTCGAACAAATAACTAATTTCGACGATAATTAAAACGACTTGAATTTCAAGAGGGATTTTGGATAGTGAACATCTGACATGAATAAGCCTTTTTCCCCCGAACAAATGAAGCAAACAATGCCTCGGTATTTTTTGGGGTATTATTGAGCGTTTTTTTTTTGAAAATCCAATGTTTCGAGTTCACGATAGCTTTTATCGAAAAATGAAATAGAGGTAACAATTAAATTATCTTTATTAATAATTATTTTTAAATAGACTAAATTTAACTTAACTACCACGATGTCGAACAATTGCTTTTCAAACAAACGCGGTCATTATCAACTCTAAGAAAAAACGTCTAGATTCAATATCTGGTATGAGCAACGACTGTTGGGTGTTTGATTAGAAAACGCCGTATCGACGTTCAACTGCATCGTCATCAACTCAGATGGCTATGTAAATGATATCGTTCTTTTTCTTGTCGGTGGTGGGTGGGCATAGCCCTTTTTTATTAATAATTAAAAAACTGAAGGAATGTGCTTTACAGCCTCACTTTTGCAGCAGGTTTTCACCAAGTTTGTTTCCACAACAAATTTATTTAAAAATTAATTTAAAAATTTCCATTTTATGAAAATAAATCATTTTTATAGAACGCGGACAACACGGAGTTGTCTAAATTATGTGATTTTGAGGAGAATATTGGATTTTACTATTGCGATTTTATTCATATAATTTACACTAACGGTTTCACTATGGTAGAAGAGAAAAATTGTAATCTAAATCTACATTGCCTATTAAACTGAAGCGAGAATTGGGTCTACTAGCACAAGTGTCTGCAGAATCATAAATCAAGTTTCTGATGAACACTTCCCATTATAAAATTTGTATTATTAAGTTAAAGCACATACATTACGTGATTTACGCACATATCATCACAATCCATTAGATATAGTACAATCTAAAACTAATTTAATTTTAGAAAACAGAAGTTTGAATTTTAGACTTATAGATGGCAAATGTGTAAGAATCACAACAACCAGTTTCGAACAGATGAGATTACTGATTTGAAAAAATCAGTCGCATCATCAGGTCGCAACGACTTCTTACACATTTGCCATCTATAAGTCTAAAATTTAAATTTATTCGCGATCCAGCATTAATGGGGTGGTGGTTGGGAAGTTTATTGTGAATAAGTAAGCGTCGATTATCATAGTGTCGTTGTCACACAGATAGTGACACTAAATGGAAGAATTTCCTACGATTGTGTATTTAATTCGAGAGTGCTGAAAATAGACCAATATACGGAACAATCACAATAACACCATTACAAATCGGAAAATAACCAAAGTAAAATAGAACAGAAGTGTTCATAACGTCCTGTAAACTATCCAGGCAAGCACTTCACTGTTTGGTTCAAGAACTCAATGCCAACAATGATGAACCGTTATGCAAACGAACGGATCTCGCAAGTTGTGGTGTCAACAAGCCTTGTTTGGGTTAAGCTGTTGTACAATTTTGGGAAGTACAATGGCCCCTTATGAGGCATTAATTTGGGGGAGCTTATATTTGATAGTGTGTGCTGGATCAGAGCACGAACCTGTCAACTTTCTAGTCATAGATCTTATTTTTGATGTATGGTGCAATTAAAGTTTATAATCAGTTGAAGTATCGGATTCGGACAATTTAAGATAACTGGCGACTTCTCAGAGGCTGCGGCACTGTCGGATTAATAAAAACATTACACACAAAAAATAAGCAAAAAAACAGCGAGACGACAACCAGTTAGGCTACATAGTAGAGGAAGAAACACGACGGTGGCATGATGGCAATGAACAAGACTTGCGAATGTTTTATTTTTACCACTTTCTATTCACTTTTGTAAAGTTTTATCCGGACATTTATTTATTATACTATTTGTAGTTCTAAATAAAACACGATTGTATCGTTACGAGATTCAAATCACAACACAAGTGACCTTTTTATCATTTGTTCATCCTCTTCACATATATATTCATTAGTACATGGTTAATAATTCATTTTGTTTCTGTACTAAATACATTACAACTTTGTAGGCCTTTTTTATTCTAAATTTGTCCGATTTGTTCGTTCGAGTATAGAGATTATAGTCAATAGTGATTCAGAAATGAGATTGCCTAGAGAACTTACAATTCACAATCCTGATTTTAATATGCCAGCATCGATAGGCTTACTAAGCCAATGAAGAACCAATTCCGCATCGCTCTCGACTAAGATTGGCTGGGGAAACAATTAAATCCAAACTACCCTCAATTTCCGCTATTTCCCGCCCATACATTCCTATAAGATAACCCGCATAAAGCATCATTCCAATACGAAGCCGTATTATGTTACTAATGTATGGATAACGTTCACTAACTTGGTGAAAATTGATAATTATACTTTTTCATTTTTTCAAGGTCGCAGTTAGTAACGTAGACATTTTTTCCTAGTTGAAATAATTTAATGTTATTCTTTTAAGATGCCAAACTCCTAATTTTTTGACTAACAACTACTGCTTGTTGGAACGTTTTTTGTGAATGATTTGAGAGCCAGATTGGTTAGCATAAAATAGCGTACATTTCCCAGCTAACCGTCGACCGTCCGAATGCTTTAATTGTACTGACCAAGTATCCAAAAATATATCTTAATTTTTCCTGGCGAAGTGGTTCGAGTTATTTTACTACGACGTTGATAACATTCATTACGTATAAATATCATACAGCGGGAGATAATTAAAACTGGCTATAAATACTCCAATAATAATATACAAAACTAGTGATTAATTTATAAAAATTAACCAGAAACGGTTATGACAACGCCACCGAATTGAAAAGTTCTATAAATAGAAGAATTTCGTGATGGAATTATTGATAAATTAGTATACAATTAAATAGGTTTAATCAATTAGTACATAAATAGAAGTCCTTTATGTGATAACAGGCCGGATACAGTACATCAGGAAATGCGGCCTTAATAAATTAATTGAATTTTTGTATTGCGGCCTAGAGACAACCTTAGCTCTCCTTGTAACTTAAAGAACCAATTAATTTACTATCTTATCTCATTTCAAAAGCGTATAGTGCGCGCACGCTATAAAAAATATTTCCCATTGAAGTTCATTACCAGCTATTACTTTTTAAATGAAAATTGTGCCCATCATCATGGTCAAGTACACGAGCAAATGAAATCGAACAGCTGTTGCTCTGCCTCTCTCCATCTCCTATGTAAATGCCAATCAGTTCACACATCAATAATAAAATAATATGTATTCAAATATGTACCACAAAATCAATTTTAACAGCGCGACTCGCCGCAATATTTATATAATTTCTCACATAATAGTTTTTGTTTTTGTTCAGATTGACTATTCCACAAGGCCATTTGGAAAAATCGCAAATATGTGTATGTACAATAATTGTACATATAACTATGTACAAACACCAATTATTAAAATATCCAGAAATAGCCACTTACCGCCATTACCAACTCAAAGGGATATTTGTAAACCCTTACAGGTAGCGAATACGAACAAACCATGATAAAATCTTTAATTGATTTATTATTTTGTAAATATTTTTATGTAGGTATATTATAAAAATGGTATAATCCTCTTTTGACACTTTATTAATTAATTATATTAGTATTATTGTTGTTTTTATTTATTTAATTGCTATTAGGAAACATTAAAAATAAAATAATAATACACACAACGAAAAAAAATTTCCGAATAAATTTTGCACCACACTATTCCATACCACAGCTAAAAATTTACTGAAATTATTATGAATGGAAATGGAAAAAAATAAAAAAAAAGTAATTTTGAAATGTCAAAATTGTTGCTCAATATAAAAATGTTAGTACATTTTTCCAGGCTTCAGTGATTGAATCATAATAACGTACGACGCTTGCGTTTACGAGTTTGCGTTGATCACCGGACAGCGAATTTGTACATATAAACATACCACTGCGTATGTATACGGCCAAGTCGAAGGCAAATAAAAAATACGGTTTGTTGTAGCAGAGCTATTAATTATCCGTTTTGCTGCTCGGTAACACAATTGTGGGGGAACGGCAAAAGTACCATGTCAAAAATTTATTTTTGTGTGTGTTTTGACCCAACTTATAAATTTGTGCATTGTTCTTAAAATTAATTTCGTCCGAAAAAATACTATAACTATACACACAATTGTGTTGGTTGTATTTCAAATCAAGTGAAATTTTGTATCAAAAACGACATTACATACTATGATTTTTTTCTCACACATTTGTGCGGTTTGGACTTAAATATAGCCATTTTTTTTTGGTTGAAAAAGGGATCAGCAATTTATTTTGCTGATACATTTACGAAACATTAATAATTGTGATATGGCACACACAGCATACATATATATGCAATTGTATTATCATACAAACGGACGTTACAAAAGATTTTCTCATTGTATCTATGTAAAGCCAAATAAACAGGCAACGGCAATCTTTGCAACGTACAAAAAGAACTACAAGAATGCTGTTCGCTATGAAATAAACATGAAAAACTATTTTTGCAACACAAGCTAAGTTAGACAGAAGCAAATTCGCAGTTGAAGAATTTGTTACTAGTGTTTTTGAAATGGTTTCATCATGCCTTCAATTTTGAATAATTTTAATGTTTCTGGGCGAATTTCATAAAACCTTTTTGACACTAGTAAAAGTGTTTAAATGATTTGCAAGTAACCAAAAATTGACTGGTTATTTTGAATCTATTTGTAAACGGTTTTATTTCTGAAAAATTGAATCGTAGTTTAAACAATTTATAAAACCGTTTTGTAACTTTAATTGAATATGACATGACTTAGATACAAAAAATACATACATTTAAGGTTTTTAGGATTGCTAAATTATCTCAAAAGTTACCAAATTTTACCAAAATTTTTCAGAGCGGGCAATTTCGACAAGAACGCTTCTAAAACGAATAATGAATGGTTATGGTTACCAAAGCACACAGAAGTCTTTCATGAAGTAGGAGAACTGGTATATTGGAGCTCAGTAATCGAAATTATTTAGTAATAGTAGATTATTTTTCCAAATACGAGTACATAGATAGATTTGAAGCATATAGAAAATAAACCCGCTTACGGAATAATAAGAAAACTTGAAGAAATATTTTCTATACATGAGATACCGAAAATATTTATTGCTGACAATGTCCCAGCTACGTAGTAGCTTCGAATTTACTAAGTTTGCAACAGATTGGAATTTTATAGTCGTTACCTCTAGCTTTAGATATGGACAATCAAATGGTCACACAGAAAAAGAGGTTGGTATTTTAATGAATCGTTAACCGCGTTCTTGCATTCCCATCTCAGATAAATTATAAGTTTTGGAAATCTTCCCTAATGTTCGTAAAAACAATGGTGCGTCAAAAGAAAAAATTAATGAAATATCATAATATATTTGCTCGAAAACGACCAGAATTAAATGAGGGAGGTAATATAGTATACAAAAATAGTAAAACGTGAGAACCAGGAGTGGCCCAGGAGAACACGATCTTTCGTAATCAACGACCAAATACCAACCGAATGAAACGTAGAAATGCCGTACATCTTCGTAAATCACAAAACAGTCCGAATTTTAAAAATTTACAAATAAATTTGGATGATTTTTTTTTAAATAGAAGCGAATTGCTGAAGATCGTAATAGTAATGAAGAAAATCAAACCATATTAACAGTTATGGTAGGATTATAAGGTTTTCAGAAATGCTAAATTTATGAACATCATAATAGATTTAAATACGTAATAAATATATCAATAAATGCTTAAATAAATAAGTAGAACCGAAATAAAAAAATTAAAATTAAAGTACTAGTTACTTACGTTCTCTGTTGTAAAAGAAGGGGGTGATGTATAAATTAGTGATACCTTTTAGCAAACAGATTGCACCGCAATATGTTTGTAGGGTAACACAGTAAAAATAAATTTACCCCCCGATTCTAACGTACAGTCACAGACGTATTTTCAGTCTTAGCGAAAACTTTTGTCTTAACGAAGACTAGGTACTTTAAATTCGTATTCTACACTTAGTCTTATCTGTCAGTAGTCTTAAAAAATTGTCTTTGTTAATATCAGCGAAATAGGTGGTCTTAGGAATCATAATTTTGACAATTAAACAAAAACAATAATTATATGTATTTGACTATAAAAACCGGAAAAATTATTCAAAATACAATAAATACTCTCTTAGCATATATATATATATATATATATATATATATATATATATATATATATATATATATATATATATATATATATATATATATATATATATATATATATATATATATATATATATATATATATATATATATATATATATATATATATATATATATATATATATATATATATATATATATATATATATATATATATATATATATATATATATATATATATATATATATATATATATATATATATATATATATATATATATATATATATATATATATATATATATATATATATATATATATATATATATATATATATATATATATATATATATATATATATATATATATATATATATATATATATATATATATATAACATAAATTTGAGTTTTTTTTAACAATTTGGAATTGAACTGTCGCTTTTCGTTCATAAATTTGAATAATATGGTAAAAATTTGGTTTCGACAGCTCTACAAAAGTCTTTGGAGAGTTTCCAATATATTATTTAACACTTCTGTCTTCAGAATTTCAATGAAGACTTTAGTCTTAAAAAATAAAGTCTTAACAAGAAAGTCTTAGCTTAAGCTTAGTACTCAGTTCAAAGTGAAATGAAATTTTAACGCGGTCTCCAAAAATCTATTTATTTTCGCGTGAAATAGAAATGAAATTTTGTTTGGAGAATTTTTAATTTTAACGGATAAATTTGTAAACATGCATAAATTAATTTCTTTATTTTACGTAAATAATTTAAATTAAATTGACTTTAATTAAAATTTATGAATTTGTGGTCTTAGAAAATTTGTTTTTTGCCAAAAACAAACAAATGTCAAAATTTCGCGTGAAAATAATGTGCCGAGACATTATTTTCACATGAAAATAATTTGGAGAGTTTATGCGCGCCATCTTTGATGTATTGAACACACTTGGTTTTTTCGTTGGAGAACTGAGTACTACAAAACGAAAACAGAAATGAAATTTTTCATTTCTAATTTCACTTTGGTAAAATCGTATGGAAATTTCACGTGAAATCGAACTGAGTACTAGGCTTAAGATAGTCTTAGTAGTCTTATCGTCAGAATCGGGGGGATTCTGAAGCACAGACAGTGACTGAAAAATTGTCTTATGTAAGACTTTTTGTCTTTATTTTGAGTTTAGTCTTAATTATGAGAATTTTCGTATTCTTACGTAAAACTTTTTGACTTTGTTTGAGGCTTAATTATGACACTTTTCGTATTCTACGCGTTGGTCTTGAGACAAAAGTCTTACATATGACATACATATTTCGCGGTCTTATTGGTCACAGACTCCGCGCAGAATACGAAAAGTCTCATAATTAAGGCCAAATTAAAAAAAAAGGCAAAAAGTTTCACCTAAGACCATTTTTCAGCCACTGACGGTGCTTAAGAATCAGGGTGGTTCTATATATTCAAAGCGATCATTAAATTATTAAATTTAGTTCTTAAATTAATCAAAATTCTGAATAAAAACTACCTTAAAAATTAAAAACAATTTATCAAAATACAAGATAAATAAATAAAGTTCACACTGAACACACTAAAAATGCCGGTCTCAAATATGCCGTGATTTAAGAACTCTGTGATTATATCTACATTCAATATTTAATTTGAAGCATTCGTTATAAATTATAAAGTCAAAATACAAAATAAGATGAAATAATTAATTTAACTTAAAATTTACGAAAATATAATAATAAAAATTTAAAAAAATTTAAAATTAAACAGAATAAAATTTAAATTTTTTTTGAAAACCTAATATTTGAATAAAAATTGAATTGAATTATCTCTTCTCATTGATTTATATGAAAAATGTTTAATATTCCTTTTATAGTTGTATATTTAAATTATTTGATGAACATTTTTAAAAATAAACTTCAATTGTGCGATATCTCAATTTAACGCATTTACAAAACAGCAACGCACATGTCATTTTTGGAATTGTGCAAACGACGATATTGAGCAACTCTCGAATGAAGTTATCCGCAATATTTTGTTACACCAGCATGCAAATTCAAAATATGTATTTTTGTAAATTCATCAATTAAACCATTCTCAAATCATGGTAATTCGCAAACTATTCTTGCACAAAGAAATTTATGCAATTTATTTTTGCAGTATATTACAAAATATATGCAATTTGAACGCAAAATAAATAAAAATGAAATATTAAATTTTCTTCACACCTACCACTAGCGCTCGCAATTCCAAATTGTTTTGACACATACACTAGCGACTCGAATTTGTAGACAAAAAAAGTTTTCCAAAAAAAAATCCTATTGCAAAAGTGATATATTTAAAAATATTTAACTAAAACATTTTTTATTACCATCTTATATAAAATAATTAAGCGATTTTAGTAAATAAATACAATAAAATTGTACGCGCATAATATTTGTAAATCAATATTGTTAATATTTTAAGTCAGAAATTGAATTAAAAAGTAAAAAAAAATTTTGTGACGTGATTTGGCTATTGATACCACCGCCATTTTGATTGTGGATCAAAAATATTAAAAAAAAAATCGAGAGCAAACCATAAAAAATAATATTGAATTTAGGAATCTGCTTGGATTAAAATAGCAATTCCAAAGTAATTCAATCAACAGTTCGCGTTAATGCAATTTTTTTTCTGTATTTCACCTGCAGTTTATAAATATTACACACCGTAGAATAGATTCGTAATATACACGGCTAATAATTTTAATTTTTTTTTGTGTTGACTTCTCTTTGAACGCAAGAAGCATATTTCTATTAATTGGTTGCTTAAGCTATGTCTCAATATTTCGTTCACATATTCACATAGCCATGGCAGCGACGAGAAAGTTGCAAGGTTCGTATATCTTATTAGTGACTGATAATGGAATATTTTATTATTGTATGGTGCTTCCAGGTGAAATTGATCGTTGTCTGAAGAAAGTAACTGAAGGAGTGGAAACCTTTGAGGATATATGGCAAAAAGTACATAATGCAACAAATAGTAATCAAAAGGTAACTATTCATGGCTCAAAGGTATTTAAAATAATAAAAATTTATCCTCAAAATTATATCCAGCTTTGTTTCAGATTCGTACTGTATACAAATTTTGAGATAAATTTTGTGGTTAGATTTTATAGCTTTTTGTGTTTATAGCTTTTTGTGCGTTCTGTTTTATAAAATAATCTTACAAACAGCAATACAACCGAATTCTCTTTTTTGCATATCTTAATTTTAGGAAAAATATGAAGCAGATCTCAAGAAAGAAATTAAAAAATTACAACGGCTTCGCGATCAAATTAAATCATGGATTGCATCGGCCGAGATCAAGGACAAAAGTGCTTTACTAGAAAATCGTCGACTAATCGAAACTGTACGTTTTGCATTATATATTATAAATCTAGGCCATGGCCAGATAATATGTTAATCCGTAATAATCTTTGATTTCTTTATATTTGTGTGTATTACAGCAAATGGAACGATTTAAGGTAGTCGAAAGAGAAACAAAAACAAAAGCATACTCAAAAGAAGGTCTTGGTGCGGCCCAAAAATTGGATCCTGCCCAACGCGAGAAAGAGGAGATAAGCCAATGGCTAACGTCATCGATAAATTCATTACAAATCCAAATAGATTTATACGAAAGCGAAATTGAGTCTCTATTAGCTGGTAAAAAGAAACGACTGGATAAAGATAAACAGGATCGAATGGATGAGTTGCGTGGTAAACTGGATCGACATAAATTCCATACAACAAAATTGGAAACGTTACTGCGTATGTTGGACAATGATGGAGTTGAAGTTGAACAAATACGAAGGATAAAAGATGATGTTGAGTACTATATTGAATCGTCCCAAGAGCCTGATTTTGAGGAGAATGAATATCTATACGATGATATAATTGGACTAGACGAAATCGAACTATCAGGCACGGGTAAAATGATAAATTTTAGTCGTTATTTGATTTTAGTTTTTCCGCCTGTTTTTTAATTTGTTGTTTTAATTCGCAATTTTCTTTTTTTGGAAATTTTTTTTGTTAATTTTAGACGATGTTTTAGGGATACCGTCATCGGCTACCACCGATAGTAATAATAGTAATGAAACGGGAGGATCACCTTGTAGTATTACGTCTGGAATAAGCCCGGTGCAATCTCCGTTATTGAATTGTAGCAACACAGTGAATAATAGTATTGAATCAACATCGGCCGATTGTTTAGATAAAAAGAAGCAAAGTGATACATCATTAACAAAAGTGACGGTATGTTAATTTGGAAGTCACATATTTTTGATATCGTTTCTAATATTTTAATTTATTTGTGTACAGCCTGTAAAACCAACAGCGCTACGAGCCAATAAAATCGATTTAAATTCATCTTTAACAAGTAATTCATCGTCGCAGCAGCAGCAACAACAACAGCAACAGCAGCCACAAACTAAACCCATAGGTAGCTCAACACCAAGTAAAAATATTCATCTTCCTACAACATCCATAACATCGATGGTTTCGAGTAGTACGCCTGTGACATCACAACCAACAATTCCATTTGCAACATCAGCTTTAGGATTTGCTGCTATTACAAAATATAACAAATGTAGAATTATTTGCTATTTATGCTAAATAATGTAATTTTAATGTTTTTATTTTATTATTGGAATACTTTTAGCAGACATCGAAAATAATTCACCTTCAAATTACTCAAATTCGACATCATCTACAACAGTGTCACAGAGTGTGGCAGTGGCAAATAATACGGTTCCAATTAATTCCGTGCATCAAAGTCAGACAAATCAACAGCAACAATTAACACGTAAGTGATAACTTCTACTAGTATATAGTTTATAGTTCCCAAAACCACGCAAAACTTATATTTGACCTATTTATGAGCGAATTTTGCACCGCATTTTCGACCAAAACATGTACATTTTTTGTAAGTTAATCAAATGTTTATTTTTATGTATGTTTCTAGTGAATACATCAGCGTCGAGTGTAAATACAATAGGTTTGCAACAGCAGCAACCACAATCGCAACAACAAAATTCAAATGTGATAGGACATCCAATATCGTCGGCATCTTCGGATATATCAAATGTAACAACAAATAGTAGTATTACAAGTTCTAGTAATGTGACAAATTGTGTATCGCCCAGTAATTCGGTTGTGAGTAGTAGGTGAGTATAGAAAAAATGTATTTTTGGATCATTATCACGCATTTCCTAATCGGTTTGGGTGTTATTTTGATTTTAGAGCTTCACCGGGTTTTGTATCACCACCGCATTCACAGCAATTAACCCAAGTGTTAAACGGTCCATTAGTAAATATAAAAATCACAAATCCATTGTCGACAACAACAAATGTATTGACAAATCCATCGCCGTCTGCAGAATCCATGTCAACGCTAAAGACAATAGCACAAGAAGTTGTTAATCGTGCTGGTCTTGAAAGCAGCGTAAATAATAATACGAGTATTAATAATAATAATAATAATACGTCGGTAAATACGATAACGAATACGTTAAATAATAATAACATCAGTTCTAATCAGACGAGTGTACAAACAACGGTTGTGACGACTGCAGCAAATAAAATTCAGGATACAAGACAACCGAATAGTAATAATATGTTTCTTGATGCGACTGCCACAAATGGGCCTAATCCAAATCCAAATAATAATAACAATAATACAAATAATTTAAATAATGTATTAAGTTTAAAATCGATCGGGACGAATGAGGCGCATATACCTCCGCTGTTAGGTGTTGCACCATTGGGCCCATCGCCGTTACAGAAAGAACATCAAATTCAATTCCAAATGATGGAGGCTGCATTTTATCATTTACCCACACCTAGTGATTCAGAAAGACTACGAACATATTTACATAGGCAACCTGTACAGACACCCCATTATTATCCACAAGTAGTTTTCTATAATCACAATTATTTTTTTTACAATAATGCACTAATTACGATTTTATTTTGTTAGATTCAACTTCCACATTCTGATACTGTAGAGTTTTTTCAGCGTCTCTCGACGGAGACGTTATTTTTTGTATTTTACTATATGGAAGGAACAAAAGCTCAATATTTAGCAGCAAAAGCATTAAAAAAGCAAAGTTGGAGATTTCATACAAAGTATATGATGTGGTTTCAACGACATGAGGAACCCAAAATAATCAATGAAGAGTTTGAGCAAGTGAGTAAAAAAAAAAAAAATGGCTCAAAAATAAAATTTCACTCAAACCCAAAATATCACTCATTTTTTATTTTTGTGAATTTTTAGGGAACGTATATTTATTTTGATTATGAGAAATGGGGTCAAAGGAAAAAGGAAGGTTTTACTTTTGAATATAAGTACTTAGAAGACAGGGACCTGAATTGATTTAATAATATTACGATGATGATGAAGATGTTAATGTTGATGATCAGATGATGAATTCGATAATTGCGCGAATTCGCTCTATTCAAATAAAAAAAATATTAAAGAGAAAACAAAAAATCAATTAAAAATCTTACACAAAAACATAGAATTCATTCTTTTTTTTATTATATTATATATATTTTTTTTAATTTAAATAATTTTTTTATCGTTTAACTGATCAACAAATGGATAAAAATATATATTGATGATTTGCTAAACGAATAAAGAAATACAAAACAAAAAATAAAAATGAAAAAAGTAATCAAGTAAATTATAATTGCATTCATGAATCAACACAAATCACACATTCTTAAGGACACTACCAATATTCAAATTTCCTCCTGAAATTTTTGTTTACTACAAATTACTATTCTATCTGTCCAGACTTGCTAAATATACCAAACAGATGAAAGTAGGCTACATACTGTAGAATTTGAAGTGAAAATGCTTTTTGAAAATTTAAAAAATTTAATAAAATAGTAAAATAATTTGTTGTTGCGGGAAAAGAAAAAATTTTGTTATATTTACACTGCTAGATGTACGTACATAGTAAAAAAAAAACAACAAAATACTGATTAAAAATTATACATAAATAAATGATATAAATTTTTTTAAATAAAAGAAAAAAAGAAAAATACAAAATCTGAATATTTCAGATTTCGAATGATATGAAAAGAACAAAAAATACAAGAGATACAAAAATTGATAAAATGAAGTTTTAATTAAAAAATAAATAAATGAAGTAAAAAAATATTATATATCTGCCGTATATTAATTATTATAATTTGTAATTATCAATCTATAATATTTTTTAGCTCGATTTGCATAAAATTATCTAGGCGTGATTGTATGTATCATTTGTATTTTTTAAATTGGTTAACAATCTTAATATGCAGCCATCTATATTGAAAAGTTTGAACAATTTTTTTTTAGAACATTACAAATACTAATTTTATTTGGAGATTATTTAATACTTTATTAAACAAGTTTTGTAGATATTTGATAGAAGTAATGTTTACTATTTTTATAGTTTAGTTTTATGTTTTGCATTTTTAGTTTATACTAAATTAACTTAATAAAATATAATGTTTTTAAATTTAATTGAGCGTTTTAACATTTGTTAGGTTTTTACAGTAAATACTCGAACCATTTTGTGCACGAAATCCACCATAGTGTATTGTTGAAAAATACACTTGCGAAAGCATGGTACTTTAATGAATCCTGCCTTTAATTCTTTCCAATGGACCTTCGAATTGGATGCACTCGGTATGCACATACAACAGCGGCATACACACAACAGTTAAGAGAAACCAACAAAGCTTTCGAACGTTAAAAATACAGAAAATATCGAGGAGCTACTGTGTATTCAAAGCAAGCAAATGCTGACATAATAACAATCTTCCAAAGGAATTACAACAAAGACGGTGAAATATGTATAAAAACACATATTTGGAAGCTCGTATAAGCAATTAAACCAGGAGTACGTGATAACAGACGATAAAATTCGAGCAGCAATACAGCCACGGAAGTCATCTCATCAATATCTCAGTACAAGAAAAGAAATAGTTGAGATACGATCTCTCCTTATAGGTGATATTCGTCAACGACTCATTAGAGGACCGTCCAACATAATACTCTGCAGTTTTAAAATCAGGACGTATTAATGCATCAATTATATAAAATAAGTGCACGAGTTTGCATTATGTACCGCAGATTGTTCAAAGGAATATTTGCAACAAAAAACCAACCAGCTGCAAAAAATATGCACGAAACCCACCAATTACACACTGAAATTATGGTAGAAACAAACAAAAATGAACAAATAACCAAATATTTTTAAAAGATCATCCACGGCACCTTGCAAGCTAAGGTGAAACTACAATTATTAGAGTGCAACAATGTCAGAGAGAAACACCACCACAACGGGATGGCCAAAAATCGAGCTACGGACTTTGGGCATACCAAATATCACTGGGGAGTACGAAAATTGGGGCTCAATCAACGATAAATTTACTGAGCTAATCCACCGGAACAATAAAATTTTTGCGTAGTAAACATGTTTTATCATAAGTCGCACTTGGAGAAAAGTGCAGCTCAGCTAATCAACCGCCTTTCAACAACCGGCGAGAATTACGAAATACAACAGTACCTATACAAGTTGCAAATGCCGAGGCGTTAGGAAATCTGCAAGACATCGCGAAAGAAATGTAACACAACATAGAGCTGCTGCGTATGAGCTCCACATTCAATTCATTTGTAACGTCCATATTCTAATGAAAAAAAAAAATCAGATTCAGCAAGGCTTTATGAAACAACGTTATCTAATCCAAAAGAAATACCAAAAATATCAGATTCGACTTCATGGAGAGAAGGATCCAGTCGTTAGAGGCAATGTGGAGCACAAAATCAACCGCGAAAACCAAGAAAATATTATATGATTAGACGATCTCCAATACAATCGCTTGCAACCCATTGACTTGGTATAATTGGAACGGATTATCATCCTTTAATAATAATAAATGAAATAATTAAAGGCGAACTACATTAATCTATGACTCAACATACGGAATTCGCCTACTCAACATACGGAATAGCCATGGTGACAACAAAGGCAATTCAAGAACAATTACAATTATTAATTGAGAATGACCAGAGGATAATTTGCAGAGGAATGTAAAAAGGAAATAAAAATTCATGATTCTTTCAAGAAAATTTGGAGCGCAATTCAGAAGGAAGATACAGGGTCAGGATTCGTTTTAAAGCGAGCCCTAAGAATCTATAAGAATCAAGGAACAGCTATCTTATTACAGCTCGAAAGGAAGTTTACAAGGGAAGCATCAATCAAGCAGATGTACCGCCATTTCATTCATCAATGCATCGATCTGAAGCACATGGAGGTAATCCGAGCCGAGCATAAAGATATCGAAATGAATGAAACCAAACTCCGTGTAGTGGTTCGATGGGATGATTTAAGCCCTAACCTGCAGCAGAACCTTGCGGATACTCTACTCTTTATCTCGACTGCTGTTATCGGGTCAATATGTATAGAGCTATAATCCCACCAACCCGCAACGTATAAATCAAATTAAATGTTGATAGGTTTGACACATTGTGTTCATGAAAGTTTGCGCCATGGTTTTAAACTCGGCTGCCATATGTAATTAATTGTAAGTCTTGTTGTATGTGTTTTTGACAGCGAACAAGCACACACTGAAATAGAAATAGTTTTGTTTGTAACGAAACAAAAATTTGTTTTACACACTCCAGCATTTATTTTAATCGTTTCGTTGCGCATTGGACTGAACAATTCAACATAAAGGCAGTACATTTTTCTGTATTTGAGTCTGAGCTTTTCTTACTTTTTTGGCATGCAGATTTCATCGCAGTTTAGCATCTAGAGTCATACCTAGGTAATGGGACATTATTTAGTACCACAGGTAATTGGTATACTTTGCTGTTGGTGTATAGTCAACACGTACATTTTTTGTTAACTAATTAATTTTTTCTATCGAACTTTCAAGTTTATTAGTAGCTTCCTCTAAGGAGCCACCTATTGATGTGATAGCAGTGTCATCGGCAAATGTAGCCATGGTTGTATTATCAGTTATTGGAATACCGCTTGCGAGGAAAATGTAGATGATTCAAAGAAATAACTTGGATTTCAGCTGGTTGCCCATATAAACAAACTTTATTTTATTAACCCACTAACCGCCAAATTTTTTTAGTTAAATCTTTTTGGTTAATTCTGGTGATCTGGACATTTAAAGTTAACTGCTAAATCGATTTTTTGATAAACATTGAAATTTACAAAAGAACAAGAGATTTTTCACAAAGCCCTATTTGGGGATCGTGGCGGTTACAATGAAAAACAAACAATATTATTTAAATTCAATACTTCATATATTTCAATACATATTTCAGATAACTAGCGCTGACATTGCTGCAGAATGAAGTTCTAACCTGCAAGGTATACGTCCTTTAGCTGAATATCCTTCAAAACATCGTCATCAATGTCTTGTTCATCCGATTAAATATCGACATTGTCCGGTGGAAGCTCAACTATATCTAAAGGAATTTTATCATCACCTGATTTAAAACCTTTAAAAATCAGGATCAGTTACGGCATCCTCTAATTCCGCAAATGTGTAAAATTGTTTCGTACTTCTCTCTAAAAATTTTTTAAATAACTACTCTGTTTTTAACCACGGTACCAGCTTATAAATAATAATTATATTTCTTACCAGCCATGATCCCCAAATGGGTATCAGTGTATTAACCTTACTCATGTAACTCACTACACTATCATAAAAAATATCGCACACTATTTGGGTTTTCTAGGGGGAATTGGGAATTAGTGATTTTTTTAGCAGTTGGGAATTTTTTATTCCCCAAAGTGTATTCTGGCGCTTGGCAATTTTTTTTTTTATTTGGAAAAAATAATTCCGTTTTATAGCAGTTTTGACGTTAATTTTCCCCATTATTTTTTCTAATAAATATATGTGTTTTAGTTTATAAATATACCTACATAAAAAAAATTTCCCCAAATAATTATTGTCTGCCAGAATATGCATTTGGGAATGGGGAACAAATATTTAGGAATTAGTGTAATTTGTAATTACAGCAAAATATTTTCCCAATTTCCCGGGAAAACCCAAATAGGGCAACTCTAGTTTCTAAAGAACTAATGAAATATGACATATTTAGTATCTGGACATTAATTTTAAGTGTATTGTATGAATTCTCGTTATAATATGAAAAAAAATACACAGAGGTACCAACCTACAAGTTAAAAAAAATATTATCCCTAAATGGGGATTATGGCAGCTAATGGGTTAATTGGATTTTTGCACGTTCCTCTTTTTTTCGCAATTCCCTGTTGTTGAGGGAATTCGCTTAGTTGTTGTTCTCTTCGGCCGACATTATACAATATACCATAGTTCGAACACAAACAAAGCATTATGTGCCGACGATCCAAAATGCCAAAACATTCAATCCAATCTATATGAATAAAACATCAAGCACTGTAATATTTGTGACTAAAATGTTAGTAGAATATACTTGCCCGGTGTTATTGATCCTCATTTCACAGTTAAATTCTGCAATAATGAGAACGCTGTCCTTTGAAGCCTATTTTATTGTAATGGGGCTTTTGTGGTTCCATTTGATCCGAGAGTTTGCAATGTTTGATCTGATGTGTTGATCTGTAGTTTTACACTGCGGTTCCATTGATTTCGACGTATTTGCATCGGGATATTACTTATGCCCCTATGGTTGTTGTTGTTAATGACTCCGTTGACACGTAGAACATGTGCTCGTGGATGCTTACTTGGCTTGCTGGACGACGAAGTACGTGGATTATTCAGCTGGCAATAATTGTGTGCTAAAAATTAACAGTCTCGAACAAAGTGAATTCCTCCACAGAGCCAACATAGTCTGGATGATTTGTTTGTCAGTCGGGGTTAAGTGCTTCATGGCGTTGATGACTGGTTGCGAATAGGATCTTCCGTTGAGTTTTAGCGAATAGGTTTTCCAGTGAGTGTTCGTTTGCATCCTCACATGCGATTGTGAGCTATGTACGAACAGCAAATATTTCATCTGATTATCGTTAAGATCTTTCAACTTGAATTTCTCACACTGTTGATTTACTAGTGCTGAAGAAGTGACAACAGCTGTGCTAGCATCTTTTGTGGTTTGTAGACACCTGTACGTCCAAAATTATATTTCAATTTCTTGAAAGAACTACCTCGAATGAGAAATCTTTCGTTTCGCGAGGTCATGAGAGTTCGCGTCCAACTTGTGCAAACACAATCGAATTTTGCCTGCATCATCGAGTGATTTGGCGTCTTCCTGGAATGTGTGCGCTCGAATGTGTGTCCCTCATTTGGATCGTAATGAGGTTTACAGATGTACCAAGTTTATTTTGCTAACTCCATTAACTCATAATTATCTTGTTTCCATGCAAAGTTGAAAGTGGCTGGAGAGAGTTGATTTTTCGTTAAATTATTTTGAGCTCGACGAAACTAATGGGATTGAGTAGAATTGAAATACAAAATGGCGGAAATGAAAAATTTTAATTTTTAATGTCAAGGAAATTTATATTAAAAATCTTGAACCACAAATATGTATATTTAAAATAAAAAAGTATTTTAAAATAATTTTCAGGACATATAAAAGTATACATAGAGTATTATTAGGCATAAATTAAATTAACTTTATCAAGCGGTTTTCAAAATTTCAACTCAACCTAACTTTACTCCATGGAAACGATCAACGCCATTTTGGAATTAACGAAAACCTATAATTTCAACTCAACCTTACTTCAACCTGGTTCATGGAAACATCTTGTAAAAAGAAAAAACTTATTATAATAACCGTTAAGCTCGTCGCCAATTGTTCTTCTCTCGATTATAGGTTAACAAGTTTATTAAAACACTAATTGCATTTTATTTAATACTGAGACGGTGTGTTCGATCTGACAGCCATTACAAACCTTTTCATAATAATCTTCCCTTTGCCCGCTGGGCAAAGTTCTCATTTTAGAATACTGCGTTTACAAGTAAGTTGAATTACATTTTGAAAATTTTACTGAACCTTAACGACGCCTGGGGTAGTATGTTGTACCATCACTTCGAATCGAAATCGAAAAAAGTCGGATCGAAAAAGTGAAAGTTGTATCATTTTTGCTTTTCGAAAATGATACAACATACCGCCATTCGACTTTTTTCGAATTTCGATTCGAAGTGATGGTACAACATACCGCCCCTGGACTGACTAAGGTATTCGTTGCGTGCATTTTATCGTGGCGCGTATCGGTATATGCGCTATACTCTGTATCATAGCACTATTTTATACTTGCACACGGAAAATCTATCGCTGCGTTTAGTCTTTCGTAACTACAAATCGCCGAATCGTCCAACAAAGATACCGTTTCCTAGTTTCACCACGCATAAATACATAACACCGGTCGATTTGAATTTCTTCCCTTGATCGAGATACAAATTCCACGAATCAATCAATAAACACTGTTATATTCTCCACACAACAAGCGATACAATTTCTCCTCATTGTGGGAACCAAATATTTCTTATACAAAACTCTACAACAACTTAAAAGCAACAAGGTGGGAATCTTTGGAATTAAAATATATTAAGGTTTGAATCTCGGTCGTACGAAAATTTTAATTGAATTGGATAAAAACCTATCGTTGCATAATCTCTCCCAACCCCACACCATCGTGGAATTGGCGCGACTATTTTTATATGGACCACGATTAACCGGAGATACAGGCACCCTCCGAAATGCCCGCTTACATGTTATTTCGAATGCATATACTCGTAGTAGTTTATCATACCTGGATTGATTTGTTTACCATTTTCCGTGTAAGATTATCAAATAAAACACCTGCCCATTTCTTCTATGTAAACAAAATGTATATATTCCATCTTATTTCGTTTAAAATTCAAAAACATAAAATGTAAAAATTCTCTTGAGTTCATCTTCATCTTGGTTGATCACAATTGTTAACAAAATTAGGCTAATTTTATATAACAAAAAAAAAAAATCCTTAAAACTATACATAATTCTAATAATCTCATAAAATTCAATAAATTATAATAAACTGGCCACTACAGTACTAACCAATAATAAAATGCTAGAACTAACATAAACTAATTTTGTTGCTAAATTTTTGCCATCGGCATCCCTGTCAATATCATCGCCGCCCAGATTCTTCGTACCAGATTCTTCCGACAATTGGTTGGCATTTAATTCTTTATCATTCTCTGCTATCGCATTCGCATTCATATCTTTCGGTTTATTATAACCGGATAATTCAAGACCTTCATCATCGGGTAGATGATTCGTGCTGTACGATTCATCCAATTCATGTTCCGCAATATTGTATAACACAATGCGATCGTTTAGTGGTTGTATCGGACGAAAATTGTGGGTTAACGTGTGACCATCCTCATTTTGTATGGCACGGAATTTATCGATCTGTGAAACATATAAACGTAAGTAGGTATTATATAGTATAATGTACACGAGTTAAAATTGTGAAATTGTCACTTTAAATAATTATCGTATATTTATAGTATTTTATACGATTCTAAATACGGAAGGTGATAATTTTGTGATTGAACAATATAATCGGTCACGTTTTATGTGATTAACAATATTTCAATTGAATTGGCGTATGATCGATTTGTCGTCGATGACGTTTCATAATATTATTTCACAATGCATGCATATATAGACTAACCTGTTTGTGTGATAAGTAGACAGGTTTCTTGAACTCGATCCATGTGACAACTTCACTACATGGTGGCGTAGTAAGTGAACCATTGTATGTGTAAAAGTGGACTAAATCAGTTGGTAATAGTGATTGAAGTGCTGGTGGATTTTTAAAGTTTACTGATTTGCCGGGTATCTCGACGTCATCGAGTAGGTCGGAAAATTCTACGTACGCTGGATTATCGTCTTCTGAAATCTATATACAATAAACAAATATAAGTATTTAAAATTATATTACATATATATTAGCAATTTGCTTACATCATAAAATATCGCAAATACGGTCAATCCATCTTTATAGTCCATTGCCGAACGTGTATTCCGGTACAATTTTTTGTAAAACACCATATGCAATTCCATCGGAAAGCTTCGACTATCGATATGATCTTCGCTGCCGAACGTATCGTTATCGCCCCAATGGAAATGCAACTGTGCAAATTCATACGTTCCATGTAATGGACCACCTGAAATCGTCGGTGTTGTTTCTGTATCCACAGTCACCATAACTGTATGCCCATTATTTATTAGTGTTGTCGCAGCGGGTGGTTCATTAAAACCAACAAATTGAATTTGTTTCATAAATGCATATTTCACATCGAGCGAATCTATATTAATCGGACTCTGGTGTTTGCCCGAACACGAATTATACTGTTCACCCCAGTGCTGTGGTCCTTTCTCGCCATCGTATCCAAAATCTTGAGCTCGTGCAGATTTTCGGATCGACACTAAAAATGAAAAATAAAACAAAAGATTTAAATTAATATAAAAATATTTTGATAAGCGGGAAACCCGATTCAATTATATTTACAGTTTAAGTTTATAGATTGAATAAATAATTATCGTGTAATACGTCACATCGCATAGTAATTATTAATCGTTGACTCAACACTATATTGCATACAACTCTGCGTTTAATTTATTAATTAGCATCCGATTTCGCGTCATTACCACGTTGATTCTGGCGATGGTTGATACGCGGTACATGTAGTAAATAGACATTACGGCCGATATACGATATTGAACCGTGCTACGATGTGCATCATATACTTAATCAATATTCCGATGACAGTAAAAACACATCGCGCTCAAAGTCATTTCGTTATTAATTGCTAACATTGAATTTGTTAATTGATGTGATCTTATGTAGTGTTCATGATAAACATGATTTTAGAGATTTTTATTATCAATTTTATTTATTAGATTTAATTATCGAACCCAATTATTTAGAAATTGTTAATTTGGTGCGAGAACACGATTTGGTATGTCGAAATGCGCTATGTCATAAATAATTTCTTGTTGGATAAACTATGTCGATTTATAAATGTGCGGGGATTTTTCAAAATGTTGCTTTTATATAAGCACATTAATCTTGTGCAAGTCGATTGTAATTATGGCAGGCTGGACGGTGATTTGTTTTGCTCGACCGACTTATTGAAAATATCCGACTCATCGTATTAAAGTGTTTATGTGAATTTTAAATCACTTAAAGATTTATTTTAAGCTTGAAAGTTCAACCTCAAATTGCTTGGGTTCAAGTTCAATATAAAATTTCTAAATCGAACATGGAAAGAATTTAGAAACTTGAATCTAAAATCGAATTTATTTAAAATTTTAGATGTAAAACTTTCTGAAAATTTTTGATTAAAAGTTATAAAATTCTTCACTTTAGATTTCACTAGTCCAATCTCAAAGAGGGGTTTAAATATACGCTGAGCCTTAGTATTGGTGAATATGCTAAACAAGAATAGATCAATTTCTAGATAAACGGTTGATTCACAGACACAGATCATAGACAAGTCACAATCAGATGTATAAACCAAAGGAAAATTCATGATTAAATCAAATTCTCGATGTCGTTAGAAAACGTTAGAAATGGAAAAATATTTCTAGCGGCTGTTAGTAGAAATGCTGAAACCTAAACCCTATTTTGATCTATCTTGCTCAATATATTTTTTCAGTGATTCAATGTTGATCCTTCTCAGATAGGCCTTCAATTTTTTTTGATACCACGATTTCGATAAAAATTGATGGAGGGGGTTAACTTGAAATCGATTAGGATGGGTCCTGCTTTCTAGCATTGTTTCGAGAAAATTAGTTCAGAGGTTGTCCGGGGGGGGGGGGGGTGCGTTTGTTTTGGTTCTCTTTATTTAATTTTTTCGGCTCTCACGAGTGTGACAAACTTTGCTTCGTTTTCAAGTACCAGAAATTGATTGTGTTGGGTCATGATTTAGAGAAAATTCTTTAAGGGGGCCATCCGGTGGGGTCGGATTTTATTATACATTTTTTTCGGCTCGCACAATTTTCATAAATATTCTTGAAGATTGTATTTCAAATACCATAAATCGATTTCGATTGATTCTAATTTCGAAAAAAAAATCATTTAGAAATCCCTCAATAGAGCCCGGATTCTTTTTTCGTCATAAGTGTTTACTAATGCCAGGAGTGAATTGCGATGAGTTCTATAATTTGGGGAAAATTCATTTAGAGGTTTTCAGGTTGAACGATTTTAATAAAAATGGGTGAGAGAGGTTTTCGAGTGCTAAGATTGGATTGTGATGAGTTTTAAATTCAGAAAAATTTGTTTATGGGTTCTCAGATGAGGCCCGGGTTCCTATTTATAAAAAACTTGTCTCAAACTATTTAGATCAAAAACTTTAGAGATGATATTTTCGAGTATAATCAAAATACTGCAACGGATAATGATTTTGAGAAATTTGTTTAGAGGTCCGCCGGCTTAACCGTTTTCTCAATCGAAGGGGATGAAACTCTATAATGTAAATTATGACCACGCCTCTGGAAAAACTTCATTTTAAATGAATCTAAGCCATTTCTTAAGCGATTGGGATACAACTCACTTTGAATAAATCTATGCCCTTGCTTTTCCAAGTGTGACGTGATTATTTCTTTGTTTTACAACGTACAACATGAGGTCATTTTTAATGCTAAGGGAATTTCATTGAACTGTGTGTGTATCTTGAATGGACCAAGCATGATCTAAAATATTAGTTTCATCTATCGCCAAGAGCCTATCGTGGCTTTTGGAACGGAAATATTGAAATTTTACCATTCCATGTATGGTCTGAGGTGTTTTTGTGTTAGTTAACCCGGATAAAACCAAGAGAGTTTCTTCAAACTGTATGTGTATCTTGAAAGTAACGGGTGTGCCATCTTTTAACATATGTCGGTATATAAACATTGAATAACTTTGGAAAAACAATCGATTTCTATATATGAGGTATTTTTTATTCAATTTGGTCCTTTGCAATTTATTTGGACTAGTTTTTGAATACAACATCAATTAAATGGCCGCCTTTATTGGCGAAAGCAAAATGCGTCCTTTTTGCTTCGTTTTCCATTACCTTTTCGAGCAGGTAGCGATAATTTTGGCACAAATGTTTGCCTTGAGCTCGTTAATAATGGTCTGAGGTTTGCTGGCGTACACTTTGCTTTTCAAATAACCCCACAAAAAGAAGTTCGGAGGGGTCAAATCTGGAGATCTGGGTGGCTAGTCAATGTCACATCTTTTTGAAAACAGACGTTCACGGAATTTACGTTACAAAAACTGAATCGTTTCATTTGCAGTGTGGCATATCGCACCGTTTTGTTGAAATCAGTAACCGTCAAGACCTTTTTCACGCGTTTGCGGGCAGACATAATGAGCCAACATGCACCGATATAGATTTCCATTGACTATTCCGTTCCCTAATTGCGGCAATTTTGCTTATTAACGCAGCCAGAGAGTGTGAAATGGGCCTCGTCGGTCATAAAAATTTGCTTCCATAAATCAGGTATACAGTGTCAAAAATTCAAGCGACGTGGATTGTCTGTCGGCAATATTCTTTGTGTTAATTGTACTTCATACGGAAACAAATGCAAATCATCCTTCACAATGCGCCGCAAACTGGTTCCACTGACACCAAAATGCTGAGTACGGCGACGATACAACACTTTTGGGTTAAGGGCAACGCTCTCTCTGACCACTTCACCCAATTCATTGAAAGTCTTGATCGTTGATGAACGGTATGTTGTTTCGACGATATGCACGATAAGTTAACCCAACTGAACGACTATTTTGAATGTACAGCGTCACTATTTCGGCACGTTGTTCCGGTGTGAAGCGATTCATGCTTAAAATTATACTGAATTGACCTTTCAAAAACATGTCTAATCAAGTCAATCGGTTGACAAATGTCACAGTTATTCAATGTTTCCAAACCGACATAAAAGATGGCGCACCCTGTACCAATCTTTTATTTATATTTGGAAATATTGAATTTAGTTAATCAACTTTGACATAGTGCGGATTTTTAGCTCATTTAGCCCATTTCATCTTTAAGACTGTGTCCGAATTGTGTGATAAATATTTTCTAGCACAAATATTTGGCACTAACGTGAAAAATTTTCTCTTCCGGTAATTTTTTTCAAGTTGCTGCCCGAATTCTGTGATAATTTTTTGGTAAAAATTCCCCACCCTCAGTTTTAATTTTAATTTGAAAATTTTGAATTTAATCATGATAAGATTAAGATTAAGTTATACATTATTAAAAACACTTGAAATAATAAATCCAGTTATATTTATTTAATTATAACTTTGTATTGAATTATTTAAAAATCAAAATACAATGATATTGAGGAATATTTAACCTTAACCCAATATGCAATGCCGACGGAATTCCATTTACATTCGCGTTCTAAAACCACATTGGTTCTATGGAAAGAACCATGTGTATCACGCGGAAATTCGTACTCCCAGCCAAAGAAAAGTGTTTGTATATATTTTCCAATTGGAATAAGTAATAATTCTTATCCGAAATAAAACAAAATTTTCCATTTATAACAAAATAAATATTAAGTTTTTATTCATATAAATATACACAAATAAATTTTAAGCACGTTCACCATACGTCTTGCTAATTGAAAATATCCTTTGGCATGAATCGCGCATACATTTGTATATACAATTAAACCAACTAAATTTGCTTTACTTCACGATGAATTTCATGACATTTCACGTAAAGCTACTGTACCGGAACGATAATGATGTGTTTTTTAAGCACAACCTTGAAAAATAAAAATGGGAAATTTCCATTATTTCAAGAAGACGCCATTTTAAAATTATTTGATTACCTCTTTTAACCTCCAAATTTTTTGGTCACAAGCACAACACAAATACGTAATTGAATTATTATATACAAGGTATGAAAAATGTTAACATATACACCGTAAAACACAAGTTAACATATAAAAAATAAAAATCGCGGCAAGCACTTGTAATATCGCGTTATCCTCTCAAGTGCTACTATTAAACTAAAGATACAAAACAATAAACAAACAAATAAAAATAATAAAAATGCGAATGAAAGAGAAAGAAATTTTTTTTTGCCCAAAATCAATATTTTTGTGTCTTTGATATTTTATTGTACGGAATTCTGTACGACATTTGAGCAGTTTTTTCCACACAGTGGAAAAATTGCATACTGGGAGAGTCCATTTCTTTTACATAATAAACAGCTTCTAATCATAATCAATGCCCTAAACAAGTACATTCGATAATTTCCATCCGAATAAATTTCACTTATCTGTCAAAAATTATTATACTCATAGACTATGATAATTCGTGTGTCTTCGATATTTCCACAATGTTTGTACTAAAAAATATTTATCATACAATTCGGACACAGTCTTAGTAGATTTTGGAAAACTTTAAAATCCCAATTGAACCATTTTTGTGTAATTGGATTTTGTCAATGGCTGTCATTTAGTTTGGTTTTTAAATTTTTTAATTTTATATGGGAGACAAATTTTCAATGTTGATGATATCGATTTATCTTAATTGATCATTGCTTTCAATTATTTTTATGCATTTCAGTATCGCATTAGCTGACCGATTTGCTAATACATTGCGACACGTGTTTAAATTTAGGGGAGATTTAGGAAAATTTTCTCTGTCGTGGTTTAAATTTATTTAAATACTGTCAGAAATGAACAAAAATGATCATACACTCAAACTGTAGCAACATTTTTTAACTTAAGTTTCTGCTTGGTGGTATACCAAGTAAGTACCATAATCTTCTACAAAATTTCATCGTACCGCTGACGTAATCGTTTCTTGTAATGTAATCCTATAAAAACCGGACCTCTTAACCTTACCGTAATAAAAAGCTAACAAACTGAATTATTCTCTTATGAGGTCGAACCTCAAGTGATGCTATTGAATTCCAAACACTGTCTTAACCTTAAACACCTAAGGAAACCGGACAAAATACTTAAGAATATTGTCAAACGATCTTATCTTCTGATAGGTTTGGTTAAATTTTAATCCTTTTCCTGGTAATAAGAAAATATTACCCAAGGACGAGAAAGTTCTATTCTGGAAATGTCATCCTTCTCAATAAAGATCGAAATCGTTTATAGAAATATCAAAGACAGAAACCACTACATTCGTGGAGAATGAAGTGCTCAGCACTGCGTTTGGAAAGAGCAGTAAGAACAGAATTCTAATGTCAATGTAGCCGAGGGGCTAACAAAAAGGATATGCGATGTATTCCGACGAATTGAATTATAAAGTCGGTTGGATATTGCATAAAAAAGGAGAAACACAATATACTCTGATAAAACTCATAGAAACGTAAAAAGAAGGCACAACCAGTATAATTGTAAAAAAAATGAAACACATACAAGGGATCATACCCTATCAAAAGCAGGATAGCTACAAACTAATGAATACTATCATCATTTGCCGCAAGCAATCGGTCGGAGTCACCTCTATACGATTAGACTATGTTTGAGTGACCATGACCCGTTAGACTAAACTATGTGACATGTCAAGTATACAAATTACTAAATCAATATTATGGTTAGGTGCTTATCAATATTACGGTTAGGAACAAGATTATACGCTAAACTCTGCAAAATGCGATAATTCCAGATAGCTGTGCTTGAGAGTACGCCTCCTTTGAACAGCCGTTGACCACTTTGATATAAACAGAGAAACCGATAGTAACAAGCGAAGTCGTATGAAACGCTCGTTACTCAAGTTGTCGTTATACTCAACACGTTACAAAATTAATCCTATTTCCCCTACATGTACTCGTACTCAACGAACGAGCGACCTTGATAATGTAACATTGAAGATCATATTCTTTACAGTAATGAGATATCCCCAATGTTATTTTGATGACATAATTATGTTTACCTATAGGTTACTTGCGTACAACAAAGTGTTTTGAAATTTGATTACAATTTTTCTGTTGTTGTTATTCACTGTAGTCAGTTCAAAACACTTTCTTGTACGCAAGTAACCTAGGTAAACATAATTATGTCATCAAAATAACATTGGGGATATCTCATTATTATGAAGAATATGATCTTCGATGTTACGTTATCAAGTCCGCTCGTATACGCGTTCGTTGAATACATAAATGTGGGACAAATAGGACAGAATTTGTGGCGGGTGATGATAGGTGCCCGTTACCGCGTGGAGGAAACCTAATCCCTGAGATCAAAAGAGATTTTATGCTCTGTTTAGCGGGGGCAAAGTGAACTTGATCAGTTTGTAGCCCAACGTGGCAAGTTAAGGTAAGTTAAGAAAATTAATATTACTGTAATCCACGTCATTGCTAGTGAGGATCTCTTGAGGGTTGCTTTTTGACTTTTTGTTGAATACGCACGAAATATCACACATACTCTTGACATACGACTATTTAACGTTGCCTCTCTTGGACCAGTTCTTAACAAAGATGTTGATGGTTCTGTTGCTTTTGCATCGCTATCCTGACTTCGGTTATGCTTTCATGACAGCGGTTGCCTGCATTGCTCGTGGACTGGAGACCTAATATGGGAAATACCGCAAATGATGGAGTGTGGTGCTCGATATAAATCTAACGGCTTTTTGTTAAACTTGTCGGACTTTATATATTTGTTTATTTTTCATTGGAATTGTTTTTATGATATTTTCACTGCTGTTACCCTCTGGTGCTTTGAAGGATTTTATTTGGTCTACGTCCTATGATCGCACCACAAAGGACATCTTGGACGGTGCAGACTGTTCTCACGACCAAAATGGGCTCAGATATGTTTGCTCCACCTGCGTCATAGTATATTACGTCTACGTGTGCAGCTGCACAAAGGTGCTCCTCTATAACCCCTATAACTTGACAACATCTAATCTAACAATGAGAAGACTGTGGCAACCCCATCCCGATGGTTGATACAAAAAAAAAAAATATACATTTACAATTTTTTAAATGGCAAGCATTAAACTTGCTGAACCTTCTGACTGACTGCAAATTAAATTGTCAATAGAGGGTTAAACAAATTCCAGCAATCTTACAATGCGTAACTATGGGATAAGGAATGATGTTTGAACTATAACTGGGAATGTGCAGCCCTTTATACCACCCGGCATAATTAGCCGGCAGGAAAGGGTTATGCACATTACACCAAGGATCGCATCACTCATCTATGCCAGTATGGAGTTAAAAAATTGTTGACCATACGTGCTTATAAACTGTATGCAATTTAGGAATTATTTGAAGAGAACGTTTAGTGTTGAAGCCTTTTAAGCTGGGAAACTATGAATTTAGAATATCTTGGAACAGATTTTTTTTCCTGTTTGGCACCATTTGAGACTGTGGTTCATTTAAATGCCCAAATTTAAATGCCACTTGAAACAATGATGTCTTTATACGTCACTAGACGCAATGGTGTCTATATATAATAAGTAATTTAATTAATTGTGAAACAGGTGTTATGCTCCATTTGGGCGCCACTTGAAACAGTGGTGTCAATTAATTTGATTCACTAGGTGTTTCCTAGATATTTTGTCAATTATAGTTTAATATGACGTCTTTGGACCAATTTTAGGCTCTTTTTGGCCAAAGGCCGGCCCGTTTTAACTGTTGGCATGCTGTATGTTAATGATGGAAGCATTGGGATGAACGATAAAGCTACCCGGAAAATGAACGGGGAGGAGATTATATAGTGACTTAGAAACAAATTACCGACACGTGAAATTTATAAATCGCCAGTCAAAATAACATTATTAAGTCCTAGATTCATATCTCTTCGCTTTGTTTCTTGGGTAACGCGCAATGTATCAGGCAGTGTAGTGGACATGAAAGGAGGAAATTCTGTTTATAGTCATGTACAATACATAACCCGGCGACTCATTGGCCTCATAAACCAATCCTAAATCAGCTTCTGTTCTCCAGGTTATGGGTGGCTGAAGCGGGCGTCTGTATTGTAGTAAGCGGCATGCTATATAAACGTGTTCAAGAGAACTTCATCTTGTTAGAATACCAATTAAACCTTAAAAATTTCATCTTAATTGTTTCAGAATTTTCGGAATGCTGTCCAAAGTCAGAGTGAACCGATTTCAAAATTTTGATGGAATTTATGAGAGATTTTATTCCGCTGGAATTCAAAAATTTCAGCTGGTTTTAAAATATTAGCAAAAATTCTTTTTCCGATAGCGCCCCTACTATATTCCGCTAGAGTCTGCTAAAGTTTGTGTTTGAGACGCGGTTTAATCAAACGGATTATGATTAGCGGCATATTCCAGCGGCAGTCCAGCAAAGTGTCTCTTGTTCTAAAATATTTACACTAGAGCAATGAACATCCGTACTTTTAACTTTCTGGACAGAATGTTGAGTTGTCATAGTTTTTATCATTTCTACTCGGTTGTGCTGTAGCTGACCAAGCCTATGGTTTTTATAACGTTATAACTAGCTGTACTGGACAAACATTACATGGAATAAGTGATGCTGCCGGAAATCTTACTTTGCAAGTAGCCGAATCTAGTAAAATAACTATTGACCTACAAAAGGAGGATATGGATCTCAGGGTGAGACTAGAGCATCTGGAACAATTATTTGCCAAGCTAACTGAAGAAATTGAGTATCTAAAGCGAGAAAACGAAAGCCTAAAAATTAATCGGGATTTAAAAGAAGATTGCGATATAAGAAGCATTGAACCAGACAAATTCATCTATTTCACTGATGAAGATGAATTACAAAGAGAGACGGACTTGATCCTAAAGAAGAAAAGAAAAGCTGATTCGTCACCTGAGGCTGAGCAATTAAATGGTAGGGGACAATCTAGTCCAGATTCAAAAGTTGTTATACCCAAAGCCAATCTTCAAGCAAAAGGTAGTAAATCTACCAATAACATTACACCAAATTTAGTGCATCCGGAAGAAAAACCACCCCCACCAATAAATATTGTGTTTGTTGCATTGTAACCAGTAACCTAGAAATTCAGTCACTGATGAAATCACTGAATACTTGATCAACTGAAGAAAATGCAACTCCCACAAAGCAATCCAACAAAAAATGTTAAGTAAGAACACAACTTTCAAAATTGCAATCTAGAATGCGAATGAGATTATGCAACATATTCCAGAAATTGAAATATTTTTAAATCCAGAAAAAATCGAAAGTTTCTTAATATGTATATCTGAAAGCCAATTAGTTAAATCTTCGTTTGTTAAAATTCGGGGTTATAACTAATATCACTCCATTCATCCAGCGGAAAGAGCAAGATAGGTGCTTCGGCATTGCTAATAAAATAAAATATAAAACACCATGCAGAATCAAATATCGAAGAAGAAACCATGCAAGTCACTACTGCAAGGATCTAAATTAAACACAGACAGGTTACTGTCTCTGCAATATATTGTCCTCCTCGGCATAACCTAAAAAGGAAGGACTACTTTAAAATAGGTGGCTTTAATGCGTAAAACACCTATTGGTGATCTAGACTTACGACGTCAAAAGGTACAGAATTGCTTCAAGCAGGGCAGACACCAAAATGCGAATTTTACTCTGGTAGTTCCCCAAGACGTATATCCCACAACTACAATTCACATTGAAGACAATAATTCTCTAGTATCGGATCATTCACCGGTTATCATGGCAGTCAGTGAAATGGTAATTCAAAGGGAGAGTGCACCCAGATTAAAAAATTCAAAAACAAACTGGGATCTCTTTCGTGAAGTAAATGAGAAAAAAATCAATCTTCAGGTACCGATAAAAAATTCTCACCAATTGAAAGATGAATCAGAACAACTCAATGAAACAAGTCACTATGCTGCTTTGGCAAGTACCCCCATTATATAAAAAAAAGGAACAAGCTTAACATATCCTACCCAATAAAAGTTAGAGAGTTGGTAAGAGAAAAACGATGGGCACGTAAAACTTGGGAAATAACTAGAACACCGTAGAACAAAACAATTCTTAACAATTTCGGTAACAGTCCCAAATCTCTTCTTAAAGAAGTTAAAAATGTTTCAATCAACAGATATCTAGTTAGCCTAACCGATGAAAACAATTCTGATTATTCACTTTGGAAGGTGACGAAGGGCGACGAAGAAGAAGTAAAAAGCAACAGGAATGTTAAAAAAGCTTCAAGGTATGACTTGATTACTTGCCAAATAATCAAGGCTCTACCAGATAAAACTATTTCGTAGGGTATGTAACGAAATCCCGGTTTGTCAAAATCCCGGTTTTGTATAAAATAATCCCGATTTTTAGGAAATCCCAGTTTGAGTTTCTAAAATTTGACATGTGGGAAAATGAGACTCTTAACTAATTTTTGGCAAAATTCAAAAATGAGTATGCGATAAAGTTCTAGAAAACGGCTAATATAATTTTTTAATTTGTTTTAACGAATATTTCGTAATTTTTTTTATGAAATTTTAATAAATTTGATAAAATTTTCCTGACCAACCAATTATGTCAAAACTCTAAAGACTTAAACCAATACTTGAGGACCGACAACTAATTCCTCCACATTAATTTGGATTCCTAGAAAAGCATTCCACAATTGACCAGGTGCATAGAATCACCAACATTATTGAAAGAACGATAAAACGTAAAAAAAAATTGCTCCAGCATATTTCTGGACGTCGCCCAAGCATTCGATAAAGTCTGGCATAGTGGACTGCAATTTAAGCTGCATAGAGATCTTCCGAGGCAATTCTATGCCATACTAAGATCTTATTTATCCAATAGACATTTTCGTGTGACCAATATTTCACTAAAGAAAATCTCTGCCAGTGTCCCGCACGGGAGTGTCTTAGGACCAATCCTGAATTTATTATATACAAAGGATATCCCAACAACCATTGTAACTGTACTAAGCGGTGAAAAATCAAGCTTAATGAGGCGAAATCCACGCATATTAACTTTACATATCAAAAGGCTTCCCATCTACCGGTAGAAATTAACTCACGACCGGTGCCAAATGCAACAAAGCTAAATATCTTGGTATGACCCTCGATGCCAAGCTCAAGTGGAGAGGGCATGCAACATTAAGTTGAGAAAAATGTATTGGCTAATAGGGAGAGGCTCCGAGCTTACAATTCACAACAAGCTGCTGCTATATCGGCAAATAGTGAAGCCGATATGGACTTACGGTATTCAACTCTGGGTTGAATGATTCAAAACAAGGTTCAGCGTTGATTCAAAATAAGGAAATAAAAAAGCATACCACCAAACACGAAATAAGGCTCCAGGAACATGGAAACCCCTATATTCGCCATAGATAACCCTGTCGTTGAAAGAAGACTTCAAAGAATTGACGCCACTTGACCTAGTAAATTGGGTTTCACCCCATCAAATCAGAATTGTTTAAGAATTGTAAAATTTGTAAAAATTTGGAAGATAAATTGCTAGATGAGCGCAGTCTCAACTGTAATTAATAAAGAGGGAAAAAAAGAAAAAAATCACAAAGACCTCCGTACCTAATGTCACCTCCTTAGCCCAAATTAGTTGATTTTAGTGGTGTGTAAGCTTACCATACTGAGCGAACTTCTGGGTTTGTAGATGAAAAGTTGAGCGTTTTTAAATTTCTTGGCGTTATCAAAACTGTTTCTTAGATGCCTATGTTCCGCTTTTAAACTGATGTTTTATGTGCAGATTTTTAAACTCTGTTAGGGTGCTTCTGTAGCGTTACGAGCCACCATTTTTAAAATAGCTGGTCTTCGGTGGTAATAATAATTTTAGCTTGTAACGAAAACTGCTCCAGAATGTTGAAATGAAAAGCACCAACGTTCCACCGAACAGTCATCCCTGTTTTGCTACATTGGATGTATGTATGGACAGTTTGAATTTTTATGTGTAGACGATCGGCGTATTGAATATACTGAAGAATACTTCTTCGATATCACAACGCGGTCGGTTGGCCGTTCTTCCATCACTCGTTCTCTAACCATTGGTGATTATATCATGGATTCAACTGACTGATCATCCATGTTCTTATATAGTCACGAGTACATTTTACCTGGTTCGAAAGGGTTTGGAGATTATTAGTGTTTAAAACATAGATAGGAATTTTAATATTGAATTAAATTTAAATCTGTATGCAAATTTCTGCTATCTTATACAGCATTTTTGAGAGAGACCTGCACACATCAAAATCACCACTAAATAATTTTCTAATTATAAAATTATAAAAAAATATTTGTCACCTAAAGCAACTTCTGTAATCAACAACATATACTGATATATAGTCTTATAATGAATTAATTATTGTCAATTAGCTAATGCCCTTGTAATTTATAATTGAACCCTAATTGGATAATTGCTTTTAATGCAATTTAAGATGTCGTATAGTGGGATACATTTAAAATAAATACGTTACGCTACCGGTATTCCAAAAGACACAAACAATGTCGTCATGTTATATGAGGGGCGACCGATTACGTCTTAAGGTACCGCAAGCACTATGCTCAGACGAACAAGTATATTACTTTTATGATCACATTTTACTATCGCATAATTATAATCAAACTTTATTGATTTAATTAGAAAATTTATAAATATTTATTGAATACCACACCGCGTTTAAATGATTTTATGGCATGTTAAAAATTTACGATCGATCGTGATGAAACATACATGATCTTAAAGTGATATATCTATAGTATATTTTTTATATCTTTTAATTATTTTAATCTAAAGATTTAATAAAGTTCATCATATTACACGCTATTCAACTTGTCTTGGTATAAACTGGTGTGTATGTACAGTGCGCGACACGGCACATTTTTTTTTAAATATTTTTTGATTCGCTTTTCTAATTATGTGATCTTATTTGTAATTATTAAATTTATGTAATAGCTAAAATAAGGCATGTAATATACCTTGAATTGTTAATACATAAGTAGGACAAATGAACAGCAGCAGCAGCCGTAGCATTATTCGTTAAAAGCGTTAACTGATTGATTTATTGGTTTTTTGTACTTCGGATAAATCTTTTTAACGTTGGAATTTTATTCATGTCATGACTGAGGGTATCAACAGAAATAGTATCGAATTGATATCGATTTCCACGCCTCATTGATTTTTAATACTGATCAAGGCAAAATATGTTTATAGATGTTGATAGTTGCCTCGTACACATTGTTCATATCACTGTTGCACGTTAATTTCTTAAGGGCATTGAAGCGTAACCAGAACGTGTTTTAATCAAATTGGATGTGCATTAGATACAAATGAATGAGGAAATCTAGTTTTTATTAACTGTTTGTTGTTTGTGTCTAAGTTTAATGACACGTTGTAATTAAAATGAAGTTTCAGACAAACTAAATATGACAAAATCTTTAAAACAAGTGTAAATCTAGAAAGAACCCAAATTAAAAAAAATCATAATAGCAATTCGAGGACGACCGGCTATAGGTCCGATTTTCCTTGAACCATCTGCACATAGTAAACGATTTACCCGACTATTGGCCCGCAGCCTTAGTACTTTAGTTATTACAAAAACAACCGAACGGGTTGGTTACTAGTAGTGGGGTTTTTGAGATGTTGACCAGAAACTACGAAGAACTTATATCGTCGCAGAATACCAAAAAATTATAGTGAAAATTCTAATCGATAAATTTGGTCCGAATTTATTAAGAAATAGCTGAGTTCTCTCTAGCTCCAAAATTATTTTAATAGTGTAGGATGCACAGACACCATATTTTCATCTTAAATTTATATTTCAATCCAAACTCAATCTATAGAAACCTCAAACTTCATAAGGATTGGTTATTAGGTTGCCAAGTTTAGTCCAGCATGAACAGATCAAGATTTTATATGCAATTTCAGTTCAAAATTTTTTTTTCCGGCCTACTAAGGAGAAAAGTTTGATGTAAATATTTATAAATTGGGAATAATTTTTCCATATCTAAATTGGCAGGGAAAATAATTATTCCCAATTTTATTTTGTTTTCAAAAAAATTAACACTAGATTTTTACCTCAGTATGCCAGAAAAAAAATTTAAAATAGAAATTACATATAAAATCTTTTCCCAATTCCCTATTCCCAGGGAATTGCCAGAATAGTGCTACAGACATGTATCTAACAAAAAATTGGTTATTTAAGTTTTACAACACTAATTATATTTTTTGTGAGATTAGTGACATCTAGATTAAAGTAGTAGGGTTAGAGAAAGTTTTATAACAGTTTTGTATAGTGTACCGAATTATGCAGTCTAGAACAGAACCAAGAATATTACTTCTGTCCAGACCGAGGCGTGACTAGAATATTCGATCGGTATATAAATACAAGTGCAACGAATACAACCAGTCAGTCTTAGTGAGTCATTTGGGAGATTCGGCGCGCGAAAGTAAGGAGCGGAAAATTAATAAATGGTGTTAAGTGAAAATTGTGGTATAGTAAAAATTGTAAATGGTGCAAAGCGATGCCAATTGGCCGCATAGGAGCTGCGATTTGACTCTGTTCGACTATTATTTGTGGCGGGCCTTCAAGACACGATTGAGGCTTTGAAAGACGCAATTAAAGTGGCTATTGTTGAAATAGTGGCTCAGAGGCCTAATCGATGGGATCTAAAGTGATACGAATCGGATTTGACAGGGCAAATTCGGAACGATTGGTGACAGCTGTGGGATTGTGAATATCAGAAGTTTTAAGTCTAGAATATTTGACGAATCAACGTGAAAGTTGTGAAATAATTCTCGGACTATCTGGAAAAATGGACTGTGTGCAATTTTTGGTAGGTTATCCACAAATTATGTTGGAAATGAGACAAGAATTGACGCAACAAATGGATCAAATATTTGATTAACAAAACTAAAAGATTGGTCAAAAAATTAAAAAAGGTAATAAATAATGCTACAAGATTTGAAAAAAATATCAAGAGAGACATAATATTTTGCAAAAGGGATGATGGCGTTGGTGAAAATGATAATACTGATGCTGGAGGTGGTTAAGGTGAAGGAGAAAATCGAACCCAACGATGCACTCGGATGGTGCCGAAGAGCAATTGTGGCAGCAACGTTATGACACGATAGAGAGATATAACTTGGCCAGATTGATACAAAATTATTGGAGCGGTCAACTTAGGGTCGGATCATGTTTCGTTGGATAGAACATTGAAATGTATCTGAGGTCCGAATGTATCTGGATCTGTGCTAGAGCAAGAAGGATAATCAAAAGCGGTGATTCGAGATGGGTAATTTAATTATGTGGAACATATCTCCCATAGTAGTTGTAGGAACTAGCGGAAAGTAAGCTCGACCGCGGAATGAAAGATCACCTGTGGAAGAGGTGAATAGACGGCAATATTTCATAGGCTATATTCTATGTTGCTAAACGTCCACGAAATGCTGCTCAAAAAGGAAATTCAAGGATGACAATATAGGTAAAGAGATGTGTGGTCAAGCGGTGCTCAGTATGAAAGCTGGAGTTCTCTCCAGTTTAAAATCCATTTAAATCATGTAGAATGTATAGATACCATTTTTTCATCTAAAATTTTTATTTCAATCAAAAATCAATCTATAGAAACCAATTTTCATTAGGATTGGTTATGAAGTGGCCAAGTTTAGTCCAGCATGAACAATAATCAATACAGTTATAAAAATTTCATCGTAATTCGTTAAGAAATGGCGGAAAGATGGAATATTGTTAAATTTCAAGATTTGATTTACCGAGTTCCTTTATTTCGGAGATCAATCAATTTGTCATTTAAACGATTACTTTTAATAGTTTATTCTGCTGGGATGTTTTATTTAGTGAAAAAAGAGATACAAAATGAATAAAAAATTTCCGCTGGTAATTATATAACAAACAATTCTCTTTAGTGGTAGTGCTGCCTCTTGCGGCGAGTAGCTTAATCTCTTATTTTCCGCTATCAAATTTCTGCTATCTTATACAGCATAAATATTTGGAAATTATTCAGAAATTATCGGTGTACGATGGCGAAACTTAGAAATATACACATAATATCAACAATAAGCTACAGGTTTTTGTAAATAGATGTCCTAGGAGAATAATGTTTCGCTTCAGGCCGAATAAAATAGACATGTTGAGCTCCTTAGATAAACGAGCAAATCAAGCAGCCAGGGACCAAAATAATAAAAAGCCAAATAATACAAAATATATCGTGGTCTCGTTTGCGGTACCAGGTATACAACCAGAACCCAATTATATACCTAATGCTATTTTAATACAAGAAAACTATCATTCTTATCTACTTATTCTATGATCTAACCATAAACTCGTTCTAATTTTTTTAAATAACCTTTGAACATTCTATACCATTAGATGGTGTGGGTAACTGCAGCAGGGAAACTTTCAAATTTCAAAATTAATCAAAATGAATTTCGAATTTCAAATGAATCAATTTGTGCTAATTAGTGCTCACGAGAAAAAATTAGTGCTAGTCCAGGAGCCGGGAAAACCGGAAAAGAAAATTTCAAATTTCGCGTGAAAGAGGAAAAAATAAAACCCAATTTCTAGAAAAAACCAGAAATAATTTAAGCCTAATTTTAAAACTTCACAAAAGCGGCTACACCGACGAAATTTGTGCTTATCATAGAAATATGATTTTCATAAATTTTCATTCATGAATAGAGGAAAAACAAACTAGCCCCTAAAAGATACTATACATTAAACATACGAAATACAGAGGTATACCGTTCAATAATATTTTTGTTGAACAACAAATTAAAATTAGAAATAACTTATTATAAAACCAAAGAATTAGCAATTCTGATAGCATATTCCTGTCACGCATGTTCATTGCCATCCGAAAAATATAGTGGCTGAATTTGGGCTAATCCTAATTCAGCCACTATGTTTTTCGGATGGCAATGAACATACTTGATAGAAATATGCAATCAGAAGTGCCAACTTCATTGGTTTGTAGAACAATTTTTGTCAGAAAGTTGTTCATTCAACTGTCGTTGTTGTTCAATGAAATTGAGCCAATTCTGGATTAGCACAAATTCAGCCACTATATTTTTCGGATGGCAATGAACATGCGTGACAGGAATATGCTATCAGAATTGCTAATTCTTTGATTTTATAATAAGTTATTTCTTTTTTTTAATTTGTTGTTCAACAAAAATATTAACTATTGAACGGTATACTTCTGTATTTCGTATGTTCAATGTAGTATCTTTTAGGGGCTAGTTTGTTTTTCCTCTATTCATGAATGATAATTTATGAAAATCATATTTAGAAATTGAGTTTTATTTTTTTCGTCTTTCAGGCGAAATTTGAAATTTTGTTTCCTCGTTTTTTCCGGCTCCTGAAATAGCACTAATTTTTTCCCATGAGCACTTATTAGCACACATTGGGCTTAATCGGTATGCAAATATGTATTTTGAAATTCGAAAGTTTCCCTGCTGTAGTTTCCCACACCATTGATGGGTATAGAATATTCAGGTTATTTATTTTTTTTAGAAATTTCCAGGTCTGTAAGCATACCGTAATAAATCTATCAAACGAATAGGCCAGCATAATAAGTATAATGATTAATGAGTTATCAGAAAGCATTTTGTACCAGAATTATAAGAACTAGAAAAAATGTAAAAATCGGTTACCTAATGTCTAATGTGTTAATAAATTGGAAATTTAACTTGTTAAATATTTGTAATCAGGCAAAATTTTACTATTTTAGTACCATCTCGACTATACGCATACAAATAAAAGCTAAATGGTCAATAAATTAACAGAATACCTATAATTAAATTAACAGGCAAAATACTTAGCTGCGCGAAATGTATTGACACACTCCTATAACATTATAAGTACCAAAATTTTAGGCAATGAATTCAAATGGCAAACCGCTTCAAGCTATAAATAGATTTCTTTGATAATGTGTATTTGAATGAAGATCTAGCTAGACGACAACTAATTAACACCCAGGTAAGTGGGTGGTACTGGAACTCACAACTATTTTGTGTACATTTATAAATTGCTGCATGACTCAGAAAATAATATAAATTCTGTATAAAGGCCACGCATCCCCCCATAAAAGTAACAATTAGTAGTTCAATTATTCTACATCGCATTTTTCTCAAGGTTATGTAGGTCTAACAGCACATGTATAGTACCGTTCGATATTCTCACATGCATTTTTAAGTTACCAACTGGCTTTTCTATCTATACTCGACAATTGCGTTGCGTACCACATGTGTTAACGAATTATTGATTTGGCATAGTTGAATAACGACATGCAATTTGCAACCATAATAGAATATCGACTCGATTTAAATACAAATTAAATATTCAAATTAAATTAGTAATGCAATTTATTACAAATTTTTAAAACAAGTTCCGATATATTTCACTGTCAATATACAATGTGCGCAATGAAATTGTATTCCTCAATATATCGTAAGCTACATATATTAGAACTTCAAAGAGTAACCAAGGTCTAGGTGAATGTTGCGTTTAACACTATGGTTACCAATTTATAAAATTAGATTTTACATCGTAAAACTTTATTAGAGGTCAGCATGTTACAAAACAATACGCGCAATTTGTATACAGCCAATGACACGAGTATAATTTATTTTCGTGCCGTGGGAGAAAAATTTTTCTATGGAAAAACTATACTGTCACATTTCCGATGGGAAGGAAATATTTACTCATTTGCATTTATCCAAGAGGAAATCGATATCATATATGAAATGCCACATACGTGTATAATCTATCTAGCTATTTACATCTTAAATACTTAATTTTATCCGGTAGTTATCTATTATACATGGACAGTACAATGTAAATATTGTAAATTGGATTTTTCTTAGCAGCAAGTTGCATAACATCGGCAATCATTACGTGCAAGCATGCATGATATGTAAGTATTTCAATTAATTTATAAAGTGACGATTAAATGAAATGCGAAAGACGTTCATTAGACGTGTGGTCATTCTTGTGTAATTATTGTAATTACATAATTGTATGGAATAACAAAAATCTTTAAAAACGTATAATTAACACTTGTGCGTGTTGAACGAGTTCAGCAATGAGTACGCACTATTTCGTTTAAGTGTTTGATCTTATCACAAGTTGGTTTGTTATGATGCCAAATTCAGGTTTGAAGATTTTGCATAAAGGCGGACAATTAATCTTATATATACAAAAAAAATGTATGCCGAAATTATTTCTTTTATTGTAAAACCAGATTTATTTACGTAATAAACTGGCTAAAATACTTGGGTGGTTTTGTATTTAGGTATAAATTTAAAGTTTTTCCCGGGATTTGGGTAAACGTTGTCTTCGAGGTCAATACTCGCAATTTATGTGGGCAAAACGGTTGTGCTCAATTTTTTCAACCTTTTGCACTTTTATAGCCTCAATCTCTAATGAAAGTGTCACCATTTTTTCCATTGTACTCGTAAATATTGCTGCACAAACCACTTGCAATGTTGGCGTGGAGTATTTCTTAAAACAGTTGAAATATTTTTAGGGTTTTTCTTTATTTGAGTTGAAGAGGACTAAGGTTAATTTTACGATTTTTCTAAGAAACTAACCTACTCAAAAAGGGATTTTGATAATGCAATGTCTCCGATATTTCTGCCTAATCTTAAAATTAAAAAAATAAATTTTAGTACGTCTTAGTCTGACTAATCGAAAAGTTAACAGATTTAAGGTGGCGTTAGTATTAATATACCTATACTAATTCTACTCTACTCAGATATAACACTAGCTGGTCGAGTGGGTAAGATGTACATTATTCCAAGTTTTATCATTCAACGGCCACGGGTTCGAATCTAGTCGGACTCAATAATTTTATTGGATGAATTTCTCTAATTGTTATTAAATTTTCCTGGAAACCAAGAAGGTCCCGCACTCAATACCAGAATGAACCCATAGTGCAAACCAAGGATCCTATTCCAAATCACAACTGCTTTTCGCTGATTTGCCAAACTACAAGAGCTTGAACTAAGGGCACTGTGGGGAACTGATCAACATTCAAAGATGTGTTAACATTCAAGATAGTCACACGAGGAGTCCCTGTTCTTTGTAAATGGAGTTTAAACGGCCATGAACGCAGATTCACTAACTGTACACAAAATAATATATAAACACGAAGCGCAGTGAGATTAGAAGCAAAATCGCACAACACCGCGAGTGTGCATTCAGTTCAGTCTGCAACACCATGCAGGTTGAACCCTTAGACTTCCGTCTATCATAGTAGCTCACGTGAAGGGCAATAAGGTCTCAAACCCGCACCCAATATAGAGTAAGAGCCATTTGCGAGAGAAACTAACGACTCATGCACTCGGTTATTGAAATCTGGGATAAAAAACGATCTATCGTCGGGTAAACCACTCTGAAGAGAATATCGAATCCAATTCTGGCAACAGTTTATCAATAACCATAACTGGTTTACCGTTTCTAGTGCAGAACTTACGAGATTGAAAATTAATCTATGTCTTGCAATCAAACCTAGGTTGTTCCACGCCCCAATACACTTTAGTATGAACGCGTTGAACCAAGCGGTACCCAGAATGAACCCACGGGCTGCACAGTTAAGATTAACCATTTTTAAATAAACATCAGCATTTTGAAAGTGAAACCTTAGGATTTCTCAAACTCTCTTTGAGATTGCCAAAAAAGTGCAGTAGCTTTTTCAAGTTTATTTCCAAATTAAGACTCCAGGAAAGTTTATTGTCTAAGGTAATGCCATGGCCTTTGGTGGTATCTGGAACTGCTACGGCACAAGACTTCGAGTGTGACTAGCAGACTCATAACTCTAGAGTTCTTAACTCTAGACGTCTAAACCGGGAAAATGAACTGTAAGTATTTAGTAATTTAGCAATTATCCTATTGGATAAAGTCATTCTGCCGTCAGGATTTGCAGTACATTCACTCTGCAAGAATCAATTTTAGACTAGGGCTTATTAAGTTTAGCGATGCCCGAGAGACTGTTAATTTCTTCACAGGGGGTAATCAAAGAACGCCTACTAGCGGATCTGAAACTTTTTTATATCCGCCTTGTGCTTTGTTAGTTTTTTATGATTACAGCACCAAAAAGGCTTAGTCGGAGTCCTTTGTTCGGTTATAAGACGGATTCCTCGGAAGATGAAATGATTGCTTGCTCCAAAAACATTTAGATCTATAAAAATGACAAAGAATTAAAACAAGGGTTGACCTTGTTGGTTTTTTAAAATTTAATCATGAACAATGGATTTTGACTATATAAGACAGTTTTATCACAGGTCGGATAGACTATGCGAGGACATTGCAAAAATGATTCGATTATCGATGAATCACTCATGAAACTTGCGAGTGTATGCTAATGATATTTTGAGTCCAGAAACCGGTCACAAAGGAGTTCATGTATGTATTGTAAATATATAACAGATACATACAGACGTTATTATTATTTGTTATTAACTGACTTTTTTTTTTTGATTATTTAATTGGTTTATAATTTGTTTACTTAAATTAATTTTCTCTCTAACTAATAATAATGCATGATGAAAATTTCAAATAATACAAATAACACGTTTTTTGTACAATGGTTTAAAAGGGTGAGACGACTGAGACCTCATATGTGTTACGGTATGGCAAAGGGAAAACGGTTTTTAATTTTTATTTTTCGTTTTTAATGACGAGTAAATGTTCCATGTGATATCCTTCGGCCTTTTTATGTTGACTCTTTTATAGATTGCTTACTGCTGGCGCTATTTTCTGTAAAATAATCGCTCTGGCACAATAATATTTCTCGAAACAGGTTCGCAATTACATGGGAACGTCAGACACGAATATCGATTGTTTTGAGTTCTAAATCCTATTCAACTTGCTCAGGCACCAATTATGTAAGAAGCCTTCCACGTGGTCCTATCTTCTATTCGTGCCGTCACCTCACGTAAACCTTGATTTTTTTGATTGATTGAGATGTGCGGAATTGTCTCAGTAATATGTTTCTAGACGGTATACTGCGGAAGATACATAAAAAAATTTTGGGTGCGAATTGGGTTGAATTGGAATTCGAGCAAACTTTAGTTTTGGGAAAGCTGAATTTGACTTAGTCATTTCATAGCGGGTTAAGACCAAGTTTGGTTCAGCAATGGTGAATGTAGGAACTAGATATTTATTTGGCTGATTATTTTCAAATTTATTTTGAATAAAAATCCACAACTTCATCCAGGATTTATGTTGCAATCTCGATTCAGCTCAATATACCAGATTTAAACACAATTTGTTAAAAATTGCATAGCCTGACCGAATTCCAGAACTTCTCTAAAACCCATTTTCAAATCCCTACCTAATTTTGCTTACCTGATTTGACAATAATTTTTTGGGGTATGGTCAAGTTTCATTCAGAATGGTCGAACTGTTTGACCACAAAAAAAGACACGTAAAAACCCCAATACAAGTTGACCTTAGTTTATTAAAATCCTAGTCCAGCTCTACAAACTAAAATGAAAAATTATCGGTTAGGTAACAACCAGGTTTCATTCATTATATCCGAATCCCAAAATTTCGTCAAATTCAGCTTTTCGCACCGAATTTGACCATCATTTGTTGTGAGATGGCCTAGTTCCATTGAGCATTATTTTAGAGTGTCAATTCAATTCTGAATACCATATTTGACAGTAATTGGTTGAGGAGTGGTAAAGCTCCATTGAGCATGGCATAATATGTTCTGTGCAATATAATTTACTTGGTAATTTAACAAATATTCGTCAGTGGCTAAAATTAAAAAATCATTTGAAATGTTTGCGAAATAAGCTAAATTTATTTGAAATATCCAATTCGGTAGTTAATCTGGTATTGAATAATCTTGATAGTTTTCCGGGATTCATTGCCTTTGGAATGCCTCACATATTTTTTACAACTTTTTGATTTTTTTTTGGCTATCTCGTGGTTGCCAATTCAAGAGTTAAATACTAATGAATTTTAGAGTAATTTGTATAATAAGCTAAATAATTATGGTTTCAGAAATTATATTGTAAGGTGTGGAATTGCAGGAGGATTAAATTAATAAATGTTTATATTATTTAGGAAACCGGAAAATATTAATTTAGAATTACATTTCAGAAAATCTACAGATGTAGGTGAACTAATATTTCTTTGAAATATTATTTGGATGGTTCACAAGACAAACCGATAAACTCGATTTTTTGAATTTTTTTAAATTTCAATATCAACGTACTTGATTGGCTCCTAATATATATTCAAAACAAATTTTTGTATTAATAAGTGTTAACACCACTAAATGACAAAATTAAAAGTAACTAAAGTTGAAATTTATGAGGAATTTAAAAAAACCATTTTTGTATTTTCTCATTTTTCGCATCTTTTTGTTTTATGGAGTTAATCGTTTTGGTAATTGAAACATCCAATTGTTGATTGTGTAGATTAGAATTGCGTTGTGTTATTAACTATCGACTTTACCTAGGGGTCTGTAACCGGGCTGATTCAATCAATTAATTTTGTTTAGGAAGCCGGAAAGCATTAATTTTGAATTAAATTTCAGGAAATTTTCAGATGTACGTGAAATAATAAAATTTTTCCCTCAGGTTGCTGATTTTGAGAAGCAATTGTTGAAGACCAATACCACCATTATCCATTAAACCTATTAAGCCTTTATCCTTCCTCCAGTAGATTAGAATTGTGTTGTGCCGTACGATCGCTAGGTGTCTGAAACCGGGTCGTTCCGTCCCAAAAAAAAGAAAACCTTTCATATCCTTCCTATTGTTATATGTAAACAGGCTGTAGGAATAGGCCCGGCGTTATCCGGGACACTTGTCAATTACTTGGTCTTACAGTCCAATCAATCAATCAATAAGACAATTTTATCAAAGGTCCAGTAAATTTAATTTTTCGCTTTAGAATTCAAGTGTGGTATAATTGAAATCTATAGATACGTTCGTGGTAAAAGAAAGTGGGGTATTGGCTACAACATATTCTTATCAAACATTATTTCTTTTTTGCTAGGATACCATTTCGTTTTTCAATTATGTTTTTTCTATTGCCATCGCAGAAGACTGTAATAAATTATATGGTTATCTCGGGTGTACTACGAAATCCCGGTTTCATAATCCCGGTTTTAGAAATCCCGGTTTCCTTTTCTTCTAGTTCTAAAGTCTTGATTTTGAAAAAAACTATTTTTTATTAATTCGGGCCGGCCGGACTAATACTATTTTAACATAAAACTAATAAATCTTGCCCAAAAATTTACAAGAAAAAACCAAGGCTGCGAATTCATTGACACCCGCTCTGTCCGAATGTCAAAATTCCACGTATCGAGTCAGTGATACATTTTGGTGAAGGAAAAGATTGTCAAGCAAATTCATTAACATTTGATAAAAAAATTACGAACTATTCGGGTTCCTCTCTAAATCTTGGTTTTCAAAAACCTGGTTGCACAAAAGCCTGAATTTACTAAAGCCTGGTTTTCAATAAAGCCTGGTTTTCAAAAGCCTGGTTTATCTAAATCTTGTTTTCAAAATCCTCTTTTTTAAAAAGATCTTTATTTTCATTAATTCGGGCCGGCCCTGTATGGCATTTCTGTATGTCAAACTAGTGCCATCTATTGAAATATAAATGAACTAATCGGTTATAAAATTGTTGTCAGAAAATTGTTTCAGAAAATGCTAAACACAGACACTTTTTGTTTAGTTATTTTGCTTTAAATTAAGCATTTTAATTTATGTTTCGCTAAATATTTAAATACATTTCTATTTTTGTATTAAAATTTATTTTATTTATAAAAATATCCCTAACATGGCACTCGTTATCAAATTAAATCAACAATTTTTTAGTTCAAATTATAACCACCTTAAACAAATTTATATTAAATTTTAAACCAAAGCGGAAAAAATTATGGGTGCCCCACTAAATCCTGGTTTACAAAAGCCTGTTTGCATTAAAAGCCTTGTTTTTCAAAAAGCCTGGTTTTTAAATTGCCTGGTTTTGAAATTACTTATTTAAAAAGTCTGGTTTTTTAAAATCATTTTTTTAAAGCCTGGTTTGTACCAAAAAAAAGCCTGGTTTTAAAAAAAGCCTGGTTTTTTTAATTTTTTTTTCTAGCCTTAAATTTTTTGGCCGAGCATCGCAAATTGACTGTTGCGACATTTTTTGTGAAAATGGACATAACACTAACTAAAAATGTAAATAGTATGTGCTGCCATCTAATGGATATTTCAATTTTTTACGTATTATTATTTCCGCTTTGGTTTAAAATTTAATATAAATTTGTTTAAGTGGTTATAATTTGAACTAAAAGTTGTTGTTTTAATTTGATAAAGAATGCCAACTTAGGGATATTTTTATAAATAAAATAAATTTTAATACAAAACTGAAAATGTATTTAAATATTTAATAAAACAAATTAAATAATGCTTAATTTAACTAAAATAAAATAAAATAACTAACCAAAAAGGGTCTTTGCTAACCATTTTCTGTATGCCAAACTAGTGCCATCTATTGCAATATAAATGAACTAAAATTTCAAATTAATAATAAATTTAATTTTTTAAGTTTTTAATGATTTTTCTCGTTTTTTCGAATTAATAAATTATTCATAAGATGGCATTCTTTATCAAATTAAATCAACAATTTTACCACAAATTAACGAACAAAATTTTAAATTTTAGTTCATTTATATTTCAATAGATGGCACTAGTTTGACATACAGAAAATGGTTAGCACAGACCCTTTTTGGTTAGTTCTAAAAATATCCTGGAAATCATAAATTTAAATATTTGTGTACATTTTTAATTTCTATAGTTTACGTTATCTTCCATATTGGCTTTCAAAATCCTGGTTTTTAAAAACATCTTTATTTTGATTAATTCGGGCCGGCCCGAATTAATCAAAATAAAGATGTTTTTAAAACCAGGATTTTGAAAACAGGATTTTGATAAACCAGGCTTTTGAAAACCAGGCTTTTGAAAACCAGGCTTTTGAAAACCAGGATTTTAAAACCAGGCTTTTGAAAACCAGGCTTAAGAGAACCAGTATATTCAGTAGTACATCCAATTTTTCAACAAAAAAATAAGTAGTTTTTCGAAATACTTCGAGCCGGCTCGAATTAGTAAAAATAAATCGCGTTCTAATAAACAGGATTTTGAAAACCAGTATTTTGCAAACCAGGCTTTTGAAAACCAGGCTTTTGGAAAACCAGGCTTTTGAAACCAGGCTTCTGAAAACCAGGCATTTGAAACCAGGCTTCAGAAAACCAGGCTTCTGAAAACCAGGCTTACTTACCAGACCCAAAATATTCCTTAAAACAAATTAAAAAATTTATATTTACAAAAACGGAAAAGCTCTTTTGGCATATGTGGCCCTTCAAGACATGCAGCCCTTTGAAACAATCGGCCTTTCAACACATTCGCCCGCTTTATCGAAAAATAATTTTTGAATCTCATTTCCATCGCACGTATCGAATTTCAATAAAATCTGGTAAGAAATGGCCAAATTCTATCCCTATTAGCCATTTTCTATAACTTTATCGCAAACTCATTTTTGGATTTTATCAAAAAATCATTTAAGAGTCCCATTTTCCCACATGTCTAATTTTAAAAATTCAAACCGGGATTTCCTATACATCGTGATTTTTTTTATACAAAGCCGGGATTTTGTAAACCGGGATTTTGAATACCAGGATTTTAAAAACCAGCGGATTTTGAAAACCAGGGGTGGAATCATGAACGCCGGATGGAAAATTTAAACGGTAGTGAAATTTTATATGGAAAACAGCAATAATTGTACCGGTTTTGTTCCATTGTTTCGCAAAAAAACACAAATAGCAAGCCAGAAAAAAATAATTCATTCGTCAGCTTTATAGCAATCGAACGAATTTGTAAGGTTTTTTTGAAACAACAGAATAAAACCGGTAGAATTATTACTGCTTTCCATATAAAATTTCTCTACCGTCTAAAATTTCCGTGCGGCGTTCATGATTCCGCCCCAGGATTTCGAAAACCGGATTTTGTAGACCGCCGTCTACTATTAAAATCGAACGCCGTTGATTTTTATTCGTTGTTTATATTCAGCAATACTAATTACTATTGCTGAATATAAACAACGAACGAAAATCGACGGATGTCGATTTCCTTAGTAGGCCCCGAGATTTGGAAAACCGGGATTTTGACAAACAGGGATTTTGAAAACCAGGATTTCGTTACACACTCGGTGATCTCTTTTTCATTTTTCGATAAAGTATCACTCATAAAATAAATATAGGCGATAGAGTAACAGTAGAAAGACGTAATATTTTATTCAAATAAATAGAGAGCGCGACATAAACAATGTAGTTCAAAAATGTAAGAATATTTCATTTTAGTCGTGATAAAAGAAAAGCAAAGTATGGAATTATTTACGCATTTTACATGACAACTATAGTGCGATGTCGTCAATTGCTACAGTTTTAGAGAAGTTTTGTTTATAAACTTTACAAAACGATTCGAGAAAATTTAATTAGAGACATCTTTTATTGAATAGCATAACTTTTCAAATAAACGAGTTTTCAGAGCTTACTATATGGGTCTATTTTATAATTCAATCCAAGCCTGCTTGCCCAGGGTATTGTACACCGAGCACAGGTTGTGCAGTGCCCAATGACCCAGTGTGCATAGTGTAATAATTTGTTTTTCACTTTGCATACTCTTCTCTTCGTACACTGGCATTCTGTTTAGAGTAAAATTTGAAGAAACGAGAATGCGCGGTGTAAGTACAGTTCTCAAATAAAAACACAATGTGCAGAGTAAAATTACTGAGGTTGAATAAAAAAAAACACTGAGTATTTTTTGACAGCGCACTGCTTGCTCAGGTTAAATTAAAAAATAGGCCCTATATTAAATTATTTTGCTTGAAAATTTATTATTAATCTATGGTTCAGTGTAGAAACTGCTGCAATAATGATTGCATATAATACGATATAAGCTTACCAACTTCGGTTCAAATGTTGCTCGGTTTTAAGGTTATGAAATAAAATACTTTAAGATTAAACTAAAGATAACTAATATCGTATGTTCTAGGTCAATGGTTATTTAAATTAGAAAACGTTGGAAGATATGTTCCATTGTTTGGTTGGTCACAACTCCTTTTACAATCTAAAGAAGCCGACAGACCGCGACCCAGACTCAGATTTTCATTAACAGCCGTACACGCGTTATTCGTTACATTACTCTGCAACTTTCGAGATCTTGCTCCAGTATACTAAATAAAAACTATCATAAAGAAATCGGCACACGTCTAACACAAAATTAAATTTTTTGCGCCTAATCAATTTAATTGGTTCGAACATGACTTGACAATTTTGAGATTATTGTTTTTAATCAATTTTACGGAATTCAACCAAATTATGGGTTAATTAGAACGCAAAGATATATTTTTGGAATGGTTTATTGCTCTGTTACGAGCGTGATACGGATTTCCTACATTATCATATTATAAAATAATCTCGTTTACACAAAGAGTTATAAACAATGCTTCTTATACGAGAATTTTGTGTAATGAACGGAATATTTTTCGAAAGCTTACCAAAATGTAAATCTACTAACCACAACGATTTAAAACTTACATTTTTTTTTAAATCAGTCGCAAGATGATTGCCAAGGTTAAATTTTATGTTATGTTTTGGTCAATCTCAATTTCAAATTTAACGGTTGAATATATTGAGTGCTTAGTTACGAGTATGAGTTTCAAATATGACATTGCAAAACTTCGTATATACATTTAAAGTTAGCATAATGCCCAATAATAGTGATTCACTTGTAAACAATGTGCATAATTCAAATCAAACACCGGAAATGAAATATCCAATTTAAATCGTATCGGTTGTGTGGTATAGATTTGAATATACTCGTATAGATGTGTGTTCTTGTAACTTATTCGTCACTTGTAGAAGACAACGTGATGTGTTTATCACAAAATTTAATTATACATATTGGATATTTGTTAGATAAGATTTACCTCAAAATTGTAAACATTAATTACGCATACCAGGTAGTAGATTTATTCGAATTAATTAACGATTTATGCAGATTAATTCAATTAGGAATTAATTACCAAATTGCGGTTAGGCGGGTTTTCGTCATAAATTGCGCGGAAAAGACGATAAACACTGTCATCATGCGATACTGGTCACCTAAAACTTGTTATACGTTTCGATTAAAAGATCTAAACTATGACTTGATTATCAGTACAGTTGTCTGTAAACTATATTTTTACTTAAATTTTAAGACGGTAATTTCAAGGTAGATTTGTATCTAATCAAACTCTCGTAAATAGGAAATTTTACTAAAGTGAGTAAATATTTTGTTTTTTTTTTTATATATTTAGCAAATTAGAGTAATAAGTCAATTTAGTATTAGTACTTAATACTTAGAATATTTTTCCATTCTGATTCGAGAATAAATTATGCAAGTTTATGATCGCAATATTGACATACGTATCTGTACTCGTTACTCTTGATAACAGTATAAAATGATATTTAGTTCGAAATATAATTAAAAATGTCTTACGTTTACTTGTTAAATTCAACTGTGTTGATTAGTAATGTAACACCGAATTATAGGGTTTAGGAAATTTTTAAAGTTGTTCACTATATAATTAATTAATTAACTTATCTTGCTTACATAATCATAATGAGAGTGAATTCCTAGATCAATACCTCATCGCGGTGCTCTCTGTCTATTTATAGTCACCACATATAAGAACGAGTTATTAGCGAAGCGCCCCAAAGCCAATACCAAATCAGCGTTTATTCTCCAGGATTGGAGCGGCTGAGATGGGCGTCTGTCTTGTATCAGGCGGCTCGCTATATATGTAACAGAAATCGAAACAACACATAAGAATAGAAAACAGTTGGGTTGTGAACAGAGACCTCGGATTACTGTATCGGATTTGTCACGGACTCGGTCTCGGAGGTTGTATACGAACGGTTCTTTGAGAATGGTAATATGAAGCGTGCTTGGCCTCTTAAGACCTGGAGATCTCCAGAACATTTGAAACGAAGGAGGAAGTTGCACACTGGACGTGCTTGCACTGCAAGGGGTTGAATGATCGGGAGTGTGGGATCAATGACACCACAAGTGGTTGTACTCTTCATTGCAGCGGCCGTCAGCGTGGAGGAGACTTTGCAGTTGATTTTCTAATCCATCGGCGTGTCAAATATTGGCTAACAGCAGATGAAATACGGTTTTCCCACAAATAAGAGAAACCACAAAAGTAACGTGGAAATAGAATGATGGAAGATCGGAGGGCCGGGTCGAAATAATCTGTATACTTTGGCCATTTTATGGAGTTAATGAGTTAATGAGTAATAACTACGACTCACTATTTAGGAGGCCGTTTAACAAAGATGAATTTGACAGTAAATATAATTGCTAGCTGTTCAATCATTTGGAATATAAAAGGTCCAAATTTAAACTTGTCAGAAAATTATATAGACATTGGTGATAAACATATTTTAGGACTGGATGTATTCAGTTTTTTTTAGGAAGTTCAAAATTTTAAGGCCAAATGCCCAATTGTATGAACGATGATAAATGATTCAATCGACCAATAATAATGTTTTATCATCTCTTTTCGGCGACTAAATCGGAGAGTAAAACTACTACTTTTATTTTTGGGCGTTTGTTTGGGTGACAAAATTTTATAATTTTTATTTATATAACATTCAGTGCGGTTATTTGAGAAAATCTTTCGGATTTAAGATCTCTGGTTTAGGACGAACGAGTACAACCACATCAGAATGCTACTAAAGTTAGCCAAAAATTTCAGCCGAGAAAACCTGCATTATCGACGTATTTTGTATCAGGTGGTATAGTATAAAATTCTGTTAATATTAACTGTTAATATTTTTAAAGGTAATATGAACTGAGTGAAGTTAGGCCAATTCTTAAACTTATGGATCCCATATTTATAATTTATCGTATTAGGGGATTATGAATTTGTGTTGCTGTACTGACAGTGAACACCCGTGCTAAAAATCAGGGCATATTTTAAAGTGAAATAAATTAAAAGCTGGACACATGTTTAGTGGTAATTTTTACTGGGCTATTTACGAATTCGTCTATTTTCACCCAGTCCCAATTTGCCCAGTCCAGTACTTGCTTCTACAGTCCACCAATCAATCAATTATATAATTCCACTTAAAAACTAATGGGCATATAATTTTCACTTATCAAAATAAACAATTATAAATCTAATAATAAGAAAAATTATTGCCAATCATAGAAAAAAACTGCTATAAAACTGCAATAAATGAGAGATCTAGCGAGATTTAGCGTCAATCATACAATAATGTTATTATCACAAGCGACCATTACACAATCAATACTATTGACAATACTACTTGGTATTGACATTACTGTTGATTGTGTAATGGGATAAAATTAATAATGATGGTCGGTATTGACATAAATCCGGATTTTCTGATTTTTGTGCATCAATACTACATAGAGGGATGGGAATATGTGTTTATGGGGAAAACTGATCATGTATATAGGGTAATCATTACTACTGTTATGTCAAGAATAAATATGAACACAAAATATGTATTGGGAGAATAACATAGTTTTTTGGATTTTTTTTTACAGAAAAAAACACGTTTATTTCTAAGAAATGGTAAATTTTATTTTAGTCAAAAAATTTTCCATCTTTATCTATGACTTTCGACCATCATTCTTGCAATTTATGGATTCCATCGAAAAAAATTGTATGTCTTTTGATGCGATCCATTCGTCGAGCTATTTTTTGATTTCCTCGTGGGTTCTGAAGTGCTGGCTTTGAAGATCGCTTTGTATTGATCGGAACAAATAGTAATCTGATGTGGCACAATCCGGTGAAAACGGAGCATGCGGCAGAATTTCCCATCTAAGTACTTCCAGCGTATTTTTTACTTGTTTTGCGACATGTGGTCGAGCATTGTCGTGCAGCAAAATCATTTTACGCTGTTTATTGGCGGGAATCGGACGATTCTCGTTCAATGCATGGTTCAAATTTATCAATTGTTGTTGGTAACGTTCACCAGTAATAGTTTCGTTCGGTTTTTGCAGCTCATAGTACACCAATCTTTTCTGATCCCACTAAATGTGCGACATAACTTTACTTCCATGAATGTTTCGTTTTGCTGTTGATGTGGATGGTTCGCCTGAATGAACCCATGATTTTTTGCATTTAGGGTTATGGTAGTAAATCCACTTTTCATCGGCAGTCACAATTTGAGACAAAAAATGCAATCTTCGGTGTCTTGTAAGCAAAGACTTGCAAACCATTAAACGATTTTCAATGGTGGCTTAGTCAGTTCATGTAGTACCGATTTTCTTCCTTTTTAAATCATTTTAATGGCATGTAAACGTTAGCTTATGGCTACTTGAGTGACATTTAACTGTTCTGCAACTTATTTTTCTGTTTGCGCTGAGTTTTCCTTCAATAATGCTTCCAATTCTTCATCTTCGAATTTTTTTGGTTGATCAGAATGTTCTTTGTCACTGACATCAAAATCACAACTTTTGAATCGTTTAAACCAGTTTTCTCAAGTTTGTTGAGTTGGACCATGTTCACCATAAGTTTTAAAGCAAAAAAGTAATGCTTCCCGCAAATGCTGTTTTGTTGGTACGAAATTCGACATATTTAAACGGGATTAAAAAATATGTTGTTTACGCTTCCACGAATCATGACAAACTAAATTTTAATGTGGAATGTCAACACTAAACCGCCGTAGGTGTCATTGTAAAAGAATGTTTAGTACTAATGTTATGTCATCTCTTAGAAAATCCAAAACCTAAGTTATACACCCAATATAAAAACTATTTTCGATTATAGGAGTATATTTTATTATTTGGTACAAAACAAATCATATTTTATAATTTTGAATTATAATAGTCACAAAATCTGGAGTATGTTGTTGTAAACATGTCGTATCCCGTTATTTTTTGAGAATATGGCTCTTGTACATTTTCGTGTACCTAATGCAAATGCCTCATCTTCGACGAAAATATATGGCATATTGGCACTAGAGTTTCGTAATGGTTTTGGCACAGGCAAATTACAAGTAATGACAATAGTATTGACTATGTAATGGTCGCTATATAATAGATATTATCCAGAAGTGCCATTGAGTAGACCAAGAAATAATTAGCTATCGACCATTTCCTACCTTTTTTTACGACTCTGAACTGAAATATTAATAAATATTAAAATAATATATTTATTAATATAATTAAATTTTAATAACTTATTTAATCATTATTAATATATATTTCAAATTTAAAACTCAAAATTGAGTGGACATTTTTCCATACAAAAATAGCGTTATGACGCTTCTGTCTATTCTGCGGTATTATGACACTGGCTTAAAAAATGCAATAAAAAAAGTAAACGGTAACTAGGACAGAAGACAGAAACAACTAAAATGAAAAAGACAGCAGAATTTTTCAAATGTTTGTGGATGTGAAACGACTATCAAATCACTTCAAATAGTTTTACAACAAAATATTTTTGTTGAATTCACATAAAAATATTCGTTTTGAGTGTGTTTGATAAAAAAAGTCGGAAATGTCATAAAAATACTGCTATTTAATTCTTAACTGCTAAACTTGCCCGTTGGGTGGCTTTTTTTGCTCAATTTTTGTACAAAATTATATTGTATGCACTCATTCTTATTAATGGTATTATGACACTGGCTTGAAAAAGTGCAGTAAAAAAAGTAAACGGTGACTAGGACAGAAACAACTAAAACGAATGAGACAACAGAATTTTTCAAATGTCATGATCATTTTGTTGGTACGCAAACATTTTGTGCAACAATACAAATATTAAAAATTAAATCAAATCACTTCAAATAGTTTTAGAATACAATATTTTTGTTGAATTTGCATAAAAATATTCGTTTTGACTGTAATGGATAAAAAAAGTCGGAGATGTCAAAAGAAATATAACAAAATAATTCTAAACTGATAGAATTGTTCATTGAGCGTCATTTTTTGCTCAATTTTTATACAAAATTTCTGATAGATTGTGTGCACTCACTCTTATTAATATTATATATACATATAATTTTTCACACTTCATTTGGATTTTTCAGACACTGAAAAATAGCCAGTGTCATAATTACCATAAGCAAAAAATGAAATTGCTGAAATAATTATTAAAGATTACTATTGATTTTTTTAAATTTAGCATCGTCGATACTATCGGGCATAAATTATTAATTTTTTAGGTTAGTAATTTATATGGCATTATGTGAATTTTTTCATAGAAAATTTAAACACTAAATAAAATGTCATTGTTTTTCTATATTTACCTAACTACAAACGCGTATACAGGCGTCTACAATTTGTGTTAAACTAGTCCTAAAGTTAGTTCGTCCATAGCATCTTAAATATGAAATATATGTGGATTTGAACATTTTTTCAGGTAAACTGTGAGTGCAAAATATGTCAAACTATGAATGCCCACGTACTTTTAGCCGTAATCCGAACTTCTCTATCCACCTACAAGGAGTGGGTGGGGAGAAGGATTAATTTTAGCATTAATGCATACCCCTCGTGCGATGCTCAATTATTAAATTTTGATTATGGACATTTTTTTCTTAGAGTGTTTGGGTTTGAAGATATTTGAAAGTTTAGGCTAAAAAAATTATCGGGTATAAATATTTTACAGAACCTTAATTTCTTATAAATAATTAAAAACATCTAGCTATGAATACAAAAACTACATAACTTAAATGGGGGAAAAGTACTAACATTTTGCATTTATGTATGTTTACAGCTTCTACAAGAAATATCCTGTACTACAAAAACTATACGCGTAAAAACAAGTTATACAATTTTCTTTTGTTTCTTGTAATGTCATATTCGTATAGTTCGTTTCGTAGTGAATCGTTTCGAAGTGGACATATTTATTAATTATTCTACGTTAATACGCAATTATATTCAATAATAATAAGATTTTGAATGAGTAGCGGTTGTATAATTGAAGTTTTATGGAAACGTTTAAGTTTAGAAATAATTTAAAAATAATTGTTAGCGAATACGGTTAGACCCTTTGCATTTGATTTATTTTCAAGTTTGTTGGGTGTCAACTTGTAATATTTTAAGCTACAGTGGTGTTTCATTTATTACTATTACTTTATTTACTTTATAATAGTAATAAATGGGGCAGATAGTTTTAATTTTTGTAATCTTTGACAGGGTGGTCCTTTTTTTTGGTGTACAGACCGAGTTTTAGAGTAAATTAGTATTGTCACCTCCAGCGTAAATTTATATTGTATTATTGTCACTTCCAGTGTGACATACGAATGCAATTGGTTAACACATTATTAATGTTTTGTTTATAACGTTTCGTTTTTGACTAATAAATGCCGCCAAAAACAGATCTATTTGATAAATTTGGACAAAATCAAAGAAAAAGAAAATCACGGTTGAATCAACTAGGCATCGCAATGCAAACCAGCCCAGTCCCAACTATTGCTGTGATATTTAGGCTTATCGTATGATAAAGCCTTGCATCCAAATTCATCTTGCTAAGATAAGCAATTTTTGAACAAATAATAACCTGAGATGAATGAGGAAACACAAACTAAGGTTGGAGGATAACCACAATACAAGAGATGAGACCCAAACAATAGAATACACATCGCTTTCCAAATGTTGTACATGTTAATGGTCACTTTGGAAATTGCTAAGTTGTCTACGTTATCGAAAATTGTTGTATTATGAAGTTACAAAATAATAAACTTGGGTATACCTTTCGTAAGCAGTTTTCTGGGAGATGTAGTGGGGTGAGTATTCATCTTAATAAAGCTTAATTTATTTTTGAGAACATTACGTCACATGCAAGAGGACCAACATAATTTCAAACACTTAAAACTATATCGATGGTGAAGTATGTCAGAAATACCGAGAGATATTTCCGACATTACAAGAAAGCCCAACGACAAAATTGTATTATGTCAGTAAAGCTCAGTATCGAAAAAAATAAAGTATGTAGTTTCTTTGCATCACCGAACATTTTAGTTCTGATATGACATAATGACAGATCGAATCAGTTTTAATACACTTATAATCTTAATTGTTATCATATCATAATTAACCTTTCAATAACAATGCCACATATGTCGTTCGTATAATTGCTATATACTGCAAATTAATTCAAATTTTTATTTAAATATCCGAGCGCGCGCAATTTGTAATTAAAATTGAATTATAGAAGAAAAAAATTTAATTAAATAGTAAAATGCTGAAACTACGTAATAAAGAGTGTCACAATACGTCACCCATACCGCAGCGTAGTTTATTATTTTACACTTAGCCGACTTAACAGCACAACTATTTGAGACTTGCTTTATTTGTAATAGGTAATGAACTCATAAAAATGTGATGTGCGCGCAATTAATATGTTTGTCGGGGTAATAAACATTACACTACCGGTGACATTTGTATATAGCTTTAACAAAAGTGTAATTGTGGTGCGCACTATACACGTAAATTGCGTTTGTTAGTCACGTTTGATCTATACAAATTCGCTTATTGTACCTATTTACATAAATACATATTTAATACCTCTGTCGCACACCAATCTCCAAATGTCATTAATCTTTGAACTTTTCATTTATCATATGTAATCCGTGACGTGTGTTAATTGAATAAGAGATAAAATGCAAATTACAGAAAAATTATTTTCTTCTTACGGTTATTACAGGAAGTATGTGTTGATGGTAAAATCGTGTGCGGTGTTTGTTTAACATGCTGGTCGAAAGCAAAACTAATAACATAAGTTCAAAAAATAGACAATATAAATCAAATGTTATCGTTCAGTTATACCACAAACGTCTTTAAGACTATTACATATCGCGATACTGTATTTTGTATATAGTGTGTAACAATTATGAAATTACATTTAATTTCAATAAAATTTCTTTGCGTCTTATTACCCGTAATTGAATGTAGTTTAAAACATAATCGTGATAAGAGATACCTAATATTTCCTCAGGCAAATCCAACCAGACATCAGGTATGAGTATTTTTTCATTATATGTACACATATATGCGTTTGTGAAAGCATTTCTATCTATAAACTAGTTTATTGCCGGCATTGGTATACCTGTTGATTTGGAGGAGGAATCCGTCACAATTGGATATGTACTAAAAGCGCAATATTTTCTACCCTACAATGTGTCACAGTTACGGCCCGGTATATTTTTTCCATCTGATGATTTTGGTAAAAAAATGCGACATCGTAGTCGTCGCGCGGATGACCATTACGAACGATATACTGAACAAGTTGAGGAAATTGATAGACGACCAGTCGCCAGTATGCGCAGCATATTATGTGAAAATCGTGACGATATTGAGAAACGGAATAATTTACGATGGGATGTTTATAAAAGTATGGAATATGCTAATTATGGGCTTGGGTATCATGGTCGTGAATGTGTGCTGAGATTAATTTGCGAAATGGCAGGCACATCATTTCATCAGTCGAGCGGTATTTTAGCGGAAATTGCGAAATTAATATTGACGTAAGTGGTTTACCATAAAAAATATATATATCGTGATTGTTTGTGTTTATGTTGAATTGGGGTGGTTAATTTTTTTTTGTGAATTCCCCACGGGTAAATGTTTGGTACGTGTTGTGCAAACGTGTTCATTAGGCCACTTGTTATAAGTGGACAATTAGGTAATTATCTGGGCGTTTATGACGTTAATTATCATTACTTGCGATTTATTTATATATTATTACAGTTTATCGTTTTGTTCGTGCGTTGATTATGCGCGCAGAAGATATTCCGGTTAGCACCAGCTGAGCTAAGAATTAATTTAAGTTGAATGAAACTGATGATTAATTATAGGTTCAGGTTTTAAATTAAATTAAATTTTTAAAGTGGATTTATTTATGGTTATATTGAAATTTTGTAGGTTCGAAAGGTTCAAAATGTTAAAATTTCAGTTCGGGAGTGAATCTGTTTTAAAGTTCTTTGTAATTTTGATATTATTCTCGAACTAAAGCTGGGCTTTTGTCTTACATTTATTTTAAGAACGACCAGTAGCTCTGTGGACTGAAAATCCTCTCAATTTAAAGTATTTATAGAAAACCTTGGGGGTGTAATGACTCTATCGAGGAAAGTATAACTCTTCATTATTTTCAAAGGAAAATTAATAATCACATCATCGTAGTTGTGATGAATTAACTTTCATTCGAGATGGGTAAGTTTAATTTTAGTTTGCAGGGTATGCAAAAATTTTAGCTTTGTTATATTATTTAGTAAATGGTTATTAGATTGTTGAATACGATCAAATTAATGATACGATTATAAATGGGGACCGAGGGTAACCTTATTATATTGGCGTCAAGCTTAACTTACGGTTTTATATTATATTATTGTTTGATAATCAATCACCTCAACTTATTTTGACAGCTTAATTTTTTAAATGAATTTAAAAGGAAGGTTTATCAAACCAGTTTCATTCGAAATGCGGCCAATTTACAGAGACCGCGATTTTGTTTCAATCAAAATGAAAATTTTCGTGGCAGAAACCGAGCTCCTTCCCATTCGTTTAAGATATTTCTTAGTTCCATCCAATTTATTTATTTTCCACAATGTTATCCGAATCTGTTGTAACTATATTTGTAACATAGAAATCGATTGGTAAGGTTTATATCAAATTTACTATGGCTTTCTAGATGCATGTTCATGCTTTATATTTGATCCTCATTTTCATTATATAATCCGAGTTATAACTGAATTAATTGAGAAACGACTTAGTTTCATTGTGGAGCATTCGGACATATGTATGTTAATAAGAACCCAGGTCTAATGAAGACACGAAAGATACAAATTAATATTGTTATTTATAACAATCAACATTTTCCAAAAACCGCGAATTAGATACATAAAAATGTCGCCGTAACCATGTGATGCAACATTGCGAAACATGATAATGATAGCAAAACACATTACGAAAAACGACGCAACATGATGAAACTTAACACACTATGGAGCAACATAATGCAACACCGTTGAACCCATAAACAATTTTCCCGAAATCAGAACCCATTGGGCGCTTTCAGGTCTCCTATCATGATTAGTAAAATCATCGCCAATTTGATTTAAAAATTTCATGTGCTAAACATTTTCATAACGTTGGCTACGATTTTACTCAACATGTTCCCAACTGTTGGGTGTCCTGAAAGCGCCCATTGCATTCGATTTCCGTAGCGACACCTTAAATTTGTGAAGAAAAGTGTTCGAAGCAATCAAAAATGCAAATGTCGGCCTGTAAGGTTTTGCCCTCCGTATTTTGGGACGCGCAAGGTATTTTATTCGTCGTTTATCTTGAGAAAGGAAACACAATCAACAGCTAATATTCGCTGTGGCGTTATTGGTGCGCGTTTGAAGGAAGCAATTGCAAAAAACTGTACCAATGGCAAACGAAGATTTAAATTGTTTTATAAAAATTCGTTAAATAATTTTTATCCGATTTATTTAGCAGTAAACTTAAATTGACCAAACACAATTAAATTTTCGTGGATATAGTTTGTTTGTTGATTCTTGCACGTGATCGCTTAATTTGTTGAAATATAATTTTGGATTTTTTTTAAACACAATATAATCATTATGTTAATCCCGAATGAAATTCTTTACAATAACAATAATGAATAATGCTTAAAATATCAGTTCTAACTGGAATTGTGTTTTATTATAGAATGCGGTTTAATTTTTATAATTGAGTGTCACAATTTTAAAGATCTAACCTAATTTGCATATACCAATAGATTAACGTTTTGTAAGCACTATATCAATGACTTAAGTTGTTTACGTTGTTAAAAAAATTGGTTCCGACTTTGTATACATGTTACCTACAGATCTGCATGCATAAAGTTGTTCAATACAAAATATATTTTAGCGACTATTGATTGAACTGTTTTTTCTAGCAATTTTTTAGGTCTATAAAACGTACGTCATCTGAATTCTATAAGGATCTGCAAAATTTTAATGTAAAATCGAATTTTGCATCATCTATGGTGCATAATCTTTTTTCATCTTTGTGAGACACTTAAGCCAAAAATGTCAATTAAAGAATTTGAACGTATTTCACTTTAGGCAATGTGCGGCGGCCGATGTGATTTTTCTAGCCTAAAAGTCTTTGTTAGCTTAAAAATATTGATAGTTTTATAATTTTAAGACAATACAAGCTAATTCTAGAGATTTGAGCAAGGTACCACCGCATAGCTCAAATTTGGTTATCTATCATGAATTTATTGGTCAAAATTTTAAATATTAATTTTAACCTTCCAATCTCAGGAAGTGGCTTGTTATTGGTGCAAGTTGATAAAATTTCAATCCATTTGGTGAAAAATATTGTCGTAAACAATTCTTTTAATTTTTCTAATAAATTTTTAGTTTTTTACTATTTTTTTAACTTTACTTTTATATTTTTCCAATTTCCATTTATAAGCATTTAAAAAAAATATTGATAGTGTTAAACACCATTACTAAACTAATTCAATATGGCGGAATTAGTAATCCAATAGGAATCCTGTTCCTACCAAATTTTCCAAATGAAACGCACCAACGTGAATTTCCTAACAACAAAAATGGTGGGGTCAATATGTTGTGACCAACACCCGTCTTTCTTTTGCGGCAAATGTAAATCGAAAAATAGAAGCTATCGGAGTTGTGATAAAAATTGTCTTGTATAATCAAAAATCATTATTCTTGCTTAAATTGCAGAAAACCAATAAGGCCATACTTATAGTGCATTATCGAAGAGAGTACCCTCTCGTGTTAGTGACGGATGCGTCACAGTACGGTATTGGGGACGAGCTATGTATTGCATTTGTACACCGATAATTCCGAGCAGCCCATATCCTTCGCCCCCAAAACCCTGGATAAACACCAGATGCGGTACAGTCAAATAGAGAAGGAGGTACTATCAGTAATTTTTGGATGCCGGAAATTTTACCGGTAATAACCGATAATACCGGGTTAATGTCAATTTTCCATCCAAACAATCAGTTACCATCAATGACAGCAAATCGGTTGCAACGATGGGCCTTTTTCCTAATGGGTTTTATGTACACAACGCGGTTCCATCCAAGTGCTAAGCACACCTGGTGCATGTTCCAGACTACCCATGGGTCCGGATGACCAACTTGATAGAAACGAGGGCATGATGGAGATCAATCAGTTATACACCGATGAGCTTGATCGTTTTCCGATCGATCAGGAGAGAATTGTATCCTGTACCGCCCAAAACAAAGTTTTGTCACAAATTAGAACTTTCGTAAAAGAAGAATAGCCAGATGCTATCTAAGACGAGCAGCTTCGATCATATTGTGAAAGACAGAATCCTATTTCCGTTTTAATAATGTACGGATACATAATAATGTACGGATACATATAGATGCCAAGAGATGTCGTCGGCGGCCACTAGAGGATTCAGAAGTACGCCAAAAGCAGTGAAGCCTTGGGGCATGATACATTTGGATTTCGCGGGACCATTTCTTCCAAATGCACGGTATTCGGTTCGGTGTCGATGGGGATGTTTAGTGATGATCTTGAATGACCTTGAAACTCATTAGTGTTGGAAATATTAACGAAAATTATTTTCTTTTAATTAGAACTTATACTTTTGAGTTCACTCAATTAAGTAGTTGAAAATAAATAAATAAATGTTTTTGTTAATACAAAATTTTTCGAAAAGTGTACGGTTTCAGAGATATAACCAAATATCTTTCTCTAAGTTCTTAAACTTCTTTGCAAAACAAATTTTTAATTTAGATACTGCCGTCAAAGAAAAATTGATTTCATTTATTTTTATTTCTCGTTACAACGAAACAGTGTTAGAAATCAGAGAAAATTGTTTGTTTATATCTCTGGAATCGTACACTTTTCGAAAAATTTTGTATGTACAAAAACATTTATTTATTTATTTTCAACTACTTAATTAAAAAGTGAATTAAAAAAATAGGTTTCGTCAATATCACAAAAACTAATGAGTTTCAAGGTCATTCAATACCACTACTAAACGTACCCCTCGACACTGAACAATTTTTATTAACAGTAATTTTGTTCTAATTTGAACCATTTCCGAGATATGTTCTAATTCGACCTATCTGGTGGTACCTTTCAACATTCTCTGGAAGTGGCTTGTTGTTGGCTCAGATTAATAAGATACTCAAAATATTCGGTGGAAAAAACTCCAACAAACAATTCTTATAACCTTTTTGTCAAAGCTTTAATTTTAATTTGTTTGTTAACTTTACTCTTAAATTGTTTTAAATATTGTTTAAATATATCTATTCTCTTTCTCTCTCTCTCTCTCTGGTACTATATCCCATCAAGGGATTTGGCCGCCTCAAACGAGGTTTCATAATCATATTTTCATTTCGGATAATGAGTGATTAATTAATTCATTGATCCTAAACCAGCCGTGAAATTTTTTCCTTGTCACCACCGGGAATCGAGAACCCGGGACCTCCGGTCGCTGGAGCAAGCATGCTGACCACTTTGCCACCGAGGCGGTTTAATATCTATTGTATTTATTAAATTTTTGAAATTTAAATTTATAATTTTTAATCTAATTTATATTTATAAAATATTAACAGTGTAAAGCACCAATATTGAAATAATTAAATATGGCGGCTATTGAATCTATACCGCCATATTTTTCGATTGTAACCGTATGTGTATACGTGTTATTATCTGTTAGAAACTTCAGAGGCGCGAATAAAATCGTATTTTCGTTTTGAAGAGCCACGACATCTATTTTTAATATGTATAAACAATCTGTCATTTTGATTTCGTCATTTATTTGGTCTTAAGGGCCGACCATAAAAAAATTATAAAATTTAAAAAAAAATCAAAAATTTTGACGATACTAATAAATAATAGTCGTAACGAGTAGGCCGTAAATATTGTTGGATATTGAATGACATTTGATATAATGACAGCTACTTATTGTTTTTTTAGATAGCACGATGCAAATTTTAATTTGGATGAAAAATTTCGCAGCACTAAATTTTATTAAGAGACAATTCATATTTAACGAAGCTTTATCGCAAATATAATATTTTTAAAATTACGTTTATATTTTTTTTTAATTTTTGTATGGTTACCCCTTTAATGTGAATATAGGGTGGAATAAATTTGGTTTAAAATATAAAATTTAAAAGTAAAACATAAGTAGGACTAGCAAATTAAAAAATGTTTGTGTAGTAAATTTTTGTGTTCCCCTGCTGGCGTATATAGATACTACGTAATATAACTTTGGTATACGTAGTAACACAATCGTGTTGTTTAAAATGAATTATTCGAATGAATTATTAGAGGGTGAATCTAAATTTAGACCTTAAAATATGTGAATGAAACAAAATCAACAATCAATCTCGCTTGATAACACAGAACGAATCAAATTTCAGAAAGAGATCAATAATATGGAAATTACAATAAGTACAATAATTAATAAAGGTAGAAATAATATTAATTTACATTTGGAAACGATATACGAGAACAGTTAAAATATGTACATACACGCGATCACCTGTTTTGTTACTCGTACACTACAAAATAATGTAAAACACACTCAGTGCCAAGTTGATCGGTTTTATAACTTAAAAGAACATTTTGTCACACTCGAAAGGACTAGTACAGTTGCTTATAAGTGGTTTTAAGTTTAGTGCAAGTATAACATGTTTATAAGAAAGTGTTCATAAGAAGTTATAGAATGTGACGTGACGTGCTCAATCTGATATTGATATTTCTTTATATATATTTGATTGATTTTGTGCTCTACAACAAATCATTGTAAGTACATACTATTTTCATTTGTTGGGGTTCAGAAATTGTTCGTTCTTTTGAGAGATTTCAATGAACGATCGGATAATAAATTAAACAGTTTCTAATTTTTAATTGATTATTTTTCCCTGGTCTGGAAGATTGCTATAACTTTACTTTAACATATAGAATAAATTAATTTCTTTTTGAGAATTACAATTTTTATTTTCAGTTACAAAACATTTTTTTTTCATATTTATATTTATGTATTTATAAAAATAAATTTTCGCTAAGCGATTTGACATCTTCAGTTACCATTCAAATTTGTGATAATATTTATTGTGATAGCATGAAAATGCAATTGACAATATATTTTTCTTTGATAAACGTTATAAACGTTATGTTTCTAGAACTTAAATTAAATATTTTTTTGATATCTCAAAAAACGCAAGCATAATACCTACTGATTGTATTTAACGATCTTTCATCAGATGTGGATAGATAGAAATTTATGAGTCAAATTAGAATAGATCAAAATTTACATGATTGAAAAAATTGGAACAATTTTTGTGGGGTTTGTGTAAATTATTATCAATTCTCAAACAATTTCAGACGAATGCTGCATGCTACAGCATCGATCCCCATTTCGAATTTGTGTTATACAGAGTTACCGAAACTGGTTCTTTCCACGTTACTTCCATACGACGCTAGTGTTTTATTTGTTGATTGACTGGTGGGTAGGGCTGCAAGTTGTAATTGACCAGAAATGAATTTGCTGTGTTAATAATATTACGAAAATGACTCTAGATATTCCGATTTCAATTAACGCCAAAATCTGGAATGGAAAAAACTCTTAAAATAGTCGCGAGGTAGGGAATCAACATGCTTACGAGAAAAGATGATATTGCCAAATTTACCACAAACGAACCAAGAAGCTTCAGTTTAAGTAGAATGATTTTATGAGAAATCTTTTCAAATGCTTTACTCAAGGGCGACCATATCTATGAAACATGATTTGGACTGATACTCATCTTGATCGACAGGTTACAGGGAAAGCAAAATTGCATACCTATCTGGTCTGGAGTCTTCTCTGCTAATGAACTTCTTTGCTAATGAAATCATTTCAAGAAAGAGAGCCTTATTTTTACTCCACATTAGATTAAGCTTTCGCTGTTTTAGAACCATTTTGAAAAGTCGAATTTTATACTTACTTACCTACCACGCAATAAAATGTTAAAAGACAAACAGTTTTTCCAGAAAAGAACACATTTAATGATCATGCAAGTTCATAGGTTAATAATCCTGATAAACACAATATAAGTGAACGAAGGCCGATATTTCAAGCAATATAACTCTAGTGGAAAAAATTAGGGGTGATGAGTTTCTAGCCCAAATAAAAATCTCAGTTTACCTGGAGTAAATAAATATGTCCTACAATAAAAACAACCCTCCTTATGTTGCCCCATCACACAATCCTGGTTGAAGCATGAAGTTGAACTTAAAGCAGCAAAACCAAATTGGTTGATTACAACCTCGATGTATGGCCACTATATCTATATACCGCCCGTGTCTGGTGAATATATTGTTTGATTCGAACATCTATATGACAGACGGATATTTAGACGGACCCGTTTATTTAGAGTTATGATTTGGTTTTGTTTAAGATGTAACTCGATTCTAGTCGGAATTGAACTGAATACTTTCTATAGTGGCAACGCTTGACGATTCCTCTAAGTGGGTTACACCGATGTACATATGAGTAGTATCGATACAAAAATCGAGTCAAGAATAAAATAATCACCTAAAACCCACCAGGTCCACCACCCTCCAAAAATGAAATTAAAACTATTATATACAATTGGTCATAGAAGTTAATCTATCGGGCTAAATCTGTTTATAATTTTTATATTTTTGTTGCATCTGTGGCAAAAATCTAATTTCTTTGGTGAGAGAAATTTTTTTTTATTTGGTCCTTAACCCTTTCGTTACGAGTGGTACTTATTTTTACCACTAGATGTTTAAACTGCATTGCTTCCTCTAAATTACATTACCTTTGGTATAGCAATGTACCAGTCCGTTTTATAGTTTATACGGAAAACGTAACAGTAATTTACGAGAATTGTCATATTTTTTGTTAACAACAAACATTTTTATAAATTAATGTGTTTTGCGATTAAAAAATATAAAAATAAAAATATGATTGGTTCAAATGTGTACCATATCGCCCCTCCCCCTCACCTATACCATAAGGTTCTCCTCTAATTTGTTTCGTAGATCAACATATAGCAGCAAAAAATTGAAATTGAGTGGATATTATAAATCCGTAAAGAAAGGGTTAATACTATCCACTAGTGCTGCGTTTCCCAAAGTATGCTGCGCGGAGCCCTGGGGCTCAATTTCGCCTGAAAAATTGTAATTTTTCTCTGCAAATAGTCGAAAGCACAGATGTGGCTGGGCTTGCAAACTTACTTGTTTTTGTCCAATATCAGCATATAAATTTGCTTGAAGAGGATCTTCTTTTGTGCCAAATAATACAACTGGTGCCGAAATATTTAATTTCGTGAATGATTTTTTTAAAACTAATGGTTTAGATTGGAAAAGCTGTGTTGATACTGCACGGATAATGCAAAAGCAATGGTAGGAAATACCACTGGCGCTGTTACTAAAATCAAGAATTTAGCACCAACCTGCAGCAGTAGCAGTTTGCATTCATCACCGCCAAGCACTTGCAGTAAAAAATATGTCTTTGAAAAATGTCCTTGATGTGTCTGTAAAGTTCATAAATTTCATAAAATCAAGACACTTGGAAACTTGGCTTTTTAAGAGTCTTTGCGAAGGTATGGGCAGCATTCATAAAGCTTTATTTCTCCCTACTGAAGTACGATGGTTGTCACGAGGGAAAGTTCTTGTTCGACTATGCGAGCTCCGTTCCGAATTTGGCACTTTTTCCATGGTAAACCTTAGATACTTCGCTGATATTTTCTCAAATCTAAACAAAGTAAATTTGTCACTTCACGGAAAACAAGGAACAGTGTTCACAGCAAATGATAAGATTCAAGCTTTTAACAAAAAATTGCAGTTTTGGATCATTTGCATTCGCGCTCGTGAGCTTCCTAACACTTAAAGAATTTTTCGATGAAATTAATGGGGAAGAGAATTGGGACCACTGAATTTATTTTGCAAAAAATGTACGAACTTGAAATATTACAACTTGAATTTGTGTTAAAAATATTTGAATTTACTTGCATTTAATTGAAGTTACTTTGCAGAAGCACGAATTTGCTTTGCAAAAAATTGACGTTGATTTAGAAAAAATTGACAATGAAGTATAAAAAATTGTGGTTCAATTGTAAAAAGTTGTGAATGAACTAAAAAAAATTGAATATCATTTGCAAAATTGTGAATTTGAAGTACAAAACCTATAAATGGCGCATGATGGCCTAATCAACAATTTTGCGTTCTAATCGTTCTTGACCGAGGTTTAGATCATTTATTTTAAAGCTTGCAGAACTCAAATTAAAAATCGGACCAAAACCGAAATTAGAACTAAAACCAACATCTATTGACCACATATCAAATTAAAAATTTTAGGCTTTAATCATTCATCGTTAAGCTTTAGGTCATTTAGTTTAAAGCTGTAGTAGAATCATTTAATTAGAGAGGTCGGCGATTGATCGTCGTCGAGGAAGGACGTGTTTTTGTCTCTCCTCGAAATAAATAAATTATTTAATTTAAATTTGTTATAGTTTACTAATAATTTTATATGTGTTAAATAAATAAATAAATCATAATAATAATATAATAATAATTTGTGTAAATTGATGAGTAAAGTGAAAAGTTGTACATATTGTATGTTTATATAAATTTGTGTGTGGTGTGTTTGCATTGGTGTAGAATATGTACGTAACAATTTGCACTTATATTACATATTTTAATACCGTTGCTTGAATGCATCACACGCGATATGTGTAAACCTTCAATATGTATGACTTTTTTGATTCCAAAGGATGCATAAGATAAGTGTTGTCCATTTATTCATTGTTTTAATACATATTTTAATTATTATATAAAGTATATAAATTTTAAGTATATAAACCTTTTAACTGTATTTTATAACCCATAAAGGTGTAGAGTACTAGTATTCTCATCTAGTGGGTAAATCGAGTATAGTTTGCGCGAGAAAGGGATTTTTAATGCCGTTGTTCTGTTTTTGTTACACTCGCTTAACAATTTTTGTTGTTGTTTTACTACGATTATTTTTCGTTTTTTTTTTGCCGGTAATTTTGAATTCTACGTTTTGTTTGGTATACATATATATTTACTCGTACATTATATATTTTACATGGAGATTAGTATTGGAGGTGTATAGCGGGGTATACATTCCAATATCCACTGAAAATGTGGTTTTGCGATGTATATAGCTTGTTATATGCTTTTAGCTTTGGCTATATTGGCCGTTGGGTATATATGTGTTACTTACGAAGAAACAATTTACAAGATCAGGGTGGTTTTTGTTTTTATATTATTTTATTTATATTCATTACATAATTATTATATATTTGTTATATGCATAGGTATTTACTTTTTGTGCTTGTGTGTGTAAATGTTTTTCGATATGAAAAGACACGAAAAAACAGAAGAACAAATCATAGATTTTAGTTGTTGTTTTCCTAGTTGTTCGCCTTTTCATTGATTTCATTTGTGTGATCAATTTTCACAGAGGCGGCGAGGATATGGTGGGCGAGCCGTATTGCAATAAATTTTCTTTGTTATTTGTGGTAGAGAAGAATAGATTTCGTTCATGATGAGTGGTTGATCGGTGTCTGCGGTTTATGATGGTTGTTCATTGAACATTGTGTTTCTCAACTTACGGAGGGTTATATTCATATAACATGCTCTGTCGTTACCTGTATTTGTAAGCTATTTTGGGCTATTTTAAATCGTTTTGTTTGGGAGTTGATGTCAATCAATTATCAATCAATTGTTGGTATAAAAAGGCAAATTTGCAGTTTTGCATGGAACCCTTGTCTGAGGTTTGGATTTGTGTATCCAGGTTGGTATCTTTGCTGAATATCATAGATGTTTTTCTTAAAGTTCACCGTCGGTTTCGCGGGAGTTGAGTCATTTTTGAAATTTTAGGATGATCGGTCGTACGTTGGGGTTTTTGAGCTGTAGGATTGCTGCGATACTTTTATAATCACGGCTGTATGAAGCATGGGTGTTGTCGATTAGTGATGTTGATTGGAGATCGCTTGGCGAATGGTAGAGGTGTCACTGAGAGAGGATTCAAACCGTCTTTTGGGGTTGTTTCGGATATAACTTTGTGTGTTGCAGTGTGTTTTTTGTTTATAGAGGGGTTGGGTATCGAGTACTCCTGGATAAGCATAACATATTCTTTGGTACATTTTACTATGACTATTTATAAAATAATTCTTTTCACAATGTGATTTCAGAGATTATTAGAATTTTACTAATATTCCTTCATCCAATTATTCAGCGTTTCAGTATTAAATTATTATACATATTTTAATTTGGTGAGAAATTTACAGTTATCGAGGTTTACCAGGTGTTTATTATTAATACTATTATTCAATCCAGTTCCTGATTAAGCTCATTTATCTAGTTATTTCTAATGAAGATTTTTGATTACAGGATCTTTGAAGTCGTAATATTTTCTAATTAAAAATAAAATTTTAATTTAAAAGTCAGAAGAGCAGACAATAGGAATCATAATGGCTATCGGCTTTCTAATAAATTTGATATTTCAGCGAATACTTTTTGGAATTGCAGATATCTTGAAAGCTAGAGATTAAATTTGAAATGCAGTTAAATATTGCTGTACTTAGATAGTTTTTCAGGGATCATGGCTTTTTTTAATTAAATTATTTTCTAGGTTGTTTCAGGAGACTGTCATGAAGAGGTTGTTTAGGAGACTGTAAATTGGTAAAGGTTTTAATTAGCTTGTTCTAGGTTTGATAAATAATTATCGCGCTGGTTGTTCTTTTTATGATTTATTTAATACGATTGGGTTATTTGGAAAATGGATCCGACAGTTGTGCTAGCTACTTATTAATTCTGCCATCTTACAGATTCCTGATTGCTTTAAATTAACTATTCAATTCTGGTTTAATTTGTTTAGGTATTGGGGTTCTAAAACTGTGCCAAACATACATTATTGATATTACCTTACATATATCAGATTAGCTGTTTTTGAAACCAGTTTTCATTTGGCCATTAGGGATGGCAAGGACAAGTGATCTTCACATTATATAATTTTTTTATTTAACTATTTTTTTATAAATAAATCCATTAATTCAACAGATTCACAAAGATTCTACCAGTTGAAGATAAAAAGAAGGTCGTCCGTTCCTTTCGTGCTTTGATACTAGTACTGCAATATTTAGTGATTTCTGGATTCGATTTGTTTTAATTTATTTTGATTTAACTTGTTTTAAGAGAAATTTAGTTAATACTAATCATAGCATTACATTTATTTCATTCAAGCTAATTTAACTCTTAATAATGACATTTTATTTCAGGAAATTTACTGCAACTTAATTAATAAAAAATTTTAATTATACTTATATTTTTTTTAGGATGCTGAGTTCTGAATATATCGAAAAAAAAAAATCAAAAATAATTGTGTTGTCTTGTGCTAACCGTCTTATATTACATTTCAACTAACAATTTACTAACTATTGACTACTTAGGTGTCTGAAACCGGGTCAATTTCCATAATAATTAACAAACCTTTCCTATCCCTCCATCTTGTTATATGTAAAAGAGTGTGCGGATGGGCCCGGCGTCAACCGGGAATCTTACTTAGGTTTGGTCGCACATTCCAATCAATCAATAGTAGAATCATTTAATTAGAAATTAATAATATTATTATATTATAAAGCTTGGTCAAGAACGTGTGAAACCCACGATTTTTAAATGAGACATTTGATTGGTCCTTAATGAGCCCAAAATTATTTGCATGTCGATCTTGGGTTGCCTTCTAATTTCAGTTTTGGTCCGATTTTTGTTTGGGATTCTGCTATCTTTAAAAAAAATTACCTATAATTTGGTCAAGAATAAGTGCAGCCCAAAATTTTTAATAGGACATTTGATTAGGCCGTATTATGAACCTTTAATTATTTTTATGTCGATTGATCTTGATTGGGTGTTGCGAGCTTTGATGTAGAAAAGCATAATAATTTTCGTAGAATTATCGGACAAAAAAAAATATTTAATGAGGTGAGCCTTAAATTAGCCTTTAATTTTCCAATTGTTTTTAAATAATTTTTTGATATGGGTTCTGCTAAGTTTTCTAAAGCTAGCAGAACCCATCGTTTTGGTTAAGGAAGGGAGCCTAAACATTTTTAATAGAGCATTTAATTAGCTTATTATTAGGTTCTGCTAGCTGTAGAGACGTAACCAACTAATCAAAATAATTGTTCAAGAACCACTTGTTAGTAAAGCTGATATGAGATGATATAAACTATAGGACACTCACTTTATACAAAATTGCCCAAATCTCAGAGATGTCTACAGGACAGCATATGTGGATAGTTGGCGTAAGATAAAAAGCTTTGAAACGACACCACTTCGCCTAAATAAATGATGGGAAGATGACTCTATAAAAAATCGCTCAAATCTCAGGGATGTATAAGGGAACCATAAATATCCAACAGTTTGGTAACAATATACCTAGTCCCAATATCCATGTGAATGAGAAATTCTGTTTGTAGTTAAACCATAGTTGATAATAATTATTCAAAAAATTAAATGATTGAAATTTAAACATTCAATGTATCGAAGATTGATCAGCTCGAAGAGATAGCGTAGCTTTAGAGACTTTTTTGACAAATAAAAATTTCCGTATTTTAAAACGATGATGTATGTAGACCCATTTGTTATTGGCCTCGAAGTTGATCAATTTTTGCAAAACACAAATAAATGAGGTTTAGACGTTTACTGTATCCGTAGATTGGCCAGCTCACAGAGTATCCAACAAACAAGGTGTACACGCTTATTAATAATGCGTGTGAAGTTTTTCACATTTTATTTCACACGTATATACGTATACGAATCATATTGGAATACGTAAAATCCAATTGGTTTATTAATGTATTAATGCATGTGTACACTGTTATGAAATTAATTATTTTTCCAGGAAAAATGTCAATAAAATGAACTAAGAATTTTTAAGTAAAATTTAAATATAAATTTACTTAATTTTTTATCTTATATATTAACCGTTTGAGTTCCAGGAGCTAATGCAAACGCATTACAAACAACGTTAAACAATTTGTGGTGCAACAACGCAAACAACAAAAATAAACTACAACGCAGTTGTTAGGTAATGCGATTCTCGTCTTTTTCTCATCACTTCTCGTCACATTTATTTATTTTATTTTCTCGACATAAAATCTAAAATCGCGCTGCTTTGGATTCAAACGGTTAATACTCTTAATTTTTTCATACTCAACCCTAAAATGACCCTTAAACATGATCGATCCGTTAGTTTTTTCAAGGTAGGTCGACATAAATATTGCACTGTGCGTAAGCTAGAAAAATCGGAAAAATTCCACCGGGAAGAACCCGAAACGGGTACCTCGGGTGGTCTCAGAAAATTTCCAACATTTGAGAATTTTATGGGACGACCGAAAAGCAAATTTTTTTTCTTCAAATTAGTGGCGCGCGATTCAAATTCAAAGTTGCAAAACAGTTAGCGCGCTTCCCGTTTGAGATATGAATATTTGGCTTGGCACGTAAGTCATACTGTGTGCATTTGAGCGCGTGCTTGCCGTTTAAGATTTAAAAATTAGCCACCTATACGAATTCACTTGATAAAAGTGCATCAAATTTACATCTTAAAAAATCTTCTTAATTATTTCTTAACCAAAAATTCAATAAAATGTATTCACGTGACTTATTATTCAGTCACAGGTAAGCCAGTAGTTCGATAATGTGATTATTTTAATTTAACATAATATGAATGTATTTTTTATATGTGTTGATTAAATAAAAATTCTCGTTAATCCAAGGTTCTCGTTAATCCAGGTTAGGTGTACTAATCTATTAGTACGTAAACCAAAGGTGCAAACCTTAAAAGTCGAGTACTTTGGTTAGTACTAAAACCATATAACTCTAATTATAGATTTCTAATCAAATGATTTTAATATCGAAATTTAATTATAGTAAATGACAAGCCAATTTACTTCGAGTGTTAATCTCCATTTTCAGTTCTAAGACAAATTTGATTTTCTTGGAATAAAAATTCGTAAGCACTTAAAGACCCGGGCTGGTGGATGATATACATAGGGTGTCCCCGATTGGGATGCTAATTCGTTAAGGGGTGATTCCTTGGTTCATTTCATGAAAAAATCGTATGGGGGGGTCAATTTTTGATATCCTTTGAGATACAGGGTGTTAAAAAATTGGTTCGGGAAAAAGTACAAGCGAATATTTAACTGTAACTTACAAAATATTTATCGGAAATATTTGACAAATAATTGAATAGGCTATATTTTAAGATCTTGTTGGCTATCTTGTATCTGTATCCATTTAAGAGCTATGACGTTTTAAAGTTAAATAAAATAAAAGAATTTTTTTTTTTATAAAACTGAGTTTTTCCTAAAAAACCCCTAACAATTTTTTTTTACGTAATTTTAATCCGTTATGATCTCTTCTACAATCCCTCAATCCGTTATTTGTACCCATGTGCTATAGTTTTTTACTTATGATATGAAGAATCAAAACACTACACACAAATTGTGGTGTAAAAATTGCAACAATTTTTTTTCATCAGTAAAATAATAGGCGGCGAAATTGTTTTACACTACAATTTGTGTGTAGTGTTTTCATTCTTCATCTCATAAGTAAAAAACTATAGCACGTGGGTACAAATAATGGATTGGGGGATTGTAGAGGAGATCAAAGCGGATTAAAATTATGTAAAAAAAAGTTTATTAGAGGATTTTTTTGAGAAAAAATCAATTTTATAAAAAAAATCATCTTTTTTAACTTTAAATCGTCATAGCTCTTAAATGGATACAGATGCAAGATAATCCAAAAGATCTTAAATATAGCCTATTCAATTGTCCGTCAAATGAGGCTTTGTTGGTTGCCGCCCGATAAATATTTTGTAAGTTGCAGTTTAATATTCGCTTGTACTTTTTTCCCGAACCAAATTTTTTAAACACCCTGTATCACAAAGGATATCAAAAATTGACCCCCCCCCCCTCCTATCATACGATTTTTTTCATGAAATGAACCAAGGAATCATCCTTTTACGGATTAGCATCCCAATCGAGAACACCCTGTATAAGCCGATTAGATGGGGAACTTAATTATCTATTAGACGCACTATCGGAACCTGAGTAAAGATCTCCGGTAAGGAGTGTTAATGGCCATTTTCACTTCGGCTAACGGGTCAATGACAAATGGGTCTAATAAGTCTTTAGCTAACGACACACATACACCTTGTCCGTTGGACATATCTGTGAGCTGACCAATCTACGGATACAGCGAATGTTTAAATTTAATTAAAAAAACGAAAAATTATCAAATTTATTAAATTTATTTATTTATTGTATTACCGAGCGAAGCGAAAATTTAAATGAAAATCAATGAAATTCCTAGCCCAGAGTTCATTTTTGGGAATTTGCCACGGAACGATTTTTTTCTAATATGGCCTATAATTTTACAGTACTATATGCATCTCAGAATCTTAAGGTTTTTTGATACTTTACTTATTATTCGATCAGTTTTATTTAGATTGCCATTAGATGGTTTGGTTTCAAATTTTTTTATTATATGATTTTGAATGAAGTCAAATTGAATTTAATAAATTTGATAATTTTTCGTTTTATCGTTAATTTTGATAAAATTTAACGCTAACTCCACAAATATAATATGTTTGAAGTTTCTAAAATCGTCCGTGATATTAATTATAATTTTTATTAGATTTTTTCGGTTTTTCGGTCAAAATATTATTTTAATGGCATCTTACAATGTTTATGACTATTTTAATCACAGAAAACAAAAAGTAGAAAAATTCACTCCCCCCCCCCCCCTCCATGTGTAATTCCAACGGGAACGTGTAAACATATGCAAACCCTTACAAAAATGAGAACTTCCTTAGGTCTCTACAAACCAAGCTGCCGCCAAAAGAGAACTAAGGAAGTTCTCATTTTTGTAAGGGTTTGCGTATTTTTACACGTTCCCTTGCGGTTAAAAATAGGGGGGGGGGAGTGAATTTTTCTACTTTTGTGATAGATATATTGTGAGTAAATGGTCTCTCTGTTTTCTGTGACTAAAATAGTCATAAACACTGTAAGATGCCATTAAAAATAATATTTTGCCCGAAAAGCCGAAAAAATGTAATAAAAATAATATATTTGAATGAAATGAATCGAAATCTGGGCAGGAATAACTTGACACGACAGCAAATTGGTTAATTTTATGTTAGTGTTCCGCCTGATAAAACAATTTTATATTCTAGGATAGAATGCTGGGGTAATTTTATTTACGTTAGTTTTTGGTTCATTAGATTAATAAAATTCACACAAATTTTGTATGAATATTTAACATTTCTGTTACTGTGTGCTTGACACAAAAAATATCGTCAAAATTTCCGGCTTAAATTGATGTACTATAGTTTGTGATAGATGTCTCTAATGTAAATAAATCAAAATGTACCATGTTTCTGATGTTTAGTTGTAATGCTGTGTGCCGAATCGACTAAATTAAATGTTGTGACTTCAGGTATTGTCCACTACACTGCCAAAATCATGATGCACTAACTTCACTCCAATTTTCTTTAAATATCAGACCTGGTTACGTTTAGTGCCATCTAGGCACTAACGCAAACATTCATAGGCACACAGGATTAAACAAAAAATGGCGTTAGCCATTTTTAAATGACTGATTTTATGTAACATTTAAATTTTTATTTTGTTTTTGTACCTCACTTTTCACAAAAGAACACATACCAGCGGAATAAAATCTTAATAGTGTTTCTTAAACTGTCAACTTGGTCTAGAAATTAAAACCTTAAAATTGTTTAACATTTTTTTAAATAATATTGTGGGGACGTATTCTTGAAATCGGTGAAAATTTCCCCAATCGGAATACAATTTGCTTTGAAATTCTCCACATTATTCGAGTTTTTCGCCGTTTACTTTAATTATTTTTTTAAATTACTTTTCTTTTTTAAACTAGGGCTGCGGTCCAACTCGTGACTTATTTTGTGGAGACTGACTTGTTTGAAAGTCTACAATAAACCTCCAGTCAACTGGACTTATTGTAGACTTGTTTGCGCCCAAACTGATAATTCATCAAAATAATTCTAACAAGTTTCCAATAAGTCTATTCGACAGGGGACTTATTGTAGATTTTCAAATAAGTCAGTCTCCACAAAATAAGACACGAATTGGACCGCAGTCTAAGAAACATAATTTTTTCCGCATACTAAGGGAAAAATTCCGACGATTAGAAATTATTCGCTTAGTAGGGAGACAAATATTAGTAAACTTGAAAAGTAATTTGAAAAAATGATTAAAGTAGCCGACGAAAAATTCGAATATTATGGAAAATTTCAAAGCAAAGTTATATTCCGATTGGGCAACTTTCCACCGATTTCAAGAATACGGCCCCTGGAATCTAGTCATATCATGTATTACTATTGAAAATAATTTGTGTAAGAGGGGTGGGGTGGTGGGGCATAACATATTAACGAATTATACTTGAAATTTCTTGCGTGATGTTATTTAGGTGGAGAAATTTTCGCATAACAGACTTCACAAAATGGTCTTTGAGCACTCGAGAAGAGTGGAAAATAAAAAAATTTTAGAACTCAAGTGTTTCAATGAATATGCAAAATTTGTAATATTAAGTAGCAGTTTTATTTGTATTCTTCACATTTCCATTACGTTTTGCTTACGTAATTCGTGTTGGTTGTAAGAGCATAACTTGGTTGCGAAATTGGCACACTCCTATTTGTCTTCACCAAATTCATCCCTGGCATATTGATATTTCAGCATTGTGGCCAATAATTAAAAGAAATAAAATTACCCGGAATTGTACAGTGCCACTATTTATCTACATTATTTTGTATTTGTCATCAATTTTAAAATAATTTAATTATCAACAACTTTATGTTAAAACTTATAATTAGTAAACACGATATTTTTGAATTTGTAATGAAAATTCTACCGACCGACATGTATATAAATTAACGTTCCCACCAAAAATTCAAAACAAACATTAGTCATATATACGAACCAAATTCATAATCAATGTTTCAATGTTACATTACCATTGTATTATGTACACAGTCTATGTCGTAAAGATTTCCAAATATGGCACATTTTATAACATCAAACAAAACCCCAACCATGTTTGTAATTATACACGATCCGTGGAAGCGAAAATTGACACTGTGCAAATACGCGGTTAAAAACGCATCGCATGCAATGCAGCAATCACGATAAAACTATAAATATGCATACATTTCCAATTTTCCAATATAAACACAAAAGCACAAAACTAGATTATAAATTAAATAAAATTTTTATTAATTTTTACTATTTTCTTTTTGTATAATGCACAGTCCATCAACCACCAACGAAAATTTATCACAGTCGACGGACATTGAATATCGGCAGGCCGAGTCAAACGGACGTACCGGAAAACCATGCAATGAATTGTATCCAAAGTGTAATTTATCAATTTTGGATAAGTTCACAAAACTTTTCTAATAACTAACTATAACTAAATATGTAAAACTATTAAAAAAAAACACTTTGATCTCTCTTACCGATGAATATTGATAAGAAGATTGCAAACAAATTCATGATCGATGTATCCACTAATTTTCTATTTAATATTTTTTTTTTTAATATTTTTCACCGCGACTTTCTCGTGTGGTCGCACTTACTACGTAAAACGTAAAACTACACGTATCTATATAAAAATGTACCGCGCGAGCTTAGATGTGATCTGTCTGTAATCGAATACCACAAACGATATACTAAAATTTTATTGCAAATGTAAATTGAATTTATATAGAAAATGAATTTTAAATAAAAAAAAAATAAAATAAAAAATCGTTCGTTTTAGTCCGCGCGACACGATAAAATATCTTCATGCCGTATAGTATTTGATATTAGCCACTGTACGCCACCGATAATATACGGTCTGTGTATTTTAAATTAGATGGCAATTAATTTATGATTTTTTCAATTGATCGAAATTTAATGGAAATGCAAAATGATTTTGGTTTTAGTTGTGCAATGCAATATGCGCGAAGTGATGAAAATGTATAATTATTTGTCTTTGATAGCTGTAAAATCGCGTAGAATGTGCGAGTTTATTTTGTGTTGTTTGTTTTGTTCTTAACGATATACAGTGTGATAGGTAAAATATGTAGGTGTGTAATATGCAATGGTTTTGTTTGGCGGTATAATTTCCGGTTATAGAATATTAGGCTTCACACACCTAGCGATATTATCTTTATATTTTTAGTTTTAATTCGATTAACCGTTAAGCTGAGCCTTACGCGATTCTGTTTATTATCTATCTAAATTTTATTATCTACCTGTGTGCTTTTGTTGCAAGATCTTTTATTCTTCCCGAGTGGCCTTAAAAATAAACTTTTGTTTTTCTATAAACTGTGCGGCTATATCAACAAGGTCAGCTTTGTTGTCCAGTTTCGATGGAGATGCGTACTGTATGTACCAGCACTTAAATAAGAAAAAATAATTTGTCATTGTATTGTAAACTAACTGACCATTAAGAATATTGTTATTTTACGAAGTAAACGATCCGGGTGAAAATACAATAAGAACAATAAAACAAACAGTATTTTAATAAATCAAAACTGTAGAATTTTGAGAGCCACATTTATAAACTACTTTTGTTCCTTGTATCGTTGTCTTCAATTGGTAGTAACACTACTTTCGTAATGTTTGCGCACTTTGACAACTAAAAATGCCTGTTCATCAGTGAACACCATCCCTTCGTACAAATAGTTTTATATTCAGTCAACCGTTTCCCAGTTTGCAAAGTAGACAAATACTCCTTTTTCAAATCGCTATACCGGAACTGTTCTCTACCGATGATATAAACTGGTAGAGTTTGTGTCGAAAAATAGGGACATCTGGCGATAACTCCGGAAGTGAAGCGAGTGGTGCACAATATGTAAAAGACCCCCCATTAGGTCACTGAAATTGGCCTTATTCGACATGAATTTATTACAACTGGCACTTGTTTTACCTTCTCTCTGTGTATGGCACGGTACACCATTATCCGTGTATGGGGTAAAAAATACTCCAATGTATTTATTTTGTAGGTACTAAAAAATTATTTTCTATAACAAAAATTATTATTTTTACTTTGCTTCTAATTTATTAAAAACACAAAAATTCAATATGTATAAGGTTCCGAGTTCCTTTAATGTTTAACAAAAGATACTTGTAATTAATTCAATAAATTCTGATTAACAAAATTATTAAAAAGAAGAGTCATAACTTCTTCATGTTGCTAAATTTAATCACCGACTATTTCAAAATTAATGTAATTATCCATCACACACGGTTTGATGATGACTTTTGCAAGCTGGCTTATTGCAGAAGTTGGAGGTTAAATTTGTTTCCACGTCAGCACTCCATGGACATAAACTGCATCTTTGTGTTTTGCGTTTTTTGGTTCGTTATAAGTTTTGTTCGATTGGTGCTAACCTCAATTCTACAACATTGTATCGTATTTGACTCATTGCGATTTTTACGACTTTTTTTTTTTTCATTTCGCAAATGAATTCGCAAAAATTAGTGCTTTGAGTATTTTAATTAAAAAAATGTTTAAGTGTGTTTCGCCAAGCGCCTACGGCAAATAGCGTAGAAGTGTAAAAAAAGAAGTAAACATCACCGAGAGGCATAAAATTGCCTTAATCTATACGTTTAAAATTAACTTTAGTTAAACAAAAATCAAATAAATAGTTACTTCTATTGAAATTTTTACACATCATCTTCACTTTTTCATTATCGCCATAGTTGTTTCTGTGTCTTGTTACGCCCTCTGGATACCTGGCGACCTCCAGTTGTATGTAGCCTTCCCCGTGTATACGGATCTCTGCACGAGGTGACTATCATTTTCTCCGATATTCGTGGGAACACAACATGAACTCAAAAAATAAAAAAACAAAAGAAGTGGCCAGCACTTCTCAAATGCTGGTGGGGACGCGGGGGCCTGCGACTCCAGCCGTCAGTGGGGCTAAAACTGGTTTCGAGGCTTACGGTATGAAGGAGAGGGCCATTGCTCCTTCGATTCGGAGGTATAGGACTATGTGTTCGGCCTTCTGTACCTTGGATAGACTGGCCACAGTTCCGGAGGAGCAGTGGACCGAGGAACAGAGGCAAAAGACTGAGTGGGCGAAGAAGGGAGACCTCGGGTCGAAAAGACAGAGGTCTGGCGAGCAGAGAGTTGGATTCTGAAACAAAACGGGCTAAGGTTCAGGTGGAACAGTCGAGGAAGGAGGCTAAGCTCTTCAGCTACGTGGTGAAGGAGGGTGAGGTGGTGATAGCCGTCGTGGACGAGAGCCATGAAGATGGGAGCATCACCGGGGAAAAATGGAGGTCGTTGTTCAATGCACTGAACCTTGTTTTCCTCAGGCTCCTTGGACAATATCCGGGACCACCACCAATATGCAGGGACGCGGAGTGGTGTCAGCGACGGCTGAAGCTGACTGCGTGCGCTGATCAACGATCGGTCTTGTTATATAGGAAGGCGATCGAGGAGGTAGGCGAGGTATGGCCGGGGGCTAAGCTCAAGCAATTCCCAAAGAGGAAATACCCAGCAGACCGAGGGCAATGGTCTGGCTCCCCACGGAGCCAGCTAACCTGGATGAATCCCTGAGGATTATCCAGGTTTGCAGTCCGGATCTCCTGACAGGGAACTGGAAAACTGTCAAGCAGGAGAAGCCTAAGGGCAATGTCAGATCATCAATTATGGTGATCAATAAGGAATCCCTGGCTCCCCTGTCAAAAACAAAAGGGGTCATCAACTTCGGCTTTGGCTCCGTCACTCTGAAGGTGTTCAGGAAGGACGAGGGGGAGGAAGAAATCCAGCCTGCTGTGGGAACCGCGAGGAGTGGTATCTCTCCAGGGGAATCCCTGCAGCTAGTGGCGAACCCGAGTGAGAGGTTGACTAGCGACCTTAGGGGCCAACTATCCCTTGACAGGGGGGATACATCAGATTCCGAGGGGGGGTGGGTGAACCTTGTTAATTTTGGGGACTGCGGAGGGAGTGGGATGGAGGATACCGTCGAATCCGCCGAGTCAAATTAAGCGACATACCACTGCTGTCGCGATTAAGGTAAGTGAAGACTCTCATTATTGTTTTGGTTTGTGCAGATAAACTTACATCATACCAAGGCTGCGCTACTTCTCAGACTGGCTAAGTCAGGCGAGGAAATAGTTCTGATCCAAGAACCTTGGATCAAGGATAACAAGATCTGCGGTCTGCGACCGAAGGATTACACCTTAATTCACGCTCGTGGGACTGAAAAGAGCAGATCTTGTATATTGGTAGGAAATAACATAAATGTTTTGCTACTTCGATGCTAGTGCCGCTAGTGGGACTTATCCTGGGGTGCGACGCAAACGCTCACCATACTACATGGGGTAGCTCGGATATAAATGACAGGGGTGAATTACTTTTTGAATTTATTTTAAGAACTAACCTCACTATTAGTAATATAGGCCAGTAACCTACCTTTATTATTAGTAATAGACAGGAGGTTCTGGATATCACTCTGGTCTCCGATTTTATCTCACCGATGATCAGCGAATGGAGAGTGGCGAAGGAGCATTCCTTCTCCGATCATCGTTACTTAACGTTTAGACTAAATCTCAATATTACAAAAATGTACGTGTTCAAAAATCCCAGGAGGACAGTATGGCATGTATATAGGGAGGTATTGGAGAACATTATTCCATCTAGAGTTCCAGGGCTCCCCGACACGGGTAGTGAACTGGATTCAATGGTAGGCAGTCTGACTAGGGCTTGCAATACCTCTACGAGGGCAGCCTGCACTTTAACAAAGCTGAGGGGAAAGCGAAAACCTGCTTAGTGGAATGCGGCTCTTATGCGGAGCGCCGGAAAGTCTGTGGGTCTGCTTTTAATACAGCGAATAGATCTAGAGACACTAAGGACTGGGACTTCTATAAGGAATGCCTCAGAGTATACAAAAAAGAGGTAAGGAAGGCGCAGAGAAATTCGTGGAGGCGCTACTGTGATAGAATGGAAGTGGTCTCGGATACCTCGCGCAGCTTGTCTGCTCATTAGTGGAGCGCTGAAAACGACCCCCACAAGTGCCCTAGAGGTTTTGCTCTACCTTCTCCCGTTGGATATTATCGGCAAGCAAATGGCGGTTAACACGGCCGCCCGGCTCTCAGCGACTTTGGGTTGGAAGTGCCTGCAAAAAGGGCACTCAACAATAGTTAATTCAGTGAGGCATGAACTGGTGAATCTTGACTACAAAACACCCCGTTTGTGCTTCGGCAAGATTTTCAAGGTGATTATCCTCTCGCGGTAGGATTGGAATAGTGGTCTCGTTATGGAGATTGGGACAGATAAATGCTTCACCGACGGCTCCAAGCTCGATAGTAGAGTGGGAGCTGGTGTATTCTGTGGGGAATTAAATGTAAGTTTATCCTTTCGTCTGCCCGGGTACTGCAGTGTGTCCTGACTTCTGCAGAAGCTGCAGGGACGAGGAAGAGGAGGAGACTCTTGTTCACTTCCTCTGCTCGTGTCTCGCACTAGCTGGCAGAAGACATGATCACTTGGGCAAATACAACATGGTCGGCCTCTGTGATCTCGAAAACTGTAATGTGCGAGATCTTTTACTCTATATTAATAGTACTACATGGGTTTAAGGGAGTTTATGATGTTGGATCCTGTAGTATTATAATGGGCCATAATTGGCCTAAGTGTGCGATAGCAGCCACTGAAACCTAACCTAACCTACGACTTTAATTTATTTTCCTGTTTCATATACAAATTTTTAATTTTTATTATTTGAATATGCATTTTTCTTATGGCATTGGCATCTGTGAGGAAGTTCGTGACATTTTGTATTGTATTTTCTTTTTGTCCATGGCTTTTGCAAACATGTACGACGATTAATTTTGGGTGAGACCAATGTATACACTGTGTGCGGGTGTGCAACAGCGTAGATATAGGGATATGTTTTTGTTGTGTTTTCTAGTTTTGTCGGGTGCATTTGCCACGCGGCGCGAAAGAGAACGCGGCTGACGCTTGAAAGAACAGAACCAAAAAACATCAACGAACAGAAATATTTTTCAAGAATATTTTTTTGTTGGGAGAGTTTATTTACTAATTTTCGTTTGGAATTGTGAAGAGTGGCATACATGTTTCATTCGGGGGAGGGGGAGGGGTGAGTGGGGTCTGTTCAGCAGGCCGGGCACTTGTCACTCAGGGAGATCCGGAGTTTTTATTAATTGTTTTTTTTTGATTTTCTGTTCCACGGTGCAGGCGAGGAGCACGCAAGTCTCTAATTACCCCATGCCATTACCTTGAGATCTACCGGTAAAACATCACCGTGAGAGAGGCCTCTGCGTGTTTAGTATGATCTCTTAGTTGTCTACCAGGAACCTTTATTTTAATTGACTTTAGCACATACGGTGCGTCGATTAGGCCTAGGGACAGTCCGTAGCTCTGAATGTAATGTACTGTAATAATGAATTAATAATTTCGAATAACGGTTTATCTTCCGTGGTGGTAAATAAAATCTCGACAACCGGCTACTATATGCGGCGTTTTTATATCTGCATATGGATATCGTTCATTGATCTTATAATTGACCCGAGATATTTCAACTTTTTCACGTTAAAGTTGGCTGTTTAATTCGAGATTTGCCGTGGAGATGCTCCATGATTGCGTTACGGTCACGCGGTATTAAACTGCCTTTGATATCATTTAGTCGTTAGTATCCAGTCAAGAAGCACGATTCATCTGCAAATCCAAGAATTTGAATTACGTGCTCGAGCGCCATATTAAACAACACAGGCATAAGCACATCTCCCTGTAGAAAACTGTTACAATATGACTGCGTCTCAAAGGTTTTCGCGATTGATGATATCATGTACCTGTCAGTGTCAACATTTCTCCAAAATCATTCTCAACGTGGAAAACTGGTAAGCGGTTGATTGGTTGAGGTAAAAGCCACATTGATAGTCAACGATGATATTTCCGGTGAGGTCAATGATTCTGTCAAGTACAAGGTTAGCAGGCAGTTTGTAGGCGGTGTATAACAGAGCTACGCCATGGTAATTTTCACACTTGAGACGATCACCTTTCTTATGGAGCGGACAAATGACTGCGGTTTTCCATTCATCGAGTAGTTCCTTCTTGTCCCAAATTATCACAATGAGATCATGAAGTTATGATGTATAATAGTACCTCCTTCGGTTTTAATAATTATGCGGGGATTCCGTGTGTTAAATCGCCGACTTGGTTTGCGACGATTCCAAATTTATTTTACGAACCCCGGTTGCATAGTTTAAAACAAAAAACAATAAATCCGTTTAGGTAATAATAAAACACTGTACAAATTACATATAAATTTTATATTTTATTTTATAAGCCGCGGTTAGTGTCGGTTTATTCAATGACGGCTTCTAGTGAACTAAAATCTGTTTTTATAAAAATTAACATTTTCAATTTTCAATCTTGTCACAAATTTACATTGAAGTTGACTACATTTAGAAATTTAACAAAGTGTTTACCGACACTGCTAACATAATACAATAATAAGTAAACTGGTATAAAGGCACTACAGCATAGTATATTTTGACGTTTAGGTTGTTTTATTTTTAATGTTGTTTTTATTCTACTTACAGCTGAATTTGTTTCCTCTACTGTGGGATATGGGACAAATATGGGAATAGCCTAGCATGATGGGACAACAAATTTTGGAAATAGGTTTGTCTTACTGAGAGAACGGGCTAACCACGTTTGTTTTCACTTACAAATATACGTAGTATATATGTCCTGCGAGACATTATATGCTGCGTAGAGTATTATGTCTAAGTCTCACCACTCATCGTTTTCTCCAACGACCGGATGGTTCTTGGACCGTATAGCTAGTGCAGAATCCTTGGAGCTGCTACTGGAAACTCACTTTGCAGGTAGCTCCAAATCTGCACCACAAAGAATTAGGGACAACAGAGTCGCAGACATTATTTTATAAGGATGCAGGACTCGATGACATTATAACGGCGGATGTCCAACAAATGACTGACTTAACCGTACCCTGACTGAAGGTTATTTTCAAGAGCAGCCTAGAACTCTGCCACATCCGTAGTAAATGGGCTGAAGTAAATGTAAAATTTATACCAAGTTGGGAAAAAGTTCTCATTGCAGTTTCAAAGACGTTAGACCTATAAATTTACCCTCCTCCACACTAAAATTTTTGCAGAGACAGATAGAAGGCCACATTAGGATTTCGATGGAGTCAAATAGATTATCGAAAACCCAACATGCATAGTTATGCAATGAGAAACTGCTCTCCACTTCATTATTGATCCTATCGAAAAATCCCTTGATTACATCGAATACTCTATGATAACTTTACTGGATATAGAGGGGACTTTTAACAATGTCAGAGCAGGCACTCTCTTCTCTGTGCCTGGAGTTACTCAGGGTCTGGTAAGATCAAATGTATATAACGAGGGTCGTGACGGCCAGCCTGAGTGGCTGTCATACATTTGTGAGTAGAGGCACACCGCAAGATGGGGTATTATACTCTCTTCTTTGGAACTTGGTCATAAATGACCATAAATGATAGTTCCACTAACAGGTTAATTTTGTTATATGGGGTTACTGTTTGGTGGCCAGCTTTAAATATTCTTACCAACCTAAAAGCCTTAGTGGAAGTACAGCAAACAGCTACTTTGTGTATTAGTGGGGCTATCCGGAACCCATTCACTAAAGCACTACAGATTCTTTTTACTCTCACAACCCTAGACACCTCAGGTAAGCCAAAGATGCCAGCAACCTCAGCTATAAGGCTCAAATCAAGGTTAATGTGGAACAGTAACGATACAGGTCACTCATGTATTCTAACCAACAGGAATATCACAAATTTTATCGACTACACCATCCCGTCACCCTCTTTTGATCAGAGGTTTAGGACTGATATTCCCACCAGAGAGCGCTAGTTGAAGAAAGCATTCCTAAATACTATTAATTAATTTCTTCACTGATACTTCAAGGATGAATGAAAAGTTGAAGGTGAGGTTTTCTGTGAATAATTGTAAACCTTTCTTTTCGTCTCCCGGACTACGGTGGCGTTTTTCAATTTGAACTAATCGCGATAAGAGAAGCCGTTGACTGACAGTTAGGTTTGAAGTAAGATGCTCAAACCTTCTGTGTTTACGTCAAAAGTAGTACAGAATTTCCTCTCGTCTCTTAACGAGATGGCTGATCAGTTCAAGATCCGCATGAGATGGGTGTCATGGCATTTCAATATGACGGGGAATGAAAAGGCTGGTGATCTCGCGTGGCAAGGTACAACCTACCTCATTTTACCAAGCAGAGCGGATGTTGACATACTACCTTCGATTAATTTCCTTATAAATTCGCATTTCTTTTGTCACGGGAACTGACTGAATAGCTTGCCACTTGTTTGATTGGAGCTGGTGGTTTTCATTTCTTTGCTTCTATATTAAAAGTGGCATATGATCACTGGTAATATCAGAACCTCTATATACGATTTAACGTCAGTTATACTAGTGGAATGTCCCTTCGAGATCATGATGTGATCAATATGATTTGACGCATATTAAAAAATCTGTCCAATAATATTTGAGCGGGTGTGCTCCGATGGGTGATAAAGTAATTACAATATCAATGCCCATAAGATGATTTGGATGTCGGTAGTGAAATGACCGAAAAAACTCAAATGATGAAATGGAAGTGGTGATTCTTTTTCTGGGTTCTGACAAAAAATGTATATCAGTGACTTGTGATCAGAGCAGAGAAAAAACTAAGTTGGACAAATACTTGTTTTTGTAACTTTCCCGGGACTAGGGACTAGAAGTTTATGTCTCGTTGACATGAGTGGACGACATTTTTACACATGGAATTTTATGTTTATCTGAACAATTTTTGCTATGTTGTTTTATTTCTCCGCTTCCTGTTGGAATTTGTAATAAAATATAAAAACGACATAACATAAACTTTGGAATCCCAGGATCGGCTCCAATCTGTTGATGTCTTTCAAATACGTTTTATGATTAAAGATTTTTGTTACAAAAAATTTCTGACTGGGATTTGAGACATCGTACAGCTTGGGTAATAAAAGTTCATTTACGCGAAAAGTTGCCACGCGTAGACTTCAGTACGAGTAAGTTTTGGAATATTTTTAAACCCCTACGCAAATCATAATAAACGATTAATTTTATTGAACATTCAGAAATTCACGAGTCTGATGGGTTTTATTAAGCACACATCTTGTAAAACCATTAAATTCTACATAATTCTGTTCCTTATATCATATAACCGGATATGGCATGCTTGCCTTGAATAAAACTCGTACAGTATATACTGTCGGAATACACATTTGAATTTTCTAAATATTAAAATTTTGGCGCCTATAATAAAGGTTACGCGGTGGTTAATTTATAATAGTCCCAACAATCGCGAATATTTTTTAGTATTTGTGGTTTGCCGCCTCCGCAAAGTTTCGAACTGGTTTCATAAATTTTTGTGCGCTGCTAATGGTTTTAAGGTCCAAAGAGCGGTCCTTGACATTTATTACATACACATTATTCTTGTTACGTTCTAACCATACTAGAGAGAGTTGAACCTTTATAATAAAAGGCGAAAAATATTGCGACAAAATCAAATGATTGGAACAGTTCCAAATTTATTGGTAAACAAATTAATTCAAACTGTTGTTTTAAGTCAGCTGGTTTTGCGTATAAAGATGTTGAATATAATTTGCATAAATTTTTAACGCGCATATTTTCGTATAAGATTCGTGCAATGTTATTCAAGTTCAGGGTTAGTAACATTTATTCCGGTCTCTTGAATGAAGTTGCTCGGCTGGTGAAGTTTACGTAAAATAACAACAACAAGGCCAAAAAGCACGTTTTAAAGAAAATACACGTGAACTTCTGTATACGTTGGTGAATTCTACTAAGACGGTTTATTAGCACCAATTTTAATTGATAGAATGGAAAAACGCAATCCAAGGTATTCCTTTAAAGGTATAAAAGTGTTGAGTACTACTTAGGCAAAATATTTGAAACGTGTTTTGACTCCGTAATTTATGGTCATAATTTGTTTAATGTGTGTGTGTGTGGGATAGTTCGCAGTTTCGCACCTGTTTTTATCATCTGCATCAACTATAAATGAAGTGAGGTATTTTATTCTTTTATGTACCACAAATCAAGTTCAAAGTAGTTTATAAATTATTTCAATATTTCTTGTTTCAAAAGTATAGCATAAAATATGACAACGACCAGTAAATGTTTAGTAAAATTTATAATGAAAAGGTTAAATTTTCGATTTGTTTGCTGTCATGCAGAATTTGACTGCTCGATCTAATTTATCAAGCAAATGTCACTTTCATTGTATGTACAGAATCTTATAATAGATAATAAAGAAACCATACAGAGGTCGACTCATACTTCAACGGCACGTATAATAGTTCTGATATTACAGCCTAGTTACAGTGCAAGAGGCTTTAGGCTTCTCTAAAGCATTAGTTTGTAACTATAGCAAGTGGCTTTTCAGCATAATATGCCTTGCGTATGAACTACGTTGTGTTTTGCAAAATCTTTAATAATGGAAACGGTTCTGGGTTACTTAAAACGTAATTTAAGTATTTTTTTTTTGTTCATTTATATTGCTTCCATATGTGCTTTTCCTTTACCAAAATTTTTAATGGCAATGAATAAATAAATAAATAAATAAATAAATAATGTATAAGGGGTTTCGCGCTTTAATCGGAGCCCTTTCATATATTGAAGTATACCCGAAATATTCGGAGAAACGGAATACGAGGTTTTGATTTATTTTACCATAAAACACCAAACCCATCCTTTCCTTCCCACTTTGAACCATTATTGAAGAAGTTAACACCTTTAAGTCTAAATAATCTCCTTTAAGGGTGATTATGAGTCAGCATATACTTCGCTTTATCTGTATACCATTTAAAATGTCATTCTTCAGTGGATTGATGCTCAAACCACAACTGTTGTCTGTTTGGTGTCAAAGTTTTGATGCTATTGAAGAACCCTTCTACATGCAAGAAGGTTGTTATTGGTAATTCCTTTTAAATAGGACAAATCATGGAGTAGCCAGGCTTGCCAGGATTTCCTCTTGCAACACGTAATGGCTGCTACATTTTGAAATTCTGACTTTCCCGCTTCAGGTACAAATAGGAAATTTACTTCAGTCAATTTACTAGGCTTGTTACAAAATTCCAAACTACCTTTAGCGGTATCGTTAAGTCCGTTATTTGCTGGAAATTCGATGATTTGGAAGGCTCGGCAACGGTGCACTATTGACTCGACAATTTGTGGTGAAATTTCCGAACAACCCGGAAAATGGAGTTTCCAGAAGTAGTTACATGGACTGTGCACTAGTAATAGTCCATATTCGACCGTTGAATATAGCTCGGGCGGTGTGACTTGTAGATTTAGTACCTTACGTTGCCGTAGGAGATATCAATCCTATATTTCTCAATTTGATAATTATAAAGCCTCCAGATGTTGGTTCTGACACATATTAGTTCATATTTGTACGTTTTGAGAACTTCCTTATATCAGTACCAAGCCGCGGCAGTTTCCATTTTCTAGATTTTTCTGCAAAGCCTCTTACACTTTCAACGGCTACTTTTAAAATTTTCTGCCACCAAGATGGTGTGGTTTTGGACACGCCTCTAATATATCTGTTTGGAATGGCATCGGTGTTCGTTCAGGTTCTGAAAAGGATTTTTTAGTGGGTTTTGTGTCCAATACTAGTTAGACTTCAAAGTCAATGTTGATAATAAATTCAAGGGGTGGCTCACCTTTCTCGTTCGTATCCATAATACATACCTTTCCAAAATGTCACATGTTAAATTTTGACATTTGAATGGTATGTTGATATTAAGCAGACATTTTACTGTCCATCTCAATGTTGCTCGTAGCTACATAAACGTTGTTGTGATTATTTAAATAAAAAACATATTTAGGTTCTCTGCATGTCTAAGGTTCGGTTTCCACTGACACAATGTTCTCACTACAACTTTATTAGACTCTTAACGCAACACTATCCTTTTGTAGCTTAGTAACTAACCGTATTACTGTAAACACCTCCAAGTCGGTTGGGCACGGACTCAAGCCCGCAATTACAAGGAATATACTCCCTAGTGAAGGCCACCAATTCGGCATCAGTCAAAACCTCACCTAAACTGTGTAGAGCATTTTCGTCGTATGATAATGACCACTGATCATTTTGAATTTTAGGTACCATCCTGAATTTCTGCAGAACGAACAGATTCAGAATCTTCGCTCATTATTCTCAGGTAGGTGGTGGCTGGTGTCCTTTCCGCCCTCGTTTGATTTGTAGACATTAAACTACCGTTCTTCATGAATCCTATACTGAGTAAAGCTTCCAATATATGTTCCTTTTGCATCTTATTAAAAGAGAAAAGATAGTTGTGGTTATTCTACGTTCTCTCCTGGTTTATTAATTAGGTCACCATTTGGCCTTTATAGTAAATTTTTGAGGACCAGCATTATTTATTCTAGTATCCTTTTGTTTCGCTTCCCATGGAGGACAACGGCTAAAAACCAGCTCTCACGAGGGGTTGACCCCGGATTTGTAAGAGATTCGTTCCCAAAAGTTTTGTTTAAATCTTTTGATTAAATCAGAGATTGTGCCTCAGCTTCGTCACTCATAATTAGTTTTCCAAGAAAGTCCAAATTGTCATTGTCAAGCAACAGAATCTACCGGAGCGTCACGGGGAGAGTGAGTGGATTTTACGGTCGTTTCCGAATGAATGACTCATACTCTCGACTCACCACTCCGACCCTGTTGATGTCCTGTCAAAAAGATGAAGGAGAGTGACAAGCCCAGCCTGTAAATATGGCACAGATTTTATTCAAAAATCAAAACAAAACCAACAATCGTCCAAAGGAAACAAAAATTAAAATGGTCGCGGAAACGAAAGATGAAATAAATCGAACACACAATATGGCCACCGTACAACGATTTTGAAAATGGAACCCAATGTGACACTGTGGAGCGCACAACGGACGTTAATTGGTGCTCGATTACAAAGTAAAATCGTAATAATAAAATTTGAAAAAAATTGAACAAAAAAAAATTGCAATTGGCCGGTTGTGGCCACCTGTGTCTTTGGCGTTCATAAAATTTAAATAAACAAAATTTGTACCTTGAGTTCCGGTTGGGCTCCCACTGGAAGTTGGGCGTACACCCGCCTTTAATAAATGAAAAAGACTGGCCTCGTTTGGCCACCCGTATATTCTCCAGAGTTGGGCGTACTCCCGCCTTAACCGTAGAAAAATTCCAATTTTTTTTACAAATGGTCGGTTGGCCACCTGTGTCGTGGCTCGCCGAAAAATTCCAACAAAAAATTTACAAATGGCGTCGGCTGGCCACCTGTATGTTGCAGTTTTCACCGATACACACCAAAATGTTGAGTAGCCGCGTGGCGGCCACCCGCTGAATATACGGTACCGATGAAAAATTCTGCACTCGGGATAACTTGCGGTGCTCGCTTTATAAAAATGCTTTATACAAATGTTTTGGGATTTCCACTTTTCTTTCGTATATTTATATACATAGAGATTTATCCTCACTGATCTTTGTAGTTTTGGAAACTTTATTATTTTCTCAAAATATACAGCATTTTCTTCTCATTAGAAAATGAACGAACCACAGAAAATTAGCACTTGAACTCTTTCCTATTCTCCTCTTTCTTCATAAAAACAATTTTTTATTTTGTATTAACAAATAACAGAACACTGTTATATGTATTTTCTGATACTATAAATTTTGTCATGAATTTTCCAATAAACAAGAAATTTTCAAATTAAGCTTCAAACTTTTAAGATTTAGGGTAGTATCGACAGACGAAGCTAAAATCGCAATTGCGATTAAAGCCACTGTTTTATTATTTTTACACCAGGTTAAACAATCAAGATGAAGCCGGGATTTAATACGTAATTGGCGCGAGTTTTGTAAACGTTCCCGTTTTTCCAAACAAAACTTAAACTTTTTGGAGAAGCTGGTCGAACGCGATTTAACGCACGTTGACAACCGAGGGCTTCTACTAACAGTGAGGCAGAAAATAATGGGGTAGCATTACTTTTGTTTCTGGCGACTTAATTGGAATAACATTGCATGTCCTCCTCGCTTAAACGGCTCATTTTTATTTTTATCTATTTTCTTGGGGAAGTACCATTTTTTAGGTACTTCCCCAATAATGGTACTTGTATTTCTATAGAAAACTTAATTGAATCAATAATTGGTTTTGTTTTGACAGATAATTCATTTTTTTATTATGTCGGTTTCTTGTTTTCGAGAAGTTGTACTTTTAGTTGCTTTCAAAAATAACAATAAATTCGCGCAATAATTCGCGATTTTAGCCGCGTTTAAAAATACAATTTCTGAACATCGTTTTCCAAAAATTCGCAACTGTGGCTAAAAATCGTAGTCACGTCTATCGATACGACCCTTAATGTCATTTAAATATTTTAGTTTTCGTCGACTTTATTTTATCACCTTACCAACTCGACTTTTTTATTATACAACCAAAACGAGACTACCCAACAAAAAAAAAAATCTCGCACCACAACCAAAAAATATAGAAGAATATTTTTGTTATATTTTCGCGCGCGTCACTTGCATACTCCCTCTCAACCGCATCAGCTGCACGCACCAAAACAAGATAACACTACAAAAATATTCCTCTATATCTCAGTCGCTCGTACACACGCATAGAGGTAAACATGGCCTCAGTTTCAAAATCATTTGACGTTTACGCAATACAAAATATTAATGCCAAACCAATACAGAGCATTAATGCCCCCAATGTAACACTAATGACACACAGATGGAAATGCCATCAGTAAAAGTTATTTTTCAAAAAATTTGAAAACGAAACAGTAAAAAACATTAATGGTATGACCAAGGAGTTTTAACACGGTTATGAAATGGAATAGTTCCACCTCAGTTAGCCATATTCCAGAAATTTTACCAAAAAACATTTTTGAATCTCATTTCCATGTTATACACCCGATTTCTTTTTGATGGTTTTGAAATGGCCTAGTTCCGTTTCAGTTAACTATATTCCAGAAATTTTTCCAATAAATATTTTTCACTCATGTTTTGCGTCTTACTCTTATTTTATGATGATCGGTTAAGGAAATGCCAGTATTCCGTTCCATTTACCCCATTGAAGAAGTTGAGACAATTCTAGTAGTTTTCGAATCCCATGTCCATCGACATACCAATTGCATTATGATCGAGTAGGAAATAACCTTGTTCCGTTCCAATTTACTTAATTCCAGAACTTCTTCCGAATATTATTTTACAATCCCGTTTCCATCCTGCGTACCAAATTTCATCATGACCGATTAGGGAATGACTTAGTTACATGATAGTTGGCTATATTCCAGAATTTGTATACCCAAATAGACTTATTCCGATTCAGTTTTCTATACATTCCAGAACTTCTTGCAGAAAACATTTTGAAGTTTCATTTCCATCCTGCATACCATAAATTGCATCATGATCGGTTAAGAAATGACCTTGCCTCATCACAGTCGGCCATATTCCAGAAATGACTTAGTTCCAGATTTAAAAAAATTTCCAGAGCAGTTCATATTTTGGTTTAAATTTCGATTGCAGGCACTTTTTTTGGGCTCACAGTGAATTGTTTAAAATTTTCTTTTCCGGTGAAATGTCTTTTTCGGTGAAATGATTATTTTGGTGAATTGTTGATTTCGGTGAATTATCGTTTTTGGTGAATTGTCGTGCTACTGTTTCATCTGCCCAATACGTGTCGACTGTTAGTTATTAACCCCAATTACTCAATTTTGATTTTGTACATTACAAATTACGAATTTGTTCACGGCACGGTTCAAATTTGCTGAATCCGTTTGGCATACAAATAACTTAATTAAAAAAAAACAAATACAAAATTGATTTGTTCCCATAAATAGAACTTTTAGAGCTTTTCCATCGTATACTCTTTTAAAAAGACGTTATATAAACGAAATTAATTATGATGTAGGTTTATAAATGAAGCAGCAATATTACGGTGTACCAGTATACCTTCGATCATATCGAGTTACAAAGTAGTACGCTTATTTTGGGTTACTGTACAAAAGTCTTTAATGCATAACTTATTACCCGCTGGGCACTCTAAAATATCGTAATGAGTTTTTTGCCCTCTTTGTGGATGTGTATGGATTTCTTGTTTATATAAAAGGCCGCATATGCGGAAAGCCCAATATAATCAAAAATTCTGAACCACATTTTGAGTTTCACACTTTTAATTATTTAATGAATCTGATTAATTCATACAATCAACCAAACAATGCCATATCTCTTTTCAATTGAATTTGAATCAATACAGGCCGCTATGCAGTACGTGCATACATGAATCATAAATGATGTATTTCAACTAATGATTTATATGAATCGGAAATTTGTAAAACCATAATAATACAATTTCTATAATATGATCTCGATTGACGTATCAATATTTGACAGTTTTTGGTATTTGATAGTGAAAAGTAATTAACCTAACCTTTTTCAGAAATACCGGACACTGAGTTTATATTGAAATCGTGTTGGCTCTACGTGTCATTATAATCAATTAGATCATGAATAACCGAAGTAAATTAAATCTAACGACACTAATTTGCACGTGGGGTTGCATGCTTCTTGTATACTCGTGTTCATATGTCTTGTATCATAAATAACAAAAACTTGTATCAAAGTACAATAATATTGCGTGCTAAATTATTTAAATTATTGGTTGGTCGTTATGCCACCAAAAATTTTTGTAATTTCTCATATCAAAAATTCGCAATCAGTATACGTTAATCATTTAGCCGGTAAATAACTAATAAGGGAATGCTGCTTTTGCTTGGCAAGATAATTTTAAGATAAAATGTGTCTGTACTGCATGTAAAATTATAGGGAAACACAAAAATATTGTGAGATTTATTTCGTCATTTAAAAATTAATTTAACCGGCCCATCGCACTTTTTAGCAACTCGACTATTCCCTTTTTAATGTGGAATACTAAAACTAATTTTATGATATGCATTGATAATGATATACTGCACGTCGTTCTAAAAGCCACAGAACCCAGTGTTTTTTTTATTTACATAAAATAGCAAAATGCCATTAGATATGAATGAATTTGTCACATCGTGAGTGTTTGAGTGAATTGCGGATGGACACACGGTGGCGATTGCGAAATGCGAATACGATTGTAAAATGTTAAAATGTTGCAATGCACCTATGTGAATTGGTACACCCATCCATGGTCTGATTAGCGCAGAATTATAGCAAAGTATACGACTTGTGTTGTGAATTGGTAATAAATATATTGTCTGGGATTGGAAGCAGGCATAGCTTTGTCACCGATTTGCCACAATCGTAAGATCCCAAACTGGATGCGAGGACCAATTAACCCCAATGACGAGGTTGTCTTTCGTTCTCAACAACTTGGTCGTTGCTAAGACGAAAAAGGTATTTGTAACGACGATAAGAGAAAAGATCACCATATTTATCCGGAATGTAATCTGTACGCAATGGCATAAAAAAATTACGATAAACAAAAAAAATAAAAGGTTACCTCAACGGAGTATTCTTGGCGAAGAAGCGCTTCCCACGACTTTGGTACTGCGTCGGTTTCCTATGACAAATATTGCCAAAACAAAAAATGTTTGATTAACTGAAAAGTTAAATAAATAAAAAAAAAACGATCTTATTTTATGTAAGATTAATCAAAAGAAAATGAATTAATTAAGCGATATCAATAATCTGAATCGCAAAAGAAATTTAAACAACAGTATAATACTACCGCAAAAAAACCCTCAAAACAAGGGACAAATTAAATTCAAATGTGTATTCAAGATTAAAAAAAAAAAACAACTTAGCTAAAATACTCCGATGGATAACTGTTGCCTACCCTGTCTGGATACCCCCGCAGATGGTGCCATGCCTTCACCTACAATCGTATTTGAGTTACCGTTATTCCTGGTCAACTGTTTTGCACTCGAACACGTTGCCTCCAAAATTCCGGATGACGACTCGAAATTGCCGCCAAAACATTCAGTTATACACACCCATGGCGTTAGATGTGGTTACCCGTAGCTTTCACCTCGTACTTGTGTCCGCACACTAAGAATGGATAGTATTAGGTTCTAGTGGTTTTCCGGTATAATGCTCTTTCTTAACCGCTCCGGTCCTTTAGTGGTTGACCGTCTTGAACTCTACTTGCACTTAGCTATAATGCACACTATTTGCTTATCGGATCATAACCTTGGGTTTATAATATTTTGAACGTTAGAGCCAACGGCATTTCGTATGCGTAATAAAAAAACATCAAGATCACTGTTGATCAAAAGACCCTATTAAAGTTAGCCTCCAGCCGAAAGTAAAAAAAAATCGATAATGTAGATAGTGTCTTTGCTATCTCAGCCGAAAATATAATATGAAATGTCAAATATTACGATGCTTCAGCCGAAAGTTATCAGCTGACATTTTTCAGACGACATTTCTCAGCCGATATTTTTCAGCCGAAAGAACTTTGTTATACAAAAAATATTAAAAAAAATGGTTAAAAATTAAAAACTAAATTATATTTTTAATAACATTATTAATCGTTTAGAAAATCCATTTTCCAATTGGGAAACTTGAATATAAAAAATATCGCACACACAAAATTTGAAAATTTCTAAAAATTGACCGTTTAAAGTGTCATGGTTGGAAATAGATTCAAATGAAAGGTCTTACTGATGTTCACATCTGGAAAAAATTTCAGGTCAATTTCCATGTGGGGAGCTCGGGAAAACTCGATTGAATATATCGCACCATGACACTTTAACACTTTTTCACCATGACACAGTAAGACTTTTCATTTGAATCTATTTCCAACCATGACATTTTAACGGTCAATTTTTAGAAATTTTCAAATTTTGTGTGTGCGATATATTTATATACAAGTTTCCCTACTGGAAAATGGATTTACTAAACAATTAATAATGCTATTATAAATATTTATAATTATAATTTTAAAGATTTCAGTTGATTTTTTTTTGTAGAAAACAAATATTTTTTTTTAAATACTTTCGGCTGAAAAATGTCGGCTGATAAATTTCGGTTGAAGCATGTTAATATTTGTCATTTCACATTATTTTTCAGCTGAGATAGCAAAGACACTATCTGCATTATCGATTTTTTTTACTTCCAAATATTCAATGCCGACGGAATTCCATTTACATTCGCGTTCTAAAACCACACTGCTTCTATGTGTATCACGCGGAAATTCGTACGCCCAGCCAAAGAAAAGTGTCACAAAAATTCCAGTGTCGGTGTGATTCCCAACTAAAAAGAGAAAAAAATCACAGAAACAAAAGGCACGTGTTTGTATATATTTTCCAATTGGAATAAATAATAATTCTTATCCGAAATAAAACAAAATTTTCCATTTATAATAAAATAAATATTAATATTTTATTCACATTATTTTTTATTTGTGTACACATATTATTTAAATTTCATAAATTGAGTTTTGTATTGCATCCGCCACGTTGTATTGCATCCGCCACGTTGTATTGCATCCGCCAGCATATTGAGATCTTGAAAAAAAAATCATTGAAAATTTACTACATAAATGTATTTCGCGACGACGCCATTGTGAGACAGATCTCTATTACCTTTTTAGTTCAAATTTGCACATCGCGATCACTAAATAAGTTAATACATAATTATTATTATATATTTAAATTTAAAATTATTTACTTTAACAAATCGAAAAACATTATAATGAAACACAAGCACAACACTTTAAAGTAAAAAAACTAATTATGTAGTACAACCGTGCACGTCGACTTGTCAGAAGAAACTGAAAATGAAAGATACAATCGAAACTTGTAAAACGAAAATAATATTACCGCGAAATAGAAAGAGAAAAACAATTATTTTTGCCCAAAATCAATATTTTTGTGCCTTTGATATTTTGTAGTACGGAATTTACTGCGAATTTGAGCAGTTTTTTCCACACAGTGGAAAAATTGCATACTGGGTTTCGGCAGGAAACTATCGGCAAACTTTAATAGTATTTTAAAAGGTTAATATTTAGAAATTTTCAAAATTTTGTGTGTGCGATATATTTATATACAAGTGTCCCTATTGGAAAATAATTTTCTAAACAATTAATACTGCTATTAAAAATATAGTTTAGTGTTTAATTTTTAGCCATTTTAGTTGATATTTTGTTTTTTTCTGTATAAAACAAATATTTTTTGTATAAAAAAATACTTTCGGCTGAAAAATATCGGCTGAGATATGTCGGCTGACAACTTTATTAATTTGACATTTCATATTATATGTTCGGCTGAAATAGCAAAGCCACTATCTGCATTATCGATTTTTTTTTTACTTTCGGCTGGAAACTATCGGCTAACTTTAATAGCATGTAAAAAATTTGGTATTTGTAAAGTAGTAAGTACAGCAAAATTCGCTAACGTAATCAAAAAAAAAACCATCGTGCGATTTGCAGACGGTACATGTACCGATAGCCATTTTAATCAATATCAAATCGCCTAAAAGTATGCTGTACCAATAGCATGGAAACGTCTCAGACTTAACAATAGTTCGACGAGTACCTACGAGGTTGCTTTGTTGCGGCACGGCACGAATTGTCTGGCTCAAATGACCATAAATGTTTGCAAAATGAAGACGATTGCAAAATGTTGCAATGTACCTTTAGATTGTGAATTGCAAACCCACACGCACACAATGAATTTCGAATTGGTCTGAAAAGAGAAGAATTATGGCGAAGGCGCGCAACACACGACTGCCAAAACACCTCACGATTTGCTGAATGATCAGCGACGTGTACGACTTGCGAACTTGTAATAGATATCACAATGCCTATATTGTTGTGTGCTCTTTTTTTGTGCGATTTTTTTATGCGGTATGAAAAAAAAACATTTATTCAGTACAATCTACTTAAGTTCAAAATTTCAATCAAATTAGAACATAAATGAATGTGATTAATCTAATTAGCTAATCGACGTTGGCCATTTTGTTTTTTCGATTTCTGATATTTCATCACATTGCGTAATGAAAGTAAGTATGGCAAGAAATGAAAGCATGAAAGTAAGTATTCAAGTTTCGTAATGTTTCGATTTTTTTTCTACGTGAAACTTTTTTTATGCGGTCCCTAGTCACCGCATAAAAAAATTGAAATATGTTGCGAAAACTATTTTTTATACCTACTCGTGAAGTTTCGGAAGATTTTTTTTATGCGGTCCCTATTACGATTACCGCACAAAAATAGGTTTGAATGTATTTATTTATACAATAAATAATGTGATGAACGATGTGTCTCGTCTGGTGGTCGATGAAGAAAATTACGTTTTCAGGGTTGACCAAAAACATGTGTTAAATTTGACAAGTCATGGTTTTGCCCGACGTTGGTGTACGTTCGTGTTCCTTACAAAAGTTAGATTGTTGCAAAAAATTCACACCTCGCAATTTTTTAGGATGGAAAGCATACAGAAAAAATAGAGCTTTTAAATATAAAATAATGTGTGCGCCTGTTTTGCAATTCTTTGATGGAAATGAACATAATATACAGCCGGACGCATCAAAAAGTGGTTTAGGTTGTGTGCTTTGCAGAGATTCATTATTTATTTATTTATTTATCAATAATAATGACACTTTTTAATTTTATTATTAACTTGAATTAATTAAATAGAACATAATTATTATATTTGTTTAAGATTTTTTCGGACAAAATATTATTTTTAATGGATACCCATTGTTTACGACTTAATTAAATTCACGGACGGTTATAAAATACTTCAAAATTATTATTAGGGCAACCAAAAATATGCTCTTAAAAATAGGTTTTAGGTGTATATCCACTATCCGGTCGCAAATTATTTAATTTCGAGGCAAAATATGGTTACTAGATCTATTTTACCATGCCTATTGACACATTTTTTTAAAATTCAAATTTGTTTTGCGATTGTAAAGTAGAAATACATGAAAAACTTAATAAACACATTTTTATTAATCACTTGTTTTTGTTTCGCAGAATATTTTTCAAAAAGTTTAAAAAATCACTCGATCGATTTCGACTTGTTAGGTCATCATCAGGAGTATCTACTCGTAGATACTCCTGGAGGTGAATTATGTAAGCATTACGAGTTACGAGTTACGACAAATGACGTCAAAAGGCCTTTTCATTTAAAGCATTTTGAGTTGTCGTAATTACGACTTTTTGTTTTTGTTTTAGTCGTACACATTTATAAATACGACACAAAAGTCGTACTATATTTTTTTTCTTGTTTTCATTGACAATTTGTCAAAATTAGTTTCAGTCGTAATTCGTATGTCGTACTCGTAATGCTTACATAATAACCCCATGATGACCTAACAAGTCGAAATCGATCGAGTGATTTTTTAAACTTTTTGAAAAATATTCTGCGAAACAAAAACAAGTGATTAATAAAAATGTGTTTATTAAGTATAAGTGTGTTTCGCCAAGTGCCTACGGCAAATAGTGTAAAAAGTACATGAAAAACTGTTACGCATTTTCCGAGGTCATGTATTTCTACTTTACAATCGAAAAACAAATTTAAATTTTAAAAAAATGTGTCAATTGGCAAGTCAAAATAAATTTAGCAACCATATTTCGCCTCGCAATTAAATAATTTGCGACCGGATAGAGGATATACCTCTAAAACCTATTTTTTAGAGCATATTTTTGGTTGCCCTAATTATTATACTTAATACTAGCTAAATACTAATGCTTTTAACTCTCGTAATTCTTCCAACGTATAGAAAGTGCTCAGTGAATTATACAATTTGACTCCGTTATACCCTAATGATCACTGCGAAAAAGATTTACTGTACATTGATAATCGATATATGAGTGTTTCTGGTATTATAGTTATGAACTTCTCTATTAGAGCATAACATTAAGTCCAAGTATTTTGGTAGATCTCCGTTTTCAAGGCAAAACACCAACTTCAAAACATTGTAGTGTATTCTTTGGTTAATAGACTTCCATCTTAGTACGCCAAGCATTTCACTTATATGTGTCCAAATTTCTGCTCCTAAAATACCTCGCATAAATCTGTTTTGAATTTTTTGGAGATGATATATTTGTGATTGATTCATTATGAATAACACTGATGAACAATAATCAATATGTGGTGCAACAATTGATTCGTAAAATATAATGTTTATCCCACGTTGCATTTCATCCTTAATTCTTACTTTATATTCATTTTTTAGCAATATAATTCAAATGATCATTAAAATATAACTTTTCATCTATGATAACATCAAAGTACATATTTATATTGTTTCACACGTTCAATGACTTCAGTATCCTATACTAATATATTTTGATTACATTCTAGTATTGTTTTTATTGAAATAACCATGTACTTTGTTTTAGAAATGTTAAGTGCCAACTTATGGAACACCAGTCATTTTCTCAGGTTCTCCAAATTTTCGTTTATTTTCTGAACCTCTTTTTCTTCGATTTTAACGTTCTCCATAGTTCTTTTAGATTATTTTGATTTTCTATGAGTTTGATTTTGAAATAAGAGGTCTCCTCATTTCTTAAAGATTGTTTATTTATATTTCAGGCTCTTTTATAATTATCATAGCTCGTAGTTTATCTTGCTTCAGTAATTGGCTTCAGTAATCATTCATACAAATTTTTAACTTTCACACTAACACTTCAGCTTCTTTGTTTAATTATTGGTCTATTTCGTTTAAGGTAGCATTTTGGCATTCCAAAAATTGTTGATTTAAAACATAGTTAGCTTTTATCTTCCCACAATTTAAATTAGCACTTAACATACAATGGTCACTAATTTGCTGCTCTTTAACTACTTCGCATTGCACATTTTTTGAATTAGTTATCACTAAATCTATTAAACTCTCGCTGGTTGCTCTAACTCTACTATATTCTTTAACCATCTGCATTAGTCTATGATCTCTTATCAATTGATTAAATTTTACACAATATTCATTGGATTTGAATGTACATAGCAACTTCTCCTAAATGCCGACTATCTGAGTCGCAGCGTATAAATTTATAGTTATCAATATGAATGTCCGAGTCGTACATTTCTTCAGTTGTTCTAAGTGCGTGTGTCAAACGAAAAAAATACCGCAAAAAAAATTAAAAAGTGAATATTTTGAGTTTTTATTCACCATAAAATTTTTAACTGGTCCGAGGACCAGTTAAATTTTTTATTTTATCGTGACAGTTGCGATTGTGTTTAGTTTACATTTGCATATGTACATAACAACCACAAATAGCCGGATAATAAAAAGCGTAAACGGAATGTAACTAGTGCGTACAACAAATATAAGTGGAATAAGGAAGAAAAAACTAAACTATTAAATTTGAGGATCGAGTATGATTTGATTTTCACCGGCAAGAACGCAAATCAAAGAGACGGGTGGAGGTATATTTTTTAATTGTACTGTGGCAAGTTATAAACATTTATTTTTAGGAAAATCAGTGACAATATGTTAAAAACACCAGCGTAGTGTCACCAGCAGTGGCAAGCGTTAATTCGAAAATGTAAGGTAAAACATTTGATTTAAATCTATATATGGAAAACTTTGAAATTTCGAAATATTATTTCACACTCACATAAAAACAATTCGGCAGCGGAATGGGCGATGAAGCAGTGGAGGGTGATACTGGCGGCCCTAATTCCTGGCCCCATTTTGACGCAATACATAAGTATGCGTCTGAGAAAGATAATTTTCATTCTCCAGATCAAAGTTGTAGCATCTACGGAATGGTAAATAAGCAGCTGATTGTTTTTTCATCCGACGAAGAACCTGAAAATGATGACCGGACATCAACCCCAGGAACTTCTTCGAATAATTCAATTTCGACCTCATTATCGAACCGACCAAGTAGTCAGCCAACACACAGTCGCTCACAAAAAAAAAAAAATGATGATTTGCTAATGAAAGAAACGGGCAAAATAGGAGAAAAAATTAGCACGGCACTCATCATTTTTGGACAAATTGTTCAGAAAGAATACCCCGATATCGATGTGAGCGGTCTCTTAATTTCAGAGTCATATGAAATTTTTATTTTTAAATATACATAATTGGAATACACTGAATTTGTTGTTTACTGACCATTTTGAATCAATTGTTGTAACAAGACATTTCGGGAAATAACGCCATCAGACGAGTTATTATTTCACAACTGTCTTCAGATTCTTCATCATAGTATTCCAACATATTTATGTAGTCAGTCCCCCAACAAGCATATATTATGCAAAATACACGCAACGGTTATTATTTTTTTGCAGTTTTTAATATTTTGCTCTAAAGCTTTGTAAAAATATTTCTCCAGCGATTTTTTAATATGCCGAAAGAACTTTCGACAACGTTCCTAGCTTTGATATGGACCGTGTTGAATTTTTTTTGAAGGTCGTTAGGATTTTTGTAAGGCGTTACCACATCGCAAGGTTTCAGTTTACAAGGATATCCTCCATCGAATACATGAGTACCTCGAATACATGAGTATCGTGTACTGATCCAGGATACCCAATAAAGTAGTTTCGAAACATACCTTTACTATCAACGACAGCTTGAAGAGTTATAGAATAAAATCCTTTATAGTTTATGTATTCGTCGTGTTTTCGCACATGGCAGCCATCAATTGCTCCAACTGCGTTTTTAAAAATGGTTGTTTTAGCCCGAGAATACAATTTTTCTGTAATGTCCGCAAATTCATTTTGCTTCGGTACCTGGACGACGTGGTTCATTTTGTTAACAAACAAATCTAGCATTTTCTATATAATATTTTTAACAGTGTAACGGCTCAAACCAGAAGAATTCCCGACAACTCGGTAACTGCATCACGACGCCATCCAATACTAAAAAATTATTAGTTCATATTCTATAGACCAGCCGTGCTGCTTTACAGGCATGTTTTGCAGAATTAGTTTAAAAGTTCTATAGTTGAATCGCAACGCCCGTTTAGTTTCTACCTCGTTGCCATTTAGTATTGCCTCGATGATTGCGGATACGATCCGTACTTGCAAATATTTCGAACGCTAAAATAACCAAACACATATATTTTAAATTTTCACATATTGATTCAAATGGAAACAATACCTTTGCAACAACTTTTTTACTTCGGTGTTTTGCAATTAACTTCAAGTAGTTTTTATATAATACAAGTTAATAATCATGGGCATATATTTAATTATAAAATTAGAATCCATTTTATTAATTTTTATATCCAGTTAAATTGAAATTATTAATTATTTTGTTGAACCATTCGCAAAGAAAATAAAAACAAAAATAAAAAAAAATAATTAACATAGACGTCAAAAATTTAATTTTTTACCTATGCCGTGTTTCTTGACGCTCATTGATCCGGATCAGTTCAAATTTTATAATGGAAAACATGATCCAAATTTTGTCTTGGATCACAAATTTTGATTTTAAATCTAGCAAGCGCCTTTGTGTTGTTTCACGTAACATGAACTGAACTGGATCAGATCAAGCGTCAAGAAACACAGCTCTAGTTACAATTGGCACAGCAAAACGATTAAAAATTGTGGTAAAATTTTTATTTTTCCACAGTTAAAAAATTTAACTTTTTATGCGGTATTTCTTGCGTTTGACACACGCACTAATGCTGGTATATAATTAAACACAATTTCATGTAACTCCATGAAATTCGACGATAGATGTTGATGTATAGGGCGTCTTGTTTTCGAAACTGCTATTGCACTCTAAAAAAATTTCTGTAAATATACAGCACACAAAATAATTTGTAAATTATAAAAATAAATTGTAAAATTAAATTTTTTTTTTAATAAATTCAATAAAATTTTCATAAAATTGAAAATATTGAAAAAAATACAATAAAATTTGTAAATTTAATAAAAATTTCGTCAAATATACAAAATATTAACAATAAAATTGAAAGGGAAGTTGTTAAATTTACAAATTATTTTGTGTGCTGTATATTTACAAAAATTTTATAAATTTTTTTTTCAGTGTGGTTGGTAATTGATTTGGTTTTTTAGTATTTTCAACTTGCGCTGATGTACTGTGCAATTATTATCCCACGTAGCATGGTTTACATCAAGATTTAGATTTAGCTTCTTATTTGTTTCAAAGTAGTTCTACATTTGGTTTCTGTTCTGTTACAGTAATCCAAAATATTAAAACCCTGAAAACAGTTGCAGCTTCTGGATGAGAGGGGATATCAAGTATAGTTCCTTCAATTTTTTCACGAAAGATTGAAGAGTGCTCTAACCTGCTTGATAAATAAATCACTTTCAGAGGAAATATTTCCTGAGAAATAGTAAAGGTTTGTATCAATATACAAAGATATACCCAGAACCCAATGAATTATCGACCAAGTCGTGCCATAAGTTAATGCCCGATTCTCTGAATTCTTGGATAAAACAATATTCTAGCTCAAGAACAATATGGTTTCACCAAGTCATCCAGCATACAAGCCGCCTGCCTTGAATTAAACGTTATTTCGGGAAACGTAGGCAGGAAATTGATTGTAGCAAATATGTTTTTAGATTTAAGGAGAGCATGTGACTCGGTATACTATGACATATTGCTCGCCAAGCTTCAGTTAATCCTGAAGTTAGAACCAATGCTATTATTATGGTTCGAATCTTATCACAGATCCCGCCCACAAGTTGTCGCTTTAAATCAGACAGAAAGTGAACAACTAGTCCTTCCCAAAAACGTTCCTCAGGGCTCAATACTAGGATCTGTTCTGTTTAACATGTATATAAATGACATTTGCAGCCTAAGCCTTAGAGGGGAAATCCAACTGTATTCTGATGACGCGGTTATAAAATTTAGTAATTCGAGTCTCTCAGGCATTTTTGACGATATGCAGGTAGATTTGAATTTGATAAATCTATGGCTTAACGAAAATAGGCTTCATCTAAACGCAAAAAAGACTAAGTGCATGTTATTCACAAATAAAAACTTGTCCGCAACTATCAATGCATAATATATGCATCAGTTACGGTGGTGTGGTAATGGAAAGGGTAAATTCTTTTAAATAAATAATTAGGATTAGTGCTAGACAATAAAATTAAATTTAATAACCACGTATAAATGATGAAAACTACAATAAGATTCACCTTTATACGTATTCTCCGTGAAACGTTTAAAGTACATTTTGCCCAAAAAATGTGTTTTACTAATTTACAATGCCTTCATTCTACCGCAGTTAACCTACCTTAATTCTGCCGGATGTACAGGTTTTCGTTGTAATGAACTTGATGTACTTCAAAAAGAACTCTAAAACACATATACCACCTTCCGTCGCGTTATCCTACAATCGATATTTTCTTAAAAATTCCACAACTTAGACTTACAAAAAGTCATACTTTACTTATATACTTTACTAGTCTCCTCCTCGTTTACTACTAAACTCTGTATTCATTCTACTTCATCTCAATTCTTTGCATTCTCGTGCAACTACACATTTTACGTTTTATATAAATGTTGATTACATGTATACAACAGTATAGTGTAGAGGGTTCAACACCACGAGGCGCTGAATCAATTGATATGTTGAAGGTAATCCAGGATTAACGAAACCCAACTGGCCAGAAACATCTTCCAGCGATTAGACGAGATGTGTAGCCGACCAAGTACTGGGCGAGTGATTGAACTACCTTATATATGAGTTTGGCGAAGATCCATTCTGCAAGCCTCCACAGTCCTCAAACTACCTCTATAAGTGAGCCTTCTTTGAGCTGTTGATTTTGTGATCGCTTCATCGCACGATACGCCGAATACAAATAATTCTTGAAGTATAATTTTCGTGATAATTGTGATAGGAAAACCCAGCCGGGAGGATCAAATATGCTTGCGGCAATATTGGTCATTTGGGAGATGAACATACGATAAAGTGTTTTTACTGAATCATTCCAATTCAACTCATTAAGTAGCTGTTGAGCTTTGTGGACCACTTCCGAGCAGTTCTACTATTTGCCTCTAAACTTCGTCTCTGGATTTCCTCCCTAATAAATTCACCTCCGCTTTGCTACAATTGAGAATGTCTCTTGTTCGTCTTGTCTGATGGAGAGTATGAACGTTAGCACATCTTTTAGCACTTCGTTCATATAACCCGATTCTAGGTAGTCGTGTATGTACTTGTATTCAGAACGGAGTTGATCACTTTTAGAAAACCGACGTTCCAATGGAACAGGAATAAGGATCGGTGAGTTTCAACTACTCCAAGCGTGACCATTAACTCATGACAATTGGTTGGGATGGCAGGATGCCCATCATCTTCTCGACGACGAAGTAAGCAAGATGAAAAATGCTGAATCGATTCGCGAGCAGTACACCTCTGATTGGCGAGGTTCTGTGCTTAGGTTAATGACATTTCCCATTGTCGCTGGATTTCTGAATTCAACTTATCTGCGATGATATTAATTATGATGATATCCCATGTGGTAACCGGCACTCCTTAAACTTTCAGACGGCGAGCTGTGTCGGTTGATGTATTAAGGATGTTGCGCAAACCCACGCTGGTTCAACTTGTAGTATAGGTGTGGTTCTTCGTGATGTTCACAGAATTGAGCAACAAAGCTGCATCTCTAGTTTAATTCGCTTTAAGGTAGTGTAACTCACATTTGTCAAAAATGCCAGTTTGGGCCTGGAATGTGCACATAAAAAGAATTGAAAGCGTTCAAAAGAAGTTTCTGATGTTTTTGTTAAAGAAAAGCGACTGGGAGTACGACCACAACTTACCATTCTATGAAAATGTTGTTCGGTTACCTCTGTACTCAGAATAAAAAAAATTGACGACTTCCCTTGGGCGCAGCTTTTATTGGTAACGTTTTGCTTCGTCTCGGTGATCCAGCTTACATCTTGGAAAACATATCAAATAATGACGTGCCATGCAGAACATCTCGAAGCCAAAAGTTTTTAGCGCTTGAACACCATTCTAGAATTCTATGGAGAAAACAATCCCAGTAATAGGTTGTCTAAACCATTCAACATCATCGATGACTTTATTTGATTTTAATTTATCAAAGGATAACTTCAAAATTAAAATTTGATTTCTCTTTTTTGTTCAGTTTGCTTTGGTTTAAATTTATTTTTGTTTTAAATCATACATGTACTCACAGGTAAGGATAGGGCGGCGTCAAAACATATAGCACCAACCATTTGCGAATGTCCAACTGTCCTTTTTCGGCAAGTAAATTCTAAGCTTTTCAAGCTTTCAACTAAAAATTAATTTAAATAAATTTAACAATCATCGACCTCGACGTGCTCAATTGCCTGCTGTTTCTAAGATAATTAATCAGCTTAGTAAATTAATCTTATAATTTTTATAACGCACATATCGCGTAAATCATGAATCGCACGCACTAACTTTTAATAACATTGTTTATCGGTATTCTTTGACTTGATTTAATGTGTGTGGAAAACTATGTCTAAGCGTTATAGTTAATAAAATATAAATGATGAAGGAAATTAGAAAAAACTTGTTATTTAAATATTTGATTTGGTCTCTTCTTGTTAACGTCGTTATCATCTTATATACGCGTACTTCACGATGATAAACTTTTAATTTACGTTAAGGTAATTTCTCTCGATTGTATATTATGTCGGTTTAATATGGTAATGAATTCTATTCGTTTATGAAACTGAAAGTTGTTATATTGGTTACAGTTTTGAATTCAATTATATAGAGAGGCAAGAAAGATGAATTGAGAATGAGTTCGCGCCCCACTTTCTTAAGTAATATTAAATATTGATTGGTCATGTTGGTGATAAATCAATTAACCATTTTTTAATTTGTTGTATTGTAAATGAATTAGGTCAAACGCGATTTTCCATTTCAATAAAATGTGTCTCATCTTTGTTTATGACATGTGACACTACTCCAAATGAAATGGATTGCAAAACAAACTTTTAAGTTTAGTGTTGCTTACCTTTTCGTAACGTAGATGTCGCGCGTTAGGAAATAGAAAGCGCTATTTTGGTTTATCTATTAGAATGTAGATGTCACTAAATTTAATATAGAAAATTTTGTTGAATACACGCATACACGACATATTTTCAATATTGATTGATTACTTTTCAGTTAAATAAATGTTTATTTTATTTAATTTAAATGGGAGATGGACATATCAATGGTGGTTAATGTTTGTTTGATAAGTACCTGGTTAGTATAGACGTCTAAAACGTATCTATACGTTGATTAATTAACAAAATTGTTCAATGTGCTTTTATGAGCTTGCATAATCAACAGCAAACTGTTAGATTGTATCTATATACAATAGCAAAAACGCTATAAAATCCAACAATCAAGGTTAAAACATTCCGCTCAAATATTAACGCCTTTATTTATTCCTTGGTGAGAAGGCCAAATTTGAGTTTGCCTTATCGATTCTCGTCGAGAGTAATATCCAAGTTGCAAATAGTATCATTTCTTGTAAGTTGCTTACCTTTAAGTGTGTAAACGTAGTTATGAATGGTATTTGTTTTTTTCCGAGAAAACGCCATCAGCTGACACTTGGCTGCATTTAGCTCGAGAACGTGAAAAAAACTGCGATATTTTGTAGTCATCTGCAAAGCAGGCGAGATAGAAACTTCTGATAACTAATGGTAGATCATTAGTAGAACCGACGAAACTAAGAGGAGCCTAATAAGAGCCTTGTTCACTCCGGTTTCTTAAACAAGAGTCAAGCTGTTTTAGACTATGGACAGAATATCGAAAAGCTTTATGATTACTTAGAAAGACTCTCGGAAAGGAATCTTGTCAAATACCTTGCTTATTTCGGTAACAATAGCATCAACCTACACTCTCAATTCTCAAATTGATAATGGTACTTCTACCGTGTCTTACATACAACTGGCCTCCAGAATTTATAACTCATTGACAATGAGAAGAACATATTAGCGACATTTATTGAGATATGGGTTTAAGGAATTGACGTGGAAATTTCAATTAGAACTTTTAAGAGGTACTTCTTGAACAGTAGTTCGAATATCAATTTAAATTCATCGAACAATTGTGCAAATTTATAATGATCAGATGGGTGCTAGTATTTCATATATAGGCTATGTCGAGTTATTCTTATTACACAATGAACGCAGCATTTTATTATACCATAGAGATCTTTAAAAACACTAAAAGACCTCGGAATAGAACAGACCGATACACGTATCAATAATAGAAGTCTATTTCAAGTAAGAGCTGGTTTAGAAGATCGAAGTTTGATTGTGGAACCTAGCCCGCACTGGATGACGAAACGACACCCTAAATAAATTTTCTCGATATCAGGACCCATCACAACCGGCCTTTGGTGCTCGAAAACGCTCCTCCAGCAATATTTTTCAAAAACGTTTGAGTTGAAAAAATTATAAAAGGGACAGGGGCCCGCTGGACGAACGTCTGAACGAATTTACCGGAAGTCTAGACCAGTTGTAGTCGATTCCTACTGATTAAAATCCACCCTTCACTAATTTTTATCAAAATCTTGTGAGCTGAAAAAATTAAATAATCGAACAAGGAAGGACCCATCGGACCCCTAAATGTTTTTCCTGAAATCAGGGCCCATCACAATCGAAACCTACTTCTCGAACGCTTTCTCACCAATTTTTATGAATATCGTGCGATCCGGAAAAATTAAATAAAGGCCCCTGAACGAATTTTCCCGATTTCTGAATCAAGCGCTATCGATTTTATCAAACTTATGGTATATATGGTACTTCCAATTCTCCGACAGCTCTTCTTTATCCCAAATAGTGATGAGACATGCTAGTGAAGTTTATCCAAACTAATCCAAAAAATACAAAAGATACACTGTCTACACCCAAACGATTGTCCCTAGTAAATTATTTGATTTTCTAATGGGTCTGACAGGGTGTGCCATGAAATTTAAAAATGAGATTTTTTAATGTGCCTTAGGTACATTCCAAAGTCATTTTAAGTAGTTTCTAACCATTTAGCATGAACTTCAGTAACATTGGTACACTGTCTACACCCAAACGAGTGTCTGTAGTAAATTATTTGAGTTACCTAAGGCACATTAATAAATCACATTTTTAAATCTCATGGGACACCCTGTCAGACCCATTAGAAAATCAAATAATTTACTAAGGACACTCGTTTGGGTGTAGACAGTGTACTAATGTTACTGAAGTGCATGCTAAATGGTTAGAAAATACTTAGAATGACTTTGGAATGTATCTAAGGACAAAATCACATCTCGTCTAAATTACGCAATATTAATTCGCCTGAATGTTTACTTACACCAATACTATTGCAATATTCTTGTTGTTGTTGTATTTTTTGGATTAGTTTGGATAAACTTCACTAGCATTGACAGGTTGCACTTATTTTGAATATAACAAACAAATGGTCGCTGTTCAGGTCGACATAACTGAAGGATTTAACATCGAATCTGCTAGAAGTATGGCTATTTGAGATCATGTCGTCAACACATTCGAACAAAACGTACTTAATGTAACTAAATTGTACATTATTTCCGGGTCGGTGAGGCGTTGGCTGTTGTTACTTAGGAGGTGCAAGATATTAGATCGATATGCAATGTTTTTCTGCAATTCTACCGATTTTTAAGTTAAAGCCACCTACAATGATTTTGATGACGAAGTGCGGTATGTTATTGATCACTTCCTCCAGCTCTGATGTATGACGTTTCTCATAACTTTTCTCAAAATTTCAGGTGTTATGCCCAGGATTTCATTTCGAATGTTGGCGTTATTCGATGGTGTGTGGTTGCTGGTTTATTGCTGTACATCCTTTCTTTCAAATAAGCCCCACGAAAACAGTTATAAGCTGTAAAATCGGGAAAACGGTTCTTTAAATCGACATTGCTTCGTAGCGAAATGGAAAAATCAATTCGTTCTTCATAGTCTTTCTTTCTTAATTTTCCTCTGTATGGACCTACGCAACAATCCAAGTATAGTTTGACGTCTCCTTGTTATTGTTTCTGGACTACTCTGCACACTCTCCCAGTACACGTTGAGCATTATCATCCGTGCATGGCGTGAAAATTGTTGCAAAAAGACCGTTTATTGTTGGTGTAGATGGTTACAGAACGCATATTAAAATACCGTCGATAATTTCGCTGCGTCTTTAAATTTTAATTCTTTGTACTGTTGTGTATATTGTTCCATCATAAATTTCCAAAATCTTCTTACAAAATTCTGAAAATAGAAATAAAAAACATAACTAAAAAGTTATTAAACATTCACACTAGAACGGTCTTTTTGCGCCACCCTGTCCATAACTTCGATCAATAAGTTCCGAGGCTAACTACTAAACAACATTTTTTTGTAAAATCCGACTTTATTCGTCAACATAGTTTCGTTCAAGAGTGATACATTCATTCCGACGCTATCAACGCTACATTTCGATGCCTTTTTTGTAAAACGATTTATCTTTGGCCTCAAAGTATTCGTTTTCCTGGATAAAACGATTTTATGTAGTTTTTATCTTTTTGGAATAACTGCCGAATTCGCGCGAACAGGGTTCATCATTTTTGGTGTTTGTAGACGGCAATGTTTAAACTCAGTAAGTCAATTTTTGACGGTTGTTTTCGAAGGAACAAGGTCCCTATGACACTCTGCAAGCCATTTCTTTGCTTAACAACATTTTTTTCATCAAAAAACACCAATCAATCAACACAAGCAATGCACTTTTTTCCATTGGCTTGAAAATAACAAAAATGGCGTTGGTTAAAAAAGTTCGGAAATTATAAACTAACGGAAGTAAAATCTTATGAATTTTTCATTCACCAGAAAATGTTGATTCAGTGACGCAGAGTGTTGTTGAATGTCCCGGAACCCCTTGTTGGCGCCGTGCCTATATGAATTGAGAATATCTCCACCAAAAAATCTCAAAGTAGTTTTACCCGTATAAAATTCAATTGACAGTTGACACAAGAGCTTCAGGAAAGTGTCCATGAATGGCGTCGAGATTGCAGTGCTCGAATTTTACTGCTTAGCATTGACGACCACTATTTTTGGCAATAAATCGTTATGAGCGTCGAAGCGTATTTCGTATTGGCTGGCTTTATTCAAAAACCCTCAATTGACACACCACAGAGCAATTCACCCTCGAAAAGTAACTGTATGGTGCACCATTAGGGCCTGGGGATCATTGCGCCATATTTCTTTGAGGATGGCGCCAACTCACACCTCATCCTACGATTCAAAATTTGCGAGAAATTTTTCCCGGCCGAATAAAGTCAAAAAGTGGTGATTTTACCTCCCCCAATTTCTTCCCATAGGACAGGTTCTTATAGGGAAAGGTGGTATGCACCAATACACCATTCACAACGTCGATGTTTAAGGACAATATTAGAAACTAAATTGCTGAAATAATATAATAATTGCTAAAATAAGTCTGCTAAAGTGTTATGAAACATTTGCTGAAAAGAGCGGACTCTTTTGCTAGAGGCGGTCACGTGACCGATATTATACTCACCCCTTATAATGCATAATTATACTCACCATATAATTAATCAATAAAAAATCAACTATAAAATTGTATTTCATATAACAATTATGAAAAACATCGACCTGGAACATTTAAGCACCTGCGTGGCACTATATTCTGGTAATTCCCCGGGAATACTTCTTACACTATTTGCCGTGCCCCGGGAATAGAGAATTAGGCTTGTTTATACGACTTGAACAACAACAACCTAACTGCAACAACTTATGTTTACACGAGAGAACATTCATGATGTTACTTACGTATGTATGTGTAAAATTATTTTGATTTCGTATTGAACCCAAATACTTTTTATAGCTTTTATGTGTGTTCCGGTTGGTAAGTTCCGATTTCTTCAACACAAAAAATTCAAGTTGAAAAATTACGCAAAACAAAATTTTAGTTTATAGGCAGAGGGGAAAGAAGTGAAGAAACTTTTGGTTGAATTACAACACGTGTAAACTGGCGGATTGAGGAAAGAATTTATATGTAATTTCAGTTCAAATATTTTTTTTCCGGTCTACTGAGAAGAAAAGTTGGACGTAAATATTTATAAATTGGGAAAATTTTCCATATCTAAATTGGTAGGGAAAACTATTCCCAATTTTATTTTGTTTTCAAAAAAATTACCACTAGCTTTTTACCTCAGCATGCCAGAAAAAAAATTTAAATAGAAATTACATATATACGGTAGGTTCAACAAGAGCGTGTACGGCATAACTGTACTTAAAACTATAGAAACAAATACGAGCGGGGCTTACATCGGTTTTCTATTGATTCCTCTTGGACGCTCTAGAACAAATATTAGTTTAACTGCAACTGTTTAGCATATATGAAATAAATGTGTGCGATTTATAAAAAACGACTTGAAGCGGTGCTTTTAAGTGCACATCCGAAGGGGCCAAAAATGTCGGTTGCATAGTGCATCAAAATATATATAAAAAAAAAAACATTTGTATAGAAGAGGATTACACATTATTCAATGTATAAAAATGTCGACGATTTGCCAGATAGAGGCCAAATCCTAACCACTACAAAACAGGAGGATGAGGCCATCATACAGCTGTTTGATGCAAATTCTTCGCTTACGCTGCATGCAGCTGTGGAAAAATTGGCGAATAAGAATATTATTATACCAAAAACAACCATACGAAATAGAATTAAGGAACATAGCTATACGCAAATGGGAATACTTTGGGCAAACACCGGTAACACAAAAATACATTGAAAAGCGACTACAGTGGGCGAATGAACATAAAAACAAAGATTTTTCGAATATTGTGTTTACCGATGAGTCATTCTTTTGGGGTTTTATTGTTAAAAGGCGTGTTTGGTCAACTAAGCAAGAAAAAAAGGATTGTCCGGTCTGTGAAGCACCCGCATTCGCTCATACATGGGGATCCTTCTCCAAGCGAGGTTATGGTAAATTAATCGTTTCCACACGGAATGGTGAACTCTAATTGGATCTTGTACGAAAACACGATCCAAAATACCATAGCATACTCTATTCGGAATTTAATTTCAAAAAGGGCATCACAACATTGGATTTTCCATCTCAGTCGCCTAAATCCAATCCGTTTAAAATTTATGGGCACTGATGAAGATTAAGCTGGAAACGTACCACATCAAAAATTGAAAAAATTTATCACCACAGTATGCAGAAAAGTTGGTTGATATTATGGACAAAAGAAGCCAGGCTATTATTAACAGTAATGGTGACTTTACTATGGGTTAGTTGAGAGCGCCTTAGAAAATACAAAACACTTTCATAATAAAAACAAAAAAAAATCGTAGTTTTATTTTTACTTAGTTTTTTGCCGTACACGCTCTTGTTGCACATACTGTAAAATCTTTCCACAATTCCTTATTTCCAGTGGCACTATTCTGGCTTTCCCTGGGAATAGGGAATTTTGAAAAAAAATTTCATAGCGTTTTTGTCTAAATTGTATTTTTCTGACCTACTGAGGGAATAAGTTTGGTCTAATTATTTTCGAAACAAAGTTAAATGGGAAAATATTTTTCCCTATAAAAAAAACAAAAGAACTAATTCTTTCAGTAAGCCAGAAAAATACAATTTGGGTAAAAATGTTATGAAAATACATATTTTTCCAAATTCCCTATTCCCGCATGGAAAACCAGGATAGTGCCACTGGAACATTTAATGAAATCTTTTTTGCAACAACCTAATTCTCGAAATAATATGGCACATCCCGCACCATACATATATCAATCAATGGAAGCCAAATTGCTCTGCTGTTCATAAATAAGTATTGAACATATTTTTTTCCAGTTGGCTGCTCATAAATGCAGATATTTTCCATTATAAACATAGCGGTAGTCATCCAAAAAGTGCAAAAGCATCATTTTATAGCGAGTAATTATTTGTTATTTTGTAAAAATTTATAAAATTTTCTTAATTGAAAAACTATAATAAAACATTATTCATAACTGGGGCACGAACAAAGGAAATTTGTATTGCTTTCCATAAACCGTTCAAACAAGTTTACTATTGACACTAATTTTGTTGTTGCATATTTTTAATTGCTTAAATTTAAACAGTTTCGTTTGAGAAAGATAAACAGATGATTTACCGTATTGTACGGTGTTTACCCGATTACCCTAATATCGTAACATTGAAAATCGAACAACAAAAATCTAATTAAAACCCAAATACACTAAACCACTTACGCCTGTGGTTATAACGTGCTCATCGAATATAATTTCCTTGTGCAATGAAAAGTTTTGTTTACATCCAGCAAATCGGAAATTATGATTTTAACTCTAAACTGATGAAGAATAACTTTCCTTCCCATCGAACATTATTAATTAACGATTTTTGTTTTGTCTGGCAATAAGGTAACCATTCTGAGAAGTGTAAATCACTAGTAAACGGGTATACGATGGAAAATATATTGAACATCAAAAATTTTTGTTTTGTTATTTCTTAAGAAGATTAAAAGTTTTGTGAAAAATATTTTGGTTTTCAGTTAAATCATATTTTTTATGAGTTAATTTATGTGAGCACTCGAGACCACCCGCCAGTGGAGGGTGACCAATCCCAATTGTTGTTTACTTCTATATAATTGATCGGTTCTACTTGTATACACCACACACAGAGAAAAATGTAGTGAAACAAAAATTGCAGTGAAATTCATTTCAAATGATATAAATTTTCAACCCATTGCACGTACAATGAACTTTATTGGTTTTTTAGTAAAATTTTGTAGTATGGAACTAATTAAAAATGAAGTATATTTTATTACGACGTAGTAAAACTATTATAAAATCCGTTGTGAAATACACTACAAGCGTAATTCAATCTATTAGCTTCGTAGTAAAATATTGATCTGAAGCTGATTACAAGCGAAGTGAAATTTAACAGAGCGTAGTAAAAATATGGCCAATCTCAATAATAAAATACATGGCATTCACAATGAAATTTACTTTCCGGTGAGTTGCACTTAGTAAAAAGGCAAATTTTGTTTGTTTGTTTAACATTTATTTCAGTAAAGAATTTCTTTGGGAACTATTAATAACTTATATTCTACATAGGTTAGGTTTCAGTAGTTTGACACTTATGCCGTTTTTGGCCCATTGTGATACCACGCATACACGCCTCATCATTAACCCATTCACCTATGCACCTACTCACACAACTACAGTATACCACCTGAATTCTGCACTCCATCAGAGGGTCTAAGTTGTGTTTATTAACATCACCGATTGTAATCGATGATTAAAATTCGATTTGCATCTAGCCTCTGATGGGATTCGAACCCAGTAAGTCCAAGTCCCATATTCTACATAATAAATCAAATATTCTTAAAACGAAGCTAGATTCATTTATCTTATATATAACATTATCATTTTGCTTGAAAATAAAAAAATCTGATTTATAGGGTGTACGCATAAAAATTAAATCATTTGCAAATATCTGAACATCATTAAGTCCAAATTCTTCAAGCTCTTTCAAATAAGGTTTCTTAGAGACACACAATTTAATGCTTTTATCAATGTGACTGATGGGATCTACAATGCCACAATAGAAAAAATTTGCTAGTTTAAATAACAATTTGACTCTAAAAGAATAGCAAAGATTTTTGCGTGATGTAATAGACTGAGCATATTGTTTTAATTCTTTGTGTTTCCCCTCGTTTCGCATACCCCACATCATGATTAAAGGCCCCACCCGTCTAATCACTATTGGATAGTGTGTTAAAAAATGAGGTTTTGGTTTTAGAGCCTCACTGAAAAGCTCTATGTATTCTCTATTATGATAAGCTATTATGATAGAGGACAACGAATTAAACATACAGGATTCTGAAATGCCTGTCAGTTTAGGATTCTCAAGAGACAAATCGAATGTATAATTGTAAACTGTTCTCATTTTAGTTTCGACTTCAGGACACAGTGCTTTTGTTTCAGTTTTAGATGCTTTACAGATCCTATAAAAGTGGAGAGCCCCTCCCCTTGACCAACTTTCTTCACCTCATATCGATCTCGTAGGGTCCAATATATTTTGCAGCGATTTTTTCAGCATTGATAAACTGTGTCCCCTTGATGGCCACAATATCCCCAACTTTGTATATCGGCGCCTCTCTTCTTTTACGGTTATAACTCTTCTTATATTCTTCCTGAATGTGCATAATCGACTTTCTCGCCTGCTCTCTCATATCTGGTCGCTCCTTGTAAAATGATTTAGCCAATTCTTCTTCGATTATCTCCTTTAACAGCAAATCTTGAGCACTTCGCATTTTAACGCCCATCATCAGCTCAAACGGCGTCATCCTAATACTTCTTTGAAAAGTATTATTGATAAATTGCTGCACCTTAGCCACATGTTTATACCACTCACTCGGTTTTTCCAAAGACAATTTGGTTCATACGGGTATGATGATCTCGTTCACACGTTCCGCTTGCCCGTTACCTGTATGTACACCTGTGGTTGTTGTGTAGTGCTGAATATTCTCAGTCTGATAATAATGTGAGAATTCCGCTGATGTAAAAGAGGTACCTTTGTCCGAAATAATGCACCTCGGATTGCCAAATACAGATTTCTGCAACTCAAGCTTCTGACTCTTTGGATGTCGTGGTCTTTGTAGGGTACAGCCATTTGAACTTGGAGAATCCGTCTATAACGCAAAATATATACTTATATTTTTTTGTAGTATCCGACAATTGCCCTAGATGATCGATATGAAGTGTCGATAATGGCACGTCCCTCTTCGGTATTGGCTTAAGAAGCCCATCTTGCAGCCCCTTCTTCCTTTCAGACAGAATGCATGGAATGCAGTTTTGAATGCACAACTTTATTTGTTCTTTTAAACGTGGAATAAAGAACTGACGCATTACCAGTTCTTCTGTCTTCTTAACTGAGAAGTGCCCTTGCTCGTGACATGACCTAATAACTTCATTTTGCATCCTCCTCGGTACCACCATACACATTGCGCCTTGAACTATTTTATACAAAATACCATTAGTAACTATATAATTGTCATACGAACCTAGTTTCAACAGTTCGAATATCGGTTGTAAGTCTCGATCATTATTCTGTGCGGCTTGAACTCTAGTGATGACACCTTCCTGAATCACCATCACGATTGGATTGCGACTCAAAGCATCGTCTGTCGCATCCGGTGGCTTTGACGATGCTCCAACTCGTAATTGAACTCCTGCAGCCTTAACGCCCACCCTGCTATTCGTGAATTGATTTCTTTTTTTTGCATGGTCGCCTTGAATGCTGCACAATCGGTTACTATACGAAATTTTAGTCCTAGCAAATAAACCCGAAATTTGCTAAGAGCCCTCACGATTGCCAATACTTCCAACTGGTAGCTGTCATACTTCTCCTCGCACGACGAAGTTTTGCGAGAGTAAAAGAAAACGGGATGGAATTTCTGATCATCAGCACTGCGTTGTAACAAAATTGCTCCAAGGCCCATTTTGCATGCATCTGTGTGTAGTTCTGTTTCCGCGTTTACATCATATAATTTCAATACAGGTTGGCACGTCAAAACCCTCTTCAGCTGTTCGATTGCTTTCCTCTGCTCCAACTCTATTGCAAACCTCTCATGTTTCCTCAACAGGCCTGACAGCGGTTTTGCGAGTATCGTGTAATCTTGTACAAATTTTCGGAAGTAGCCCGTTAAACCTAGAAAACTTTGCATTTGTTTCAGCGTTTTCGGCACTGGAAGCTTTTCGATTACTTTTATTTTCTCACTTCCTGGTCTAACTCTCCCCTCCTCAATCTCATACCCCAGAAAATTTATCTTCTTACATAGAAATTGACATTTTCTCCAAATAATCTCCAACCCATTTCTGGCTGCTACTTCCAACACTTTTTCTAAACGGCTAACACCTTCTTCGATGGTTTTCGATGGCACAATTAAATCGTCCATGTAAATTCACAGAATTTTTTGGCGACAAAGATCGTTGAATATTGAGTTGATGAATGGCTGGAACACTGCCGACGAACTACACAGCCCAAAAGGAACCTTCAGAAACTCGTAGTGACCGTCTGGCACTACGAACGCTGTGTACTTCATCGACTCATTCGCAATCGGCACATGGAAAAACCCATTCTTGAGATCAAGTGATGAAATATATTTTGACCCTTGGAGCTGATCAATCTGGTCTTCGATCAACGGCAGTGGATATCTGTCTTTGACCACCAATCGATTTAATTTCCGGAAATTGACACACAACCGCATTGATCCATCTTTTTTCGTCGCCAACACTACAGGACTTGCATACTCGGATGAGCTTTCCCTTATGATTTTGTTCTCCAGCCACTCATTAATTTGTTTTCGAACAATCTGTAGTTTCTTCGGTGATAAACGGCGTGCTTTCTGATGAACTGGTTGATCGCTGTTCAATACTATGGTCATTTCCACTTCACTTCTCTCTTCGATCTTCTTCGGACTATAATTTACTATCATAGTTTGGACGGCAACTTTTACCTTCTCATCCTTGATGTGATTCAGGTTCACCGATTCCTCACATTGTACTGCGAAAACTCCACCTTCTGGTAAAAATTTCTTCATCGTTATTGAACTCGGGGTGATCACGGTGATAGTTTTATTGATCAATTCTCGGCCAAGGATGATGTCTACTGGCAGTACAGCAAGCCATCCGCTACAATGTGAAATACTGTTGGATAAATATCGTTATCAATTTCTATGTGTACAGAAAATGGTCCAATCGTGTTAAAACGATTTAATCCAACACCCGAAAAGGTTACGACACGATCTTCCCATTTGTCGATATTCAATGATTTAAATTTGGTTTCAGAAATCAAATTTACGTCACTGCCACTGTCTATCAAGACCATAAAAATATGACCGTTAAGTGAAAATTCCTTCAAATCATGAACGACCGGCTGATTAATTGCTGCAACGGACTTCCTCACATCATTCTTCTCGTATTTTGTAGAAATGTGGCCAAATTCTCCACATTTGTAGCACTTCACTCCCTTTTCTTTGTTCAAATACTGTTTTGCTGTGTGGCCATTGTCACCACACGCGTAGCATCGGATAGTAGACCTCACAAATCTTCTGCGTTGATGTCCAGTATCGTTATTTAATGTTGGCGAAAACGGTTTTGTACACTGCACGGGTGCTGTAATTTTATTCTTCATTGAAATTTCCTCATATAATTTTAATTTATTTTTAAAATCCTCTATATTGTGGGCGCAATATACTATTTGTTTATTGAATTCCGCGTTTTGGATGCCATCAATGCAATATTGAATAATGGACAGGTCATCCACTTTGCTATGTCTTCCTATTTCACGCAACTCGAACAAAAACGCATGAAAGACTCGTCTGGTTTTTTTCTTCTATGGGATAATTGGCGATGTATAGCCGCACCACTCATCGTCATAGAAAATTCGGCCTTTAAAAATGTTTTTAATTTAATTCACGTGTCCACATTTTCGGCACATCGTAATGCAATTTTTGCGGTCCCTTCCAGTAGTCTCTTGCCGAAAATCACTTTATTGTAATGTGATGAAGTCATGTAGACCTTTTAAAAGCCACATAGCCACAAAAAAAATCTTACCTTAAATTTTCTATAGAATTAAAATATTTTTGTTTTAGTTTTAAGATTATTCCAAATTTTTTTATTTTGATTTATATTTTTTTATTTTTTCTATGCTTTCGGTCAATTGGACATCATCAGATGGATTTAAGAAAACCTTTTTTTTAACAATACATATATAATAAATTACGGAATTTGCACAAGCTATATATAACCAAATATAAAACAATGGAGGGGTGAATATGTTGTGGCCAACACCCGAGAATACAAGCTCCGGAATAGTCAGTGGGCTAGCCAAACTCGGAAGAACTATTTGTCATCACGGCTAAGCGCCTTACAATTTTGAGAATTTTATGAAGAAATACATAATATAAAATGTTGCATAAGTCGTAGGGAAAATCCTTTATAAATTATAAACTCCCATCGAGGATTTATTTGCATACGTAACATACAAATCAAAAATGCTAAACTCTAAGGATTAAACCGATTTCATTATTGAATTTAATTAAATCAAAATCTATTTTCTTTAGCATACGCAAATCATAACATAATTTGTAATTTCGTATTCGATTGCACAATCGATGTTATATCGTGCACGCAATCTTTCCACAAATTCTAATCGGTCATTAGTTTAAGGTAAATGTATTAAAGTTGTTTTTATATAAGGCCACAGTTTTGCTTTTCCAATAATATCGAATTTGTATTTAATTAGGTTATCATAGTTATTCACCAGAGCATTATTTTCTATGAGGGTTGTCTGAAAAGTTTCCGAGCTCAACATGAAGAAGGCAGCACTCGTCAACAAAAGCGGGGGAGTGCGTTTGTACTTGCGTTGAAAGGTACTTACCGAAATATCAGCCATTTTGGACGCGCAGTCGTTATATAACAATTGTTTGAGTGAGACGATGTCAGTGTTTTTGTGAAAATGGAAAATATCGAGTATCGAGCTGTCATTAAATATTTATTTTTGGGTGCGGTTTACGGGGACTCTGTGCCATCATTTACACAGTGAAATTTTAGGTAGCTGCATTTAAAGGTGGCCATACTAGCTTGGATGACGAGTATTGCCGATTATCTTCACAAATGGAAAATCATTACAGAAGCATATTGCATCGTTAGTTCATACGCTGAAGGTAGAAATTGCGGAAAAATGGCCACATTTGCAGAAATGAAAAATCAGCAAGACAACAACAAGGAGACTATGTAGGGAAATAAAAATAAATTTGATGAAAAAATGTGTTGTATCTTTGTTAGGTCGGAAACTTTTCAGACAACCCTCTTATATTGTATGCGAAATTAGAATAACTACAAAATATTTTCCATATATATTTATAACTTCATATTTAGATAAAGGGACAAATTCTAGATAATTTTATTGATTTACACAAAACTACTAAATGTTTATATGTGATCATATAATCATATTCAAAACCCGAATGAAGCGAAGTAATTCGAATTGATTTCAATCTAACCACAAGCATGCAGGATTTTTACTCCATGAAATTTTAAAATCATTTTAATGTGTAATATTATCATTTCTATAGAATATGATCCCAGCTATCATAAAAACATAAACTCCGGGTAGTTTCAGTGTGGTTTTACCAACACTTTTGTTAAAAAACTGAAAATATTTCACATTTACATGACTTTAAAAAATTCATGCAGTTCTATCGATCTGGGGTAAGATTCCACAGCGACTGATGACCAGTTGCTTCCAAAAACGGTGTGAATTTAGAATCCTCGTAGGATCCATGATGACCAGTTTCTATTTATTCATTGGAAAGGAAGGAAAGCGAATTAAATCTTTCAAAAAAAAATTGGATGGCATTATTTCTGTCCAACTACATTGGAGCAGAAAATCTAGTTTTTTAAAGTAGCTCCTGAGATGAGCAGCTGCAGGCTCTTCTAGATATTTCCGGTTACTGTCTACAATTAATTACATGGCAATTGAAATTGCAATTGCAATTGAAATTCAAATTGAAATTGAGGTTGAAATCGAAATTGAAAATAAAATTGTAATTGTAATTGTAATTGTAATTGTAATTGTAATTGTAATTGTAATTGTAATTGTAATTGTAATTGTAATTGTAATTGTAATTGTAATTGTAATTGTAATTGTAATTGTAATTGTAATTGTAATTGTAATTGAAATTGAAATTGAAATTGAAATTGAAATTGAAATTGAAATTGAAATTGAAATTGAAATTGAAATTGAAATTGAAATTGAAATTGAAATTGAAATTGAAATTGAAATTGAAATTGAAATTGAAATTGAAATTGAAATTGAAATTGAAATTGAAATTGAAATTGAAATTGAAATTGAAATTGAAATTGAAATTGAAATTGAAATTGAAATTGAAATTGAAATTGAAATTGAAATTGAAATTGAAATTGAAATTGAAATTGAAATTGAAATTGAAATTGAAATTGAAATTGAAATTGAAATTGAAATTGAAATTGAAATTGAAATTGAAATTGAAATTGAAATTGAAATTGAAATTGAAATTGAAATTGAAATTGAAATTGAAATTGAAATTGAAATTGAAATTGAAATTGAAATTGAAATTGAAATTGAAATTGAAATTGAAATTGAAATTGAAATTGAAATTGAAATTGAAATTGAAATTGAAATTGAAATTGAAATTGAAATTGAAATTGAAATTGAAATTGAAATTGAAATTGAAATTGAAATTGAAATTGAAATTGAAATTGAAATTGAAATTGAAATTGAAATTGAAATTGAAATTGAAATTGAAATTGAAATTGAAATTGAAATTGAAATTGAAATTGAAATTGAAATTGAAATTGAAATTGAAATTGAAATTGAAATTGAAATTGAAATTGAAATTGAAATTGAAATTGAAATTGAAATTGAAATTGAAATTGAAATTGAAATTGAAATTGAAATTGAAATTGAAATTGAAATTGAAATTGAAATTGAAATTGAAATTGAAATTGAAATTGAAATTGAAATTGAAATTGAAATTGAAATTGAAATTGAAATTGAAATTGAAATTGAAATTGAAATTGAAATTGAAATTGAAATTGAAATTGAAATTGAAATTGAAATTGAAATTGAAATTGAAATTGAAATTGAAATTGAAATTGAAATTGAAATTGAAATTGAAATTGAAATTGAAATTGAAATTGAAATTGAAATTGAAATTGAAATTGAAATTGAAATTGAAATTGAAATTGAAATTGAAATTGAAATTGAAATTGAAATTGAAATTGAAATTGAAATTGAAATTGAAATTGAAATTGAAATTGAAATTGAAATTGAAATTGAAATTGAAATTGAAATTGAAATTGAAATTGAAATTGAAATTGAAATTGAAATTGAAATTGAAATTGAAATTGAAATTGAAATTGAAATTGAAATTGAAATTGAAATTGAAATTGAAATTGAAATTGAAATTGAAATTGAAATTGAAATTGAAATTGAAATTGAAATTGAAATTGAAATTGAAATTGAAATTGAAATTGAAATTGAAATTGAAATTGAAATTGAAATTGAAATTGAAATTGAAATTGAAATTGAAATTGAAATTGAAATTGAAATTGAAATTGAAATTGAAATTGAAATTGAAATTGAAATTGAAATTGAAATTGAAATTGAAATTGAAATTGAAATTGAAATTGAAATTGAAATTGAAATTGAAATTGAAATTGAAATTGAAATTGAAATTGAAATTGAAATTGAAATTGAAATTGAAATTGAAATTGAAATTGAAATTGAAATTGAAATTGAAATTGAAATTGAAATTGAAATTGAAATTGAAATTGAAATTGAAATTGAAATTGAAATTGAAATTGAAATTGAAATTGAAATTGAAATTGAAATTGAAATTGAAATTGAAATTGAAATTGAAATTGAAATTGAAATTGAAATTGAAATTGAAATTGAAATTGAAATTGAAATTGAAATTGAAATTGAAATTGAAATTGAAATTGAAATTGAAATTGAAATTGAAATTGAAATTGAAATTGAAATTGAAATTGAAATTGAAATTGAAATTGAAATTGAAATTGAAATATTGAAATTGAAATTGAAATTGAAATTGAAATTGAAATTGAAATTGAAATTGAAATTGAAATTGAAATTGAAATTGAAATTGAAATTGAAATTGAAATTGAAATTGAAATTGAAATTGAAATTGAAATTGAAATTGAAATTGAAATTGAAATGGAAATGGAAATGGAAATGGAAATGGAAATGGAAATGGAAATGGAAATGGAAATGGAAATGGAAATGGAAATGGAAATGGAAATGGAAATGGAAATGGAAATGGAAATGGAAATGGAAATGGAAATGGAAATGGAAATGGAAATGGAAATGGAAATGGAAATGGAAATTGAGATCAAATATCATATATGATTCGGTCAAATTTAGAATTTGCTATGGTCATGTGGGCTCCTCATTCTAATAAACACATTGAACGAATAGAAAAAATTCAAAGAAATTTTACTCGGAAGATCTTTTTTAAATTTAATTTACATTGACAGACGACCAACTTAGTTGGATAATCTTCTTTTAGCCACAATACGAGATGTTCTGCTTTAAATTTAGAGCCCTAGTCAATTAGACGTTGTGTTTCTGCGGCTTTAATTTAGGCTGATGTTTTGCACGCAAGGATTGATTGTCCATTTATATTTTCGCGTAGGCTGATGTTTTGCACGCAAGGATTGATTGTCCATTTATATTTTCGCGTTTGAATAGTTATGCTCCCATAATAGAACTAAGAATAAGGTCTTTATTAAAACCAGTATATCGATTTTGTTCCGAAATGTGTGAAAGGAAATGAGTGTAACCGGAAAGATATAGTAATAGTATTTATGTTTCGTTTTACTTTACTACACATGCATGTCACGTGTCATCGTTTCTGTTTATTCTATTATTCATTGTAAATACCATATTTTTGAGTTGGTTACAAGACAGTGTTTTTTAAGTCGATTTTTCTTTGTCTATTTATAGTAAACCCTCGATTTAACGGACCCTCGATTTAGCGGACCCTCGATTTTTACGGACAATTTTTTATTTTAAATTTTTCGGTTACCGATTATGATGGAATTGTGTATGATAGATGGAAATGAGATTCTTAAAGATTTTATTTAAGAAGAAATTATGAAATATGGCCACTTGGGACGGAACTCGATCAATTTTTAACCAATTATGATAGATCATTTAAGAAACCCATTTCCAACCAGTATACCTAATAACATCATAATCGGTTAAGAATTGATCGAGTTCCGTTCCAGGTGGCCATATTCCAGAATTTCTTCCATAAATCATTTAAGAATCCCATTTCCATCCAACATACCCAATCCAATCATAATCTGGTAAGAATTGGTCGAGTTCCGTCCCAGGTTGCCATATTCCTGAATTTCTTCCAAAAATCGTTTAAAAATCACATTTCCATCCAACATATCCAATCCCAACATAATCGACTAATAAATGCCTGAGTTCCATCCCAGATTAAATTCGATTGAATCGATTAAAGTGAAAAACATTCGAATTTAAAGGACAATCGGATTTAACGGACTTCCCAATTAATTCGTTAAATCGAGATGTTAGTAAATTAATATTTTATTTTTAAAATTTATGAAATTTTAAATAAATTTACTTATAAAATTTTATTAATACATATAAAATTAATTTATGATAAAAAATATAAAATATATTACCATGTTAAATAACGACACTCCACAGCTCCTGAGCAGAAATAATGTGTAGTTCGTAACGAATAGTTTCTGAGTTCAATGGACTGTATCTCGAATACTAAACATACGAAATTTCTCAGAAAATTATTTCAAATTAGTCTGGCCAACGAATATTTGCTGAGTTTGAACGACTATATCTCAACTCCACTCCCTAAAAAAGTTCTTAAAAAATCTCAAGAATTTCTTTGAATCACAAGACTAATGCTGATAGTTCGATCATAAAATAGATCACATAAAATTTCGTAAAAACATAATCGGGGATGGATAAATAATTATCATGAAAAAGTAACATTTTTACTCTCAGCCCCGAAAAATGTTTGTGTCGTGATAGTTTTAGCTGTCATGACAGTAAATATTTCTGGCCTGAGAGTAAAAAATGTCGCGTTTTTCGGGCTGATAGTCAAAAAGATCATGATATGTGGAGATTTTTTTGGGCTGATAGTAGAAAGTGTCATGATAGCAATAATTAGTGTTGCCATCACATTTTTCGGGGATGGAATTTGGGCTATCTTCACATACATATAAAAAATACTCCAGTTTACAGTTTTTATAGCAACCTTATGTCAGTACACGAATTACAGTGATAGTCACAAATAATATGTTTGTTTTTCTTGCTTTTGACATATTCCGTCAGCTATACAACAAACGACAATTTTTTGGCAACAAACTACCGGTAAACGCGATGTAATGCTACCCCTCCCACGGTAAATGATCGATTTTCGTCAAATTTTTAGCTGTCGCACATTTCATGATACCGTCCCTGATCATCCCAGTTAGGAAGAGAGGATATAATGTTTCAAATTTCGCTGCGTAAGGGAATCCTGTTTGGGAAATTTTTTGAAAACTCTCACTAATCCTGCTAATTTGGCCAATTTAATTTACTAGATTTAACTGATAAAGATAGTAGTAGGACCTGGTCTGCGGAGTTTTATTTGTTTTAATAGTTTAAGTTCGTTCGCCCTAGAACCGGCTATGGGCGCTTTCAGGGTATCCAACAGTTGTGAACATGTTGAGTAAAATCGCGGCCAACGTTATGAAAATGTTTAGCCCTATGAAATTTTTAAATCAAATTGGCGATGATTTTACTAATCATGATTGGGGATTTGAAAGCGCCCAATGTCTTTTATATGCAACTAATTTAGTGATATGCAAGTTTTAGTTTGCTGTGTGTTTAGTCACGAAACTAAAAACACTTACAAAGTAAAAGTCAATTTTAAGTAAATTTTCGGTAAATTCAATTATTTTTCAAAAACTCTATGGCAAACTGATCAACAAATCTGTCCTAAAACCAGTATTTACCGTAGTAAATGATTTATCTTAAGTTTGGCACACAGCCATAGTATCGTTTGCGGATTTATACGATACGTTTTATCACATATTTGGTGACATGTGGAGTAAACCGTATTAGCTTTGTTGGTGTTAGGCGAGATGATAGTTATTCATGTCAGTTGATCAAACATATAACACCCAAATATGTAGCTTTCGGTATTATTTGCACTTTTTTTAACCTTGAAGCTTTTATATAGAAACTTGAGTTTTCCTGTGGCTTATAAATATACATCAGACTATTTTAACTTTCCTACCCAGTCGTTTAGCGCTTCAATATTCCGCTCTCCAATCTTCAAACCATCAGGACTAGGTCATCAGCAACTATTATGTTCGTAATGAGGATAATTTTCAATTTGATGAGTAATTAGTCCTTCATCACTAGCAGCCACAAGTGAGGTGGAAGCATTCTTCAATATAGGACTGGTAGCTGTGATAGAGAATTCAAAGGACCTTATCTATAGCTTGTGCTTGAATTATTTCGAATTTGGTGATATCAAAAGAGCCTTGTATATCAATAAAACAATACCACAACATTAGTATATGTATTATCTTATTTCGGAAATGAGTGTCTACGGTTCCTGCTGTCTTCCGATTTTAGAGTTTATACCTATTCAAGAGATAACAATGGAGTGTATTGGATTTCAAATAGTGACCCGACAATGTTTCCATAATTTTGAGAACAAATAGTGTGAGACTATAGTAGGACAAGGTATAATAGGTATGTATGACGTGAAACTTCCTATGGTATTCATCCTCACTTTCGTTATGAAAGTTTTGCCATGTTCAACAGTTTTTAAATTGTTCAGTAGAGTGGGCCGCGTATACTTCAATAAATTTATCTCAAAATACAAGGTGATTTTACCAAAATACCACATGGCCACCAAGTTCTATAAACAACAATTTTTTAATCTCGAAAAAACAAATACATCTATCTCGTAAAACAGCATGATCTGAAAACACTTCTAAGCACTAAATATGGCACCACATTTTATGATTTAGTGCAAAATATTGTTGGGTGTTTAAATATCTAAAAAATCATATCTCTGTACTTCCGTGTACCACTTTACATATTACACCCAACTTCATGTATGTATACCTTGTCAGTATGTAAATTAGAAATATTTTCCCGGGATAAATTTCCATTTTTCACATTTATTATAAAATCATTGGCATGATTTTTTCAAATATTCTGACGCATTGTGTTTGTGTTTAATTTCAATAAATTGTAACCAGATCGTGTGAGAATCGTAATTGATACACCTGCCTACATATGTTTGTTTAACAGGTAATGTAGCATGAATAATATCCATTTCAAATTTTGGTTCGTACATGCGTTTTGTTTTATTATATGGAGATGAGTTAACCACAGAGATGCATGATGTAGGCGGAGAATACGTCGTACCCCACCCACGTCTTTACACATCTTCAAAACACTAAAGTTTTCTCCTCATTAAAATTAATTGAAATCGTTTAACGCAGTAAAAAGATGAATTTCTGCAGCTCAGATTATAACGACTCGATGAAGTTAATAGCAACAAATCACAATAATGCGATAAAGGAGCTTTAATGTTATATCCAAACAACTAAAAATATCCATTGTATTTTTAACTCGTTCATAAATTAACACGTTCGCGGACGTGAATGCTATAGCATCCATACAACTTTTTCGTTTTTTAACATTTTCATGCAAACCAGTCATACAATTGTTTCGTTTTTTAAAAAATAAGACGTCATATTTGTCAATTCTCAACAATACATTCCTATCCGCGACGAAATATCATGGCAATGACAAAAGTTAACAAATTTGTGTTAAACAAATTTTGAAAGCGTCCGCGAACGTGCTAAGAAATTTACGACTTATATTATGAAAGTGGTTTAATTTGTGAAAATACCATAATTGTAAGGTTCACTTCGTAGAATACGAAAAATTTTAAGGAATATTTCTTCGTTATGAATCGTCATTACATTTAATGAGCCAAGATGGCAGTTTAATCACACGAAACCAAATCCCCGAAATCCGCTCGAGCATTTTCCTATTTCTGTATTTGTTGATCATGAAATTTCGTTGTAACCAAAATTCAGTGCATTTTATGGGTGAAATTCGGATATTTAAATTTATCAACAAACACCATCTAGAGTCGTTACTCGTTAAGCATGGTCGGGAACACAATATTGAATGTCACACGAGCGAATTAAAATAAGAAAATTCTAACTCAACTTTCATTCAAACCAGATTCATGGGGTTAGCCATCCATAATCCTATTTATAAAGATAATGATAATTTTTTAACATTTGTGGTATTTGACTTTAAACCATCTTCAAAAATATCTACTATTGGTTTTAGGGACGTTCACAGGCTGTTGGATAATCCAGAACAGTCAAACAACTTTAAATTTCCATAAATTTGAATAAATTTTACATATTTTTTCCGTAAATACTAAAAATGTCCACTGGACACACCTCGATGCTCGAAAAATTAGTTAAAATCCTATGTATTTGGTGAATGGGATCTAATTCCAATTCTCGTTTTTTGCGGTGACGGTCGCATTATCGTAAACCATCCAGCTCGCGCTAAGATAAATTTTACATTCAATTTGACAAAAAATTCGGCTAGCGAAATAACAAAAGCATATTTAGCTCGCGATTTCGCAGATGCGGTACGCAGCTGAAGTGAAAAATTTATAGTTGTCTCATTCACATATAGACTGCGCTAGTGAAAACTCTACAAACGTTTCCGCAGAAATTTATCTGCCTAAAGCTTAGTACTCAGTTCAAAATTTGTAGTCATATATAAATGAATTTGTTTATTTGACGTGAATAAATTAAATTCAATTGACTTTAATTAAAATTTATGGATTTGTGGTATTAAAAAGTTTGTTTATTGACAAACACAAGCAAATGTCAAAATTTCGCGTGAAAATAATGTGCCGAGACATTATTTTCACATGAAAATAATTTGGAGAGTTTATGCGCACCATCTTTGATGTACTGAACACACTTGGATTTTTCGCTGGTGAACTGAGTACTACAAAATGAAAACAGAAGTCTAATTTCACTTTGGTAAAAACGTATGAAAATTTCACGTGAAATCGAACTGAGTACTAGGCTTAAAACAATAAAATTAAAAAAAAAATTGACAGCAAAACGTGAAAATTATTATTTTTTAAATGGATGAACAAAATAATTTTCTAGACTACGAAAATAGTTCTGAACTATTGACGACTGTTAAAGTGGGGAATGTGACATCTATGTAATGACATTTTAGCACGGCATACTTTATGAAAATTAAAATTAACATACAAAAATATACTAATAGAGAACTACAAGTGGATCTGACGGCAAAAAAATTAAACTGATTGGGTCTATTTTTGTATGTTAATTTTTATTTTCATAAAGTATGCCGTGCTAAAATTTCATGGGAAAAAAAGATTCAATGAGCTTATTTTTAATGCGCTAGATGCCACTATCCCGGACATTTATAGTTCTAAATAGTTATATTTTCGCCTTTTCACGCAAAATGGCCGACATCTGACGGAATATTTTGCAACTAGAGCGATAAGTGATCGACTTCTCAAAAAACTAGTTTCAGTATAATATAAAATTCATAGATGACTATAATTAAACTGAATATTATGTAAAATGTTCAATTAGTTTATAATTACTGTAACAAATGATGATATAATAATAAAAATGGAATGAGGCTTTTTCTCATATAAACAAATATCACCTCTCGCTCGCATATGAAGTGGCGCTAACTAGGCGGTGATTAAAAGACCAATATTTTTGTTTATTGTAGGACAAATAAAATAAACGTCAAAATTTATCTCTACATAAACTTTTTAGCTTACTAATTTAACTGTAATTAAGTGGAGACTTGTGAACATTTAACCGTAGAACAGTTTATCTTGAACACAATTTGCCGTGGACACCATTTATCGTGTGGATAATTTTTAGTGTGCCAGTGGCAGTATTCTGGATTTTTCAAAACAAAGTTAATTGGGAAACTTTTGTTCCCCACAATTTTTATAGGGAAAAATATTTTCCCATTTAACTTTGTTTCGAAAATATTTACACCAAAGTTATTCCCTCAGTAGGCCACAAAAATACAATTTAGACAAAAACGCTATGAAAATATTTTTCCCAATTCCCTATTCCCAGTGGCACTATTCTGGTAATTCCCTGGGAACAGGGAATTGGGAAAATAATTTGTACGTAATTTCAGTTCAAATATTTTTTTCCGGCCTACTTAGGAAAAAAGTTTGATGTAATTATTTATAAATTGGGAATAATTTTTCTATATCTAAATTGGCAGGGAAAATTATTCCCAATTTAATTTTGTTTTCAAAAAATTTACCACTAGCTTTTTATCTCAGTATGCCAGAAGTTTTTTTTTAAATAGAAATTACATACCAAATCTTTCCCCAATTCCCTATTCCCAGGGAATTACCAGAATAGTGCCACAGGGAAAGCCGGAATAGTGTCACAGAATGCAGTTCGTACCCACCCGTGTAACAGAATTATGTGTAATTAAAATTAAAAGTGGCTTGGTATTACAAAATTTTAGTGAGCTCGGCCATTTATTAACCGATTATGATGAAGAAGTTCTGGAATATGGCCACCAGTGGCACTATTCTGGTAATTCTCCGGGAATAGGGAACTGGGGAACGATTTTACATAGCTTTTATCTATAAATCAGTTTTTTCTGGCCTACTGAGAAAAAAAGTTTGATGTAAATATTTGTAAATTGGGAATAATTTTTCCATAGCGCAATTATCAGGGAAAGTTATTCAAAATTTTATTTTGTTTTCAAAAAAATTGCCACTAACTTTTTACCTTAGTATGCCAGAAAAAAATTATTTAAAAAGAATTTATATGTAAATTCTTACCCCAGTTCCCTATTCCCGGGGAATTACCAAAATAGTGCCACTGGGACGGAACTTCACCATTTCTTAATCAACCATGATAATACTGGGCATTTTAGATGGAATTGGGTTTCTAAAAGGATTTTTGGAAGAAGTTATCGAATATGGCCACCTGGGACGGAATTCGGTCATTTTTGAACCGATTATGTTGGGATTGAGTATGTTGGATGAAAGTGCAATGCTAAAATAGAAATACACATTGAATAATTCACGTCTATTATATGTAGTATACCATCACTACATGATTGGTGAATGTGTTCCAGTCTATGACCAATTCTTCGTGCAACGGATATTATTTTACATCAAGTTGGGCTCCAACAAGCTTACGTCTCGATCAATCAAGAAACTTAATTGTTTGTTCATCAGTTTTCTTAAACGCTTAAAAATCGACAACAATAGATTTTATTGAAAACATTGTGACAAAGTTGAGAACACGCTATCGCATTTTCTGTTTGCTTGGAAAAGAGAAATTAGTTAAGATATTTTAAATATCTTACCATGATCGGTTAAGAAAAACCGAGAAATCATTTTAAAATGGCATTTCTATTCCAGTATGCCTACCCTATCTCATAATAATCAGTTAAGAAACGGCCAAGTTCCGTCCCAGCGCAATATGCCCTGGGACAATATTCCAGAACTTCTTCCATAAATCGCATTTCCATCTAACATACCTAATCTCATCATGAGCAATTGTTCTACGATGTATGGTTCTACGATTTACTGTAATACAATAAATTGTTCTCGATAAATTGACGGTAAATCCGTGTTTGGATATACTGTCTATCCTAAAAAAGTTCACGGAGCCTCGTTTACATGGTCGGATAGATCATAATATTGTCTATAAATGTAGTGAAAATGGGTCTAAATTAATGGATTCTCTTTTTACGTGAAGCGAGGGAGAAGTAAGGAAATAAGATGGATAATTATGAAAACCTGAATGATAAACGTGAGATGGTGGAAGCAGTTCCCGGGCTATGTGCAACCTTTGATGTTGCGCAAGTTGGCTGCTATAAATCAAAAGTTTAGCCAAATGGATCAAAAATTTGATCATCAAAGTAAAAAACATAACACACAATATAAAATTTAGCGCAACAAATGGATCCGCAAAGTAAAGATTTGACGCGAGAATTGAAATAAGAAAATAAACAAATTAAAATAGGCAACAAAAGTTTCGGGGAAAAAATGACGAAAAGTTTCTAGAGGTACATGACGAAGTGGAGAAAGTACAAAACAAAGTTCTAACGGTGCAGTTGAATATTTGCGATCTGCAAATCAATTTTGACCAATTAACAGACTGAAGGTCATAGAAGCTCTTCAATACTAGATCAGCTTCTTCCACTAGTACATTTAGCGTACTCAAACATGTCCCCCGATTATATGGAGAGGCCAAATTAGATGATCGTAAATACCTCTATGGCCAAAAATTCCATTTACAAACAGACCATGGGACGTTACGATAGTTGCTACAATTTAATAATCCTGACGGATAGGTGGCACGCTCGATCAAACGTCTGCAAACTACGCCTTTAGAGGCCTTATCATGGTGTCATGTTAAGTTGAATGTAAACACTGCTAGCGAATGGAAGAAAAGGAGGATATGATACCCGGTGAGGAATGGACGGATGAATCAATCAGGAAGGAACAGTTATTAGACGCGGATTAATCAATAATATTACTTTATAAGGAAGAGTATCGTCGACCAACTTTGAGCGAGATTTCAGATAAGACTCCCGTAGTGAAGGCCTATGAAGGGAACCCTTATTTTAGAGAATGGCTGTTTACAACAAATATGGGGAAGCTCGGTTGGCAAAGTAAACAATTATTATAAGTGGTGCTGAAAATAGATTTAACCAAATACAGGAGTATCATGGAAAAGTAAAATACTAAAATACAAATATTTGTCAACGATATTATTGGTCTGGATGTAGGCCATCATGGGTAGTGGAGTGGTGTCAAAAATATGATGAATGTGCAACAGTGAAACGATCTATACGTAAAAGCCAGGGATCAATGCAGCAGTACAACGTCGGTGCACCATTCGAAAGAATAGACATGGAAGTGGCAGGACCATTCCATATTACGGAAAGCGATAATATGTATGGTCAATCAGGAAGTAACAACCATCGTTGATGTCATAATTAACTACTGGAATAGCCGCTATAGAGTTCCGATGTAAATTCACTCAGAGCAGAGAAGAAATTTTGAAGCGCTGATATTTCAGGAAATTGGTTACTCCATTGCAACCTAAATCATATGGTGTGTAATATGGAAAGATTTAATAGTACACTGAAGAAATATTTAGCAAAGGTTGTGAATAAAAATGAATGCGCCTGGGATCGACATATACCATTGTTCCTAATTGCTTATCGATCAGCAGCACACGACTCGTCCGGCCAAAAAAATCTTCAGGAATATTCTACGATTACCAGCAGTTATTAAGTTTGATGATGTTTCATTATCAGCGTCGTATGGTCAAAATCGGGATCTAAAAGTCAGAGTAACAATTACTTTAGAAACTTGATTTCCCGAATCACAAACAGCGGGTAAATTTTTACGTTTATGTTGTCTGGATACCTTTATTGTCGACGCTCGGTTACATTGAAATTTTTGAACTTGTCACAATCCAACAACGGGTGTTCGGCCTGACATATTGAGCAGTTATTTGTTTCTGTAGTAACGTAAACCATACGTCTCTGGAGTGAGCACCTTTGCGCAACACCTTTAACTCTCTTAGCACTTCATCAGACGTACCCATAGTAGTTTTCTAATATTAGTGGTATTGGCCTGGAGAATGGTTGGTTGCTAATTTGATTAGGCGATGGAAATGTGTTTCATTCAATGCATCGTTCTTTAAGAACCATGTCAGGTATTGGAAGTTTACGCCGGTCACAAATTATTTTTCCATTGAATTATTTTTAGAATTAAAGTCGACGATTTGTCGAGTGATGCTAACACTGAAACCAATATCACTCAGCTAAAGCAAGAAATTAGTATGCTACTATTCGCAACACAGATCCCAGCCACAGTTGTCAAACTGGTGTCAGTCTCAACTGATCCCCTTCCCTAGGAAATTTCCAAGCAATGGGCAAACATCCAAAGCGAATTAAAACACCTTAATCTGATCTCCGTACCTCAATTCATTCAGACCGCCAAATACGATACCTTTCAACTGCACGGGTTTTCTGATGCCAGCCAAACCGCTTATGGAGCAGTGGTTTACTTTAGAGTAGAATCTTGCGAAGGAATCGTTTTGGTTAAATTCGGGTAAATTTGCTCAAGAAAAAATTCGGTTGGCAATCGATCGATTGTAGGCTATAGGTGCAAATAATAAAAATTTCTAAGAAACCTAGATGGGGGTAATGTTACGATCTCAATGAGTTTTAGAAAATGAGTTTCATTTTTGTGAAATAAGTGACATCTAGGTTTAAGCATTAGAGTTTTGTAACAAACAGTTTTGTAGTATTGTAGGTTATAGCAGGATAAGCCTGGAGCTGAACCGAAAGTTAGCGAAAAATCTCGAATATGCAGCATGGTATATAAATAGGGTGCAATGAACACACGAGTCATTCAGATACACGGAGATTAAAAGCGTAAGATTTAAGTGAAATAAATTGTGTGATTTATTGTAAATTGCCAAAGTGAATTAATAATAAATAACAGTGAATCGATTTGTTGTTGTGTAAGTGTTAAGTATATATTTGGAAAATTATTCTAAGACTTTCAGTATTTTGTAGGAATATTCCGTAAATACTTGGATTGTTGTAAACCGCCAAATTCTAGAACGGCACTCACAATCCAGTTCGTAACAATTTTATTCGAACACAATATTGTTTTGATGTGATAAATTTCATTCGATTGAGTAGTAGTAGTGTTGATTGAGTAGTGGGGTTTCATGAGCCGCTCTCAAGAGGCAAGACTGTTTATTGCTACGATAATAGTTCTGCTATAATTATTCGCCACATCTGAAAATACTGCAGATGATGGAGTTGCCTCTGAACGACTTGAGGATGTTGGCACTGAGCTGCTATTGGAGAACTGTCATCAATTGGAGTAGCAATGATGAATTCATCAATTGTTGATGCCCGTAGTAGTGGTACAACACGACAGGTACTAATGCGGTTCCTTGATTTGATCTCATACTGAATTTAATGTTCCAAGACCTGTTTGTATTTTGGAAACCGATTCTCAGATCTCATCTAATTTGCTTAATTTAAATTCGAAGAGTTCATCGACATTTAATTCAAGATGTTGTGTTAATTTAATGGGTTGGGCTCGTGTTCCCGACTTTCAAAATCCCGACTTTTAAAAACCCCCACTTTGAAAATCCCGACTTTCAAAATCCCGACTTTTAAAATCCCGACCTTCAAAATCCCGACTTTCAAAATCCCGACTCTCAAAATTCCGACTTTCAAAATTACCACTTTTAAAATCCCGACTTTCAAAATCCCGACTTTCATAATCCCGATTTTCAAAAGCCCGATTTTATATTTTTTTTTTTTATTAATTCGGGCGCCCGCCGGCCGGTATTTTGAAATACAATAATTGTAGATGCTTCGATAACTCTCACTGGCACGCGGAAGGTCGCTGCGCTCCCCCTGCTTAGCCCTCCGAGGGGCTTTAACTTTGAACTTCGGGGGACGTGGGATCGGTTCAAAATCTCGTAACACAAAAGCCCCGAATTATCGATCGGCTCAAAATCTCGATTTTAAAAATCGGAATTTTGAAAGTTGGGATTTTTTTTGTCGTGATTTTGATAAGGGTTGGGCGGGTTGGTATCGAAAGGCCAATAATTTTATTAGCGAAAAAAATATCCCAAAATGCCATCCCGAAAATAATAATCGAAACAACAAAAATCTCAAAAACCATAATACTAAAAATATATTTACCAAAAAAAAATTGCTCAAACGAAAAAATAAAAAAATATCGAATTAAAAATCCCAAAATTTACCGAAAATAAAACCAAATAAGTCGAAATCTGCGAGCGCAGATTTCGGGATACCATCGTATTCCCGAAAATTTTATTACCAAAATGATGTTCTTGAAATGAAAATTTTGGATTTTTTATTTTTTGTGATTAAATTTTTCGCCCAAATGATCAAAAATTTACAAAAGGTGATTTGGGATATTTTTCGGACTATTTATTTTGGGCAATTTGAAATTTGAGAAACAGCCTAATAGTAAGTTTTTGATCTAGTCAAAAACATCATTTTGGTAATAAAATTTTCGGGAATACGATGGTATCCCATTTTTATTTAATAGACTTAAATAAATATAAAATTAAATGCAAATTTTGGTTTTTTTTTTGAGATTAATTTTTTCGTCCAAATAATCAAAAATTTACAAAAGGTGATTTGGGATATTTTTCGGGATATTTATTTTTGGCAAGTTGGAATTTGAGAAACTGCCTACTAGTAAGTTTTTGATCTAGTGAAAAACATTATTTTGGTAATAAAATATTCGGGAATACGATGGTATCCCGATTTCAAAATCACGATTTTAAAATTCGGGCTTTTGAAAGTCGGGATTTTGAAAGTCGGCATTTTTTTATTTCAGGGTTTTGATAAGGATTGGGCTCGTTTTCCCGAATTTAAAATCCCGACTTTCAAAATCCCGACTTTTAAAATCCTGATTTTCAAAATCCCGATTTGCAAAATCATGACTTTGCTGAAACTTTAAAAATCCCGACAAAAGACGGGAAATATTACATTTTGGTTTTTATCTTAATTTTTATTAAGAATTCAGTCGTGTTTTGGCCGATTTTGATTAAATTTGTGTTATCGGATATAATTTGTATTTCAATGTGAATTATTCTAGAATTTTTGGAAATGGGCCTGCTCAATTGAACTTGGCCATTCCGAATATATTTTGTTTGTCGTTCTGAAAAGAACGTTTGGGTTTTCCCGAATTTCAAAATCCCGACTTTCAAAATCCAAACCTTCAAAATTCCGACTTTCAAAATCCCAACCTTCAAAATCTCGATTTTCAAAATTCCGTTTTTCAAAAGCCCGATTTTTAAATTTTTTTTTTTTATAAATTCGGGCGCCCCAATCAAAGATGTTTTTGCAACTTTTAGTTTTTGTGCTCTGTTGGAAGGTAAATATAATCTGCAATCGGGGTCGCATTTAACAATACTTTCTCTTATTATTTGAGAAGGTGCACAACCCTGGTACTTCTGCCAACTTTTTTACTGTTTTATTTGTTTTAAAAACATCTTTTACGGAAGCCTCCGGAGCGTGATTATGATCTGATGGTTCCTTTTTTAGTTTATGTTTTCCTTCCTTTAGTTTTGTGGTAGCTCGAATACAATTAGTTTTTTCGTTGATCGCGACACCATCGATAAATTTGTTTCTCGACCATCTTTTTGAGATGGTAAGCGTAACCATCAATAATCAGCTTGTCTTTATTTTTGTTCGTTTTGACCAATGTGATATTCATTTTGCTCCTTTTATTATTTGTTTTTATTTTTTTGCCTTGTTTAATATTTTTTTTATAATTTTAAAAATTAAAATAACAACACTTATTCACTCATTTAATAAAATTTATTTTATCATAATTGGAACTCTATAGACTGTATCGATAATACAGTTTACAACATAATAATGTCAGAAAACTAAAATCACTCCATATTTATAAAAAAAAAAACTAAAATCTGCTAGTTGCAGGTAGATTTTTGTGAGTCATCATAATGACACATGTCATTTTGGCTACACAAATAACGGGGTCGACCCTAACCCACAAATGACTCATTAGTAACATGTAACATCAAAGGCACAGATTCTTATTTTTATTTTTTTATTGCTTTTCATAATTTTCCAACATATTTAATAATTTTTATGATTTAGTTAGTCGTAAAAAATATTTAATTTTAAAATTGCCTGTAAAGGCTACTCCCGCTATTGCACCATCTGTTACGGTTATACTAAAACATGTTGCCTTTAAATCCTTCTTAACTTTTTAGAAAATACAACTTACATAATATTATGTTTAAAATATATTTGTTTTCATATTTTAAGTCGTCGCTACGAGAACGATTCGGTTATCCAAAAAAAAAAAAAAAATCCAACTGGCCTAAATTTCCAAAACCCCAATTTACAAAAATTGATATAAAATATTGCATTAACAGTATATTAGAATTATTTTTCTTTTTAAAAGTTGTCATTAATAGATTCTATAGGGATCGGTTCAAAATCCCGAAACACAAAATTCCGAATTATCAAAATCCCGAAAAAAAATCCAGACTTTCAAAATCCCGAATTTTAAAATCCCGACTCTTAGGGTCGTATCGACAGACGTGACTACGATTTTTAGCCGTAGACGCGGATTTTTCGAAAATAATATTCTGAAACATTATTTTTAAACGCGCCTAAAATCGCGAATTAATTCACGAATTTATTGTTATTTTTAAACGCAACTAAAAGTACATCTTTTCGAAAACAAGAAACCAACATAATAAAAAAAAGATTCAATTATCTGTCAAAACAAAAATCAATTATTTAGAATCGAAGATGATGAAAACAGAAATTCCGTATTAATTTTTAAAAAATAGAATACAATATCCTTTTTCTGGCCCGCGATTACTATTGTGTACGTAAAAATCGTATGCGAAAGAGAATCGGGCCTCCCCCCCCCCATGCTATAAATTTCTTTTTTTTTAATTATGAAAACTGTAGCATTATGATGCAAATGAAATAATGCTTTTCAAATGAAACACACCAAATAAATTACGTATTTGGTAATTGATAATGTTGTGTTATATATGAACATATGTATTAAAGAAAATTATGATCGAAATTCGGAATAGAAAATTCGGTGTCAAACGTCAGTTGTAACCGCGGTTAAAACCATCGATATCCACGATTTTTATCCCGACTACTTATTAAATCCCGACTTCATATTGACGTTTTATCCTGGTCTAAAAATAATAAAAGAATGGCTTTAGTCGCAGTTGCGATTTTAGCTTCGTCTGTCGATACGACCCTTAACTGCGAGTTCATACGACGGATAAAAATCTCGGACTTTTCTATCCCAGATTTTTTTTTCAATATTTTCAACTTTTTTATATGAAAAGAGGCGTGCCCGTTGTATAATTTACGTGATGTAATTGGTTAAAATGATGGGATAGTAAAATCCGAGATTTTTATCCGTCGTATGAACTCGCAGTAAAATCTCGATTTTCAAAATTCCGGTTTTCAAAATCCCCACTTTGCTGAAACTTCAAAAATCCCGAGAAAAGTCGGAATTTTTTTAAAAATATTGAATATTAAATTTTGTTTTTTATAGCTAAAAAATCAAAATTTAATATTTTTTATAAATACCTACAGTGGGTGTCATTAATAGATTCTATATAACGTGCGACGAGAGTTATAGAAGCTTCTTTTTGAAAGTCGGGATTTTGAAAGTCGGAATTTTGAAAGTTTGGATTTTGAGCCTATCCCACTTCCCCAAAAGTTCAAATCTAAAGCCCCTCGGAGGGGTAAGCGCGGGGGAGCACAGCAACCCGCGGTGGCCTGAATTCATAAAAAAAATTAAAGAATCGGACTAAAAGCCCAATTCTTTAATTTTTTTTAAATAGGGATTTTGAAAGTCGGGATTTTGAAAGTCGGGATTTTGAAAGTCGGGATTTTGATTTCGGGATTTTGATAATTTCGGGAGAGAAATTCGGGAAAACGAGTCCAACCCGATTCTATATAATCCACTAAGTTCAAATCTTAGGTCCCTCGGAGGGCTAAGTTGAAGGGAGCGCACTGATTTTGATAGTTGGGATTTTGAAAGTCGGGATTTTGATAATTCGGTCTTTTGTGATTCGGGATTTTGAGCCGACCCTGGATTTAATAATTTTAGGAAAATATTTATCGCAACTAAAATTTTTTAGACATTTAGTTCTATTACTAGGAACACTTTCTTCAAAAATTTTCCAAATTTCTAGCCAAATCAATGAAAAATGTAACTACACTGCCAAGCGTGACGGGTTGGTATCGATAGGCCAAAAATTTTATTAGCGAAAAAAAATATCCCAAAATGCCATCCCGAAAATAATAATCCAAGCAACAAAAATCTTAAAACACATAATACCAAAAACCCTTCAAACATAGCGCAAGGTAAACGTACGGTTTACGAGGACTTCACTATACTAAAGTCTTCTCTAGCGCACCGCATTTGCGAACTGAAAAGGTTTTAAGAGTAAACGGTTTGTCCAAAGAAAAGTGAAACAATTTGGTGAAGACTTATGTATGTATTAGTAACATAAATATGTCTTCGCATTTTCCTCGATTTGGAGTGATGTTAACAAACGGTTAGTGCGAATTGAATTTGTATACATTTTCACACTGAGTTCTTTTCGGTTCTAGGTAAATTTTGCGAACAGTTTCACTTTTCTAGGTAAACAAATTTATTTTTGGTTTAAATTAAAAGACAGAGAAATGCGTTTTTTCACAGATATAATTCAGATACATATAGGTATATATTTTTTGTAATATAAATATTTTTTTTTTTATTTACACTAATTTTAATAAAAATATTTAAAAGAATACTATTTCACCATTAAAATTAATTTTGTCAAATAATTACAAAATGGCGTATAACGTACAACTACGAATATCGCTAACATAAAAAGAAATCAAGTAAAATAAATAGAAAATATTGCCAGTGTGTTGGTATTCGATGAAAAAGACCGTTCGCAAAGTTTACGTTTCCGTAAAGAATTGGGTGTATACATTTTTTTGTTTGAAGGGAATATATTTACCAAGAAAAAAATTGTTCGAACACAAAATCTCAAAACAATAAAAATATCGAATTAAAAATCCCAAATTTTACCGAAAATAAAACCAAATGAGTCGAAATCTGCGCGCGCAGATTTCGGCTCATTTGGTTCTATTTTCGGAAGATTCGAAAAAATTAAATCATTAGATAAATTTTCGTAAGATATATTTTTAAAATATATGATATATATTACTTTTATGTAGACTGATATTTCATTTTCATATTTTCATTTAATAGTCTTAAATAAATATAAAATTAAATGAAAATTTTGGATTTTTTATTTTTTGAGATTAAATTTTTCGCCCAAATAATCAAAAATTTACAAAAAGTAATTTGGGATATTTTTCGGACTATTTATTTTGGGCAATTTGAAATTTGAGAAACAGCCTACTAGTAAGTTTTTGATCTAGTCAAAAACATCATTTTGGTAATAAAATTTTCGGAAATACGATGGTATCCCAAGCGTGACACTTTCGATTCGTGGCATCCATATATTCATTCTAGCGCTATCGTTGCGATAATACGTCGTTTCATTTGCATCCTTTGCAAAAGAATAAAATTATTTTTTAGATCTCAATTAACATTTAATCTAGAAAATGTTTTTGACGGATTATCATAAATCTTGCTGCATAACCTTACTGACATTCAAATTCTTCATCAAAATCGGAAAAATGAAAATAAATTTAACCTTAAAATGTCTTAGGCCTAGGACAAAAGAAATAAATTTCCGTTATTTCCATCACAGCTAACCTTCTAAAGGTCATACAAATTATATGCCACGTACGAAATCATGAGCTTTTATAGGATAAAAAAATTACTTTAACGACTTTGTAACTTATTCAATTCAAATTGACAAAAGTTATTGGCGCGACATCCTATTTTACCAATTCACCAGAAACTTAATGAAACCGTATTTCATTGACCTGAATACTTCGCCAACATTATTTTGAAATATTCGAACAGATATCTCCGATGTCATTACACAGAGTAATTATTTTATGACACAAAGCTCTCTTTTCAAAACTGTATACCGTGTTGGTTGTCCATCAATAATCATTTTATTCCAATTTCATTTATTTTCCGCGCTGTGATTTAACATTTTCCTTCCAACTCTCTTTCACTCTCTCTTTTATTTTGTTTATCGTATTTTGATTTTCCTCTAAATAAAAAAAAAACACTCAAATAATTTGAGTATACATTGCGGCGCCGATAGCAAAATTATTTAGTTAAAATCGGTTATTCATCCAGGAAGGATCACAATTACAAAAAAAAAAAATAATAATAAAATAAATTTTTTTTTCGATAAATTTGATTCGTACATGAAAATAAAAAAAAAAGTTTTAAAAGTGAAAGTAAAAAAAGCTTTGCTACAGCTTTTTATGAAATAAAATATATTTTATATATAGTTAGAGTGTGTTTATGTGTGTGCATTTCGCGTTTTAATATTTAAATAAAAGTTAAGTGAATTTTGTGATTGTTTACAAAATAGTTTGTTGGATTTTAAATGTTACATTGGATATACCTTTTTGTATGGCAAGTGTGTGTGTGTTACTATATTGGATTACATTGTACATCGAATTTATCGTCATGTTATTTACATAAGAAAGTAATTTATGAAAGGATATAAACCAAACAGTTTGTATCATACGGTCTCCTGCACAGTAAAAAAACAGGAAACTTTATGACAATAACAAACTATCAATTTTATTATTATGTGGACCAGGTACATAAAGCTCAGTAATATAATCAAAGATGAGTCGTTATGTTTGTGTATGTATTTTGCGTAGGTCACGTTAATTAAAATCTTGTTAGAGATCCGGTGCAAATAAAAGTTTGTCTTGCTTTGTCGTGCATTTAATGAAACGTTTCTTAGATGTACATACGAGTATGTCAACGATATTTGTCTTGCAACTGAGGGTTTGTTATTTTTTAAAGCATGATTCAATTAATATTTTACGGTTGCACGTTTCTTTGGAAACAATTTGTTCAAGTTCTTCCAATTAAAAAAAAAAAATCATTGTGGAAAACCAACCGGAAAATTGTCTTATTAAAAGTTCCAAGAAATGAATAATAATGAATAATAATTTGAGCACAAGAGATTTTAGACAAATAAAATAGTCTAGCTTTCAGGTTCCATGAATCTGAATTTATATTGAATGAGGTGTTTTAATCACTATTATTGTGAAAAAATTGGATTTAAAATTTTTGGTTTTTTGGTTTATCTCTATATTTGAATAGTCTTCTATCAACCTTTGGCGTGGCTAACATTTTCGAAAAAATCTTGTGGCTTGGGATATTAGTGTAAGATTTATTTCTACAGTATGTGCAACAAGAGCGTGTATGGCAAAAATCTAAGTAATCATAGAACTACGATTTTTTTTCGTTTTTATTGTGAAAGTTTATTGTATTTTCTTAGCGCTACCAACTAATACATAGTAAAGTCACCATTACTGTTAATAATTGTCTGGCTCCTTTTGTCCATACTTATCAACTAAATTTTTTTATGTGTTACATTATTTTTCAGCTTAACTTCTTAGGTGTCAATAAATTTCGATCGGATTGGCATCAGGTGACGCAGATGGCCAATCCAATGTTGTGATGCTCTTTTTGTGTATTCCGAACAGAGTATGCTATGGTGCTTTGGACCGTTATCTTCTTGCAAGATGAAATTAGTGTTCCCCGCTCCAAACCATTTAAGGACAGATGGTAACAAATCTCGTGAATAAATTGTATTCATGAAAAGTTTTTTTTTTAACAATTTTCTTTATTTATTGAATCTTTCTGTTAGTTCAGCTTCTGCTTGAACTAGAATATTCTTGGTTTTTATTCCGAGCGGACCTCGTGGTGGGGGCTAATACCGGAATAAACTGAGTAAAAGAATTTTGAGTAAGGTTTTTGACTACTAACTTTTTTATTAATTAAACTTCGACTTATATACAAATTTTTATACCAAAAAATGCAATGTGCGCATTTTTTTATTACACGTAATTGTATTTTATGTATTTTGTGTTATACGAGTATATAAATGCTATATGTAGCACAAACATGTGCTAATGTAAAAATTTGTGTACGTTTTTATTTTATTTGTTTAAACACTTTCAAACATGAAAATAACAATAAGTTTTCAAATCTTAATAACAAAGGTAATATGTAAATCTGCGGGAACAAAATCTACTTCTTATCAATAAGTAAACTTGATAATTTTATAATTTATGTTATTAGAGCCATCGTTTTCTTCTTTAATCGCGATGACGTAGGACTATCTTTTAGTTTACCCTTCATCGCTGATCCGCATCTTTTGTAATCCGTCTTTGAAGCCGTATACATACGTCGGACGAAAATCCGGGATTTTTCTATCCCAACGTTTTAACCAATTATATCACGTAAATTATACAATAGACACGCCTCTTTTCATAGAAAAGAGTTGAAAAAAATTGAAAAAAAAAAATCTCGGATGTAAAAATCCCGGATTTCCATCCGACGTATGTATACGGCTTGATAGTTAGAATGCTAGGGTCCTTATGCGTATTTTTGTTTTTTACGAACCAGTGTGCGCCTGTAATCATTCTGAGAATTTTTGACTGCTCATAACTGACACCCATACGACCAAATTGATTTAATCATTGTGTTATATAGGAGACGTTTGTATTCTAGGTCAATAGTTGAATATTTTCCCATCAACCAGTGCATTTTATTAATTTTTTAATTTGATATGGTCTCGTTTCATTTCAATATGTGTTCGCCAAGTAAACCGTCGATCTAGATGGACGTCTAGATATTTTGCTCCATTTGATTGAGGGATTTGTATTCCGTTCATTGTGACAGGCGGACAAGTAAACATATTTAAAGTGAATGTTACGTGGGTTTTCCTTGATTTTTCTTCATTGACCTTTATCTTTCACTTCTGTAGCCATCTTTCGATGTCATAAATATGTTGTTGCAGTATCATCTGCGAAAGTAGACGTAAGAATTTGCGAAGAAGTTGATAGATCTGAAGTGAAAATTAAATATAACGTTGGGTCAGGCACACTACCTTGTGGTATCACAGCCAGTACGACTTCATTAGTTCGTAAATTTCTGGCAACTTTAGATTAACTTTATATGAAGCCGGCCTGCTAACCTTATTTCTGTAGCTACTCGATGCACTTGCTCAATGGTTCCGTGCTCGGCTCTGAAACCAAATTGATGACTGAGGATGATATTTCGTAGTTCCGGTTTAATATTTTCGATAATAGTTTTTTCGAATACTGTCGAGACGATTGGTAGTAGGCTTATTGGTCTATATGACGAGACTTGGGTAGGATCCTTGCCAGGCTTTGGAATCATTTTTATAGTTGATAATTTCCAGTACTCAGGGATATATCCTGATTCGTAAATTGAATTGGATATTTGAGCCAGTCGTCCAAAGGTACACTCAGGCAGTTGTTTAAGCATTTCACCTGTAATTCGATCATACATAGCAGCTTTCTTTAATTGAATTTAATGTGCAATAATAAACTTTACCATTGGTTACTTTATCTTAAATTTCCTCACAGGCCTGATTACTATATTTTCTTTTTGAACCACCGATAATGCAAGGTTTGCTTTAACAAAAATGCTTTAACTTTTCCCTCATCTCTTCTAGCCCATTCACCGTTAGAAAGACGAATTGGCGGATTTGGTTGCTGAGGGCGTTTAAGGTATTTATACTGGCCTTCCATAATGAATAGTTTGTGTCCGAATGGGGAGATAAATAGTAGGCTTTGTAGTTTTGTTTTTGCCAGATTAAATTCTTAAGCGAAGTTTTTCTGTTAACATTTTTTCTATTTCAGCGGATGTGATGGTGTGTCTTGTATGTTTGCTCTTTAGTTTAGGCGAGGCCGAAATAGCTGCGTTGACTAGTACATCATTAAAGTTTTCCATGGCAATGTTTATATCGTTAGCCGTCTGCAGTGTAGACGTTAGGTCGATATGTGTACATCTTGAATTTCAACCAGTTAGTGAGTAATGTAGTATGACCGAAGAGTGGTCAAAGGTAATTCTAAAAGTGCTTTTGCTTGGATTATTTCTCGTTTTATTTTACTTGTGACTGCAAAATCATGGACGTTAGTGGTTTTTGACGATTAGTAGCCCAATAAGTTGGATGGCCACACGACGTAACATCGTAGTGGTTTTCTTCAGAAACATGCACTAAATAACGTCCCCTTGGAGTAGACAATCTTGAACCCCAGTAGGTGTTTTTGGCATTAAAGTCGCCGGCTACCATAAAACGTTGACCCAGGGTTGCAAAAAATCTTTTGTAGATATCTGCCGAAACGTTATTATTTGGAGGGTAATATATTGAAGCGAAATTGTGTTTATCGGTTAAGTGTAGTTTATATATTGGATGAACTTCTCCTTTTTTCAAAATGCTTTCGGAGGGATCCAGTTCAACTTTGACCATTCGTTGTGGTTGCTTCAAGTGGTTCTTGATCATATCATCATCTTGATCATGTACATTCTGTATCTTAAATCCATATTCAACAAGCACAGTCTGGATTTCGGATGTTTCAACATGGACATCGATGCCTTTAATAACGACAGAAAGGCCCTTTGAAGATTTCAATCGGTACGTATAATAGTTTCTGTTGTGAGCATCGTAATAATTAATGAATTCTCTATAGTCGTTGACCTCATGTATTTTTCCTCAAAGTAAATTTGTTACGTCAAATGTTTTTCCATTTGTTAGCGTGCGTATCGATTTCACGTAAGTAGATTGGAGATGGCTTGTATTTTGATTAGCCTATTCTCGCATATTTACATTTTGGCTCTCTTCCGCATCCTTTTCGATGAACATTTCAAATCGGTTGTTTAGCTGTAGTTTGAAATTTTCGACGTTCGATTTCTTACATATCAGTAGTTTTTGGACTATCCCTTTTCCGTTTTACTGTAATATAGCGATCGATGCCAGTATGTTTCAATTGAATATTGCGTTTAGTGTCCTCTGTTTAACGCTTGCGTCGCTGATGTGCTTTTCGTGTGGAAACGATTAATTTACCAAAACCTTGCTCGGTGAAGCATCCCTATACATGAAACTTGAGCGGGCGCTTCACAGTTCGGACAATCCTATTTCTTTGCTTCGTCAATCAAACACGCCTTTAACATTAAAATCGCTAAAAGATGACTCATCATACTATTAAAGTTAGCCGAAAGTTTTCAGCCGAAAAATCAATAAAATCGATAATGCAGATAGTGTCTTCGGTTTCTCAGCCGAAAGTATATAAATACGTAACCGTTGATCAACATTCTTCAGCCGAAAGTTATCAGCCGAATAATTATTTCAACAACACATCAACAGAAACCAATTTGAATGTTTTAGTATGTGAAGGTTGTTGTAAAATCTAATTCTAGATCAATCAATCATAATTTGTTAAGCAATATTGTTAATTAGAATTTAATTTGAATTATAGATGGAAGGTTTGTAAGAATCGCAACAATCAGTTTCGAACTTAATGAGATTATTGATTTGAAAAAATCAGTCATCTCATCAGGCCGCGGCGACTGACGTTGATATTTTACATAGGAATATTGTCCATATATATAGAACAATACCATGTATATGTACCACTAGCGAATTACTTCCTAGTCTACAGAATTCGATTCTTTCATATTCTCCCATCTATATTTCATTTTTTTAACAATTAACTTTTCGTTGTGTACGAATTACATTTTATATTTTTACGTTGTTGTTGTATTTATTGTAATGGTTTTTTGTTGTGATTGTTCCGTACATTGGTCTATTTCAGTATATCTCGAATTAAATACACAATCGTAGGAAATTCTTCCATTTGGCGTCAAATCTGTGTGACAACGACTATGATGATTCATACTTACTTAGCCACAATCAACTTCCCAACCACCCCCATACTTTTTATATGAAAGAATCGAATTCTGTAGACTAGGAAGTAATTCGCTAGTGGTACATATACATGGTATTGTTCTATATATATGGACAATATTCCTATGTAAAATATCAACGTCAGTCGCCGCGGCCTGATGAGATGACTGATTTTTTCAAATCAATAATCTCATTAAGTTCGAAACTGATTGTTGCGATTCTTACAAACCTTCCATCTATAATTCAAATTAAATTCTAATTTATCCGCGATCCAGCGTTAAAGGAAAGAAAAAGTATGGGGGTGGTTGGGAAGTTGATTGTGGCTAAGTAAGTATGAATCATCATAGTCGTTGTCACACAGATTTGACGCCAAATGGAAGAATTTCCTACGATTGTGTATTTAATTCGAGATATACTGAAATAGACCAATGTACGGAACAATCACAACAAAAACCATTACAATAAATACAACAACAACGTAAAAATATAATATTGTTAACTTTGCTTCAAATGAACATAAAGTAAGGTGGGGATGCCACTATGGCCATTTGATATGTCATAATTGTTGGTCAACTTCGGCGGTGTAATTTATCAAAATTGCGCTAATTCAATATATCGAAAATGCATTGAATGGTCTGTCGTTCTAGGTTAGCATGCCTTGTCATTGATGCCACTATGGTCACTTGATAGGCCATCATGCTGGTCAACTTCGGCCCAACTGTGAAGATATATTTAATTGCGAAACGAAATTAACCGTTTAATGAAACCGGTTAATAAAATTCTGATGGGGATACGGGAGTGAAATTTGACAAAATTTCCATAGTTTGATTTCTGAAAAATTCATTGAATGGCCCAGGTCTCTTGTTTAGCCTAAATTCGCGTTGATACCATTATGGCCATCTGATATGCTGTAATGCCTGTTAACAATACTCCATCTTTGAAGAAATTCTCATAAGAATACGGTGGGCAATTTAACAAAATTTCCATTGTTCAATTTTCAAACAACAGTCCAAACTTGAAGAAATTCTGATGGGAATACGGGGGTGTAATTTGAAAAATATTCCATAGTTCAATTTCTGAAAAACTCAATGGTCATTCATAAACCTATATGGCGCTCTTATTAAACCTAAATTTGCATTGATGCCACTATGACCATTTGATAGGCCCTAAAGCCTGTTAACAACAGTTTAATTTTGAAGAAATTCTGAATGTTGTTAACAGGCATTGGAACTATGGATTTTTTTTTCAAATTACACCCCCGTAACCCCATCAGAATTTCTTCAAAATGGACTGTTGTTAACAGGCGTTAAGGCCTATCAAATGGTCATAGTGGCATCAATGCAAATTTAGGTTAAAGAAGTAAATAAAATGAAGGAAAAAATATTTTTTCTTAAACATCGGCTGGTAACTTTCGGCTGAAATATATTGATCAACATTGTCTTTTTGGCTATCAAACCAAAGACACAATCTGCATTATCATTTTTTTTATTTTCGGCTGGCAACTTTCGGCTAACTTTAACAAGGTTGACTCATTAGTAAACACAATATTCGTAAAATCTTTGTTTTTATGTTCATTCGCCCACTGTACTCGCTTTTCCGTGTATTTTTGTGTTACCAGTTGTTTAAACCAAAGTATTTCCATATGCGTAGCATAACTCTATTTCGTATGGTTGTTTTTGGTACAACAATATTCTTTTTTGCCAATTTTTCCACAGCTGCATCCAAGCATAAGCAAAGAATTTTCATCAAATAACTGTTTGATGGCGTCATCCTCCTTTTTTGTAATGGCTCCGATTTTGCCTCTATCTGAGAAATCGTCAACATTTTTATACATTGAGTAAAGGGTAATCCTCTCTTCTGTACAAATGTTTTCGACTTTTTTTATATTTTGCTGCATTTGCAACCGACATTTTTGTGCCTCCTTCTGCACTTGCAACCAGCATTTTGATGTGCATTGAAAACACCTCTTCAAATCGTTTTTTTTTTATAAATCGCACTCATTATTTTTTTCATTTGTGTTATCCGCTAAAAAGTTGAAGTGAAACTAGTTTTTGTTTTAGAGTGTCAAAGAGAAATTAATAAAAAACTAGTTTAACCCCGCCCATTATTGTCCCTTTAGTTTTAAGTACCGTTATGCCGTTCACGCTTTTGTTGAGCCTACTGTAAATGCTCTTGGCTATTCTTCTCTCCATGTTTAACGAAATATTTTATGCATATTGAAATGAAAGAAAACACAAAAATATGCATTAAATTTAGTACACTGCGCGTCAAAAAATTCTGGACACTTGAATGAATAATGCATGATATGACCCAAACGTTGCAAATGGTGTCAATGCGTATTTAAAGAAGAAACCATAGACCATTTTCAATCAACTCTACAGGAAAAATTGAAAATGATACCTCATCAAGTCAAAAAGAATGCTAGATGTGATCAGAGTTCGTGGCGAAAATACTCGATATTAGAGTACCGATCGCTTATTCCGCTTTTAGGCAATTTTGTTATCGGCAATTTCGTTAGAGCCTTGTGGCGCGTATTATATTATTTCGTACAACCATAACTCGAATAATGCAAATAGTTATCGTAAACACAAATACTGAAAAAATTTAGTGTACGGAAGTGTTCAAGGTTCAATATATGGAGTGAAAGATTTTCAGAGATGTGTGCGTGAGTCATATATGGTTAATCAATAGTTCCCTTAACACATTTCCTATAAAAGCGGCATCCAACACGATTCTGGTATTATATGAAAGGTATATTTCCTTTCGGATTTTAAAATTCGGATATTAAAATAAAAATATGGCGATAAGTTGATTTCGCGAAATGGACCTGTTAATTGGCCTCCTAAGTCGTGCGATTTGACACCTCTCGCTTATTTCCTGTTGGGCTATTATTTCCTGTGTTCATGTTATTCGTGACATACGGCCAGCAGTGCTCGAAAAAGTGGCCCAAAATTGGACGGCCAGAATGCGTTTCGTCAAGAACAGCCGCGGTATCCATATGCCCGAAATCATTTTCAAATATTAATGCCATGCATTGAACTTTCGAATAAACAAAAATTTTTGATTACAATTTATTTTTTTGTGTTATTTTTTACAATTTCAAGTTCTATCGAGCTTAAAAAACATCCGTTATGGTCTACTAACTTTACAAATTGGGCCCTTGGCCATAACTATCCATTAACTTAGCCCAGGGCCCAATTTTGTAAAGTTTCCACAAAACGATTTTTTCTAAATTTTGTAACAGTAAGGCATGAGTGTGACCTTCTCAAAACCACATAGCCTTAATCCGACAAATTTATACTGTTAAGTGCCAAATTTAAATGTTATTTTACTTTCTACAGTTTCTGCTATTTACCTTCATTTCTAATAAATTCCGGGCTGGGCTAACTTCACACAAGAACTAGTTGAGTTTTTATTGATTAGTGCTGCCTCATGAATTTTTTTCTGGGATATAATCATGCGATAACTTCATATACGTTGATGGTGATAGCCTTTCTGACTTTTAAGGGTTACAATTTACTGTCACATATTCAGTTCGATGCATTTAAATTGTTGCAAAATGTCGTTTCATTCGCCTGCAATGTTTGAAAAAAAAATGTGTGACCGAATTATTTTCAAAATATGAAACTTCCAATAACCGGGTTTTTCATGGTTGTGTGTGAACTGATTTTTAACGGATAAATCAGTGACCAAGAGGCACAGTGGTTAAAGCTTGGCATTTGGATCGCATTTGGCATTCAGATTACGATCTGTGGTGAAATGGAGCACAACTATGACCCCCTGTCGAAGTGCAAAACTCATGGGCCGACCCATCTTCCATGCCAGCATAGGCTGGCATAAAGCTATGCTTTGTGCAGATGGTGATAAAACGGGACCAATAAGCATACTTCCTCGATTTAGTACATGACTGCGTAAGGTAAGGACGTGAAAATCGAACGGGAGTGCTTTGACGAGTTGGGAGTGCTTCGGCCCCAGAACAGATTGCAAAGGTTAAATAATTTTTTGTTTTTTTTGGTGCCAATGGCTTTATTCTTGAATCTTTCTACATAAGAAACTAACAAGAAGTGTCCAAATCTTAAGTTAATTACATTTTTTAAGTTTTATTGTTTCTTTAACGGTTTTAATACCAGGGTTGTCGTGTATGTTAATATTTCGGATATACCTTGGAGCATTAGCAATTCGTCAGAGTATTTTCGTTTGAGTTCGTTGCAGGAGTTCTCTATTTGATACACTGGTGGATCCCCATAACTGAATACAATATTGGCTTGATTAACGCTTTCTATAGACTTTCTTCCTATCAGCCAATAAATTTTGGAAAATGTTATTTTTATTTTGTTACGCTTTGCTTCAATATGGTGTTTCCGCGGTAGCCGTCTATCCAGGTGTAAGCCTAGGTATTTTACCTTGGTTTGTTGAGGGATATATACACTGTTTAATTGTACTGGTGAGCAGGAGCGTTTGTTCAGAATGAATGTGGCATGAGTTGATTTTTTTGTCGTTTACTTTAATGCGCCAGATCTTAAACCAACCCTTAATTTTGCTCAGATGACTTTGCACTTCTCTTGAGGCTATTTGCGGGTTTTCGTGTGATACCAGGATGGCTGTATCATCAGCAAATGTTGATATTATTACATTGTCGGTAACAAATAAGTCTGCCGTGTACAAAAAATATAAAATAGTTCACTTAAATAATTCTGGACACATTGGTTTTCTACTTCCTGTGGCACTATTCTGGTAATTCACCGGGAATAGGGAACTGGGGAAAGAATTTACATATAAATTATATTTAAATAATTTTTTTCTGGCATACTGAGGTAAAAAGTTAGTGGCAATTTTTTTGAAAACAAAATAAAATTGGGAATAACATTCCCTGATAATTTCGCTATGGAAAAATTATTCCCAATTTACTAATATTTACATCAAACTTTTTTTCTCAGTAGGCCAGAAAAAACTGATTTATAGATAAAAGCTATGTAAAATCTTTCCCCAGTTCCCTATTCCCGAGGAATTACCAGAGATGAGATATCAATATGACAATTTTGTTCGACGAGTCTCCTCCATTGCTTCCAGTCAGTTCGTTAGTTCGTCAGACGTGTCAGTGTTTCTGATTTTAAGACAACAGTACTCATTGTTACTATTATCGGTGAATGAATAAACGACAGAACATAGCAATCGGTGGCCTTAACATACGTACTCGCAATGCCTTTGGTTACGCAGAAATCAATTAGATCAGGTACTTTCTTTTTATCCATAAGCCAGTAAGTAAGATGACCGGTAGATAAAAAATCCAGGGACAGTTTCTCTATAACTTCATAAAGTTGTACGCCTTTAGTCGTTGTTAGTCTTGAAACCCATTGAGAATCTTTAGCGTTGTAATCACCCCCCGCGACAAATTTATTACCCAGCTGACCAAAATAATCAATAAACTGCAATTTTGTTATAACGTGCTTTGGCGGGCAGTACACTGCTGATATCACACAATTTACAGACCATTCCTGCAGACAGATGCTCGTTGATTGGATATGATCTTTCTGAGATCAGTTCATAATGTTTTAGTCTTCTCTTAATTAATACAGCAGTGCCTCCGTGCTTTACCATCCGGATGCTTAGTGACATAAATAGAGTACCCCATTAATTTCGAAGTAGTTCTTGTTGGTGAAGCGTGTTTCAGATATTAACATTGTGCTCAATGAGAAATACTTGCACCTCCACTCTATGCTTCACTAGGCCGTTTGTATTCCATATCGCTATTTTGAGGAGAGTCATTTTAACATCAACGATGTTTTTGGGACAACGAAATAAAAAAAAAATAAAGTAATTACGAGAGAACCAAAACACGCTGGTTGCTGCGCCGGAAATCAATTTTTGAGCTCAAACTTTTTTATTTTTTATTTTTAGGTCTATATAAATACAAGTACTCTTGCCCAAAACAAATCAGTAGGCTTAAGCTTTTTCATTTAGGCATTAAAAAAAATGTCAAGCCCCATCTCCGATGTTTAAATGTTTAGCCTTAGGCTCAAACTTGATCCATTGATCCATAAGATCCATTAAATAATAATAAAAAAAAATCCCAGTGCTTTGCTTCTCTCGTATTTACTTTATTTTTTTATGTCGTTGCATATTCTTGGGACAACATTTTTCTATATAATGTGACCCCAAAAACATCTTCGATATTAAAATAAATTAGGCCTGTAGTTTTCTCGGCCTTGATATAATATGAATTCGATTAGTTTGAAACTCTTACATATTTACGGGAATTATCACGGATATTACGGTACTCTTATTTTGCTGTGGTGTTTCCTTAATATTTTCTTACTACCTTCACCGATCTCAATAGAAGTAGTTTTTGCAAAAAATTTACATACGAAAGCTTCGCTTTAATATTTTACATAAAAAAAATATTGGATTATGTTTTATAGAAAATTTAATTTAGTTTTCCATTATTCACCTTGACTGTTGAACGTCGAACTAAAGAAAACCTAAAAAAGTCATATCGCTAATTGCAAAACCACCATCAAAATTTTCATTTTAAAATAATTAAAATGTCCCAGTTGCAAATACTCAAAGCTTTTATGCAAATTGTTGTACATTTACAATTCAACAACAATCTTTCATTCTTGTCGAAAAAAAATCGAGAAAACAATAAGATGATAATAATACTCGTAGTGTGTTCCGTAAGCCCAACAAACAAAAGTGCATGTGGTAAAATGTTGAATTTACCAGTAAATTATAGAAAGCATGCGGCAGAGTGTTATGTGCTTTTATTTCTTTAGGTATCGTCTTAAAACTTTTTCCATTATATAAAAGTAAAACAAAAAGAAAAATTCTTCGTTAGGTACGTAAAAGCACAAAAAAGCATTTGTATGTATTTTAATTCCATTGTATACATTTGAAATTTTGATAATATTCAGTCAGGTCCACTTGTGCGTAATGTTTGTTCTATTGATTTTATCTTAAGGCATTTAAAGAATTTTTTTTTGTGACACTCAGTTATCCAATTATCTGTTACAAATAAATTAAATTCCATAGAAATATCCAATTTATATTTGTAAAAACTGGTTATCCATGATTTTTCTAGGGAACGTGTGTGATAATTGATACACCCCCCCGATGACGACTTGAAATAAGAGTCGATGATTGAGTAAATTGATAGAGGTAAAATGTTTTTGTTGTGAATTAATTGTCATTCATTATTCGCGAAACACAGTATTTGTGTAGGTAAATGCGCTTTGTACATATGTCTCGTACATAATCGTAATATACATATTTTCTAATTATGACATTTTGGTTGAAATTCAAAATTAATTAGGTTTTTAATTTGATGTCGTAGATTTCCAGAGCAAAGATAATTTTTATCGATTAGCTATTGTATATACCGTACATTGCATTGAATTGGAGCAGAAGTCAATTAAAATAGATTTGGAATTAGTTTTGTATTGTTCTGGTATATCAGGGAAGGGCTGCGCTCGTACCATAATACACGTGTATTCGCCAACATTATACTATTTAGGGGAGATGGAGGGCATGCTTGAATTACATCAAAAAATGATTTGAAAACCTAGTTTTCATGGCGAAAAACCGATCGCTAATGTTCTAATAGCACATAAGGTATTAATTAAAAGACTTGGTATGATTTTGATACATTTGCAAAAACTGATGAACTGAAGTAAATCTCTTTATAACTACTAAAAATGAATTTTTCTATGTGTTTCCCGTATGCGTTTCCATACAATTCATCCAATTGCGCTGAAACTTTGGTGAGTTTGTGTGCACGCTCGCTATAAAGGTTTCTGAGTTGGTACACCCAAAAATTTCAATTTGCTTAAATTCATTAAAAAACTCTTCAGCCCGAAAAATTAAAAAATATATGAAGAAAATCAAATTCCATCCCGAAAAAAATAAAAACAGTCTCACGTACACAAAATAAAATTTAAGTTGAAAATCTATTACAAGCAGAGATTTACCACACTTAAAATTAAGAAATTTAAAAACAAAATCCTTCAAATAAAATAGGTTGAAAATTTTTCAACGACCTTAATGTTTCGGTTCACAGAGGTTGGCAGATATAGCGGTATATGACTAATTATTGCACTGACCATCAGCATTAAGCACACAAATGCTCAATACGTTACAGCGGGGATGAAGCGTCTCCCCAGCTGATTTAATATTCACATCTCATAGTTTTTTTTTTTTTTTTATTTATTTAAATTATTACAACTGAATACAATCCATCTAGTAATTTTTCTTTCTTAATTTAGTCACTTGTGAATGAAAAGACGCCCATTAGCTAGCCCCATTTATATATTATTTACTGAAGTAGTCTTTGCTTTGGTGTCCATAATCCATTAAATCAATTGATTTCGTTCTCTGCAATCGTCTTACTGCATATGAAGGGTCCAACATACCACGAAGCTCTTCATTTACGTGTTGATAAATACGTTGTGCATGTATTACTGCAAGTTTTTTTATTTCTTCTTGGACCGTCGGGATATTTAGATCCCGATGAAGGTCATCATTCCTAATGTACCACGGAGCGTTAACTATACCACGTAGCACTTTGTTTTGAAAAGTTTGAATTATTTTGATATTGGTTTTCTTTGTACAGCCCCAGAGCTGTATTCCGTAAGTCCATACAGGCTTTAGCACCAGTTGATATAATAGCAATTTATTTTCGGTTGACAATTCCAAGTTTTTCCCGAGCAGCCAATACATTTTTCGATATTTGATATTTTTTTCTTCTTTTTTCTTTTTAACGTGCTCTTTCCATCTGAGCCTGGTATCTAGGGTCATTCCTAGATATTTAGCCTTATTTGCATACGGAATCTGCTGACCGTTAATGATTACAGGTTTGTAACTGACTTTTAGATTAGTAAAATTCACATGCGTGGATTTCGATTCATTGAGCCCGATACGCCACTTTTTTGTCCATTTTATGATTTTGTCACATGCTTCTTGAAGTTTCCTTGTCGATTCCTCGATAGTGTCTCCTACTGAGAGAACTGCAGTGTCATCAGCAAATGTTGCAACGGTAACATCGTTTAAATGTGGTAGATCTCTGGTGTAGAGTAGGTAAAGAATATGTCCCAAAACACTACCCTGCGGAACTCATGCCGAAATCTTTTTTAGCTCGGAATATTCATCTTCATAGTTCACCCGAAAGTGGCGATTCTCTATGTATGATTTTAAAATCATGTAATATTGTTTTGGTAAATCTCTATGTAGTTTGAAGAGCAAACCTCTGTGCCATACCTTATCGAAGGCCTGTGCCACATCTAAGAAGATACCAGAGCAAACCTTTTTCCTCTCTAATGTATTCTCAACGATATCCGTAAGCCTGTGAACCTGCTCAATAGTTGAGTGTTTCTCTCTGAAACCAAACTGATATTCTGGGACAAAGTGTCGTTGTTCTATGGTTTTTTTTTCAATCTTTTGAGCAACAGCCTATCAAACAATTTCGCTAGTGTTGGTAGAAGTGAAATTGGCCGATAAGATTTTCTATCATTTGGTGGCTTGCCCGGTTTCGGAATCATTATTACTTCTGCTACTTTCCACTGCATTGGCACATGTTTTTTGCTTAGGATCGCATTGATTATGTGCAGTAATTTACGGGTCCCTTTTTCAGGCAGCTCCTTTATTATTTGCCCTGTTATCAGATCGTAACCAGGAGCTTTCTTTACTTTTATGTTCTTAATTTCAGCTTTTAGTTCTTTCAATGTTACAGGCCTGATATCTTCGAAATCAGATATTCTGAGCGCATCAGCATAGTTTTCGTAACTGGTCTGCTGACCTAGAGGTTGAAATGTTTCTTCAAGATGTTCAGCAAACAGGTCAGCTTTATCTTTCGCACTTCTAGCCCAATTCCCATCGTTTGTTTTGATTGGGGGATCTGCGTTTTTGGTCGTTTTAACCCTTTTGTTGCTTTCCAGTGGCCCTATTCTGTCTTTCCCTGGGAATAGGGAATTAGGAAAAATATTTTCATAGCATTTTTGTCAAAATTATATTTTTCTGGCCTACTGAGGGAACAAGTTTGGTGTTAATATTTTCGAAACAAAGTTAAATGGGAAAATATTTTTCCCTAGAAAAATTTTGTGGAACAAAAGTTTCCCAATTAACTTTGTTTCAAAAATTTTTGCACTAAACTTATTACTTCAGTAGGCTACAAAAATATAATTTGGACAAAAATGCTATGAAAATATTTTTCCCAATTCCCAGGGAAAGACGGAATAGGGTCACAGAGGGAATAGTCGGTATCTTTAGGTGGGGCTAGAGAACAAAGATATTTTCCAATTGTTTCATTTTTCACTGCTTTTATGAGTACCTTAAGTTTGATGCACAAATTGTTTAAGGTGGTTTTATCTTGCGACGCACGTGTATTCAGCCATTTCTTTCGGGCTTTTCGTTTTTCTTGCCCTAACTCTCTTACTTCTATTGGGTAAATAACGGCGTTTTCTTTCCTGGATGATAATTTGGGGGTGCATTCCCGAGCTGACCATTGTATAACATCAATGAGCCGGTCTAGTTCCTCTTCTATTTCATTTTCACTTTTGATTGGCACTTGAAGTTCTATTTTTTCCTCTACTAACTGCTTAAAAAATTCCCAGTTTGTTTTGTTGTTTGTTAGTTGTGGTGAATTTGTTTTTCCTATTACATTTTCACTAACCGTCATAATAACAGGAGAATGATCAGATATTAGACTTTCATCAGTTTCTAAGAAGATGTAGCGTTCCGGGATTTTGCGGTCTGGGATTTTGCTAGGATCTGGTGGCCAGTACGTTGGTTTCCCTCCTGAGTAAAATTCACAATTTAAGTATTGGCCAGCTGCAAGTAATTCCTTGCCTTTTGGAGAGGTTAATCTTGAACCCCAGAAGGTATTTTTTGCATTAAAATCACCTCCGACAATGAAGTTACTTCCTAATTTCTGGAACAGGTTAATGTAGTCTTCTTTTTTTAGGTTATATCGTGGGGGACAATATATTGCAGATATATTACAGGTGTTGTGATGACCAAATTTAACCGTCACGGTGGTTACTTGCATGGATTCTTTTTCTATTTTTAATTCTTCATGATGTTTAATATTATCCCTAGCTGACCCTCCTCTTGCTCGTTCTGCAGGATGTGTGGTATGGTAACAAGTATATCTCCGGATTGATACATAGGAGCTGCTGGTAAAATGTGTTTCTGATATTAAGCATATATCAATTTTCTCGGTATTTAGAAATAGTTCTAGTTCTTCTAGGTGTTGTGTTAATCCGTTTGCATTCCATATGACTATTCTTAATGAGTAGTTTTGATGTCTGGATTCTGCTCTGCAATTATGAGTTGAACTATGTATTGCAGACACTATTTATTTTTAACTATTTTGGAACTTGGTATTTCCAGCAGGTTAAGTCGATTCAGAATTAGCTTATTTAGTTTATTCTGTTCTTCAAGGCTATTTAGATTTAGAATTGATTGGACAGTGCTTTTGAAATTTTCGGTACCGTTCGCCTCATTTTCTTTCGAATTTCAAGCGGCCTTTGCATATGTATAATTCTCCCTACGCATAGATGATTCATTTCTTGCTCGATTCTTGTTTGGATGACATCACATCCTCGGTAGCTCCAGCCATTACAATTTATTACAATTTATACATTTTGCTGGTTCTTCTTTTGATAGTTTGCAAGTTTGTGTTGGGTGCTTTCCAGTACATTTCACACATCTTGGATCGCGCGCGCAATATCGTTGCGTATGGTTAAAGCCTTGGCATTTTTTACATTGTACTATTCTTGTACTGCCTCTTTTAACAGCTTCGATCTTTACTCGCTTGTTGAGTATGCCAGGTATATTGTAAATGTTTTCTATTTGCTCGGATTTATCAAACGTTAGCATAAACAGGGGAAGCCCTCTTTTTGAAACGGCTTCTAGTCGGTTCTCTCCGCTACGTCTCTCTTTTTTAATAATGTTTACGGCATCAAGGATTTTAAATCCTTTATTTTCTAGATCCTCCATTATTGCATTAATTTCACAGTTTGGATGTAGCCCTCTTGCCATGACCTTGATGGAACGATCGTTTTTATTTTCGTACGTGTACCACTGATATTTTTGCGTATTCAGCTTCATTCACAAGTTTTTGTAAGCGTTTGGATATGATGTGTTAATCTTCCATACATTATTGTTTAGAGCAGTAATTTTATACTCTTGTTCCGTAACAGTACTCATTACACTTTGGATTTCTGAGTAGTTCGTTACTCCTACTATGAAAATCGGTGGTGGGGCTTTTACCTTTGTCTGTGCTTCATTTTGTTGAGCTGGTTGCCGTTCGGGTGATTTTTCTACCTCTCGTGATGACTCATCGACATTTATTGGTGGAGGTGATTTCTCTTTTGGTTTAGCTGGTTTTTGGTCTAGAGCTAGTTGTTTCTTGATGACTAACTGTTTTCTAGAAACCTCTTTTGAAGTTGATGGTAAAGTTTCTGCCATTTCTGGTGAGTGTTGAGCTTTCCTTTTCTTACTTGGTCTTTTACTCCGGTACAACATCCAATTTGTTTCTCTTTCTAATTCTTCTTCATCCGTGTGGAATGGATTGATGTCATCGTCGACTGCAGGTTTAGGTGTCGTCCCAAGTACTGCACGTGTTTCAACTGCTGTTTTGAATTCTTCATTCTCTTTCTTTAGAATTGTAAATTCTTCTTTCAATTTAGTTGTAAATTCCTTTATTTCTCGTAGTTGTTCACGGAGTTCGGCATTTTCCTTCTCGTACTGAAATATATTTTCAGTTGAAGATTTTGGTGATCTAGGTAATTTGGAACTTCGTCCAAATGGGTTAAACAATGATTGGCCCACCCCAGAATCTATGGGCCTGCCTCCGAAGAGTGTGGATTTGTCAGCATATCTGCTGCTGTACCACCTGGGGTATTCCTTTAGCCAATTTGTACCACTGGCATTTGGTCCCCGGTATAGCACTTTGCTACTGCCGAAGCAGTACCCGCTCCCCGCGACGTGGACGCGACTACCTTGGTGTTACCTAGGTGCACACAGAGACAGCCGAAGCCCTCTGAGTACCCTAGGCTGAGGAGCATTAAGACCCTCAGCATTAAGCACACAATTGCTCAATACGTTACATCGGGGATGAGGGGTCTCCCCAGCTGATTTAATATTCGCATCTCATAGTTATCGGAATTATGCTCCTTTGCATGTTCATTATAACATGTCTATTATTGGGAATTTTTATTTTATAACGTATGGGGCGCATGCACAATACTATGTAAAACATGGAAATAGGGCTATCTGTGAGAAATTTCATGAAATTAACGATTCGTCATCTTACCCCTCCTCCCCCACCTAAAAATTTTGTATTCTGTTTAACATTTTCGCCGCTGTAAATAAATTCAACGTGAATTCGCCGCTGTACGAACATTTTTATATCGTATCACTTCATGCGACGTGACCATAGGGATCTTCCTGGTTACTAGATTTTAAAATCAAAAGACTTACTAAACAATTACTAAACAATTTTATGCAAAACACTCAATGAAAATTTTTTAAATCTTACTCAAATTTACTCAATTTTTGATGATCATTTTCGGCCATTACTATAGATCATGCTTTAGCTCTGGCTAGTATATAAAGTTGGTGATTAAGTCACCAAACCAACACCACCTAATGCAAATAATGCATGGCTCCAGCTTTCCACTACGAAGTTTGTTCTTCTATATATATAACGTGTTCAAATTTGAAGTATCTTTTTAAATATTCCGCCATCTATATTTTTTGTACTAGAGTATCATAAGTTATTTGACAGATGACAAGTACAAATATTCCGACTAGTTAAAACGATTGAAAAACATGCTTTCATTATTAAAACTTATTTTAAATATGGAGAAAGTATTACATACATTTTAACTTTAATTTCTAACTCTTCAAATGTATCAATGAAAAGTTTAATAGCACGGTTTATCGGAGCATTTTCTCTACGAAATTTCTTTTTTTTCCTAAAATTTTATGAGTGTGAAGTTTATACCAATTAACAAAAATACGCATGTATTATGTATAGAGTTGTTTTTTTTGGAAAGCTCTCACATTGCTCAGGAATGTTATTTAAGTAAAACTATTATCGGCTACTTTTGATTTTCAGTGTATTCAATGCTGGTAAATGACAAGACATTACGGAGACTACACCAAAAATCAATCATATATAAGTTGCTTTTTAGAGCCTGATTTATCAAGTGAAGGGGAATAATATCCCAATGGACTTACAAAATATTTTCTTTAAGTTAAACAGGCATCTGATTTTTTCATTTTTGAGTGAAACTCATTGCCAATAACAAGAAATCATGGAGACTGCACCACAATGAAACCATATAGGAATAACTCCTACGGGTTTAACCTATCAAACGAAGCATGTTTTGTTCCAATTTAGATTGGAGGACGTTTTTTCGAGTAAACTTCTCATTGACTTCTTAAGACTTTTATTGTCTCCTTTTGATTTCGTGCAAAAACAATTTTCTTTTGTACCGAGAAAGCAAATTCATCCAGTTGTCAACTCTTCGGTTTTTGTTTTCTTCGTTCAGTTTATGTAGAACTTATTTTTCTTCTTTAAATCTATGTGGTGTTGCTTGGTGAGTAACCCCTAACTTTTTTGTAAACTCTTTTTGAATTTGAAACGGTGTTATCAAATGTGTTATGTTATCAAATTATAATGTTTTTTTCAAAAATAATTCCGATTTAATTAAGATTCGTTAAAATCCGGAAGACATTACAACTTTTCATTTTTTACACACACTGTGGGCACAGCCAAAGAAAAGTGTCACAAAAATTCCGGTGTCGGTGTGAATCCCGACTAAAAAGAGAAAAAAATCACAGAAACAAAAGGCACGTGTTTGTATATATTTTCCAATTGGAATAAATAATAATTCTTATCCGAAATAAAACAAAATTTTCCATTTATAATAAAATAAATATTAATATTTTATTCACATTATTTTTTATTTGTATACACATATTTAAATTTCATAAATTGAGTTTTGTATTGCATCCGCCACGTTGTATTGCATCCGCCACGTTGTATTGCATCCGCCATATTGAGATCTTGAAAAAAAGAAATCATTGAAAATTTACTACGTAAATGTATTTCGCGACGACGCCATTGTGAGACAGATCTCTATTACCTTTTTAGTTCAAATTTGCACATCGCGATCACTAAATAAGTTAATAATTATTATTATATATTTAAATTTAAAATTAATTACTTTAACAAATCGAAAAACATGATAATGAAACACAACACTTTAAAGTAAAAAACTAATTATGTAGTGCAACCGTGCACGTCGACTTGTCAGAAGAAACTGAAAATAAAAGATATACAATCGAAACTTATAAAACGAAAATAATATTACCGCGAAATAGAAAGAGAAAAACAATTATTTTTCTCGAAAATCAATATTTTTGTGTCTTTGATATTTTGTAGTACGGAGTTTTATACGACATTTGAGCAGTTTTTTCCACACAGTGGAATAGTTGCATACTGGGTACTTCAACATGTGCATCCAGCATGTGCAAATCATCGAAAATAAAGATCGAGAAAAAAATTTAAACTTCGTAAAATTTTGTTCATGAAACGTATAGATGTCACGCAAAATTGTTGTCTTAATAAACTTTTTTAATGAAAAAAGTGTCCGCATGGTGTGGTTAATGTGCATTGGTTCCCTCTTTTAAAAAAAATTTGGCGAAAAAATTTATATGAGATCGGCAATATTATATTTGCTCATACTTAGCTTTCAAGAATTCTTATTGGATTCGTATACGTATTATTGTTATTTTTTTGTTAAAAACTTCACACTCATAATATTTTCGGTATTTGCTGCAGGCCAATGGTCGGGTAAAAGTCAATTTTAAGTAAATTTTTCGGTAAATTAATTTATTTTTCAAAAACTCTATGGCAACCTGATCGAATAATGTGTTCTAAATCTGATTTTTAAAATAGAAAATGATTTACGCGGCTATTGGCCTGCAGCAATTGGGCGCTTTCAGATCTCCTATCATGATTAGGGAAATCATCACCAGTTTGATTTGAAAATTTTACGGTGCTAAATTTCTTATAACGTTGGCCGCGATTTTACTCAACAAGTTCCCAACTGTGGGTGTCCTGAAAGCGCCCATTGTATGCAATCATAAGTCGAGTTATAATGTTTTGCCAAATTCAATTCATGAAAAGTAAATTAAGTTACAATATTCAATTTGGTAACAAGTTAAAAAACATTTCAAATTATTGAAAATTCTTTTTAAAATATTATTTTTAATGGCATTTATTCAATGTTTACGACTTTTCTAGTCATAGAGGCTATATTTACTCACAATATATGTGCCACAAAAAGTAGAAAAATTCACCCCCTCCCCATTTTTAACCTCAGGGTATTTGTCTAAAGATACACAAACCCTTACCAAAATGAGAAGTATTTGTGGTAGAAATATTGTGAGTAAATGGCTTTTTTGTTTTCTATGACTAGAGAAGTCGTAAACATTAATAAATGCCATTAAAAATAATATTTTGTCCGAAAAGCCGAAAAAATCCTAAATAAATTATATCACGGACGATTTAAAAATAATTTAATTCAGTAGGTTATCTACAAATGGTGATTTATTTCTCTTAATCGTTGGGTTCAGATTCATTTTCCAAATCCGGGTCGTCGTCCGGTAAAGCGTTAGTTTCCAAATTTTGATAAAAGGAATCAACTTCTTTATTAATTATTAGTGGTAACTTTACGTCTTCATTTTCCGAAGATTTTATTAGCATTTCAACCAATTCACAGTCATTACATCGATCAAGTTGATTTTTTTTAATTTTAATTTTAACGTCTTAAATACTTCTGTATATTTTGTAATAGATTTGTAGACCAGTGGTAATTCCCCGGGAATAGTGAACTGGGGAAATGAATTTATATGTAATTTCTGTTCAAAAATGTTTTTCCGGCATACTGAGGTAAAAAGCTAATGTTACATTTTTTGAAAACAAAATAAAATTGGGAATAATTTTCCTTGCCAATTTAGATATGGAAAATTTATTCTCAATTTATAAATATTTATATCAAAATTTTTTCTCAGTAGGCCGAAAAAAAAAATTTTTTTTTTTATTTAAATACTAGTTCAATCTTATCACATGATAATTTATTACTAATGATGCTAACGCACTTATTTGAAACCAATAAGTGGAGCGAGTGTGGGTTTACAAGCAATCAATATTCTGCTCCCAATAATGAATCTTTATTTATTTGATGACTAGCTCATGCGGTTTAATTATTTTAAGGCGTCTCAGTTCTTGTGTTATGTCAAGAAGTTGTATTGCTTCACTGTTGGTATGTTTGCTGTAACCTTTTTTCATGTTTGATGGCAAATTCCTGAATCACTTCATCAATCCATTTAACATTTAGGCTGTTCTGTAATTCCTCGTTGGTCACGTAGCGGTAAGCATTCGTTATTGCTCGTAGAAACTGGTTTTGGCAACGATGAATAATTAAACCATTTGATTGTTTAGTACAGTCCCAGAGTTGGATACTAAACGTCCAAATTGGTTTAATTATCGATTCGTAGACCAAGCGGTTACAGTACAGGCTAAGCTTAGAATGTATTCCTATTAGCCAGTACGTCTCACGTTGTTCTATTTTCATTTACTCTGCTTTTTGTCTAACGTGATATTTCCGGTTCAATCTTGAATCGAGATGCAATCCGAGATATTTAGCAGATTCAGCTTGGGGAATTTGTATCCCATTGAGAAATGTGTGGATGTTGCTATTTTTGTGCCGCAACGTGTATGTTACATGTACTGATTTCAGCTCGTTTAGCTTTATTTTCCAATCCCTGGTCCATTAGCTGATTTTATCGAGTGCGCTTGCTGTAAGTATTCTACTGCGTGGTTCTGCGATTTGCTTGATGCCAATACTGTGGTATCATCAGCAAAAGTTCCAATGAAGGTTGTTTCCGTTGTCGGTATATCAGAAGTGTAAAGTAGATATAGGATGGGTCTTAATACGCTACCCTGGGGCACTCTTGCTGTGGCTCGGTAAAAGTTGGAGTATGTTTCTTCATGTGATACTCTAAATATTCATTTGGAGAGATACGACTCGAGAAATTGGCAGTAATTTTTTGGCACTAATTTACTTATCTTGTAGATAAGACCCTCATGTCACACTCTATCGAAACCTGTGATACATCTAGAAATACAGCAGGGCAATATTTCTTCTCTTCAAGTGCTTGTTCTATCTTTGCAGTCACACGATAAACTTGGTTTGTCTGGTTTTTTTGTCATGATTATTTGTGCAACCTTAAAACACTCAGGCACATATGTAAGTCGAAAGCAAGCATTATATATATATTAATGCTTATGCTTTTTGTGCTGACTATTTTATGTTATTTTCTAACTTTTACTTAACATATTTTTAGTACCATACATACATTATATTACCTGATGATGAACATAAATTTTGTTCGAAACGTAGTAAAATAAAAATATAAATAAATAAAAAGGGGCTATATACCAGAAAAGAAATTTATTTAATAATTACTAAAGCCCGAAAAAATACTATAATTAAACTTTACCCTGATTGGTGAAAATTGGGTAAAAAATTCGTGCAGTATGGCTTCGAATTTTTTTAAAAAAACGTAAACTAAATATGGAAGAGTTTTAGTTAAAACTATGAAAGTTCTTTTTAAACTAAAAGTCAAATTGGCGAAAGCGTTTAACAAAAGATTTTTTGTTAAACGCTTTCGCCAATTTTTAATAAAATGCCGAAAAGAACGAGTGTTTCCAAAAAACAGAAAATTGAAGAATATTTACAATATAAATTCTGCTGTGTTTAACCGTTTAGAATCAAAATTTATTTTCGGAATTATGAATCAAGAAATTGCAGAAACTTTTTTGTTAATTAAAAAATTAACTAGGACAATTACACAAAAAATTGAATGGATTAGAAACGTCATCTCACCATATTATTTTCGGAATTTTTCAACAAAATTAGAAAACAGTTATAAATTCAGGTATAATTTAATTAAGGCTTTGCATATTAGAAAATTTAATAATATTTTACAAACAAATACAAACATGATAGTGTTTCCCAATGTTGAGTCTAACATGAATAATGTTAATCAAGTTAATAATAATAAATTGATGGTAAATTTAACTAATTACCAAATACCGGATAAAGTTACAAATATTTTAGAACTGGGTGAAAAGTTTTGCCCTCCAACATCCGCAAAATATATACCTTATAAACAGATTATTGCGAATGTTGAAGGTGCATTTTTAGAAAATACAGACATAAATCTTGATAAGCCACAAATTCGAAATGAATTAGTTAACATTTTAACTAATTTTAAAATTCATTCAAATCATAAAAAGTTGTTGTCTAATGATGAAAAAGAATATGTCAAAGATGTTTTGTCCACAAAACAATTTTTAAAAGACCATCCTGAAATTTTAGTTACAAGAGCTGATAAAGGTAATACTACTGTTTTGGTAAATAAAAGAGATTATCTGAATAAAATGTTGGATTTACTCAAAGATAATAATACATATCGACAAATCAATAAAGACACTAATTCTTCTATTCAGAATAAATTGAACAAAATGGTTACTTTTTGGCAAAAAAATAACAATATTACAATAAGTGAAGGAAAGCATCTAAGATGTTATAATGGCGTTTTAGCAAAAATGTATGGATTGCCTAAAATACATAAACTAAATACACCTTTTAGGCCCATTGTAAGTTCTATTGGAACCACGTTATATAATCTTTCGTCCTTTCTTTCACAAATTTTGAATAAAACGGTTGGAAAATCTTCAACTTTTATAAAAAACTCTTTAAAGATTTTAAAGAAAAAATTAAAAATATTATTTTGCCAAGTGGCTATATCATTTTATCTCTAGACGTAGTGTCTTTATTTACAAATATTGACAGTATTTTGGCTTTGCAACTTTTAGATGAAAGATGGTTAGAAATTCAAAAAAATTCAAATACGAAATTAAGCAAAACACAATACATTTCTGCTATGGATTTAGTTCTAAATAATTACGAGTTTTCGTTTAATAATCAAATTTATAAGCAATTATTTGGTTCACCGATGGGTTCACCTACAAGTCCTGCAATTGCCGATCTCGTGATGGAATATGTTGAATCAAATGTACTTAACTCACTCGATTTCCAGCCATCTTTTTTCTATCGGTTTGTAGATGACATTATCACAGAAATTCCCCTAGAAAAAATTGATGTTTTTATTCAAAAATTTAATTCGTTTAATAACCATATAAAGTTTACTATGGAGTTAGAGTCAAATAATAGCAGGGCATGTTTGATTTAAATCATTTGATTTAAATCATTGATTAAAATCAGATTAAAATCAATTGATTTAAAAAAAAAAATCATTGATTTAAATCATATTGGTAAAAAGTATAAGAATTCATTCAAAAAACAAAGCACTCTAAAACTTAACGAAGAAACTTAATTTCGTAAATATGGTAACACTAAAAAACCTCAAAACTTCGATGGAAATGAAAACTTGATTTCATATTTTTTGGTGAATCACATAGTTATTAAAATACAACCTGTCAAATTGTCAATTATTTTATTTTTCACGTATTAAAAAGCTAAACAAAGTTGAAGGAAAATAATAACCCCCCTCTAAAGAAAAAAGCGAACCGCTTAAAACGGCATGAAAACTGAACGTTTACGTGACGCGGTTTTTACTAACAATATGGCAAAACGTCATCGTATGTCATTCTTTCCAATCGTATTTTTGCTTTTTGATCGTCACAATCATTACGAGTATCATTCAACCATTTGAGGTAATAAATTTAGTTTAAATATACATACATATGTACAAGTTGTGATGCTGGTTAATTGTTTTTTTAAAATCTATATAATTTTATTTGGTGAATATATAATATTAATTGTGTATTAAATCCTAAATGAGGTTGTGATATACATATAGTAATAGATATGATAATAAATTTCAATTGATATTAAAATTAAATAATAAATTTGTTATATTTTACACATAAAAATAGTTTTATTTTATTTCAACAAAGAATATTTCTCTAAATTTACCCAAATGGAATCGAAAATAATACATTTTGGCGTTATAAAAAAAGTTCTGTTTTGCGATACAAAGACATTCCTCTTTTGCAGAACGCAAACATATCGCCTTGGCGTTATAAAAATCCTTCATTTTTTCGATATAAAATCATTTCGTTTTTACGGTACGTAAATAGGCCGCTTTGGCGTACCGAAAACGTGATACATCAGTGGTATGATTTTTATTTTAAAATTCATAGTTCAAAATTTACGGAAACGGCTCGCTTTCTTAACGCCAAAACGTTACGTTTGCGAAGTCTTATATATGAAGTAAACTCATTTTTCGTTTCGCTTATGTTACGCTTTACTTAGAGGGCCCATTGGCGGGACCAATTATGCAAGAAGAAGTCATAACAAATATGACGTCCTTTGAATGGTGGAAATCGACATTTGCTTTACACCAAGGATTTGATAGCGACGTTAAGGATGAAACACACCAAGCAGAAACAGCGACCAGCAAATTTAAATATTGGCTTATTCGCTTATGTAACGATATAAAATTATAATTTGAGTATAAATATAGGTATTTCCAATAAAATAAATCAAATATTTTTTAATTTTAATAGAAAATTTTAGAATTAAAGAAATTATAATGAATGAAGTTCCATCTATCGCGGCATCAATAGGTTCCGCACACAGCAGCATAAATTTACTGCACTTGGCTGCTACTCATAACCTCGATAAATTTGGCACAATTCTATTTACAACTAAAACAAAATCTGCTGCGCTGCTTGGTGTGCACGCCCATATGCAGCCGTTAATGTGGATTGCTTGGAATATGTTGCGCTGCTCTTGGTGTGTTTCATGCTTTAGACCAAAATAAAATCCAATAAATAGTAACAGCTACTGCTTCATCAGCTGGAGTCGAACGAGTTTCTTCAACCTTTGGGTTAGTTCGTTCAAAATTAAGAAATAGCTTAGAGATAGATAAAGCGGCAAAATTAACTTTTTTTGGTAAATCAGCTGAATAAATAAAACAGTTTTTCTTTTTATTCTGTCATATGCTTATGAAATACATACTTGGTTTTAAATTTTAAATACTTTATAATTTTGTAATTTTTTTAAAAATTTTTTTAATCAACACTGAAGCATAAAACAACCATTAAAATTTACTAAATATCATAATTCTTTGAGTTATATTTAAATGAATCTTGTTTCCGTACATTATATTGTCTTCCTTTCCTTAAAGATATTTAATTGTTCTCGGGAATTTATTACAATTTAAGTTCAACATTACAATTTTATATTCAACAAAATCTGATTTAAATCAAAAAAAATCTGGTTTAAATCAAAAAAATCCGATTTTTTGATTTTTTTCAAAAAAATCAACAAAATTACATGCCCTGAATAATAGATTACCATTTTTAGATGTAATGGTTATTCCTAATGCGGATGGTTCACTTTCGACAGATTGGTTTCATAAATCGACTTGGTCTGGCAGATACCTTAATTTTGATTCTCATTTACCTATTTCGTATAAACGCAATACTGTTAAATTATTATCTCAAAAAATAATTCAATTATCTGACCCTGTTTTTCACAAAAATAATTTTCGGCTTCTTAAAACAACTCTTTTAAAAAATAATTATCCAAATTCATTTTTGAATCCAATATTAAATTCTTATCAGTACAAATTTTCTAATAACAGCCAATCTGTCGAAAATGTTCCAATAGTGGCCAATAACAATTTTAAGTATATATCAATTCCATATGTAAAGTTTCTTTATGAAAAAATAAGTTTTTAATACAATTTTAAAATAGTGGGTAAAGGACATAATAGTCTAAAAACGCGAATATTTTCAAACCTCAAAGATCGTACATTTTTAGGTGATAATACAAATTTAGTTTATAAGATTGTTTGTGAATGTGACAAAATTTACATTGGGCATACGCAGCAACGTTTTAGTGAAAGATTTTGTCAACATAAACGGGATGCTAAAAAATTACAACAAAAAACTGTTCATCGTGATGGAATTAGTGCCTTATCAAGACATCTTTATGATACCCAAGTAAATTAAATACTAGGCGAGTTTTGGAGATGATGCACATCAAGACAAATCCAACAAGTCTAAATAAACAGAGTGATTGTGCATATCTTCAAGATTTTTACAACAATTTTTTGTAAAAATTGACATTTTATTGTATTTTTCACTTTTGCAAGAGTTTATCATGACAAATTAAATTTGTATTTTGGTAATTTCTTTTCAAAATCTCATTAAAACTCATTTTTTGGGCTAACACTTTCATTATATTTATTTTTTCTACATGTTTTTGCCTTATTAAATCTATACTGCTTTTCTTTAAATGTTTACAAAAATAGTATTTCTTGTTTTAATTTTTTCCTCTATTGAGTGACAGTGTAGTGTTATAAAATTATTTTTTGTATTTCTTTTAAATATTTTTAAATTAATTTAATTAATTATTTTATTAATTTATTATTGTAAGTTTTCTGTTTTTTGTGCTAACTATTTTATGTTTTTTTCTAACTTTTACTTAACATATTTTTAGTACCATACATACATTATATTACCTGATGATGAACCATAAATTTTGTTTGTTCGAAACGTAGTAAAATAAAAATATAAATAAATAAAAAGGGGCTATATACCAGAAAAGAAATTTATTTAATAATTACTAAAGCCCGAAAAAATACTATAATTATTATAAAATATATATATTTTTTTTTTTAGTTATTTTTATTTCGCACAAAAATCGAATATTTTAAAAAGAAATTAATTTCAACTGGCGTATTAGAGAGCATCATCTTTCATTAGAAACTGCAGATTTTACTGTTGTTTCCAGAATGAAGAAGTACTCACTAGTATAATGTTGCCGTAACTCAGCAGAGGTGTGGATCGTAGAAATGTTTTAAAATGAGATGCCTGAAATACATAGGACATACATGAATGCATAGACAAAAAAAGTTACATCTCAACTCAGCTCAAACGAATGAGCTTATTTGCTCAACTGGGGTGTGAGGTCCAAAAAGTTTATGTTTGTGAAATAAAAAAATTAAATAAATAAATTAAATATATATGTTAACATAGTAACTGCTCTCTTTGATAACTTCTTAAATAGCCTTGGCGAAATTTCATCAATTCCAGGTGACTTTTTGGGATTCAAATTCATATCTATTTCTTGTGCAATTTCTAGTGCGGGGTGACACTTCTGATGCTTGATGGAGATCTATAGACTGGTTTAGGATCAATCCTAGATTGTATGTCGTGTGGTTGAAATACTGATGGTAGATTTTGTGCAAACAATTCTGCTTTCTCCATTTAGGTTCCTTATAGGTGGCACTTGGATTATTGTCCTCTTGTATCTTTTAGTAGCTTTCCAAACAGAATAATTTTTGTCGGCTTCAGGACCCAGTCCTTTCAAATAATTTTCAGTACAAGCTTCTTTATGTTCTTTAATTAATCGATTAACTTTATTACTTATCCGATTAAAATCTTTTTTGTCAATAATGTTTCTGGTTCTATGCCATATGCGTCTTTTCGTACGCCTTTCTTTTATCAGTTCCCGAATCGCCATGGGGAAAAAATTTTTGAACAGAAATTACATATAAATTCTTTCCCCAGTTCCCTATTTCCAGGGAATTCCAGAATAGTGGCACTATTCTGGAATTCCTCGGGAATAAAGAACTGAGGAAATCACACTAAATTCTTTTCTTAATTCCCTATTCCGTGGGAATAAGGAATTGAGAAAAATATTTTGCTAGGATTTTTGTTCAAATTGTATTTTTCTGGCCTACTGAGGGGATAAATTGGCTGTAAATATTTGTGAAACAAAGTTAAATGGGAAAATATTTTCCCTATAAAAATTTTGTGGAGCAAAAGTTTCCTAATTAACTTTGTTTTGAATATTTTTGCACTAAACTTATTTCTTCAGTAGGCCAGAAAAATTCAATTTGAGCAAAAATGATATGAAAATATGTTCCCCAATTCCCTATTTCTAGGAAAAGTCCGAAAAGTGTCACAGGGTTGTGATATTTTACAGTGTACAGTTTGTACAATATAGATATACTAAGGTCAATTTGCAGATAATGACTCTCGTAATGCGGAAAACTGTCTGTGTTCCAACACCTCGTTACATTTTTTTCGTGAAATTTTATTTGCCGGAGCATGAAGTCCGCGTGGGTGGTGTATCAGCTTGTAACAGTTCTTTTTTCAATTAGCTTACCATAATATTCACACTTAAACTAGATTCAACTGACGCATCACTATTACTCTATTCATCGTTTGGCACATAATTTGGTTCTGCGTCACTATAGTCGTGAATGGCTAAAATTTACGTTTAAAACGGTTGATTTAAAATTGTGAGGTACTGTATTCATTTCTATTTCTTGCTTACTGGAACATAGATCCATTATACCTAAGAAATATCAATACATATTTTACAATATTCTGAAACATCCAGTTGCCTCGGTTTTCTGTGAATTTTTAGATGCTAAGACCATGGCAATTAAATTTTGCCCACGAGACATTTTCACTTTCGCATTTAATTAAACAACGATTTTATCATAAAAATACAAAATTCACCAGGCAAAACCACTAAACTGTCATAAAAATTATTAAAATTGGTTTGTAGAGAAAACCGCCTATTTATAATAGGCAGTCAATGTAGAGAAAACCGCCTATTTAAAATAGGCTGTTTTGGCGAATTGAAAATAAATTTATTATGTTAGCCTGTATTAGAATATAACGATTATTTCCACGAAACACAAAAAGTAAAATCACTAATTTACAAATTTTTATTTTATTTATGAGTAATAGACGTTTAAGTCCAAATAGACTGTTTTGCCAAATTATACTTTATATTCGATAGACTCGACCTATCGCTCATGGGAAAAACGAAACAAAGAGAGTCGAAAACAAAATGAGAATGTTTTTTTAGACACAATAAAGCCACAATTCTTGTTGAAAAAACCAACAAAAAATTTAAAATAAAAATATTTTATTCGAAACCATTAAAAAAAACAAATATACCAAACCAAATTTCTCTAAGTGCTGTTTGATGCATGTGAAATGCATTTACAGTGACATCCTTTTTTTGTTTTGGAAAATATTTTAAATAAAGTGCCATGATTATCATTTAAAAAACGGCAAAATTTGAAAATTGCTAAAAATTGACCTTTAAAGTGTGTCATGGCAGATATAGATTCAAATGAAAGGTCACTGATGCTCCCACCTGAATAAAATTTCAAGTCAATTTTTTTCTGGGGAGTCTGCAAAAATTCGGTTGAATAAAACATATAAAACGGTTAAAAAAATGCACAGAAATACCCAGCCGAAAAATGCCGATAATGCAGGTTCAATATAATAAAGATTAAATAACAGCCGAATAATGCCGATAATGCAGATACAAATTTTATGTCGAAAAATAACTTTTTTAAACCTTCCATTTGAATCTATTTCCAGCCATGACACTTTAAACGGTCTATTTTTAGAAATTTTCAAATTTTGTGTGTGCGTTCTATTTATATAAATTTTCGGACCCTTCACATGGAAATTGACCTGAAATTTTGCTTGATATATGCCATTGAGTTTTCTCAGTATAAAAATAGTTTTTTATTATTGTTTTAATGCATTTAATAAAAAAGTTTAATTCTGAATAATGTACGTTGATAAACCGAAATAAAAAATTTTGATTTAAAAAGAAATTTCTGTTAGCACAAAAATTATTTGTCTGCTTTATTGACATTTTCCGGCTGGTTATTTATACGAATCTGCCTTACTGACTTCTACAGGAGAGTAATATAATGGTTGGGGCACATAGTTTTCGTTTTGTTCCGACCTTTAAGTTGAATATGTCAAAACGTATGGCAAACAGAAAACGAACCGAAACAGGTGATCAAATTTCAATAATTTTGGCGTTTACGGTTATCGCTTTTTTTGTCAATGTGTAAATCTTCACTCATTATTAAATTAATTGATATGATATTATAAATAATTGATTGATTTGAAACAATATTATGAGAAATAAAAAAAATCGATTTATCAAATAACACAAAAACAACTCAAAACGAAACGAAAGCTATGTGCGTTAGAATTTATAAAAACTTAATGAAAACGAAACGAATCGGAACCAAACCGAATACTATATACCTCACTCTGTTAAAGTTAGCTGAAAGTTCCCAGCCGAAAGATGGTAATGCAGATAGTGTCTTTGCTATCCCAGCCGTAATAGTATTTTATAGCCGAAAGATATATAACTTGATATACCTAGTTCTACTATCACCTCCAAACAATCAGAATACAGCAGAAATCTGTCACGAGCTGTATAATTTTACCAAATTGGTCCAAATCGTATGACGCAAGTTACTATAAATTAAGAAATTTCCGAAACTAAATTAATGAAAAGTCTGTAACTTTTCAGTTACCCACTTTCCCATGTTTATTAGATAGGGCATACTCCTAGGTAAGTCCTGGCGAAATTCTGAAGAGGCCTCTATGTAGAATTAGAAAATATTCAAATGTTACAGCACTCTCATTTTCTAGCATATTATATCAAATTGGAACCGTAGCCTTTTCAGACTCCCCCCAAATTTTACGTGGGCTTACCTAGGATTATGTCCTATCTAAAAAACATAGTGGGATCGATGTAAAAGTGGGTAACTCAAAAGTTACAGAAAATTTTATTAATTTAGTTTCGGAAATTTCTCATTTTCTTGAATATTATACCAAATTGCACCGCCTCTTCAGACTTTCTCCAAATTTCGTCTGGGCATTCCTAAGATTATAACCAATCTAATAAACATAGTGAGATCGATGGGAAAGTCGGTCACTCAAAAGTTATAGAATGTTTCAGAAATTTCTTAATTTATAGTAACTTGCGTCATACGATTTGGACCAATTTGTTAAAATTATACAGCTCGTGACAGATTTCTGCTGTATTCGAATTGTTTGGAGGTGATATTAGAACTAGGTATATCAAGTAATATACCTTTCGGCTATAAAATATTTTTTCGGCTGGTATAGCAAAGACACTATCTGCATTATCATATTTCGGTTGGGTTAGCAAAATCACTAGCTGCATTATCTTTTGACTGACATCTTTCGGCTAACTTTAACAATATATACACCTCGATCTCAAGTTGCTGTTGTTGGTGCTGCATTACCGACAATTTGGCGAGTAAATTCCTGGATCTGCATTATCGACATTTTCAAACGGCCTGTTTCGGTTGTGCGGCAGAATTTACTTTATCGACCTTTTTCAGTTGGAGCGAGTAGGCTTACTTTAACAGTATAATGATGCTCACATCTTGAAAAAATTACAGGTCAATTTTCATGTGGGGAGTCCGAGAAAACTCGATTCAATATATCGCACACGCAAAATTTGAAAATTTCTAAAAATTGATAGTTTCTTAAAATTTATGCTGCTGGTTGCGGAACCTATTAATGCCACAACAAAAGCGAATTCATTCAATATTAATTCTTTAAATTTAAATTTTTCTATTAATATTACAAAACATATTTCATCTGTTTTATTTGAAATACCTATCTTTACACTAAAACTGTAATTTTGAAATATTACACAAAAGAATTGGCTAATATATGTGCTGCCCGCTGTTGCTGTTTGGTGTGTTTCATCCTTAACGATGACACTTCGCGTCCTTAAAAATGGTGGAGAAATTAACTTTAACTTCGTTTATTAACTTTGCAATATGTTTTGGGGCATAAGCACCCTCAACTCTCTATACTGTTAAAGTTAGCCGAAAGTTTCCAGCCGAAAGATAATGCAGATAGTGTCTTTGCTATCCCAGCCGAAAGATGGTAATGCAGCTATTGTTTTTGCTATCCCAGCCAAAACAATAAATTATAGCCAAAAGATACGAAAGATGCTTATTGATTAGGTCATAATCCAAATCCCCGAAATTTGTGGCAATTCTGAAGGGAATGGGGGTGTAATTTGTATAATGTACCAGAAAGTCCGAATTTTTCGAAACTAAATTAATGAAATGTTTTATAACTTTTGAGTAGCCCACATTACCACTATGTTTATTAGAAAGGTCATAGGCATAGGTAAACCCACGCGAAATTTGAAGCAAATCTGAAGGGGATAGAGGGGTGTAATTTGGTATATTGTACCAGAAAGTTCAAATTTAAAGTTACAGAACATTTCATTAATTTAGTTTCGAAAAATTCGGACTTTCTGGTACAATAGGCCTATGACCTTTCTAATAAACATAGTGCGATCGATGGTAAAGTGGGTTACTCAAAAGTTACAGAACATTTCATTAATTTAGTTTTGAAAAATTCGGACTTTCTGGTACATTATACCAAATTACACCCCATCCCCTTCAGAATTGCCCCAAATTACGGGGATTAGGATTATGACCTAATCAATAAGCATCTTTCGTATCTTTTGGCTATAATTTATTGTTTTGGCTGGGATAGCAAAAACAATAGCTGCATTACCATCTTTTGGTTAGGATAGCAAAGACACTATCTGCATTATTTTTCGGCTGGAAACTTTCGGCTAACTTTAATGGGGTAATTCTCTTGCGTTTCTAAGAATGAGCATCACTAAGATCTTTCGTTTGAATCTATTTCCAGTCATGACACTTTAAACGGTTAGTTTTTAGCAAATTTCAAATTTTTTGAGTGCGATAGATTTTACTAGGGTTTCTACATAAAATGTGATCTGACTGGATTTCCAGAGATAACTATTATTAAGACCTTATGTTTGAAATGCCTGCCAGTCATCATTTTTGATTTAAAAAGAAATTACTGTTTAATACCTCAATTATTTATCTGCTTTATCGATATTTTTCGGCTGGCTATTTATGCAAATCTCCCTTACCGGTTTTTACAGGAGGCAATCCATGGGCGGTATGTTGTACCATAACTTCGAATTGAAATTCGAAAAAAGTCGAATGGCGGTATGTTGTATTATTTTCGAAAGGCAAAAATGATACAACTTTCACTTTTTCGATTCGACTTTTTCCGAATTTCGACTTTTTTCGATTCGAAGCGATGGTACAACATACCGCTCCATGTTTTTTAAAATCTGCATTATCGACCATTTTTGGTTGTCAAACTTTTGTTGTAGCAGCAGAATCTACATTATCGACCAAATATAAGTTACGGGAAGGATGAAGAAGATGAACATGATACTGCTGATGAGAGTACCGAATGGAAAGACGTTACAGAAGGGTTACAGGTTCAATATGATATACAATAAATTTTTTTACACAAAAGTATCTTCGGGCTCACGCCCAACCGGAGCGTCCATTGTGGAGAACTTCTTGAGTTCTGGATGCCTACCCAATAATAATAATAAGACCACAAGTTTATCATCGTATGAAAAATATAACTTGAACCTGGTGGGAAGTAAATTTGGAATATTTCCGGACCGTTAAGGGTTAAAACAATGAAATACTTAATAAATAATTTTACACACGTATTTTGTAAGTTTTTTTTGTATGTTGGTATTAAAATCGAATATTGATCGTCTCTGACGCAACAAATTTTATCAAAGCTATAAAATTTTAATAAATTATGATCAAATAATATAAACTTTAGTCGCCAGACAATCACAATAAAAATAAATCGTCCTACTGACACCGAGTGTGTCGAAAATAATAATGTTTTCTGTTTTGTAAAACTAATTTCTTTATTCTTGGAAAGTTTGCGTTTTCAAAAATTAATTAGAACCAATAATTAAAATATACGCTTTTTTCGCACAGACGTATACAAACTGTTGTATTTTCAATACAGCATAGTTTTACCCAAGGGCCGCAATTACGAAGAAAATCAACAAATCTTAAATTTCAATTTACCACAACAACAAAATTAAAACTTTTTATCTTTTCAACAATCTTTTCTTCCTCAAAACTTAACGAACAAAATCATCATTTAATTTTATTTGCGTACATTTTGAAATATTTTTGTATAAAAAAGAAAAGTTTCAAAGTTTTAAATGCACTACACCTTGGTGTAGTGCAAAACGAACGAAACATTTTCTTGGAAAAAGGAGTACAATGCAACTTTGGTGGTGCTCGTTTGAGTTTTAAATTTTATTTAGACTAACATTGATTCGATCATAAATTGCAGCAATTTTTGGAAGCAGTTTATTATTTCATATATGTATGTAGATAACAGGATGCTGTAAAAATAATTTGATTGGTTTAACAGCATCTTCCGAATATCTTTAGAACAAAGAAAAGAGATTTAATCGATTATTTTCGTAGAAGATTATTTTCGATATAAAAAACTTGAATAATTTTAAATTGGGTTACGATATCTCGATGCCACTTGAGTTTAATGTTACAGCTTTATATGTCTGGAGCTTTTAAATGTTTAAAATCCTGTGTTTGTTGTTTGATATTATTCTTGTTAAATCCATCGCCAATAGGCGATGCTGACGACGATGGCATATAAAGCAAATATTTCGCATCGGCAGATATCGAGATACGTTTTTTTTTTTTAATGAAATGGGTCCGGGGTTCTGCACTCAATACCCCAAGAGACCCGTGGTTCAAGATGCAGAGATTCCATCAAAGTGCGCACTGCATTTGTAAAAAACTGAATTCAGTTTAGTTGATCAATTGATTTACGACAATCGAGTTTGAATTAAAAACGTGAAATCTGATCCTGTTAAAAGCAGGACGGCTACATACATAATGAATGTTACCATCGTTAGCCTGTTAGCAGTCATCACTCGCATGAATTTCTGAATTTAACGAGCTATACTTGTTGAGAATTTGCCGGAGCTCTGTGAGTACCCCTATACATTCCATGCACTGTTGCATTTCAATCGAAAAACAGCAGAGGAAGCTGTGACCAAAATAAAGGATTACAGGCGAGACATTGAAAATAATGATTTCCATGATAATGAGTGGTGTAAATGATAAAACACCAGTGAGAACCCTACATGCAATATTTTGTAGTTCATTAAGATTTACAATCGAACACTTTAAGTTGATTACAATGTCAATATATAGCAGCCGCTTTTTAAAGTTCATGTTTAAGATTATTTAGAATTCAAAACGACCTCCAGATGCTTAACGTAATCCGATTGTGATCTCGCTCCCAAAAAGAGGGATATAATAAGGCGATCCTAATTTATGCGTTTGGCGAGCACCATCAGATCGGATGGATTTACGTGAAGAGTCCAATTGACGCACCAAAACTTTACGTTAAGTCAGACATGTCATTCAGATTCTTTAGTTATAATTAGGTTGTCAGCATAACCATGGGAACAAAACCCGGACTGTTGAAGTTTGAGCTAAAGATCTTCGATAACCAAGAGCCATAGCAGTGGTAAAAATACACCACTTTGCAGACAACGTTTGGTAACTTTTACAAGTTCTGTGAGAACCTACCCAACTCAACCTCGACGAGATTTGCGCATCGACTCAATCCAGTTGGTAATGGCTATTATCGATTCCAAATTTGATTTGTAAGCCTGCTGCTTGTTACTGAGGAGTGAATTAGATAAGAAGTGGGCCCTAATGAATCTATCAACGATTCTTTCTAACCATTTCGAAAACTTGGATGACAGAATTATTGCACAAAAATTCTAGGGGTCAGTGTAATCCGACGTGCCAGTTTTAGGTATAAAACGACTCCACAAGCTAGTACTGAAACCAAAGACCACGCAAGCTTGCAGGATCACCCGCTTTAAACAGTGCAAAGAAGAACCAACGCCAAAGTAGAGATCGTGGTACATAATTTGTCTTTGTGAAAGAGACCAATCAACCGTAGCAGCAAAATTACTAGTGGCAACAAGATTGGAACCAACGATTGCAACCAGGAAAAGAAAACACTATGAAGAAGTTTGCAGATCTCCTTTATTCCGTTAGTTTAACGAAGATGTTTATGTCTACAATTGTCATTTTTGGTCAAAATATTGCTGAGCCTGGTGACCACGGACCGCAGAAACTACGCCTTGGGAATTTATGAGCAGATAGATTTTTTTGTAGACTTTCTGCACAACCAGGAAGTTATTCCAATCGATCTGCAGATTATTTCTCTAGTCATATTTTCAGTTTCCAATAGTAGTGTTCAAAGTCAGCCAGCGATAAGATTGTCAAGTTCATGTTGTAAATAGGACCATTTTAAGACTTATATAACGATCTTAGATAACGAGAAGTGGTAGGAAAAATCAGCCGCATTCTCATTGCCCCATAAATATACAGATGCTGATTAGGTTAACGGAGATTCTAGAATCAAACATGAAAAAATGTCATGTTTACAGATCCAAAAAATGGTTAATGGTAACCGGTAAAAGCAGGAACTCTTGAAATAAGCTCCAATCTTACAGTACTATTTTATTAATATTACAATGATGATTCTGATGGTCAATTCAAGAGCTCCTCCGGGACACGCTGTATAAGATAGCGGAAATTTGACAGCGGAAAATAAGAGATTATGCTACTCGCCGCAAGTGGCAGCACTATCATTAAAGAGAATTTGTTTTGTTATGTAGTTACCAGTGGAATTTTTTATTCATTTTGTGTCACTTTTTCACTAAACAAAAGATCTCAGCGAAATAAAATATTAAAAGTGATCCTTACAATGACAAATTGATTGATCGCCTAAGTATTTGGACAAAATTCTAGGATCAGTTCGTCCTGGACGTACTGGCAATTCCATAACCAGCCCTTATGAAAAATGTTATGTGAAAATTTTACACGACATAAATAAATTTTAAACTGGAGGAAACTTCGCTATTTCTTAATTAAATTTTGTAACATTTGCATCGCATACAGCGACAATTCGGAAAAGTTTGTGGATTACAATGATCACTAGAATTGTTTGAGTTTCTGCGGCCATATAAGTTATTTTCAGTTTTTGGGCCCATATCTTACAAATTTCCACTTGTAACCAATACTTTGGGTTGTTTTCTAATAGCTTAGGTCATACTGAGACTATGTGGAAAATTTGGGGAAAATTTATGGATTAGAAATTTTGCTAGAATTTTTTTGATTTTCTGCGGCCATATAAGTTATTTTCAGTTTATTCTAGTGAAAATTCTAATCCATAGATTTTCCCTAAATTGTCCATATAGTCCCAGCATGACCTAAGCTATAAGAAAAACAACCGAAAGTATTGGTTACTGGTGAAAGTTTTTGAGATATTGGCCAAAAACTGAAAATGGTCGCAGAAACTCAAAAAATTCTAGTGATAATTCTAATCCACAAATTTTTCCGAATTGTCCCTGTATGCGCTGCAAATGTTACAAAATTTAATTAAGAAATAGCGGAGTTTGCTCCGGTTTAAAATTTATTTATGTCGTGTAAAATGTTCCCTTCATCGTTATTCGTTAAGAAATGGCGGATAGACGGAATATTGTTAAATTTCATGATTTCATATACCGAGTTCCTTTACTTAGACGATCAATCAATTTGTCATTTTAAGGGTCACTTTTGAAATTTTATTCAGCTGAGATCTTTTGTTTAGTGAAAAAGCGACACAAAATGAATAAAAAAATTCCGCTGGTAACTACATAACAAAACAAATTCTCTTTAATGATAGTGCTGCCACTTGCGGCGAGTAGCGTAATCTCTAATTTTCCGCTATCTTATACAGTATCTCCGGGACCAGGAAATGACATTGCGAACATATATCTCAATTCAGGGCGGTTTAAATGGATCTATTAGAGGTAGGCTTGTCGAGCAGAATTTAACGGATTAAGAGGAGAAAAGCTCGATAAAGCAAACCTCAAAAAGTCATGAATCACCTAGCGCCGTGACTAGGAACTCCGAAAATTAAACTAACTATAGGGATAGTATTGATGATAAAAACCAAAGGTGGCGCCCCTAAACACACCAACCCTGAATGTCAGGCATCCCTTAGGACCTACCAAACAGAGCTACTACGACACTATGAACTGTATTACGATAACACTGACTCGCCTAGTGCAATCATCGTGGCGTCATCGTGCCAATTTGTAAAATCCCCATATCACAACATTCTACTAGTGAGACGAACTGGCAAGAAAAAAGGGTAAGAAAAAAATGAGGGCGTAACTAAGCGGGACGCCTACTATTTTGAAAGCCATCGGGTCTTTCTAATGAAGGCGCCTCGCAATATCGGTGTTATAATTTTTCGTTATCTGAAACACAAATTGGACAAACTTCCAGGTAAAGATGGAAAATTTGTGTAGTACATGTTAGACTGTATAGGGCTAGCTAAGAAATACGCCCTAAGATGATGGAGAAACGTACGAGTAATTTTCATAACGAAAGTAGAGATCCATATTAAAAAAAAACACCGAGACAGTCATTATATTATATAAAATAATGCATATAACATGCATATATGAAACAGAAAAATCAAGACAGCTCTAGGCGAGGTGAACCACTGAAATCGAAGATACTTTTCTGAATAACGAAATGTTGTTGGGTGCCTTTCTTGATTTCCAAAACGCTTTTGATATCACTAACCTCGAGAAAGATCAAACACAACACTAGGGCCCACCCCAAATACGAAAGTGTAAATGTGGAACGCATGCAGCATGCTCGTCTCAGGATAAAATCCTAAACCAATATCTGGGTTATGTCAAAAAATGACATGGCATATCCACATCTCGTGTCAACAGCAAAGCTAATAAAGCTTACGTCACCTGTCACCAAACACACGGAATTGGCTAAACGTAAGGCGTCAATCCCTAAATGGCACTATATGACCTTATAAGATATCATACATAGCTGTAGTTTGGTGACATACACTAAACAAAATAAAAAAGCTGGTATGAGAAGCTTCATGACAGACCGAAACATAGCCGAACCTCTACTAAAGTAAACCTGGCAAATGCAATTTTCAATTTTCAGAGTTTATCATAAAAAACAAGTGTTCCGAGAAATGGCTCAATCAGCTGTCTCAATTGGGACCCAGTTGAGAACATTATATCGTCCTTCCCCGTCTTGCATCCCGTCATGGATCAAAAACAAATTCAGATGTTTCCATAATCTCGGACAGTCAACTAGCATTGCTAGTACTAGATGGCCCTGTTTTATATTCGAAGGTGATATAAAGCTGCTGTAACTTTTTAAAATAACTAGAAAACAAACCTACCCCGTCTCTTTTGCATATTAAGAAACTAGAAAACCAAGCTCCTTGCGAGGGAAGGTGTAAATAGCAACTGTGTTGGAAACATTCCCACACCGAAATATGAGACGACATCTATATTTAATATAAATAATTACCAATTTTGTATTGTGGAAACACTACGTTATTTTTGTTTACCCTATTTTGTGTTGCTACTGGCTAAAGAATAAAGAAAAACGTGTTAAGTGGAAAATAAAGTTTAAAATAAACAATCATCTGCGTATTAAAACAGGATACGGCTCCATGAAAGTAAGGAAAACGAAACGTGGGGTCTTGTGAAACTTCCAGGCGAAAATAAAATACTATAGGTTGCAAATGGATAAACCAAATTAAAGGTATTGCTGAAACTGCACGTTTTAAGCGAAGATCAGTTGCCCAAGGGTTTTCAGAAAAATACGAAACAAGACTGATGTCGGTAGAGATGAAAAAAGGAAAATATCGGTTAAGCCAAAGGAAATATGGTACCCTTGGGAATCGGATATCAGGAGAATATTCTCAATTCCGAGATTTTGATTGATAAAAAACATTAACAACAACAGCAACGAATGCTCACTGTTGCTGTTAATACATGCCTGCCAAACCTATCTGCAAAATTTATATATTAACCAAAAAGTCAGCCAATCGTGTCAGGATGATTGGACTGAAATATCAAGTTTTTTTTGTTTGCTAACTATGCGGCTCGCTTTTAACTTCCTACCTTATGCAGTAAATCGAGGACATATGGCTATAGGTCCGATTTACGTAGAACCTCATCTGCATTGCCCCATGCCAGCTTATAGTACTAGAATGGAAGATGGATCTGCCCATGAGTTCTGCACTCCAACAGGGGTCATGGTTTTGTTAATTTTTTTTTTTCATTCATTTTCACATTCTGATAATTACAGTATACCGCCTGCACATTGCAAGCTCCATGTCATCCTGTACACGGTGGGTTGGCGCTGAATTCTGCACTCCAACAGAGGGTCTTAGTTGTGTTTATTAACGTCACCGATCGTAATCGTCAAAAAATCACTTTGCATCCTGCCTCTGCTATGATCCGAACCCAGTACCCTCGGTCCAAGTGCCGAAGCTTTAACCACTTGTCTGGTAATTGATTGTAATCTGATGATAAAAAATGATTTTTGCATCTGGCCTCTATTGGGTTTCGAACTCGGTACCTCCCGTCGACTATAGATTTGAAATTAATTCTAAGCAATTCTGAGGAATCTAGATCAGAAATGAATTTAATCGGTTATGCAGGCCCAAATAAGGCCGAAAAACACTGTCTATATTTTAAAAATGAATGTGGCAAGTAGTCATGTGTTGCTCTATCTAATGCTAAGGAATTAGTTAATCGATTCCGACGTTAAACAACATCAACCAATCGATATATGGAAAGACAACAAAAGTTGTCTAAATTTAATAAATACGAGATGCAGGTCATCAATGCAAACACATCGATCCTAAGACGTGTTTTGTGACAGACTACGTCAGAAACCAAATTGTTACTTGCTTGTATACTGTCTTTCTCAGGATATGCTTGAAGATCGGTTTATGAAATTATTACCAGCAAAGGATGTCCAAAAACGAATGGAATAATGGAAAACGTGTTAAGTATCAATTCGATATTCTTTTCATATTTAACTGAAAACTATACAATTTAAAAATACACAATATCCACGTATTAACACACCCCGGCATCCAAGTGATGTATGAATTCTTTGAGACCCTTTTGGGGCACTTGCCCACCAACTAAAAGAATTTCATTTGCTGCTTCAATAGAATATCTTGGTAGTTTGTTATTAGTAAACATGCAAAGTAGGTTCAGTGTTTTATGCTTTGTTATCGAGGTTAGCGAACCCCACCCGCATATTGTGATGGATAATTTGAGCTGCTGGTACAACACGAATGCAAAAAGTACGATCACATAGCGACATTGAACATCTCTCTCACTCTCTCTCTCTCTCTCTGGCAATATATCCCATCAAGGGATTTGGCCGCCTCAAATGAGGTTTTATAATCATATTTTCATTTCGGATAATGAGCGATTAAAATCATTGATCCTAAACCAGCCATGAAATTTTTTTCTTGTCACCACCGGGAATCGTACCCGGGACCTCCGGTCGCTGGAGCAAGCATGCTGACCACTTTGCCACCGGGGCGGCATTGAACATGGCATAGAAAATTGTCAAAACATTCTTGCAAACTACATTACTATACATGTAGTTTGCAAGAATGTTTTGACAACTTTCTATGCCATGTTCAATGTCGCTATGTGATCGGACTTTTTGCATTCGTATTGTCGTATTGTAACCATGAAAAGAATCTAAATTTTATCTGAGCCCATAGTTGGAAGTTTGAGCAACGATTTTCGTAGTTCTAGTGAGCAGTCTTTTATTTTTATCCGCAGTTTTAAACAAAATCTTAAATTCTCCCCAGTTTAGAAAAGCGTATGAGCTTAATAACAATTTTCGAATCAATTTTGTATATTGGATTGCGTACTTATAAGACAGCGTTCACACGAACTCGAGTAATACAAAATACAAAAGTGTCAGAATTTTCCGGTCCCTCCGAAATTTACATAAATTGTTTTTTCCATCACAATAATTATTCAAGATAGATATAAATCTGGCGCCAATTTGTATAAAAATTCGTATATAAATCAATTTGGAAGTATATAGATTTGATTAGTTCTACACTTTCTCTTGTAAAGGCTGTCGCAAATTTCCTAATATGATGTTCTTCTGCCAAAAATACGAAAAAGGTTGAATATAACGAAACAAACAATGAAAGGTGTTACAACAATTTTTTGATCCTTGAGTTTAATGTTCAGTTACCACTGAAATACTTTTATTTTGTGTGTTTGGAATGCAACTAAAATACCTTTCCAAGAATGAATACCAAGAATTCAACAATTATTTACCCTGGTAACAAACCCAATGTTTTCAAACAAAAAAGACTAACTCATAACTTAATTTACGGTATACGAGTAACTTGATGCACATTTCGATTGAATAAATTTTAGAGTTTATACCTAGATTCTCTTGAAAAATGTTTTGAGTAGGGTTGTGTATTTTTGACCCAACAATACTTTTTAATCATTTTTATTTGCGGAATGATTATTTAAGAATGTTGTCTAGGGAATAATATAAAAATATTCCTTCGCAAATAAGAAAGAGATATGTTGAAAGTTTTCTTGCTTTTATATCTTTTCCCCAAGAAAACCATCCCATGCATTCGATACCAGTTACTCCCATCTTCTGGTAATCCCATCTCCTAGCGTATTGTAAATATTAAAATTAAATCAGACGTATTAGGAATATACCCTAACAGACAATTTAAAAATTACTAATCCTGTATGCCTCACGACGACTTTTTTGTCAAAATTTCCAACTAATTAAATTGATGGTTAGTTCATACCAATCGTTCAAAGATGGCACAAAACAAACCACACCTAATGTTTAATTAAAATCTGATATATAAACTTAACATTATATGGAACATTTATAATCGGTATAAATCGGAACTAAGTTTGCAGTTTAGAACTAAATATCGGGTAGATTTTGGTTTATAAATATTAGAGACATCTAACAACACCTGGTTGAACTAACGATCAAAAAATCAGCGTCAGAAACACGGCATAAACAAACAGTGTGCAAAGCTGGCACACTAAAAATAGGAAAATTTGTTGAGCGATATCATTAACAAAAATTTGGAAAAATTGTGATATTTTTAACATGTCAAGCTACTTCAACAGATCATGTACATAATGTACTTAAACGGTTAGGCATACCCGGATCTCTAGGACCAATTCTAAATAGTTTTTAGAATGTGCAGTTTAGCACAACTAAACTAAAGTTACACATATAATTCAATTTCAATTTCTGGAGTGATTATCAAGGCAGAAATTTCACATTATCTCCCAAAATACATTTTGCACGAATTTTGCCATTGCACAAAATTTCACAATCAAATACTACTCGACAAAATAAGAAAACATTGGAAAACAACACCGAGATATTTGCATTACTCTATAGAACTTTGCTTTCTTTGATAGGACCATATGCATACCTACTTCGTTTACGAGTCATTCAGTGAAAGTTTGTGGAACATCAGACATTTCCGTAGATTCTTGAGATCATGAAAAATGCAAGGGTCTGCCTTTTCAGTAATCCATCCAAACGTTTTGATAGAAACGACGACTGGAGGCGTTTGGTCAGAAAATTTGAAAAAAAATCAGGGTAACACTTCATTGCAAGAAAATCATACCGGTTTTTTTCAAATTTCGTTATGTAATCGCCTGATGATGATTGTTCCTATGAAAAAAAAACAAAATCAAAATCATATTAATTCAATAAAATCAATTCGTCGCTTATTTGGGAATTTTATTTTGTAAAGTTAATAACAAATCCAATCCGAATATACGATATGGATAAAAAAATATCCTTTTCAAAGAATAACATCTTAAGTGAAAAACATACAGGTGAAATCAATTCAATATTTTGGTTGTTCGCCACTTGGGATTGTTTCACTCTGACTAAATCTAAAACTATTATCAAAAAATCAACGATCGTAATAATTTGGTGATCTGTCACGTGTTCGGGTCTCCACTGATTTATATTGCCAAGGGCTTTATTCTTGAATCTTTCTTTATACGAAACTAACAAGAAGTGTGAAATTCTTAAAAACTATAAAAAAAATTTAACTTAAGCCTTAACCTATGTTAATACTTAATATCATTATGCATTATTATTCTTAAATTATTATTAATTACTTAATTTTAGAGTGTTAGGCCAACATGCGCGAAATTATTAGATTATATTTCTCAGTTAATTAAATCTAGAGGATATGTTCTGCGAAGACGTCCATATTTCGGTTGCCTTAGTAGTTCTCTAGCTAATTCGTTAGGGTGTGATTCCAGTTTTAGTTGGTATTTTAGACTGCATGATTTAATTGTCTCTCTAACAGTTTTGATTCCTAGGTCTCTATGGATGTTGCTGTTTCGAATATACCATGGGGCATTTGTAATGCTACGAAGTATCTTTGCTTGCGTTCTTTGTACGATATCTATATTTGATGCACTAGTTGAGCCCCATAGTTGGATACCATATGTCCATATGGGGATTAGGATCGCTTTGTATAGTAGAACCTTGCAGTCTAGAGAGAGTTTCGATTTTCTTCCGATCATCCAGTACATTTTAGAAAATTTTATTTTTAACTGATTGCGTTTTGTTTCTATGTGCTTAGGTTAGGTTAGGTTAGGTTAGAGTGGCTGCTATCGCACACTTAGGCCAATAATGGCCCATTGTGATACCACAGGATCCAATCTCCCCTTACTCCCGCTGAAACCAACCAGAGCTACTGATGTAGCGTAAAATATCTCGCACCCCAAAGTCCGCGAGTTCAGAAAGGCTGTCCATGTTGTACACACCTAAGTACCTATGTCTTTTGTAGGATAGTGCTGGACACGAGCATAGGAAGTGAACTAACGTCTCTTCCTCCTCTTCGTCCATACAACTTCTACAAAAGTCATTTGTCTCTAGACCCAGCCTTCTCGCATGTTCCCCAAAAAGGCAGTGTCCTGTCAGTATCCCTACGACCAATCCTAAATCTCGTTTTCCCAGGGATATAAGTGCCTTGGAGCGCCGCAGGTCCAGTTTTGGCCAAACCTGTTTTGCTACCCTGCACGTGAGAGTGTTGGTCCACCTCTCATCTGTCAAGGCGATTGCCTTTTTACTGAGCGTCAATTTAAGCGCTGCTATAGGCCTCCCCAGACCTGCCCTTTCCGGTTGCATCTGGAGAGTCGTACCGTACCTAGCTAGTTCGTCTGCCCTGCAGTTTCCCGTGACGTCCGAGTGACCAGGGACCCAGATTATCTGGATACTGAAATACTCGCTCATCTCATTAAGAGATGATCGGCAATCCAGCGCCACCCGTGACTTCAGAGAAACCGCCTCTAGTGACCTGAGTGCCGCTTGACTGTCCACATAAATCGCGATATCCCTAACAGATACCACGTTATGCTTCAACCATGTCACGACTTCCCCTATCGCCACCACTTCAGCCTGGTACACGCTGCAGTGGTCAGGGAGACGAACAGAAATATTAAAATTAAGCTTCTCACAGAAGACTCCGGCTCCTACTTTGCCGTCTAGCTTAGAGCCGTCCGTGAAAAATTGCAGTGCCTCGTTTTCCAGTATTGATCCGTTCCTCCAGGATTCCCTAGAAGGACAGATGATCCGGAAACCTATATCGAAGCACAACGTTGGTTTAATATAATCTAGATTCACCAGTTCTTCCCCTAGTGATCTAACTATCGTCCAGTGTCCCGCCTGAAGACACTTCCACTGAGAGACAGCCGAGAGCCTTGTAGCCACATTGGCTGCCATCTGCTTACCAAAAAATTCGATTGGAATAAGATGGAACATAACCTCTAAAGCGCGTGTAGGTGTTGTCCTAAGCGCCCCGCTTATAAGCATACAGGCCGTTCTTTGCACCTTCTCCAACATCCTTATATAGGTTACCTTTTTCAGAGCTGGCCACCACACGCCCACCCCGTACATCAGCACAGGCCTTACCACTGCGGTATAGAGCCAGTGTACCAGCTCTGGTTTCAAACCCCATTTCTTCCCTATGGCGTTTCTACACGAGTAAATGGCTACATTAGCCTTATTCACCCTTTCTACAATGTTAGGCTTCCAGCTGAGCTTACTGTCCAAGATTATGCCCAAAAATCTCGCTCTGTCAGCAAAAGCCAGTCTAATGCCGTTCACGGTAGGAGGGCTAACTACCGGAATTTTATATTTCTTAGTAAATAGTACCAGCTCTGTCTTGGAGGGGTTGATCCCTAATCCACATTTGCTGGCCCATTTCGTAACGATCAGGAGTGCATTCTGCATAACATCCCTGATCGTATCCAGAAATTTGCCTGAGACAGCTATTGCTACATCATCTGCATACGCTACAACCCCTATACCCTCTTTCTCCAGTTCCAACAGCAATCCATTCACCACTGCACTCCAAAGAAAGGGGGACATTACTCCTCTCTACGGAGTTCCTCTAACCACCCGCCTTCTAATGGTGGACTCTCCCAGTTCCGAGATAATAATCCTGCTTACCAGCATCTGATTTATCAACCTACTTATAGGATAATCCACCTTCAGAAATGACAATCATTCCATGATCGCCTCCGTTTTTACATTATTAAAGGCACCCTCAATGTCGAGAAATGCTACCATACAATACTCTTGCGAGTAAATTGACTTCTCAATCATGCGTACTAGATCGTGCAGAGCTGTGTCCACCGACTTTCCCTTACAGTACGCATGCTGCGACATTGCCCAATTCCTTGGCTCAACTTTTGTTCGAATAAGTACGTCTATCAATCTTTCCAAGGTTTTCAACATAAAGGATGATAGAGTTATATGCCTCAGGTCCTTTGGATAAGCCTGTGAGCTTTTTCCCGATTTCGGGATAAAAACCACTCTGACCTCCGTCCATTTCCTGGGAATATAGACCAATTGCAGACATCCTCTGAAGATAACCTCCAGCCAGGGGAGGATAACTGCAGAGTTTCTTTGGATCTCTGCTGGTATAATCCGATCCGGGCCCGCCGATTTATAAGGCTTAAAACCGTTCAGCGCCCACAGGATTCGTTTCCTGTCCACGATGCCATCCACATCTGTTAAAGGTGTTCCTCGATGAGCTTCAGGCTCCATCGAGTCATCAATGCTTCTCGGAAAATGGGTCTCAATGAGAAGCTCCAATGATTCCGCACTTGAAGCTGTCCATAACCCGTCCGGCCTAATTAAGTAACTCGGACTGGTTGGGTTGGTAGATAGAATTTTCCTAAGGCGAGAAGTCTCAGAGACTTCTTCCATTCTACAACAGAAGACTCTCCAAGAACCCCTTTGTGCCTTCCTCAACTCTTTTTTGTATTTTCTCAGGTCTTCCTTATAGGAATCCCAATCCCGATTTTCCCTGGTGTTCTTAGCCTTATTAAAGGCTGTCCTACACACTCTCCGATAGGTTCCCAACTCCGTGGTCCACCATGTCGGTTTCTGCCTGCCCCTAGGTTTTATCAGGGGACACGCAGCGTTAAATGACAGATTGCATGCTTTTGTGACAATATCAACCATGTCATCTAATTCCTCTACTGTCGCCGGAAGTCCAGGAACCTCCAGCGGCAATAGTTCCTTCAACACCTCCCCATATTTGTTCCAGTTTGTCCTTCTGGGATTCCTAAAGGCTTTCCGGGCAACAGGTTTGATGTTGAGGTTATATGTAATATATCGGTGATCAGAGAATGAGTGCTCCTTCGCCACTCCACCCACTGATCATATCAAAAATTGTTTCTGACGCACAGGTTACGTCTAGAACCTCCTGTCGATTTCTAACAATGAATGTTGGTTCACACCCAATATTGCAAACTACGAGGTTAGTATTTAATAAGTAATCAAAAAATAACTCACCTCTTTCGTTAATGTCTGTGCTTCCCCAGATTGTGTGATGCGCGTTTGCATCACATCCAAGTATCACACCTACCTTTTTCAGACCTGCTTCCCGGATCAGTTCCCCCAGATTATCCGGTGGAACCTCCTTTTTACGATCCATATAGGCTGAGGCTAGCCATAGTTTTTCCCAGCCTACCTCAGCGCTCACCGCTGTAACGTCCCCGCTACTAAATTGTGGAAGAAGAAAAATATTCAAATTATTTTTCGCTAAGATACACGATCTGATCTTTTCAGAATTGCTTGAGTATAATACTTTATACCCTTTCATTCTGAGGCCACAGATCCTGTTATTGTTAATCCAAGGTTCTTGGATTAACACCAAGTCCTCATCTGACTTAGTCAGTCTGAGCACGAGAGCTGCCGAGGCAGCCTTCGTGTGATGTAGGTTTATTTGTACAATGCTAATCATTGTAATGGACCTTACTCACCTCTTCCTGCACTCCCTGCATCAGGATAGTGCAATTTACCTCATTGTTCCGGACGCTGTCTTCCTCTCGTCGAGAGCCTGACAGGATGTCCCCATCAGGCTCCAGAGAGAGGAGGCTGCCTCCCATCACCAACTTCCCTTCGTCCGAAATATCGGAACGGCTACCCTGGTCGTCCTCAGTCCGCTTGACCATTTCCTGCCGGGTCCGTTCGCCGTCGCCCCCAGGCTGGTCTTCCGCGCCCTTATCGACCTCGTCTTTCTTATAAACTTTAAGAGTGATCGATCCGAAACCGAAGTTGGTCACTCCCTTAGATCTAGCAAGGGAAGCCAAGGATTCCTTATTGATCAGCATGATTGCCAATCTAAAGCCCCCCCTGGCCTCCTCCTGCTTCACAATCCTCCATCCTTCCGTTGGCAGATCGGGATTACTGGCCCGGATAATCTCAATGATCTCCTCTGGCTTATCCGGCTCAGTTGGTAACCAGACGCGTGCCCTCGGCCTGCTCGGGATTTCCCCTCTGCTGACTGCTTCAAGCCTCGCGCCCGGCCACACCTCGCCTACCTCGGCCACTGCCCTTTTATAGAGATCGACCGATCTCTGGTCCGAGCACGCAGTTAGCTTAACGCGCCCTTGGTGCCATCCCGCATCTCTGCAGGACGGGGGGGATCCCGGATTTTCTCTCAGGATCCTCAAGAAAATGGAATTTAGTGCATTATACACTATCCTCCACTTTTCCGATGTGATGCTCCCATCTTCCTGACCTTTGTCAATGACGGCTAGCACCAGCACGTGCTCCTTCAGGGTTTCACTGAATAATTTCAGTTTCTGCTCCTTAGGAGCCCCCGACGTCATGTCTGCTTGCACTTTGGCCCGCTTACTGCCTTCTGCTTCAAGCTCATCCTGGGACCTCTGTCTTTTAGACACAAGGACCCTCTCCGAGCTATTGCAGCTGACAGTTTTCTTAACCCATGCTACAGATTCCTTCTGCGCAACTGTAAGCTGCCCCTCAGGGGTCGCAGCCAGTTTCTCCAGAATTCTAAACGCCGACCGTCTCTCTCTGTACCGTCGCTTTGCTGGGGGGATCTTTTTCGGTCCCCCGCTCTTCTGTTTGGCGGTTCCGCTTTCACCTGGCTTCGATGCCATGGTGTTGCTTGCCCCTTTCTCAGATGAGGGAACCGCACCTTTCTGGTTAGAGTTACTCCCCTCTATAGTACTTTCAGGTTTTTGGTGGGTACCGGTCCCCTTGTTTTTATTATTTTTTTTAAAATCTTCCATTTATTCCCACGAGTATCGGAGAAATACGTCCACCTGCGCAGAGATCCGTATACGCAGGTAAGGCTAAATACAACTGGAGGTCGCCAGGTATCCAGAGGACTCCGTTCACGACTGGGCTTTGTTAAATGGGCCCCCAGTCTAGTCGATCATCAGCACGGGTCGCGTAACACCTTAATCCAGCCCATTGGCTTACCGAGCACCCCGTCCGCCGCGCCCCGACCTCCTCCCACATTCACTCACTCATTCACCATTCATATGGATATCCCAAACAAATGGGACCCACTTCATTCATGGGATACCCGTTTATAGGGTTCCCCATTCACTACCTGGAAGCCTGGAAGCGCAAGGAGGCGTGACGCTCAGTTCACCGTGGTTGTGGTCGATGGTTTTATGGCGCCATCAGTTCGCCTTTCCCTACTGGGTATCATAGGCACTCAAAATTTAGTGAACAGAGGTTAACCACTCCCCCGTTCTCTGAGACTCTCCTTCCAGCAGAGCTGCGGTTGGGGACGGCTTATTTAATTCACCGCTAACCTACCTATCGATAGGCCGTTCACGATCCACCACCTGTGACCCCCCCGATAGCTGCAGCTCGCCACGGGCTATGTGCTTTTTCCATGTCAATCTTCTATCGAGATGAAGACCGAGATATTTGACGTTTGTTTGTTGAGGAATTGTGATATTGTTAAATTTTACTGTCGGACATGTACGTTTATTTATTTAGTGTGAATGTTACATGTGTTGATTGACATTCATTCGTCATTATCCGCCAAGTTTTTAACCAATCTTCAATTTTGTGTAGATGTTCTTGTAATTCTCTCGATGCTGTTTGAGGATTTTTGTGTGAAAACAAGTATAGCACAGGTCCCAATACACTACCTTGCGGTACTCCTGCCTTTATCTCGGTTAAATCAGTAGTGGCTTCGTTTCACCTAGAACATCCTTTGGGCTAAGTAGTTCTCAAGAATTGCATGAATTGTTTAGGCAAAAGAGTTTTAATCTTGTAATTTAATCCTTCATGCCATACTTTGTCGAAAGCTTGCGCACTATCCAAGAAAACTGCCGAGCAATATTTCTTTTCTTCTAAGGAAACCTTAATTGTATTGTGTATATATTATTAAATTTAAAATAACTTACGGCTTACTGCAAATTTAGAATGTTCTGATAAGTACAGATAAATTCGACACACACACTTAAAATTTTCTATTTGTTCTATTTTTACTTTTACAAGTTAACACGCAAATGAATGTTATAAAAATTAACGCATTTTATATATGCGTATTTATACACATTTTTGATGATAATTTATGCATAGTTAAATTTTAATTAATTAAAATAAATAAAATATTAACACCTCTATTCCCTTAGTCGCATCACTTCATGTGATGTGACTACTTATCTTCTTGGCTACTAGATTGCTAAATTGAAACTTACAAAATAATAGCTGTGTTGTTTTCGTTTAGAAAATTATATAACAATATAACATACATGTCAGGTTTTGGTTTAGCTTTTATTGTTTGAGAATTTATCGCAGCAAAATGAAATTATTTATCATAGTTGACTTTTTGTCAGTAGTAATTGTAATCTGAATCCGTTATATGAAAATCTTATTTTTTTTTTTGTTTTATTTTTCAAATATTTTGGTAGAAATATGTCGATTTGACCTTCAAATGACTTTCAAGGGACCTCGGAAACATCCGCATGAATTTTTTCAGATTTTTTCGGTCGCATTAAGACACGTTGACCTTCAAATGACCTTGAACCTGATGTGATGAAGGTTAACCAACCCGCTCATCGTAATCAGCGACCCGAAAAACCCCTAAAGCACCATAGCATTCCAAGTGTTTCGTTTTATATCAAATGTTGACCTGTGTAATTATTTATCAATACATTGAAAAAACATACACATACATAAAATATCATGAGAGAAGACCCCGTGTAAATTACTACCGATAAATACGCCAACTATATGACGAACGATTATTTTGTGTTACTGAAAATTCACAAGCAAATATTGCTAAAACTAAAATTGGCCTCTAGTATTTTATTTTTGAAAACAATACGGCTAATTGTTTACAAAACACATTGTGGCTGTTTTTAAAATCTTAGTATGGTGCTTTGTAAATATTTTCTTGCGACTGCTGTCACTGCAAACGACAATTTCTGGGCTTTTATACGAGTTGAACAACAACGACCTAACTACACAACTTACGTTTACACGAGCAAACGTTCTTGATCCACCCATACATACAAACATACATACTTACGTATGCATGTGTAAATTATTTTCTTATTGAATGAAAATTGAACCCAAACATTCTTTTATAGCTTTATGTTTGTGTTAGTAAGTTCCGATTCGTTCAACACAAAAAAAATCGTGTTGAAAAATTAAGCAAAACAAGATTTAGTTTATATAGGCAGGGAGAAAGAAAAGAGGAAATTTTTGGTTGAATCACAACCCGTCTAAACTGGCAGCCAACATAGATTTAAAATATTCATTGTGAGTTTTGGACACAATTATTTTGTAAATTTTGATTTTATATTCTAGTAACTAAGAAGATCCATAAATACGTCGCATTAAGTGATACGACTAAGAAAATATAGAAGCCTTAAAACACATAAATGGTTTTCTTTTAAACGAACAAACAAATTCAAATATTTTTGATATTCAAATGATTTTGCATAACCTCTTCTTTATTTATTTTAGTGACATCTCTGATCAAACATTTGTAGTTTTGATGATAAATCCATAATGGGATGAGTACTTTTTCTCTCAAAAACGTGAAGTAGATATTTTTTCCCTTAAACAAGTTTTGCTTTTGTACAAAAACATAATTAAAACAAATTTTGTTGAATTTAGTAGTATGAATTGTAGTATGAATAGAAAAAATGTTTTGAAAAATCTTTTATTGTCGTAACAAGAGCTTTCAAAAATTTATTATTCAAACTACGTCCTAAAAACTTGTTACTCTATAAAAGCTCGATATAAACACATAAAGGGTATTTTGGAAAGATTTTTTACTGTAAAATATTTGTATAAAATCTAAATATATCGTACAAATCCAAACTACATTAAAATATCCGAGAATTCAATGTGCACCTGATATAAAGGATTAAATCGATTTGTCAAATCATTACGAGTCATTTAACATGATAAAATTAAAGCATTTTGAAGCAACGATTAAAACTTCAGTTTTTTATAAATAAAATCGTATAACAACATAATCAAACATAAAGCAGAGGATTAATGAGATATTTTTTTTTACCTGGGTAAAAATTTTTTTGTTGAATAGGAAATATTGACACGATTTTAATAATTATTAGTAATATGTACGAAATCTTAGAATATGTATTAAATGTATCAAAACAAAATGTTTTTCTGAAAACATCAAAGAATTAAAGGGGATCGATTTTGCATTGGAATTTAAAAATATAAACCTATATTGAGTGTTTCTCTCTTTCTCTCTCTCTCTAGCTTCACATCCCATGAAGGGATTTTGCCGCCCGCACTATGGCCCTCCATCTATCTCGATCCATTGCTCTCGTCCTCCAGTTTCGACATCCTAGTGCCTGTAGATCTTGTTCGACGTCGTCACGCCAGCGCAGTCGGGGTCTTCCTCTACGACGCACACCGGCTGGTTGTTGATGGAACACTTTATTGGGCATCCGTTGTTGTGGGGACCTTGCAACGTGGCCAAGCCATCTCACTCGATTGGATTTGATGAATCCGATAATATCGCAACCTCCAAGAATTTGCTTTATCTCGTGGTTCATGCTAATCCGATATTCATTGTTCGCGACTTTAATTAGACCAAAGATGGAGCTAATGACCTTCCTTTCGAAAGTTGATAACAATCGACAATCATTAGTGGTCATGGTCCAGCACTCGCTGCCGAAAGCCAGCACAGGTCTTATTAGTGCTTTATAAAGTGCGAGCTTGCACGACTGCGATAGATGTCTAGATCGCAATAATTTTGATTGGGCGTAGAAAACTCGATGTGCGGCAGCTATTCGGGCTTTTATTTCTGAGTGCATGTCATTTGATGATGTTATAACTGACCCGAGGTATTTGAAATTTTCAACGCGATCAAAATTGTGGTCGCCAATTCCGAGATTTGCCATGGGGATGTTCCTGGGTGTTGATACAAATTTGGTTTTGCTACTGTTCACCTTCAAACCAAGTCTTCTTGCGCAGCGATCGAGCGGCACGAAACTGTCTTTGATATCGCTAGGTCTTCGGCCAAGAAGCACGATTTCATCTGCATATCCAAGAATTTGGCCTGATTTATTAAATATACAGCGCGAAGTTTCGATGTTGCTTTTCCTCACTACGTACTCAAGCGCCAAATTGAACAGCACAGGCGCGAGTGCATCTCCCTGTCGAACACCAGATGTTATTTCAAAGGAGTCTGACACAGTTCCTTCGATTACAATTCTACATACAGACCCAGACGTTGTTAATTTGCACAGAGAAACGAGTTTCTCTGGGATTCCTAGGCATATGAGCGCGGCCCAAAGGTTATCGCGGTTTATACTGTCATATGCCTGACGGAAGTCTATATATAATTGATGTATGGTTATGTTGTACTCCCAACATTTTTCCAGGATCATCCTCATGGTGAAACTCTGATCAGTGGTCGATCGGTTGGGACGGAAACCACACTGATAATCGCCAATGATGTTTTCGGCGAAAGGGATGAGTCTGGCAAGTACAACATTAGCCAACACTTTGTAAGCAGTGTTCAATAGAGCTATACCACGATAGTTTTCACATTTAAGACGGTCGCCTTTTTTATGCAACAGACAGCGCGTCTATAACGTAAAACTCGTATGACTTTTAACAAGTGCCAACCATCAAACGATTTGTGTGGTCTTCCAATTCTCCGGCAGCTCTTCTTGGTCCCAAATACAGACGATGAGATCGTGTAGACTTGTTGCAAGAGTAGCGCCTCCGAGTTTTATTAATTCTGCGGGGATTCCATCGAGACCGGGTGCCTTGCCGTTTTTCAATCGACTAATAGCTGCGTCTACTTCCTCCACTGTGGGATATTCGACGAAGACCTCATCACCTGGAGGAGCTATTCCTGGCTTTCCTGGCGCGGAGATATTCTGCATGTGTGCTTCTAGTGTTGCGAGCCAACCATTTTTCACGAAGCTTTTGTATATTTGCGACGATCAGGCGACATTGATCATCGAACCAATCATTGCGGGGTCTCGGAGGTCTTCTTTCGATAGTATTTTGCGCCGCGGTGGTAATGGCTGACTGTGTTGTTTGCCACTTCTCCTGGATGTTAGAAGGAGCTTCTTCGTTGTTGCTAGGCCGCTCTAGATACTTAGTGACAGCTGATTGGTAACTCTGCAGTGACGTTTGGTCTTTTAGAACATCCACATTCCATCGAACGGTTTTTTGTGCTTGTCTGTTGAACGTTGATGACAGTTTGCACTTATATTTAAATACGACAAGCATATGATCGCTGTCCATATCTGCACCCCTGTAGGATCTAACGTCAGATATACTGGTCGAGTGTCTCTTAGACACCATGAAGTGATCAATTTGGTTTTCCGTTCTTCCATCATTCGATCTCCACGTTACTTTGTGGATTCTCTTATGTGGGAAAAACGTACTTGATACGACTAAGTTGTACATTAATGCCAGGTCGGTGACGCGTTGACCGTTGTTGTTACTAGTTAGATGCAGACTGTTAGGACCGATGTGCGATGTATTTTCTGCACTCCTACCGATTTTTGCATTAAAGTCGCCCACGCTGATTTTAATGTCGTGGTGCGGTATGTTGTTGATGACTTCCTCCAGCTCAACAAAGAACAAATCTTTGATGTCATCCGATTTATCTTCGGTGGGTGCATGCACATTAACGATCGTGATGTTAAATTTCTTAGTGCGAAGTCTGACCGTGCACATCCGCATGTTGATCGGGCGGAAATTAATGATATGGTGCTTCACGCGCCGATGGATGAGGAAGCCAACTGCAAATTCTCCTCCGTTCTGATGGCCGCTGTAGTGAAGAGTGTAACCATTGGTGGTGTCATGGATCCCACTCCCAGACCATCTAAGCTCTTGTAGTGCAAGTACGTCTAATGTGTAACTCTTTGCTTGGTTCGAAAGGTTCTGAAGATCTCCAGGTCTTAAGAGGCTAAGCACGTTCCATGTTCCCATTTTTAAAGCGTTGTCCGTATACAATTTCCGAGGTCGAGTTTGTAATGAATCCGATATGCTAATCCGAGGCCTTTGTTTAGGGTTCATAACTTAAATGGTTTTTATGAGGGAAGGTTGTTGGCCTGCCGCTCTACCCGGCTTGTTACGTGTGTGGGTCACGTACTGGTGAGAATCTTAAGGCATCCAGTCCTACCTTGAATACATTTATATAGCGAGCCGCTTGATACAAGACAGACGCCCGCTTCAGCCGCTCCTAACATGGAGAACAGACGCTGGTTTGGTATTGGTTTGGTTTTAGGGCGCCAATAACCCGCCCTGACATGTAGTGTCCATGACTATAAACAGGATTTAGTCTGCTCGTCTCCACTACACCGCCTGTATTATTTAGCGTTACCCAGGGAGCACCGGCGATCAGGTATGAATCTCGTACTTCGCCTCCCCATATTGAGTGTTTACTTAGTTAAATTTTGAGGTAAGTGTTGTATATAGTAAATACCATAGTTTATATCAGGTAAATATATTCTTCTTCCTCTCCTTCGCTGGTGCAACATCTCTCGAAGAGACTTCACCGTCTCAACAATGCAAATGCGAGCAATCTAAGTCTTTCAACAATCGATCAGAAGCATCCGCGGTACATTTCTTCTTCCTTAATACGACGTAGCATCGAACGAACTAATTTGCACTCAAAAACGACAAACTTTCCTTGTTGTTAAAATAAAACATAAAATATTTATGGAGAAAAGCCGATAACTATATGGCTTGAGATATATAAGACAATGCACAATGTAACATATAACACATTAAAAACGCCCAGTCGTAACTTTTTGTCACCACCAGGAATCGAACCCGGGACCCCCGAATTACATCGCAAGCGCTCTACTTACTATGCTATCGAGTGCGACATTAGCGTCCAAGACTCGCTACCAGAAGTAACTACTGATGTTATCAGCGTAACGAAGATCTAATTTGGTTTTTGGGTGATATATTGCGAGAAATAAATATTCATTGTTAACTGCTCAGAAATTTGTTACGATCCACGATGTTATGTCCGCAGGGACTGAGTTCACATTTACCATTGATCTCAAATATTTGTGGGCCGGATGTTAAACAATTTCCGTGTGTTGTTTGCTTTCTCGCGATAGCTATCGTTCTCTGTGTGTTACCAGATTTTATTCTTTCACAGTTGTCCTAAAGTGACTCCTTTTTAGTAGTACAGTTATACTACCATCTATAGTCAAACATCGGAATCGTTAACCAAAAATTACGTCATATAGTAAAATTGCAAAACTGCAAAAAAACCACTACTTTAAAATTTTACTTATAAGCGAAAAGGTGAACGACGAAGAAAGACGGCGCGTATTGCCGCGCCGGACGGTATCTGAACGTGATATATTATGTTTTTTTTAATCAATTCATTCCTTCTATTCCTTTTCTTTGCTATTTTTTATTTATACTTAATAAACACATTTTTATTAATCACTTGTTTTTTGTTTCGCAGAATATTTTGAATATTTTTCAAAAAGTTTAAAAAATCACTCGATCGATTTCGACTTGTTAGGTCATCATCAGGAGTATCTACTGATTTGTATTAGTAAAAATTTTGTTATATAGTAGAAAAAATAAAAGAAGGAGGGAAAAAATAAGCAATAAAAATTAATCTACGGATCGCGCAGGTAGGCGATGAGTCATAGGTTGAGTAACAAAATTCAAGGTATATTATTGCGTACGTGAGAATAGAAAAGGGCGGGGTCTGTAATTGGTGAGAACCGGATTTCTCTCTGTTCGTTAAGGATATTTTGGTTAAGAAATATTGATTTTCGAATTTCGTAAGATTCTAAGGTATCTAAACGTCTGCCTTTGGGTTGTATATGTAATATGTCTAAATTGTTCAAGCTAGCTGTATGATTTTCTGAAGTTAAATGGTTATGGAAGTTGATTGATTGCAACCAGATAAATGTTCTTTAGCTCTAACTCCAAAATTGCACCCAGTCTGACCAATATAGGAGAAACTACAATCATTGCAATTGATCCTATAGACACCAGATTTGGAAAGGCGATCAACTCTAGGTTTATTGTTAAAAATCATTTTCTTTATTGTGTTATTATTATAAAAAGCAAAACTAATATTGGTATAATTGGACACGATGTTGCTAATCCGTTGGCTTGTTTTTCCTATATACTCTAAGCGACGCCAATTTTTCCGCGTTGGACTATCCGGTGGATAAATACCCGTTAGAGTTTTACGCTTTAGCTTTTTATTCAATAACTTTAATATAGTCCTAGTTGCATATCCGTTATTCGTTGCAATTTGTAGAATTATATTAAGCTCTGTCTGTGTTATAATTTGAATTTGTATAATTTAAAAGTAAAGCAATAGAGCTTGGCAGAGATCCAACTAAGTCTTTTAAGACTTCGGTTAGTAAGTGTATCAACCAATGCCAGAAGTTATTTGATGGAACTGGTTGGAAGTACTCTGTCATGAATCCATCTGCCCCGATCCTTTATGGTTTACCAAAAATCCATAAGGAAGGCATTCCGATTCCTACATGCTATGTAAGGGTTTCATAAATTTTTTCAAATGTCATACCAATTTCGTTTCGGCTTACTCGGTTAAGAACTCGGTAGAATTGATTAACAAAATTCAAGACGTCGACATTCCGTTACATTCAAAACTAGTTTCATTTGATGTTGCCAGTTTTTTCACTTATATTCCAATTAATACTTTGTCCCAAATAGTTTGTAATTACTTAGACAGGGATGTTGTAGATGAGAGCTTACGTCGTGAACTGAAGTTAGTTTTTGAGACTTGTATTAAACAAAATTATTTCTGTTTTGATAATACATATTTCAAGTTCGCTGATGGTCTACCCATGGGCTCCCCTCTGTCACCTTTGTTGGCTGAAATTTTCATGAATTTCTTCGAACAAAAGATCATATCAAATAACAATCCTTATTTTCGTCATATAATCTTTTGGTATAGATATGTTGATGACATATTATGTCTATGGAATGGAACTGATAGACTGTTAGACTCTTTCCTTACTTGGTTAAATTCTCAATATCCCACCATTGATTTTACGTTAGAAAAAGAAGAAAATAAATGTATTAATTTTCTAGATATAACAATAACCAGGATTAATTCTACTTTAGACTTCAAAATTTATCGGAAACCTACGTATACAGACGCTGTTATCCCTAGTTCTTCAAACCATCCCCATAATATTAAAATGTCAGCTTTCCACTCACTCATAGATAGACTAATAAACATCCCTCTGTCAAATTCAAATTATAACACTGAGCTAAACATAATTCTTCAAATAGCAACGAGTAACGGATATGCAACTAGGACTATATTAAAGTTATTGAATAAAAAGCTAAAGCGTAAAACCTTAGAATCTTACGAAATTCGAAAATCAATATTTCTTAACCATAATATCCTTAACGAACAGAGAGAAATCCGGTTCTCACCAATTACAGACCCCGCCCTTTTCTATTCTCACGTACACAATAATATACCTTGAATTTTGTTACTCAACCTATGACTCATCGCCTACCTGCGCGATCCGTAGATTAATTTTTATTGCTTATTTTTTTCCCTCCTTCTTTTATTTTTTCTACTATATAACAAAATTTTTACTAATACAAATCAGTAGATACTCCTGATGATGACCTAACAAGTCGAAATCGATCGAGTGATTTTTTAAACTTTTTGAAAAATATTCAAAATATTCTGCGAAACAAAAAACAAGTGATTAATAAAAATGTGTTTATTAAATAAGTGTGTTTCGCCAAGTGCCTACGGCAAATAGCGTAAAAAGTATTTTTTATTTAGTCTAGACACTTTTATTCGTCGCCATATTGTTTGTTTGTTTGTTGAATGTACAAGTACATAAAAAATAATTGTGGTAAAAGATTAGATAAAATCATTTAAAAATGGAGAATAATAACTATAGCAATGAAAATATACATAATATATTAAACAACTAAAAAAATTACTGTCAAAAATCTATTCTATACCTTTCAAATCGTGTTTTTATAACATCTGTTTGGAATATTTTAAAGTCACGTGATCAGTATTCTATTCTTTGTATTCTTTCTCTGGAATGAATAAAAAAACATTCGAAGCGAAACGATAAAAAAAAATCAATAAAAATTATATTCAAAAAATCTAGTAGTCCTAGTAGCAGTCATACTAATCATGTAAAAATAAAAAAAAACATTCTCATACCCAAAAACGAAGTATATGATACCGGACTCACGATACCTAATGTGGATTAGTTGACATGAGTATTAGAGTATCACGTTGTTTTGTGATGACGTTGTTTGTCATGACCAAAATATTTAAATGAAGGGCGAGGATTAGTTCATACGTGCGCGTTATGAACTTCAACTTAGTAGGAAACCGTAAAAGTTTATTAAAATCGTTGATGTTTTTGTACTATGTGCCCGCTCGGGATATCATGATACCGGTATCAAACTTCGTTTATTTCACCCTTAACAATAAAACTGATTTTATAAATAGAGGGGAAAGAAACAAAATTTGATACCGGTATATTATGATATCCCGTTATTAAACAAAACAGCATAAAATGATTTTACATATACATTTTGGTATAAATAATTGTGAGTATAAAAATACAATTCTGTTATGACGTTGCTTTGTCGTGACAGAATTTTTTGTGTGAAAACCTAGTAGCATCCTCGTTCGCACTGATATTCATTTGAGAGTAAAAATCGATGAACTTAGTATGTACGGCCTGGTCTGTGCACAGTTCACTAATAAAAACGCAGTGAGCAGAGTAAAATTATTCAGGTTAAATCACGGAGTGTTTTTTTACATCACACGGCCTTTTTGGGTTGAATTAAAAATTGAGCCGGAGTAGTTTTATTAACATGGCACAACATTTCCGTGAATAACAAAATTTAAAATAAGTGCATGAAAGATGTTAGGTAAACATATGTATATGTACTGAATAATTGAAGTTTACCGAAAATTACAGTAGACCTGCATTATCGACACATTGTATATCAGATTGACTTCAACAATAATTTTAGTGAAATTGCACAGTCCTATCTTTGGGTTCAATCAAGATCCGGATATGAATCTCAATCGCATCGATTTACAGAACTAAGACATGTGGAAGAACGCCTGATGATGTTTTTCACAAAAAAACCGGATAAATGTGGGAGCTTCTGTATTACATACACGTTTTTACAATATTTTTCATGATATTATTATCCATTGTTATCATATCTGTTGAAGTTCTCACTTCGGAATATCGTTCTTCATTAGTTCGCGGGATGGAAGTCAATGCAGCCAAAACTGATTTTAGTAGCATTGTGATTTCATCCATAATTCTAATGAAGCTTCTTATCAATGTTACTGCTTATTTTGAATTTTGTTTGATTTTCGAAAAATAGGTGTCGACTAACTTAACAGGATGAATTGTTCGTCTTCTTTTATCAATGCCCCAAAAATTCCTGTCGAAGACAATTCCTTTGATGATTTATACAAAAGAGAATAAGTCGATATCGTAAAGAGCGAAATTCTATGATGAGGTCACGTAATAAAGGATCAAGAAATAAAGGCTAATATGCTCTCGAAACCATACAGCCTAGAAGATCCTCTCGGAGCACAATAAATGCAAATAAGTCCGAATGATTTTGAAGTCGAGCAATTATTCCCATTCGTCGTCAGATGACAGCAAATTGAGATAGAATGCTGATTCCTTGTATGGCACCCGGAATATAAAGTAAAACAAGTCAAAGGTAGAAACGTTCCTAATTGTTCAAATCAACGGTGAATGATACTGTTAAAGTAAGCCGAAAGTTTCCAGCCGAAAGATAATGCAGATAGTGTCTTGAATACAGCAAAAATCAGTCATGAACTCGAATTTAAGAGAATTTAGGATCGGGTTACATCATTCGGGTGAAGGAGAAATTATTTCAGTTTATAGGAATTTAAAAATCGATAGGAGCGAGAGTATAAAGAGAGTTTAAAAATAGTCAAGACACTATCTGCATTATCTTTCGGCTGGCAACTTTCGGCTAACTTTAACAAGGTCGGTGAATGTGCAAGGTACAAATTTACTTCTATGTACATCTCTGCCATCTCTACCTTTTCCTCGATTACAGATAAAGTTATACAGGATTTCTATATAGAGGTAAGATTGGGCTGCCACATCTTCTTGATTTAGTTTGAAACAATGCTGTACTGTAAGTTTAGTAAATAAAAGATGCTCTTACGAATCATTCCTTGATCACCAATTAACATAACATTATCGTCGAGCATATATTGCTTCTGAAGGTTTATTTTGAAGCAATGGGCTTGCTAGACTTTGGGCTTACGATCATAGTAAGCATGATCCACATTTATTTAAATTATAAACCATTTAGAACATTTAAAGATTGCACAAAAAGCATGCTAAAACTTAATTTAAAAAATGGAGAGCGGTATACGTCGTAGCCAACACCCGACTTTGTTTTTTCCATGAATGCATAAATCTCGAATTCACCACAGTTAGGGTTTTATTACAAAATCGGGTCACCAATTCTTACAAAAGCGTTTTACCGTTTTTTTTTAATTTTATTTAGATGCAAAATTATTTTTTAATAAATATGTACCTAGAAAACAGAAACGATCCTTTCTTTGAAATAAAATTCCTAACGACAGATAAAAATGTACATGAGATAAATAAAATATTAATATTCCATTAATTTTGATTTATTCAAGACCAACCACGCTTTTTGATTCTTTAATAAAAATATATCTGTAGTAAATATTTTATTGAGTTTGCTTAAAAATTCTGTAAAAATTTGTGTTTTGTTGTGGTAGGTAAGTCATGCAGGTTACTGCACAGGGAAAACATAAAACATAAAAATTGCCATTAATTGAATTTATGTTTGATATACATACTTTTTGATTCTGTAAAAATATTTAGGTTTCTGAACTAAGCAAGTTATTATGATTTATCAAGAAAGGTGCAGGAGAGAAATCGAAAGTTATATATGTAGTTTCTAATTCTTTGAATCTCCTTTGTGTTTTTCAATATTGGATATTATTATTTCGACAACACAAATTACAGATTTTTACTTTGTATAGATGCTGCCTGACCCAGTTTAAAAATGTCCATGGATACATTACGAGTATTTAAGAATAATTGTCACGTAACTATATTCAATTGTTAGTAATGGATCGTTATAATACGAGGGTAAAATAGCCATGCAAACTGGTAAATTGTTAAAATTAGCATTACAGAAAAATTCAAATCACGAAAATTGCACAGTTGAATAAAACATTATATTTCGTTTAATAAAGGTGGTAAATATTATCATTCAAATAGAAGAACAGTCAAATTGGACAACGTTACCTAGAATTACGTAATTTTCTCCTATTCCGAAAGTTTGGGATTGAATGAACAAAACCTTTTTTTTAAGTCCATTTTATTTATAACAACTCATGAGCGACTGAGAAGTCATTGTTGAATAATCAAATATTTGTATCTATAAATGTAAAAATTAATTTTTGATCCAGGGCTGGGCCCCTCGGATTCGAACATGTCAGTAATTTCATATAACCAGCCTCATAAACTCATTTTCGTGGAAAAATTTAAAGAAAATTAAAATTTTCGGAAAAAATTGTACCGCAACCTCTAAACCCCGGGGTCCAGCCGATTCCAAAATATCATACGGTTGGTTCTGGATATGCAACTTATACATGGTAAAAAGTTCATGGCGATCGGTTGAGCGGCTGAGACGCCCATTCGGACCAAACAAGCAAACAAACAAATAGGAATTCATTTTTATATACCGGGTGTTTCTTTTAAACTGAGACGATCAAATATCTCGAAAAATAGCCACTCTACGGAAAAAATGTCCATAATCAAAATTTAATCATACCGCGGGGGAAATACATTAGTGCAAAAAAAATAGTCCCCCACCCCCCGCTTTGTAGGTGGGGCGGGCGTAACTTTTAAACTAAGATAGGAAGCCATATTTTTTATTGCAGATATGGATTCTACGACTAAAAGTACGTATGATTTGAATGAAATATTTTGTTCGGTTCATAATAGATGGCGTTGTAATCCACGAAATTCAATTTTTTCAATTTCTGCTTCTTAGAACACACGCATTCGATTCTGCAATACGTTTGAAATAAAAAACATCACGTTTTCATTGGAAATACTCGAAATTCGTCATCAAAACAATTTATTAATGTAAATGGCAGGTGAATAAAATAATTTTAGCTTAAAATAACTGTTCAAAATGATGGCCTGCGACTTTAATGCAGTTCAACTGAGAAGTGTGTTTGGTTGAATTTCAGCACACGTATTTCTGATTCGCTCAATCATGTTCTCACGTGTTGTTGGTTCTTTTTTGTAAACTTTGTCTTTGAGATAGCCCCACAAAAAGAAATCTGGTGAAGTAAGATCTGGTGATCTGGCGGGCCAATTTATCGGACCAGCTCTACCGATCCAGCGACCATTGAAATCACGATCAAGTATTTCACGTCCTACCACCGAATAGTGTGCAGGACAACCATCAGGTTGAAACCATATGTTCCTCACTTCTAAGTTCAAATTTTCAAGTAATATTGGCAGTTCATTTTCCAAAAAGTTTCGGTACATTTGACCATTCAAGTTGCCTTCAATAATGTGGGGGCCTATGAGTTTGTTGCCAATTATTCCACATCACACGTTGACCGTCCAAGAACGCTGATGTTAAACTTGACGAAGCCAGTGCGGATTTGTAACACTCCAATAATGCATGTTGTGTCGATTAACCGTTCCATGGTTTGTAAAAGACGATTCGTCAGAGAACATTACGCAACGAAAAAAATTGGGGTTTTGTTGTATTTGTTCACGTGCCCATTGATAAAAAGTTACCCGATTTTGGAAATCAGCGCCATGAAGATCTTGGTGTAAAGACACATGGTATGGATGATACTTGTGCCGTTTTAAAATTCTCCAAACACTGGTGGGGGACAATCCGGAATCGCGAACTATTTCTCGTGTACTAACATGAAAATTATGAGCCATTGCTGCCAATACAGCAATTTCATTATTTTCTCCAGTGACTGTTGCTCTACGGGTCCTCTTTTTCGGTTGAACATTTCCATCAGTAATAAATTGATTGATAGTACGGCCAAATGAAGCACGTGAACGAATCCTATCCGGAAAACGTTGAACGTAAATAGCAACAGCATTTTCAAGATTTCTGCCAGCTTCCCCATAAACCAGAACCATTTCAATTTTCTCTGGCACAGTTATACGCTCCATTCTAAAGTATTTTATCGTTTATTTTGCAATTACGAAAAACATGAAGATAAGAAATAACACAAACGTTAAATGTGATTTACAAAACTGAATAAATTGTTTTGATGACGAATTTCGAGTATTTCCAATGAAAACATGATGTTTTTCATTTCAAACGTATTGCAGAATCGAATGCGTGTGTTCTAAGAAGCAGAAATTGAAAAAATTGAATTTCGTCGATTACAACGCCATCTATCATGAACCGAACAAAATATTTCATTCAAATCATATGTACTTTTAGTCGTAGAATCCGTATCTGCAATAAAAAATATGGCTTCCTATCTTAGTTTAAAAGTTACCCCCGCCCCACCTACAAAGCGGGGGGTGGAGGACTATTTTTTTGCACTAATCTATTTCCCCCGCGGTATGATTAAATTTTGATTATGGACCTTTTTTCCGTAGAGTGGCTATTTTTCGAGATATTTGATCGTCTCAGTTTAAAAGAAACATGTATGTGAAGATAGCCCAAATTCCATCCCCAAAAAATGCGATGGCAACACTAATTATTGCTATCATGACATTTTTTTTTACTCTCAGCCCAAAAAATCACGACATTTTTACTCTCAGCCCCGAAAATTTACTGTCATGATAGCTAAAACTATCATGACACAAACATTTTTCTGGGCTGAGAGTAAAAATATTGCATTTTGGTGAAGGAGGAATATTTAAAGTAATTCTTGATTTTCGCTGTTAGAATATTTTTTGGATAGTAGAATTTGATTGTTTTTTTTTTAATTACGCGTTTTATAACTTTTTATTGTTTTTTTTAAACTCTTAACATTTTTATTTATTATTTAACTGTTATTCGGAAATATTTATACCCGAATTTAGATTTATTGCTATAATTATTAATTAAATGTCGCAATAGTATACATAAACTTGTATAGTATTGCCATAAGCAACTATTTCGATTTTCGGGGATAGAAATTTGGGCTATCTTCACAAAGGTCCCGGTATATAAAAATGAATTCCTGTTTGTTTGTTTGCTTGTTTGTTCCGAATGGGCGTCTCAGCCGCTCAACCGATCGCCATGAAATTGTTACCATGTACAAGTTGCATATCCAGAACCAACCGTATGATATTTTGGAGGGGGCTGGACCCCGGGGTCTAGGGGCTGTGGTACAATTTTTTCCGATAATTTCAATTTTCTTTAAATTTTTCCACGAAAATGAGTTTATGAGGCTGGTTATATGAAATTACTGACATGTTCGAATCCGAGGGGCCCAGCCCAGGATCAAAAATTAATTTTTACATGTATATAGATACAAATATTTGATTATTCCAAAATGACCTCTCAGTCGCTCAACCGATCGCCATGAAATGTTTACCATGGAAATGTTGCAGGTTCAGGACCAAACTTACGATATTGTGAAAGAGGCTGGGCTCCGGGGTCTAGGGGCCATGGTACAAATTTTTTCAAAAATTTTAATTTTCTTTCAATTTTTCCACGAAAATGAGTTTACTGGACTGGTGATATGAAATTAGTGACATGTTCGATCTCAGGGGGCCCAGCCCTGGATCAAAAATTAATTTTTACATGTATAGATACAAATATTTGATTATTCAACAATGACTTCTCAGTCGCTAAACCGATCGCCATGAAATGTTTACCATGCAAATGTTGCATATCCAGAACCAACCGTATGATATTTTGGAAGGGTCTGGACCCCGGAGTCTAGGGGCTGCGGTACAAATTTTTTCAAAAATTTTAATTTTCTTTAAATTTTTCCACGAAAATGAGTTTATGGGGCCGGTTATATGAAATTACTGACATGTTCGAATCCGAGGGGCCCAGCCCTGGATCAAAAATTAATTTTTACATGTATAGATACAAATATTTGATTATTCCAAAATGACTTCTCAGTCGCTCAACCAATCGCCATGAAATGTTTATCATGAAAATGTTGCATATCCAGAACCAACCTTATGATATTTTGGAAGGGGCTGGACCCCGGGGTCTAGGAGCCATGGTACAAATTTTTTCAAAAAATTAAATTTTTTTACGAGAATGAGTTTTGGAAAGGGGTTATATGAAAAAAGAGACATGTTCGAATTCGGGGGCTCTGCCCCTGGAACAAAAATTCATTTTTACATGTAAAGATACAATTATTTGATTGTTCTGAAATAACGCCTTAGCCGCTTTACCGATCGTCATGAAATTTATACCATGTATATGAAGGGGCTGAACCCCGGGGTCAAGGGGCTGTGGTACAAATATTTTCTCAAATTACAATTTTTTTTAAGATTTTTTGAAAGGAATGACTTTAGGAAAGGGGTTTTATGAAATTAGTGACATGCTCCAATCCGGGAGTCTGCCCTGGATAAAGAATTCATTTTTACATGTATGTATAGATACAATTATTTAAATGTTCCGAAATAGCGCATTAGTCGAAAAAATTTAGACACCAAAAAGGAAATCTAGCGTGCGATTGTTATACACAAATCATACCTCTACTATAATTGATTTAATTATTCAAATTAATTTTATTAATTTAAATTTAAGACCATCTTTAGGTCCCAAAAATGACGGCGTTAATAAATTAAATAATGAAATTCAATCGGAACTACCCGGGCCACTAATGAAATACAAATCTACCGACATTGTTACTGATGTGAATCAATCCGTCAATTATCCAATAGTTTCTTAATTCTTTGGAGCCACCTGGTATTCCACCACACATACTATTTTTAAAAGAGAGTTCACCAATAATACTGCTCCCAAATTTAGATCCAAAGAAATTGTGCAACGGAACACGGCTTTGTGTGAAGAAATTAATGCCGAATGTGATTGAAGCAACGATTATTATCGGTAAAAGTAAAGGAGAAGATGTGCTAATTCCGCGCATTCCTATGATTCCTACCGATTTGCCGTTTGAATTCAAGCGACTACAATTCCCATTACGCCTTGCTTTTGCAATGACAATCAACAAAGCCCAGGGGCAATCATTGAAAATACCTGGTGTTATTTTGGAAAATTCATGCTTTTCACATGGCCAACTGTATGTTGCTTGCTCTAGAGTGGGAATGCCAAAAATATTTATATTTATTATTCACTTTGATCTGGTTGAAGGATTGTAAAAATGGAGTATAATTATTTGGCAACTGGTAACAAATACCAAACCAAAATTAATTAACTATCCCCACAAACAGGATGTCGAATAATATCATTACAAAAGTTCGCCTGGATGCATTAACGGAGGCACCCGTTACTGAATACAGCTACTTATAATTTTCTTTTCATATGTGATTGCAACTACAGCGATGTAAAGAGAGAATTCTTGCATGACAATCAAGATATTTGAAATATATACCTCCCGTGCGACGCCGGGTAACTCAGCTAGTAAAAAAATTAAAAAAATGAAATTGCGTTTATATTTACGACAGAGGGCGTAAATATAAACGCAATCTCATTTTTATTTTTTTCATCTTATAATTTAAATTTATAAGCTTCACTTATAATTTAAAACACATCCAATCAGCCTTTCCACACGACATGTCAAAGGAATTATTTCTTTTTCGTTTCGTTCCCCGTTAACTTATGATACCGGTTTTAATTGCGTCTCATTTTTCAACAAAAATTTTTTTGGTAAAGTAGCTTTAGCATAAATAGAAATGAAATATAAAACAATTTAAGAACATTTTTGAGATGTAGATTTTAGTTTAAATTTTGAGAAAGAATAGAGAAAGAAGAAAGCGGGATAACAACACTATAAATTTCAAAACATCATGTAATGGCGTTGTAAATTGTTACATAGGGCGGGGCTAAAATATAAATTAAATGTTAGACGTTTGTAGTCGTCCACCTACTGGCAGGTATTGTAAGTTGTGATGGGATACACTATTTTGACATACGATCATTTTCTGTGTATTTTCTGGCGAATTGTTTTGTGTTCTTTATTAAAAGCTAGTAATAAAGTTTAATTTAAAATGTCTGTTACGGTGTTGAAGCAAAAATAATCAAGTGTCCTATTGAAGTGTACATGTACATTCATTTACTTACCGATAAGTGGCGAAATGGAAACCATTAAAAAAATTAAAAGAGGTTTAAAACATTGTGGAGTGCCCCAGTGCAACTCTTATAAATCACCATCAATATCAATGCACCAAATTCCAAAGAAAGTGTTAGAGTGTCGATCGGAATTGGCAAAATGGAAAGCTGTTTTAAAAATGGGGAAGAACTTCCCCATTTTTAAAACAGCTTTCCATTTTGCCAATTCCGATTAAATTATTTAAAATTATTTAAAGTCCATTTAGTTGATGATGTATTTCCAACCGAGAACCTACCAAAATCCACGATTGAAACAAAGCGTTGTTCAGATAATTCCAGAGCAAATCGTTTGTTGTTGAGATCTACAGTTATTTCTTCACAATCTTGGTTCGTATAAAACTTAAAGTTTAAGTAAAATTTAAGTAAAAACATTATTAAAAAAAATTATTTAGCTTTGATCATCGCCAGTCGCCTGAAAATGATTCTGAAAATAATATGACTGATCAAATTACAGATTTGTTTTCTGATGAAGCCATACAATGTGCACCTCAATGTTCCGATAAAGGCAATCAAGTTAATTTCATTGGTTTTGTGAATGCAGCTTCTTTGTGAAACACTGATGCAAAATTAAATACAAAGACGGAAATCCCAAACAGTAGTATATTAAAAGTAATGGTAGAAGTTTGCCAGACAGTCAGAAAAGATGACACCTGTTCACCTGGCTATGAGAGATCGAATTCTTCTGACTATGCACAAATTGAAATCTAATTGCTCTTTTTCTGATCTTGCAATTGATTTTGAAATAAGCGATAAAAGTGCAAAACTGTACTTTGCTGATACAATTCAGCTTTTGGCGAAAACAATGAAAAAATTAATATATTGGCAATCGCAGGAACAAAACTAAAACAATCTGCCGAAGTGCTTTCAAGAATTTCCTAACGTTAGGATTATTCTAGACTGTACCGAAGTACGCACTGTTACTTTCCGTTGTTTCACGTGTAGAACGTGTACTTACTCTCACTACAAGGGGACACATACCATAAAGATTTTAATCGGAGTTTCACCATCTGGATTGGTTAACTTTGTCAGTAAGAGATCCACTGGGCAGTCATCTGATAAGGCGATTTTTAACCAATCTCACCTGTTATGTAAGCTTCAACCTGGCGACGCCGCCATGGTCGACAAGGGCTTTTTGATAGCTGATGAATTAGCAAACGCGGGCATAAAAATGATAAGATCATCGTTTCTATATGAAGCGGCTTCCAAGGAAGAAACTCAAAGAAATAGAAAGATTGCTGCAGCACGAGTTCACGTGGAAAGAAGAACCGGTCGCCTAAAAATGTTTAAGGTTTTGTCTGAAAAAATAGGAGTTTCTGTAATTCCGTATGTTGATGATATCTTGACCGTCATTTGTGCTTTATCGAATATTTCACAACCATGTGAACCTTTATCGAATATTTCACACACAAATTTATGTAAGACGTCTGTAGGCTTTATTTAACAAAAATAAAATTTATAATAAATTCAAACATAAATAAAAAAAAAATAAAAAATTAGTACATAAATATAATGACATATGTCTAATTAATAAAGAAAATTTTTGTTTTAATTCTAAGTTTAAAAAGTGATAAACCTAAATTCAATGTATCACAAATATTATCTAACATCTAAATATTTATAATAAAAAATTTAATGTCCCTTATATAAAACTAATATGTGCATCACATATTAGTTTTATATAAGGGACATTTAGGTTCTTCCTACTTTTATGATTTCAACACTTTTGTCAAAAGTACTAAATACCACGAGATCACAGAGTTTCAAGTTGGTTACGGCCAATCCCAACTGGATTTGACCATAATATTTATGTTTTTTACTTAAACTATAATTATTACACTGTGCTCGAATTTTAAACTTTTTTTTGCGTGACAACCTGGCCACCCGAGGGGTAAACCTAATTCGAGTATGCTGAATTCAATGGTGCTAGTCCCATTTCAAAGTTAGTCCCCATTTTTGAGATATCGCTTTCGACATATTTTGCCTCTGAGTCAAAAATTTGTCAAAATATACACTCATATTCACGTTGATAGCTCCTGAACCATTAATATTTTCGTTATGCGTTCTTCAGCAAAGTTGTTGCGCAAGCCAAGACATACAACTTTGCCGAACATATCAAGGCCGAAAAACGACATATACAATCACATGTTTATGTTATTTTATTTTTTGCTTTTCATTTCGACGAAAAACACGTTTTTTATAATTTTTTGTCCATTTATTGAATTTAAATCGATCGAATAAACATCTCATCGGCAAATATAGATACAATAGAAGCTATTTAAAAGAAAACTAAATTGATTCAGTTGATTTTATTGTGATTTTTCTCAATTTTTTCCTAAAAAATTAACATTTTTTTTAACTTTCAATTTTAATTTTCTAATTTGCTCATGTCGTCTCCGGGTTCTTCTTCCTCTTGCAAATTCCAACAAATGTCACCCAGTTCCGTTCGTTGTATTGGTCGCCTTTAAAACAGGTATCCCATAAGCACATAAAACACATGTTTTTAGTGTAACCCAATTGCATGCCACTTAAAAGAGCTATCACTTTTCAAATCTGCACAAACTTTCCAATTGTGCATTGTGGATACCAAACCTCGGATATCAGTGCAAAAAGCGAGTGAATTATTCTCAATTAATTTGAAAAAATTCGTAAAATGACGATGACGATTTATTGCTCCATATATCCGAACATTTGGAGCCAAAATGTTCACTTGTTTTATATCCTTTGACAAAAGAATGGCTTGCCGCTGCGATAGTTTCAAGCGTCGTATCCAAACGACTTTGCGAGATTTCAATGTGATGAGTGACATTTGATAGTTGATATATTGATGCAGATGTTTCTCCGGTTTCACCTGATTCAAATGTTGTTGGTAAATAATCCTCAGTTGGGTTTCATCTTTCCGGAACAGGTATTTCATCTGAATGCGGCAGCGGTAGATGAGTATTTCTCGTTGCAGTGTATGTCAAAGAACCAATTTTGTTTCTGTTTGTACTGAGAATATAATTCATGCACCCATAACATTGAACTGCATCATGTCCTTGTGGATCGGCCCATATCATCGGGATACCAAATGGCATTGCGGCTCCAGTGTTTTGCCATCTATGCCGAACGAAAATGCATGTTGTCCAAACAAAAGACGGCGTCCAATTAATAACATTTTGTGAAAAGTATAGTCGATTTAAATCAGCGGTTTCATCACTTATTTTGCGGCGATTGCTCATAATTGTAAATTCTCCACACACATAACAAAAGCACTTGAGTTTAAAACACCTATCCATATTATTTATTTCACCAGATTTCACAAGACGATTTTCACGTTAATTTTTGTATTCTTTTATCACTTTATATATTTAGATGAACAACTTTTTATTTTTAATTTTATATTACAGTTTTTAGTTCTTGCCAATTTTTTAACTTTTTTAGAAATGTCGATTTCGAGAATAATCTCTTCTTCGGTTTACTTTTTGCTACTGTTACATAATTTATGTTGAAGCTCTTTATATACTGTAGCTAGGCGCTGCTGTTTGGTACGTCCTTTGTTTTTAAGTTATGGAGGTCGTAAATTTTATTGGGGTTTTGTGTTGATTTTGTCGCGAAGTAAATTGTGGGTGTTTTTGTTTTTGTGAAAAGGGTGTGAATTTTGGCCGTAATTTGACTCACGATTCATGAGTCAAATTGGTACACCTGTTTAATTTCAGTCCGTTTTTGATTCTGTGGAAAATGGTTACATTTTTATTGAATTTAGTGTATGGTTTTCAGTTTTTATGTGTTGTACGAAACTTGATTTTATGTACTTGTGATGTGTTCTTTGTATCTTATCTGAGATGAGCGTCTTGTTTGGCCTAAGTATGCCGAATTCCAGTTGTATTTAGCCTTACCTGTGTACTTATGTCTCTCGAAAGGGCAAGGTAGGAGCCGGAGTCTTCTGTGAGAAGCTTTTGCCAAAACTGACAAGACCTTTCCTTTCCTCCAAAACTGCATGAGGAACATGCGAGAAGGCTGGGTCTACAGACGAATAACTTTGTAGAAGTTGCATGAGCGAAAAGGAAGAAGAGACTTTAGATAACTTCCTATGCTCGTGTCCGGCACTATCATACAAAAGGCATAGGTATTTGGGCGTGTCCAGTGTGACCAGCCTTTCAGATCTCGCTGAATGTGGAGTGTGAGATATTTTGCGGTATATACGTAGCTCCGAATGGTTTTGAACAGGGGTAAAGGAGAAATATGTTCCTCTGGTATCACAACGGGGCATTCCTGCTCTAAGTGTGCGGAAGTGCCAACCCAAGCTAACCTTGGCCTAAGTAAAACACACATATATGGAAAAATAACACAAAAATGTGAATGTAGATGTCGTTTTTCGGTCTTGATATGTTCAGCAAAGTTGTTGGTCTTGACTTGCGCAACAACTTTGCTGAAGAACGCACAACGAAAATCCTAATGGTTCAGGAGCTATCAACGTGAAAATGAGGATATGTTTTGACTCAGAGCCAAAACATGTCGATAGCGATATCTCAAAAATGGGGACTAACTTTGAAATGGGACTAGCGTCATTGAATTCAGCGTACTCGAATTAGGTTTACCCCCCGGGTGCTCAGCTTGTCACATTTTTCAACTAGCACAGTGTTATCATCAATTGTTCGAAGGTAACTTAAATGCTTTAAAAGATCGTTAGCACATACAACTTTTCCTTTAACAGGACATTTAATTTCCAGAAGCTTCCAATTTTCACCCTCAAAAGAAATCCCATCAGGGCTTACCGCCAGAAATGGAAGGTCTGGTGAAATAATTAACCTACTTACAAAAAACAAACAATTTTGGCTATAAACTTCCTTAGCTAATTTTTCGGCAAATAATTTATATCGTGTAGCATCGTTTTCTTTGAAATTGCTCTGATATAAAGAAGCCCAATTTTTTTTGCCAATCAGTTTGCTTATTATTTCCATATGTAAATAAATTATAAGATATACTGCCTGTTATTCTCTTTTTACGTTCAAGCGACCATTGAACGTTTGTTTGGCAAATGGTGGCCTTACATATACTTATACATTCTTCCAAGGTTTTCCTAACATTTTTCAAATATTCGTTGTTTTCTTCGTTAATTAATGATTGCATTAAAGGTACAAATGTTTTCAAGTAGTTGTAGTTGATCATCAACTCAAAGAAATCATCGATGTCTGCTTGTGTATTTTCGTCGTATTCATTTGGTCTCGATGTATTTTCTGCCACTCGGGCGGTTTTTAGTGATTTTGCCAAACCAGAGTTTGGTGTAGCTAAAAATAATATTTTCAAATAGTTTTTAAAATAATAATGTACTAACTTAAACGGAATAATACCATTAATATATTTTCGACTGAAAGCATATTGCTCATCTTCGGTCACTTCATCATCGCGAATACAATTTTTTTGCGCACATGACACATTTCCGTGGTTAAGACAGAACTATATTGTTTGGCGATGGCTCGACCAAGTTTACCCCATTTTTGAGTAATTTCCGTACAACTTATTTTACCAAGAATTGGATATCTGTAACTAACGTAAATTGATTTAAAAAATTCAAAACAAAACTTCTTATAAAAACCTGTTAATGTGTAGAAGGCAAGCAGCTATATGTTTACATTTTTCTCCATTACCCGCTTTGCAAGAGCATACACATTTCCACTTTTTGTAGTTTTGATTTAAAAAGTCCAACTTTACTTCGTGTGGCTTGGATATAATGGATGACGTTTGCACAATGAGGCCCATTATCCGATTTTTGACGGGAGATGGAGCAATGGCAATAGCATGAACCTAACCAGCGTTCAGTAACTCAGTGCCTTCACGAATTGGGCGTTTTGAATTATGAAAATATTGGTATATGTCGTATGGCGATATGAACATAGACTCGGATACGTCCGGTTGAACTACATTTAATGGCGGTTTTGGATGTGGATTATCCGTTTGTATAACGTTGTATTATTAATTAGCTTTATAAATATAAATATTAAGTAAAACCAAAATCCTAAAGTAAAAAAAAATGTTTCTTACATTTTGGGTTACGGATAATTTGCTTGGTCTCAGAGTTCACATTACACACGAAATTATGAAAATAGATATAATTGTTCGATTTTTATTAATACATATATTGTTATTATATATTTATTATTCTTATGTATATTATTTATATAATAATATAACAAAATTATTTTTAAATTAAAACTGGCACACGAAGAAGCAACTTTTATATTGAAAAACTCAGTCTGTCAAATCGTGTAGTCGATCACCAATGTTCTACCGGCCGATAGAGGCGCTGTTTTGGTATTTGCAAACGTCAATATTGAAATATTTAAAACATATTAAAATATCCTTTATCATTAAAATTAACCGATTTATTAATAAATTACAATTATAATTAAATTATTTATCGATTTATTAATAATCAAAAATATACTTTTACTATTAAAATTCATAATTGATTTTGAATATTTGTAATAAATCGTATGTGGATATTAATTTACTATACTTGAAACTAAACGAATTAAAAAAGAAAATATATCACAAAATTTAATAACTATAAATAGTGAATCGCTGCCCCATAAAAATTAAATATAAAAATTTTAGCAACGTCACTGGATTTTCAATGACAATTTACGTTTTTTTGCTGTTATTTTCTAAAATGGAGAACAACTTTTATTCGTTTTTGTTTTGAATGAAATTTAAAATAATGCCTCTATTACACCAAGAAAAATGTACTGTCAGTAAAAAATACTGAAAAACCAAAAAAAGAAAAATTATATAAAATTGCATTGGAGTGAAGAAGACAAATATTTCATTTTTTTTGTTGTTATACCAAGATTTTATAGCTAAATTTTGGCAACTACAAAAAACATAACCAAACAAATTTATTTTTGGTGCGGCTCGTTGTGTGTGTTGACAATTATTAAGTTTAAAGTGGTTTTTGAAACAAATTACAATGAAAAATAATGTAATCAAAATTGAGAGAAAAGACCGTTACCATAATTAACTATAAAAAATTTGATGGTACATGTGTGAGAAAAATATTTTCTATCGCTACACAATATTTCTTCATATGTATTGAAATGTTGCCATAAAAAGTACTCTCGATACATATTTTTTAAATTTATTATAGCAATATCACAAACACATACACAAATATTTTGTCAGTAAATTTTACTGATTTTATTTTTTGTTTCATTCATTTGTTTCATACTGATTTTATTTTTTGTTTCATATAAAGAATATCTATATTTTTATCTCGTTTCGTTTTTATTGACAGTAAACTTTTCTTGGTGTAATAGAGGCATAAAACACTTTTATCACTGAACCAGTGCCTATGTATGTGTATACGGCCGTCTTTCAACAAATTGCCTTTGAATGTATGCAGGCCCAAAAAACGTAAACACGAAAAATTACTTTCATACGAATGCTATGAAAATTTTCTGTTCAATTGTTTTTTTTTGGCTTTATTTATCTATATCTCGTAATTTCGGCAGAAAATTGAATTTTCATTCCCCTGAGCATGAACTTTGTTTATTTATGAATAATTTCGGTAAATTGTTTTTCATTTTTAAGGTAGTTTTCATTTAGAATTTTACCATTTTGCGGTATGCTACCTTTTATTTGTTGAACGTTGGTTGAACGACGTATACACGAAGCAAAATTTGTGTGTATGCAAGAAGAGTAATCAACAATCAACATATTATAGAAAAAAAATTGAATGTCAGTCAGAGTAGTGTATTTAAATTTAATAAAATAATAACAAGTGAAATTAATCGTCGTGTTTTGAAAAAATGTATTTAATTGTAATTACATAGTTGTAATTATTATTAATACATGATTATATTTTCATTTATACGTCGCAAGGTAAGAAATCATATCGTAATTAATATTAAAATAAACCATTTGTTGGATGTGCATGTGGTACATTATATTTTATATTTTTTCCTCATGTTATTTTTTTTTTGTTTTTTTTAGGCAAATTCCATGAATTGTTATGTGGTATTATATACCCTCCTGTAAGGTGGTGAGGTATAATAAGTGATAGAATATTTATAATTTGTGATGCACTTTAGTGTAAATATTTTTTTAATTGTTTTTCTTATTTCCAATTGCAATCTAATCGTAGTGTTTCAGTGATCTGACAACTTTCATCCAAATTAAGTAACAAAAATATTGATTTAGCGGACAAAAGAGTTAACTAAAGAGGTATGTAACTAAACCACTGCCAACATTCATGTTTTGCATTAAATACAAGTTTTATTATTATTGATGAACCAATCAAGGACGGAAAACTCCAAAATAATTAACTTATTGTGGTTGCATTTTGGCACCGTTAAATATGCGTTGGATAAAGGTGGAAAATCAATTATACGTGTCTAATAACATTGTGTTTCAGTAAAAAAATTCAATGTTTAATTAATTTTGTGTATTTCAGGTTGTGATGCCTCATTTAGGTCAGCGCGATGGCCATAAAAAAACTTAAATACACTATGGAACCAGTGGCCATGAATTAAAACATTTATTCGACTGTGATGTGGAATTTTTGCACCTAATGAGCCTGCTGGAATACCACCTTCGACGGTAGCGGTAAATTTATTGCCAGTGACAAAATCGGCAGGCAACTGTAACTGAATATAATTTTTGTTTGCCTTATCTACGAGTTGTTACGCAATTTTTAAACCTTCAGCATCAAATCGTGAATCACCAATTTCCATGTTATTTAAAACTTTAAGGAATGTGAATGCCATTCCTCCCTCAAAAATGATCTCATAATTTTGCGAAATAAAAATCGCTCATAATTTTGCGAAATAAAAAACAAGTGTTTAATAAAATGTGTTTATTAAGAATTATCGATGAGCTGAATTTTGTCGGCAACTTTTGTACCACTTAAAACTACCCAAAAATAGACGCGGACGATCGCCAAACGGAATGAGAAATAATTCTTAGCTCAAAAAAAGACTGGCAATGCATGTTTCAAATCGTTCCCCCATGATTGAACTGTGAGCCGGTGTGTCATACGAAATGCATTATTCACGTAAAACTGAAATACACGATACCTTTTGAATGAATCAAAACCTGAAATACACAAAATTAATTAAACATTGAATTCCTTTTCGGAAACACCCGAATATAATACCTAATGTTATTGGACATATAATATAATACCTAATGTTATTGATATAATGTTATTGGACAAGTATGTACAATTGATTTTTCAACTTTATCCAACGCGTATTTGACGGTTCTCAATGCAACGTATTCATTGAAGTGTGAGCCCGATGTGCATTACCAAATTCATCATTCACATACACATAAACTTGCCCTAAATGATTTAGCTTTGGTAGGATCCGCTTTTATTTTTTTACCTTGCTCAACCCCTTTTCCTTCTTACATAGATATAGAAACGATTGTTTTCCAAAAAAGTAATGCAATCGTGTAAAAATTCCACATCACAGTCGAGTAAATGTTTTAATTCATGGGCTACTGGTTTCATAGTGTATTTAAGTTTTTTATGACTATCGCACCGACCTAAATGAGACATCAAAACCTGAAATACACAAAACTAATTAAATATTGAATTCTTTTACTGAAACACAATGTTATTGGACACGTACAGTTGGTTTTACACCTTTATCCAACGCATACTTAACGGTGCCCCAATGCAGCCACAATACGTTAATTACTTTGAAGTTTTCCGCCCTTGATTGGTCCATTGAAATCAACTGTAATGAAATAAAAATAATTGTATTTAATACAAAACATGAATTATAGCAGGGGTTTAGTTACCTCACAAGAACTCTTTTGTTCGCTAAATCACTATTTTCGATGCTTACTTTGTTTGCAAGAAAGTTGTCGGATCAGCAGAAATAGTTGTTGGATAACCGCAACACTCTACATCTTCGATTGCAACTGGAAATAAGTAAAAAAATAAAAAAATATTTACACTAAAATCGAGCATCACAAATTATAAATAAAATCAATTTATTATAGCTCACCTTATAGAATATTACCACATTCATGGAATGAAATTGTTTCTTCCGCGTTGGGCCTTTTCTAAAAAAAAAACAAAAAAAAATGAAATCAGCAAAAAACATAATGTACCACATCCATATAAAATTTATCAATAAGAACAAAATATTTTAATTAAATTTATATGATTTCTTACCTGTGTAATATGTAATCGAAAGTACCTATAATTTATAATAGCAATTTCTTTCCAAAAATAAAAAATAAATTGATTTTTTTGTATGTCAAAGAACACGATACACGATTGATTTTTTTTGGTAGTGTATCTGTGAAAAAATGACATTCCAGTTTGACTTGAGTTTGTCAAAATATCACGGTCAACTAGTAAAAAAAATTATAATGTTTATGTTTATATTTGTTGAAGTGTTTATGTTTATATTTTTGATGTAAACATATTTATGGGGTTTGTAAACGTCAAAAATAAATCTAACGAAATGTTGAGATTTTTCAAAAGTCATTGCGATCAAAAACAAAATCAATTTTTTTACTTGGAAAGAAATTGCAACGGTATTTCGATCAAAAATTTTTGATCTCAAATCAATTTTTTTGATTTATAAATCAATTTTTTTTTGGAAAGAAATTGCTATAAGTATTATATATGTATATTTATAAATTTATACATTCTTAAAAAATTTCTACAATTGTTTTATGTCACTTCACTAAATAAAATACCCTTTACTGACATTCAAGTTTTTTATTGTCGTCACTTCACAGAACTACTTTGTTCAATTTTTTTTTCTATAATATGCTGATTACTCTTCTTGCATACACACAAATTTTGCTTCGTGTATACGTCGTTCAACCAACGTTCAACAAATAAAAGGTAGCATACCGGAAAACAATAAAATTCTAAATGAAAACTACCTTAAAAATGAAAAATAATTTACCGAAATTATTCATAAATAAACATAGTTCATGCTCAGGGGAATGAAAATTCAATTTTCTGCCACAATTACGAGATATAGATAAATAGAGCCAGAAAAAAAAATGAACAGAAAATTTTCATAGCATTCGTATGAAAGTAATCTTTCGTGTTTACGTTATTTGGGCCTGCATACATATACACCGAATTTTTTATATTTTTCTTCAACTTGGCCGTATACATACACGCAGTGACTGAAAGTATTAAATTATGCATTTGCACTCCGTCTCACTTGTTTAAAAACATTTAATATTTTTAAACATCGGATTGTTTTTCCTATACTAGTTATGTACAATTAAACAAATTAATATAATTATTATGTAATATGTAAGAAAATATAAATATGTATATATAAAGAATGAAATGAAAAAGAAACAACTTCCCTGATCTCATACATTGTGCGTCGTTCGTTTTCCTATATATAGAGACACCATAAAAATATATAAAACGTCGTATACCTAGCAAAACCACATTTTCGGTGGATCGTGCAATGTATATCCCGTTATACAATTAATATACAAGTCTCCATGTATAAATAATGCACTATAATCATTATATCACTTCACTTAATATTTATTTATTATTTAAGGTAAAATACAACACAAAATTTAATTTAATTTTTTTATTTATTAAGAAGAAAGACAAAACACGTCTTTCTGCTTCGACGATCGATTGCGACTCTGGATAATCGGGCTTTCACTGTAATAAGAAAATTAAAGCCATGCCAAATTTTCAACTAAAGCCGGAATTCCATTACTGCGGTTTTTTTTTGTACAGAAAACCAGAAAGAGATAATATGAAAAATCCGACAAAGAGAGACTATCTTTATTTTATAGCGTAAAATTTCGCTATAAAATAAAGATAGTCTCTCTTTGTCGGATTTTTCATATTATCCCTTTCTGGTTTTCTGCACAAAAAAAAAGCCATATTATCTCTTTCTGGTTTTCTGCACAAAAAGGGGAATATTTGACAACTACGAAATTATAACCAAAATTAGTTAAAAAATAAAAATTATTGTTAAATCAATTTTATTTGTACCTCTAAAGTACTAAAACATCTAAATATTATCTGTAGGCATCATTTTATTATGTTTTTTAATTATTTAATTTCAATAATTAAAAACTAAGAAAACGCCTTCCTATAAAAAAGTTAGGGGAATATTTGACCGCGTTTATAACATAACCTAAATAATATCTCATTATTAAAATTATGTAATACAGAGTAAATAATAAAAATTAAAAATTGTAAAATATTTTAATTTGGGCATTAATATAAATTTATCATGAAAACGCGATTTATATTACACTCTACCAAACATATAAAATGTATGAGCCAAGTGCTCACCATAAAATTAGTAAAATACTAAAAATTTGCTGAGAGTGGGGGTATTTTTCATTTTGGTTGCCATAAAAAATACTTCGATTTGTATTTTTTATTTATGTTTATTGCAACCAAATCGCTACAACAACAAAAAATTTAAGTATAAAAAATGTTACTGTTGCGCCGCTCACACACATAGGGATTTTTGATTGCATCTCTTTCTGGTTTTCTGCACAAAAAAAAGCCGCAGTAATGGAATTCCAGCTTAATGCTTTCATTAATGAAAATGTGCAAAAAACAATTGCAAATTTCAAATAAATTAAAAAATGCATAGAAAGAGAAAAGAAAGAGAAAAAAGAAAACAAAATCATAAAAATTAAAATTCCGGTTAACTGAGTGTTCCGGTTAATTGGATGCCGGATAATCGGGCTTTATCTGTTATACATTTTTACGTTTTATTTCGATATTAAATACACATTTTTTTATTTTATTTTAAAAATGGCTTAAAAATACACATTTTATGTCATTTATAAACCCACTTCTTAAATCATTTTCAAAATGACTTATGATATGCATTAATAAAGTCAGTTTTTTTTATTTCATTTTCATTACAGATTTAAAGTCAATTTTAAAATGAAATAAAAACGCTGGTTTTAAGTGCGAAAAAACGACATTTTTAAGTCAGCCTTTTTTAATTCAGGGAGCCAGAGTTTTGTGTACATATAAAGTGTACAATACATAACTTTATATTATGTAGTAATATTGTGTTTTTCCTCTCTTGTATATATGCATTGTATTTGCCATTTTTGTGATGGTAGGGCACCAAAATAAATGTTCCGGTTGAAACGGTTTAATTTTTTTGATACTGCCGTCTCTTCTATTCGCTTGCTTTTGAGCGGTCGAATGAACTAAGAATTTATGTTTTTAGGATTTTATGTTTTAATCATATACAAAACTTTTAGATTATGTACAAATATTTAATTTTTCGAACTAACCAATATCGTCTAGAAAAAAAGATTTATCAAGAAAGGTGAAGGAGAGAAATCGAAAGTTATATATATTTTCTAATTCTATGAATCTCCTTTGTGTTGTTTTTAATATTGAATATTATTATTTCGACATCATAAATTACAGATTTTTACTTTGTAGATTCTGGCTGACCCAGTTTAAAAATGTCCATGGATACATTACGAGTATTTAAGAATAATTGTTACGTAACTATATTCAATTGATAGTAATGTATCGTTCGAGGGTAAACTAAGCCATGAAAACTAGAAAATTATTGAAATTAGCATTACTGACAAATTCAAATCACGAACATTGCAGAGTTGAACAAAACATTTTATTTCGTTTAAAGGTGGCAAATGTTTTCATTCAAATTGGAGAACGTTTTTATAAAATAGAAATGTTCGTTTGCACTATGTTACGGAGTACAAATCTGGTATACAAATAAGTTTCCGCCGGTTTTATTTTACTTTGCAGTTGAATGTTTCAAAGTAGTTTTTTACCGGCGTCGCCGGTACGACACCAAGCTGAATACAAAACATGAATTTTTTTCCATGAATATTCGGCTTGGTTGTCGATGTTGAAGGATGACCAGGTGGTCCTCACTGGTGGGTGGACCAATGGTGGTCCCCATTTTCCAAAAAACTTTCGTTTATGTCTGTCAAACAGCATTTCACATGAAAAAAATCGGCGTTTAACAATTGGTAACTAAAAACTGTAATATAAAATTAAAAATAAAAAGTTGTTCATCTAAATATATAAAGTGACAAAAAAACACAAAAAATAACGTGAAAATCATCTTGTGAAATAAATAATATGGATAGGTGTTTTAAACTCAAGTGCTTTTGTTATGTGTGTGGAAAATTTACAATTTTGAGCAATCGCCGCAAAATAAGTGATGAAACCGCTGATTTAAATCGACTATACTTTTCACAAATAGTTATTAGTGGTGTAAATTGGACGCCGTCTTTTGTTTGTACAACATGCATTTTCCATCTGCATAGATGGAAAAACACTGGAGCCGCAATGCCATTTGGTATCCCGATGATATGGGCCGATCCACAAGGACATGATGCAGTTCAATGTTATGGGTGCATGAATTATATTCTCAGTACAAACAGAAACAAAATTGGTTCTTTGACATACACTGCAACGAGAAATACTCATCTACCGCTGCCGCATTCAGATGAAATACCTGTTCCGGAAAGATGAAACCCAACTGAGGATTATTTACCAACAACATTTGAATCAGGTGAAACCGGAGAAACATCTGCATCAATATATCAACTATCAAATGTCACTCATCACATTGAAATCTCGCAAAGTCGTTTGGATACGACGCTTGAAACTATCGCAGCGGCAAGCCATTCTTTTGTCAAAGGATTTAAAACAAGTGAACATTTTGGCTCCAAATGTTCGGATATATGGAGCAATAAATCGTTATCGTCATTTTACGAATTTTTTCAAATCAATTGAGAATAATTCACTAGCTTTTTGCAATGATATCCGAGGATTGGTATCCACAATGCACAATGTATACAATCCCGAAGATTGGCGATTGTTTATCAATTCCTCTAACAGCAGCTTGAAGGCAGTTCTCCTTCACGTTACCAACTCAAAGAATTCCATTCCAATTGCACTCAGCACAAACACAAAGGAAACTTTGATTTGATTAAATACAATGACCATCAATGGAAAGTTTGTGCAGATTTAAAAGTGTTTGTTCTTTTAAGTGGCATGCAATTGGGTGTGTACACCAAAAACATGTGTTTTATGTGCTTATGGATACTCGTTTTAAAGGCGACCAATACAACGAAGGGAACTGGGCTTTACGTGAGAACATTAGATTGTGATACGACAGCACCGTTGAGACTCCATTTGTGCCATTTAAAAAAAATATTGCTACCACCACTTCATATCAAGCTTGGAGTAGTTAAAAATTGTATAAAAGCGCTAAATCCAGATGGAAATGCGTTCGTCGAATTGCGTCGCATTTTTCCACGGTTAAGTGGAATGAAAATAAAAGAAGTTTGGTGTTTGAATCTACGAGAGCTTTTGGCATGGAAATGTGCAAAAGAAGTTATTAAGAATATTCTAGGAACTAATCGAGCCGATGATTAGCACAGATATATGAAAATATACTGACTGCTTTTCATAATATAAACGTTAGAATGTCACTGAAAATACATTTTTTGCATTGTCGGCCAGGCTCGAACATTGGTACAGCGGCAAAAAGCTAGATGCACTCTTGGGTGACATTTGTTGGAATTTGTAAGAGGAAGAAGATCCCGAAGATGACAGGAACGAATCAGAAAATAAAAATTAAAAAAATTAAGAAAAATGTTATTTTTACTGTAAACAATTAAAAAAAATCATGTATGTACATATGTGTGTATGTATGAAATGAAACCTTATGGCATGGATTTTATCTGGTACTAGCTCGTCGAACCCCTAAAAATTGCCACGGAACCCTGCGGTTCCGCGGAACCCACTTTGGGAAACGCTGGCATACGTCAAAAATGGCTATGAAATATTTTTCATTTCATTTATGTTTGTGTTAGTGTGGTTGCACCGTAAATTTGTTTAAGTCGCAATTAAAACCGGTATCATAGGTAAACGGGGAAAGAAATGTAGAAAAATATGGTTTCTGTGATACCTAGTGTGCCATCAGTCATTATGCATCAACAAATTAAATTTCGTAGAAGTAGAAAAAGACATTCGCTTGTAACCATTATCGTATGCAGTCATTAGAATGTTGCATAGCATACGTTAAACGAGGAATATTTGACCTAATTATGAATTTATTTGATTATCTTCAGTTTATTGGCATAAGAAAATCTTACAGCACATTATATTTATGCTTTATCTGAGCGAATTTCCCATAGAAAATATCTCATGTAGATAAGTTCAATGGTTTGCACTTGATAAAGTATAAACACAATGTGGGACAATTGGCATGCTGGTCATTTAATTTAGATACATTTGGGAATATTGTTTCCCAATGCATGTTAGGTAAATAAAGAAAATTTTATGGGATGAGTTTGGGGACGGAATGTGATTTCATTCCGTTACAAGCGATTGGATTGCTTATAGAAGCATATGGTGAGGCTGCCTTAAGTGAGAGAAATTGCCGAGAGTGGTTTCAAAAGTTTATAAAAATTTTATTTCGGGAAATTTTATTTTGGTAACCCCGCATCTCTTGTCGAACGGCGAAGACATATTTGTTGGATAAGTAAATGATACGGAATGTAATGGAATAATAATGTTATATTATTTTTTTGACAATTGTTGACTGATTATCCAACCATAAATATAAATCTCCTGTCTTTTGATTGGATCCATATAATTACATTAATTATTGACACATTAATGTTGTGAATTTGTAAATAAATAATGGTGATAATTTAGTGAGTTCACTATCGATAATATATATGTATACGAATATTGTTCGGTAGATGCCACTGACGACAGGTTGATGTTCTTTAACCGAATGATAAAAAAAATCAAAATGTCAAAAATGGTTGCTAATTACATTTTATTACAATCTATCTGGTTAACGATATTGGTCGAATATTTTCCTCGTGTGCAATTTGATAAATTTTCACGGTTCGCCCAATTGCGTCTCGATTGGTGGTAGGGTTGGCATCCTTGATGAGAAGCAATCTTTCTAGGCCTATATTAGGTCATTTAGCCGGCCGATCTAGGATGGGTACTCTTGGTACCATCTTTTCCAAAAATATTGTATTCGCTTTTGAACGAGTTGCCAAAAAATGGGATTGTGTCAACATGTCTAATTGATCTTCTGCCAGTTGACATATTGGCCGTGTATTGAGGATGCTCACAATCTGAATTATAAAGATACATTTTAGCCCATTTGACCACTACCTCACCCAATCTTCCAAAGTGGAGTATAGTTGAAGTTATTACAATAAATGCCATGATTTTGTGTTCCCTTGAAGTTGAAAGTGTTATCGGAGATAATATAACTGCATACTTTTCTCCGAGCCATAAACCTTTTGAGCGGTCTCAGAAGGAATCGGTGGTTCGCACATTTACTAGTTCGATGTAGATTGCCTTTATCAAAAGGTATACAAAGATACATTATACATAGGTTAAACATGCTCGTTGAGCTCTTCCTCGAAAAGCATATGAATTTGGCAGGGTCGGTTGCTATTAAAGCACACCTCTTGTCTGGGTGAAGCTGACAACTAATTAAGCATGTTCTTTTCCGGTTGGGTCATTTATGTTGTTGTTACTAGAATAAATAGCTTGGTAAGTTGGACTGCTCGACAGAGCTCAAACCTCGACAGCGTGCTTGATTTGATCGGGGCAACCTTGATTTTTGCCGGTTAGAGCGAGATGCTTACGACAAAGGCCTCCTCACATGCATTGCAACATTCATGAAGTGTCATCTCCCTTTCATTGAAACAATCGATATACCCTGAAGATGGGAACAACTTCTCGAAGTTGGAACTATTGGATTTTTATTTCATGTTTTATTTCAAGTTCACAAACATAGGAGCTAAAACCCCAACGGATCCAAAATTCAACTGGCTTCTGAGAGGATTTTACGACGCTTTCATCATGATTCTTCAGGAAAATTGGCTCGAAATTGATATCGATTGGTTTCAGTTTCATCTTTATCCGACTACTTTCTGGGTTCCTGAATGTTCGATGCAAAAGCCTCTGAGGCCATTGGGACTTTGGTTTCGTGGTCAAGCAATAGTTGCTGCAAAACCAGAGTTGCCAAATACGGTGATGATAACAGGCCGCAAGTGAAGATGTTCAATTGATAGGGGATTTGAGTGCTAGAGAATTAATTGAAACACACCATCTCGACATCTGCACAGAAAACGAATTGAGGTGTCGTTTCATTCCCAATAGTTGATTTGTTGATTTCTGACCACCAAAAATCCATCCTAATTTGGTATTATGGACAATTGGGTAATTTTTCAAATCTTCTAACAAACCTTTGAAGTGAATCGAGAAAAACTGGTTGGCTCTAATTGTATCTTATTAATAAATGTTTGATTCGGTGAAAAAGATGCAGTTTGGTTTAGTTTTAAATTACGATGTAAAATGAGGTATAACTTGTAAAGTAACAACACCCTTAGTATGGGCAGTGCTGATATAACTGCTGCCCTTAACAGTAATCTTAGCATGACTACACTATAACGCCAAACTTTAAGCACATGACTCTGAAATAAAGGAGGTTTCTAATCCTGTATCGAGCAGAACTTTACAATATTGATATTGTCCGTATCCGTTCTTAACTTGAACTAAGACTGTAGGCAAACTGGCACTTCTGGCGATCTTAAATAGATTTTCGACTCGGCATCTTAAATTTGATATAGACAACTACCATTGTATTACTATTAAGACTATAATTTATACAACGTTTAGTGTATCTTTTGCGCCTGAATGGCAGCTGCTAATTTTCATACGCGAATTGGGGGCGCTACAACTAAACTGCTAATAACATTATTTTTAATGCTACTACTTAAACCTAGATGTCACTACGAAATAGGCGAATCATAATACAAACAAAACATTTCCTTCAATTGGCTATACTACCATCTATAGTAAAAAATCGGAATTATTGACATAAAATGACGTCATATAGCAATATATTTAATACAATGAGGCCATTAGTATTCTAGGCACACTGGTCGGTTTATGATGAGATAAAAATAATCGGAATTAGTCTCAAACGATGATGGAAGTTAGGGCCATTGTAAAAGTGTTGATTAGAAACCGACATAATTTTAGAAAAATTCTACTGGGATTATCTAAATATAGTCGTTTGAATCATATTTTACAGGCGATTCACGAGCACTTGACATGTACCGCCGGATTCGTTGAAGTTTTCACTACAATTACTTTTAGCTCAACACAAGAACAGTAAAAGTCTATTTTTAATTTACTGATCCCTACAAGATTGCAGCCTTGACGTGGCGGAGTGGCTTAACGATAGTTAAGAAGTTTAATATTTGATGCATATGTTAAATTAAATCTAAAATATTTGAAACAAAGCTATGTGATCAAAAATTTACAACGCTCATATCAACTAAAATTAATTTAATATGTATATGTCGCAAGAGTGCTCGTGAATCGCTTGGGAGACGAAATTCAGACGACTATATCCAGATAATTCCAGATAGAATTTTTCTGCAAATCTCCTAGTTTGTAGTCAAAACTTCAAACGACTATATCCATAAACAACAAATTAAAATTTCGGGCTGAAATTTCTTGCTAGATTCATTGTGGTCAATCACGTAATGTTAATTAAGTTCCCGAATTGTCGTTTTCAGGTTAGGTTTGGGCTGTCTTGGTTTCCAAACAATTGAAGGGATAATTTAAATATCCGAAAAAGTTATATATATTTATAATTTCGGGCTGAATGCTCCAAATGGCATAACAGATTATCATGACACATTTTACTGTCGCGACAGTGATATTTTTTCGGGCTGGGATATACAATTTTTTCGATCGTTATAGTTTAGTATTCCTAACGGGCGTTTTGAACAGAATGAATATCGGGCTATCTTCATATAAATGAAGAGTTTAGGTTTGACTGGGCTACCAAGCAATAGTAATATATCTTAAAAATACATAAAAGTAATTTTAAAATTTCGGGCTGAATGTTATAAATGGCATGGCATTGTATCACGATACTGTTTACTGTCGCGATAGTGACATTTTTTTCGGGCTGGGATAGTAAACTCTCACGATAGTGATAGTTTAGTGTTGCCATCGTGTTTTTTCGGACCGAGTATCGGGCTAGCTTCATATACGTACAATGGGCTTATGAATTGTGACAGCGTTTTATTGCGAAGTGTATTTCGTAATTAAGAATTCTACAAACGGGTTGAATTTGGACGCTGTGCAAAAATCTGTTTTGAGTACCATGTCAACAGTATTTCTCTTTGTCACCATCAAGTCATTATTAATCAAACAGAATTTCATTCGGGAATATTTATTTTGATTGCATAAACAAAAGTTAATGTATGACGTTGAATATTTTTGAAAACTTTTATCAAATCTCATTTATTTACCCACCCGTATACGAAAAAATTTCGAAAATCTGTAGTAAACAAACAGGAGTTACTCTTGCTAATACTAATTGGTATAAAAATAGATTAAATGTATTTTTTTTTTGTTATTGTCGATTTACTATACTATACTCGTATGTATCACCCAGATCTTTAAAAACTTTAGAAATTGATTGCTGCAAGAAAACCGTAAAACAAAAACTGAAACAGCGATTTGTTGGAGGTGTAACAGATTCAGTTTAGAAATGATGTAACAAATCAATATCTCTCGAGAAAACGTACTTAGACGTGCACCGTACATAGACTCAGGCACAGATAAAAACATTTGTCAGCCAAAAGCAAATTAAAATGTGTTTTCAACTTCCCTTTGAAAATGAATCGATACCGTATCCGGATATCCACCATCCCTTAACCCCATTTCACCTACTTGATACAAAAGTAATTTGCTTACACGATTCGTAATCAAACCACAATTAATCATAAAAATCTGTTATACTCGTAGATATCGTTGACTGGCTTAAGGCAAATTATTTTTATGTATATTCCAACGAAGCTCGGTATGAAAATTTAATTAAAAGTTTTTTGTTGTGACATTAGAGGTAAGAAGCATTCTGTACAAAGCAAAATTTGATTATTTATTACAGTTACTTTTGAATCACGAGTACAGGCTGCAGGATGTTCTCAGTCTCCCTTCAGACGTTTGCAACGAGCTAATGAATTTTTCATCATAGTTGACATCGAATTATTTGTGAATATCATGTGACTGAAGTGCTTTCACTTGATATTTTAATGGATTGTTATACGCTGCAGACTGGTGGGGGCAGCTAACACAATAACAGATCGAAGTGTTGTTAAAAACTTGTTACTTTTATTTTATTTGACATTTTTGGGTGTGCGTGGTGCATCCGTGTGTATGTGTGGTGCCATGTATAGAATAAATTCCTATAGCTTCTCTATAGTAAAGAGGAATTGACTGATCAGAATGAAACATTATACTTAAGCTTTTCTCATAAATTGGAATAGCCTAGTGATTGTTGGCCGTGATTTTTAATTTGTTCCTAATATTTTGAAAAGTATCTATCATTTACGAAAAACGGTTAAGCCAACGGTGCAGACAATTTTTAAATTTTAACGGAAATGACGAGGTCTTTGCAAAATTTGGTGGACTGTATGCCGAAATGGCAGTTTAAATCTTTGCAGGGATGTTGAAAAGTTTAGCATTAAAAATAAACGGTTTTACCAAAAGTCCAGTAAGTTTCTGCCTTAAAAATCAAGTGTGGCGTATTCGAGATCTATGTATGCAATTGTGGTAAAAGAAAATCGGGTGTTGGATATTCAGTCCTCCATTTTTTTACTATAAGTGCATACGCTATCTGCTAGTTATCTGCCTTTGATTCTACGTGATTCACACGTGTCTGCAAATCCTTTCCACTTTAGATACTCCTCGAAAATTGGAATACTAATTGTTGGTATGCATATATAAAACTTGATGTTTGAACGTCATGTCGATTTCAATGGTGAACTCTGTTACAATGTTATCATGCTCGCGTTTTTGATATTCTCGTAATAGGGCTCCTCTTCCAAATTTGTTGTGTCCAGTGGCGTTATTGATTTGGGATTATCGTTCACTATTGTTCCGGGTTTTATTTGTGATCCGAATTCCTTTAGATTGATGGCTCCGTTTATACGTTTAGATGACTTGTGAAATTCATTGTTGATATTGTTGCGTGCTATACAATGGCAATAGTTTAAAGATTTTCGTCACTTAATGTGCAGCCGGCATTCATCGTCACTAACCGGATCCATGAAAATTATATGAGTGGACTTTGGATTCACGGACGATGTCAACCGTTATTTCATTGGGAACTACGTATATCCAGTGAATCGGAGCGTTTAGTTTTATCCAATGTTTGGTGGCATTTATTGATTCAATAGTGCATAATGTATCAAGCGTCGTTTTTCGCTGCAGGATTGCTACCTCGCACTGATTTTCGTTTGTCATTGCGTTAAAGATCGGTGATATTTCGCATAAAAATTGTGAAGGTTCAAATCTCTGGAAACGATTCACTTCTTCTGTTGTCAGAGATGCGAAATATTCTCGGTGATTGTCCACTGCTAAGTACAGGTAACCCTCCAAGAACACGATTAATTCGTGCTGTGTTCTTTAAAACGTTTTGTTCGAAACTACAAAAAAGAAAAGAAAAATATGGTTACGTTTTATTTTTTATTTTTTGTTATGCTATACAAAAAACAAAATAAAAGAGAATAACGAAAATCGTGTTGTTTGAAACCGTGTAAGTGGAGGAAATGGGTATCTGGTTCTTCGAAACCGTGTTCTTGGAGGGCTACCTGTATTTTGTTGGTGATGCGCGATTGGGTGTTTTTATGGTTAATGTCAGGAACTGGTATTACGGCTAGTAGATTATAATCAACTGCAAAAGGACAACGGTATGATGATTTCAATTATCACATTTTGTTGTGTTACTCTACTGCGCACGTTCATTGTTTGGTATATGTGCAAAAGATTATTAATGTCGTGGCCTGGGATGGTTGTCGAATTCCTTGTAGTTGATCCTCGCATTGTACCGGCGTAATTATTGATGGGTGAAAGATGTTATGATGTGCATAGTACGCGACATCAAGAATGCCTTGTTGAGTATCCTTTAGGTTCTTTAATATTAAGGTCAATTCGATCATGTTCATTAATATGGAGGACCCTGTCTTCGTATTGCTACGATTTTGCCTTGTCACTCAAGGTTCGAATCACTGGATTGTGAATAAATACAACTGCTTCAAATTTGAACTCACACAATTTATTTACACAACACAATTTATTATACAACACAAAATTAACAATTAATTATTACAATTATAACACACATTTTAATTATCACTTTAATAATCGCTTTAATAATCTTTCTATTTAACCTTCACTGTATCACGTTTAAAATAAAACTCAGCATTCCACGTCAACGCGCGAGTTTATATACCAAAATATTTGTTTAATAATCCCAAATGTTCTCATAAATTATACACGTACATTTCATAATAATCCCGAATGTTGTCCAAAATTTATACGAGAACATTCTAGCAAATAAGTTAGTATACAAATAACGCCTAAATGTTGATCCATACCAAATTAAAATTGAGCAACTTATTAAAATAACTTATTCTACTCTAAACTAGGATTTACTGTCAGTTTATCGTGAACAATTTATCGTGAGCAATTTATCGTAGAACAATTTATCGTAGAACAATTTATCGTGGAAACAATTTATCGTGGAACAATTTATCGTGGGCAATTTATCGTATAACAGTTTATCGTGGACAATTTATCGTATAACAGTTTATCGTGGACAATTTATCGTAGAACAGATTATCGTGGATAATTTATCGTAGAACAGTTTTATGCGTGGTATTTCAAAATTTAGTGGGAGTCTTTAATGATTTTTGGCAGAAGTTCTGGAATATGGCCATGTGGGACGGAAATCGGTAGTTTCTTAACCGATTATGATGGGATTGGGTATGTTGGATGGAAATGGGATTATTGAATGATTTTTGGAAGAAGTTCTGGAATATGGCCATGTGGGACGGAACTCGGTAGTTTCATAACCGATTATGATGGGATTGGGTATGTTGGATGGAAATGGGATTATTGAATGATTTTTGGAAGAAGTTCTGGCATATGGCCATGTGGGACGGAACTCGCTAGTTTCATAACCGATTATGATGGGATTGGGTATGTTGGATGGAAATGGGATTATTGAATGATTTTTGGAAGAAGTTCTGGAATATGGCCATGTGGGATGGAAATCGGTAGTTTCTTAACCGATTATGATGGGATTGGGTATGTTCGATGTAAATGGGATTATTGAATAATTTTTGGAAGAAGTTCTGGCATATGGCCATGTGGGACGGATCTCGGTAGTTTCTTAACCGATTATGATAGGATTGGATATGTTGGATGGAAATGGGATTATTGGATGATTTTTGGAAGAAGTTCTGGAATATGGCCATGTGGGACGGAACTCGGTAGTTTCATAACCGATTATGATGGGATTGGGATACTGTTAAAGTTAGCTGAAAGTTTCCAGTCGAAAGATAATGCAGATAGTGTCTTGAATACAGCAAAAATCAGTTACGAACTCGGATTTAGGAGAATTTAGGATCGGGTTATATCATTCGGGTGAAGGAGAAATTATTTCAGTTTATAGGAATATAAAAATCGATTAGAGTGAGATTATAGAGTTTAACTTTCGGCTGAAATAGTCAAGACACTATCTGCATTATTTCGGCTGGAAACTTTCGGCTAGCTTTAACTGTATCCCAATCCCATCATAATCGGTTATGAAACTACCGAGTTCCGTCCCACATGGCCATATTCCAGAACTTCTTCCAAAAATCATCCTAAAATCTCATTTCCATCCAACATACCCAATCCCATCATAATCGGCTAAGAAACTACCGAGTTCCGTCCCACATGGCCATATGCCAGAACATCTTCCAAAAATCATCCAATAATCCCATTTCCATCCAACATACCCAATCCCATCATAATCGGCTGAGAAACCACCGAGTTCCATCCCACATGGCAATATTCCAGAACTTCTTCCAAAAATCATTCAATAATTCCATTTCCATCCAAATTACCCAATCCCATCATAATCGGTTAAGAAACTACCGAGTTCCGTCCCACATGGCCATATTCCAGAACTTCTTCCAAAAATCATCCAATAATCCCATTTCCATCCAACATAACCAATCCTATCATAATCGGCTGAGAAACATCCGAGTTCCGTCCCACATGGCCATATTCCAGAACTTCTTCCAAAAATCATTCAATAATTCCATTTCCATCCAAATTACCCAATCCCATCATAATCAGTTAAGGAACTACCGAGTTCCGTCCCACATGGCAATATTCCAGAACTTCTTCCAAAAATCATTAAAGAATCCCACTAATTTTTAGATACCACGCATAAAACCTTTCTACGATAAATTGTCCACGAAAAACTGTTCTACGATAAATTGTCCCACGATAAATTGTGTCCGCGGTAAATTGTGTTCACGATAAACTGTTCTACGATTAAATGTTCACGTTAAATTGAAACACGATAAATTGTTTACGATAAAGAGACCGTCACCCGTTTGGTTTCTCACCAGTGACATTAGATGAATTTCGTTGTTGTTAATTTTCCCAAATTGGAGCACTAATTTTAGGAGTTTTTGTTTGACAATTTCACTCGGGTATTTCACATTAAAATATTGTTACGATCTCGCTTAAGGGTTTGATGGGCAATTAACTCAGCAGGGGCGAGATATTTATTACAAAAATTGATCATTTAAGGTCTAAAAAATTTCTTGTGAGATTAGTGACATCTGAGGTTGAATAGTAGCACTAAAGATAATTTTATAACAGTTTCATTGTGAAGCAGTTTGTATTAGTCTGAAATAGAACCATCGATAACATTACTTAGTATAGATCCAGGCGAACCTGCAATATTCAATCGGTGTATAAGTCTTATTGAGTCATTTAGGAGATAAGGTATGCGAAAGATTAAAATCAAAAGCGAATGGCTGGAAAATAATAAATAATATTAGGTGAAAATAGTGTTTGGTAAAATAAGAGTGGGAAAATTATTGTTGGAATATTTCGAGAATATTCCAGTAGTGGCGTAAATATTAACTAAATATTTACAGTGAGAATTACCGTAAATTCTGTAACAATATTCACAATCCAGTGATGCGAACCGGATTTAACAGGGTAAATTCCTATATAAAAATATAATGTAACATAAAGAATAACCAAGAGGGGTACTATCATTTGCTATATTCATATAAAATAAATAATTTGTCGACATCTTTTGTGTCGTTTGTTTATTTACTTGGCTTGGTCTACTTTAATCTTGTCCCGGCGCTTCCATGATTATGTTTATGGATATGGTTTTTAACTTACGGGACACCGACAAGGGTGTGGCTAAAAAATATATAAGTAAACAATTTCAACCCACCCTGGAACTTCACATTAACCCGTTTAGAAAAAATATATATGCTCGAAGGAGTCCCTTATTTAGCCTTAGGATCGAATCGACCAACGTTTTTTAAGGTTTCTTTAAATTTATTATACCCTTTAAAAGGATTATCTTGTTTCATCTAATAACGTTGCTGAAAAGCTTTAAAACTATATCTGAATTTTTAAAGTAAAATATTTGTATTCATTTTCTGTCATATACCCTTTTTATATCGCAGAATCTCTTCAAAGCGTAATTTCTATAATCAGACATAATTTTTTTTTTTATAAATTAAAATTATTAATTCTTCCAGTAAAAGTTTATAATATGATACCAAAAAAATTCAATTGCTCATCCTCATGAATTTTTCTCGGTAGGAAACTTTTATGGTTTGGGTAGTTTATACTCGTACATAAATTTAAATTTGTGCTTTTCATTACGAGTACATGAAAATTTATTTACGAAATAGTTTTACCTGAATTTTCACTTTTCACCACAAATCGATATGCTTATAGTGGTTTTTGTATGTAGGTAGATAATATGTCATGCTTCATATTTGTGAACAATTTGATGTCATGTGATTCGACATGATATGATTTATGACGTATTAAGCAAAATAATATTTATGAACATGAGGCAACTGCAAGATTCGATCTTGTGGTGGAATTTGGGGCATAATGTTTTCTAAACTTTCATACCAAAATAAATTCGAATTTACACGATTATTTGGTACTATGTACTAAAATGGAATAACCTTTTTTTTTAAATAAAAGATGCTTTTACAGCAGATTTCTTTAACGAGTAAAGTAGCTTAGTTTTATTTAGACTCTACACTTCATTACTATGGTACAACGAAACCATTTAAATTTAAGAAATCGTGGAGCCTGCATATACGATTTCCAGCTTACACGGAACTTCATTTCTCCCAAATGTTCTCAAGCTACTTCTAAGCACCTGATTTTCGTGAAATCTATTTTCGCGAGTCCTTTTATTTGATTCGGGGTCTCAGGTTTGCCAACGAACGATTTATTGGTTATAGTTACATTGCAACTTTAGATAGCCTGATCAAATTAAACCCAATAATAGTGTTTCAAATTTGGCTTGAATAATCAAAGATTCTGCGTAGATTCAAATTTAATGTCAATTTTAGAACTGCCGCCATAACACGACGAATTCCAGAATCTTATTCAACAGATATAACTACTTTCGGAGTGTCCTGTACCATCCCCTCTATATTCAACTTTGAGATTCCAGAAATTATTTTAAGTGATGGCGGGTAAATATCGGAAGTGAAGATTCAGTTTCGCATTATCTAAAATTAGTTTGATGTGATTACAAATAGAGTCAAATCCATTCGCGATTTTTTGCCCACCAGAGACAAAATTGCTGACAAGACAAGATTGCTGTGCCCACTTTAAGTTGGCCCCAAAATTTATTAAAGGCACTATTGTTAAGCTGATTGGAAATGTTAATGTGAAATGATTGGAAATGTTATGTGTGGATAGGTAACTCTATGGGCATATATCATTTTAAAGATTTAAAATCATAAACGCGTATTGTAATCAATTATATAGTAAGCCTGGCTGTGAGACATCTCCTGGGTGTGAGTCGTCCCCACGAATGTAATGTCCATCCTTGCGTTTTTTGCTCCATGCGAAAAGGTTACCACTCCTGGGTTATTTCTGTAACTGATTGCACAAACACATACAATTTTAACGACAGGTTTTTGTTATTGACAATTAGATTTTTTTTGGGAGACACATAGAAAGCTATAAATAGGGTAGGATTGAAGCCGGCGAGAGGTTGTTGGTTTTCGATTTGCACCAAAAGGTGTAATAAAAAAAAAAAAGGAAACTAAAATAAATTATTATTAATTAAATATAGTTTAGTAGTGTAAATTTAACGTCCATATAAATTCTATTGTGGAATATTTTTAATCGTGGCATCTTGATTTTAGTGCTCATCCACAAAACCTAATTTTGTTTCGGATAAAGAATAGAATTAATTATATTAGTTACGATATATGAGAGACCATTGACGTACATACTCAAGTTTAAATACAATGTGTTTTGGGTTTGTTGTGAATACCGTAAATTCGGAGGCCGAAGAAGGGCAATAACATGTGAACAATTGATTCAAGAATTTTATTATACGATTTTTGTAAAGTGTAATTAATAAGTGATTTTTTTATTCGCCAAATTGTCCGAAAACTATATTAATTTACAAAAATGGTGTAATTACGTAATAACAGCTATAAGCAACATACATCTAACTATACCTAATCAACCATTAAAACGACCAAATTTAATAAATTTATAGTGATTATAATAATAAAACGTAAGTTATCGTATAAAATGCATAACAATAAATAAATAAATCCAACCTAAATAATATACCGTCACAAAATAAGAACAACAACAAAAAAAACATTTCTCTGGGGCATCGAGTGCTAGTAATTCCTAACTGACAAACTGTGACGTTTATCGAGCTCTTATAAAATTTTAAGAGACAAGCTGTGTAGTGCATCGAGTTCAAAGTTCAAAACTATCGTAGTACAAGAAAATTTGTCAAGTGCCTATTAATCAAGAGCGCTAGTAATTACTACTAACATACAAACTGTGTAGTGCGTCGAGCATTAGCTAAATGCAAAACTATTTAGTGCTACGAACGCGAACGAGACGAAAACGGTTTAGTGCGCGAGATATAAAAACTGTTTAGTACACGAGCGTGATAACGAAAACCTATCGAGCCATTGTAAAATCGGTTTGCCTTGTGGTCGCTCGTTCAAGGGTAAAACTGTAACCCATGCGGCAGGAGAGTACCACCAACCTTAATTAAGACCACATAAATACTTAAAATGAAACGACGTTAACTCGAGCAACGTGGGACTTCATCAACTTCTGTTAAGGTCAAATTTTTTTTTTTTTTATATAAATCATGTTTTTTTTTCTCAAAGTTTAATTTTGGTGGTGGGTATATTTAAGTTTTTTAGATAGCAGATTACTAAGTTTGGGTTTTAATTAAATTTACTTTTAAACAATAAATCAACTAGAATTTACCACTGTTCCATTATTTTCATATTTTTCTTAATAATTCCTCAATTATTAATTTTAAGCTTATATATAGGTTGACGTCATTAGGGTGTTAGGTAGCTTGTAAGTTCATTGCGTTATAATTTCTCAAATGTTCACATTTTGTTTTATTATTTCTTTAATTATTTTGAATGTTATAAATAAAAATCGATGGTTTAATACATTAAACTTAACTTCGAGTATTCTTCAATTTCGCTTTATAAGTATGTACTGTTCGATTATTTTTTGTTTTGTGAAAATTTAAGTGAGTTTTGAGAATGAGATAGAGGAAAAAAAACGAGGATGAGGTTATGAGATGTTGGTTCCTAAATGATGAGGTGAGTGTATCCTCTCCCTCTTTCTATCCCTATCCACTTCCCCTTTCTATCCCTTTCCTCTTCTCCCCCTACCTATACCCCATCATAATAGTTTTCATTTAATTTTCGCGGTCTAACAAGGTCTATTCCCACTTTAGAAAACCCCACGCCTTCCCTGAGCTCTAGTCGGCTAAATATGACCGCTCTAAAGCCACGGAATAGACAAAATTTCTGCTAACGCAAACCTCGGTTACGTTACAAACACTTTTTTCAAAGACAGCCGATTTGACAGCTGACAGTTGATTTATGGTTAGTTAACTTACCAACCATTTCATAATAAATAGACCCACGCCATCAGAGCAACGTTTGCAAATTGTTCAAATTTACTTGGAAAATGATGGTTCAGTTCGTGTTCCCACCAATTCGGTGAATGGGCCGAAGCCAATATTGACATCGATGCAAACTTTCATGCAAAATTTTCTTCAGTGAGGAAGCTCATTGTTGGTTGAATGTCTATGCCAACAAGCAGACTTGTCGCATTTAGAGTGAAGATACTCCGCGAGCCATTGTAGCCATTGTTACCATTTGGTGTGCTTTATGGGCCGAGGGAATCATCGGACAATATGTGTTCAAAAATGATGTTGTTGAAAACGTTACAATCAACGGAGACCGGTATAGAGACATGATTAATATTTTTTGTGACTCAATTGTATCGTATTGACATCAGAGACATGTGTTTTCAGCAAGACGGAGTCACATGTCATACAGCGCCCAGTACAATTACTTTACTGAAAGAAACATTTGATGAACGATTAATATTGAGAAATGAACCTGTCAACTGGCCACCACGTTTGTGTTATCTAACATCGCTGGACTGATATGCCAGAGACTATAGAACACTTGGAAACCCGACGATGCGTCGGGTTCGCCGATTCGACGCGTTATTGCCACAATACGACCAGAAATAAGACCAGGCGGCGGCCACATGTCCGAAATCGTGTTCAATGGCTTAAATTATCTTCCAAATAAAGTTAAAATTATTTTTCTGTGTTTTATTTAAATTCAAAGTTCTATACTTCGAAATAAAACATCCATTATATGTAAAGGGTCTTTCAATAGAAATGCTCGAAATTTGTTAGATTATAGCAGCCATGTTGTTAAAGCAACTTCTGTCAAGTTTGTTGTGAATTGTTCACTAGTGCATATATATTAGTTGCTTTCCAATCGACCACCGCAAGTGCTTATAAGCACTTATGGTTTTTGTCTTTGCTAACTTAACTACTCACAACTGTTCTACCTTTTTATTATGAGTAACTGGAAGCAGTTACGATAAATTTGTCCGCTAGGTGATTGTGTGTAGAATTTTTCTATCAAAAATATAATTTAACATCGTGTGTGAAGCGCTAAAAAAATTACGTTATAGATAGTTTTTTATTAAAATGTTATCACAAATAAACCACACATTTGTAGGTTATGTTCTGCTTTTGTAATTTTTTGTGCTTTCCAATCGACACTTTAGTCAATACACATTTTTTGCACTTACAAGTACTTGCGGTGGTCGATTGGAAAGCAACTATTATAAACAACGTGTGCAAAACATCAAATTTTATTTTCGTTTATAGGAGTCGTCGTAATTACACTCACTAATTTATTTAATTTGACTGTGAATTAAACAACAATAAGATAATGAATTTTTTCGTTGAAATACATTTTTTATATTTATGAAAAAATAATAGAATTTTTTTTATTATTTTGTTTCCTTGCCTACGTCGGTAGACCGGGTTATTTTTTGTCTTTTCCACAATTTTAAATGAGTTCACTGGAATTTTATATATGACCACAAATAAGGATAGACAGATATATATCTCCCGCTATCACATGTTACATATGAACATCCAAGGCTCCCTGAATTAAGAAAGGCTGACTTAAAAATGGTGTTTTTTCGGACTTAAAACCAGCGATTTTATTTCATTTTAAAATTGACTTAAAATCTGTAATGCAAATGAAATAAAAAAAGCTGACTTTATTAATGCATATTATAAGTCATTTTGAAAATGATTCAAGAAGTGTGTTTATAAATGACATAAAATGTGTATTTAAGATCGAAATAAAACGTAAATAACAGTAAAAGCCCGATTATCCGGCATCCAATTAACCGGAACACTCAGTTAACCGGAATTCTAATTTTTAGGATTTTTTTCCATTTTTCTCGTTATTTTCTCTTTCATATGCATTTTTTAATTCATTTTGAAATTTGCAATTGTTTTTTACATATTTTCATTAGAGAAAGCTTAGTTGAAGATTTTGAATGGCTTTAATTTTCATATTACAGTAAAAGCCCGATTATCTGGAATCCAATTAACTGGAACACTTAGTTAACCGGAATTTTTAGGATTTTTTTTTTGCTTTTTCTTTCTTTTCTCTTTCATACGCATTTTTTGATCATTTTGAAATTTTCAGTTGTTTTTGCACATTTTCATTAATGAAAGCATTCGTTAAAAATTTTGAACGGCTTTAATTGTCTTATTACAGTAGAAGCCCGATTATCCGCCATCCAATTAACCGGAACACTGAGTTAACCCGAATTTTAAGTTTTAGGATTTTTTTTTTTTGCTTTTTTCTCTTTCTTTTCTCTTTCATGTGCATTTTTTAATTCATTTTGAAATTTGCATATGTTTTTTGCACAATTTTATTAATGAAAGCATTAGTTGAAAATTACGAATGGCCGTAATTTTCAAATTACAGTAAAAACCCGATTATCTGGCATCCAATTAACCAGAACAGTCAGTTAACCGAATTTTAAATTTTAGGATTTTATTTTGCTTTTCCTCTTTCATATGAATTTTTTAATTCATTTTGATATTTGCAATTGTTTTATCCACAATTTCAGTAATGAAAGCATTAGTTGAAAATTTGAAATGGCTATAATTTTCTTATTACAGAGAAAGCCCGATTATCCGGCATCCAATTAACCGAACACTCAGTTAACCGGAATTTTAATTTTTATGATTTTTTCTTGCTTTTTTTCTCTTTCATGTGTAAATTGTAAATTCCAAAATTTACAATTGTTTTTTGGACATTTTCATTAAAAAAAGCATTAGTTGAAAATTTTGAATAGCTTTAATTTTCATATTACAGTAGACGTCCGAGTTTCCGGTATCCACGGAGAATGAACACAGAGTTAACGTGAATTTTAATTTTAATGGATTTTTTTTTGCCTTTTCTCCTTCATATGCAATTTTTTTATTCATTTTGAAATTTGCAATTGTTTCTTGCACATTTTCATTAATGAAAGCATAAGTTGAAAATTTGGAATGGCTTTAATTTTCATATTACAGTAAAAACCCAATTCTCGGGCAAAGAAAGAGAAAAAAACAAAAAATATTCGTAAAAATTAAAATTCCGGTTAACTGAGTGTTCCGGTTAATTTCATGCCGCATAATCGGGCTTTTACTGTAATTTGAAAATTAAAGCCATTCCAAATTTTCAACTAATGCATTCATTAATGAAAATGTGCAAGAAACAATTTCAAAATGAATTAAAAAATGCATATTAAAGAGAAAATAAAAAGCAAAAAAAAATCATAAAAATTAAATTTCCGGTTAACTGAGTGTTCCAGTTGCTTCTACTGTAATATGAAAATTAAAGCCATTCCAAAATTTCAACTTTGCTTTCATTAATGAAAATGTCCAAGAAACAATATCAAATTACGCGATTGAATTTTTACTAAATCTTACTAAATGTCGCTTGCTATCCATTTGCATATATTCGGGGGCAAATATTTTAATTCTTTTAGTTTATTTTGTAAACATGATTTAAAAATTTAATAAATAAATATTTAATTATTTTATAGAATTTAATTAACCAAAATAAATTATTTAAGTTAATTCAAATAGAATTAAGATTCAATTTAATTAGAGGTTGACCTTAATTTATTTAATTATAAATAACAACTAGTTTTATTTTTTGGACAATATATTTAAGAATTAATTATAGTGAAACCAATATTTTAGTATTTAATTTTAAAGATCGATTTCGGAAATATTCGTTCCTCAGTTTTTATTACAGTTTTATTATATCTAGTTTTTATGTAAAATTAATTTAAGTGCTAAAAGAACAGAAAATTCCGCGAAATTACAATCCGCCTCAAACTATTTTTATATTCGCTAATTAGTAATACTGTGACTGTAAAAAATTTCATGATAATCCCGTGGCTTTACTACTCCTATGACCTAAATAACTGAAAAAAGCGTTTATTTATTAAGATTGATCGTCGCAATGAAGAAAACCAAAGGCAGTTCCGACGAAATACCATTGGTCTCAAGCTATTTTTATGTTAGCCGAGGAACGAAATAGCCAAAATTAAATAAACAAATAACCTCAAGCAAGTTAAAATACCGGTAACGAAGTTGACAATACAAAACAAAAACAGGAAAACAAAGAAATACCAGCATCAAATATTCCCGTAACAAGATTTAACAATTGTGACGATTTATGTTATAAAGGCTGTGTGCCAAACTTAAGGTAAATCGTTTACTTCGGTAAAAATCGGATTTAGGACAGATTTTTCGATCAGTTTGCCGTAGAGTTTTTGAAAAATAATTGAATTTACCGAAAAATTTACTTGAAATTGACATTTACCTTAAGTTTGGCACACAGCCTAAGAGTAATGTACACTAACATCGCGAAGTAACTAAATTTTATGATCTACGGAAAAACATCACAATCAGCCCAAGATCTCATTACAATTTTCTGTTAGTTCATTGAGTCAACAACATGTGTACTGAGTTTTAGGAAAATCCCTAGGATTTTGCTACCCTTATGTCATGTACAACTAAAACCGAGAAGTAAGTAATTTCAGGAACCTTCAGCTTTGAGCCGTAGAGCAGAAACTTTTACTTAGTTGTACATGCCATAAGGGTAGCAAAATCCAAGGGATTTTCCTAAAACTCAGTACACATGTTGTTGACTCAATGAACTAACAGAAAATTGTAATGAGATCTTGGGCTGATTGTGATGTTTTTCCGTAGATCATAAAATTTAGTTACTTCGCGATGTTAGTGTACATTACTCTTAATAACATAAATCGTCACAATTGTTAAATCTTGTTACGGGAATATTTGATGCTGGTATTTCTTTGTTTTCCTGTTTTTGTTTTGTATTGTCAACTTCGTTACCGGTATTTTAACTTGCTTGAGGTTATTTGTTTATTTAATTTTGGCTATTTCGTTCCTCGGCTAACATAAAAATAGCTTGAGACCAATGGTATTTCGTCGGAACTGCCTTTGGTTTTCTTCATTGCGACGATCAATCTTAATAAATAAACGCTTTTTTCAGTTATTTAGGTCATAGGAGTAGTAAAGCCACGGGATTATCATGAAATTTTTTACAGTCACAGTATTACTAATTAGCGAATATAAAAATAGTTTGAGGCAGATAGCACTTAAATTAATTTTACATAAAAACTAGATATAATAAAACAGTAATAAAAACTGAGGAACGAATATTTCCGAAATCGATCTTTAAAATTAAATACTAAAATATTGGTTTCACTATAATTAATTCTTAAATATATTGTCCAAAAAATAAAACTAGTTGTTATTTATAATTAAATAAATTAAGGTCAACCTCTAATTAAATTGAATCTTAATTCTATTTGAATTAACTGAAATAATTTATTTTGGTTAATTAAATTCTATAAAATAATTAAATATTTATTTATTAAATTTTTAAATCATGTTTACAAAATAAACTAAAAGAATTAAAATATTTGCCCCCGAATATATGCAAATGGATAGCAAGCGACATTTAGTAAGATTTAGTAAAAAGTTCAATCGCGTATCAAATTTCAAAACAAATTAAAAATTGGATACTCGGGCTTTTACTATAATATGCAAATTAAAGCCATTCAAAATTTTCAACTAATGCATTCATTAATGAAAATGTGCAGAAAACAATTGCAAATTTCAAAATGAATTAAAAAATGCATATTTTAATTCAGAATTAATACACAAACAATAATTCACAATTGAAATTTGTGAAAAGGTATTTCTTCGTTTTTTAGCTTTCCCTACAATACAACAAAAAACTGTAACAAGAAAAACAAGAAACCGTTTTTTTAAATGTGAAATTACGCATACATTTCTATGTGTATTAAAAACAAACGTAAATTTTATGTTTATAATGTGAAATAAAATATGTCTTTTATAAGTCATTTTGAAAATGAATTAAAAAATATAATTGTAAAATGACATAAAATATGCCTTTCTTGTGTCATTTTGAAATTAAATTTGTTTATGTAAAACAACTTTTGTTTCAATAAAATTAAATTAGTCCCAGGTGGAACAAATTTTCTCGGCGCCCACTTGTACATAGATGAAACTGACGGAAGTTTTAAATTTAAACTATTTAACAAATATCTATAAACTCTAGACGACTTATAAAATATATATTTTGCAATGTTTTTATCACTTTCACTGTAATAGTAATCGTTTTTCAAAAGTAACTTACAAACACTTTTTGTATTTTTATTAACGTTTAACTTGTCTAATATTTCGGTGTAATCTAGCATAGTTTATTTATTTTTTATTTAATATTCTTAACTGCTTCTGATGCTTCAGTACGTTTTTCAAATTTTTCACACATTTGTAACAGCTAATATCATGTTCGATTGTTGTATCACATCCACATGAGAAGAAATTTATTTTATTAATTAATTCTAAAAATTGTGTTTGTTCATCAATTGGATCCGCTTGAGTCTCTGCATCTACTACGGCATTATTGTGAAGACTTACTGTATTGGATGCTATTGTTGGGTCAATAATTACGTTTATTTCACTTAATAGAAACGAATTGTTACGATCCTCGTGTTGTTCGACTATATTAAGCACAGGTACTGCATTCCGCGTTAAATAATGACTGCCAACCTGCTCTATTAAAAAATGATATTCGCAAACATAGTAATATTTATTTTTTAAATTTTCTCTTTTCAATCCAAGTGACGTAATCCACTCATTCCTTCTAGAATCATTTTTAGGAAATTTGTAAAAAAAATTATTTAGATTATCTGCAAATTTAGCACGACAATTGTGAACAACGCAGGATAAATATTTTTTTTATCTGACATGATAAACTGAATCTTTTATGAATCTGTTAAATGTTAATTACCGATGATGGTACAATACCGCCTAAATGAAGACTACATTTAGTTACAGAAAATTATTTAAAAAAGTCTAAAATAATGGGGTAGTTGAAAATTTAAATAACGGCTCTACACACATTTCTATCAGCCGTTCCATACTTTAATTCTTTCGTCATGATCCTTTCTTCGTTTCTTTCCCCTTCTCCTACAAACTAATTTTGTGGCGGGGAAATTATTGATTCTTTTTCCAGCAACATTTTTTTTTTGATTGAACTGATTCTCGCACTACTACAAAGATAAATATTTCAAGGACACCTTGTTTATTTGTCGTTTTTGGGTTAATTTTAGGTTAATTTCTGTTTCAAAAGGAAAAATATTATTTTTCAAACAAAGGAGCAGTTTTCGCAGCAAATAATAAACTTTTATTACAATACGAATAAATAAAAAAATATAATTTTACACTCATACATAAACAAAGAAACGCGGAAAGAAACGCGCAAAGAATCAACTGATCTGGGAGTCAATTCGCATTCCGCGAAATAATGAAAATGAAAAGTTTTTTTCATTAGCAATCAAGTAGGTTTGCATTCCCCATAAACAACTTTGTTTCACACAGTAAACTTTAAAATTGCGTGCGAATAATTCAAACTACTAGATTGCCAATGAAAAATATTTTTCATATTCATTATTTCACGGAACGCGACTTGACCCCCTGAACAAAGAAGCAACAACCACATTTATTATAACGATCTCATTCTGTATTAGATCATTTATATTTATTGTAACACAATCCGTGGTTCCACACTTTGATTCTTTGGTCGCGATTCTTTCCTCGTTCCCTTCCCCTTCACCAACAAACTAATTTTTTTCAACTGATTCCCGCACAACAACAAAAATAAATTTTTCAAGGACACCTTGTTTATTTGTCGTTTTTGGGTTAATTTTAGTTTAACCCTCGTCAGGCGGCATAGGTACAATTGTACCTTTCCTGTTTTTAAATACTAATAAGTCCTCTTGTAGAAGCCGGAGAGAGTTAAAGCTTTGTGAGATCTCTACATTTTAATAATGTTGAAATTCCAAATATTATCTACTAACAAAAATTATGACTATAGTGACGATATTCATATAAAATATATGAAAGTACAATTGTACGTCTGCCGCCTTTCAGCGTAGTAAAATTATGCCGCCGGACGAGGGTTAAGTTGCACTTCGAGTGCAAAAAATATATTTTTTCAACCAAGGAAGCAGTTTTCGTAGCAAATAATAAACATTTTTTACAATACGAATAAATCAAAAAACATAATTTTGCGCACATACATAAAAAAGAAACGCGCAAAGAAATCAAATGTGGACGGCGATTGATTTTTTGAAATCATTGAATCACGACGAAAGAATTAAAGTGTGGCGAGGCTCAATGGATATGATACACATTTTATTAGGTACATATTATTTATTTGTAATAATTCACACACAACACACTACATTTTTCATGAACAATCAATCATGTTCATTTCCAACTCCGCATCATTCATCCTTTCGCGCTTTGTTTTATTTTATTTCTCGGGCAAAATTTAAATAGGTACACAAAATATCGCGATTATTATAAAAGAAGTAGATTTAATTAATTAAATTAAACATTATTCATGTTTTGAAAATAAATAAATATTTTTTTTACATGTAATTAGGCACAAAACACAAGCAAAAGACGAAAAACAGCGGAACAAGAAAAAAACACGTCAATACGCTATGATTTGAGCAAATGAACTCTCATATATTTTAAATTTAAAATAATATGTATAAAAATCACATAAAATGTGGACGCTATTATTATTGGTCATTTATGGTAAGATTTTTCCAAAAACTATGACGATTTTGAGGTAATAATGGAAGAACCTTTTTCATGTTTTGATATTTTGTCATAGTGCTGTTGACTATCCCCTTAGGACTCTCCTTTCTATTAGGGATAATTACACCGTTTCTATCGCAAGTAGATTTTATTTTGTGATGCACAATTGTCCAGCCATAATTTGAATTTTTTCACGTCTCGGTAGTATAAGAAAAACATATAAAATGTTGAAATAATACCTTATTTTTTACGCTCTTATATTGCTTCATGCCAAATTACAGCCATTGGTTTTTTCGTGGAATTTAATTTACAAACAGGAACGAAAGATTCGTTGAATGCAACTAACCGCTTCGAAAATATTATCTGTTTAAGCATGTCTATGCGAGGTAACATAATTATTTTCTGAAGGTCAATTGAAACGCAGATTTCGGTTTCATTCCAGTGACTTGTTTTACATACTTCGTAAGCTTCGCGACTTTTGTGTGAACGAACTTTATGAAGTTCGTATTCTAGACAGGTTTCACAACCAGGGTTGGTAAAAAACATGTTTTGTTCAAAAAAAAACAAAAAAACGTTTTTTATTGTTTTAAACTGTTTTTTTTTTGTTTTAAACTGCTTTTAATTTTTTAACTGTTTTTCAGGTAGTTTTTTTACGTTTATGCTAAACTTATTAAATAACACCCAGTATGGGCCAAAAATCTTGTCTAACAAATTAATCAAAGTAATAGAATGAATTAAATTGAGCAATTATTGCTCTAATACGATACTATGCCAGTGTATAAAACATTTAAACATACTTAAGTAGGTATAACGGGTGTTCCCTGTCACGAAGTCTAGATTAAAAGTGCGGTAAATCGATTTTAATTCAGTGAAATGGAATATTAAATATTTCACCAAGGATCAATACATTTTAATACAAAACTGTTATCGGTAGTATTTTTTATTGTTATATTTTTTATTGTTGTTTTTATTGTTTATTAATTTCAATATTACATGTATTTGTGCTTATACAAATTTGTATTTATACATAAGCGTGAAATCTATAATTTCTCATATATCAAAATATAAAAACTGAAGTAAACTAAAATGTATCTTCCACATAAATCAAAAATAAATAAAATGTCTGACATATTCAAAAAACGTTTTCATAACTAAGCAACCTAGACAAAACTATTACACGCTCTTTTTATTCAACTGCTGAGAAACGAAAACCAACATAGCCGTTTTATCAGTTCCCAGCTTGTTTCTTAAAGCAGTTTGTTAAACCAAATTTCGAAAAAAAAACATTTTAGACCAGCCGATGAAGCTATAGCAGTATGCAGCCAAGAAGCCCCATATTTTCATCCGGAATAATATGCGGGTATAGCGATTGAACTGACAACCACCATTCGAAATCAGTTAGTCGTTCACAGTTCGCAAAATGTAATGCTCTAAATGGATTAAGTTTTGCAACAAATTTCATAAACGTAGTATTTATGAAATTTATTGGAAAATTAAATTCAATAAAATCAATGGCCTTTTCTTTCTCGCTTATAGTAAGCGGTGATGGGGTCGATTCGGGGATCTAAAATTTTATGTTATGTTTATTTTCGTTTTTTCAATACAAATTCCAATAGGAAGCTGGGAAATAAAATAACATATCATAAAATTTTAGATGCCGGAATTGACCCCATTGTCCCATTTTCAGATAAATGTAATTCCAACTCTCCAAATCTCTATAGCCTCCGCTAATTTGTAGCTATTATTTTGAATTTTATCTAGAGGGACTGTAATTGGCTTCAATAAGGCAACCATATTCTCCACCGATCGTTTCATGTTTACATCAATAACTTTGTTTGCTGAAAATATATTAATAAAAATATCTAAATGAAGCTATAAAATATGTTATAGACTGTTATCAATAGCTTTATCAAAATTTACGTCGTTTCGCCTATCTTCACACAGCTTAGCAAGAACAGGTCAATTCTTCAAATAAACGAATCACCGTATGAATTCCAGCGGACGTCTATGGGCAAGATTAAATATTTACCACCAGCTTCATGAAACCAAGCCTTAGGCAAATGGTAATTTTTAAAATATTTCACTATCTGTGTGATATGTTGTTGGACATTGTTGAAATTGAGTGATTTCGTTATGTCCTTTGCCAAAAGGTTTAGGGCGTGAGCCGAACATCCATAAGAAATGATATCCCCATCTAAATTAATTTCAATGCTTTGTCTCATATTTACCATATTAGCAGCGTTATCTGTTACGAAACTTTTAATACGGCAATTAAATTTCTCTGTGGTTTCTTGAATTACACGAGTTGCTACATTGATTAAATTTTCCGCTGCAAGAACACGTTTAACAATATAAAAGAAGTGAGAGAGACAATGAAAAAGCTATAGCAATAAATTTACTCCGCCTTATAGCAGCGGAAAGATTTATATTGTATAAAAATTTGATTAATATAGAATAACTAATAAATATTTGCTTCCACCACTAGTTTATAATACAAGAAATGAAGAAAACCATTAAAATAAAATACAAATTTTTGTTGTTGTTGTGTTTTTCCAGTTGTCATAGCCTGTTCTCGTTATTTTAGATGTTTGTTTGAAAATGATGAGAGAAAAATACATAAAATTTCACGAAAAAAATAATTTTTGGTTTAAAACAGCTGATTTAAATAAAAAAAAAGCATGCTGTTTTAAACAACGTTTAAAACAACGTTTAAAACAAAGCGTTTAAAACATACCAACCCTGTTCACAACTACTCCCGCAGTGTTGGTGTTCTTTTCGGATCAGGTTATATATTTCACATTTTTCACATTCTTCATTCCCAAGAGAGGCGAAGCTGATGTTTATTTTCTTCACTACGGTTCGGTAAGTGCCATAGGTAAACACGATTGTGGGATTCATTTCATGAAATGAATCATACATGATTCGTATTGTTACGTCTGACGGTAAATATCTTCTATTAGGTGTTCAATGTTCGCGACGATAGTGAGGTCGGGTTATACATTGAATCGAATGTGCTTTTATGCCCTCTTTATAATCTATTGATCTTAAATATTTTCCTCTATTTCCGACAATTGGAACATTTTTGTGTCATGAAAGGTAAATTGCAAAGTATGTTTTCTTCTGCTTGAAATAACTGTTCTCGTGGCAACATTTTTCGCGGACATCATGTTTTTTAGAAAATTCTTCTGCTCGCACCAATTGATTGACCAAAACATGTTATTTATTTTCTCACGGCAGGAGTTTGATATTTTGTCACTGCACTTCTTTTTGCAAGCTAATGAGCAGGGTGGTCTCAATTGATGGTTATTCAAAGCCGCAAAAATTTTTTCTCTTTCGTAAATTACCTGCTTTTGTTAATGAAGTATCCGTCATATTCATGCCTTGAGACAAACGAAATAGAATTGTAAAAAATAACATAAACATGTTTACAACTTTTACTCACAATTTGAAATGTCGTTTAACATACTGAACTCGCACTGTGTAGATGCTTCATCAACTAATGGTTGCAAATAAGCGGGCAGCCCATCTTGCATATATTAAATTTCATCATACGCTGCTTAATCATCTTGACTTAGTTCCTAGGATAACTATTATTTTGGAAGCTTGTTCGGAACTTAAACTACACTCGTCAAATAAAGGAGGACTTTGAATAATTTCAATGTTGCCAAACTGATTTTCACTTTTTACATTTAAATTATACTTAGGCATTGAACGGTTTTCAATAATTTGTGATTCTATGGTAATCAACTCTACTTCTTTCACAATAAACTCACAATCGTCAGAAAGCGAGTTTGTCTCAGTGAATAATAAGTCTATTGTGTCAATGCCTCCTAAACTACAGGCCGCTTACACCAAATGCAAATACCAATCAATATACTACAAACTACAGAAGATTGTGTTAGTTACACTAACAATCCCATGTTAATTTTTTTCTTTCGCACCACTACTTATTAAACTAGTGCGCACATACAATGTACACATATATTCTAATACAACTATCTATAGTGTAGTTTTTTCTGAATTTGTTGCATTAGCATGGCTTTATATTGTTGTAGGTTTTGATCGTTCACATAGTTGTATGTGTTCAAATTGTGCTTTCGTTTCTTGTGCTAACTCCACACATATAAAATAAACAATAACTAAGTAAAGATGTATTGGAATTTTTTTTCCATAGTAGTTTTTTTGAAATAACTAAGTATAAGTGTGTTGGTGCAGAAACAAAAAAAAATGAACATAAAAACAATCAAATTTACGTTGCATTGTTAGTGTAACCAACTCACTCTTTGATAGTTTTTTTTAAATAGGTACCTGTCAATGAGAAGAGTAAGCAGGACTTAGATTAAAGTAGATTCTGTAAAGTACCGTACTTTCATATTGTATTGCGTACAGTAAAAACCGAATTACACATTTCCTTTATATTCACGTATAACTAGAAATTATAATATCGATGAAATATGTGTGTTTACTGTATAATGTGATTTTACTTTTTATGTAGTGGTATGGTATTGTATGGTACGTAAAAATGCGACGACAGTAAAAACAAAACAAAAGAGAAGCGACATATATATTATTGTATTATATTTGCCTTCTCTAGTCGGGCCAGATTTGAGTTGGAACTAATTTTATAGATTGGATGTTCATATGTAACATGTGATAGCGGAAGATATCCTTATTTGTGTTATGACAGTAAATTTGAAATTTGACGTTCAAACTTGTAAACATCGCCACACGTTCAAGAAACATGCCGCGCATTACGTAAGTTTTATCCTCGCGACAACCGTCAAGCCGAGTCGACTATTCGACGTGTGCGGTACTTCGCTGAAGCAAGGTCAACTGAAAACATCGCTACTGTGCATGAAAGTGTACGGGAAACCCGAGGCAGTCAACTTCTCGCCGTTCACAAGAACTTGGCCATTGAAACCCATATAAATTCCAACTAACCCATATAAAATCCAACTTAAGGTTAACAACCGTACACTTTGTCGTGTGTTCGATGATTGGGTTTTGAAGCAGTTGGAAGCTGGCCCAAACATCGCCAAGACTATCATCATTAGCGACGAGGCCCGGTTTTGGATGAGTAGATACGTGAACAAACAAGATTGTCGAACTTGGGGCCATATCATTCCACCCAAAATAGACACCAGTATCAAATGCATCCCACGAAAATCACTGCTAGGAATATTTGAAGACAGAATTCTTCTAGTATCTTTTGCAACCCATCCCGTTCTCGAATGTCTGGTATTACTGGTTTATATGAAATTAAAAATAACTGACAAATAGATCTAAGCACAAAAAGGTAGCGACAGCAAATACAGCACAACACGAACATAATAAAAATTTTTACTCGCATTGTCTCTATTTATTTTATCGTTTAATAATAAATTGAAATTCATTCCATTATACGTCTTGTCTTATCTCGTTGCTATTTATGCAAGAAAAGCGTACACACGAGTACACAGCTTGTGATGTGAATCTTATTATCATATCTATTATACTATTTGTATACGCCCGTAACCCTCCAACTTTGATCAAATTAATTTTCCGGCCTTGTCAACATTATAATTTTCCTAATTACTTACCCATCCTAACAAATTCAGTCTGTATGGGTTACCGGATTTCAATTCAAATTTTAATAAAATTACGGATGTGATGATGATGAATTTTTCCATTTTCCATAAATTTATCTATACCTGTTTGTATGTCAATACGAAAAATTTTCGACATGACAAAAAATTTAGGGTAGAATGACTTCCCTATACGAACATGTCCGTAACACTTAATAATAATGTACTGTGGCTTGGCTGCAACAGATTGAAGACGACGTAACACACATACCTATACATCTTACATAATTTTGTATGTGAAATATGTTTATGGCTGACAATATGTTTTATGCTCAATGAAACGAAAAATTTATTATTGAGTTTTCATTTAAATTCGGGATGATAATATTCCGGAGATATACAGAACGTGTTCATTTTAATATTTGATACAAGTAAACGCTATTTGAAAATGTATTTGACATTTGAGAAGGGTGGAAATTGAATATAAACAGGCAGTAATAAATCGAATAAATAACACTGTACATATTTATGTTTTTAAGCTTTTATACATTTTTTAGTGATTCAGGTACAAAGCAGTGCCTATATAGCAAATTTCACGATTCAAACGATTATTATTTTATATAGCGAATAATTTTTATTGATGGATTAGCCTAAAACCATATAAAAAAAAAATTGCAGCTAATCAAGTTTAGCTTCCCCAAAAATAAATTGTGATTTCTACATATTCTAAAATTTTCTTATGGTAAAATTTTACATCGCAGTATGAATTAATTTTGCCTCTGTTTAGCTGTACATTGTAAAATAAGAAAAAAGGAATTTAAACTAATAAGGGGGAGAGTGGTGGTATGAACGTTAGTTCAGAAGGCTTTGAAGTCATTTTCGTGTGAAAGGTTTACAGATTGAAAATTAATGTAAAAGGCGATTTTGTTGATATATAGTAAATTTTCCGGTACTTTGACAGTATGAAAAGTACTTCGATACTTTTAAATAATTGTTAGTACTTTTGAGGCAATTCCGAAAAATGCAATCCAATTCTTATAGACAATTTTTTTAGAAGAAAAGTATAAGCCCATAGAAGGATTCCGCCAACGCATTTCTGAGGTGACATGTTCAATTTTCATCACTCCATTGAATCCTCGACAGGTCCAGGCCTGCTGGTGGGAGAATGTTTTATTTTGCGTGCATTTTTAATTTCTATACTGCGCTGTTCCTATGTCGCCATCTCAATTTGTACTAATTCAAGATGACGACAAACTCTAAATTGGTGCTTACAATCACCATTTTGGAAATCATTTCAAATTTACGCAAAATTTTTGACTATTTATGGCTAGCGAAGCCATACAATTTAACTTAACAAAATTTAAGTGGCAAGGTAGCCATAACGAAATTATTAAGGGCTTTCCAGCCCCAAGTAGCCGAGTTAGCAATAAGAATGATAAGGTAAGATGTTTGATGAGATATATTAAGATGGCTTAATTATCACATGAACCGCTGAAGCAAAATATATCGGTGTGAAGTATGTCACGTTAATAAAAAGTGTAGCTACACTTTTTAAAGAAAAGTGTAGACTCAAAATGTGTAGCTATACAAATTATCAAAAAATGTAGCTAGAAAAGAAAAAAACCAGTTTGGAATTCGAAACACGTGATTTAATTAAAATTATTTATTAAAAATAAACAATAAATATTGAGAATCACAGTAATACAAAAATAAGTTTATATATGTACATACTTTATAAAAAAAATTGTTGAAACTATTTTAATTCAAAAAACCATCGAAACAATAGTTGTCTAGTGTCGAATTTAGTGTTTTTAACTAGGGATGGTGTCTGGAATTTGCAAAAAAAAAATTCGCGATATGGCCCTACACGTGGAAGCATCTTTGGTCAAATTCACTTAATTCTTTATAATCCAAAAAATCATAGCAACAATGATTGCTAAGTGTGGAATTTAGTGTTTTTAAGAGTAAATTCCACACTTGGCAATCATTGTTGCGATGATATTTAGAATTTTTAAAGATTTAAATGAATTTGGCCAAAGATGCTTCCACGTGTAGGGCCATATCGCGATTTTTTTTTACAAATTCCAGACACCATCCCAAGTTAAAAACACTAAATTCCACACTTGGCAACTATTGTTCCGATGGTTTTTTGAATTAAAATAATTTCAACAATTTTTTTTATAAAGTACATATGTACATCAGGGTTACCACCTTTCTAAAGTGTCTTACGAGGACATAAACAATTGTAAACCTAAATAAAATAATTTTTTATCAAATATAAAGTTTATTTCAAAATAACAAAAAATTATGTTAGATTTCAAACAAAAACAAATAATTTCAGTTTAATTTACATATAGATTTACCTTCTCTAAATTTGCATAACTTAATTTTTGGTTTTAAAAATATATTTTTCGTTTGATTTTGCGCATTTTAATTCAGCCTTATCCTTTTTAACTTTATTATAAAACTCGTTGCAAGAAAGTCTGTTATTAAAATAAATTATTAATTCTGATTTGATCAGATCTGGAAGCGCTCTATTTCTCTCATCACGCCATTTAATGTTCATAACGCTAAATACTCCTTCTATATAAGCGGAACTACTCAGTATGCTTAAAAAAATATGAAATAAAATTAAATAAGTTTGGGAAAGATCTAGTTTTGAACAGATTGGACCATTTATCGACGCAATTAAGCTTTTTATCTTCAGATAACCTTAAAATATCAAAAATTTGTGTTGCTGAACTAACTTCGTCAAACAATAGATTGATATCAATACCAACAATGGTTTGCAAATTAAGCGTTTCAATTAATTCGATGGCACAATCAAATGGAAATTGTTTATTTAAGTCGAAAACGTCCAACTTTTTTATCAGATCCATTGATATATTTAATTCTATTTTCTCTTTAACGTAATTTAGGCCTACATTTATAAAATCGTTAAATTCTGCTTCAAGTGTTTCTTTTAATTTATCGTCATTTATTTTATTGAACCGTAATCGAACTTCGTAGCCATAGAATTTTTTAGTTTTTCTTTCTTCTAATTGCAATAAAAAATTCGACAAAATTTCGAACAAATTCAGGATCGTTGTGGTTTCCGCTTCTAATTTCTTTGTGGCTTCTTTAAAAATATTAGTTATGTGCTGTATAAAATACATATATATATTTCTAGTGAATCGTCTATTTTATTATTTTTAATATTTAAAATAGTGTAGTAACGGGTGATTTTTTAAGAGCTTGAGAACTTTTTTTTAAAAAAAAACGCATAAAATTTGCAAAATCTCATCGGTTCTTTATTTGAAACGTTAGATTGGTCCATGACATTTACTTTTTGAAGATAATTTCATTTAAATGTTGACCGCGGCTGCGTCTTAGGTGGTCCATTCGGAAAGTCCAATTTTGGGCAACTTTTTCGAGCATTTCGGCCGGAATAGCCCGAATTTCTTCGGAAATGTTGTCTTCCAAAACTGGAATAGTTGCTGGCTTATTTCTGTAGACTTTAGACTTGACGTAGCCCCACAAAAAATAGTCTAAAGGCGTCAAATCGCATGATCTTGGTGGCCAACTTACCGGGCCATTTCTTGAGATGAATTGTTCTCCGAAGTTTTCCCTCAAAATGGCCATAGAATCGCGAGCTGTGTGGCATGTAGCGCCATCTTGTTGAAACCACATGTCAACTAAGTTCAGTTCTTCCATTTTTGGCAACAAAAAGTTTGTTAGCATCGAACGATAGCAATCGCCATTCACCGTAACGTTGCGTCCAACAGCATCTTTGAAAAAATACGGTCCAATGATTCCACCAGCGTACAAACCACAACAAACAGTGCATTTTACGGGATGCATGGGCAGTTCTTGAACGGCTTCTGGTTGCTCTTCACTCCAAATGCGGCAATTTTGCTTATTTACGTAGCCATTCAACCAGAAATGAGCCTCATCGCTGAACAAAATTTGTCGATAAAAAAGCGGATTTTCTGCCAACTTTTCTAGGGCCCATTCACTGAAAATTCGACGTTGTGGCAGATCGTTCGGCTTCAGTTCTTGCAGGAGCTGTATTTTATACGGTTTTACACCAAGATCTTTGCGTAAAATCTTCCATGTCGTCGAATAACACAAACCCAATTGCTGCGAACGGCGACGAATCGACATTTCACGGTCTTCAGCAACACTCTCAGAAACAGACGCAATATTCTCTTCTGTACGCACTGTACGCATTCGTGTGGTTGGTTTAATGTCCAATAAAGTAAACTGAGTGCGAAACTTGGTCACAATCGCATTAATTGTTTGCTCACTTGGTCGATTATGTAGACCATAAATCGGACGTAAATCGCGAAACACTTTTCGAACCGAACACTGATTTTTGTAATATAATTCAATTATTTGCAAGCGTTGCTCGTTAGTAAGTCTATTCATTATGAAATGTCAAAGCATACTGAGCATCTTTCTCTTTGACACCTTGTCTGAAATCCCGCGTGATCTGTCAAATACTAATGCATGAAAATCCTAACCACAAAAAAATCACCCGTTATAATTTTGGCAATTCATTTTTCACTGCGAGATCTTCGAAGTAGAGTTTTAAGGCGGCCACGATTCTAGAATCCGACTTACTGCTGGAAGCAAGGAAACCCATCTAGTCGGACAGTGTTTGAGCAGCTCTCTAAATTCGAGATCGCAATAATTATGAAATGCGATTAGATTTTCTCGTCGTTTTGCTGATTTAGTAAAAAAATGAAAAAAATTTTGAATAAAATTATCAAAATCAAACGACAGTGTATTTAAACAATGCTTCAAACAATTGTGAACAATATGGCAATAACAGTTTGCTTTTAAGACATATGGATTCAGTGATTTTAACTTTTGATAAAGCGAATTTTTGTTTCCAAAATTCGAATTTGTATTGTCCGCGCTTAAAGCTGTAATTTTTTCTAGAGGCAAACCCAACGAATTGAAGGAGTTTTGTATTGCACTAAACATACCACTTGCGGTTTCATCAGCGTTTTCAAAAAAGTCTACCAGTTTATCATCGATTCCGTTCTCGATGGTGTAATATTGTAATACAATAGGAAAAAAATTTCTATTTTTGTGATTCGAAGCATCCACTTGTAATGAGTAACAAATTTTATTAGAAGAAACAATGTTACTAATAAGGTCTTCCAATGCTTTTGGGGCTAACACTTCTGTTACAATTGCCTCAGCTTTGGTTCGACCGCAACTTATTTTATTTCCAACTTTAGAATCCAACTTTAGAAATGAGTAGCTTTAATTAATTTTAGATTGCAATCTAGCGAATTATATGATTGGTGGTGTTTAATACAATGGTAAATATGAGCAAGTTCTGCTGCTGTAGTAAGATCATCTTCGATTGTATCCTTTATTTTAAAAAAATTAGTGATTGCGGAACTACAACCTGCAGCTGTTAATTTTGCCTAGTGGGTTTTTGTTCTTTCATGATCTTCTAAGGCTCGAAACCCCTTATTAGAAACTAATATTTCAACACTACATGAATTGCAATATCCTTTTTCACTTGAGAGTTTTCTTAACCAATCCTTTAATTGTAGCCAAGAATCGTTAAAGTTGGTGGCCCGTTTAATTTTTTGATGTGTAAACATCTTTACGCGCGCCTACCAAAATTTTTTGTATGAGTAAACTTGTAAATGAAACGAACGGAAATGACGTATACCTACTTCGTTTGAAAAAAAAGCATGCAACTCAACAAAAACAATTTTTACTATACATGGCATGCTTTTATGTATATGTATAATAGTAGGGAAAATGAAAAAATTAATTTAATGAATGAAATAGAAACCATCGACATTTCCATCGATCAGAAAAATCAAAAAAAAATTACGATACAAAATACAAATTACGATTACGAAATTGCATACTCATACGATTAAAAACACAGTCAACAACTGCTGTATATTGCTTTATCACGAGTGACGAGTCTCTAGGCGCTGTTCATCACGTCGGCTATCAATGATCATGTCTTCTACTGAATGGGGTTATAATGACATCTCGTTTTTAACATTGAACTGCCAGAGTCTCATGTCACAGTTCTCAATTCATTTGGTTTTCGAGACCTGGCTGCGCAATGACGAACTTGTTAATATTCCTACGTTTGAATGCTGTTTTCAGTTCAATAGAGATGGTCAGTGGGCTGCCGGAGTAGCAATTCCGTCAAAAGATCCATAAAATGAGCATAGTGGACACAAATAATTTGCCGTACTTTTTCAAAACCAATATTGACGTAACAAATGGACTGCCGAATGGAACTATGGGCTGCCTAAAGTATATCGAATGCATAGGCATCCTAACCAGGACAACGAGAACGATGAAAACGTCGACAGTAAAAAATGTCAAACGACTCTGGATGGATTTCGGTTCAAATTCACAAGTTGGCAAGAAGGTCAGGTGGCTTGAAGCTGGATGGGCGCAGAAAACGAATATCGACCGATGTTTGGTGCCCATTTCTAGAAAAAGCTCAACTATTAATCGAAACAACAATTAATGTTAAGCATAAACAACAATTAATGTAAAGCGTCGTACCTTCATGTGCCACCACAATTCATGCATCACACGGTGGTACCTACAACGAGATAGTCAGTATATACTCTTACGATAAAAGACACAGTTAACAAATTGTATATATTGCTTTAACACGAGTAACGAGTCTCGAAGGACTGGTCATCACGTCGGCTATCGATGATCATGTCGTCTACCATGGACGTAAAAATGGGACCTCAATCAGTCTTCTTCAAAATTAGCTATCGCGCCTCACCACAAATCCGCTTTATCCGTTGTAATGGCGAATTTTGAACGAGATAATAATAACGTCTGGTTTTTAACATTGAACTGTCAGAGTCTTAGGTCATACACATCACCTCGACCTAACTGACACAGTCACGCAAGGATGCCCAATTTTCTTGCTTTTCCAGATCTGCGTTCAGTTCAAGAGAGACGGTGAGTGAGCTGCCGGAGTAACAATATATAAAAATTCAAATAGAATACTCATACCATACAGTCACCTCGCATAAAGAAATCATCGTTGGACAAACAACTGATATGAGCGTAACCACACAACTCATTGATGATATATATACGGCTGAACTTCAGCTTCTCAATGGGAATAAGATGCTTTCTGTAGTTGTATTAACCTCGCCGAATAAATCTTTCGAAGACATAATGAAGTTCATACATTTCGTCCTTGCCCCATATCCTAAAGAATTTCAAAAATTCTCCAAGGAGACTATCATCTTTTGCCGGTGATTATGAGCGGGGATTTCAATATTAATGTTGCTGTTCCTCAAGCTGAACCACTTATAAACTTCCTGCGAGACGAATTCGATTTGCACATGAACTCAGATCGAAATATATTTACTACTAGATATAGGACGACCATATTGTGCAGTTTTTCAATGAACATTTTTAAAGTTAGAGTCGACAGTATATAATATATCTTATTTTAGGTACCAAAATCCAATTGCGTCGATTATACCGAAAGAGTAATAGACCAATTTAACGATAATAAAACAAATGAAAAACTCTGGTTAGTAAAATTGCATTCCTTCTTCCTTCAAAGTAAACTGTACCCACGTACTATACACACGCCATGTTTACACATCTCCTTGAGAGTACTAATGGACTCACTCATTTTTTTTATATCAGGTTGGTTAGCGTTCGATGACATTTTTTCCTTAAAAGTAATGAGTTTATAATGGTTCTCTCAAAATCAAATATATTCATATAATACGATAATACGACTTACTGATTGAACTTTATGTATTTAAATTTTGTAATAATTGGTGAAAAATTCTTTTTTTTCAATAAAATTTTTTGTACGAGGATATTTCAGTGTCGACGAGGACGCGAGGATAAAATAGTGAAACGAGGACAATCCTCGCAAAACGAGGACGGGTGGCTTCACTGATGTACATATATAAACTTATTTTTGTATTACTGTGATTCACGACTGTGAAGTTTCCGACAAAATTAAAAAATAACAAAACATGGCGGAACATGAAATTTGTCGAAATAACAAAAATGCACATGTATTAGTAAAACAGCTGGCAAAAGCAATGTTAGGCTTATTAAATTTTTTTATTATCAATAGTTAATAACGCAATTACTAAATTAGCGACTTCGGAAACAAATGACAAATAAAAATAAATAGATTAATACGAAATTCGAAATGTTATACTTACACTTCATTATAAATTGGAAAAATATTTTATTACGAAAACCAAACATGGGGTTTTTAAATCAAAAAATTACTAAAGAGTACACCTAATTTCTTATACTATCGAAATATGTTTGGTAATAGATTTCGAATAAGATAATTATACGTCGTAAAAATCAAAAACAAATCAAAATAAATGTTCAAAGTGTGTTCAATGTCCACATGTTTTAAAAAATTATACGAGCGATTAAAAAAATTTAAAATCTAATTAATCTCAGAGATATCTAAGAGAAACGGTATATGTGAGCTAGTTGGCTCAAGATAAGTGCTATCAAGCGAAACCACCCTTATATCAATACGATGACCAGAACCTATTTGTTGTTGAACATGAATTTGACTGTTTAAATAACCAAGGAGATGATCAGTGTAATTTTTTATTTTCCAAATCCCAGAGATGTCTAAGAGAAACGGTATTTGTGGCTAGATGGCTTAAGAAAAGTGCTATCAAACGACACCTCCCTTATATCAATACGATGACCAGAACCCATTTGTCGTTGACGATGAATATGACTGTTTAAATAACCAAGGGGATGATCACTGTGAAAAAAATTGTCCAAATCTCACAGATGTTTAAGAGAAACGGTTTATGTGGCAAAATTGCCTAATATAAGAGCTGTAAGACGACACCACCCTTCTAATATTACGATGACCAGAACCCATTTGTCTTTAATGATGAATATGACTGTCTTAATAACCAAGGGGATGATCACTGTAAAAAAAATTGTTCAAATCTCAGAGTTGTCTAAGAAAAACGGTATATGTGGCTAGATGGCTTAAGATAAGAGCTATCAAACGACACCTCCCTTATATCAATACGATGACCAGAACTTATTTGACGTTGACGTTGAATATCGTAAAAATTGTCCAATCCTCATTGTTTTTTATAAGTTCAGTATAAGTGGGTTGTTATTTCAAACATTTAGTTTCGAGTCCCTCCCATCCATCATGATTCTACGGAATTGTTTTCCGGTACTTTAGATCCTTGCATTCCTAATTTTGATTATAATCAGTAGTGATTTGTAAAAATATAAAACAGAACCCTTTTCTCACTGGACGACCTTTTAAAAATTTTACCTGTCATCAGGACTCATCACAATCGATTTTTCCGACACTCGAAAACCTTTACACATTTTCAACAAAACAAACAAACTATCCCATATAAAACCGCAAAAAAATGGAATTCGGAGATCCCTGAAAACGTTCGAGCTACAAATTTTGAATTAATTCATACAAGATTTAAAAAAAATGTAAGATGGAACCCGTATCCCACCGGTTGACCCTCTACATAAATTTTCCTTGACCGGGTGGTGTCGTCTGACATCTCTTATATTAGGCAATTTTGCCACATATACCGTTTCTCTTAGACATCTGTGAGATTTGCGCCATTTTTTTACAGTGATCATCCTCTTGGTTATTAAGACAGTCATATTCATCGTCAACGCCAAATGGGTTCTGGTCATCGTATTGATATAAGGGAGGTGTCGTTTGATAGCTCTTATCTTAAGCCATCTAGCCACATACACCGTTCCTCTTAAACATCTGTGAGATTTGGAAAAAAAAATTTACACTGATCATCCCCTTGGTTATTTAAACAGTCAAATTCATCATTAAAGACAAATGGGTTCTGGCCATCGTATTGATATAAGGGAGGTGTCGTTTGATAGCTGTTATCTTAAGCCAACTAGACACATATACAGTTTCTCTTAGACATCTCTGAGATTTGGACAATTTTTTTTACATTGATCATCTCATTGGTTATTTAAACAGTCAAATTCATGTTCAACAACAAATTGGTTCTGGTCATCGTATTGATATAAGGGTGGTTTCGTTTGATAGCACTTATCTTGCGACAACTAGCCTACATATACCGTTTCTCTTAGACATCTCTGAGATTAATTAGATTTTGAATTTTTGTAATCGCTCGTATAATTTTTTAAAACATGTGGACATTGAACACACTTTGAACATTTATTTTGATTTGTTAATGATTTTTACGACGTATAATTATCTTATTCGAAATCTATTACCAAACATATTTCGATAGTATAAGAAATTAGGTGTACTCTTTAGTAATTTTTTGATTTAAAAACCCCATGTTTGGGTTTCGTAATAAAATATTTTTACAATTTATAATGAAGTGTAAGTATAACATTTCGAATTTCGTATTAATCTATTTATTTTTATTTGTCATTTGTTTCCGAAGTCGCTAATTTAGTAATTGCGTTATTAACTATTGATAACAAAAAAATTTAATAAGCCTAACATTGCTTTTGCCAGCTGTTTTACTAATACATGTGCATTTTTGTTATTTCGACAAATTTCATGTTCCGCCATGTTTTGTTATTTTTTAATTTTGTCGGAAACTTCACAGTCGTTGTGATTCTCAATATTTATTGTTAATTTTTAATAAATAATTGTAATTAAGCCACGTGTTTCGAATTCCAAACTGTTTGTTTTTTCTAGCTACACTTTTTATTAACGTTAAATACTTCACACCGGTCAAAATATCCACAATTAAGAGTTGTTAGAGCTTCTTGTCACTATAAATATTGAATAAAATTGCTATTGCTCCTCTGGTTGCTGCAAAATGCTTATATAAGAGCTCGATCAGACTAATTTGAAATTGACTCGAAATTTTTGTCTATAATTAGTGAAATATTGATGGAGCCGATAAACGTGCAAAAATATTTTCAAGTCAGATTCAGTCCTCTTTTCATAAATCGATACCAATTGTGTTCCGCAATTTATAGAGACTTTATCGAAATACTTAAAGAATTATTGGTGGTTTCCGTACTAAGCGGTCTAAAATTAATTCAAATTAATTTTTTAAATATATTAATCAAGAATACTATTGTCAATATTTTCATTAATGATTGATTGATTGATTGATTGGACTGTAGAACCAAGTACTTGACGAGTGTCCCGGTTAACGCCGGGCCTATTCCTACAGCCTTTTATACACATAACAATAGGAGGGATAGGAAAGGTTTTTTTTTTTGGGACAGAACGACCCGGTTTCAGACACCTAGCGATCGTACGGCACAACACAATTCTAATCTACTTCTAATCTACATAGGGGGGATAAAGGTTTAATAGGTTCAATGGATAACGATGATATTGGTCTTCAAAAATTGCTTCTTTAAATCAGCAACCTGATAAAAAAATATTATTATTTCACGAGCATCTGGAAATTCATTGAAATATAATTCAACATTAATAATTTCCAGCTTCCTAAAATAAAATTGATTGATTAATTCACTCCGAATACAGTCACCTAGGTAAATCCGATAGTGAGTAATAGAAACACAACACAATTCTAAACTACACAATCATCAATTAATATTTTAAAGAAGTATTAGTCCACAAACATCTTAAGACTCCTGAAATTTAATTCTTCATTAATGTTTTTCGGCTTCCTAAATAATACAAACATTTATTGATTAATCCTCCTAAAACTCAACAACTTACAAAAGAATTTCCTGAAATCATAGTTATTAGAATTATATTAATTATAAAACTAAACTGAAATCCAGTAGCATTTAAAAATTATACTGTAAACATGGTTGGGCTGTATAGTACTTAAATTGTCAGACTAATATTTTGAAACTTACAACCAATTTCTCAGAATTCCATCGTCAGACAGCGAAACACTTAACATCAAATTGGTAAGAAACACAAATCGAAATATACAAAATTTCAAGATCAGTCTCGAAATTTACGTAAAAATTTCAAAATTTAGTAAAATATTATAAGTTCCATCTTATCGATAACTACACCAACGATAAGTTTTGTTTTACGCCGCAATGATTTTATTGGGTAATTTAACTATATCCCGCGAATCTCTTTTTAATTAATGTGTTCAAGATAAAAAGGTAATTCAATTATTACAACAATAATGTTAGTTCCGAATAATGAAAATTAACTGAATTATTCATTAATTTAACAAGTATGAGCACTTTAAGTAAGAACTAACAAGCAATTTATTCAAGATTTCAATATTCTTAGCTTATTAAAGAATCAAATCAATTGCATACATTAAAGGGGCAATTAAATATCTATACTTAAAAGATTTTTTCTCAGTACAATACAGCCCTATCCTTCATAATAAGCCAAGCTTAATAGTGAAATATTATTTGCACGTAACAGTACATAATAACAATCTTAAGTTTATACAAAATAATTAGAAATCATATAGTGATTTAAACAAATAATTAATCGTTCGTTAAGAGTTAAACTTAAGAACATCACAATACTGTTAGTAAGATGAAAATTAATTTACATTTAGTGTTCATCTTCTCAGTATATTTCATTTGTAACTTATTTATTAATACTTTAACTTATGGAAGTTTATAAAATTCCAGGAGATGGTAATTGCTTTTTAATTCTCCAACAGCTACAAATGAAAGAAAGAAAGAACGAAAGAACCCCAGAAACCATCCTGCAGTGTTAATCAGTTACGGACTATCGTAACTGAGTAGCTTAGGAATAATCTTAATGATTACATTCCAAATTTGCTTTCTTGCCGTTCTATATATTCATCTAACCTTAAATTGTCTGAAAGTCATTTAATAACAAAATATTTAACTAATTTACAACAAGATGGTTTCTAGGGTGGTGCTGAATGTCTATCAGCAATTTCAAAATTAAAAAAAATCATAAAAATTAATGTGCGTTACCCAAATTCCCAACACCAAGTCAATTTTGTTCCTGAAACTCCAGAATAAAATTTTGAAATTAATTTATTATACACCGGAAACCATTATGACAGTTTAGTTCCACCATGTAATTCATCTATCTGCACATTCTCTGAAATTTAATAATGAATTAATATATTCCTGCTACATGTCCTACCTAAATGGAAAAAATGTCAATAATAGCAAAAAATCATATATATTAGCTGTTCAGGTAAAAACTTATTTATCCCAAGAGTATTTATTCCTCGAAGCTTACAAAATAAAAACAATTAATTATAAACATTAAATATAAACATAAAATAATAAGGGCCCTTGGATTGACCCGAACAAACAAAATCATTTGAATTAACTGAATCAACCGAAGGGTATTGGGCGCTCACCCCCTCAGTTCAGTCAAAAAATTGAGCTACTAAATTAACTGAAGAGATAATTTGCTCATGTACTTAATTCAGACAGGTTGTTTTTGTTGTATTTTTGACATTTACATATTTGTTTTACGCTCATTTCATTTGCGTTTTTTTTTAGAAAAGTGTGTTTGTGTTATTTTCTAATTAAAATTATACAAATTTTAATAAAATAGAATTAAATTACTACCTACTGTATGATTTAAATTAACTTAAGTAATATTAGAGTTATTAAAAATGGCCTTAGAATACGATCTTAAAGAATATTTACGTTTCGACAACGACCAGGATTTTTTAATAATCAACAAAAGCCTAATTTAAAATGATTTAGTTTGACATTTCTCTGGAGTGAAGAGGTGTGAAACGAACACCCAATCCACCTTGGCAGCTGAATTAAGTGAATAGCAACTCAATTATCTGAATAATAACTCAATCGCAACTCAATCAATTCAGGTCAATCGAAAGCCCCCAATACCAATATAATAATATTAAACTGATTATTAAAATAATCCCAAAAAAAAAACAATCAATTATATATTATACATCCGTTTTCCGGGCCGCATACCCAATCGTGTAAATATTATTGGAATACGAAAAAGAATCATTCCAAAAATTTACCTTGTATGCAATATGCACCAGCATACACAACCGTGCATTCCATTCAAACAGGTTTTCACCCGACTAATAATTTATCAAAAACAAATTATTAACGTTATACAATTTATATGTTATCAAATTATGAAATTTTTCAAAAAGGACCCCGATCCAACTAAGAATGGTTAAAATCCGTAAGACACCACAAACTGTGGTTACTTACACACACATTTGTGCATGGTGAGCTCAAATAGAAGCACAAAAACACCTTTTTGTGAACGCGAAAGAGGTATATAAAATTATACATGCATTCATATACATACCTACAAACACAAATTTACACATGCCCATACATATACATGCACATATACATACCAGAGATCACACAACAAACACAACCTAACCTTGTTTAATTTTTTATTACATACTCGAAAACTAAAATAATATTAAAAAATACATGCCAAAAATGTACGTATATAATATTAACCTATAACACACTGTTATTCATTTTTAAAATATAAAAATATATAATATACATAATATTATATATTATATAATAAAACTATTCTCCATTAACTCATATTACAAATATTATATTCTTATAACAACAAATGTATAGTTTTCCTATAGCAACACAATTAATATAAAACAAACTCATGCGCGCAAACTCATCGTAATTTCAATGATCATTTTTGATCATTATGATGATAAAAGAAATACACAAATTACATCGTTTTATATTTTATTTTAATCCTTTTTGTTATTTGTCTTTTAACTAAATGATCACGTACCCTACAAGCCAAAAGTACCTAGTCGATGATTCCTTTTCCATTAAAATAAAAAACTTGCAATGCTACACCCTGTCTAAATGTATTTATATATACCATTAATATGTTTGTTGAAACTATATAAAAAAATTTAAATTATAAAAACCATGTCGACCAAATACTTTTGGCCTGTAGTGTATATAACCATATTATTATTTTGTGTGTGAACGTATAAAACAGTATATACAACTAAAAAACAAATTTGTATATATGTACGTACATAAAACATAAGGTCGAACAATTTTTTATTTTATATCCCTTTACAACTTTCTTCTAAATTTTAAAGTAATGTATAAATAGCTACCACACACACACACACGCAAACTGTACCACACCACACTATGGCGAAACATTAAAAATGCGTATTTACTACACAAGCACAACAACCACTAAAATATATCCATACAAATAAAAATAAATAAAATTAAAATTTTTAGATTGAAAATATAATCAAAATTTAAAATAATTAAAACACTTATCTTATATATCCTTTGGAATTATCCCCACAATGTGAACAAACTCGTACATAGAAATTATTGTGGTGCATTTCCTCGCACGACACACAATTTCTATACATTGCTGCGCACTACACACTATTTTTAATTTTAATTTTATTTTTTTATTATAATTATATTAATTCACTTTTAATTAAATTATTAACACGATATTATATTATTTTAATTATAATTATTTATTATACACATTACATTACGTTAAATTAAACTAAAATTTAATTTTATTCTAAGCAGAGAAAGACGAAAACGCGTCTGTCCTCTATGACGATCAATCGCGTCTCGTTCACTATTGTCAATATTTTCATTAATATTATTAAACTCTAAATACATATTAAGGTTTTTTTAGTTAAAATTTATTTTTTAATTATAACTACTAATATATGTGATTTCCGTTAAAACAAGAAATGTACCGTTAAAAATAAAATGGAATATATCAGCAATTTCACCTTTTTCACAACTATAATTCAAGATTTGAATGATCATATATGCTTATATTATCATCATTCCAATATCGTATTAAAGTTGGTCAAAAGTCAAAATATATTACTGAAACTTTCTCAGTTTGCGATATGCTTTATAAATTCCTTGATTTTAACGGCAAAATTCTTGATTTTAGAAAATATATTTATAGTAGTCTGATGAGACGACCGATATTTTTAATTTAAAAAATTCATAGTTTCATTAGTTCGGAACCAAACACCCAAACGTCTTGGTAACCTCACCTTGATATATGTACCGCCGTAACACATACACACAATCTTTGCTTTATGTTATTATACGACGATAAATAAATTAAAAGCATCATGGCGGAAAATGCGTAATTTTGTATTAAGACTACTTTAAAAAATAAAAACAGTGTATCAGAAGTAAAGATAAATAAACAAAGTTCACGTTCAGTTGACTGAAAATGTATTTTTGTCACATTTACTAGATTTAAACAAATGAAGTAAAAAAAACCCTTAACCAAAACACACATACAAACTAAATGTTTTTCTTGGCCGTATACATATACTGGCATTGTCCTACCTTAAGTATACTTGTTATACCTCCATACTTGGGGTCGGCACTCGCAGTGTTACCAATTAAAAATGCTGTAAATTTGACAATTTTTATTTTTTTTTATTTCAAAACTTCAGTATATCGTAAAAACACTTCAAATTGAACAAAAATTATGTTAATGTTCGATGTAGTGACATTTAGGCGGATCAGCGAAGAGCAATCTTTATAAGTCGTCGACCGTCTCATATTTTTTACTTCGTACTTTGGCCTCCAGAATGAACCATATGGAAAAATCCATTCAGTTTAAGTTCATGTAATATGGTGGCCATTGTTGTGAAGAAATGAAGCAGGGAACTTTTGCTTGTAAAAAAAACGTTGAGTTTCACGAGCTTTATGGGATGGTACCGAGGCTTGTTGAAACGTCCAATGGTTTCTATCGAATTGTTTACGTGCCCAAGGTAACAAAGCATCGTTGTTGATTTACCTTTGCGCTCTCTTAAACACGATCGTTTTGTTTGTTTACATATTGCTGAACCGTAAAAATGGTCTCATCAGAAAAGACCAAATTGCTAAGCGAACCACTTTTTGTATTTTGTATGGCTTCAATCGTAGTTCATTTTTTAATATGCGCCCCATGTTACGAGCAGACACATTGAGATTTTTTGGCAAATGAACTGCACTTTGTCGTGGAGTACGTTGAATTGTGGCCATCACCTTTCGAACCATTTCTGGTGATGTTGCTATTTTTAGATGGCCAGCTCCACAGCGTTTTTGGATGCTACCAGTATCATTGTAACGTGTAATGGTCCGCTACACAAACATTTTATTTTTACATGTAAATGTCGTAGCTTATTAACCTTTCCACCACTAGTCGGAACCTATCAGCTCTGAGGGCATCAAACCACGAGATATTATATCAGCAGGATTTAATTCTGATGGAACGTATGCTCATACTTCAGGTGAAATGATATCCTGGATCTGCGACACACGATTTGCCACAAATGTTGCATATTTCGACGGCACTGAATTAATTCGAAAAAGAGTTATTTCACCATAACTTGACCATAACTTGACTTTATCAAATTTAATCTACAAAAGTAGTTGGATCAGCAATAAAGCAGCACACAGCTCAAGGCGTGGTATTGTCTGGAACTTTAGTGGAGCTACTAGTGATTTAGCACATAATAAATATATTTCGTAATTGTCATGCAAATCTAGTATGCGAACGTATATGCAACAACCGTAACCAAGCTGTGACGCGTCTTGTACCTCGTCATCCCAGGTAATTTGTGGAATTGACCTCAATTTTTGCACAAATGCAATCGGATATTTTCGGAAATGAACAAGTAAAGAAAACAAATCAGGTTGTATGGTAGGTCCTGTCATTAAACAATCGTTCAATGAAAGCTCCAATTCGGATTATGACGATGCATTAAAAACCACACGAAGTTTGGTTGTGGTGGAACTTTCTTTAATCACAGCGTGGTGTGGAACAAAATATGATAAGTCCGAATTTATATTACTAGTAAGAAGAGTACAAAACCATATACAGGGTTTAAAGAAATGTATTCCTCAATAAACTCACAATGCAAATCCTTCAACTTGGGGTTAGCTACAAACCTTTTCTCTAAATATAAAAACTGTTTTAATGCATTCTGCTTGTTACTAGCAAGGTTTCTAATATTTTCTTTCGTTGGACGTGCTACACTATATCACGCTTACACTTACATCACGCTTTACATTCGTAGCATAATGAAGTTCACATGCTTTTTCCTCGATAGAAAAATAACATCTTCGATTACAAAAAATGTCTGAACCTCCTTTCGTATTTCACCTATACGTCACAACAAAATAATGAGACAGCTTGGGGCGTAATTGGGTTTTGCGTTCTTCCGCAAATTACATACATAACCGAAAACTGATTCTTGAAACGGTGGCAATTCTTCAACCATTTTAATTTTGTCGCCCGTAAAAATCTCAGCATAAATTTCTGCTCCAAGTAATAAATCAATTCGATCGGGTGTGAAGAATTTTGGATCAGCGAGATTTATAGATTTAGGGAGGTTATCTGTATCAAAATTAATAGGATGTAAGGGCAAATCTTTAGTGTTTTTTGGCAAAACCAAAAAATTGAGATGTTTTGTAGTTTTGCAATCGAGATTCCACCGAAAGATTGATCTGATTTATTTCGATAATATTTTGATTTATTCCAGTCACAGGAATAAAAAGACTGGAAAGGTTCGGACCGAACTCTATAAGCATTTTTGTTGCCTCATTTGCGTATTTCAAATATCACAACACACCCACACGCACCTAACCCCATTATCACCCAGCCCAACCGACCACAATCCACCATAACTCAACCAACTCCAATCAACAGCAAACGACACACATAAACATTATTACTTCTCCCACCCATTGTCCAATTCAAACCCCAAAACCCATCTCACCCGCACCACCCTATACCGCACCACCCATATCATCATCCTTGAATACCTCCATACCCACTCCCACACACACCACCCACACAAACCCTCATTCACCAAATCCCAAATTCCCACACCAAACCCAAAACACCTCATCCCACCCTCCTCCACCACCGATACCACCACTACTACCACCCTCATAACAAAACCACCAACACAAACCCACATTCACACGAAATATATTTTAAATTCACATTCACATGCTATGAAACCAAAATAGAATAGAAAATAATTTTTTTTTTATAAATTTTTGAGGAGGGGGGTTAACAAAACCCTACATATTTTCGAACACCCTACACACAGAAATGTCCAAATCAATAGGGATCATTCCCATGAATTGCTTGAATTTTCAGTGAAGAAATTAAGTTGATATCTCCATCCGTTCTCAAGTTATCGTGCACACAGACGGACAGACGGACAGACGGACAGACGGACAGACGGCAAACCGAAACCATATAGCATTTTTTTAACAAAAATGCTTAAAAATAGATATTTTGTTTGCTTTTAATTTTTGACATATGTTTTCGGTGACAAAATTTGATTGCGACCCTGAGTCAAGTAGAGCACATGATGATGACCTTCACGATTCTCCTCACGATTTTGATTGATGACGATGTCAGTTGAACTAATTAGTTGATTGAATTAATATTTTGTTTAAGTCTGAAAATGGCGCCGCATCTATGTTTATGCGCACTGCACACACTATACATAAAAAAAATCTTAAATGTCCGGCACGTACGGACCAATTTTTATGTTTTTTATTTCTTTTTCTATAATGGACTGTATTTCCTTTAAAACGCAAATTGATTTTATTTATTTTATTTTTATTTATCTTTTTATTTTATAATTCACAACCAACGATGTTCTTTATCGTACGAGCATACACGAACTAAAAAAATAGAAAAGTGAAGGCGGAAATCAAAACTATCATCGTTCACGAACCAACAAGTTGTACAGATCAAATCAGATCAGCAAATCAGATCGTGTTCATAATACCAACCAACAAGTTATGCAATTTAGTAAAAGAAACTATTTTTAAAGAATTCTTGAAAATGAGACATCTCAAGAAATCAAACACAACCTCAGGGATATGGGCTGCTAATTCTGGAGCATGTGAGTTAGAAAAAGTACTCAGAAGCTCGTCATCCAGGGGTGGGGACAATTGATAAAATTTTGTATTATGACCAAATATGGATCTCAACACAACCTCAGGTATATGGGGTGGTAGCTTGGGACTATGTCAGTTAGAAAAAATAATCAGGAGCCCCCATCCATAGGGGGAGGGGAGGTTTTTTTTTATAAAATTTTATATTATGACTAAATATATAAACCGAGATATCCCTAGAGATAAATACAACCTCATATATATATATTATTTACTACTAGGTTTGATTAATTTCACCACCAACTAACAATAAAATCATTATTTTAAATTTAATATTTTTAATTTTATCGCATTACCTTTTCTTAAATATTCCTTGAAGTTATAGTGTACGCCTTGGTTTCCTGTGGTTGTGTTTAGATCTCTAATAAACATGTTCAGCTTAGTGGGAATGGAATTTTTACTATATTTGGTCATACTACAAAATTCTATAAATTGTTCCCACTCTTGGATGAGGAGCTCCTATTTCTTTTTTCTAACTGACATGGACCTCAACAAATACTCAATATATCTGAGGTTGTGTTAAGATCTCTAGCGATATCTCAGTAGGCCTGAGAAATTTTAATATAATTGGTCATATTGGGTGTGTGAATTAATTTTTAGACTTTTTTTTATAAAAAAGTACATGATACATTTCATTTCTTTTACTGATAACGATACAGTATATTTTATCCAATATATTCGCCATCGTTAGTTATGACTTCCTGCCATCTTCTGGGAAGTTTGTATGGGTTTTGTGGATCTCCTGGGAAGTTTGTGGAAGAAGCCTTTAACTTTCCTGGCTACCCAGCCATCGATCGAATTTCGCACTTCTCCGGCCTTTCGGAAGCGTACGTCAGCCAGGCTTATCTGCATTGATTGAAACAAATGGTAGTCGGAAGGTGCAAGGTCTGGAGAATACGCAGATTGTTCAAGCCGATCCCAACCGAGTTGCTCTACCTTGTTTTGAGAGATTTTTGCACGATGTGGTCTGGCATTGTCATCATGAAACAAAACTTTATAGGTTTTGTTCGCTATTGCTGTCTGTTTTTCGTCTAATGCACGTGCCAAATTGTCCAGTTGGCGTCGGTAGCGATCACCTTTGGTCCCACCTAATACTCAGCATAACCTTATCGCAATGAATATCTCGTTTTGGGTACGATGATCGTGCTTGGCCTGGATCGACGTAAGCTGCGTTACGTTTGGGGTTATCGTAATAAACCTACTTTGCATCGCCAGTAACAATTCGATACAAAAAACTATGTTTTTTGTACTCAGCAAGATTTTTTTTGCATGCTTCAATTCGGGCTCTCAATTAATTTTCGGGCAGTTGATGTGGAACTCATCTTCCTAGCTTTCGAATCTTTCCCACTGCGTGCAAACGATGAGAAATGGTTGATCGGTCAATGTTTAACTGCATTGCAAGTTCTTTTTGCGTTTGACATGCATTTTGATCCAATAAAGTTTGTGATTCGCCATCTTCAAACTTTTTGGGCTGACCTGGCCGTTCTTTGTCTGTCAAGTCAAAATCACCACTTTGGAATCGATGAAACCAGTATCAGAAAGTAATCGGTGAGCTTCAGTGGCAGTTTTCTTGGAATCAAAAAAGAAAAGAAGAACCCCTCGAAAAAACAACTTATCACGATCCATTTTAAATCGATTACAAAAAAAATGACGTAATATGAAAAATAACACTTTCTGCTCTGAATTAGATTGACAATTGTGACAGCTACAAAATGCAATTGGAATTGCTTGTCAAACTATACGCAATCTCACGTAGCGACATCTAAATGTCGAGTCTAAGAATTAATTCACACACCCAATAATATAAAATTCTCGAAATTCTTTCCACCCCTGGATATGGAGCTTCTGATTATTTTTTCTACCTGACTAACTATTACCCCATATCTCTGAGATTGTGTTTAGATCTCTAGGAGTATTTCAGTTAGCCAAATTTTTATAATACAGTTGGGTGCAAAAAAATTGCACATTGCACAATTTTCCACAAAAGTTCAAAAATATCAACAAAAAAATCCAATATTTGTTTAAATTTTTTTAGTGCAGATTTAAAGTCTATTTCAATACCAGTGGTACCTTTTTTGTATTTATACGTGCCATCAAACCTTTTGGGGGTAAACATCTGAAGTACACGTTTTTGTGAATTTGCCAGCATGAAAATAAGAGATAAAAATTGGATTAAAACATGGAAATAAACAAAAAAAATACAGTTTTATTAATAAGAAGTATTTCCTCCCCTGGCTCGAATGACAGCTTCCATTCCATGCTGCATTGATTTCACCAAAGTTTTTTTCACCGCTTGTTGCAGCAGAGTACTTCCTCAATGTACCGTTGAGAATTCATTCCTCTTGATCGACAACCAGTATTGGCTCGTGTGATGAATACAAGATCTGTCTTCGCTTCTAACGATATGCCTCCCCATAATATACACGACCCACCGCCGTACGAGACACGTTCTTCAATACAACATTGTGCATATCGCTCTCCTTGTCTTCTGTATACTCTTCCGCGGCCATCGGTGCCATATAAACACATCCTGCACTCGTCAGAGGACAGGACTGTTCTCCATTCATCTTCTGTCAAATTCAAATGCTCTCGAACGCACTCAGGAAGGGCTCGTCGATGGGCTGCGGTCAATTTCGGCCCGTTTGCTAGTCTGTGTGCAGTCAGATTAACTTCTCGAACTCGTCTTCTAACTGTCCACCGACTGACTTCAACTTCACGAACTTCTTGGAGACGCCGTTAACGAAGTTGTTACAAGAAAGCGGTCCACAAGCTGTGCTGTAGCACGAGGTCGGCCAGAACCTTGTTGCCGTCTGAGGCCACCAGTTTCCTGATATTTGTGCCACACTCGACGAACGGAGAATCGGCTCAAATTTAGTTGTAGAGCCACTTCACTTTGGTGCTGCCCCGCATAAATTAGAGCAACCACTCGTGCGGCTACCTCTGGTGTGGTATCCATTTCTTTGCTCCGGTTGAAGAAGTAATCAGTAGAGGATCGTTCAGAGTCAGCGTCGATAAGCGAATGATCACAATTCCGAGCGAGATATTTCATGGCATGCTATTGTATTGATCTTGTTGAATTATTTTCAGAATTTAATCCGAAAGCCTGCTATATGCATTTGACAAAAAATCACTTTGTTGGCATGGTACAAGTACAAACAGGTACTACTGGATAGGTATTGAAATATACCACACATATATCACACATTATTCAATGTATAAAAATGTTGACGATTTGCCAGATAGAGATAAAATCCGAACCACTACACAAAAAGAGGATGACGCCATCATACAGTTATTTGATGAAGGTTCATCGCTTGTTCTGGATGCAGCTGTGGAAAGTTAAAACAACAACCAGACGAAATTTATTTAGTTTTTTGCCGTACACGCTATTGTTGCACCTACTGTATGTTTAAATCTGTAACATCATTTTCTTGTCTTTCAAACTCGTGTTTCATTCGATGAACATACATACCAGTACATAGCATAAACAACATACAATACATTTTTAATACGATTTAAACCCTATAAAAACAAATTAATTTGGCATTGTTAAATTTAATAATGAAAGCTTTTAAAATAAAAATATCAAACTTTTCACTAAATTGCACTTGAAAAGACGACGTGTAGAAATTCTTTTTAAAATACTCCCATTGTATATTTTGTAGTATATTTGTTTTTTTGTATAAAATGCTATAAAATCGGGCAGGCATCTTTCACAATACAAAATAAATTAGTTTAATTATGAAAAATTTACAATGCGTTTTTCAAAGGAAATTATTTTCCTACTAAAAAAAATATGTTATTAAAATTTTATCAATTTACTGCCGTCAATTAGTAGAATACAGGTTTACCGAAAGGTGACCGAAAACATTTTTTGGTCATCTACGTTTCTGAAATTATTTACATCGTTTATATTAAATAAATTAAATTAAGAAATTGCGACACACTAAATTAATAAAAGTTCACAACTTAAATTTAATATCGATATTAAAGTTCTATTTTAAAGCTTTTACAATAATATTAAAGATATACGAACTTGTCATATATTTTCCCAAGCGTATATGGAGATGTGTACGAATATATACCCAAGTCAAATTTGTGTCCCCATATTCGACCACAGCACGTGCGACCGCTATAATTTCGTCATATACTGTGTGTTATGTTTACAAAATTGAGCTTTAAATGAAGTAAAGTTTTACTATTAAATTACTTACAGTGTACGATCTTTGTTAATTCACTTAATATTAATCCGATTTTTTTTCAGGAAAATGTATAACGAAAGCTTTGCAAGGAAAGTTTATTAACAGAAAAAAGAAGTAACATTTAGAATATCTGCGGATTCAAATGCAAAATATATTTAAGTATTGAAGAAAACTAAAAAGTTCACATTAACAATATTCCGTTTTTCCGCTCCGCCATTTCTTAACGAATACGATGAAATTTGGATAATAGTATTGGTTAGGGGTTTTAAAGTGTGTTTTGGATGCTACTGAAGTTAGCCGAAAATTTCAGCCGAAAAAAACCCTGCGTTATCGACATATTTTCTATCAGGTAGTAGTAAAAAATTTTGTTGTTATGAGCCGAAAATTACCTGTAATTGATGTTATAGCAGTAAATTTCCACCGAAAAATTTCATAGATCAATATCACATAATTCGAATGTTTAAAGGTAATATGACCTGGGTGAAGTTAAACCAATTCGTAAATAGCTGGATAAATTATTTATAATTTGTCGTGTTAGGGGGCTTTGAATTTGAGTTGTGGCACTAACATCAAGCCATATTTTATGTAGCATCATAGTGAAATAAATTAAAATCTGGACGCATGTTTAGTGGTAATTTGGAGTGGGTGAAGTTAAAAATTATTGGATGACTTTGATCATAAAGCAGCATTTGTTTGGCCAAGATTATTTTTGAATGTACTACGTTGAATGGCAGAAATTGTGTATGCTTTATGCGCACATTTTGGTTTAGTTCTTCAAAAAAATCAGATCGGGTGAAATTGATTCCATCATTGCAATCGAAATCCCGGATGAAGCTGTTGATCCAAAATTGGGTGCAGTGATGTCTTGCGTAGTTTTCAACAAAAACTCACCCTGTATGATCGATGGCAAGTGTTTCAAGCGATATCCGAGAGACCTGAGGGTCGATTTTGTGCGAAAAGCGACCAGCGCGAGGTGAGCAAACCGGAAAAATAGAGTATTGAGCATCTTGATTGTATTAGTAGGCAAGACACATGCGCATGATCATGTTTTGATTTTTTTTGGATTGACATTTCTAAGCGTAAACATCACAATTTTCATATTTTCGAAATAATTTGAAAATAATTCACAGATTTAAATATTAAATCATAAACAAACAAACTAGTATTAAAAAATAAAATCCTAAAAACATAAAATATTAGTTTATTCCACCGCTCAAAAGCAAGCGAATAGAAACGGTGAGTAGACGTCAGTATCAAAAAAATTAAACCGATTCAACCGGATCTATTTATTTTGGTACCTACCATCGCAAACATGACAAATAGAATGCACATATACAAGAGAGGAAAATACACAAAAAAAATATAAAATTGTGTATTATACACCGTATATGTACACGAAATTATTGCTCACCTCGCCAACTCACGCTTTCATTTTGCGTACAAAATTGATACTCTGATTGCGGACACTGTCACATGCAATGACAAATACCAATTGAACCGTAGACGATCAGTAGCAGACAATGGGTGATCTACAGTTGTGAAGGGCAATATGGGTCGTATCTACACTGTGCATCTAAATAACGATTTATGTTCCTATCTTCGATTGTTGTTGGTGAATGTTCGTGGTCCGACGTCATTTCAACACATGGGCCGACTCATCTTCCATGTCCAACCGATAATGAGCATCTGTCTGCGACTTACCGTGAGGAGTGTCAACTCTAACAGTTGCTCGATAACGATTCGGATTGGGGTAATATACGCTCAAAAATTCCTTTATATCTTCATCACCTCATCAAATCCGCACATATTTTGCGATTATCATATCCACGTGTTCCCCTTCGAATCAAAACAGTTTGTAGGTGAAATATAAGGACGAAAGCAGAAATGAAAGTGGGGCATTGATTGTGATAGAAGACCTATGTGTTGGCGAATAAAGTGTTGTCGTATTTTCCGTTCGTCCCATGCACGATGATTCAGCCATGAATTACAAAAAGAACAACAATACGACACTAAAGCATTAGCCAAACGAGTTCGTAGAAATGTTCCGCAATTGAATAAAAAGAAAAGGCCGCTTCCGACTTTTGATAGGAGCTGTGAACAATGGCATTGGTGGCATTTACTTTGTGGATTCTCCCGGAGGGACTGGAAAAACGTTCTTAATTTCATGGCGTTAAGCATTGAAGTTGATCTGGCATTGGCTCCATCTGAAATAGCAGCCACTTTGTTGGAAAGCGAACACACTGTACATTGTACACTGAAATTTGAACTGAACATGCATCGTGCTTTTAATTTGTTTCACTATGACGCTACATAAAATATGGCCTGATTTTTGGCACAGGTGTTCACTGTTAGTGACACAACTCAAATTCATAGCCCCCTAACACGACAAATTATAAATATTTTATCCAGCTGTTTACGAATTGGTTTAACTTCACCCAGGTCATATTACCTTTAAACATTCGAATTATGTGATATTGATTTATGAAATTTTCCGGCGGAAATTTACTGCTATAACTTCAATTACAGGTAATTTTCGGCTCATAACAACAGAATTGTTTACTACCACTGATACAAAATATGTCGATAATGCAGGTTTTCTCGGCTGAAATTTTCGGCTAACTTCAGTAGCATGAGTTTTGGACATAATTCTAGAATCTGTTCATGCTGGACTAAACTTGGCCAGATTAGAATTTTCACTATAATTGTGTAATTTTCTGCGGCCATATAAGTTCTCTTCAGTTTGTAACCAATATCTCAAAAACTCCCACTACACTGTGGTGCAGAACTATAGACGCACCTTAATTTTAACGCATTCACTACATTCGAGAAAAGGTTAAATGTATGAGAAGAATTTTATAATCGTCCGTGAATTTAATTTGTTCAAAAATTTTTCGGCTTTTCGGAAAACATATTATTTTCATGGACAACCATACAATGTTTACGACTATTTTAGTCGCAGACAACAAAGAGGCCGTTTACCAACAATATGTCTACCACAAAAGTAGAAAAAATGCACTCTCCTCCCCCAAACCTTTAATCCCAGGGCGCTTGAGTACACAAACATACACAAACCCTTACAAAAATGAGAACTCCCTTAGGTAGCTTCTTGGCAGTTTAGTTTCGTACTGATAAAAAGTTGGTCTACTCATCAGCTTGCAACGACCAAACTGCAAAAATTCACAAGTGTACACAAGTACCCTGGGGTTAAAGGTTTGGGCGAGGGGAGTGCATTTTTTCTACTTTTGTGGAAGAAATATTGTTAGTAAACGGCCTCTTTGTTGTCTGCGACTAAAATAGTCGTAAACGTTGTATGGTTATCCATGAAAATAATATTTTTTCCGAAAAGCCGAAAAAATTCTTGAACAAATTAAATGTATAATTCGATATGGTACAAAACGCGATAGTGTACCAAATGATATAGTATAAAGCGCGATAGTCCTTTTCCCCCAGATAAAAAAAAAATTCTTAAATTTAAGTCCACTGTAAACAAATGTGTACGTAAAAAATGACAGGTTGTAATGTCTTCCGGATTTTAAAGGATTTTAGTTAAATCGGAATTATTTTTGAAAACGGCATAATAATTTGATAACATATAAATTATAAAACATATTAATTATTTGTTTTTGATAACATACAAAAATAAATTTTTGATTCTTTTTCGTTACCCTCACAATTGTGATGGCCGGCAGGAAAATGGATATTTCTCTTTAAGATAAAAACCAAAAAACTATTTAATTGTAATATTTGAAATATCGCGTTTTGTTAATTTGCGTTTTAATATATCGCGTTTCAAATGGGACCCTAAATAGGAGCGGGAGTATACGATCGGGTTATTTCAGGCGGGCCACTGCGCTTCCGTCGCTTTGAAATAAATGCACATTCTGTACCATGTCGCGTTTTGTACTATAGGTTTTTCCAACAGGAATGATATGATTTTTAAGTGACGTTTCGGCCATTTGTAATATGTCATGATCTGTAATTTTTGTTTCATTGTATTCAGCAATGTTTACAATTTCATCATGGTGAGATATACGCAAGAACAACAAATTATTCAGTTTTATTATCAAAATAATCGTTCTCCAATTGCAACTTTTCGTGCGCTTTTGCCATTTTACAGTCGTAATAATTGTCCAAGTGTGCTCGCTATTCGTCGAATTGTTGAAAATTTTGAGCGTACATTTTCTTAAGATAATATTCAAGTTCCAATAAGACAAAGAAACGCTCGAAGTAATGCAAACATTGCTGTCGATAAGGCAAGTGTTGCTGAAGACCGCAATTTGTCGATTCCAAGGCGTTCTCAAGAATTGGGACTGTCTTAAACCACAACCTGGTGGATTTTGAGAAAGGATTTGGGTTTGCATCCGTATAAAATTGTTCTCACTCAAGAACTAAAGCCATTGGACCACCGAAAACGTCGTGAATTTGCTGATTTTGCCTTGGAACAACTTGAAAACGATAACGATTTTTTTAAGAAAATCATCTTCTCCGATGAGGCTCACTTTCATCTTAGTGGTGTGCTAAATAAACAAAACTGTCGATTCTGGTGCGAAAAAAATCCACAAATTATTCATGAAAAACCATTACATTCACCTAAATTGACAGTTTTGTGTGGTTTTTGGTCTAGTGGAATTATCGGTTCGTATTTTTTTTCGAAATGAAGCTGGTAACACCGTTACTGTCAATGGAGATCGGTATAGATCGATGATAACCAACTTTTTATGGCCGAAATTGGAAGAAGTTGATCTTGACAACATTTGGTTGCAAGAAGCCGGGGCTACGTGCCACATAGAAATTTATTGTGCAACAATTGAATTATTGCGAGAAAAGTTTGGAGATTCAATTATTCCAAGAAATTGTGATATTGAATGGCCTCCAAGAAGTTGTGTTTTAACACCATTAGACTATTTCTTGTGGGGTTATTTGAAGTCATTGGTCTTTAGCAATAAACTAAACTCTATTCAAGCTATACAAGTCAATATTGAACGTGCTATTCATGACATCCGACTTGATTTAGTGGAAAAAGTGCTTGAAAATTGGGTTCATCGAATTCGTTCCCGCAGAAAAAGTCGTGGAGGTCATTTGAATGACGTTTTATTCAGAACTTAATTGTATCGATTGTACTTCACATTAAATAAAAAACATTTCAATTTCCTTAACAATTAGTGTGTGTTTTTTTTTTAAAGAAATCATATCACTCTTATTGCAAAACCCTTTATATAATTGTAAATTGTGAATATCGTCGATGTGACGATCCAGTGCACCTAGAACACTACAGGTAACACTGCTTTAAAAATTTTGCTATATGACGTCAACTTATGTCGACAGTTCTCTCTTTGGCTATTATATGCAGCACTAAAATTAAAAAGATTGTTTTGTTTTTTTTTTGCGTTTGCTGTCATATTGATAAGAAAATTGTAAACAAACAACAAGAATAATGTTTTAAAATTTTATAATTTAATGTAAAAGTATTAACTCATGGCACTTTTAGTACTCGTATAAAAAAAATCTGTTTGTTTCCGTTTTTTTTTTGTGAACATGACTGCCGTCTACAGTTCAAAGAATAAACTGTAAACATAAATTTAATGGCATAGCAAGCAGTGTGGCTTGTAGTATTCTAGGTGCACTGGACGCTCTATCCGGTTTGATGGACCAATGAATAATTTTTGGTGAAATTTGCGATTTCAACGATGTTATGCAGGGAGGCGTCGAATCCTTCGCTTGCACCCGGTACAATTATATTTTAATATGCTTTTATTAAAACACGTCGTTTTTATTTAATATTCTTTATTCAACACGATTTTTCTAATTCTTCATTTACAAAACAAAAATATATATGTGTGTGAGTGAGACAAAAGGATTACTATGATTTATAATCTACTTTGCTTATTTAATTAATTAAACATTAGTATTTAGATTCTTCCAATATTTATTTTATCATTTACTATCAGCACGAATGAAAATGACCTGCGATGTTATCAAGAAGTTTGCTTGAAACCGACCAAACGGCACAGTGGTTAAAACTATGGCGTTTGGATCGGGAGGTACGTACCGGGTTCGAATTCCGATAAGGGCAGCATGCAAAAGGATATTTCCATCAACAGATTACGGACCAATAGCCGTACGAGCAAGAATTGGCTAACCACAGCGTAAAAGAGTTGGGACAGGCCAGAAGAGATTGCAAAGACAATAAAAAAAAACTCAAAACCGGACACAAATTTGGCTATTCCTGAACCGTATTTTCATTCTCTTCTTATACTGATATTGAAAATTGTGTCCCTTCGTTATGCTATGCATGCCTTCCTACTAATTGTTTCACCAAACGAGTAATACGAGAAAAGCGTTAAAGACAACTGAACCTTCGAAATTTATTAACCTACCTCCTACACAGTGACAACATAAATAAGTCAAACATAACAAATCTCACGTTTAGCAATACATTTTATGTGTTTTTAAAAAATATGGCAAGATTATACTTGGTTAAACATCCCACTTTATAGAAATATTTTATCTAAATATAGACACAAATTAATATTTATTGGTAGCAAAAACTTTTTTGCCTTAATGTTGAATATTTATCTGGCTAAATCGATAAGAAAATCTTTCTATAGACTAAGAGAATTTTTTTTTACAAATGACGTAGTACGTAACTAAATGACGAAAACGTGCTGAAATCGTTACTATCCTAGCAAGAACTAGATAAATAAAGGTCGGTCATAAATTTTATTATTTGCGATCCCCCCCAAAAAAATACGTAATTGGACTTTTGGTACAGGTATGATGATTCATTGAATTGTGTCACAATCTATATGTTGCCGTAAATTGGTCGTAATGTATTTTTAGATTTATAAATCACTTCTACAGCAAACAAGTTAATTAACTAGAATCCATTATGTCGTTTGCTTTTCTATAGTTTGTACATACCCCAATGTAAATTACTTACTCGTACCTCTTGACATTCATTTTAATTATACGTTGAGTATTTAGCACGATTTCTGTGTATCCTAGCGATATTATCTAACGATAATTATAAATTCAGATTCCTTTATTCCAAACTCAACAACATCAACATCTACTACTATACAACAAAATAATGAAAATTTGTCTTGGAGTACAACAATTTCTAATCAATTCGAGCTTAAGGTAAATGCTTTGTTATACTCGTACTGTGTCAATTTGGAAAAAAGCTCTTCGGACGAAGCAATGCAAAGTGATTTTAAAATATTTTTTCTTTAAAAAAAAAATTCAAAAATTGTATAGAACAACAGTTTATATTTTGTTCAACAGAAATATCTTCTTGTTTGTTGTTATATTATGCAGACATCTTGATATATTTGTTTCTCTTCTCAACAGAAAAAAGAAAATTTGTTTTCCAAAGTTTTGTTATACATTGTCACACTGTCCCTTCTACCATATCGGTGATATAACAGAACACTGTTCTATTGAGTGTGTGTGTGTGTGTTTAGCATGTCTTATCGTATCGAACCACTCCATTGATACAATAATTGGAGTAATAAAACAGGGTAAGGTTCACTGGTTTTATTATGGTAGATAGTTTCTAATATTATTGTCCACCTTTCAATTTATTGTACATAATAAAAGGAAGTGGTAATTACAAAATAATAAAAAATGAGATTTTTTCTAATTTCCCCTTTCCATATAAGTGCAATTATCCATATAATTAAATTAGTACGCCACATTGAAACAAAACTCTTATTTCTTACATTTTTATTAAAATGAATTAGACCAAGTCCCAAAATGACTACGGTGACCATTTTTCCGACTTTAATTAAATCATAATTATACTTACCGCTGGAATAACAGATTGGTTCTATGAGCCAGAATTTATTAAAAAATGAAAGAGTGATTATGTCGTGGCTAACACCCGATCGTTTTTTTTCCACGAAAGTACATAGATCGAGAATATACCTCTCGATTTTTAAAGCGAACAATTGTGTCCGTTACGCCAGCCGGAACCATATCAGCCGGAATCAAACAACAATTGCACAAGTAGCACGATGCATTGTGCATCATTGTGCACTAAATGCTTTTTCAGCTGGAACCTTATAATTCCAGCCGGAACCTGATAAAGTCATCCAGAACCCTACAACAGCACAACCAACTATGGTACAAGTAGCACGATGCATTGTGCATCATTGTGCAATATATAATTTGTCCGCCGGAACCTTACAAATGCAGAAATATAAGATTTTTCGAGAAAAACGTTACAATTTCAGCCGGAACCATACCCTCTACAGCTAAACTAACTATAACCAAGTAGCACGATGCATTGTGCATCATTGTGCACTAAATACTTTTTCAACCGGAACCTTATAATTCCAGCCAAAACCTGATAAAGGCAGCCAGAACCCTACAACAACCAAACCAACGCCGTACGCTAGTAGCACGATGCATTGTGCATCATTGTGTACTATATAACTTTTCAGCCGGAACCTTACAAACCTAGAAACATACGATTTTTCGGAAATGAACCTTACAATTTCAGCCGGAACCATACCCTACACAGCCAAACTAAGTATGGCACAAGTAGCACGATGCATTGTGCATCATTGCGCACTATATAATTTTTCAGCCGGAATCTTATAAATCCAGCAATACATATATAATTTTTCAGTGAAACCTTATATTTCCAGCCGGAAACGATGGTATGGTAATATACAGTCAAACTAACTACATCACTAGTATCACAATCGATCGTGTATCATTGTGCACAAAATGATTTTTCAGCCGAAACCTTATAATTCCTCGCAGAACTTGATAAAGCTAGCCAGAACCATACTACAGCCAAACCAACTATAGCACAAGTTGCACGATGCATTGTGTATCATTGTGCACTATATAATTTTTCAGCCGGAACCTTAGAAAGAATGCTTAGAAAAAGAATTATAAGGTTCCGGAAGAAAACTAATACAGTGCACAATGATGCAAAATCCATTGTGCTTCTTGTTTGATAGTTAGTTTATCTGTATATAAATTTTCTACCGAAAAATCGTATAGTGCAGGACTTATAAGGTTCCGGCTGATAATTTATATAGTGCACAATGATGCACAATGCATCGTGCTATTTGTGCCATAGTTAGTTTGGCTGTAGAGGGTATGGGTCCGGCTGAATTTGTAAGGTTTTTTCCCGAAAAATCTTATATAGCTGATTTTTTAAAGTTCCGGCTTTAAAATTACATAGTGCACAATAATGCACAATGCATCGTGCTACTTGTGCCGTACTTGGTTTGGCTATAATATGGTTTTGTCTGGCTTTATCAGATTCTGGAAGGAATTGCAAGGTTCCGTTTGAAAAATTATATTGTGCACAATGATGCACAATGCATCGTGCTAGAGGGTATGGTACCGGCTGAAATTGTAATGTTTTCTCATTATTACTGGATTTAAAAGGTTCCGGCTGAAAAATTATATAGTGCACAATGATACACAATGCATCGTGCAACTTGTGCTATAGTTGGTTTGGCTGTAGTACGGTTATGGCTGCCTTTATCAGGTTCTGGGAGGAATTATAATGTTCCGGGTGGAAAATTATATAGTGCACAATGATGCACAACGCATCCTGCTACTTGTGTCATAGTTAGTTTGGCTGTAGAGGGTATGGTTCCGGCTGAATTTGTAAGGTTTTTTCCCGAAAATCGTATATTTCTGGATTTATGAGGTTCCGGCTTACAAAACAGAATAGTGCACAATGATGCACAATGCATCGTGCTGCTTGTGCTGTAGTTGGTTTGGCTGTAGTACGGTTCTATCTTGCTTTATCAGGTTTTAATCGGAATAAGGTTCCGGCTGAAAAAATATATAGTGCACAATAATGCACAATGTATTGTGCTGCTTGTGCTGTAGTTATTTTGACTGTAGGTTTCGGCTGAAATTGTAAGGTTTTTTCCCTGAAATATTGTATATTTCTGGATTTGTAAGGTTCCGGCGGACAAATTATATAGTGCACAATGATGCACAATGCATCGTGCTACTTGTACCATAATTGGTTTTGCTGCTGTAGGGTTATGGATGGATTTATCAGGTTCCCGCGGGAATTATGAGGTTCCGGCTGAAAAAGCATTTAGTGCACAATGATGCACAATGCATCGTGCTACTTGTGCAATCGTTGTTTGGTTCCGGCTGATATGGTTCCGGCTGGCGTGACGGATACGAACAATTAAACTTAGCGGACTATTGAGACATATAAAAATGGGCGTCCAAGAGTGCAAAGGGTCCCCGGGTGGTTATTATGGTTTAGGAATTCTGTTGTATTTTTTCGATTTACACATGGTGTTCTGCGGAACCATTCTGCCGTGTGAATCAAGGGGTGGGTGTGATAATAATTACTTGGTAAAGTTCCATATTCCCATTCCGGCCCGCCATCACTGTTGTATGTGTAAGGGTCGTGTGCGATGGAGAATCAAGTCAGGGATTTTTTTGTAGGTGTTTTGGACCAGCATACACATTTGTGAATACTTCTTGGATTGTTTTCGTGCGAAAGGTGACACTGTACCTGTGGTAATGGTAAAGTGATTGATAGGTTATCGGAAGCAAGTAGCTGATATGTTATATAATTTATGTGTTGTCGAACTGTGATGCTTCCTTCGAGGGGAATCTCGATTTAACTGGGATCCGTTAAGGTCCGGAAGACAATACAGCCTGTCGTTTTTTACATTCACATTTGAGTGTGGTGGACTTGTAGTGAAGAAAAAGTCGTTTTTTGGCCTGGAAGGAAACAAAATTTCGTTTTCTGGTCAGAAAAGCGATATAATGGGCTGCCCAATATGTAAAATCATTTTCAAAAATTATTTCCCCTAATAATTTCGTGGCGTTCTAAGATAATCAAATTAATTCCGTTTTTATTAATAATGAGATTAGGAATATTTTTCAGAGTGGCATTCTTGTTATTCTTATTTTAGCCGTAATAATAATAATTTAACGTATATATTTGTTAGACATTGTCTTTTTTATTGTTGTGTTACCTCGCATTGGTGCTAAAATTTATTCGAAAATAAAGCAAATTCAATATTCCAGGGGAGGGAGACCATATGTGGATGAATCCGCATATCTTTGAATTTTGAGGCGGAAATATATCCTGAAATAATTTGTGGGGAAAGGTTTATAGTGCTCACGAGATTGTTGTTTGTGATATCCTCGGATTCCCAAAGATGGAATCACAAGGAGAATATAACTACATATTTAGGTATCATTTTTCAGACAAAATACCGTCCTCATCTTCATGGTGACTCGAAGGAAAATATTCAGCGGAATACAACTAACCTTCTAACATAATATAATAATTATTTACTAACACGGGAATTTTGAAATGGTGATGGTACACTTGTGAGGAGAAACATCGATCTATATTGTGGATAAAGGACAGTTCGCTCAAGTAGATTTTCTAATAAATTAGAACATTTTACACATCCTTATCCGTACCTGTAGTACTAGAGATCCTCCTCTAGAATTCCTAGTCAGTTTGGGCACCAAATCGTGTCTTATGTCACAGATTTCTTCGAATAATTAGGCGATATTCGAATGCAGTAGCAGTAGTATGCATGTGTTCAAGAAATTCAGTTGCTGCGTTGTTCGGAAAAATTTGTGATCATCTAGACATGGGGATACGTAGCGTGAAGTATGTTATAGGTTACCAGCCTAACAGCTGCCCTGCGTTGTAAACAACTTATCTTATCTTTTCTTATAATTAGATTACAAGCAGAAATTATTTATTCATTTTGTATCTAAATTAAGAATTTTTTATCATTTTATTGAAGCTGGCCTATTTTGGTAAAATGAGAAAAACAATTATATTATTTTCTGTGTATGTCTACACAGAAATCTCTCCAAAAGGTGTCTTGACTAAATGTAACATGCAGTTTTTATTTTCAAATCTAGTAGCAACGACCAATATGTCAAGAAAATTTTTTAAATTGCGTTTTGTTTTTTTTGTTATTACGTCACAAATAAGTCGGTACAATGAATTGGAACAAATTGACTGACTTATTCAAGATGGCGTCAAATAAGTCAATAAGTCTGAAATAAGTCGGTACTTGGAAAAGGGCCTAAGATATGCAGTCTCATTTAGTGTTGAATGGTCTACCTAGTGCAACAGTGAATATTAGTAGTACAGTTCAATTTTTTCTATACAGTGATCAACATTCGTATAAACGCACTAATTTTTCCACTTTAACCATTTATTTCTTTACTGTTCTTTCTCGATCAATTTTTTTTTTATTATAGTTTATTGATTGTCTAACGGGAACATGCCTGGCTTAAAAATAAAATAACAGTACGGCGAAATATACAAAATAAAACAAAAAATCTTCTAGCAGTCAGTATTTGCTTAGACATTCGTTTAAACGTAGTACGTGAAAAGTGATTTTTTATTTAATTTTTAATTTATTTCTAATTTTTTCATACATTTTCAAAGGTACATAATTATATACAGCAATTTGGTATTTTGTAAAAAAATCATTTTAAAGACTGTTTTTAGCAATGCCTAAAGGTAATCGTTTAACTAAGGCAGAGCAGTTATCGATAAAAAAATATATGCGGCTACTCGAAATCTGCTGTCATGCAAAGCGATAAAGGAGAAATTTTACCTTCCTGCGACGAATCGACACATTCCCGTGTTTTGAGAAGTTCACCAAACATTATATGGACTAAGAAGAAGTAAACCGCGGATAACTGCCGTGGATAAGGCGAGCCGCTTCAAATTTACTCGTAAACACATGTCGTGGACAACAGATTGGCAGAAGGTGATTTTTTCTGACGAGAAACAATTTAACCTCGAAGGTCCTGACTGCTACAGGTGCTACTGGCATAATTTGAAAGAACATGGCATCATCAGGTCGAAATGTAACTTTGGTGGAGGAAGCGTAATGATATGGGGAGGCTTTTCTTACTACGCAAAGCTTCCTATCTGCGTCATAACGACTCAGATGAACTCCCGTATGTACATGGATCTTTTGGCAGATGTTTTTCTTGAAAATTGCATATTCAAGCAGGATAATGCGTCTATCCATATGTCAAATGAACCCAAACAGTGGTTTCACAAGAAAAACAACCCTCTCCTTGAATGGTCAGCCTGCAGTCATGACTGCAATCCTATCGAAAATCTTTGGGGTATCCTGGCTGGCAAAGTCTACGCAAATGATCGGCAATTTGATAATGTTAATGACTTGAAAAGTGCAATTCGTAATTGTTGGGCGAAAATTTATCTGAAAAACACTGAAAAAATTAGTAGATTCAATGACAAATCGAGTTTTCGATGTAATACGAAATGGTGGAGGTCATACAAAATATTAAATTAAAATTAAATTTTTTTTTTACTAGTGTTTTAATTATCTCGAGTGCGTTTATATATGAATGTCCACCTAAATTTTAGGTTTTTCAATTTTATTAAAGTCAAATATTATGATTGTCATTAATTTGTTATCTTAACTACTTATCTTATGTGAAATAGACAATTTAAGTTAATTAGAAATAATTAGATAGGTCTGGTTGTAGAAATATAATTAAAAAACATAGTGCGTTTATACGAATGTCTATCACTGTATGCCTACACTGGTCTGTGTGAAACTGTGTCTCCTAGACTTCTAAAACCCAACGATCGAATATCGACATTTAACGAGATTAAGCTTGCGAAATATTTGTATTCAGAAGAACGAGCAATGCCTCGTAATTAAGCGGCTCGTTATATACAAATAATATTTTTGCCACGAAATTAAAGTTGTTGAATTTCTCTTTTGCAATTTTGTATTTTTTCTTGATATGCCATACTGAGCTAACCAAGCAGAGATGTCGCTTCAATTACACGACATATGCCGCGATGTTTTTTTAATTTTAAATTTGCTATTTACGAAACGAAATTATTGTAGCTTCGGTTAAAATTTTCGAAATATTACCCTTTGACCATAAAGCTGTTAGTCGATCAAACTTAGGTTAAATAGTTATGAATGAAAATGGTTTAAATCCAATTTTGGCATTGCTGTTAACTTTTGCCACTTTAAAAAACACAAATTAAATTGAATCAGTGAAACAGTTGTAAATATTCCTTATACTGATTTTTTATATTTACTTTAAATCGATTTTGAATATAGTTCTTGCTCAGTTCATTTATACAAATAAAATATGAGATTAGTTGTAAAGGAACTGCGGAAAAAATGAAAATAGTTTAAAATTTCTCAAATAAAGAAAATGACTCTCTCGTGGTCGATTCTTTTCGAAAGGGTAGCTAACTTTTTGGCAAACGCAGGTGGTATTCCTATAAATTCGAAAAACATTAAATATGCTATATTACATCTGCCATAATTCTAGATTTTACAACATTTCATGCACAAAAGCTATAAACATTGAGAAAGAAATAACTCAAAATTTATGTAACGGCCGTGAAAAAAATAAGAATTAAATCATTAACAGATTTTTCTGCTGCCTATTATTTTAGATCCGCATACTGTCCCCATCAAATTATTTTCTCGTTACGTCGGCAGTATATAAACAGAAAAAATCAGATGTGACCAATCCAAATAAAAAAAAAATTTATTATCCTAATTAATTGCAAATTAATGCCCAATTTATACATTTTTAATTGAAATACATAATTTCAATTGCGCGTGAATATTTTTTTAATTATTTATCGTTATTTTTACTGTACATACAAATTAATTAATTATTTTTTGTTTACTTTTTCATTTAAGAAGCGAACATAATTTTTTCGTGTTCAAACCTCTCTATACCAATTTCGCCACTCGCTTATTTTGTTTTTACATATTTAATTCCTAGAATTTTTCCGGAAATGTTACATTATTTATAAACCCCCACTCTAAATCCGAAAAGCCACAAGAATAATTTAGTCCGTTTTAGATAATATTCACGACATCAGTATTTTGAAAATAAAACTTTTCCTAAGCAAAAGACAAAATGTATTTTGGTTAAAACATTTTTTGTGGCTTTAATATGCAGAAATATTTATGAGAAAAATGGGTTACACCAAAAAGCTACATATAGGACATAAAACCCATAAAAATATTTTGTTTGATTTCATTGTTGGTGTAAAAAGATTATTCGGAGCCATTCACAGTGTTTATGAGCTTCCACCAGAAAATCATAAATAAAAATTTGCAAAATAAAATATTGCTGATACTGCTCTATGATGCCGAGAGCCTCTCACTACTCTCATTTTTTGCGCATGACGTTAATTTATGTCTAAGCCTAGATGGTGCCATAAATATGTTAAGATATTTATACTTTACCCCTGCATTGCGTCAAACTTAAAAATTAAGCCACTATCAAAAAATCAAAAAATCATTTCGTGAAAATTAGGAAATGTGTTATACTTAAAAGTTTCAAATAAAATGTAAAATTAAAGTTAAATTTATTCTATTATTATGTTAACCAATTTCAACGTTATCTAGAAAATAATCAATTAAAATTTTAATTTCCATTAAAGCAGTATATCATAATAGCCCGTAATATAATTTTTAATTAATATTAGTTCACGAAAAACGATTTAAAAAATCGAATCATTTATTTGATTATACTGCCATCTATAGCCAAAGATTTGAACTATTGACATAAAATAACGTCATACATATAGTAAAATTGTTAAAGCAATCAGGCCATCTAAGGTCACTTGTGTCACACAATTAATCGAAGCCGTAGGAAATATTTTTTCTGTATTTTACTATGAAAATCGCGCTTTTTCCTATTTTTTATTTAATGTACATATGTACCAATTGCAATAATTTCGAATTGGATATTAGAAATCGATTAATGATAAATAAAAATGGCAAAATAAAAATGTACGCACATTACAAAAAAATTAGAAAACGCATATCCTTCGGCTTAAACAGTTTGTACGACACTGTAAAATGGAGAAAGAAAAACATTTTTATTTTGTAATATTTTATGACGAAATTTTTTGTGGAAAACGAATATGTTACTAAATATGTTTTGTATGTATTGTAATTTCATTTTTAATATTTACCTGCCACCTGGATAATATAAGGTGAACCATCGAATTAGCGTTTCGTCATCATTTTAGTTCAGAGGCCAGCAGTAAAGATGGCAATAATCACACGAGAGAATATTTATTATTTAGATTTACTATTTTTAAGATTTATTTTTAAGATTGAGTGGCGCGAGCCATGAAATAAAACCACAGTTTCTTTGAATGTATGTGCTAGGATAAACTTTTATTTAGTACGACCACGCATTCAAATATTTTTTCTTTTCAAATGTTGAACTGTTTTAAGAAGATCCAAGAATCGACTCAATCTAATACTTCTTCGTAAGAAGTGAAGTGCTGCTCGGACAGGCCAGCAGGAGTCATCGACTGGACTGGAGCAAGTGGTAGATGCAATTACAATGTCTGGTGAATACGGCGGATAGGGAAGGACATTCCATTAAACCGCCTCCAAAGTTTCCTTGACGATTCTTGCAACATGTGGCCAAGCGTTGTCGTGCTGAAAGATCACTTTGTCATGTCTTTTGGCATAACGTGGGCGTTTGAGCTTCAATCCACGGCTTAATTGCATCAATTTTTGTTGATAAGGTTCACCAGTAATGGTTTCGTTAGGCTGGAGTAGCTCATAGTAGATCACTCCAAGCTGATCCCACCGGGGATAATGCACAGCATTATCTTCTTGCCATTAATATTCGGTTTGACGGTTGAAGTTGTATGCATGGCCAGGCTTACCCCACAATTTTCTGCGCTTTGGGTTGTCATAGTGGATCCACCCTTCCGATTTTGACTGTGAAACAGTTGTTCGCACGTGAAAGATATGGTTCGACGTCTGTTGGCTTGAGTTCATATGAAACCCAATTTACGTGTTTTTGCACCATACCCATGGTCTTGTAACGGTTATGAATCGCTTGTTGAGTCACTCCCAAAGTTTCAGCGAGCTCTTCTTGGACTTGCTATGAATCTTGGTAAAATATCGCTTCCAACTCAGCGTCTTCTAACTTTACTTCGCGTTCTTTGTCGCTGGTGTCAAAATCGCCACTTTTAAAACGGCGGAACCAGTACTCACTCTAAAACAAAAAAGCAGCGCTTTCCGCAAATTGTATTTTGTTGGCACAAAGGTTGACATAGTTAAAGCACAAAAAAATGTGCTGTCTACACATCAGCGAAATGACACATACTGATTTTTAGAGGGAAATGATGATGATTTAACATGAATATAGTTACAAGGTAGGCTGATGTAATTTAGTATTAGTTACGTCATCTTTTGTAAATCCCACAAAAATTATTTGTACCTCCAATAGGTTTGATTCTATACTGCGGGTTGATCTTTCTTCATTCTTCGTCGTTGATCAGATACGTTAGTTTTGCGGCCTTAATGCCTGACAAATCGATCGTTCCTCGAGTTTTTGGACGCTTTCTGCTATTGGTTCATCAAACCCCTGACCGTGTCAATATCTCGTCGTATTTTGTACCACACCTCCCCCTCCCCCTCGTTTCTAATGCGTGCCACGTTTGCATGACTCTCCGTCGTGGATTTCTGGACCGTTCCCTCTTCAGCAATCACCTCCTCTGTCAGATTGACCCTCAATAATCGCACAACAGCCTACTGCAGGGCCTCTCCCAAGGATCTTTGCTCCATTTGATAAGATAATTCGTCCTTTCTTATCTCGGGCCGTAAACTTTCTTGAAGTAGACTTGCACTCTCCAAGCTGTAACCTAATGTTTGCCTCTTCTCTTGGTTGCTTCTGATCCTCTCGCCAGTCTTCATGTTGCTTACCTCGATAATCAGGCTGCAGTGCAAAACGACTCTTCCATTTGTGTCCACATTCTCGTATGTAGTGACGTTACTTTCCGCATCTGAAGCATCTTGCTGGAAGCAAATGCTTGACGCGCCAAATTCATTACCTCTCTCTCGCTCTCTCTCTTTCTCTCTCTCTCTCTAGGTGTTGCAGACTATCCCCACGTAGTTGTCGTTTGTTTTGGAGTTGAATCTTACACAATTCTGTGACATGTGACAGCCCGTATCTTAGTTCAAACTCAGCCATGACTCACTCACAGCTTCTTTCTGTTGCGGATACGGTTTGCTAGACATCTGCAGCTTCTCCACGAAGAGTAAAAATGAGTGCGTTGAGCTGCTCTCTTGAGTCCCAACAATGGTGCAGCGCTGTTTGAAACTGCATTTTAAAATTCTCGAATTCTGAGGCTCGAAACGGTCGAAAACGTTTTATTTAGCTGATTATCTTGAATATCTTGCGATGTATGTGTTTCGAGGCGGCCATCCACTTGCTTAATTTTATTTTCAAACTTCTTGTGCTGGGCGTCGATTTTCACCTCTAGAAACTTTATTTCTCTTCTCAGCTCTTTAATTTAAAGGTCTTAGATGTCAGATGTCGTAGGCTAGATTTCGTTCAGGTTTCCAGGGTCATGGCTTCGGTGATGATTGTCATCCTCTTCCTTGGCCCACTGCAGTCTTAAAAGCAACTCGAGGCTTTGCAGCTTTTCCCTCAACTGCTGTGATGTATGGGTTTCTCGGTTTTTAACCCCTGCTGCTGGTATTTGCAGAATCATTTGCAGAATTTGGATTTTGAAAATAAAACACTCAGGGTTTTAGGTTAAAAACTTTATTTCCCAACACATTATGTCCAGCAATTCACAAATTTCACTCTTTATTACTGTTCACTTTTCGCACTAGTTATTTCTTACTTCTTAACTTGCACTGCTGCTCACTGGTTAAATTACAACTGACCCTGCGTCCCAAATTGGTCGCGCTCATATACTTGTATATTATCGCTGTTCCAGATTATTCTACTTAATTTTTAAGAATTGATTTTTAGATTTTTTCATTGTGGTTTAGATTTAAAGATTGACTTCGGCGCAATACGGGGATAAAGTGTAAATATCTTAACATTATTATGGCGCCATCTAGATTCAGACATAAATTGACGTCATGTAAAAAAAATGAGAGTAGTGAGAGGCCATAATACAAAGAGCATTGGCATGATCATCGGCATCGATAAATAAAAAAAATCGATTTTATTTTTTACTTGAAATAAAAAACTAAGTAAAACTTCACGAATAAAACGGATAAAATAGTCCGTCCAGTTTGGACGTCTTTATCTTTCATAGTTTATAATTACACACACGCTTGCCACACGCGATCTATACGCAATACAAAAAAATTATTACATTCGATAATTAATTAATTAACGTATTTAAAACTAATTAATAAATTTTCTTTTTTCTTCAACAGGCGTGCAAAAACCACTCGAATTTGTTGTTTGTGTCCAACCACCACAATTAACCAAAAAATAAAAATGCGATAATTTTTTTTTTTACTTTTTTTTTAAAATTTGGAAACAAAATTTACACCAAAATCAAAAAGCAAAAATAATAATTAATTATATTTACAACCATAACAAGGGCAACGTAAATTACAGTACAATGAATTTTACAATAAAAAAATGCAATACAAAATTTATAGAATTAATAATTTTTATTGTTATACTAAATGTAAATTGTGTAGTAAGTAAAAATTTTGTGGAGCCATCGCCATTAATACGAGATGAATCGCATGGTGACAGTAATACGGATAAAAATGTTGAACATGAAACATTTATGCCACCACTAAACATGGGTAAGTAAAAAACTCTGTGCATGTTTTCCGAAAGTTGAGCTGTGATTTGGGTTAGGTCTTCGGGAATGTCAAAAATGTCAAAAGCATTCGAGTCAATAAGAAACTATGGAGGAAAATAAAAATTATTTAGTAAATTTTCAAAATATAGTTGCTTCGGCGAAGAAGATTCTTTCCAAGAGATTAAGCTGCAATAAGCCATATACTTCCAGTATAGCACCAGCAGAACAAGAAGGAATAGTTTATTTCCATTTCGGTAGGCACCCTTCTAATGAGGCTATATTTGCCGTTGAAATAAATTAAAGCAAAGTCCATAATTAAAATAAACTCCTTTCTTTCAAGTAGGTTATTATTTAAAACCTGTATAAAAGGGATTTCCGCATTACAAATTTTGACTCATTGTGGACAAATGTGTTAGTATTACTGTTAATGTTGGTGCACTAAAAAATGTGTAACTTTTCGTAAAACGCCGATTGTAGGGCAAAATTATGAAAAAAGTGATATTCTCTTTTTCTACTACGTCTTTCAGAAAGTTTTCAGATTAGAATGTGAGGCGGGGAGGGCAACTTCGAAATTTTAAATGAAAGTCATCCATTTTTACTGCAGATTCGGATTCTAAACCTCAAACTATGTAAGTTTTCTTAGAAACTTGTTTTGATTCTTGATAGATGGCGCTAACAAATCGGCTAAGGGATAGAATTCATCTAGCCGTTATTCCTGAGCTTATAGACAAAGAGGTTTAAAATAGGCACTTTACGTCACCTCCTCACGGCGAATTCTGGGCGTTGCTGTAACCTGTTAGAGCACAAGAGGATGGTCGGGGTTTCCAGAAAGATATGTGAAGTGTGTATGCATCGCTTGGAGGTTGTAGAGGACAACCAAGAAACAATTGAATTGTCCACGATTGATGGACGATAAATAGAAAAATTCAGGAATAACGTAAATTACTAAATAATTTTAATAATAAAAGAACTACATATACCAAAAAAACAAAACTTATGCAACAAAATTAATCAAAAATTATAAATGGTGTTCCATCGGTTAGTTTTTTTTTTTTTTTTTTTTTTTTGAAAAAATTGAATTACTGAAAATGAAAGTTGATTCTATGCAATTTTTGTGTGGAATACACCATCGTTCATGTTGGCACAGCTCCTGTTACACGCCTGCATCAGAACATCAAAAATTTTGACAACTCCAATAAAAGCAGTTCAATGTCCTCAATTTCACCTCGAGTGTTGTTCTTAAGACCGTGAATTGTTTTTAGATCTTTGCTATACACTTTTCAAAAAATCCATAATCTAACTTTGTAAAATCGCATGATCTTGGTGGCCAATTGACATTAGAATTTCTTGAAATTATGCGATCAACTTGATTGCCAATAAGTCGAATGTTTCACTATTTGTGTGGCATGTGGCACCGTATTGTTGGAACCAAAGATCATTTAAACCAGTTTCATCCAATTTTGGTCACACAAATTCAGTTAACGACACGTTTAATTGTTATGAACGATGCTTCAAAGAGACGCTTGGCTCTTCACGGCCATTTTCACTTACAGCTGTTGCTGTTTCACGAGTACGAACTGGACAATGGTGTTCATATGCTCTACTTATAACCTGCAACTAATCCAGTTTCTTCGAAACGTTCCACAATTTTACGAATTCCAGGCTCTGCCCATGTTGACCAAAATTATCACGTACGAACGACCAATTTCGTAATAAGTTTGGATAACCAAAACACTGAACTGTAAATGAGTTTCAAGGTCACTGTAAATGAAGACATGACGAAAAATGGCATAGTTATGTCTTTTCATTTACCAAAATATTTTTTTCAGCTTAAAGAAAACCAACAGATAAACATTCCTAATCTAGGGATAAAAGCTAGATAAGTTTTTATCTACTATTAAATGGTGGTAGATAGGAGAAAATTACTTATAATGAAAATTGTTCAGTCTCGACCTTGAATGACCTTGAAACTCATTAGTTTGGGTGATATTGACCAAAATTAGGTTTTTGGAATTAGAAACTATACCTTTGAGTGCACTTTAATCAGTTAAAAATAAATAATTAAATATTTTTTGTTCATACCAAATGTTTTTTAAAGCGTTTTTTTTTTCAAAGATATGAGTAAAACAAGTTGATCAGCATTTGTGTCTATTGGAGGCAAAACATATCTTGACCAAAAAAAATAATTTCCTAGATATATTTGGCATTAGATTCGGAATGTTGAAAAGCGGCATTCAAAATAGCTATTGGAATCAAAATATTATCTTATCTTGCAAAGAGTTTACAGCAAAATCTTATCTCAAAAAAAAGTTAAAACATAATATACCTTATCATTTATGTATTTTTCCCTACATTTTTATTTATGAAGCACAAATTACGTTATCCAATTTTATCCCGTTGAAAAAAAATCTCCGTTTTCTACAATTTATGCAGTTATAATCAGTATTAATCTAGGTGTTGTAAAATGTAGCTGCATTTATTGTAAATATTTTACCCTATTAACCCAGATATTACCGTTCTCCTTTATAACGCCACACAAAACACTGTAGAAAATTCGAGCAGAACTTGTGGAAAGTTTTTTTCTCGAAAGTCCCAGATATTGCCGTTGTCCTTAATAACTCCACACAAAAGACTGTAGAAAATTCGAGCGCAACTTGTGAAATTTTTTTCTCGAAAGTCCCAGATATTGCCGTTGTACTTTATGACGCCACACAAAACACAAATTTGAGCACAACTTGTAGAAAGTTTTTTTCTCAAAAACTTCTATTGCCGTTGTCCTTTATAACGCCACACAAAATACTGTAGAAAATTCGAGCAGAACTTGTAGGAAGATTTTTTCTCGAAATTTCCTATTGCCGTTGTCCTTTATAACGCCACACAAAACGCTGTAGAAAATTCAAGCACACCTTGTGGAAAGTTTTTTTTCTCGAAAGTCCCGTTAGGCCTGTTTACTATATAAAGACCCATTCGTTGCAACGTTTGTAGTATTGAAGAGGGTTATCCAATTCGAGGTTGATAAAGTAGAAATCTGTATACCGACATCTGTCAAAGATAAACGTCAAGTACGCTGTCATTTATTTAGTTGACATTTTGCCATTTAAGAATATGGAGCATTTAACAATCGACCAACGCGTTAAAATTATTAAATCTTATTATGCTGATTTTTCGAACAAAATTTTCTTCAGTGATGAAGCTCATTTTTCGCTTGGTGGATACGTTAATAAGCAAAACTGTAGAATTTGGGGCTCAGAAAATCCACAATTGATTGTAGAGAAGCCATTACACCCGGAAAAAGTCACTGTTTGGTGCGCATTGTGGTCTGGTGGTGTGATTGGGCCGTATTTTTTTGAGAACAACCATGGACGAACCGTTACCGTCAATTCTGAGCGCTATGGCCGCATGTTAACCGATTATTTTTTTACGAAAATCGAAGATTATGATCTTGACGATATGTGGTTCCAGCAGGATGGAGCAACCAGTCACGTAACACGAGCAAATCGAGATCTTTTGCAAGAGAAATTTCCTGGACGTTTGATTTCGCGATTGGCTGATGTCAATTGGCCTCCAAGATCCTGTGATTTAACGCCTTTGGATTTCTTTTTGTGGGGCTACGCGAAAGATCGTGCTTACGCAAACAATTCTCAAACTCTTGACGAATTGAAAACTAATATTCGTAAGGTAATGGCCGAGATACCGCCCGAAATGTGCCGAAAAGTCATTGAAAATTACCTCAAAAGAATCAAGGCCTGTAAGAAGTCCCGTGGAGGATATTTGAATGATATCTTGTTTAACTAAAAATGGCAAGGATCAATCTGTAAAATGAAATAAAAACAATACATTCCGAATATTTTGTGTGTTTTTTTTAAGTTTACTTTATCAACCTCGAATTGGATAACCCTTTAGTTGGGTACTAAATTTGAGGCAAAAAATTTAATTTGGTAACATCTGGGTTAAGATGAGTGATAATAGTTTTACAAAACCTATATTACAAACGGTGGAAAAGCGCAGAAAGTAACAGTCAACGAATCGAACTGGAAGAGAGAACAGTAAAAGAGAAATAGGTACAAACTGGACTCATTCTTAAAACCTAAATTAAGTTTTTCCGACTCATTTTACAGATAAAATATCCCAAAATGCTTTCATTCTTATGCATACAAAAATAAATGAGCCAAAACAATGACGAGGTATAGGTGGGCCCCCAAAAAAATTTAGTGTTAAACGAAATTCAGAATTGGTTAGAATATGTCAAACCAGCTTTACAAATATTTTGGGGATAACAAATGTGCGAATAAAAGGGTTAACCAAAAGACATTCAGAGCAAAATACGGCACCAGTAGAAAATCGTGGAGGCGACCGCATTTCTAATAAATTCCTCGATTTCAGGTAGTCCAATTTTCTTTAGGCTTATAATTTTATTTTTTTATTTCTATTTTTTTTTTTTAATTTTAAAAAATCATTATTGTCGATGGCGAACACAAAGACAGTTCATGTGTGGGGAACTGTCTATTAATAGACTTTACCGAATGTTTGATTTTCCAAATCTAGAATTAAAAAAAAAGTTATTTCCGATACATATTTAACCGAAATTTTAATATCCGTTTTAAACCTCCATCGTCTGATATATGCAGTACTTACCAATCTACAAACGAACAACTAAAAGATGAAACGGATCCGTAGAAAAAAAATTCTTAATGACGACTTTAAGGGTGCACAAATTACGTGCAAAGGCATTTTACGGATTAGCGAGAGAGAAAAAGGAAAATATGGAAACGTTTTCTTTTGATTGGCAAAAAAATATGTTATTGCCGAAAGTGGCTGACTGCCTATTACAGCAGACACCTGTACTTGTACAATCTTGGCGTTGTTTAAGGAACTTCAATAGATCACCTTAAAACAGAAAGTGTATTTCTCTATCTTTGGACCGAAAACGAGCGGCCCAAAGGGTCTAACGAAATTGCCGCAGCTGTTTATCACAGACTTCAAAATTCCACTTTTAGCAGCAATATATCGAAAATCAAGCGTATATGTGATCCCGTCATATAAAAGAAATCGAGATTATTTGCCTTATCCACACTCGCTCATTTGGAAAAAAAAAGTTAAAGCGAAGGAGACCGGAGGAATACTTCGAGCTTTACAAGGAGAATGGGACCATTATTAGATTGGGAAGACTAGATTGTCCAGCCACAAGAAAACGGTTATCATTGCATCGGCCTCAAACCTCATTAAAATGTTAGTCGCTGAGGATGAATTGGCTTTTCTTCGATTACATGTGGATTCTTCAAAATTCGGCAAATTTACTTGTTTACATAGCCGCCAGGATGGAAACGCAGCTCGAGTGAAAAGATGATTTTTTGAACAAATTCTTCGTTAATTGTTTGGAGGTGCTGTAAGGCTCGAACGATATAGAAGTGGGTGGTCATTAGCCTTCAATTTTTCAGTCAAGTTTATGGACACTTTCAAATTATTGGACACTTCTATAATTTTTGACAGAAATTTGCACTAATATCCAAAACCAATTTTTAGGACAAAATATAGATTTTAGACCGATTTTTGCCCGCGCGTACATTTTTTTAAACAAAGAGCACAAAATTTGTTATTGGGACATGCATTTAATGACCTAAGGGTTATTTCTTTGAAAATATGAGTTTCTCTTATCACTTCGCTTCGAGCAGCATACTTAGAGCTAAGTTTTTTTGTTTAGCCTTTTGTTTTGCCTTAAGCAAAAACGGGTTTAAAAGTATATTGAAACAATTTTATGAACCGACTACTTTTTTAACAAAAAAAATATATTTTCTCTGCATTTAATTTCTTGTATGTTAAATTTGAAGACTTTTCAAAAATAAAATAAAACTTGATTAGCCATCAAGAGCGTTAAATTATTTGGGTTCTGTTTGCTTTAAATGAAATAACTGGAGACCGACCAAACGGCACAATGGTTTGGCGTTTGTTTCAGAAGGTACCGGGCTCGAATAGAGGGTAGGGTCTGGATGCGAAAGGTATTTTTCATCATCAGACTACGATGTAACACAATTATGGACTGCTGTCGGAGTGCAGTTCTCTTGTGCCGACCCATCTGTGCAAACAGATGGTTGTACGATAATGACTTACAGCCGTAGATCCTCGAATTGGTTTGCAAACGGCGAAAAATTAGGACGTGAAAAGCTAATGGCGAAACAGTTGGGAGTGCATAAGCCCCGAGAACAGATTTAAAAAAATAAATTGACTTGGTCCAAAACAAGTGGAGCCCTAAATTATTTGATGTGGCAATTGATTAGACCATAATGAGCCTACGCTTTGGAAGAATTTACTAAATCTTACTAAATTTTTCTTGTTGATTGATTGTGTGGTAAATTGAATGATAATGATCAATTGATCAAAAACATATCAACACAAATATTATAAAGTTATTATAAAATAATGATAAATAAAAATAAAAGAAAATATTAAGATTAAACTTCGATTATCATAATAGTACGTTAACATTCAGTATTTTCAACTCGAAAGATTAGCCTTGCTTTTATCTATTCTCAAATGTTTGCCCGTCCGCAAACGAATGTTTTGATGAGAGGGATGGTCAGCTCAACTAATAGGCAAGTTTCAGCACTTTGTCATACTTCTAGCCTGCGATATAGAGGGGTGGTTTTGATCGATGCTATAATTGTTTAGACTTGAACTATTAAATCGCTTACTAAACTACTATAAACTATTTGCCCGCTCACAAACGAATGTGTTTTGATGAGAAGGATGGTCAGCTCAACTAATAGGCAAGTTTGGGTACTAGCACAAATGGCTAAGCAGAACGAAAATATCACAAACGCTCCGAGTCAGAAAACCTATGTCCTGCAAGAAATTCTTCAGAAGCTAAACGCTATCAACTCACATCTGGCTGGCCAGGACCAAAGACTAAAATCTATGGACGAGTTACTGAAAAAACAAGAACAATAAAATAATAACGGATGCGTCAATTAAAACTAGAAAAGTTATTGATTACCTTCATTCTAGTCCATACAAACTTAACAAGAAAAAATAATGACACAATATTTAAGAATTGCTATCTGGAATGCAAATGGCCTAGCGCAACGCATTTCAGAATAAGAAGTATTTTTAAACACAAAAAAAATTGATACATGCCTAATCTCAGAAATCCGTTTTACCAGAACCTCGTATACCAAAATACGTGGATATCAGTGCTATCAAGCTCTACATCCAGCAGGAAGAGCTAGAAGCGGGACAGTCATCTTCGTTAAGGACAATATAAAACACCACGAAGAATTAAAAATAGAGGAGAAACCCTATAACCCTAGAGAAATTCTCATTGAAAGTGTGGAAAAAGCGGTCTGGGAAAGTACTCCTCATCAGCAAGAAATATTACAAAAAAGTATAACCTATCCAGTTGAAGTGAGAGAGCTGGTTAACGAAAAAAGAAGAGCTCGTAAGATTTGGCAGAGAACCAGAGCCCCTGAAGACAAAACAATCCTAAACAACTTGTGCAACAAACTTAAACTACTTATAAAGAAGATTAACAATGAGTCAGTTGCAAGCTTCCTAAGTAACCTGACACAGACTATTCCCTGTGGAAAGCCACTAAAGGTTTAAAAAGGCCTAAACTGCAAATGCCACCCATTTGAATGGTTGATGGAACCTGGGCTCGCAGCGAAAAGCAAAAAGCTGATATGTTTGCCGAACACCAACTGGACAAGCGGATAATGAATATCTAACACCTATAAGCAAATTTGACAACGCATCTGTGTTACCAGTTACTCAGAAAACAAGAAGTAAAAAACCTCAAAGATAAAAAGCTCCTGGATACGACTTGATAACGGAGCAAATAATCAAAGCTCTACCAGAAAAAGCATTAAGGAAACTACAACACATAATCAATGCTATCTTTAGACTGTTATGTTCCAAGACAGTGGAAAGCAGCGGGAAATCATAATGATCCCAAAGCCAATCCCAAAGCCAATTAAGGCACTCAACGATAGAACAAGTACATAGGATTACTGATACAATTGAGGAGGAGCTGACGTAGCCCAAGCATTTGATAAGGTTTGGCACCGCGCTGTAGAATTTAAGCTCCAACGAGATTTGCCAAAACAACATTTTGAATTGCTAAAGTCTTACATCAACGACCGTTACTTCCGGGTGAGACACGACGGGGAATACTCTAAACTGAAGAAAATATTGGCAGGGGTTACACAAGGCATTGTTCTAGGCCCCGTATTATACCTCCTGTATACAAATGATCTACCAGACATAGAAGAAGCTAGAATAGGAACGTTTGTTCATCACACAGCTGTTATGATCACCGATGCTAGTATCGTTGAGTCCACCAGGAAACTACAAAATGCTATTAATATAGTGGATAGCTGGACAAAACGATGGAGAATAACACATTCAGAAAAATACACTGGCTTATTGGAAGAAACTCCGAACTGACAACGCACAACAAACTGCTATTATATAAACAAATCCTAAAACCTATCTGGACGTATGGTATTCAGGTTTAGGGCTGCGCAAGAAAAACTACAGTGAAGATCATTCAAACATTTCAAAACAAAGTACTACGTAGCATTGTGAATGCTCCTTGGTACATTAGAAATGACAATCTCCATCGAGACCTAAACATGGAATACGTCAGCGATAATAAAAAAATTTGCAAGGAGTCATGTACTGCGACTGCAGCGGCATGACGAAGAACTACGGAACCTACTGGATCGCGCCAATGGACCAAAGCGCCTAAAAAGAACAAAGCCTTTAGAATTAGTGGTTCCTTGAGCCGCTTAAATCAAAGGACTAGCAGAGCTAGGATGAACCGATAGGTCTCATCCCATAAGAATTGACTACTAAAATAATAACGGGTGTGAAGTATTCCAGACTTTCCATAGATGTTATGTATGTATGAGTATCACACTGTTAATTCAAATTCTAATAGGAAAAAAAAGAATCATGTTGGAAATTTTAGTACAATCATATAAGTATGAGTCTTTTTTAGAAAATGACTCAAACCTCAATTTAAATAAAAAATATATAATATTTTCTAAAATAAAAATTTATCAACAAACTCTTACACGTATTATGTTGAAATTATCGAGATTTATATTAAAATATATTAGAACTTTAAAACGATTAGAATAAATAATAGAAAATAAAACTCATTATCAAAAAAAACCCAAAGTCAAGAATTATAAGCACTAAATGGTTTATTTAGGAGGCTCTATGACCAACATCATGTACTATCAATTGAAATAACCGATAACGGCCATACAAATTTGAGTAAAATGGTATCTGAACACCTTGAACATCAAAATTCGTAGCAGTAAACCCGAGGTCGACCATTCTTAGCACTAGGTGGTTTTGGTTAGGTGACTTAATGACCAACTTCATGTACTAGCCAGACCTGAATCACGATCTCTGGGAATGGCCGATAATGGCCATCCAAATTTGAGTAAAATTGATATCTGAATACCTTGAACATCAAGATTCGTAGCAGTAAACCCGAGGTCGACCATTATTTGCAGTAAGTAGCTTTGGTTAGTTGACTCAATGACCAACTTCATGTACTAGCCAGACTTGAATCACGATCTCTAGGAATGGCCGATAATGGGCATCCAAATTTGAGTAGAAATGATATCTGAACACCTTGAACATCAAAATTCGTAGCAGTAAACCCGAGGTGGTGACGTTGGTTAGGTAAGGTGACTCAATGACCAACTTCATGTATTAGGCAGACTTGAATCACGATCTCTGGGAATGGCCGATAATGGCCATCTAAATTTGAGTAAAATTGATATCTGAATAACCTGAACATCAAAATTCGTAGCAGTAAACCCGAGGTCGACCATTATTTGTACTAGGTGGTTTTGGTTAGGTGACTCAATGAACAACTTCATGTACTGGCCAGACTTGAATCACGATCTCTGGGAATGGCCGATAATGGCCATTCAATTTTGAGTAAAAATGATATCTGAACACCTTGAACCTCAAAATTCGTAGCACTAAACCCGAGGTCGACCATTATTTGCACTAGGTGGTTTTGGTTAGGTGACTCAATGACCAACTTCATGTATTAGCCAGACTTGAATCACGATCTCTGGGAACGGCCGATAATGGCCATTCAAATTTGAGTAAAAATGATATCTGAACACCTTGAACCTCAAAATTCGTAGCAGTAAACCCGAGGTCGACCATTATTTGCACTACGTGGTTTTGGTTAGGTGACTCAATGACCAACTTTATGTATTAGCCAGACTTGAATCACGATCTCTGGGAACGGCCGATAATGGCCATTCAAATTTGAGTAAAAATGATATCTGAACACCTTGAACCTCAAAATTCGTAGCAGTAAACCCGAGGTCGACCATTATTTGCACTACGTGGTTTTAGTTAGGTGACTCAATGACCAACTTCATGTATTAGCCAGACTTGAATCACGATCTCTGGGAACGGCCGATAATGGCCATTCAAATTTGAGTAAAAATGATATCTGAACACCTTGAACCTCAAAATTCGTAGCAGTAAACCCGAGGTCGACCATTATTTGTACTAGGTGGTTTTGGTTAGGTGAGTCAATGAACAACTTCATGTACTGGCCAGACCTGAATCACGATCTCTGGGAATGGCCGATAATGGCCATTCAATTTTGAGTAAAAATGATATCTGAACACCTTGAACCTCAAAATTCGTAGCACTAAACCCGAGGTCGACCATTATTTGCACTAGGTGGTTTTGGTTAGGTGACTCAATGAACAACTTCATGTACTGGCCAGACCTGAATCACGATCTCTGGGAATGGCCGATAATGGCCATTCAATTTTGAGTAAAAATGATATCTGAACACCTTGAACCTCAAAATTCGTAGCACTAAACCCGAGGTCGACCATTATTTGCACTAGGTGGTTTTGGTTAGGTGACTCAATGACCAACTTCATGTATTAGCCAGACTTGCATCACGATCTCTGGGAACGGCCGATAATGGCCATTCAAATTTGAGTAAAAATGATATCTGAACACCTTGAACCTCAAAATTCGTAGCAGTAAACCCGAGGTCGACCATTATTTGCACTAGGTGGTTTTAGTTAGGTGACTCAATGACCAACTTCATGTATTAGCCAGACTTGAATCACGATCTCTGGGAACGGCCGATAATGGCCATTCAAATTTGAGTAAAAATGATATCTGAACACCTTGAACCTCAAAATTCGTAGCAGTAAACCCGAGGTCGACCATTATTTGCACTACGTGGTTTTGGTTAGGTGACTCAATGACCAACTTTATGTATTAGCCAGACTTGAATCACGATCTCTGGGAACGGCCGATAATGGCCATTCAAATTTGAGTAAAAATGATATCTGAACACCTTGAACCTCAAAATTCGTAGCAGTAAACCCGAGGTCGACCATTATTTGCACTAGGTGGTTTTAGTTAGGTGACTCAATGACCAACTTCATGTATTAGCCAGACTTGAATCACGATCTCTGGGAACGGCCGATAATGGCCATTCAAATTTGAGTAAAAATGATATCTGAACACCTTGAACCTCAAAATTCGTAGCAGTAAACCCGAGATCGACCATTATTTGCACTAGGTGGTTTTGGTTAGGCGACTCAATGACCAACTTCATGTATTAGCCAGACTTGAATCACGATCTCTGGGAATGGCCGATAATGGCCATCCAAATTTGAGTAAAATTGATATCTGAATTACTTGAACATCAAAATTCGTAGCAGTAAACCCGAGGTCGACCATTATTTGCAGTAAGTAGCTTTGGTTAGTTGACTCAATGACCAACTTCATGTACTAGCCAGACTTGAATCACGATCTCTAGGAATGGCCGATAATGGGCATCCAAATTTGAGTAGAAATGATATCTGAACACCTTGAACATCAAAATTCGTAGCAGTAAACCCGAGGTGGTGACGTTGGTTAGGTAAGGTGACTCAATGACCAACTTCATGTATTAGGCAGACTTGAATCACGATCTCTGGGAATGGCCGATAATGGCCATCTAAATTTGAGTAAAATTGATATCTGAATAACCTGAACATCAAAATTCGTAGCAGTAAACCCGAGGTCGACCATTATTTGTACTAGGTGGTTTTGGTTAGGTGACTCAATAAACAACTTCATGTACTGGCCAGACTTGAATCACGATCTCTGGGAACGGCCGATAATGGCCATTCAATTTTGAGTAAAAATGATATCTGAACACCTTGAACCTCAAAATTCGTAGCACTAAACCCGAGGTCGACCATTATTTGCACTAGGTGGTTTTGGTTAGGTGACTCAATGACCAACTTCATGTATTAGCCAGACTTGAATCACGATCTCTGGGAACGGCCGATAATGGCCATTCAAATTTGAGTAAAAATGATATCTGAACACCTTGAACCTCAAAATTCGTAGCAGTAAACCCGAGGTCGACCATTATTTGCACTACGTGGTTTTGGTTAGGTGACTCAATGACCAACTTTATGTATTAGCCAGACTTGAATCACGATCTCTGGGAACGGCCGATAATGGCCATTCAAATTTGAGTAAAAATGATATCTGAACACCTTGAACCTCAAAATTCGTAGCAGTAAACCCGAGGTCGACCATTATTTGCACTAGGTGGTTTTAGTTAGGTGACTCAATGACCAACTTCATGTATTAGCCAGACTTGAATCACGATCTCTGGGAACGGCCGATAATGGCCATTCAAATTTGAGTAAAAATGATATCTGAACACCTTGAACCTCAAAATTCGTAGCAGTAAACCCGAGGTCGACCATTATTTGCACTACGTGGTTTTGGTTAGGTGACTCAATGACCAACTTCATGTATTAGCCAGACTTGAATCACGATCTCTGGGAACGGCCGATAATGGCCATTCAAATTTGAGTAAAAATGATATCTGAACACCTTGAACCTCAAAATTCGTAGCAGTAAACCCGAGGTCGACCATTATTTGTACTAGGTGGTTTTGGTTAGGTGAGTCAATGAACAACTTCATGTACTGGCCAGACCTGAATCACGATCTCTGGGAATGGCCGATAATGGCCATTCAATTTTGAGTAAAAATGATATCTGAACACCTTGAACCTCAAAATTCGTAGCACTAAACCCGAGGTCGACCATTATTTGCACTAGGTGGTTTTGGTTAGGTGACTCAATGAACAACTTCATGTACTGGCCAGACCTGAATCACGATCTCTGGGAATGGCCGATAATGGCCATTCAATTTTGAGTAAAAATGATATCTGAACACCTTGAACCTCAAAATTCGTAGCACTAAACCCGAGGTCGACCATTATTTGCACTAGGTGGTTTTGGTTAGGTGACTCAATGACCAACTTCATGTATTAGCCAGACTTGCATCACGATCTCTGGGAACGGCCGATAATGGCCATTCAAATTTGAGTAAAAATGATATCTGAACACCTTGAACCTCAAAATTCGTAGCAGTAAACCCGAGGTCGACCATTATTTGCACTAGGTGGTTTTAGTTAGGTGACTCAATGACCAACTTCATGTATTAGCCAGACTTGAATCACGATCTCTGGGAACGGCCGATAATGGCCATTCAAATTTGAGTAAAAATGATATCTGAACACCTTGAACCTCAAAATTCGTAGCAGTAAACCCGAGGTCGACCATTATTTGCACTACGTGGTTTTGGTTAGGTGACTCAATGACCAACTTTATGTATTAGCCAGACTTGAATCACGATCTCTGGGAACGGCCGATAATGGCCATTCAAATTTGAGTAAAAATGATATCTGAACACCTTGAACCTCAAAATTCGTAGCAGTAAACCCGAGGTCGACCATTATTTGCACTAGGTGGTTTTAGTTAGGTGACTCAATGACCAACTTCATGTATTAGCCAGACTTGAATCACGATCTCTGGGAACGGCCGATAATGGCCATTCAAATTTGAGTAAAAATGATATCTGAACACCTTGAACCTCAAAATTCGTAGCAGTAAACCCGAGGTCGACCATTATTTGCACTAGGTGGTTTTGGTTAGGCGACTCAATGACCAACTTCATGTATTAGCCAGACTTGAATCACGATCTCTGGGAATGGCCGATAATGGCCATCCAAATTTGAGTAAAATTGATATCTGAATTACTTGAACATCAAAATTCGTAGCAGTAAACCCGAGGTCGACCATTATTTGCAGTAAGTAGCTTTGGTTAGTTGACTCAATGACCAACTTCATGTACTAGCCAGACTTGAATCACGATCTCTAGGAATGGCCGATAATGGGCATCCAAATTTGAGTAGAAATGATATCTGAACACCTTGAACATCAAAATTCGTAGCAGTAAACCCGAGGTGGTGACGTTGGTTAGGTAAGGTGACTCAATGACCAACTTTATGTATTAGGCAGACTTGAATCACGATCTCTGGGAATGGCCGATAATGGCCATCTAAATTTGAGTAAAATTGATATCTGAATAACCTGAACATCAAAATTCGTAGCAGTAAACCCGAGGTCGACCATTATTTGTACTAGGTGGTTTTGGTTAGGTGACTCAATAAACAACTTCATGTACTGGCCAGACTTGAATCACGATCTCTGGGAACGGCCGATAATGGCCATTCAATTTTGAGTAAAAATGATATCTGAACACCTTGAACCTCAAAATTCGTAGCACTAAACCCGAGGTCGACCATTATTTGCACTAGGTGGTTTTGGTTAGGTGACTCTATGACCAACTTCATGTATTAGCCAGACTTGAATCACGATCTCTGGGAACGGCCGATAATGGCCATTCAAATTTGAGTAAAAATGATATCTGAACACCTTGAACCTCAAAATTCGTAGCAGTAAACCCGAGGTCGACCATTATTTGCACTACGTGGTTTTGGTTAGGTGACTCAATGACCAACTTTATGTATTAGCCAGACTTGAATCACGATCTCTGGGAACGGCCGATAATGGCCATTCAAATTTGAGTAAAAATGATATCTGAACACCTTGAACCTCAAAATTCGTAGCAGTAAACCCGAGGTCGACCATTATTTGCACTAGGTGGTTTTAGTTAGGTGACTCAATGACCAACTTCATGTATTAGCCAGACTTGAATCACGATCTCTGGGAACGGCCGATAATGGCCATTCAAATTTGAGTAAAAATGATATCTGAACACCTTGAACCTCAAAATTCGTAGCAGTAAACCCGAGGTCGACCATTATTTGCACTAGGTGGTTTTGGTTAGGCGACTCAATGACCAACTTCATGTATTAGCCAGACTTGAATCACGATCTCTGGGAATGACCGATAATGGCCATCCAAATTTTAGTAAAAATGATATCTGAATACCTTGTACATCAAAAATCGTAGCAGTAAACCCGAGGTCGACCATTATTTGCACTAGGTGGTTTTGGTTAGGTGACTCAATGACCAACTTCATGTACTAGTCAGACCTGAATCACGATCCCTGGGAATGGTCGATAATGGCCATTCAAATTTGAGTTATATTGACATCAGTGTTATTCAAAACATCTAGAAGATCAAAAGTTGTAGCAAAAAAACTGAATTTGTCATTTGATAAGAATAGCTTATTAAGCTTAGTTTTTACCTGTATTTACCTATGACAATGATAAAAACCTGGATATTTTGAAAAGGGGATAATCATTGTTTAACTCTATAAAAATATTAACTACAGATAAAATATTTTTATAATTGTTCTTATTTGATTTAGAACTAATTAATATATCACATACTCAAACCCTAATCGGCATTTTCAAGTTGAAGTACTTTTAAATTAAATTCGTTTAAGGAGATGTATTTAAAATACAAATATAGGTAGATGTAGTAGAACGATCTGATGTTACTGAAATACAAACATACATACGAGTAGTTATATATTTACGCCTCATAAAGCATTAGAAAAATAAATTGATTATATGAGAAAAAGCCTCATGCCATTTTTCGCTTAACTGGCATCTGACGGAATATTTTTAGAACTAGAGCGAATTTCTCAAAAAACTAGTTTTAATATAATATAAACGTCCTAGTTGACTGAAGTTCGACATTATATTATAAAAAATGTTTAATTAGTTTACAATTCATGTAATAAAATAATGCTGAAATAAAATAAAATAACATAAGGCTTTTTCTCATATAAACAAGTCGCATAGAAAGTGGCGCTAACTAGGCGGCGTTTAAACGATTAATAATCATTTCATCATTGCCGCTATATATGGCCACGATAAAATAAAAAAAATTATTGAATTTGTGTTAGTGTCAGACATACTCGATTATACATTTCCATAGAAAAATATTCCTACTATACCAGGGCTGGGATGTTCTAACATCACCATGTTTCGATAATTTATCGAAGTTTATTTCTCGTTTCTGTAGAATAAAATTTATCTCCGTTTCAATTTTTATATCATTTACCAGCCTGCTAGATTACAATATTGTGATGTTTTTACTGTGTTTCTATCACCAAATAATTTTTTTTCGGTTGTAGAACGAAAATAAGTGAAATAGATATTGTTCAAATATAGTCTAGTAGGTCGTGATAGCAATAGAGACGAAATAATTGAAAAACGAAATAGAAGTCAAATTAATTCTAGAAGAAAGAGACGTATGCTTCGATAAAATATCGAAAAATGGTGATGTTAGAACATCCCAGCCCAGATTTTTTGTTAGGCACGTTTAATTTTGATTATGTTTCCTTATCCCATTTTCAACCAAAAAATAAAATTAATAAAAATTGCTCAGTTTAAGTCCAAACCACACAAATGTGTGAGTAAAAAAAATATTGTATGTAATGGCGTTTTTGATAAAAAATTTCACTTGATTTGAAGTACAACCAACACAATTGTGTCAAAGTTATAGTGTTTTTGAAAGATTTCACTTGATTTGAAGTACAACCATATATTAAAAATTATCTATATAGGACGTTCGTGTTGTTTTTTCTCTTATCTTATCGTAATTAAATTTTATGTCACGGTGTCACTTTTGTTGTTTTTTTCAAACTTCGAAAAAATATTCGAAGTAAAATCAAATGTCAAAAAGTTTACGATTTTTTATACTTTCCAGTGTTCCACAGTAAAAATGTACAGAAGCATATCACAGTTGTTCTGAAGTTCTAAGTTCAACTCTTTCGCGGTTCGTTTATCCCGTTCTACCTTTTCGCCGTTTCAGCCAATCACTGCCTTAATTCTCTAAACAGTAGGATAATTTGTAAACATGTAAACTATAATTTATCGAGTCGGAAGTTATTCTAAATAAAAATTAAGATACGGTTAGATAAAGATATAAAACAAATCAAATGTTTGAAAGAATATTACAACAGTCAAATAGGTAAAGAAATATTTCGTATGGTAAAGTTGTGTACAATATAAATTGTATATACAATTCATCCGTTCAATTTTGATTAACCTTAAAACCGCGTTTGGTGCACTCAGTGCCCCAATTGATTTTTGAAAGAAAATAAATTGTTTTTTGCAGTGGATTTGTATTGAAACAACATTACTATGAAAGTCACACATCGTTACTTTAGCGTTTCGGAAGTAATATATATTCTCTTGATTGTTGTAGTATTTGGTAAACACTTGTAAAGGAAATTTCTAGCATAACCGTGTTATGGGGCATACAGCGCCCCTAATTGTTTCCCATATATTTTGCACTATTTTCTCTGAAAACGATACTAAACCAAAAAATAAATTGTTTTTTTTTATAAATAAATTGTTTTTTCCATCGTTTATAACGGAATTCGATATTCATATATAAATACTTGTACGTTATTCACTATTTAGTTTGTAGTTTGTTTTATACGATAGTTTATATCGTTTATTTCGTAAGTAAATCATACGAGTAGTGCCGTAAAATGGAAAACCAAAACAGTATCAATGAGATTATAAAATTATTGAACCTGCAAAGGAAGAACAACTAACCAATTTATGGGTCGTTACGGCCATTGGTTAATAACGGCCGAGAGAATATCGGCGACACTGCAGTAAGCGATAGTGATTCTGATAGTAACGATGAAAATTTTGGCCAAGCAAATGCTGATTCGGATATGTATGGTCCAGCAACGATAGGGCATACCCTTATAGACCCACGAATACTGGATTTAGCCGAAGGTTTACAAGAGGCAGCGGGCAATGAGGAGGTAATAATCCTCATGTGTGGTGGGCATTACCGAGTGAATCTGAAGAGCAGCGTACTGCTGCAGCAGAACAGAAACGAAAGCAACACAGCCTTTAAATTGTAAAGCAAACGTTCGATTCAAAAGCTAATACATTTAAATGCTTACTAACACCAAATATTATTTCGAACGTGGTGTTTGAAACAAATCGCAAGACATGGCGGTTCTACCAATCATGTACCACTCCGAACGCTAGAAAGTGACATGACACAAACGAGGATGAGGTATATGCTTACATTGCTGTTCTTCTTTATGCCGGTTCTGAAAAAGCATCGATGGTACCAGCAAAAGACTTATTTCATAAAACAAATATGCCATTTTATCGTGCTGTAATGTCATTAGAACGATTTGAACAGCTAACTCGTTTCCTTAGATTTGATGACTCACGCACAAGACCCATGCGACTGAAAGACGACAAATTAGCTGCATTCCGCTACGTTTGGAAATTGTTCTTAGATAACTTCCAGGGATTGTATAAACCATCTCTAGAACTAACTATTGATGAACAACTAGTTGCTACTAGAGGCCGCTGCTCCTTTCGCCAATATATCCCGAGTAAACCAGGCAAATATGGATTAAAAATTGTTTGACTGGTTGACGCGTGCACCAACTATCCATTATAACTGGTGAAATTTATGTTGGAACGTAACCGACTCAGAATCGAACTAGACACGTAGCAACTGACCTGGTCTTGCGATTGTCGGATAATTATTTGAATGGCGGATATAATATAACAATGGACAATTTTTACACCAGCATTCATCTAGCCGAGGAACTTGTTAAAAAAATACTACTCTAGTGGGAACAGTAAGATCAAAGAAACCAGAACTGTCACATGATTTTGCAAACGCAGATGTAGCAAAAAAGCGAGGCCTATTTATCTCAATATTTTGCTTTTCAGCCCCAACTTGCCTTGTTAGCTACAGAAGTAACACAAAAAAGAATGTATTACTGCTATCAATGGCGCATGTCTCACGAGTGATTGATGAAATCAAACGTAAACCTAAAATAATTCTGGACTATAACAAAAATAAAGGCGGCATTGATACATCGGACAAGATGGTGAACTCGTTTACGTCTAAGAGAAAAATAAATTGCTGATCGATGGTATTGTTTTTTAACGTAAACGACACAGCACCTTTAGCAGCATATCATTTATTTAGTTTGACAAATCCGTCGTGGTCTCAGGCTAGATCGAGTAGACGAAATATTTAAGGCCTTGACGGTGGAATTTGCTGATTGCCATATCAAAAATCGTATCGAAGAAAGTAACCTAAAACATTTCGCAATGGCAACCATAAAATTGTGTGGTTATACTGTTAGAACTATAAATATATCTCCACTAATTCAAGAAAATAATAAAACAACAAAACGGTGTGAAGATTGTAAAGTAAATCGCAAAAGCACAAAGGGAGATACAAAAACTACTGCAGTGTATAGTAATAATTCAAATCTTAAAAAAAATTTTTTTTTAACTGTTCTGCGCAGCTTTCAGTGGTGTAGAAATTTATAAGAATTTTGGTGGGTCGCATTTATCTTAGATAGTTAACCTAAATAAAATAATAAATAACAATGAAAAATAATTATATTTCTGTTTTAATACACAAAGCATTCAAAATTATTATGTATTTATGTTATTACAATCATATATCAAGTGAAAATTAATAGGTCTAAAAAAATATTGCACGCCTTTTGGAAACAATGACAACATTTAATTTTGGTACGGACTAGGGAAAATAAATATCCAAATGTTATTCGTATCGCACAAAACCACAACAACATAGAAAAGCAAATTCAGTTTTCAATTTAATGGAATTTGGAATTAATTCTTAACTTATCGAATTAAATATCATTTTAATTTATAAAATCTAAACTTTGTGTTTTAATTTTATCCTCAAATTCCTATTCCATTTAAATACAAATAAATGTAAAAATGTAAACAATAAACATGAATATTATACCTTAATACATCACTGTGTATCCGCCATATTACTTCTGCGCGAGAACTGTCAGAATTCCAGCGAGATTTAAATACTACTATACCATGTTTGCATCAACCCGACGTGTTCAAAACATTATATTCGGGTTTGCCAAAAATGCTTCCAGACAAATGCAGACGCAATAACCATCGACGAGGAAGTAGAAGAACTGTTCAGTGTAGTGCCATCAACGTCGTCTGATTTACCTCCGACCAAACGCCAAATAACACATTCTCCAGTTTAAAAATTTTTGTAACTTTTTAAATTAGATCGTAATTATTATAATTTTTATTTTAAATAATTTATTTTGTATTCTTTAAATAATATAATTAATTGACACAAACACGGTCATATGCTTTTTGTATGTGCACGGATCTAAGGTTAATATTGTATATTCTAAATCGTTTAAAGGTTTTTCTTTATTCTAAGTACAAAAACACATTATTATGTAATTATTATTTACGATATGTTTTTGAAATCCAATCAAATCTGTGCTAAGCAGATCTCAATTTCACTGAATTTCACTGCTGACGACAAAATGGCCTATTTAACTTTTTCTGCTCGTGTGAGTTAACGATATCTAAGTACATATAATAGTTGGATCTTGGAATCTTGAATATTTTCTGTAATCCCGGGATAATCTTACAAGAATTTCGAATAAATGATAAAAACTATGCGTTTTAACAGTTTGAGTCCCAAGTAGCGCGATCGCGCTGTTGAGATTTTATGTCGAGAAAAGCGAAAAACACTTACACTTAATAAACACATTTATTAAATACTTGTTTTTATTTCGTAAAAAAAAAAAAAAAAAAATTGTTCGAAAAGGTTCAAAAATCACTCAGTCAATTTCGGCTTGTTAGACCATCATCAGCCAAAAACAGTAGATACTCCTGATGATGGCGTAACAAGCCGAAATCGATCGAGTGATTTTTTAAAGATTTGGACAATTTTTTTAATTAAAATATTCAAAAATTAATTTTTTTTCTGCGAAATAAAAAACAGTTGTTTAATAAATGTGTTAATTAAGTAAAAAATGTTTAATTAAAAATCATCATCATCTATATTTATAAACCCCGATGGCATGAAGATTTACTTATGGGTTTCAAACACCACCGAAAAGAGCCTACTTCAATCCGACCTCAATAACTTCTCCGCTTGGTGTGCAAAGATCAACCTTGAGTTGAACGTGGGCAAATGTCAAACAATTAAGTACTTTCTCAAACGTGCATATTTTATTTCAAGTGACTATTATATTAACAATGATGCCAATACCAGGGCCAGTTCTGTCCGTGATTTGGGTATCATTTGTGACAGCGAATTAAATTTCAGACGTCACATTGATCGTATTATCAATCAAATAAACTCTGCGCTCGGTTTCATCAAGCGTTGATCGAAAGAATATGACGATCCTTTTCTTACGAAGGTTCTTTATTCAACATTCGTTCTTCTCCTGCTCGAGCATACTAGCTAGGTGTGGTCGCCTTATCATGAGGTTCATTTAAAGAGAGTTGAAACAGTTCAACGTAGATTTCCTACGTTGTTGAGTTGTTAACTGGTTTGATATTTTGGTTATATTTTATTTTGTTTTATTTATTTTAATTTTGTTTAAATCTGTGTGTACTAAGCAGACTCAACTTCGTTGCTTAACTATCCACTTAGTTTGCCTTCTTATAATAAATGTGATGTTTATAATAATTATTTTGTTTACCGCTTTTTAACTTCTAAATTTTCTCGAATTTCACTGATTTAGCAGTTTGATATTATTGGTTACAATTCGCGAATCAGAGGGGTAAAAGTTTGTTCGGAATTATTGTTACCATAAGTATTAATATGGCTGTTTCAGCACATTTTTTGTTATTGAAAAATTGTAAGAAAATCATGAACATATAAAGAAACATAATCAAAATTAAACGTGCCTAACAAAAAATCTCGTATAGTAGGAATATTTTTCTATGGAAATGTATAATCGAGTATGTCTGACACTAACACAAATTCAATAATTTTTTTTATTTTATCGTGGCCATATATAGCGGCAATGATGAAATGATTATTAATCGTATAAACGCCGCCTAGTTAGCGCCACTTTCTATGCGATTTGTTTATATGAGAAAAAGCCTTATGTTATTTTATTTTATTTCAGCATTATTTTATTACATGAATTGTAAACTAATTAAACATTTTTCATAATATAATGTCGAACTTCAGTCAACTATGACGTTTATATTATATTAAAACTAGTTTTTTGAGTAATTCGCTCTAGTTCTAAAAATATTCCGTCAGATGCCAGTTAAGCGAAAAATGGCATGAGGCTTTTTCTCATATAATCAATTTATTTTTCTAATGCTTTATGAGGCGTAAATATATAACTACTCGTATGTATGTTTGTATTTCAGTAACATCAGATCGTTCTACTATAACTACCTATATTTGTATTTTAAATACATCTCCTTAAACGAATTTAATTTAAAAGTACTTCAACTTGAAAATGCCGATTAGGGTTTGAGTATGTGATATATTAATTAGTTCTAAATCAAATAAGAACAATTATAAAAATATTTTATCTGTAGTTAATATTTTTATAGAGTTAAACAATGATTATCCCCTTTTCCAAATATCCAGATTTTTATCATTGTCATAGGTAAATACAGGTAAAAACTAAGCTTAATAAGCTATTCTTATCAAATGACAAATTCAGTTTTTTTGCTACGACTTTTGATCTTCTAGATGTTTTGAATAACACTGATGTCAATAAAACTCAAATTTGAATGGCCATTATCGACCATTCCCAGGGATCGTGATTCAGGTCTGACTAGTACATGAAGTTGGTCATTGAGTCACCTAACCAAAACCACCTAGTGCAAATAATGGTCGACCTCGGGTTTACTGCTACGAATTTTGATGTTCAGGGTATTCAGATATCATTTTTACTCAAATTTGGATGGCCATTATCGGCCATTCTCAGAGATCGTGATTCAGGTCTGGCTAGTACATGAAGTTGGTCATTGAGTCACCTAACCAAAACCACCTAGTGCAAATAATGAACGACCTCGGGTTTACTGCTACGAATTTTGATGTTCAAGGTGTTCAGATATCATTTTTACTCAAATTTGGATGGCCATTTTCGGCCATTCTCAGAGATCGTGATTCAGGTCTGGCTAGTACATGAAGTTGGTCATTGAGTCAACTAACCAAAACCACCTAGTGCAAATAATGAACGACCTCGGGTTTACTGCTACGAATTTTGATGTTCAAGGTGTTCAGATATCATTTTTACTCAAATTTGGATGGCCATTATCGGCCATTCTCAGAGATCGTGATTCAGGTCTGACAAGTACATGAAGTTGGTCATTGAGTCACCTAACCAAAGCCACCTAGTGCAAATAATGGTCGACCTCGGGTTTACTGCTACGAATTTTGATGTTCAAGATGTTCAGATATCATTTTTACTCAAATTTGGATGGCCATTATCGGCCATTCTCAGAGATCGTGATTCAGGTCTGGCTAATACATGAAGTTGGTCATTGAGTCACCTAACCAAAACCACCTAGTGCAAATAATGGTCGACCTCGGGCTTACTGCTACGAATTTTGATGTTCAGGTTATTCAGATATCAATTTTACTCAAATTTGGATGGCCATTATCGGCCATTCTCAGAGATCGTGTTTCAGGTTTGGCTAATACATGAAGTTGGTCATTGAGTCACCTAACCAAAACCACCTAGTGCAAATAATGAACGACCTCGGGTTTACTGCTACGAATTTTGATGTTCAAGGTGTTCAGATATCATTTTTACTCAAATTTGGATGGCCATTATCGGCCGTTCCCAGAGATCGTGATTCAGGTCTGGCTAGTACATGAAGTTGGTCATTGAGTCAACTAACCAAAACCACCTAGTGCAAATAATGAACGACCTCGGGTTTACTGCTACGAATTTTGATGTTCAAGGTGTTCAGATATCATTTTTACTCAAATTTGGATGGCCATTATCGGCTATTCCCAGAGATCGTGATTCAGGTCTGGCCAGTACATAAAGTTGGTCATTGAGTCAACTAACCAAAATCACCTAGTGCTAAGAATGCACGACCTCGGCTTTACTGCTACGAATTTTGATGTTCAAGGTGTTCAGATATCAGTTTTACTCAAATTTGGATGGCCATTATCGGCCATTCTCAGAGATCGTGATTTAGGTCTGGCTAGTATATGAAGTTGGTCAATGAGTCATCTAACCAAAACCACCTAATGCAAATAATGGTCGACCTCGGGTTTACTGCTACGAATTTTGATGTTCAAGGTGTTCAGATATCATTTTTACTCAAATTTGGATGGCCATTTTCGGCCATTCTCAGAGATCGTGATTCAGGTCTGGCTAGTACATGAAGTTGGTCATTGAGTCAACTAACCAAAACCACCTAGTGCAAATAATGAACGACCTCGGGTTTACTGCTACGAATTTTGATGTTCAAGGTGTTCAGATATCATTTTTACTTAAATTTGGATGGCAATTTTCGGCCATTCTCAGAGATCGTGATTCAGGTCTGGCTAGTACATGAAGTTGGTCAATGAGTCATCTAACCAAAACCACCTAATGCAAATAATGGTCGACCTCGGGTTTACTGCTACGAATTTTGATGTTCAAGGTGTTCAGATATCATTTTTACTCAAATTTGGATGGCCATGTTCGGCCATTCCCAGAGATCGTGATTCAGGTCTGGCTAGTACACAATGTTGGTCATCGAGTCACTTAACAAAAACCACCTAGTTCTTATAATGCTCGGCTTCAGATATTTTGCTACGAATTTTGTTATTCTCGGTGTACTGATTTTATTTTATTCAAAGTTAGATGGCCAATATTAGCTATTTCTGATATTTGTTATTCAGGTCAGAGTCACCTATCAGTAGTCAGTAGATTTTTTTGTTTTTTTACTACATTTTGATGGCTATTGACGACCATATCTGAATATTGTGATTCAGTTCTCGCTAATTCGTTAAGTAGTTGATCTGGCAACTACCTAAACGCATCTTGTTTTAATAATGCACGCTTCTAGTTGATTGGTACCATTTTTTATTAAGTTTTACTGCGTAAAAAGGACCTTCTTATTTGCTTATAAATGTAAAAAAATTCTTAAGTTGATTCGGTAGTTTCTTAATCTCTGGAAAAATCTCTGGAATTTTCTTATTAGAATTCAATGAGAAATTTATAATTGGTTTGAGTTCAGTATATTTGGTTTGCGTCCCGACTGTTTTAGTACAATATTTTGGTTAAATATTTTATGGTTATGTTACAGTAATATTTTTTTCTCCGTAATTTATCAATTAAAATTTTAATTTTTACTTTATTTATAAGATACTATATTTTTCTGCTATTTTAATTAAGACAATTTGATATACGTCTTATAAATATACTGATAAAATTTGCTCGATTTCATTAAACTTATCTTGATGTGCTTATTTTTTAAATATCGTCAATTCAATGAATATACATCTGTCTCTTGTTTCTATCTCACTTTTATTTTATTTCAATGATTTGAATTAAAATTATGTATAAATTTTGTAATTTATATAAAAATTTGTTCTATGCTTTCTAAACTATTTAAAATAATGTAAAATCAAACATAATATTTTACTTTTCATTAAGAATTTCGCAAATTAAAAATCATAACAGTGTACTCCACACAACTACATAGAAAGGCTTTAAAATTCCAATTGGAATTGGCAGAATTCCAATTAGATGTGTATACGTATACGAATTTAATCTATGGAAAAATCTATGGAATATTTCACGGGCCCAAATAATAAAACAACTACAAGATAATCTATATGATTAGAGTTGTAATATTATACAGAAATAAAGATTTCTTAAATAATAAAAAAAACACTACTCGACAAAATAAGAAAACTGCGGGATTTCCAAAATAAGATTTCTGGAAATAGTTCAAGTCTAAACAATTTAAGCATCGATCAAAACCAGCGCTCTGTGGCCCGACCTGCCCGAACGTTAGCTTGCCTGCTGTAACCGGGTTCAGTAAACGTTTCTTCGATATGCGGATTTTCCATAAACTATATATTAAGTGACATTTGATATTGAGTTAGACATTTCACTCTCTCGTTACGTCATTGTGTGATTTCCTGTTGCCCAAAGTAAAATAAAAAATGAGTGCAATTTCTCACTATTCTGCGCCATTCAATTCTCGTGTTACGGCCGGGCGATATTTGGTGCTTGTCATTGGCACATTTGGCGAAAAAGGGGGTACTTTTCGTGAGATTGGTGGTAAGTATAATAATGTGATTATAAAAAAGATATTGCTGTTATTGCATGTGTGTAAATGTCTGATGGTTATATTTTTCATATGTATTAGCTGTGTGGAGGACTGTGTGAAACTCAGTTGGTCGGTGAGCTCATAATGAATCTACAAATGACTGAAGAAGTGGCGACTTATGAAAATGGACGCTTCTACGCTGTGGATACACTAACCAGTGCCTATGGATCGTTTTGTAGTTGGACATGTATGTAACGCGTCGAATGACCGGCAATATCTGTCAGAAATCACCGGACAGGACAGCAACAGTAGAGCGCCATCGAAAAGTCTGCAAAATCTTTCATCAGTTTATCGAGAGGTTCGTTTGTCAGTCATAGTGCATTCATCCCAGATAAAAATATATTTAATTTTAAAGTTTTTATTGAGGAGCAGGTAGTTCTAAAAATTGATCATTTAGTCGGCCACAACAACTTCCTAATTCCCTCTTTATGCAATACAAATATAATTTTTTCTTATATGAATATTAGCGTTAACTATTATTATATTTTATAGTATAATTATTATTTGTTTGTTAATAATTCTTAAGTATACTCAAAAAAGATCTGATATGTATTTTAGTATGTTTGTCTTTTGTATTGATTTAAAGGAAATAAATAAATAAAAAAATGAACAATAATTTAGCTTTTTTGCAAAATTTTAGCCATGCCGGAATCCTTTTATAAATTGTCCTTTCTGGATTTGTTGTTAATTCGTAGTATTGATGGTTCAATTTCGACTGATTGGTTTCACAAAACTACTTGGTTTGGTAGATATCTTAATTTCGATTCCAACCTTCCAAATTCTTATAAACGTAACACAGTGAAATTATTATGTGCCAAGATTATTCTTTTATCAGACCCCATTTTTCATAAAGACAACTTTCAGTTATACTAAAAAATACCCTTTTGAAGAATGGTTATCCAAATTCATTTATTAGACCAATTATAAATTCAACCTTATATAAAAATTTAAATATTGATAATCAATCTGCCGTAAATGTTCCACAACCCGAAGCGGTTAACGTTAATTATATTGGAATTCCATATGTAAAAGATTTACATGAACAAATTAGTTGTTGACTGAAAAAATTAAATTTAAAAGTTGTGGGAAAAGCTAATAATTTCTTAGGTACTCGTAAAACTGTTTTCTCATCTTTGAAAGATCCCACACCTTTAAATAATAAGAAAGAAGTTGTATATAAAGTTACTTGTATACTTGTAACAAAGTATATATTGGCCAGACTAAACAACTTTTATGCTCTCGTTTTTGCCAACACAAAAAGGATGCAATACGACTAAATAGAATTAACCAAAGTACTGCAAACCCGAGCAGTTTATCTACTCATCTTAATGAATCAAACCATTCGGTTTTTATGGAAAATATAGAAGTTGTAGAACAGGAAACAAATTACCGAACACGACAAGTTTTGGAAATGATACATAAAAAACGAAGTCGACAAACTTCAGATTGTCTAAACAAACAATCTGAATGTCCAATCCAGATACTTACAACTCGTTAATTTCCTAATTTTTTGTCATTGTTGTAATATGGTATTGTGGTTTATATTTATTTTTATTCGGAATTATATTAATTTTAAAAAAAAAAGGCTTTCTACGTTTTTAGCCTAAAAATTAGTTTTGCTTTTGGTTTTACGTATACATTTTATTTTCATAATAAGTTTTTCCGTTGTCAGAAAAAATAATTACGGGCTTTTACAAAACAAATTTTAATTTTTTATTTAAATTTTTTTATATTAAGATTTTTAAATTTATAATATACGACTACATATACAAAATATATATAAATATACATTTTTTGTTCTATTTTGGTAAGTTTTCATTTTTTGGTTTATATAACTTTAATCTATAGTGTTTTATTAATTTTTAGTGAATTTATTTGTTTTTCTCCGCCTTGAAAATGGATATGATTGATATCCGAAACGTCGGCGATTTGTTATAAATGATAACAAAGTAAATATAAATATATATAGGCATCAACCAGTAGAAGTGTTTTAATTGTATTAAAAAACAGCCTAATAACCACGATTATATCAATTTTTTTAAATTTTTAACTTGTTTTGCAGTCCAACATATTTCTTTACACAAAATAAAATATTTTCGTTTTTATTAATTGATCAATATCATTCAATTAACGACACAGTCAATCTACAAAAAAACTAGTAAGATTTAGTAAATACTTTCATCGCCTATATACGAGAATGAAGTTTTTTACTAAAACATTACTAAATAAAAATGACGTCACTTAGTAAAATTTAGTAAAAACTTCATTACCATATGAGCCTTTAATTATTTGTAAGTCAACAGAGTTTATTTTGGGTTCTAGTTTTGGTTCGATTTCTGATTTGGGTTCCGCTAACTTTAAATTAAATAACCTAAATTTTGATCAAGAATGAGTAGAGTCCAAAATTTTTAAAGAGCATCCGATTGGAATCGCGGATAGTGGCGTGTTTGTTCAAAAAATTTATGGTAACTTTTATGAAACGAAGTTTCTTCACAAATTTGCGTACAGCAGGCGCGGTTGGTGCTTTATTTAGGGCTGGCCCGCCCGATAAAGGTATATTTGTTTGTCCTCAATTTATGAATGAAAATTAGCCTTTCAAAAATATTGTTTTAAAAATGTTTGTTTTTTAAATTTTAATTTTCCTGTTTCACAACCCCCTTGTATTGGACTAACGCTATTTCTCCCATCAACAATAACTACACAAAGTTTTATCCTGCAATACTTACGAACCTGGATTCTACTCATTGTACCTTAGACAAATGAAGTTAGGCGAATGGTACTAGCTCTGAGACTAAAGGTTCGGGAAGTAAAACTTCATCTAAAATAAATATAAATCAATTATTACGCAATACCTATACCTATAGGTAAGAAATCCTATAGGTAAGAAAATATTTTAAAGAACGACCAAAAATTGAATAACTGAATAACTGGTCATTGTACCACACTCGCACCCATTAATTGTCTAATAAAATGCGTAAATCAATCGACAATGCGTGCCTTTTAAAAATTAAAATCACGTGAGAAAAATATTTATTTACGGTCATTGAAGATGTAACCGTATTTAAGCAAAAAAAAAATTTGCAAATCAATCAACAACAAACAATTCTCATCTATTTAATTTGCATACCACCTAGAGAATTATAAGCATTTAAAAGGCCTCTACTATAGTTTTGTATTATATTCTTATCATAATTCGCGTATGCGCGAAAATTTGCAAAAAAGGTTATTACACTCGAAACACGGTAAAATTATGCGTATATTTCAGCTGCTTGATATTCTTGGCATGTGGCGATTTACTATTAGAAAAAAAAACGGTTTCTAACGCACTTAAATTTTTTGCACAACCCAAGTTCAATATTCGCACAAATTTCATTAATTTGCTTTGTACACGTATATTTCACAGAACTCGTATCCAATGCGACCCAACATCAAACAATAAATCCATCATTTATAATCCAACCACAAACAAATGCCGATTTACCTCATACGGGAGTTCCTCACAAGACGGAAATAGTCGTAGCATCGAATAGTACATCGATTAGGTAAGTGAAATAGAAATGCAATTTGAAACAATTACTAAATATTCATCACCCCGGGCGGTATATCTAATTCCGGATCGAGGCGAATTATACAGTGTTTACAGCAGGATTATAAAAATTTGATGTCGTACTGTAAAAAAGCATCTCAATTTAATAGCTTTCTGTCTACATTACTCGTATATAACATATTTGTACTTGTTGAATATAAAGCAACCATAAAATAGATGCTATATATTTTATGGGGAGATAACATAAATTTTTTGCCTTAATCCTCCATTATACATGACGTTGGGACATAACGTTCTGCAGTTCTCCTTCTTCGCATCTAAAGTCATCGTATCCTGTGTTCTTTAATTAAAATGAAATCCATATTACCTGAATATAATAATACACGTAAGCATAAAGCCAACACCATAATCTTAAACAATTCGTCTTAAAAATTAAATGACAAAACAACATAATTAATTTCATATCGATATAGGGATCGAGTGGTGCGGGTGGTTGATTCGTACAAGATTATATTCATTATCCAACTAATCGTTCATTACTAATCCAATTTAATTAAATACGAATGTAATCTGATTACTATACGTACAAAAATAAAAAATAATTTGATCAATTTCCAACCTTTCACCGTAATTAATCTGTGATGGGACGAAATAGTTACACAATACAAATTTTGATTTTCCACAGAATCGATTTGTATTGAGATATACCCCACCAATACATAAATTATTAGAGTGTATAATTGCACGAATGAAATCGAATTAGGTACACAATGCCTACAGGATATCGTGTTTCTCAGAAATTCGATTAAATATTTATAAGACAATAAAATTGTGTGTATAGGCCTCCAGTAAATCATTATAAATATAAAAGAATTTCCAATAAAAATAAATTTCCTATTAATTCTAGTGAAAATTTATACAAAAAGGTCGGAAATGTATATTTGTTTAGATTGTAAGAGAGACAAGACATCATTGGGTTGCTCCTATTCAAGAATCATTCGCAGAAATATTTTTTACTTTCTTAAACAGCATGTCTCTGCCAATCTAAACTAACCTCGATCATTCTGTATGTAAATTTTATGTGCGGTCTTGCAACATTTAACTCGCGCTTATCCTTTCGACAAAATTTGTAAATTTTGAGAAAATGTTCGAAACAGATTAGATTTCCACGAAGAGTTCGTGGAAGTCCTACTGAAACTCTCTATTAAAAAATCCGTTTCCAAATATTGTCTTTTTCCTCGCTTTCGCTTCATCCCAAGGAGTTGGTCTGCTGCCTCCAATGGGAACAAAAATATTTGTTGAGAAGCGATGTAGAAAGCATGGAAACTGGAAACTGGCCTGGAAATTGTTTATACTATGCTAGCACTAAACTATTATTGTCTTAAGAATAGCACTAGCAAAAATTAAGTTTTTATTCCTAAAGAATCATTAAAAAATAGAAAAATGTTTTCCACAAATGTTTGACCCCGACCCCAAGAGACCACTCCACCCAGTAAGGAGTGTTAATTGCCATTTTCAGTTCCAACACAATTTTGATTTTCTTCGAAAAAATATCGTGAACACTTTGCGACCCGGGTTGGAGGATCGTATGTGGGCTGATCGAATGAGTAAATTAATTAGGTATTAGAAGCACTGTCGGAACCTGAGTCAAGATTCCTGGTCAAGAGTGTTAATGGCCATTTTCAGTTCCAAGTCCAAATTTGATTTTCTTCGAAAAAAATTAATGAACACTGGGACCTGGGTTGAAGGATGGTATATGGGCTGATCGGATGAGAAATTAAATTAGTTATTAGACGCATTATCAGAACCTGAGACAAGATCTCTGGTAAGGAGTGTTAATGGCCATTTTCAGTTCCAACACAATTTTGATTTTCTTCGAAAAAATATCGTGAACACTTTGCGACCCGGGTTGGAGGATCGTATGTGGGCTGATCGAATGAGTAAATTAATTAGGTATTAGAAGCACTGTTGGAACCTGAGTCAAGATTCCTGGTCAAGAGTGTTAATGGCCATTTTCAGTTCCAAGTCCAAATTTGATTTTCTTCGAAAAAAATTAGTGAACACTGGGACCTGGGTTGAAGGATGGTATATGGGCTGATCGGATGAGAAATTAAATTAGTTATTAGACGCATTATCAGAACCTGAGACAACTCTGGTAAGGAGTGTTAATTGCCATTTTCAGTTCCAACACAATTTTGATTTTCTTCGAAAAAAATCGTGAACACTTTGCGACCCGGGTTGAAGGATCGTATGTGGGCTGATCGGATGAGTAAATTAATTAGGTATTAAACGCACTATCGGAACCTGAGTCAAGATTACTGGTCAAGACTGTTAATGGCCATTTTCAGTTCCAAGTACAAATTTGAATTTCTTCGAAAAAAATTCATGAATACTTGACCCGGGTTGGATGATGATACATGGGCTGATCGGATGAGAAATTTAATTAGCTATTACACGCATTATCGGAACCTGAGTCAAGATCTGTGTTAATGGCCATTTTCAGTTCCAAGACAATTTTGATTTTTTCAAAAAAAATCGTGAACACTTTGGGACCCTGGTTGGAGAATGGTATAAGCTGATCGGATGAGAAATTTAATTAGCTATTAGACGCGTTATCAAAACCTAAGTCAAGATCTCTAGTTATGAATACTAATGGCCATTTTCAGTTCCAAGTCCAAATTTGATTTTCTTCGAAAAAAATTAGTGAACACTGGGACCTGGGTTAAAGGATGGTATGTGGGCTGATCGGATGAGAAATTCAATTTGCTATTAGACGCATTATCAGAACCTGAGACAAGATCTCTGGTAAGGAGTGTTAATGGCCATTTTCAGTTCCAACACAATTTTGATTTTCTTCGAAAAAAATCGTGAACACTTTGCGTCCCGGGTTGAAGGATCGTATGTGGGCCGATCGGATGAGTAAATTAATTAGGTATTAGACGCACTATCGGAACCTGAGTCAAGATTACTGGTCAAGACTGTTAATGGCCATTTTCAGTACCAAGTCCAAATTTGATTTTCTTCGAAAAAAATTAATGAACACTGGAACCTGGGTTGAAGGATGGTATATGGGCTGTTCGGATGAGGAATTAAATTAGCTATTAGACGCATTATCAGAACCTGAGCCGAGATCTCTGGTAAGGAGTGTTAATGACCATTTTCAGTTCCAAGAAAATTTTGATTTTCTTCGAAAAAAATTCGTGAAAACTTTGGGACCCAGGTTGGAGGATGATATATAGGCTGATCAGATGAGGAATTTAATTAGCCATTAGACGCAGTATCGGAACCTGAGTCAAGATTACTGGTCAAGACTGTTAATGGCCATTTTCAGTACCAAGTCCAAATTTGATTTTCTTCGAAAAAAATTAATAAACTCTTGACCCGGGTTGGAGGATGATACATGGGCTGATCGGATGAGAAATTTAATGGGCTATTAGACGCATTATCAGAACCTAAGTCAAGATATCTAGTTAGGAATATTAATGGCCATTTTCAGTTCCAAGACAATTTAGATTAAAATCGAGAACACAATGCGATCCGGGTTGGAGGATGTTGTACAGGCTGGTCGGATGAGGAATTTAATTATCTCGTAGACGTACTATCGAAACCTGAGCCAAGATCTCTGGTAAGGAGTGTTAATGGCCATTTTCAGTTCCAACACAATTTTGTTTTTCTTCAAAAAAAAATTCGTGAACACTTTGGGACCCGGGTTGGAGGATGGTATATATATTATATTATCCGTCGTGGTCAACATTCCCGTAAAATTTACATCAATTCTTATACCTAGGTATAACCTTAAACTAAGAATTTTTAAATATCAGGTGACAAGCCTCATTTTGCAGGAATTGCATTGTTAATTAATTAGCAAGTTCGCTGATAATAGTGCTAGGTACAGTTTAGCCGTACAACTCAAAAATTGTATCGTTACCATCCCTAGTCGCTTGGAGACATGTACCGTCCGGTTACCCGGTCTACTCTAGCGCACTGTTACGTTCTTTTAAGACGCTGATCAGTTCGGCGCAATATGCCCGAAACTGTGGGAGTACTTCGGCACTCAGTAATTCTGGCAGTGATAATTCATGTATGTTTGAGTTACCAAGTCACTTTTGTTTTAATGACTTGACCGTCATCTCGTTACATTCGAAAAGTAGGTGGTTTACAATTTCTGATCAAACGAGCTCGTTAGTTGTAGTTTCATGTTTAGACGATCTTTTACGTCTGGAATGAATGCAAATGTATTCCTTCCATTTGCTGATTCATTCCATCTTCTTTGCCACAGGTCAACCGCCATTTGCTCGATTTCATTTTTGTTGCTATATAGAATTTGTTCACTATCTGCGACATGTATATGGTCACCTGATTCATTCATGGCGCTTCTTCTAAGGTGATACATGAGCGCTCGCTTTTTGATTAGAATATCCACTGGGAGTACGCCGGCCAGAACTACAACAGTGTCCTTATATACCGTTCGGTAGGCCTTTGTTACTCCTAGCAGTATATTCCTCTGAGCACTTTCTAGTGATCTGATGTGGTGACAGTTTAACCTGTCATACCAACCAGCTGCGGCATACGTGAAAACTTCTTCCGCCACACCTTTGTATATTATTACAAGTGTTTTGTGATTCAGTCCCCATCCCTCTCTTGACACTCTTGCCAATGAGTGGAATAGTTTCTTAGCGTTTTCACAGACTCTAAGAACGTGAGATGTTACGCCCATTCGTTCATCTAGGTCAACTCCTAAATATCTAACGCACTTGACCATTTTCATGTTTCGACCGTTTAGTGATATTGTTGGTGGTCGACTAGAGTCAAATTTGCCTTTTAGCTGCAGCATCACTGTTTTTTCTGCAGATAGTGACATTTTATTCGTTTCGCAGACATTTTATTCGAGTTGCCGTGCACCAGGATGACTTTGTCATCTGCGAATGCGATTTCGTCCTGGTTATTCATCATACTCGTATTAAATACGATATTCCAGATTAGGGGTCCTAGGATTGAGCCCTGAGGACATCCTTTTGTAACTTGTTTTGTTACTGAACCATATTTGTGTCTAATTTCTGCGGTTCGGTTGCTGAAGTAACTCTTAAAAACATTCATGATGTTTCCAGGTATATTGTAAACTGATAAACTTGCAATGACACTAGGCTACGTTAAGTTATCAAATGCTCCAGCTATATCCAAGAAAATACCCATAACATATTTTTGAACTTTGGGTTTTGACAGTGTTTGTTAGGCGGACTATCGCGTCCTCAGTAGACATGCTACGTCGGAAGCCGAATTGTTTGTCCGAGAATAGTCCGCTCTGTTCGATTCTTGGAGAGATACGAACCGCTAGTAGCCTTTCTAAGAGTTTCCCCATGACAGGTAGCCGCATGATTGGTCTATAAGACTTCGGAGAAAGTGGATCTCTATCCCCAGGTTTCCTGAATATAATCATTTCACTCCTTTTCCACACCTTCGGGAAGTAGCCAAATTTTAGGCAGCTGTTTAATATATGGAAGTCCCTATTATGGGCCAAGCCAGTTGGATTATTTCAGCGTTGAAGTTGTCAGTCCGGGAGACTTGTTACGCTTAAAGCAAGTAAGTGCACTGTTGACCTCCTCCCACGTAAATGGGGGGTCTTCAGCATCAGATATCCAACTATTGTTGGTGGCGATCTCGCGCATTTCTGCTTGAGGACCAGTAACGTCAGGTGTTTCGTCCGGCAGAAGCGAGTTTAGTAACTCCTGGAGGATGGTATATAGGCTGATCGGATAAGGAATTTAATTAGCTATTAGACGCATTATCAGAAGCTTAGTTAAGATCTCTGGTAAGGAGTGTTAATCGCCATTTTCAATTCCAAGCCAAATTTGATTTTCTTCGAAAAAAAATTCTTGAACACTTGATGTCGGCTACGCGCGTGAGAGAACTGTCGGTGGTTTGGTTGTCGGCGATGTGGGTATCGGCGATGTTGTTGTTGTCGGCGATATGGGCGGATTAAATTTGCATCAGTGCAAGAACAGAGGATTTGGTAAACTAAATCAGTTTTCTTATACCGACAATCAATAAATTACGCCGCACATGGTTAGAACAGCGACTTAGTTTTATTGGAAATAGCCAAATTATAGAGTCCGCGGCTTTGTTCTAATCGTTTGATCATTATGGCTTAGTTGACATTTTAATTTTTTACTATATAAACAGAATTTAATCCTGTTTGAGTTAGGTTCATTCAAATTAGTAATTTTCTATTGTAGAATATAACGCAACATGACGGAGGACGCAAAAACCAATTTCACTAAATCATAATCCATTGTAGTCGATTCTTAACAGACGAAACCCCATGAAACCGAGCGCCACCGGAGGACTACCCAAATAAATTTTTTCCTAATTAAAAATCATCGTATTCGATTCACGATACTCGAAAACACATTCTTACCAAACGTCGTTACCTTATAGCTTCGAATTGTGTGCCTGATCGGTCGTTAAGTTGATCGATACTCCGAATCTAAAAATGTAATTTTCGGAGTGTTTCCCAGTTTGCTTTTTAAATGTTCGATCGTGACTAGTATCCATTGCTTGCGACATCTAATCTCTCGATATTGGTTAAACATTTGGGTGAAGAATGGCCGCAAGGTTATGTGAGTCAAGAAACTGGTGTGGAGAAAGCATATTTTGAGTAGAAAGCGCAAGTTTCGAGTTGAAACTCGTGAAGCTCATGGGACCAGGTAATCCTGAAGTTCCAAATGCAGCTTTTGCGCGTCCCTGAATCACGGATCGGAAGCAGTTACATTTGCGATATGTAGGATTGGAAAATTTGGTTTCAATATTCTAACCTCTACAATATTATCCAACATCGCGCAACCTCTGGAAATATATTACAAATTCAGGCAACATAGTGCAACATGGCGGAGGACTCTTAAATGATTTTTTCGGATACCAGCGTCACTAATCTGGCTTACCCTAGGAATGGGGAATTGGACAAAATATTTTCATAGCATTTTTGTCTAAAATATTTTTTTCTGGACTACTGTTGGAATTAGTTGGCTATACATGTTTTAGAAACAAAGATACACTCTGAGAATTAATTCTTCGTACGCTTTGAATGTGGTTATTGTCCTTTGAACTAAATAAGGTCGTACTCCGCTGTAAATTAAAAAAGGCAAAAAATGAAACCAAAATATATGTTAATCCATTTTACAATTGTTGATTTAATTATTACATAAATCAAACGAAATTATTCTTAATAACGTATCGGCCCTCCTTTAGACCCTATAACTGCCTTTAACCTGCCATTCATAGACTTTGCTAGACAGACCAACTTTTGTGTGAACTCGGGCGGTACTCAGGCCTATTCAAACCTTATTGCATCTAGTAATGTCTCCTTGGAACTTATAGGGTGTTTATGAAGTTGCATCCTTAGATAATTCCGCAGATGTTCAATAGGATTAAAGGTCAGGACTTTGTGGAGGGGGCGTAATTGTTTGGGCGTGTCATACAGCAACCATTATTGAACAAATAGCGCTATGTGTTTGGAGAAGATCCAATTTTGCGGCAATTACAATTTCTCCACTTATGCTTGTAAATTGGCTTTTAAAATATTCAGATACTGCCATTTATTCATACTTCCGCCAATAAGTATTGTCCCTTTTTTACGCCAAACTTTTGCCGCCCCATCGTGTCCAAAAATGTTGTATTTACTTTTATTTGTAAATATTACTCAGTTCCATGAATGAAATGTCCTTCTCCATGTGTAAATTTGCGAATTCCAGATGTGTCTTCTTATTTACATCACTGATAAATGGGTTTCTTCTGGGTGTTCTAGAGAAAAATCCGTGCCGGTTTAAAGTTGTTTGACCTGTACACAATTTGTTCCATAATCTTTGTGTAGCATCGATTGAATTTTTGTGCTAGACGTTGTGGGTTCTTTCTTTAGGCCATATACTTTGAAATATTCAACGCTCCCTGTATTTTTAAAAGTTTGCACAATGTACTGAATAGTATACATTTTGATTTTTTCCTAGTTTTTGCAATATCAGATAACGTTTGACCCTCTCTAAATGCATGTTTTGTACAACTTCGCAGAAATCAGCTCTGATTTCTCTTCGTGAAGACATTACGAGAAGTAAAACTCAATTAATTAATCAATCTAATAGCCTTGATGGTAAAGGAGATACTGAACTAAATTGTCATAACAATCTTTGGAAAAAACAAAAGTTGTAATTTTTATTATTTTTTAGATTAAAACCGGTTTTAATAAAATGGATTATATATATATGGTTCATTTTTTCTCTATTTTAATTTGCAGCACACTACGATTTCATTTAGTTCAAAGGAAAATTAGCAAATTCATTTGTTAAAGCGTACGAAGAATTAATTCGTAGAATGTATATTGGGAATTATTTTTTCCTATAAACGTTTTGTGGAACATAAGTTTCCCAATCAACTTTGTTTCGAAAATATTTACACCAGCCTAATTGCAACAGTAGAACAGAAAAATATAACAGGAATAGAATAGCGGCCACGTGGCTTTAGAACATTCTGCGAGAAATGTAATAAAACAACACAAAAGAATATATATGGAATACTTTTTTGACGATACCTTAGATTTTTTGAGTTTTGACAGATAGGTTAAACAATAAACGTGTCGCTGCGCTTTTTGTGAAAAGAAAGCCATCAAAACACAAAAATATTGTTTAAATGTGACGTTTGAAACAATGAAGAATGATGATGTTTTATATTCTATTTATTCTACCTTTTGGTATAGCACAAACGGAATGCAGTCGGAATGTTCTATAAAAATAAAAAAAAGAGGACAGAAGGAATAGAATATAAAGAATGAATAAAAGAACGATTTATGCCAATTTCGGAATCGTCGGAATGAATAAAAGAAAACACAGTTAGACAAAAAACTATGAAAATATTTTCTCCAATTCGAAATTCCCGGGGAAAGCCAGAATAGTGTCACAGGAGTCCCAGGAAACGCTGCCATATTAAAATCCTTGAATACAAAAAAATAATGACCGAAGCCAACCAAAAACCCTCTCGAACACTTTCCCTTCCCAATTTTTTTCAAAATCGCTCGAGGCGAAAAAAATTAAAAAAGAAACCCGCCTAAACGAGTTTCAGAATCCGCCGCAATTGACTCCTGGTATGTACTTGAAAATCCCATGTCAGTAATTGTCATAAGAGCCGTTGAGCTGAAAAAAATATTACAAAATGGAACCCAGACCCCACTGGAGGGCCCTCTAGAGTTCTGAGATCAGGTCGCAAACAATTTGTGATACTCGACATCCCCTTTCGACAATCTCCATGAAATTCGCTTTCAGCCGAAACTGCATTTTATAACGTAGGTCACTCAGCAATGTAGGTCGTTGCTGAGAAACCGTGCCTGTCCAACTTATCATGATTATAAAGTTATTCCGACTCGTCCCCAAAATCTTTGTAAGGGGGTCAATGGTGAAATATTGCGGTCATCCTTAATTGGTTGTAATCCTAATGATGAGTAGAATTATTTAGTAGATAATAAACTATAAATAATAAATTTTCGTCAGCACGCATACTGGTAAGGCTCGTGAATTTTAGTTCAATAGTAGGCACGTATTTACCATAAAACTTGCTTTGCTTTCTTGCTACTCGAAATGATCGCGTCCTCCCACCAGAAAGATACTTCTAGTTCTGAACCATAGATTTACCGGAAGAGCCTAGCTTCTAAATAAACCTCGAAACTCAGAAATGATATGCGGTTAAGGAGAAACAGATGCATAATTCTTCACCAAAAAAAAAGAAGAAGCTCTTCTTCAGGTTTAATACTACTGAGACTGACACACTATTGGTTTCGTTACCATGGTTTCGAATTTTAGTTAATTGTTTTATTTACATAGAATATAATTTTTCATAAAACGTTTTTTTTATTACCGTTAATATTATTTTCCATAATGGTAAAATAATTAAATACTGGAATAATGTACAATATAAAAGGTAACAAGACATATTCGTATTTTTAAAATTTTAATGGTTTTACGCCTTTGTCTATGTAAAGGGTTATCCAATTCGAGGTTGATAAAGTAAACTTAAAAAAAACACACAAAATATTCGGAATGTATTGTAATTTTTATTTCATTTTACAGATTGATCCTTGCCATTTTTAGTAAAATAAGATATCATTCAAATGTCCTCCACGGGACTTCTTACAGGCCTTGATTCTTTTGAGGTAATTTTCAATGACTTTTCGGCACATTTCGGGCGGTATCTCGGCCATTACCTTACGAATATTAGTTTTCAATTCGTCAAGAGTTTGAGGATTGTTTGCGTAAACACGATCTTTCGCGTAGCCCCACAAAGAGAAATCCAAAGGCGTTAAATCACAGGATCTTGGAGGCCAATTGACATCAGCCAATCGCGAAATCAAACGTCCAGGAAATTTCTCTTGCAAAAGATCTCCATTTGCTCGTGTTACGTGACTGGTTGCTCCATCCTGCTGGAACCACATATCGTCAAGATCATAATCTTCGATTTTCGTAAAAAAATAATCGGTTAACATGCGGCCATAGCGCTCAGAATTGACGGTAACGGTTCGTCCATGGTTGTTCTCAAAAAAATATGGCCCAATCACACCACCAGACCACAATGCGCACCAAACAGTGACTTTTTCCGGGTGTAATGGCTTCTCTACAATCAATTGTGGATTTTCTGAGCCCCAAATTCTACAGTTTTGCTTATTAACGGATCCACCAAGCGAAAAATGAGCTTCATCACTGAAGAAAATTTTGTTCGAAAAATCAGCATCGACGGCCTGTTTTCCAACACCCAATTTGCGATTGTTAAATGCTCCAGATTCTTAAATGGCAGAATGTCAACTAAATAAATGACAGCGTACTTGACGTTTATCTTTGACAGATGTCGGTATACAGATTTCTACTTTATCAACCTCGAATTGGATAACCCTGTATATTGAAATAATGATAGATAAAAAAGAAAAACCAAAAAAATAATTAGTTTTCATCGATTCCTCTTTAGATCATTTTGGCGCTGCTGGCAGTATGATGCAACGAAACGGGAAAAATATCCCATTCCGAAACCAAGTTCAAATTAAGTTTGAAACTGAAATTGAAACTAAAACATGACACATTACATCGAAACTATGATTAAGACAAAACCATGGTTACGAAACCAATAGTGTGTCAGTAGTATAAGCCTTTGTCCTCTCTTAGCAGGGGCACTATAAACGTGTCTTAAAAAATATCAAACAAGAATTCAGGATAAAATGCGCTCCACAATACCATCTTAAGTGAAAAGGTTGGCATTCAGTTTACAGATAAACTTGCATCACTAAAAATCGTCTGCTTCATTATGGAAAATAATATGAAAACTTCAGGCGAGAAGTAATTGATAATTGCTCTTGCCTCGTGGATTTAAACTGAGTAGACACACTGGAAAATCTTTTGAGGGAAATGTCTCTAGTCTTGGAAACGACACCAAACAGATGAGAACGCAAGTCCAAGAAACCAACAACTGGCCCGGCTCCAGTAGTGACAAGAGAAAAATTAAACTCACAACAAAATCTGGGCGTAATCTTACTCGCTTTTTAGAGCGACTGAAATTTTATTTATTGTCAGTTTATTGTGAAAAATTTATCGCACAACAATTTGTCGTGAAAGCAATTGATCAACCGATTATGATGTGATTGGGTATGTCGGACGAAAATTGGAACTCGGCCATTTTAACCGATCGTGATTAGGTATTAAAAATACCTTGATTGTTTTGATTGGGAGTGCGACAGGTTATGATAATTGTATTTCTATAACAATGTACTTTTCTCTCGATTGCTACTTAGCAGTGTAAATCAAGATTGTTTGGCGATAACTTTGTGTAATCGACATCACGGATTTCACTCTCTGTAGAAATAATAATAATATATTCGTGAATAATAATAATATATTGGTTCCATGGGCGTCACTATAACATTTCATTTGTAAACGTTCATGCCTTAAGTGAAGATAAACCCGATCAGACCAAACATGCTTTTAACAAGCATCTCACAATAGTCTTAAATAAGATATCACAACACATCAAAACAATTTTGGGCAAATTCAACGTTCAAATCGGAGGCGCCCACAGAATAAATCATGACACCATCGGTTAGAACTCCACACACTTTATTTGTAAACAACAATGGAGCAGGAACCACTGAACTAGCCAAACTCTACAATTTAGTAACGGTCAACCAAATTGACCACGTTCTTTTGTTACAACCAGATTTCTCCCGCTTTAAAAATACCAGTACAAAATGTAGAGCCAACGGCATTTTCTTGGAAACTACCGAGATTGGCAAAGACGACCATCTTCAATAGTTACTACCCAAAATAATTTTAGAATTCCACTTCCATTCAACACACACCCAATCCCATCATAATCGGTTAAGAAACGAACGAGTTCCTTCTAAGATAATAATATTCCAGAACTTCTTCCAAAAATTATTTAAAAATCGCATTTCCATCCAACAAAGGCAATTCCATCACAGTCGGTTTAAAAATGGCCAACAAACGGTTCCAGGTGATCATGTTCTAGAACTTCTTTCAAAAATCATTTTAGAATCCCATTTGCATTAAACATACCTAACCCCTCATAATCGGTTAATAAATGGTCGAGTTCCATAAAATTTTATAAACCCAAAACCCTTTAATTTATTTTTAATTACACATAATATTGTTATACGGTCAATTTTACAATCAACTTGTACACGAGGTGTACATACGGGTAAATTGTGTTCGAGATAAACTTTTCTATGGTAAAATGTCTCAGACTTCATTTCACAGATCTTCAAAAACTGTTTGTCTTTATGGTATATTCCAAAATTGTACCTTTACATCTCAAGGTGCTTTCTATTCCTAAGGATGGTAAGCCGAGATAAGAATTCGCAAAGTTTCCAGCTTCTAAGTCTGCCCTCATTCCTTCTTAAATATTTAGTTGATGAAAACTTTAATAATGATGATGAAGTTTCTTACGTCCTAACTTAGTCAACCTATGCTCGGTCTTCACTCGCAAAATTTTGTCATGACTCTAGAATGCCATGACAAAATATATTTCTATTGAAACTGATCATGCGCATTAAGCCGTGACAATGACAAAATTTATTAAAATTGTTGATTTTATTTTATCATGAAACTGAGGCAAAATGAGTAGAAAATTTTTATTCGACTCTCAATTAAACAAAACAGAGAACATAAAATCATTTTACATACATTTTGGTGTTAATAGTTGTGAGTGTAAAAATAGAATTTTGTCATGACATATCTTCATAACAAAATTTTGCGAGTGAAGACCGAGCTCTAGACAGCATAGTAATGAATCTATTTAAGACTTTCTGGGTCTTATTACCCAAAAAAGTAGAAACCACGAGACTTTAAATCTGTTATAAATTCATGATTAATTTCATGATGTAATAGAAATTAACTCGGCCCGTTTTTTTAATTTTAAAAGTACATTTATGCACTTGCAAAATGAATGAACAGATTAATTAAAATATTGTCCATCGCTGGTTACGACCTTTTCCCACCTTGAGGCGATTCAAGTCAATCAGAAGGAGCAATGTCCGGGGAATAGAGTGGGTGCGGTAAAATATCCCACTTAAACGTTTCCAAATCAGTGAAACTCCTCTAACTCGGAATCGCACGGGGCAAAAAATAATTCCGAATTATGCGATTTTTCCGATTTATGAGAGTTATGTATAAAACTAAAACCACAGTCCGTGCATGATATTTAGTTATATGTACAAAATGGAGAGGAGGGCTGGCGGGGGGGTGGTCCTTGCTTGTATGGGGCAAAAAAATGTAGAGATATCTAACGGGACACCCCTAGAAATGTGAGGTTATGCTAAAAACTTAAATAGAAAAATTATTATGGGTCAATCGAAGATGGTTTAGAGGTCGTGATTTTAGCGCCAAGTTCGATATATCCGGTGGTATTTTCTTAATTTTTCACTTCCAAAGAAACAGTAAAATGATTTAAAACTGTTCCTCAGCCAAAATAAGTGGCGAATAGAAAGTATAATTACTTTTCGAAAACATCAAATATACCAAAAATCGGTTAACAAATAGCGAGTTTATTGCCCATTTTCGAAACTAATAACTAACTAAAACCTTAATAATAAAGGGCCTTTTAAATCCTGGAATTTATAACAAAATTACAATAAAATAAATAATAGGAATAAAAGGAATGTTTTATGATGTCATAAAAAGCCGTATGGGTCATAATGATTTAACATGGTTGTGTTATATGATGTCATTATCATTCGCCTCATTAGTTATTGTATTTAAATCCGCCTATACCGCATTAGTTATGACCTGCTATGGCCAATATGTTTCATTATTTCATATAATACACAAACCTCTCGATAAAAGGACACAAATTTGTAATAACTAAATCTGGCGTTTACTACTACTACTAAAGTTGACAAAATGGCAGCTAGTTTACGCTCCGCTACAGAAACACAGGGCGTCCCGGATTTTTGGCTGGAGTCAGACAATATGAAATTGAAAAGAAAAGCGGAAATCGTATGAAGGCAGAAAAAATTGTAAACTAAGATATCTTGAAGAAAAACGTAAACCAATTTCAATAGACTCGCAAGCATTATTATCGACATCGGGGAGTGGCAGCGAAAGGATATCCGAAAACAGCATGAGCTTCGAAAACATTGATTTGCCCATGTTGCTGAACGAGTCCTTAGAAGAAGCAAATGTTTCATTACTCCTATAGAATATTGTCAGGTTTGGATAAAAGGAAGATTACTGATCGTGCATCAATTAAATCCATTCAGTGCCATTGTCGAAAGTCTTGAACATTCTATTGATGAACTCGTTTTGAATCGAACAACACTGAGGTGTCTTCGTAAAGCTAATAGAGTAGAAATAGCAGCATCAGTTAAATTGACTTTCAATTTTACAACAGGCGTAGTACATTGGAATGGAAAGTTACTTCCGGAGTTATCCGGAACGGAGTCTGTGGATCTTTGCCCGTGATTATTTCACATATAGATGGAGAACTATTTATTGGGGGTTCCCAAAATATGAAGATCAACTGGTTTGGAAACGGAGGAGGCTGTTTTCCAAAGCTTAATCGATTGGAGACTAAATGGAGCAGCTATCATTTTAGAGCAGAAACTTGAACGAAGTTTATTATACCTTCCTTGTCGACATCACATATGTGAAATTACATTGCGCGCTGCAACTGAATCAAAAATTAGCAATACTTCAGAGTCTGCCAGGGCCTATGCATCATGTTCGCTAAATATCCAACCAAAGCCATTAATGTATTAAAATTATTTATCTTTCGTGAAGAATATAAGTTTAGAGCACAAAAACAGAAGAATCTACGGAACAATTGCATTTTTGCCGTACGATTTTATTTGAAAATTTGGTTGTATTGCACTAAAGCTGCAGAAGCACCAAAGCTTGATGTCAACTATTTTCGACATAACATCATGAAAAGTTGGCGATGGATGTACAAATAAAATTGTGATATTTGTCTGACGAAAGCATAACATTCTCTTTTTTCGACGAAAGCGTCTCTAGAGGGCAGAGAAAAAAAGAATGGTACAATGGTGCAACAGTTGGATAAGATGAGGGATGTAGAGGCAGTAAGCAGTAAGCCAGTAGTAAGCACTTCGAGTTGAAAATTGATGATGTGAAAACATTAATTGCGAAACAACTGCAGATTTTGTTACACTAAACACTGGTAATTTTTTCAAACGGTTCAAGATTTCCTCAGATTTCTTAAACAAAGATCCGTACATATGGCCTCCGAGTGATAATTTCAAGAACGGAATGAAGATTATCAGTCAAACAAAAATCGTAAATGATATAGCAGAACGTGGCGTTAAGTTAATACAAGATTATAATAAGAAATTAACAAAAAATGAAGATGACATGCAATATTTACTACAAGTCGTGTAGTCCACAAAAGTTTTCAACATATACCAAAACATACCCATTAAGGATGTTGAAGATCATCCTAGATTGATTATTTTCATCATAAAAATTAATTCATTAATATCATTGTATAGAAGAAAAATTATGCATTTATAATAAAAATAAATAGAAATAATTTGTCTTGGTTTTGTATTTTAGAAATTAGGAAACAATTTCGCTTTTTGTTCACCGATTTTCAATTCTTTGACTTTTAAAGGTTATTATTATCTCTATTCACCACAATTTTTATTTAGGTTGAGAAATGTTTTTAAATAATTTTTCTGTTCGTTTGACAGTGAAAAATTGAAAAAATACCATTTTTATCGAACTCACAAGTTGCGACCTCAAACCATCTTCGATCGACCAAATATTTTTTCTATTTAAGCTTTTAGCATAACCTCACATTTGTAAGGGGCGTCCCATTAGATATTAGAACTTTCGAAAATAAGGTCCACCATAATGCGCATAAATCCGTTCTTTGGAAAACTTCCCCCGAGAACAGTTGTCCCCACGTGTATTTAAAGTTTTCGATGGAAATCGTTTTCGTGTAAAATTTACACCGCAAAATATTATTTTTTTGCTTATCTGTCTCGCTCTCTCAAATTCTCGAGAGAAAAAAAATCAACAAAATATTTTGCTATGATTCCAAACATTTTTTCATAGCAATACACGGTACAGATTAAGTACGTTGTCGAGTTGATAATCATGACATAAACACATTGCCTTTGTATTTGTAATGAAAAATACAATGAAATTTTATTCATAAAGAATAAAAAAAAAAATCCGAATTAATAATTAAATTTTGTATGAAGATATCCTTCAAATGTAAATTCCGTTCCGTTCCTAGGAGTTCCGTTTAGCTAGATAGATTTTTAATACCAATTAGCTTGACGGTGCGTTTCTTTCCGATTTAGAGAAATTTCCGAGATAATGGTTTCCGTGTAACAGGAGTTTTACTGTCATATAAGACTTTTGCAACGTGAGGCCGAGTGTTGTCATGCAGAAGAATCACTTTATCATACCTTTCCTAACATTTCGGTCGTTTTCGGTCGTAAAGCACGGCTCAAACGAATTAATTGTAGTCTGAACCGAACATCCGTAATGGAGTCGCCAGTTTATAGCAGCTCATAGTACACAACGCCTATTTGGTCCCACCAGATAAACAGCATAACTTTCGAACCATAAATCTTCGTCTTTGGTGTTGATGTTGAGGTCTATGGCAACTATTTTCTGGGCAAGTTTAGTATTTTTCCTCTTGGGTCTATCGTACAAAATCCACTTCTCGTCACCAGTCACTACCCGATGTAAAAAACCCTTTCTTGTTTGCCTTTGAGGCTCACAAGAAAAAAGTCGCCATTTCCTGTATCTTGGTTTCAATTCATAAGGAACCCAATTGCACTGCTTTTGAATCATACCCATAGACTTCAACCGTACGCAATCTGCTTGTTGGGTGGGTGAGAGTGCATAATGTACCGACAAGCTTCTCTGGCGTTTGAATCGGATCTTCATCGAACAACGCCTCTAATTCATCGATTACGAATTTTTTGGCTGTCCTAAGCGAGGCTTACCTTCAACACTGAAATCATCATTTTTGAAGCGTTGAAACCATTCTCTCCATAATTTATCGTTTGGAGCATTGTTACTGTAAACTTCCACAAGCATTCGATGTGCTTCAGCTAGCTTCCAATTAAAACAAAAAAATAACACTTCCCGCAAAAACTGTTTAGTTATTACAAAAGTCCGACATATTCAACACCGTAAAAAACACGGTTTGTATAACTGAACTAATACAAACTGAATGTTAACGGCAGATGTCTAATGTTTCTGAAACAACGGAAATTCAGCTGTCACTATAAAAAATGTATTATTGTCGGAACCACATTTTAAAAACGGACCGAATTAATTTGTAGCCATAGGTTAAAGATGTCCGCGGCTTGAACAGCGATGATTGGAACCTGGTTGTGAACATGATTTCTCAAAATACTTTAATGTTATGAGCGTGATTAAATGAATTTAATTACCCCTGTTGATCAGCAGCAACTTATTAAATAAAAATATGATTCCACATTTTGCCAGCATGGCATTAAATAAAACGTAAACACTACTCGTTCGACTTTTATTTAAAATAAATCAAAACTAATATATTTTCGAGGGAGTGAGCGGATTGAAATTCCGATGTTACGTCGATTTTTTTAGCCGAAAGAGATGAAACTTCCTTCATATTCGAAGGAATTATAAAATGTACGTCTAAAAATGGATTCATTTAACATCAGCAGTTAACGATTTGTGATAGAATAACAAACCTATACCGGATGAGCCGAAGTTGATAAAGTTTTTGTTAAAATACCATTTTATTTTAGACAAAAATTTGACATGATTGATTGAGATATGGTTGAGTTTCATTCATGGTGGCCTAGTTTCAATTTCATCCAACATTTATGTTAGAGTAAAAATTTTAAAAATGTATTTTGATCATAATCGTTTAAAGAATAACCAAGAATTTCGTTCATGAAATAATCCCAACCTAAAAACTGAATTTGGCTATAATCGGATAAGGCATGACCGCAAGTTTCAATCAGCAGTGATAATTTTAAAAATTCATTTAGAAAAAATCGAGATGGACTGAGCAAGTTCCACTTCCAGAATTTGTTTCAAAATACATGGAGTACGTAAATGTTTGCCACAAGCCAAATTTGTCCAAAAAATTAACAAAGTTTCGTTCAGCATGGCGTTATGCTAGAAATCCCAATCCTGATTTACACACCAAATTTGGCCAAAGTCGGGTAAGAAATAATCGGATTTTACTCAAAGCTCATGATGAATTCAAAAACTTTATAATCAGTTAAGAAATGGCTGATTTCACTTAAAACCAAAATCCAAACCATGGTCCATAATTAGTTCTTAAATCCCAAATAAAGCAAATTCAGATTATAAGATGACCTTATCTTAAGAAAACGGCTTAAGAAAAATAATTTTAACAAATTCGTTAAACTCTGAACTTGTAATAGTGAAGAAATTCTTCTAAATTTGGACGTCAAATAAACATCTGTTGGAAGGTCCCAAATCATTATTAATAATTTTATTCACACTTTTACGGAAATGACACGATTCTAGAGTGTCCAATAGCCTGAGATATTGGCACTTGTCCATTTACTCAAGCTTGAACACACAGCTGGTCCTGACCACTTGGTCAGCAATCATTTAATTACGCACGGTTTTGGCACGGCTGGTAGATTGTGCCAATCCTAACATACGGCTGGCACTGGGGTCCTCATTATAAGTTACCACTTATTATTTCAAACTTATAACAATGGCGTATTATTATTTCGAACTTAAAATGTACAGAATTACAATTGCCAAAACACAATACATTATTTCGAAGTATTTGTTTTACATGAACAAATAAACAGAAAAAACTGGGATGGGATATTTTGTTGTTGTGTTTACAATTTAAATCATTTAAATTGTAGAGGTATAAAATTAAAAAACTGGAATGGAATATATGACAATAGTTTCGTGTAAATAATAATAAAAAGAATTGATGGGATGAGAAACTGGGATAACTTCACATGCTTGCAGTAAAGCATAATATGAATGCTGGGAATCGCTTATAAACGAACCTTTAATGTTATTCATTCCTTTCGCCTTTATACCCTCATTGATTTATAATATTATTTTTAATCATAACTATTTTTACTTTACAGCAATTACACAGCTTTATCAAATTTCAAAGGTGAATTAGATCCAGAATTGGTGGCATCAATTAATCCATTTTGGTTACATTTTCCACCACAAACGCCTCAGGCACATTATACGCTGGGTATAATTTATGCCATAATGATGGTACTCGGATTATCAGGAAATTTACTAGTCATATTTATGTTCATCAAGTAAGTATGTATGCGTTATATGTATGTATTTACATAAATAAAACTTTATTTTATCTTAAGAACACTTAAAAAGTTTTACATTTGAAAATTAACTTTTTTGCGATTGCTGTACTAAAATATTTCGTATCACAGTAGCTTAAATCATATATAGATGATAGAACACAAATAGTAAATAGAAATTACAAAATTATTTGCAAATAAAATAAACTTCCTAAGAAGAATACTCGATTCCAATGTATTGATTTTCGCTAACGTAGGAAATAATATACGAGCGTAGGAAAAGTACTTACCATACAGAAGATGAGGAAAATTCTACTGATCGAATTAATTTTTTTTAGATACAAACTTATAACGACGGATTTCGCCGGACTTATTTCAAAATACAAATAAGATTTCTTGATTAAACTTTCGTGAATTGAAAACAAACTCCATACACATATTGCAATAACAGACCGCAGAAAAACACTGAAGTGACTGACTACACAAATTCGATTTCGATAAATACAAATTAAAAATGAATTGAAAATAAATTGAATATGAATTGAATATTAATTGAATATGAATTGAATATGAATTGAATATGAATTGAATATGAATTGATTATGAATTGAATATGAATTGTATATGAATTGAATATGAATTGAATATGAATTGAATATAAATTGAATATGAATTGAATATGAATTGAATATGAATTGAATATGAATTGAATATGAATTGAATATGAATTGAATATGAATTAAATATGAATTGAATATGAATCGATTATCATTCATATTCAATTCATATTCAATTCATATTCAATTCATATTCAATTCATATTCATTTCATATTCAATTCATATTCAATTCATATTCAATTCATATTCAATTCATATTCAATTCATATTCAATTCATATTCAATTCATATTCAATTCATATTCAATTCATATTCAATTCATATTCAATTCATATTCAATTCATATTCAATTCATATTCAATTCATATTCAATTCATATTCAATTCATATTCAATTCATATTCAATTCATATTCAATTCATATTCAATTCATATTCAATTCATATTCAATTCATATTCAATTCATATTCAATTCATATTCAATTCATATTCAATTCATATTCAATTCATATTCAATTCATATTCAATTCATATTCAATTCATATTCAAATCATATTCAAATCATATTCAATTCATATTCAATTCATATTCAATTCATATTCAATTCATATTCAATTCATATTCAATTCATATTCAATTCATATTCAATTCATATTCAATTCATATTCAATTCATATTCAATTCATATTCAATTCATATTCAATTCATATTCAATTCATATTCAATTCATATTCAATTCATATTCAATTCATATTCAATTCATATTCAATTCATATTCAATTCATATTCAATTCATATTCAATTCATATTCAATTCATATTCAATTCATATTCAATTCATATTCAATTCATATTCAATTCATATTCAATTCATATTCAATTCATATTCAATTCATATTCAATTCATATTCAATTCATATTCAATTCATATTCAATTCATATTCAATTCATATTCAATTCATATTCAATTCATATTCAATTCATATTCAATTCATATTCAATTCATATTCAATTCATATTCAATTCATATTCAATTCATATTCAATTCATATTCAATTCATATTCAATTCATATTCAATTCATATTCAATTCATATTCAATTCATATTCAATTCATATTCAATTCATATTCAATTCATATTCAATTCATATTCAATTCATATTCAATTCATATTCAATTCATATTCAATTCATATTCAATTCATATTCAATTCATATTCAATTCATATTCAATTCATATTCAATTCATATTCAATTCATATTCAATTTAAATTCAATTCATATTCAATTCATATTCAATTCAAATTATATTCAATTTTTATTCAATGCATATTCAATTCATATTAGTTATTTATACTAATGCTTTTAGAATCAACAATGCTTCAAAAGAACCAATAAATTCAACATGCTTGATAAAACGCGTATATATATTTTCTAATTAATCCTTCCTAAAATCAGTAACACAAATAATTGAAAAATCATTAATTTTATCACTATGAGGATAACACCATAACAAATTTAGAGCCAAAATGGAATTTAATCCTTTTATCCGATATAACATTTTGTCCTGTTATCAAACTATACCACAAATGCAATTTAATAAAATAAAATACATTAAATTCAACCAGAATTCGCCCACACCACCTAACACAAATAGAGGACGAATATTGTTTTGGAAATAAACATTATATATTTGGCCAAACGATGCTTGTCCAAACTTTCAACACTTACTACCACTGAGAATATTTACAAATTAGTTCGCTTAGCCGAACAAGCACAGTTTGTACGTACATTAAATTATAGCAAATACATGACAGTTTTAATTAACCACAATAAAATAATTGTAGTGTAATGATTTGTATATAACAAGAGGAGGATTATGTATATATTAGGTGTGCAAGTAGAAACTCGGCTTTGAATTTGGTTGCATTAAAAAATATACTTGAACGGAATACGTTTTAATTAATTTGAATACGAAGCAGCAATACAATTTGAAGACGAAGAACTTAAAGTTTTACTTAAGGTGCTTTCAGAACAGTTAGGAATTACTCACCAAGCAATATCACTTCGATTGCATGCCATGGGAAAAATACAGAAGGAAGGAAAATGGGTTCCACATAAACTGACACGAGAAAACAAGAACCGAAGAGTTGACAACTGGATGAATTAGCTTGCTCCGTGCAAAAGGAAGAATTGTTTACACAAAATCATTACCGGTGATGAATAATGGAATTTGTACGATAATCCTAAACGAAGAAAACTATGGGTTGATCCAGGCTACGTAGCCATCAACATCAGTTTCAAAAATGAATATTCATGCCAATAAAGTGTTATTGTGTGTCTGGTGGGATTGGAAAGGGGTAATTTACTACTAGCTTCTGGAACCTGGTCAAACTGTTACAGCTGAAGGTTACCAGGCTGAATTGATCAAATTAAGTGATACTCTGGAGAAAATGCCATTTACAGCCTAAGGAAGGTGAAACGCTAGTCTAAATACAGAAAATCAACCCAGGGATTCATCTTCCCCTTAGGCATATTTGAAAGAACAGCGGTTCACAAAAATTAAAGATGTGCAAAAATGTCTCGATGACTATTTTGATTCGAAACCATCAAGTTTCTATCGTGAAGGCATTCATCTTCTACCTGGTGAATGGCAAAAGACCATAGATAGTAATTTCGAATATTTCGATAATTAATCTTTGTAACAATTATATTTTCAATAAAGTTCAATTTGACCAAAAAAAAAAGCAAAGTTTCTATTTGCACACCTAATACATACAACTGGATATAAGCATCCGCACAAAAGTGAATTTTTTACGTAAAACCCACCACAATAATAAATATCGAGTGAATTTTTCTCGAATTCCTGAAGGTTGGTAAATGGAACGAGTAATAATCACTCCAATACGTTAATACGTTTATATTTTAAAATTTAATACCCCTTTGTTTCCCCGTATACATACATCAATGTTCTTTATCGATCCACTACAAAATTGCAAGTATTCGAGTACAAAGAGTAGTCGATTTGTATATGAGTAATATCGACTTACAAAGATGGCACTTGACGAAACCTCAAAAACCCGTTCACTCTTTGATTTTATGAGATTTTAAATATTTTATATACACTTGGGTGCAAAAAAATCGCACATTGATCAATGTTGTATTGAAGAACGTGTCTCGTATGGCGGTGGGTCGTGCATGTTCTGGGGAGGCATATCATTAGAGGCGAAGACAGATCTTGTATTCATCACACGAGCCAATACTGGATGTCGATCAAGAGGAATGAATTCTCAACGGTACATTGAGGAAGTACTCGAGGAGTACGTCTTACCTATTGCCGGATTTATTGGTGAACATTTTCTGTTTATGCAGTATAATGCGAGACTGCGTACGGCTGGTGTAGTATACCAGTACCTTCAAGAGGTGTATGTCCCTGTTATGGAGTGGCCAGCTCGAAGCCCGGATCTCAATCCCATCGAACATTTATGGGACGAGTTGAAAAGAAGGGTTCGAGCCAGATATGTTGCTCCAACGATTCTCCAGGAGCTGCAACAGGCGATCGTAGAGGAATGGGAGGCGATACCTCAAGATTTTGTGAAAACTTTGGTGAAATCAATGCAGCATCGAATGGAAGCTGTAATTCAGGCCAAAGGAGGAAATACTTCTTATTAATAAAACTGTTTTTTTTGTTTATTTCCATGTTTTAATTCGATTTTTACCCCTAATTTGCATGCTGACAAATTTACAAAAACGTGTACCTCACATGTTTACCCCCAAAAATCAGTTTGATAGCACGTTTAAATACAAAAAAGATGCCACTGGATAGGTATTCAAATAGACTTTGAATCTGTATTAGAAAAAATTAAACAAATATTGGATATTTTTTTTGATATTTTTGAACTTTTGTGGAAAATTGAGCAATGTGCGAATTTTGCACCCAAGTGTATTTTATTGTAGACGTTGGCCAAATTTGATTGTTACATGATATGAAACTGATGATATATTACTCTAAAATGTCTCTTAGTGGATGATCAAAGACTAACATGCACCGAAGTGATGCAATAGGAAACGGTAACGGAGGAATTATTTTTCTTGATGCACCCGGAGGCACTGGAAAAATATTTCTTCTTAATAAGATACTCGCCGAAGATAGCCAGCAGAATAAAATCGGACTCGCCGTTGTACTATCTGGAATTGCATCAACTTTTCTTAATGGAAGACGCATAAAACATTCAAGTCTCAATCTACCAGTGAGTTGGTTACAAGCAGATAATTTTTCTTGTAACATAGCCCGAAACTACGTACTTTCCTAATGGTATAAAGATATTTTAGTTAATAATTTTTATTATAAAGCCTTTTGATAAACAATATTTTTGGTTTTTCCATTTAGCGTGTAAATAAATAAATTTTTTGGCATTCCCACTCTGGAGCAAGCAACATACAGTTGGCCATGTGAAAAGCATTAATTTTCCAAAATAACACCAGCTATTTTCAATGATTGCCCCTGGGCTTTGTTGATTGTCATTGCAAAAGCAAGGCGTAACGGGAATTGTAGTCGCTTGAATTCAAACGGCAAATCGGTGGGAATCATAGGAATGCGCGGAATTAGCACATCTTCTCCTTTACTTTTACCGGTAATAATCGTTGCTTCAATCACATTCAACATCAATTTCTTCACACAAAGCCGTGTTCCGTTGCACAATTTCTTTGGATCTAAATTTGGGAGCAGTATTATTGGTGAACTCTCTTTTAAAAATAGTATATGTGGTGGAATACCAGGTGGCTCCAAAGAATTAAGAAACTATTGGATAATTGACGGAATGATTCACATCAGTAACCGTGTCGGTAGATTTGTATTTCATTAGTGGCCCGGGTAGTTGTGTTTCATTATTTAATTTATTAACGCCATCATTTTTGGGACCTAAAGATTGTCTTAAATTTAAATTAATAAAATTAATTTGAATAATTAGATCAATTATAGTAGAGGTATGGTTTGTGTATAACAATCGCACGCTAGATTTCCTTTTTGGTGTCTAAATTTTTTCGACTAAGGCGCTATTTCGGAACATTTAAATAATTGTATCTATACATACATGTAAAAATTAATTCTTGATCCAGGGCAGACTTCCGGATTGGAGCATGTCACTAATTTCATATAACCCCTTTCCTAAAGTCATTCCCTTCAAAAAATCTTAAAAAAATTGAAATTTGAGAAAAAAATTGTACCACAGCCCCTTGACCCCGGGGTCCAGCCCCTTCAAAAGTATCGTGGTCTTGGTCCTGAATATGCAACATATCCATGGTAAAAATTTCATGACGATCGGTAAAGCGGCTAAAGGCGTTATTTCAGAACAATCAAATATTTGTATCTTTACATGTAAAAATTAATTTTTGATCCAGGGGCGGACCCCCCGAATTCGAACATGTCTCTAATTTCATATAACCCCTTTCCAAAACTCATTTTCGTAAAAAAAATTGATTTTTTGGAAAAAATTGTACCATGGCCCCTAGACCCCGGGGTCCAGCCCCTTTCAGAATATCGTAAGATTAGTCCTCAACATGCAACATTTCCATGGTAAACATTTCATGGCGATCGGTTGAGCGACTGAGAAGTCATTTTGGAATAATCAAATATTTGTATCTATACATGTAAAAATTAATTTTTGATCCAGGGCTGGGCCCCTCGGATTCCTCGGATTCGAACATGTCAGTAATTTCATATAACCAGCCCTATAAACTCATTTTCGTGGAAAAATTTAAAGAAAACTAAAATTCTTGAAAAAATTTGTACCGCAGCCCCTAGGCCCCGGGGTCCAGCCCCTTCCAAAATCGCATAAGGTTGGTTCTGGATATGCAACATTTACATGGTAAACATTTCATGGTGATTGGTTGAGCAACTGAGAAGTCATTTTTGAATAATCAAATATTTGTATCTACATATACATGTAAAAATTAATTTTTGATCCAGGGCTGGGCCCCTCGGATTCGAACATGTCAGTAATTTCATATAACCAGCCCCATAAACTCATTTTCGTGGAAAAATTTAAAGAAAATTAAAACTATTGAAAAAATTTGTACCGCAGCCACTAGACCCCGTGGTCCAGCCCCTTCCAAAATATCATAAGGTTGGTTCTGGATATGCAACATTTCCATGGTAAACATTTCATGGTGATTGGTTGAGCGACTGAGAAGTCATTTTTGAATAATCAAATATTTGTATCTATACATGTAAAAATTAATTTTTGATCCAGGGCTGGGCCCTTCGGATTCGAGCATGTCAGTAATTTCATACAACCAGCCCCATAAACTCATTTTCGTAGAAAAATTTATAGAAAATTAAAATTTTATAAAAAATTTGTACCGCAGCCCCTAGAACCCAGGCTCCAGCCCCTTCCAAAATATCATAAGGTTGGTTCTGGATATGCAACATATACATGGTAAACATTTCATGGTGATCGGTTGAGCGACTGAGAAGTCATTTTTGAATAATCAAATATTTGTATCTATACATGTCAAAATTAATTTTTGATCCAGGGCTGGGCCCCTCGGATTCGAACATGTCAACAATTTCATATAACCAGCCCCATAAACTCATTTTCGTGGAAAAATTTAAAGAAAATTAAAACTTCTGAAAACATTTGTACCGCAACCCCTAGACCCCGTGGTCCAGCCCCTTCCAAAATCGCATAAGGTTGGTTCTGGATATGCAACATATACATGGTAAACATTTCATGGTGATCGGTTGAGCGACTTTCTCAGTCATTTTTGAATAATCAAATATTTGTATCTATACATGTAAAAATTTTTGATCCAGGGTTGGGCCCCTCGGATTCCTCGGATTCGAACATGTAAATAATTTCATATAACCAGCCCCATAAACTCATTTTCGTGGAAAAATTTAAAGAAAATTAAAATTTTATAAAAAAATTGTACCATGGCCCCTAGACCCCGGGGTCCAGCCCCTTCCAAAATATCATAAGGTTGGTTCTGGATATGCAACATGTCACACCACACTTGTCTCCAGTTAAATAAAAATAAATCACCGTCTCCTTGTCTCACCTTTGTTTGCTCTTGTTTTTCGTGTGAGCTTGGATATTTTTATTCCAAAAAAAAAAATTTTTGCTTTCGTATTTTATATTTGAAATAATAGTTAAATCCAGATTTAAATTTACACCAATAAAATGACGTGATTTTACATCTATTTTTACAAATTCATATTCGAAATATATTCAATTTTATTACTTTTTGTAATTTATATTTAAATTATAAAAATAGAAAAATCTAGATCACGGATTGTCTTTTATTTTTTTTTTTTTGTAATCACAAATGACTAGCGACGTCACTTCTCGACCACCGCAAGTACTTGTAAGTGCAAAAAATGTGTATTGGCTAAAGTGCCGATGGGAAAGCACAAAAAATTACAAAAGCAAAACATAACCTACAAAAGTGTAGTTTATTTGTGATAACTTTTTAATAAAAAAATATTTATACCGAAATTTTATTAGCGCTTCAAATACGACATTCAATTATATTTTTGACAGAAAAATACTACACACAATCACATAGCGGACAAATTTATCGTAACTGCTTTCAACTACTCATAATAAAACGGTAAAGCAGTTGTGAGTAGTTATAATTTAGCAAAGACAAAAACCATAAGTGCTTATAAGTACTTGCGGTGTTCGATTGGAAAGCATCTATTTTTAATGAAATTCAAAAACTAGACTACCCGACAACAAAAAAACTCTCGCACCAAAACAACGCCTAAACGTTCTAGAAGATTTTTATTCCCTTCTGTTTTTCGTTTGCAACAATTTACATTGATGCAAACGAGAAACACATAACAAAAAATACTTCTCTAGAGCGCACTGCTTCGCACATTGGTCTCGCTCTCATTTACTCGACGATCGCGCGGCCTTATTGTATTGGGGAAGACGAGAAATAAAAAAAACTTTCCACACGGTGTAAAATATATTAGTACCACAAATGACACGTGTTCATACACAGATGGCATTGCTATCAGACGAAATACTACCTTACCATGGAATAAAGCCCAAAAAAAACAGGCATCGGGAAGGGAAATCGATATTAGGACCATGGAGTCCTAACAGAACAAACAGAAATTTTGGAATTCGCACGTAAAGTTTTTCTTCAGGAACTTGTCAAAAATTAACAATAGGAATTCAATAGTAGTTTCAAGATGTAAATGTCATTTCAAAATATTTTTACAAATGTAAGCTATTTCCAAAAATTAAATTACCTTCAAGGGCATCTAGAAGGTGAAACGAAGAATTACCTCGAGTAAATATAATAAAACTCCATAAAATTTCGCGGAGAAGGTCAAGCCTTTGCACCGACACGTTGGCCGAATATCCTAAAGTACTCAAGGGGTTATTTCATTTGTTTAATGGAGAGATCCAGTAGAGGAATATGTACGGCTAATCATCATTTATCGAACAGTTTCAGTACCACGTACATTGTATCAACTAACGCAGAGGTACAGCTGACACGACCGACAGTTAGATTTAAATTTCCCGCCTAAAATATAATTTATAGTTACAATATTCAACACTATGCGAATATACTAAAGAGCTAGTTTACAGTGGCGTCATCAAATGTTAATGGTTTGCGGAACATTAGGCAGAAGATGCAGCTAACAATAAACTCGTAATTACAATAAATTATTGTGTCACGATGTTTTTGTTGTGGATCTTTCCGGCTGACATGATACATATTGATTTCATTCAATTGTTTTGTTAGTAAGCTCATCCCTGCGACTTGCAGTACCATAAGCATTTTTTAATATGATTTGATTTCAGAAGTTCGGGAAAAATTTAATTAATAAATTTTTATAGTGTTTAAGAAACCGAAAAAAAAATAAAATTCAATTTCAGGAAATCTCCATAAACCGTTTATCCTTTCTTTTAGTAGATTAGATTGTGTTGTCTTGTGCCGTACGATCGCTAGATGTATCTGCAACCGGCTCGTTACGTCCTAAAAATACCTTTCCTATGGTTCCGTCTTGTTATATGTGTAAACTAGCTATAGAAATAGGACCGGCGTTATCCAATACACAAGTCCAGTAATAATGACTTCTTTGTTCGATATTTTGGCTTAAATAATACAAATACATATAACTTATCTAGATAAAAATTATTATTGAAGAAAGCTTTCATTTTCTTTTCGATTTATTATTACAGGTGCAAATCACTCCGGACACCAGCAAACACATTGGTAATAAATTTGGCTGTTAGTGATTTCCTAATGGTATCAGAAATTCCAGTTTTAGTTTACAATAGTTTTAATGAAGGACCAACATTCAATAACACAGGTGACATAAATTAATAAAACTTGAATTATTTAACATAATTTAATTTTTTTTCTATTCACCACAGGTTGCGTTATATACGGATTTGTTGGAGCATTAACTGGCACGTTATCGATAGCAACTTTAACATTTATATCGATAGATCGTTACAATGTTGTTGTCTACCCGTTGGATCCATTGCGTTCAACAACGAAATGGCGATCCCGCATCATGGTCATAATAGCATGGGTATACAGTTTGTTTTGGGCAGGTTTGCCACTATTCCCAACTTGGGGTTTTTCAAAGTATTCCCCCGAAGGATTTTTAACCACATGCAGTTTTGACTACTTGTCCAGCATTGAAAAGGAACGATGGTTTATGTTCTTTTATTTCCTTTTTGCATGGGTCGTCCCATTCGCCTTAATAGCGTACTGTTACATACATATTTTACGGGTTGTTATCGGTGCGAACAGTATTCAATCGAGTAAGGATAAAAATAAAACCGAAATTAAATTGGCCGCCATTGTAATGGCTGTCATTGGATTATGGTTTGCGGCCTGGACACCGTACGCCATTGTGGCACTACTCGGCATTTCAGGCAATAAACATAAACTGTCACCGCTCGGATCAATGGTTCCTGCAATATTCGCAAAGACAGCTGCAATTGTCGATCCATATGTGTACGCAGTCACACATCCAAGATTCCGCCTTGAATTCGGCAAAATGTTTTTGGGCCAACCCGACACCCGAGTATCACAATTCCAGACATCGTACACCAAAACAACAGCACGTAAACGTGCTGGAACAGTCGATGAAAATGTTCCAATGGACGATAGGCCACGCACAAAACGTCCCCCATTGGAACGAGGCGCCAGCTCAATGTGTGAAGAATCAGAAATCTCGTTATCGATCGATTTATCTGATAGTGCAATGCCACCAGTTGACGAACCAGATCGTACTTAGCACAATCGTTATAAATATCGATGGAAACGTCGACGTTTACGATGGGATAAAACACCACAAATTTTCACGTTCAGCAGTTGAAATTGGCTTGTTGAACACACGTATACACGCGCACACATTTCACACATACGCACACACACAATATTTATTTTTACATAACATATAGACATTTAAATTATGAACTCAAGTGCCTTTATATTTAGACGATCGAAATAAAATCTCAACCCAAAGTAAAATGCTATAATTTGTGCGGCCAACAAGCGCGGCACAAAATTTTTTATTAACGAATATAGATAAATAATATATATATATATATTGAGAGTCCATAAATACCTTTTTATAAAAATAGTGTAATAAAATTGATATTATATTGTATAGATGTAAAGAATTCTGTGCCAAATTTTGAAAGTATCAGAAATTTCAGAAAAACTATTTCCTATGTGAAGCTTTTCCGAAATATTCGTACTGAAAACTATCCTACGACTAAGTCAATTAGTAGGAGATAAATCAATTTATTATGATGCACATAAAATATAGTTTAGCGGTACGCATTTAAAAGAATTTTCCGATGAATGCCAAATTAAACTCTAAAATAGTCATAAAGTAGAAAATAATAAGAAGAAGCAAGCTAAGCATGGTACGAAAAGTCACATTCAACTCGGTACCATGCAGGATTTGTTATCTTCCAAAAATCAATGTGATATTTCAATAAACATAAAAAAAATTAAATAGGAGACATATTTTTAAATCAAATTTTTATTGTAGTTAGAAAACAACAAATTTTATAAAAAAAAACTAATTTTCAATTATGAAAAATCTTCATTCTACCAGCAGCCAGCCACGGGTATTATTTATATGTGTAACACGTTACAATTTTAAATTAATTTAATTATTTTGGTACATAAAACCTAAATGTTAATAAATTATATATTGTTTATCACAATTTCCATAATTATTTTATTAAAACAAAAAAAAAAATATTGAAAAACATCCAAAACAAAAAGGAAAATTATTTTAAGTGTTAATTAAATGTTGTTGTAAATAATATTCTTCATTGAATGCAAAAAAAACAAATTAATTTATTTTAATTAAATAAACAAATCGTTCACCTTACACGGAAAATTGAAAATGAAAACTCAGGAAATTTGTTTAATTTGAAAACGAGAAAGGTGATATTATAATATGCTATCTAATACTCGTATAGCAGAAAAAATAGTTTTGCTATTCGCTAGGGTAAAAATATTCGTCCCTAAAGCTAGCAGATCTCAAATCGAAAATCGGACCAAAACCGAAATTTGAACACAAGCCAAGATATATTGACATGTAGGCTTCATTCGTACTTGACCATAAGGTTTAGGTCAATTTAAAGCTAGCAAATCCAATATCGGTTAAATCGAAATCGAAACGAACCCAAATCGAAAATCGGAATTAGAATGCAGAACATGATCATTCTGGCCTTTCATGGAACTTTTGGGCTCCACTCGTTTTTGACCAAGCTTAAGGTCATTTAATTTAAAGTCAGCAGAACCCAAAACAAAAAATCGGACTAAAACAGAAATTAGAATGCAAAACTACATCAACCAACATGCAAATAATTTTACGACCATGATGGCTGAATCAAAAGCCAAGTTAAAAAATGTTAGGCTCCACTCGTTCTTAACCAAGCTTACAAGCTATACCAAAGTACCAGGCCTCAAATCGAAAATCGGGCCAAAATCGAAATTAGAACGCAAATCAAGATCTACTGCAATACAAATAACTAAATGTTCATCCAAAGGCCTAATCAAAAAATTTTAGGCTCTACCCATTCTTGACTGTTGTAACTTCACTTCATTAATTTCTAGCAGTTTCGTTATTCTGTCAAACTTTTCGTTACCTTTTTGTATGTATAAAAACTGCGTATGTAAAAAAAAAACAGTGCATTCATTTTCCAAAATTGACTATTGTGAGTAGTGTTGTGAAAATAAGGAACTCAAAGGGGTTCAAAGGGCCGCGTGTCGAATGGCCGAATGTCGATGGGCCGAATGTTGAAAGGCCGAATGTGTCGACAGGCCGAATGGGTCGAAGGGCCGAATGTTGAAGGGCCGAATGTCGAAGGGCCAAATGTCGAAGGGCCGATTGTGCCGATTGTGTCGAAGGGCCGAATGTCAAAGGGTCGAATTTTTTTTTTGTTTTTAGAAATATGATTTTTTAAATTTGTTGTTTTATTGAATATTTTGTAAATTTTTTTTTTTATTAACCATAAATGAATTTCTTATGAATTTATGTATTTTACTATTTTTCATCTTTGGATATTCATGAAATTCCACGTAACCAGCTAGCGATACATTTTGGTGAAGGAAAATTGTGTCATGCGCCACCAATACAAAAAATAAAAAAATAATTAAATTAAATAAAAAAAATAAAAAAATATATTTCTAAACACAAACAAAAAAAAATGGGCCCTTCGACACATTCGGCCCTTCGACATTCAGCCCTTCGACATTCAGCCCTTCGACCCATTCGGCTCTTCGAAACATTCGGACCTTCGACATTCGGCCCTTCGACACATTCGGCCCTTCGACACATTCGGCCCTTCGATACATTCGGCCCTTCGACAATCGGCCCTTTGACATTCGGCTCTTCGAAATTCGGCCCTTCGACATTCGGCCCTTTGACATCATACCGATAAAAAAGTATAACACAAAAATTGCAACGAAGATATAAGTGGAGTGTAATTAAAATATAAAAGTGGCATATTATTTTATTACAAAAAGTGGATAAAACAGATGTATCTTCGACGAAGATAAAAGTATGGGCAATAATACTGGAGAGGACACCAAGGAATCCAAAGAATCTGCTATCCTCCAGTTATTAAAAAATCAAAATAAAATTTTGGAAAAGTTGGCGTTAGCAATGACAACAAAACACGCAGCGCCATTTTTTTCCTTTTGAGCATGGGAAATCTTCATGGGACACGTACTTGATGCAGCTAAATCAGCATTTTTTGGCAAATGGCGTCGAGAACGATAGCAAAAAAGGGTGTTTTTTCTGTCGAACGAAGGATTATATTTATTGGATATTTTAGACAAACTGTTCGATAGTCTGGTAAATAAGGCAAATGTCAGAACAGCTGGCCTCATGATTCATTTTGAGCCGAAAACTCATGTGCTATCGTCAAGATATATATTTCACAAAACAGGTATGAAAATTAACCAAACTTATTCTGAGTGGGTGACTGATTTGCGTGGTATTGCAAAAAGTTGTAAATTTGTGTGGTAGAAAAGTGGTTGTGCTTAATCATATGTAGATTTTTGAATCCGCCACGATATCGTAATTTTAACCCCTCACGAACAGGTACGAAACATGTGTTTACAGAAAACAAATCCAACGCTTGAAGATGTACTCGAAATAGCAAAAGCGTACGAAACAACGGTACGAACAAATGCAACGTTTATTAAAAAATCATCGTTCTCGTAAACCATTGAAGTCATGTCAGCAATGTGAAATTGATCACGATCGTACAAATTATCCGTATTATAAAGCTACGTGTGATCGATGCAAAAAATTCGGTTATATTGTCACTGTATGTTTGTCACAACATCGCAAGCATCAAACAACGCATATAGTGAATGGAATTGATGTTTCAATAAATTTTCAAATCAACAGCGGCGCATATCTATATATGTATATAAAAATGAATTCCTGTTTGTTTGTTTGTTTGTTTGTTTGTTTGTTTGTTTGTTTGTTTGTTTGTTCCGAATGGGCGTCTCAGCCGCTCAACCGATCGCCATGAAATGTTTACCATGTAAATGTTGCATGTTCAGGACCAATTTTACGATATTGTGAAAGGGGCTGGACCCCGGGGTCTAGGGGCCTTGGTACAAATTTTTTCAAAAATTTTAATTTTCTTTAAATTTTTCCACGAAAATAAGTTTACTGGGCTGGTTGTATGAAATTACTGACATTTTCGAATCCGAGGGGCCCAGCCCAGGATCAAAAATTAATTTTTACATGTATAGATACAAATATTTGATTATTCCAAAATGACTTCTCAGTCGCTCAACCGATCGCCATGAAATGTTTACCATGAAAATGTTGCATATCCAGAACCAACCTTATGATGTTTTGGAAGGGGCTGGACCCCGGGGTCTAGAAGCTGCGGTACAAATTTTTTCAAAAATTTTAATTTTCTTTAAAACTTTCCATGAAAATGAGTTTATGGGGCTGGTTATATGAAATTAGTGACATGTTCGAATCCGAGGGGCCCAGCCCCGGATCAAAAATTAATTTTTACATGTATAGATACAAATATTTGATTATTTCAAAATGACTTCTCAGTTGCTCAACCGATCGCCATGAAATGTTTACCATGAAAATGTTGCATATCCAGAACCAACCTTATGATATTTTGGAAGGGGCTGGACCCCGGGGTCTAGGGGCTGCGGTACAATTTTTTTCAAAAATTTTAATTTTCATTAAAATTTTCCATGAAAATCAGTTTATGGGGCTGGTTATATGAAATTACTGACATGTTCCAATCCGAGGGGCCCAGCACTGGATCAAAAATTAATTTTTACATGTATAGATACAAATATTTGATTATTTCAAAATGACTTCTCAGTTGCTCAACCGATCGCCATGAAATGTTTACCATGAAAATGTTGCATATCCAGAACCAACCTTATGATATTTTGGAAGGGGCTGGACCCCGGGGTCTAGGGGCTGCGGAACAAATTTTTTCAAAAATTTTAATTTTCTTTAAAATTTTCCATGAAAATGAGTTTATGGGGCTGGTTATATGAAATTAGTGACATGTTCGAATCCGAGGGGCCCAGCCCTGGATCAAAAATTAATTTTTACATGTATAGATACAAATATTTGATTATTTCAAAATGACTTCTCAGTTGCTCAACCGATCGCCATGAAATGTTTACCATGAAAATGTTGCATATCCAGAACCAACCTTATGATATTTTGGAAGGGGCTGGACCCCGGGGTCTAGGGGCTGCGGTACAATTTTTTTCAAAAATTTTAATTTTCTTTAAAATTTTCCATGAAAATGAGTTTATGGGGCTGGTTATATGAAATTACTGACATGTTCCAATCCGACGGGCCCAGCACTGGATCAAAAATTAATTTTTACATGTATAGATACAAATATTTGATTATTTCAAAATGACCTCTCAGTTGCTCAACCGATCGCCATGAAATGTTTACCATGAAAATGTTGCATATCCAGAACCAACCTTATGATATTTTGGAAGGGGCTGGACCCCGGGGTCTAGGGGCTGCGGTACAAATTTTTTCAAAAATTTTAATTTTCTTTAAAATTTTCCATGAAAATGAGTTTATGGGGCTGGTTATATGAAATTACTGACAAGTTCCAATCCGAGGGGCCCAGCCCTGGATCAAAAATTAATTTTTACATGTATAGATACAAATATTTGATTATTCCAAAATGACTTCTCAGTCGCTCAACCGATCGCCATGAAATGTTTACCATGAAAATGTTGCATATCCAGAACCAACCTTATGATATTTTGGAAGGGGTTGGACCCCGGGGTCTAGGGGCTGCGGTACAAATTTTTTCAAAAAATTAAATTTTTTTACGAGAATGAGTTTTGGAAAGGAGTTATATGAAATAAGAGACATGTTCAAATTCGGGGGGTCTGCCCCTGGAACAAAAATTCATTTTTACATGTAAAATACAATTATTTGATTGTTCTGAAATAACGCCTTAGCCGCTTTACCGATCGTCGTGAAATTTTTACCATGTATATGTAGCATGTTCAGGACCAAGACCACGATACATTTGAAGAGGCTGAACCCCGGGGTCAAGGGGCTGTGGTACAAATTGTTTCTCAAATTTCAATTTTTTTAAGATTTTTTGAAAGGAATGACTTTAGGAAAGGGGTTATATGAAATTAGTGACATGCTTCAATCCGGAAGTCTGCCCTGGATCAAGAATTCATTTTTACATGTATGTATAGATACAATTATTTAAATGTTCCGATATAGCGCATTAGTCGAAAAAAATTAGACACCAAAAAGGAAATCTAGCGTGCGATTGTTATACACAAACCATACCTCTACTATATAATTGATTTAATTATTCAAATTAATTTTATTAATTTAAATTTAAGACAATCTTTAGGTCCCAAAAATGACGGCGTTAATAAATTAAATAATGAAATTCAATCGGAACTACCCGGGCCACTAATGAAATACAAATCTACCGACACGATTACTGATGTGAATCAATCCGTCAATTATCCAATAGTTTCTTAATTCTCTGGAGCCATCTGGTATTCCACCACACATACTATTTTTAAATGAGAGTTCACCAATAATACTGCTCCCAAATTTAGATCCAAAGAAATTGTGCAACGGAACACGGCTTTGTGTGAAGAAATTGATGCCGAATGTGATTGAAGCAACGATTATTATGATTCCCACCGACTTGCCGTTTGAATTCAAGCGACTACAATTCCCATTACGCCTTGGTTTTTCAATGACAATCAACAAAGCCCAGGGGCAATCATTGAAAATAGCTGGTGTTATTTTGGAAAATTCATGCTTTTCACATGACTAACTGTTGCTTGCTCCAGAGTGGGAATGCCAAAAAATTTATTTATTTACACACCAAATGGAAAAACCAAAAATATTGTTTATCAAAAGGCTTTATAATAAAAATTATTAACTAAAATATCTTTATATTTATTATTAACTTTGATCTGGTTGAAGGTTCGTAAAAATGGAGTATAATTATTTGGCAACTGGTAACAAATACCAAACCAAAATTAATTAATCATCCCCACAACATTAATTCGGAACCGGTACGAATTCAACTGGACGCTGGAGCATCGTCATCAATGATCGGGTTAAATAGGTACAAAGCAATCAATTCTCCTGCATTTCAACCATCAACGACTCGATTTGAAGTATATATGGGTCAACACATTCCAATAGAGGGCCGTCGATGTTGAAGTTTCATATCGTGATAAAAAGCTCGCCTTTCCTGTGGTCGTCGTCGTAAACGCAAACGATGCTACGGATATTCTTGGCATGAATTGGTTCCAAGCATTGGGTTTCCAGGTTGTCCATGACAACAAACAAATAGGGATGTCCCCTAGCGGCGTGAATACAATCTCCTCTCACGAAAACCTAGAAAATCGAGTGCGCGAAATTTGTAATCGTCATCCGAAATTATTCGATTCGTCAACACTGGGTTATTGCACGACGTACAAGAGAGAATCTCATCTACAGCTCGAACTTACCGATGAATCCAAAAAATCTCTTGCAATAAATACTCCGTTCGGATTATACGAATATCAACACATGTCTTCCGGAATATCTAGTGCACCAGGCATTTTTCAAAGATTGATGGAACAAATCACAGCTGATTTAGAATTCTGTGCAGTATATTTAGACGACCTCGTGATATTCGAAGCTAACGATGAAGAACATTTGACGAATGTTGAACAATTATTATCACGATTCTAGCTACAACTAAACAAATACGAATTTGTGAAGCCTGAAGTTGGGTCATATTATGAACAGAAACGGGATTCGCTCAACGTCGACCAACGTCGAAGCAATAAAAAACTGTATGACGACCGAGAAACGTCAAAAAGGTGGAATCTTTTATTGGTAAGATGAACTATTACAATCGTTTTATCAATAATTTTTCGCAGGAAGCTGCTCCGCTTAATGACAGGACGTGGAATTTTACTGGGGTGAAGCGCAAGAAAAATCGTGCAATGAACTGAAGTCATCCTTAATACATGCTGCTCAATCGATACATTTCCGCAACGATTATCCAATTATTTTAGCAACAGATAATTTATAATCGTTATCCTGACGGACTGAACACCCGATTGCGTTCGGTTCAAAAACACTCAACAGCGCACAAGAAAGGTATTCGTAAATCGAAAAAGAGGTATTGTCGATTATCTACGGCGTTACAAAATTCGATCAATGCAAGGTCGCAAATTCAAATTGGTTACCGACCATAAGACATTAGTCTCGTTATTTTACTCTAGCAAAAAGTTACCGGTTCACTGAATCAACCGTCTTAAACGGTGGGCAATCATCCGAATAAGCTACACATTCACGATAACGTATAAATCTACAAAATTCTAGGGCAACGCCGACGCACTATCACGTTTACCTTGTGGACCAGATGAAAAGTTTGACAAAAGCGAAGAGGCTTGTTTTCAAGTCAATGAAATTTATAACGATTGCATCCTCGATTATCCAATCGATTACAATTTACTAGCACAACATACTCGCTTCGGTCCGCTACTGCGCTATAAAGTGAAGTTCTACGTAATAAATGGGTGGCCTAAAAATTTAAATGCCTCTGAACCGTCTTATAGTTTGAACAAGTTTAATGATATCCTTTTCTTACAGGCAGAGCATCTCCGAATTGTCGTCCATTCCAGCCTACAAGTAAAAAGACTGAAGCTACCACATGATGAACATTGGGGTGTCACCCGGATGAAGAAATTGGCTCGTCGACATTGCTGGTGGCCAAATATCGATCTGTGAAAATTGTCAACTCAACGCACCAGCATCAAACAAAATTTTTTCCAAATGGCCAACACCAAATGAACCATGGGAACGAGTTCATATCGACTACGCGGGGCCACTTATGAACAAAATTTACACCCCTATTCCCCTAGTCGCATCACTTCAAGTGATCGGTCACTAGATCATTAAATCAAAACTTGCAAAATGATTGTTCAATAAATTCGTTCTGGCTGGTCTTTAAATCTTAGTATGCTGCTTTATGAATATTTCCAATCGACTGCTATTGCACGATTTACATGTTCCAATTTTTTTTTCCAGTAAAAAATGAAGGGTTAAGTATATTACAATTTTCGTTTGCGAGAGGAGCACGAAACAAATTCCAGTAAAATAAAATTGGATTTTTTTCTTTTTAATTTGAGCAAATGTTGTTTACATATGGCTGTCTCTTTTTAACTAGTATTTTTTGTTATTTTGCGTGCAGCTCTATTTTTCTGTAAAAAATTTGTTGGGGGAAAAAATTGGAACATGTAAATCGTGCATATCACTTCAAATGACAATTTCTATCATCATTTGGAATTTTGACGTGTAAAATAAATAAAAAATAAATCAAAGTAATGCAGCCAACTAAGATTTAAAAAATTTTCATTAAGAGTTTTGCACAAAACTATTTAGTAAATTTTGATTTTAAAATCTAGTAACCAGGAAGATCCATAGTCACGTCGCATGAAGTGATACGTCTAATGGAATTGAGTATTTAATGTTTCTTTTATGTGTGGACTCATGTAGCAAGTTTTCATTCGTAGTACCAATGATGAAACAACATCATCGCTCACAATTCGAACGTTAGAACAAATTTTCGCAATCAAAGGTTTACCATCGACCATCGTAAGTGATAATGGTGCGCAATTTATGTCTGAACGAATGGTCCGAATGTTCAAAACAGCAATGAAGAAAATTAGGCACGTTCTACAAGTCGGTGAAGTTAGCCCGAAATTCCATCCCGATGTTTTTGGTGCATTTCTTGGCTAAAGTGTAGTCAACCCGAAAAAAGTGTAGTCGTTAAAAAAATGTAGTGCTATCCCGAAACCCCGAACTATTTGAGTATTTCTTGCATAAAAGCAATCGTTACATACATAAAAATGTAGGATTATTTCGAAATTAAAATCTAATACAAATTTAATTTTAATTTACACATTTTTAATAAACATTTTTTGAAAACTGTCAAAAATTGTTGGAACATCTTATTGTGGACTAACCGTGCAATATTATAATTTAATAAAAAAAAATCTTAAAATTTTAAAAAGCCTATTGGAATAAAACATAAAAAATGTTAAAATTAGAAAATTAAGCTAAATCGAAAAGCGCATTGGCAATTCATGACAATAAAATAAGCAAACCATAACACCAGAGATAAATTGCACTAGCGATATATATGCCTATTTAGGTCTTGGCTGTGCTAATAAACCCTGCGAATTTCATTTTCATATCAGGTGGAAAAATGATGTAAACGTTGATGTGTATTTGAGGTGTACGACGAATGATGGTATATGGTGAACGGTAGTGAGTGCTACACATTAAATTATTGTTTTTCGCAAATGGTGATTGATGGTTTATGGTAAAGTAGTTTATGGTAAATGGTGAATGATACATATATTGTAAGTGGGGAACGATGGTGAATATTGATAAATTGAGATTGATCGTAAATTATAAAAGATGTTAATTGGAGATTGCAGGTATAATGAAAGCATATGGTATGTCTTTAATTTTTTTTCTCGATTTAGTTGTTTTTAGGTGTTTAATAATCGTTGGAATTTTTTTAATATTATCATAGATGTTTTTTCTATGATATTACCTCGCAATACTGACATTTTTGTTCGTCCATTTTGAATACATAAATTTATTTGTATAGTGTCCTATATTGACAAATTGAGGGTAGCTATTTGACCTTTTATGTTGAGGGTTATTTATGATTTTTTATACAAGATTATTTGTGGTTTTATTTGCACCATCGAGGAATTACGTATTACTGGCACATACGTACATAAGTCGTCGTACTTTTTCCAGGTATCGTTGACAACTCCATAGCAAACATAATGTCCTTCTGACGATTTGGGAAAATTTATAACTGGACCATCATGTAAAAAACTGACAAGCGATACAACTTTAAAATTATATTGATCCACTTTTATAGTGCTCGGAATATCAGATAATCGTACAGAAACATCGCTATAGTTGCTTCGCTATCTATACAAATTATTTGTCCATAAGAAAATAGGATCGGATTCATACGCTGGTAACATTGTTTGCAAGTCTTTGGGGGGACTTGTTCTAGACATTCTCCTATTTTTGATACTCCAAGGTTTGCGTATTTCTCAGTATTCAAGTAAATAAGAGGACGTTTTTCTGTTTCATTTGTATAACAGTTGGCGCATTCTAACGTGACCTCTAAACTAGTAAACATTTCAAAAATTTTCTTTTCTTAAAATTTCTTTTCTTATTTTATAAACGTCATCCAAATTATTGTTAAGCAATGACTGCAATAACAATTTTGTCCGACAGCTGCTTAAATTATTTAAAATATAATCATCCTTCCGTATTGAAAGGGCGATAGCTTGATAAATTGAGTCTATGGCACACGTGTTTTTGAAAAAGCTACAAGTTTTTATTGCATTTTTTATTAGTGGAATTCCTGTAGGGTCCGGTTTATCCTTAAAGATTTTTTTAGATTTTAGCTGTGTTTTCCTCTTTGGTGTATTAGAGTTTTAGCTCAATGTCGCCATGGCAGTAGTAGTTTGGTCTATTTCACTTAAATTTTGAAACTTGTGAACAAAATTAAAATTAAAACTGCTCCGCGATTGCTTCTTTTTACAGCTTGCTGGAGATGAATACTTGCTTTTTCGTTTCCAAACCGAATCGCTGCTTTGAACATCTAACAAATTGCAGGGACGATTGCTAGGTGTTGTGCTACAATATTTTTGCGACAGCGAGAATTTTGGTACAGAATGAAATATTTCTTTGCAGACTGTGTTATTTCGATGGTTTAATTCACGGACAAAGCGGCCAACTTTTAACGACATTTTTCCAACCTCAAGCGAGCGGTTTGTTAAAGAAAATCTTCTTTTTAAAAATGCGAAATAATTTTCTACGTGGCCGTTGCTCAACCGAGTACCATTGCGTAATATGCCGGTAAATAATGGTATAAGACCGTATTTAATTAGAAATGTGTCATGGAACAACATATTAAAAAAAATATTTTTCGGGCAGTCGTTCGTATCTTCCAAAATATGTGTTCGTACTTCCGTACTTATTTCATGTAAGTCTCGATAAAAAGGGCTTTGTTTGTAAATTGAGCTAGAAAAGTTTTTGCTATCTATTATCTGATATTCCGAGCACTATAAAAGTGGATCAAAATAATTATAAAGTTGTATCGCTTGTCAGTTTTTTACATGATGGTCCAGTTATAAATTTTCCCAAATCGTCGGAAGGACATTATGTTTGCTATGGAGTTGTCAACGATACATGGAAAAAGTACGACGACTTATGAACGTATTAGTCCACAATAAGATGTTCCAACAATTTTTGACAGTTTTCAAAAAATGTTTATTAAAAATGTGTAAATTAAAATTAAATTTGTATTAGATTTTAATTTCGAAATAATCCTACATTTTTATGTAACGATTGCTTTTATGCAAGAAATACTCAAATAGTTCGGGGTTTCGGGATAGCACTACATTTTTGTAACGACTACACTTTTTTCGGGTTGACTACACTTTAGCCAAGAAATGCACCAAAAAATTCGGGATGGAATTTCGGGCTAACTTCACCGACTTCGTTCTACACCGCTAACAAATGTAGACAAATCACCTGCGGAACTGTTACACGGTAGACAGCCTCGCACTGTACTGTCACCAATGAATCCGATTTTCCACCGAAGAGAACATTGCACCATATCGACTAAATACAAGGTCGATGACAAAGTATACACGCAAAATTTTTTAACGAGAAGTTCACAAAAATCGAGAAAAGTCTACATCGTCAAATCGTTGGGGGGAAGAATGTACCTCGTTAGCACAAACTATGGTATTTGGAGACGACATCAAAACCAATTACGACCAAGAATTGCGTCATCAACCGATGACTATGAAAAATCGTCAGAGCAACAACAACAGGAAAACAATGCGAGTAAAAATGTACATTGGTCTAATTTTTCTTGCTGCACAGAACAAACTCTTCATCAACCAATTATGTTTAATGAGAATCGCATGTCAAATGATGTGCAAGAAGAATCACCAAATGACGTACAAGCACTACAATCACCTGCAGGCGCACAAAAACATAAAAATCCACGACATCGAGTAATGTTCTTCATAGTATTCTACGAAATCGATCACTTGCGGCATCACCCATGTGTGATAATGGGGAATGGGAATCTCACAACACCTCCAGGAATACAACAGAACGAAAATCCAGCTGCACAATACGAAACACCAATGAGAAGATCGGTTCGTCCAAGGCAGAAAACCGTGTTGTTCCAGGCAAGACATTAAAACATCGATCAACTAGTTTTATAGTTCAAATTTTTTTTATTTACGTTTAACTTTTTTGTTTTCTTTAATTATTTGGGCGAGATGTCAAAAAAAAAAAATTAACGAAGGAGGAATTGTTGTAACTTCACTTCATTAATTTTTAGCATGTAAAAAATGTAAAAAAAACTGTGCATTCATTTTCCAAAATTGTCTATTGTGAATAGTGTTGTGAAAATAAAGTATAATACAAAATTGATCAAGTTGTAGGACATTTAATTTAAAGTTAGCAGAATCCAAATCGAACTTTGGACCAAAACCGAAATCAGAATGCAAACCAAGTTCTACTGACACACAAATAATTAAAGGTTCATCCAAAGGCCTGATCAAATGAATATAAATAACAAAACCAGTATCAATGCAATCATCGGAAGAAATATAATTTTTTAAATTTGTTGTTTTATGGAATATTTTGTATTTTTTTTTTTTTGATTAAACATAAAACAATTTCTTATGAATTTATGTATTTTACTATTTTTCATCTTTGAATATTCATGAAATTCCACGTGAATGGATCAGCGATACATTTTGGTGAAGGAAAATTTTGAGGTTGGGGTTGTTTGCCCGACTTTCAAAATCCCGACTTTCATAATCCCGATTTTCAAAATCCCGATTTTCAACACCCCAATTTTCAAAAGCCCGTGTTTTTTTTTAAATAATTATGAATTCAGACGCCCGCGGGCCGGCATTTTGAAATGCAATAATTGTAGAGGCCAACGGCTTCCATAACTCTCACGGGCACGCTGGAGGTTGCTTGCCCTTAGCCCCCCGAGGGGCTTTATATTTGAACTTCGGGGGACATGTGTTGAATTTTCGGGAAAAATTATTTTTCGCAGTGATAGCCCTATCTTTAATTAGGTTTGCATTTATCATCTAAGTTTGATTGGTCCTTTCATGCGGATATGGTGAAGAAGAAAGTATCACCAATGATCGGAGTGCTAAAGCGAATTCATACCGGCTCAACGTTGAAACTAAGATTAAAATTTATCATGCCCATGTGCTTTCTCATATGTTGTATTTATTACCAGTTTGGGGCTCATTATCGGATACCAAAATCAAGAAGATTCAGACTCTCCAAAACAAGGCTTTAAAAGCCATTTTTAATTTACCATTTACCTATCACAAAATCGTTGTATAGTGCTGAGCTTCTCCCATTTACTAAGTTAATTGAATACGAATACATGTTCTTAATATGTAAAATAGAAAACTTGTGTTGGTTAGATCATCAAGTTTTCTCGTAACGAATATGTCTATCTCTAACCCTCTGAGTAGGTCATGTGATTTTTATCGTCGCCCAAGCTTCACTTATGATGCTGCAATAAATAGTGTATTTTATAGGGGTATATTGTTATACAATGAATTGTCTACGGTTATTAAAAACATGAGTGTTGGCTGCTTTAAAAAATATATAAAAGCCCTCTTATATGGTGAATTTTGTAGAGAATATACGACCGCGATCAAAATACTATATCATAAATTATTAAATTATATCGCTTCATGTCTTCAGGCTGTTGTGTGAGTGGCAGAATTCGGAATGTGGACCAATCCAAGGGTAAATCGTTTACTACGGTAAAAATCGATTTTATTTTTAGTACAGAATTTTCGATCAGTTTACCATAGTTTTTGAAAAATAATTGAATTTACCGAAAAAGTTAGTTAAAATTGACTTTTACCCTTGGATTGGTACGCAGCCCTAGTTTCTATTTGACTGGTTGTTGTTGTTCCGGGGATGTTGTTGTTGTTGTTGTCTGTTTTATTTAATTATTTTATTGTTTTGAGTATTATGTGTATTTAATTTTTGAAGGAGAAAAAGAGGAAAAAATCATTCCATTGCTATTTTTAAGTTTTTCTTATATTTTCCGTTTGACATACTCTGTTTTGGATAATAATAAAACAAAAATGATAATAGATTTTGTGGGTGTGGGCAGTTGTAATAAATTCATGGGTACCTAGTTATGTTAGACGGAATTAGCTTCTGAATATATGTGGTTTGTAATTTATTGGCCGGTTTTACTACCTTTAATGAGTTATTATTTTAGAGCTTTACCTGATAAGGGGTCTGGTTGAATTCAAATTTTAGCTTTTGTAAAGGGCAATTTACTTAATTACTTATTAATACATGATTATCAAGGTTAGTCTTCAAATGACGTAGAAAATGTCAAATTTAGTTTAAAAATACTAAAAATTTATATTTACGCCGCAATGACGATAATTTTTGGAAAATTTATTGTCCCTAGATTGCAAATTACGAAATAAAAGAGGTGTCCAAGATAAGTGGTTATTAATTTATTATAATATGCCATGTTTAGATCAGCAATAATGCAAAATAATAAATGTATTAATTAGTTTTACACATATAAACAATATAAGTAAAGTTTAGTAAGCAAATTATACGAAATTATTATACGGCAAAACCGTTGCATATATTTAGGGGCATTTAAATATCCATACTATGAATGTAAAAATAAATTACAAAATAAATTTGTTTCTTCCGTCTTAATTTAAAATGATGTATTACGCCCCGACATGTTTAAGTATTGCCTTCATACGGGTGTAAAATATACACGCAATGTCGCACGTTTTTTACATCTTATTTGGTAAAAATAATCCTCATGCGGTTTTTATTATACGAGTACCACACAAGTGTATTTCTGAGTGTTTTTTTTATTCATTCCAAAGAAGGAATAGAAAGAATATAATACTGATCACGTGGCTTTAAAATATTCCAAACAGAATGTAATAAAAAAACGTTTTGGAAGGAATGGAATACATTCTTGACAGTCATTTTTTTAGTTGTTTAATATTTTTATATATTTTATTTATTTTCATTTCTATTGTTATTATTCTCCATTTTTAATTTATTTTATTTTATTCTTTACCACAACTATTTTTTTATGTACATGTACATTCAGCAAAAAAAACAATATGGCGGATAATATTAAAAATATTCCTTTCGTTCTACCTTTTCAACTAGTACGAAAAGAATACGTCCAGAACGTCTAGAATAAATAAAATAATAGCAAAGAAAAGGAATAGAATGGAATGAATAAAAAACATAATAAGTATGTCATGTTCGGAGCGTCCCGAATATTTGGAATTAATAAAAGAAAAACACTCTCTTACTAAATGCTTGCCTAAATGTTTGCAAATATAAAGCAAACTTATTTTTACTGACGATGAATTTGGCACGGCAAAGAAAAATAAATGTTTCTGCTTTTGTGAGAACGAACGATATTTTTTAACATTTAAAAAATTTTGATAATCTCAAAAACCATTTTTAATAAGTAATAATATGCAACAACTTTTGAAGCGTTTACAGTTTGGAGCCAATACCGCGTAACTTGACACGAAGATAATTTATTACACACATGGACACGGTTGATCTGCCATCCACAAGGTTCGAGGAGTAACATTTGACTCAATATCTGGTGGCGGTCTGGTGCAATAAATTATTAAAGATGGTTAAAATGGATGTTTTGTTATAAATAATCGTTTGGGGTGAAATATACCCTTAGTCACCATATAGGGTTGATCATGAACTAATTAATCAATGTAATTAATTTGTAATAAACTCTAGTCCAAGAACCATCCAGATATCACAGCTACATCAAAAGTTACAATTATGGCGGTGTAGGTTTAATTATAAGCTAAACCGGACCACTCGTTCTTCGAAAACGGTAACTGTAATAAAATCGGGATTTGTTGTAATAAATGTGTAACAAATTATAGTACAGGTTTCATTGAGGCGGGCTAATTTGGTCGGTGCAGGTTAAGGGCACTCATATTTCGTTCCAATGCAGATTGGCTCAGTACGTTTTTTCGAGTAAACTTCTCATTGGCTCCTTATGATTTTTGAGTGAATCTCGTTTATTCTCACAATAACAAGACATCGTGGAACACAGTGAAACCATATTGCAACACAGTGAAACCATATAGGAATAACCGGATCCGGTCGAAACGCAATATTTCAAAATGCGATATTTCAAAACGCGATATGGTACAAAACGCGATATTTCGAAAAGCGGTATTTCAAAACGCGATATGGTACGGAATATGCGTTGCGAAGCGGCGGGAGCGCAGCGACCCACCTGATACCGATCCTATATACTATCGTTCCTATCGATTTTTAAATTCCTATAAACTAAAATCAAATTTCCCCTTCACCCGCTTAATAAATATAACCCGATCCTAAACTCCCGTTTTGTACCATATCCCGTTTTGTACCACATCGCGTTTTAAAATATCGCGTTTCAAATCGGACCCCCCCCCCAATAACTCCTACCGGTTTAATTTATCAAACGAAGCTAGACTTGGTTTGTGACTAAAATTCGCAACGGAACACCTTCTATTTTTCTGTGAATCGCATTACAGCCAATAACTAGACATCTCAGAAGTTGCACCAAAATGCAATCAGAGAGATGTAACCCCTATTCACTGAACCTATCAAACATTGTATGTACTTTCATACATATGGACTTTCTCAGTGCCATCTTACTTTTTTGAGCAAAACTCGCATTGGCTCCTTATGATTTTAGAATAATTTGCGTTTTGTGATTTTAGCAACTCGACGCAATGGAAACATTATTTTTCTCGTTTTTTTATGCAATTGACGTATGACGGTGATCTCCTGATCCTTATACAGTTCTTCAGTGAATCGAATGCATGGATAGCGCCTCCGCGTTTAAAAACGGAGTTTTGGTCGAGAATATAACTGCTTTCCTAACTCCTAATATATTGGGTGTGAAAGTAGAAACTCGGCTCTGAAGTTGGTTACATGAAAATATAATTGAACGCATCCTGCCATTTTGGATACATGTTGCTTAGTCATTGCTATTTTTATGACATAAGTTTCAGTCATTTACAAACCAATTTTAATTTTTTCATTCAGTGAGTCATTCAACAGTAAAAAAGTGGTTTGCAAGATTTCGTGATGGCGATTTTGCAGTAAAACAAGGCAGGTGCAGTAAAACAATTGGAAGACGAAGAAATTAAAGTTTTACTGGATGAAAATTCGTGTCAAATTCAAAAAGAGTTTACAGAACAGTTAGGGGCTACTCACCAAGTAATATCACTTGCTCAAATTGGTCCACTTGGTCAAATTAAGTGATGCTCTGGAGAAAAAAAACCATTTACGGGCCAAGGAAGACAGAAGGTGATATTGCTGCATGACAACGCTCGTTCACATACAGAAAAATCAACCAAGGGATTCATCTTCTCCTTAGGCAGTTTTACAGACTCGGCTCCCTCTGATTACCGCTTATTCAGATCCATGTCGTCATATTTGAAACACTATACGAAAATTGAAAATGTGCCAATGAGAATAAGCCAATGAGAAGTTTGCTCGAAATACCGTACTGAGCCAATCTAGGAATTTTTCCTATACGGTTTCGCTGTGGTGCAATCTCCACAATGTCTTGTTATTGGCAATGAGATACACCCAAAAATATAGAAATCTTATGTGTTTTACATAAAAGAAATATTTTGCAAGTCCATTGTGATATTATTCCCCGCCATTTGATAAGTCAGGCCCTAAAACCAACTTACTTATGATTTATTTTTGGTGTAGTCTCTGTGATGTCTTATGTCATTTGCCAGAATTGGATACACAAAAAATCAAAAGGAGCCGATAATAATTTTATTTAAAAAAAACATGTTCACTCAAAATTCCTATGAGAAATATTTTAACAGTGTGATTTCCAATACATGCGTATTTTTGTTAATTGGTATAAACTTCACACTCATTTTCTAACGTTAAGCGGCGCAGACCTGATCAGGCCCGAAAGGGATAACATCAAAAACTACAACACCCAATTAAGAACAACGCGCTACTTCGTCAAAAATGGCAAAAAAGAGAAAATTCCAGTCGGTCTACAAAGTTTTATTTCTATTTTGGGAATATCGAGATTTAGGATTAACAATCTAACCAAGCAGTTTCATCAGAATGTACTTCTAACGGAAAATCGAGGAGGAACTGCTGAATTTGCTTAAATGGTATATCCTGTAACAGGTTTTATATCTCCGGATAGGGTTTTTCGTTTTATTGAAAAGGAAATCAAGAAGCGAGAGGTTATATCAAAGAAAGAAGAAATTTATGAGAAGATATTTAATTACGCGACAGTTAAACGTGTAGGGCAGAACTGCGAAGTTTTAAACTTTAAACATGCTATGCGAAATACCATGAAATCGGTTCAGTCTTGGCATTTTCAAATATCAAAATGCAAACGAATTTATAGTTAAAAAAAACAAGTCAATAAAATCTTTCAAGAATTTGTTTAAAGTTGGAAAAAAATCTGATGATTTGGACCCCTAAATTATTGAAGAGGGAATATAAGCAATGAGAAGAAAATCGACGTTTGAAAACTTCACACCAAGCGTTATGGAAAAAATTGTCGAGACAAACCAGATCTACAGTTTTTTGTTAATGTTATAGACGATTCCAATACGAATGAACCAAACCACAATAACTTTAGTGAAATGGTTGAGGAAGAAGTAAACCTTTTGATATAAAATATTAATAATTTGGAATATAGCTTTTAAAATAAATCAAATTTATTTTGTTTTCAGTAGGGCTGATAATTTTATTTTATTGAATATTTTATAAATTTGAATTTCATGTTTTTTTATGTATATTTAGACAATAATAAAGTTTATTTGAATTAACTAATAATTTCATGCTGTATTATTTTCAATCCGTGTTTTTAATAGAATACAACTAATAATTAAATTTAAAGTCAAAGCTGACATAATATCAAACTAACATTTTCCAATCTTTAAGAGCTTTTAGTTTGGAAATTAATTTACAACTTCACCTAAGCTTCTTTGTTCAACCATATGATACTAATTAGAGGCTTGAACGGTTGTTCATCATTTCTCAAAAATAAAATTTTTGGATAGTGTGAGTTTAGATTCTGGAGGCCTCATACGAGTATACCTTCTTTATAAAAAAAACTATTTTTTAAAGTATTTTTAATTCAAAAAATCATCGGAACCACAAGTGCCGAGTGTGTGAAGCTAACATTTGGACAAAGTAAAATTTTCCGACAAAATCTACGATATCCAGAATTTATCTAAATTTAAACCACTCAAAGCTATAAAATCGATTAGATTTGCGAGAACGAAAAATGATACTTATCCCTTAGATATGGAAATAGCTCTCAGATTTTTTTGATTGTGTTAACCTAAAGCTAACATTTGGACATAGTGAAATTTTCCGACAAACTCTGCGATATTCAGAATTTATCTAAATTTAAACCTCTCAAAGCTATAAAAATCGGTTTGAATTACGAGATCGAAAATAATATCACTACTACCGTTTGGAAAAGGCGAGCTTGACTGTTACCCTAAGGCTATCATTTCATCGTAGTCAAATTTTCTGACAGACTACGATTTATTTTCTAAAATATTGTTTGCTTTTTCATGTTTCATTTTTAGTTAATTTTTTTAAAATATCTATATAGTAAACAATGTTTAGTTTAAACATAATGTTTAAATTTTATATACATAGTTTTAAACTAATTCATTGAACTCAATTAAATGACAATGTGTTTTATTTTGTTTTCTCAAGATTATTTTTTACTCTTGCTCTTGCTATACCATCTTTGCAAAATAAATCGAATCTGAAAAAAATGTGGAGCCTATTTTCGTCTCTTTCTATTATAATATAGTTATTTCGTCAACATTTTACTTTAACAGTGTAATTACTAATAACTACATCGCTCATTTGCGTCAACGGTGGCACAACTCATAATTCACTCATTTCTAAGATATTCGAATCAAACGATTCCCAAGATATTGGAAACTATCCTAAGAAAATTTGGAAAATATTAAAGAATTATAAAAATTAAGATCCGATTCCTCAATCGAAATGTATAAAAATAAATTCTGATTACGAAAATATTTTTTTTCCATTCTTACATCCTCGTAGGAATAGAAAAAAAATAATTTTCTAATCAGAATGTATTTTTATTTGCTTTTGAAAAGCGCCGTTTTTACAAACAATTTTGAGTAATATTTTCAAATCATTTTCCTTGAAAAAATAAAAATTTCGGATTGTGTCACTCTTGGCGTAAATGAGCGACATGTTCTGCATTAAAAATCTCTTATTGAATTTGTATAGGACACGGGATTTTTTTTTGGGACAAACTTCACAACCTTCAAAAAAATTGTTTTTATAAAGAAGGTCTATAAATTTATCTGTGTAGTACTGTGATTTTCAATATTTTCTGTCTATTTTTAATAATTTTAAGTAAACAGCAGTATTTCAAATTATAATTTTTTTTCTTCTGCAGCAACACTTTTTGATAATTTGTGTATCTACGCTTTTTGGGTCTACCACTTTTCGCTAAAATGTGTAGCTACACTTTTTATTAACGTTAATTACTTCACACCGGTCACTAAAGATGATTTTTAATGAAAAACCTTCATTTCGTTCAAGCATCCAATTAGCAAAACGAGGACGATTTAAATGGTCTGGTGGCTTCATGTTTGAGTTAGTTGAATTTTGTGGTTCGTGAAATGTTGATTGATGTGCTTGGTTCATTACATACGATCAATAATTTTGCCAATTGCACGCTCAGTAGGACATCCATGGCTACCAAAACTCTCACGTAATTTACGAAATGTTGTTGTTTTTGAACGATTGTTTTCATTTAAAATTTGGACAATCAAAATGCGTTGTTGTGTCGTTAGCAACTCCATGATGGTAAAAGACATATTTTTGACCTTTCATATATCAAACAATTTTTTAAAGCAGATTAAAATTCATCGATTGAAAAAAGGGCCAATGTGCCCTTGTGTAAATAAGAAAAAAAAATCCTGTGATGAAAAAACTGGGATAACTTCACATGATTAGATAATAAAGACCAGTTTATAATGTTTAAAACAATGCCCTGGTTTTAATGCATATCAAAATAGAAATGATTTTGTGATGTCTGTGAAGTTAGCACGTAAAGTTAGCACGATTCTTGCAATAGCAACACTCTTGGGTTTGAATCTTGAATATTGAATTTTTAGTACAAGATAGCACGAAATATGATATAAATTTATAAAAGTTAGCACGAAAAAAATTTCAATAATTAAATGTTCAAAAAAAAATTAAGTGAAAAATTTATCAACTTAAAATATGTATATATAATAAAATTTAGCAAGAAAAACGCAACGACTGATAATAATAATTAAAATAAAACATTTGATCAAACTTCATATAATAGTACCTTCCAATCATTTATGAGACATGAAATTTATTTTTTATTGTAGAAGAATCTTAAATGAACTTCTTAGACAAATTTCAAAGCAATCGTATGGGTCGGGCGGCAGTACTAATGGTTCGAGCTGGCCTCTTCCAAGCATTTGTCGGACATGGAATTATTTTTTTATTGTAGAAGGTTCCTAAATGAACTTCTTAGACAAATTCCAAAGCAATCGTATGGGTCGGACGGCAGTACTAACGGTTCGAGCTGGCCTCCCCCAAGCATTTGTCGGACATGGAATTAATTATTTTAATTGTAGAAGAATCCTTAATGAACTTCTTAGACAAAATTCAAAGCAATCGTATGGGTCGGACGGCAGTACTAATGGTTCGAGCTGGCCCCTTCCAAGCATTTGTCGGACACGGAATTAATTATTTTTTATTGTAGAAGAATCCTTAATGAACTTCTTAGACAAATTTCAAAGCAATCGTTTTGGTCTAAAGAGAAGATATAATGATGCGAGCCTATTTCTGACAAGCATTTGTCGGACATGAATTTAATTTTTATTTTGAGGGTAGGGAATACTAATGTTTCGAGCTGGCCAAAGTTTGTCCGACATGAATTTTATTTTCTTTAGAAGTATAATTTTTTCCGGTCGTCAGAAAGATGATTTAGGTTCATCGGATTTTTAATATTTGTTGTTGTTGTATAAGTTTTTAAAAATTTTTGCGTGGTTGTTTCAATTCACCCAACCTTCACATTAATTAAATCCAAATTTAAATTTCTTAAGCGGAATATTTAAATATTGATTTGCTATATTTTAGATGCTCTAACGGAAGACTATTTCATTTACCATTTTATAGTTTTTAGGGTTTTAAATTAATTTTTTTTTTATACATTAATATGTGAGGTATGACCATCTCTTTAGACGAATTTCCTATCTGTTGCGCATATGATTTTAAATCATCATATTTCACCCATCTTTCTTCCACTCAACAAACGCTTAGGTAATGTGGCTGACTTGTTGATGGCACATAACTCGCTATTGAATTAATTTCATACTCAGAATTTTGATTGAGGTAATGTTGTTTTGAATAGGATTTATTGGAATTGGTGCTTGCTTGTTTATGAATTCTGTTTGTATTGCAACAACCCCTAATGAATTAACTCTACAAATATCTATAAGTAGATATCGCATATTTGACATCGCTTTTTATGAATTTCCGAAAAACTTCTATCAATATTCTGAAATTCAATTGTTTCTAGTTGAAACACATCTAAATTTAAATATGATCTCTCCAGCCGAAAGATAATGCAGATAGTGTCTTGACTATTTTTAAATTCTCTTTATACTCTCGCTCCTATCGATTTTTAAATTCCTATAAACTGATATAATTTCTCCTTCGCACGAATGATGTAATCCGATCCTAAATTCGAGTTCATGACTGATTTTTGCTGTATTCAAGACACTATCTGCATTATCTTTCGGCTGGAAAGTTTTGGCTAACTTTAACAGTATGGCATTTTGGACATTTATAATTAATCAATGCGCTAGGGTACATTTTCATGAAACAATCAGAAATGTTTGTAATGTTACAGTCACAGAAGGTTTGGTGTTTATAAATGTCGGTCAAAATTTCGTTTCTGATATGATAGGCTTGACTGATATCTTGTTCTGCAAGAGCATCAAGAATATCTTGTCTAAGAAGTTGATTAAGGATTCTTCTACAATAAAAAATTAATTCCATGTCCAAAATTTCGTGCTAACTCTATCGAATACTCAAACCACTTTTAGAACACAAATCAATTTAATTTTTTAAAGTAATAATATAAATGTATGATTAAATTTGGCGGTAGGCTATCTTTAATTTATTCAATTCTATTCTATAAATTACTTAAATAATATAATTAATTTTCAAAATATGTAAATTATGACATTTTGTGATTTTTTTTATTTTAGTACTATTTGATATAAAATAATTGGTTAAGATCTGTGATAAAAATTATTGCCATACGTACAATTTTAAAAAAATCGTGCTAACTCTACGTGCTAGTTTTACATCGGTTCTTTCCATGGTCTGCCACGTATTTACTGCATATACAAAATCCAATCAAATTTTCAGACACTAAATTTTTATGGTCGCCCATTAGTAGGTGTAACATTGGGCAACGAAAAAAAATATGACGTCCCACACTATTAATCCGAAAAAATAGTGATTCAATCAAATTTCTATATATCATCCACATTACGGAGTAAATTTCGTAAGTCAGTTATAAAAAAATAATTCTGGCCGAAAAATAGTAAAGCCAATGCAACAACAACGTTCTAATAAAATTTAAATATAGGCATAAAGTATACTCAAAACGACTTACACTATGCTAAATTAGTTCATTCAACCTACATTTTTTGTGTGTTTAAGACATCCGTCTATGTAGCATGTACATACTTACATATATGTATGTGGAAGGCATACATACTTGGGAGTTATAAGAAATTTCATAGTCGTTCGTATACATACGAGTGTAGATAAAAATATTTAGAAAAATACTAAGTAGAGAATGTAATCGATTGTTAGACGTCTGAGATTATGAAATGTGCGCCGCTCTCGCATTGAAAATATCGAGTATTTTTTAAAAACCACCTGTTTGACGAATATTTTTTTGTACGTAAGCGAGGCGGGAAAAACAACAAAAACCTCAAACATACAAGATAAGTATTTTCAGAGTCATTTAAAAAATAAAATTGTTGGCTCTTTAAATATTTTTTTTTTATTTTTTCATTGTGTTGTTGCCTTTTAATTACCTTGAATTCGCGGTGCTTTAAATTTTTTTTTTTTTATTTCGGCGGATGAATATCAAATTTTATTTTTTGTGTGAAATGGAATACACGGTTAGCAGGAGAATGGCGCGGTAATTTGGCTCTCGCCATAGACTACAACAAAACTTTATTTAGCATCGAATTTATTTTTAGTAGTATGAATTTATATTTTCGTGCAAATAATTTAATTTTAGTGTCAAGTGAAAGATAAATGTGGAGCAAACTATATTAGCATGGATACATTGTACGATAATGTATACGGAAAATATTATAAATGTGCGCTCGTGAAATAATCACATGTTGGCAAACAATTTATATTATATGTAATTAATTCTCTATAAATTTGTAAAAACATGTGTGAGAGAACTGAAAACGTTTTTATGATTTAATATTAAAAGAGATTTTAAAATCAGCTGAGTGAAATTATATTATATCAACTCTTTTTCATATGAATAAAGTATATTTCTTGAGAGGAGCCGACGGTTATAAAATTATTTTGAACCAGGCGTATTACTATTTACTATAAATAAATCGGGGGCTACCTACAATTTTTTTTTTGATAAGTGATCGACTTACGCGGATTTGCTAATTAGGCATCGAAATATAGTCAAAATAGAAATAGAAATTTAGAAATTTTGGTTGTTTCATTTTCCACAAAATACCGGAGTTTCTTTTTATATGTAACGAATACCTCGACAAAATATACTTTGTGTCGACAAATAAATGTATTGTACTTCGTATTTATATAAAGGTAAAAATAAATGTTGATGTTTAAGCGATATATTATTGTGGTAGTAGCGAATTTCTTGACTTTGTCACATTTGATTCATTGCTTTTAATACTCATCGGTTACAAACTTATTGAAACTACACAGTGGAGACATAAATAGCATCAATGAGTTATATTGTAGCTCAATATTTTGAATCGACCGGAAAGTTTGCATTTTTTTATATTAAAATGAAAGGACATTTTTTATTTTGGAGTGGCTCCGTACATCTTGCGGATACCTTCTAACCTGTCTTATTAAACCGAGAATTATATTGTAGTTCGTGGAATCGTGGTAAATCATTAATAATCTGCTTAACAGTAGAGTATGATGTTTATCTACATAAAATGCGTAGGCAGCTCGAATAACCTAAAAGAATGTGGTCATTATTGTCGTCATTCAGGCACTTTTTTCATAAAGATTCTTAAACAAAACCCACGATGTCTTTTAGAAAAACCATATGGCCCAGATATGAAGTTTTTCCTAACTTGTCCTAAAACCAACAATTATGTTTATAATTAAATTTAACAGTGTAATTTGAGTGCGCATATTATGATATTTAACGAATTTGAACAATGAAAATTAGTCTGGGATGAGTACTTCTATTAAAAGGTCCACCGTTTTGTCATTACTAATCTAGTTTCTTTACCGTGTTGGATGTATAAGAAGTTGGCCCGAAATTTCCATCCCAAAAAGATTTTTTTTTCAGAAAGTGTGTGTCTTTGCTACATCACATAGAAATAATTCCATCCCGAAAATTTTATTGTTAAATTAAAGAAAAAAATAAACAGCCCGAGAAAATTATAAAATTATATTACTGTTTACAGTAAAAAACCTAAAATATTAAATCGATTTTAATGATCATCTAGAAAATCACTTTCTATCCATCACTTTCTATATTAACTGAAAGAAAATATGCTCAATACCAAATTTCCTTGTAGCAAACACACAATATTCACCATCAATCCTCGTTATTATCGAACGGACACCTAAAGATAAGTTCTATGCACATTGGCCCACCTAACTCCATATGTCAAGGTCATCTCTGTGTTTGCCACGAAGAAATTTGGTATTGAACATATTTTCTTGTAGATGACCATTAAAATAGATTTAATTTTTTAATAGATTGTTGCAGGTTTTTTACTGCAAACAGTATATAATTTTATAATTTTCTCGGCTGTTTATTTTTTCTCTTTAATTTGACATTAAAATTTTCGGGATGGAATTATTTTTATGTGATTTAGCAAAGACACACTTTCTAAAAAAAAAACCTTTTCGGGATGGAATTTTCGGGCCAACTTCTTATACATGCCTGTTGGCCAATTTGTGGCGAAACATAAAGTTCCGCCGATCATGGGAATTTTCACTATTCGAATGTACGTGACATAGGAAATGTACCGGTTCCGTTAAAAAATTCAAAAATTCTCCAGCCTCAGGGTATACAAGGTCCACTAATTTTTTAATTAAGATAAGTTCTGGACTTCTATGACTATCTATACCGAGCGAGTATATCGACCCGCTGATCGTGAGAATTTATAATTTAAATTGCTGTATTGTGGTATACAACTTTTGAATATTACACCCAGTGCTCCCCTAGATTTTCCGGAAAATTCATGTTTTTCAATTGGATTTGGTCTAGTACAACCCTAAGGCCCTAAATCAATAAATTTGCAGACCTTTGAAACCCGAAGGCTACGGAATTTTTTTCTTTTCAACGGAACCAATACATTTTCCGTGACATGTATATTCGAATAGCGGAAATTCCCACGATCAGCGGGTCGTCATACTCACTCGGTAGATAGCTATAGCAGATCAGAAAAAAATTCACAAATTTGCGGACCTCTTAAACCCTAAGGCTGAAGAATTTTTCTACTTTTCAACGGAACCGATACGTTTCCCGTGTCACGTATATTCGAATAGCGGGAATCTCTTAGAAAAATCTTTTAGAACAAAGCAATTTTAATGCTAGATTGTCACATATGCTAGAATATTACGCCCAGTGTTCCCCTAGATTTTCCGAAAAATTCAAGTTTTTTAATTGGACTGAAAGTAAAGAAAATTTACTTTCAAAATTTTTGATATTACATAATTAATTTAAAATGTAGTGTAGTTGATCTTCTTCATTCAAATTGAACCGATAATATAATTTAAGACCGTTTAGGACAAACTTCACGTGATTATATAATCGTATAAAGCTTGACCTAAATTTGTCCTAAAATTTGTTGTTGCTTTAGGACAAACTTCACACAAATCATATGACCCGAAAGTCAGTCATGACCAAGATGATAGCATTGCAACATCTAAAATCATCCGCTCCCCCTTCAAAAAACACAACCCAATGATATTTTTAAAATTTCAAGCTTTGTCGAAAGCGGAACAGCGGGTAGAAATATTTCCTAAACAATTCCGACGGAAAAATGGAGGGGTGAATATAGTGTATGTAGATAGCACCATAGATCTCACATACACCACTCTTGATTTCTAAATCGAGAAATTAAACTTACCGCACTTTTGGTAAAACTGTTCTGTACAGCGTTTTCCAATAAGAGGTTACATTTTGAATAGCCTGCTTTTTGGCCACCTGTCAATTTTGAAGCTGTCACCTTTTGACATTTGATAAGTAAAAACTACGCCATTAATAAAAATGGTACTTCAACAACGCATTGAAATTGTGAAAAATTCACTACAAAAATGGTGAAAATTTTGCAGTCACATTTCGCAAAACTAACGCACTTTTGAATCGTCGTGAAGCACCTTCTCTGCCGGCAATAGTGAAACTGGTAGAAAAATTTGAGTTGTTGGGACAAGTTAGTGATGTGAAGAATCGAAACCGTGTGCGTCGCTCAAAAACAACTAAGAATATTGCTGCTGTAGCCCGAAGTGTTGGCGAAAACCCAGGTTTGTCGATTTCTCGTCGATCTTTGGAATTAGACATTCCACAAACGACATTACACCGTATTTTGCATAAAGGCTTAGGTCTTAAGACTTTTAAAGTTCAGTTATCACAAGAAATCAATCCGGTCGATTACCATAAACGTCGTAACTTCGCTGAATGGGTTCTTCAAATGCATCAAAATGACCCGGATTATCATCGAAAAATCATATTCAGTGATTAGGCTCATTTTCTCCTCGGAGGCTACGTTAATAAGCATAATAAGCATAATTGTCTCAACGTGTCACTGTTTGGTGCGGTTTTTGGGCTGACAGTGTGATTGGACCTTACTTATTCGAAAATGAGGCTGACGCAACTGGATGTTGATGTGGATGACGTTTAATTTAAGCAAGACGGCGCTATGTGCCACACAAGCAACGAAACAATCGCAATTTTGCAAGAAAAGTTTCCTGGCCGTGTCATTTCTTGAAGAGATAATCACAATTGGCCACCGACATCTTGTGATTTAACACCTTTAGACTTTTTTTGGGGCCATGTGAAAGATAAGATTTATGCCAATGCTTCACAATCGATTCAAGACCTTAAAGATGAAAGTTGTGAATTTATCGGAGACATACAGATGCAAATGTGCGAATTGGCCATGGATAATTTCATGAAAATGATATGTTGCTGCAAGCGTAGCAGTGGCGGCCGTTTGGCTGATATCGTTTTTAAATGATAATGGCATACCTTCCTCTTTACAATGAAATAAACATTCATTGATTTCTCTTAAAACATACTCGTTTTTTTAATATCAAAATAAAACCTACCGACCAAACGGCACAGTGGTTAAAGCTTTGGCGTTTGGATCGGGAGGTACCGCGTTTGAATCCCGATAGGGGCAGGATGCAAAAGAGAAATTTCATCAACAGATTACGATCTGTGATGACATGAAACACAACTATGACCCCCTGTCGGAGTGCAAAACTCATGGACCGACCCATCTTCCATGCCAGTATAGGCTGGCATGGAGCTATGCAATGTGCAGATGGTGATAAAATCAGACCTATAGCCGTACGTCCTCGATTTGGTAAGCAATGCGTAAAAGTAGGACGTGAAAAAGCGAACCACGAAGGAGTTGGAAGTGCTTCGGCTCCAGAACAGATTGCATAGATTAAAACATAAAAAAAAATAAAACCCCTTATTGGAAAACCCTTTATAATCAAAAAACATTATCCCTGCTTAAATTTCAGAAAAGCAACATGGGCAACCCTTGTTGGTTGAAAATTTAACCTTTAAATTTATTTAAATATCCTTTGTCATTTTTTCTAAATGCCTTTATTTAGCCATTGAAGCTGCCTCCTCCGGCACACAGATGTCCACCACATTTCGCAGGATTATAGAAATGCCGAATTGTGGTGAAATATTTTTTTTTTAAAACTCGTCATATCCGATAAAATTTAAAAATTATCTAAACTAATTTTGTTTGAAACTTAATTTGCAATCTTTTTGCTTTTATTCGTTTTTCGTATACTTCGTATACTTTTCAAAATATTTGCAAAAAACGAAAAAGCTTTGGGATTTATGAAAAAAACTCTTAAGTAAAGTGGATCACCATCAAACAATCCATCTAGGCTGAATAGGAGTCAAATTTTTGTTTAAATTTTTTTTTTTTGTCAAAAATGATAATTTCCGCTTAAATTTTAGAAAACTGAACTGAACTGACCGGTATTGTTGCAAAAGTAATTTACAATCTTTTAGTTTTAATCGTTTTTTTTTTAAATTTTAAACTTTTTAAAATATTTGCCAAAAACGAAACAGCTGCTATGGAGACTGGCAATCTGGCGTCGAGTCTTTGTGTTGCGACCAAAATGTCTTTCGCAGTCGTGTTACTGTATAAGCTCTCATTTTACAAAACACTAATAGGACATGTGCTAACTTTCGCATGTGAGAGTTGAACCTTGACCAATGCTAGTAAATTACTTTCAACTTTTGGAAGAAAGGCCATTCGATCTATTTACAGCCCCGTGAAGCTTGCTAACAACTAGTACCAGATTAACATGAAACACGAAATAAAGCATCTCCGTGAAGACTGCGATTTTTAATCGAATTCATTAAATCGAACCAAGTTAGATGGCTGAGTCACGTTGAAAGTTCATCATAAAGAAACCAGTAGGCGTACTGCCGTACGGGAAGACCTATACTATGCATTTGCTACGGCTCTAGAACCACCAAACCCTGCGCCGACATGTTGTAACTATCACTATTTTCACTTCGTCGAAAAAACCGTGCTACTTTGATGAAAATTTAAAAATTTACATGAAAGAAAAAAATGTTTACTTCCAAAATACCGTTATTCTATCGAAAATGCATCGAAGCGAAAATAGTGATAGTTACAACATGTCGGCCCTGATGTTCTAAAATATTTAAAATCAAAATGTAAATTCTTATTATTTTTTACTGTATTCATCTAATACAACACTGATAGGCACGCGGGAGGTAATTACGCCTAGAACTCCGCTTAGCCTACCGAAGGGGAATAAATGAAACTACGGGCATGTAGAGGGTGGTCCGGGTTTTATTGGTGTAAACGTCACATATACATAAATAAAATTAATGTACTATGAAATCGTGGTTTTCAAAATCCCGGTTTTCAAAACCCCGGATTTGAAAATCCCGGTTTTCAAAATCGCGGTTTAAAAATCCCGGTTTTCAAAATCGCGGTTTGCAAAATCCCGGTTTTTAAAATCCTGGTTTTCATACAATTTTGGTGCAAGAAAATTTTATCTAGCAAATTCATTAATATTTTATAAAAAAAAAAAATTACGAAATAGTCCTTAAAATAAATTAAAAAATTATATTAGCCATTATTAGCCGAACTTTATCACAAACTCATTTTTGAATTTTGTCAAAAAATCATTTAAGAGTCCCATTTTCCCACATGTCAAATTTTAAAAATTGAAACCGGGATTTTTTTATACAAAACCTTGATTTTGAAAACCGGGATTTTGAAAACCGAGATTTTGTAAACCGGGATTTTGTAAACCGGGATTTCGAAACCCTGGGTTTTTGAAAACCGGGATTTATAAAAAAAGGGATTTTGACAAACCGGGATTTTGAAAACCGGGATTTCGTTGCACACCCCCATGAGTTACATCCATTTTATAATTAACGTTTTCTCCAAAAGTTTTATGTGCAATTTACAAGGATTACACATAAAACTTTTGGAGAAAGCAATGAACTGCACCCTCGCTAGGAATGAGCTTTGATGCTCAAAATGGGGTGTGTTGTTTTGGAAAATTGTAAATTGTTTAGAAATAAATAAATATAAATAAATGTAACAAAATTGTAAAATTTTGAATCGTAACCGCAAACCGGAACGTTATTTATTTCGGTTTAACTCTCTGCTTTTAGTTACGCTATCATCTAACAGGTGGCCCAGTAGCGTTTTTAATTTCAACTACAGGTTATTTCGAGTGTGTGCAATACTTACGACATTCTTGTTATGACAGAAACTCAGTTTAATGTTTGACATTTACGAAATGGGTCGCTTTATCCTTTAACAAAATCGGAAAATAATGAAAAGTGGTGAGTCTTCTACCCAAACTGTAAGAAATTCAAAAACTTCAAAAGCTGAACGAGTAATTAGCAGCGCCATAATTTTCACTTGAAAGCTTAGATGGAAGCTATCAAAATACCGATACTTGGATTGAAGGTGCGGCAGGGAACACCACCACAAAATAGACGCATACTAGAGTATTGTAAGAACCAGTGATTTGTAAATGAATGACAATAGTTTAGGGGTTAGTCCTTGATAGATTGTTAAACGAAGACAATGATTTTTTTAAGCTTGGTAATTAAAAACAGAGAAGGAACAGAAAAGCCGTGCAACATTAATTCAGCAGAAATTAAAATGAATGACAGTTTATGAAAATAGTGACATCTAGGTTTAAGTAGTGGTATTATAATTAGCTTTGTAACAGTTTATAACAGAACTGTTGCGACGACAGAACTACACACCGGAATATCCGGGCGGTATATGATTGGGGGTGCGATCAATCCAATGACCACTCAAGTTTCAAGTTAATCTTTGGTGAGTCATAAGCGCGATAAGCGATACTTGAACAGAGTAAGTATAAGTGGGAAAATTAATACTGTAAATACTGATAGTGTCTTGAATACAGCAAAAATCAGTCAGGAACTCGAATTTAGTAGAATTTAGGATCGGGTTATATCATTCGGGTGAAGGGGAAATTATTTCAGTTTATAGGAATTTAAAAATCGATAGGAGCGAGAGTATAAAGAGAGTTTAACTTTCGGCTGAAATAGTCAAGACACATCTGCATTATCTTTCGGCTGGCAACTTTCGGCTAACTTTAACAAGGTGGAAAATTATAAGTGGTGTTTGAAGTGAAATTAGTGGTGTGATCAAAAATAATTGAAAATAGTGTAAATTGGATAACGGTGGGATTGTGAATATAAAAAGATTTAAGTTTAGCAAATAGTGGTACAAGATTTGACAGAACCCAATACCCAATATAAAATTTATAAACCGATGCAACAATGATGGTGGAGGAGGTGTGTTGACACAAGATGCGTGAAATATTTTCATAAATACCTCTATGGGCAAAAATTGCATTTACGAACAGACCTTGGGGCGTTACGATGGTTCCTACAATTCAAGAACGACTTTGACATCGAACAACGAAAAAGAGCAGCTACTAGACGCGGATTTATCAATATAAAATAGAGTTATAAGAAAGAGGATCGTCGACCAAAATGGAATGATATTTCAGAAAAAACACCCTTAGTGAAGTTGGGCACAGTGTAAAGGCCTTATTTTAGAAAATGGCTGTTTAAAATAAATATGAAAGAGCTCAGATGGCAAAGTTAAACAATTATTAAAAGTGGTGTCGAAAAAAAGAAATAATGAAAAACTTGAAGAGTACAATGGAAAAGTGGAGGCCATCTCGGAAATAATAAAACACCTAAATCTCTCGAATAAGTTAAAAACAATCAAGGAAGCGACAATCATCGCAAAATATGAATAAATCCAGTGAGAAAAGTCAACACAGCAGAACAAAAGGAAATAATAGGACAACTTAGGCAGAACTGGAAAGACGACCAAGAAGAAAAATGAGTGCAGCGATTACTAGAAACATGTGACACCTGCAAATAATGGAAGGATCACTAAAGTAAATGACAGAATTGATACCCAACCAGAGTAACCGATTCGTCAAGCACCTAGAAGATTGCCTTTGACCAAACAAAAAGTAGTGGATCCAATGTGTTGGTTGAGAAGGACGGCAGCATAAAATTTTGTGTAGATTATCGAAAAGTTAATGATGTGCCGAAAAAGGAAAGCTAACCATTTCCACGGATCCATACCACATGAGACTCATTATCGGGCACTAAAATATTCTCCATATTAAATCTTCATAGTTTATATTGCCAAGTCGACGTTCAATAGGAAGATCGTGAGAAACGAGCATTTAGCGTAGACAACGGATTATGGCAATTTAATGTAATGCGATTTGGTTTATGCAATGCCCCAGCGACTTTTGAACGATTAACGGATCGCGTACTAAAAGTATTACATTGGAGAACGTCTTTTGCATATTATCGGCATGCGAAAAACTTTCGAAGGACAATGAATAAAAAAAGGTTCATATCGCAGGTCCAACCGGCCTGGGAGGTACCATAATATACTGTCATCACAAAGAGAAACGTCGTAGTTTACAGAATAAAGAAGGGCAGTGAGAAACCCAAAGTAGTGTTTTTGAAACTGTTGACACTATACAGAGGTGGTAGGTTGGATTCTGCTCGGGATGATCAGGCTTGGGTATAGGGGTTAATGCCCAGTTATGATTTAGAAAATTAACCATTTACGACAGATTAGAAGCGACTGTTATGTGCGAAAAATTATTAGTGGCGTTTTAAGTGCCGAATTATCAAAATCCTAACATTTTAAAAAGTCCGCTTTTCAATGTCCCGGTTTTCAACATTTTTTAAAATCCCAAATATTCCGAAATCTTAAAAATACCGCAAAATGAGGATTTTTTTAAGACATTTTAAAATATTTTTTTACAAATTATGGGATGTGATTTGCATTATAACACGAAACTTGTCCATTTCTTAACAATAAATGTCAAATGTAGAAATGAATTTGGATTCTAACTGGAGGATAAGAGTTTGGAATTTGATCGAAGTTCCGGAATTCGGTCATGCTGAATGTAACTAGGCCACTTCTAAAAAATGTATGGTCAATTTTATGTTGTAGAACTAGATTGAGATTTTTACATTAATTTTGGCTGAAGCTTTGAATTTTGACTATGTTGAATTTAACTTGGCCATTTTTAACCAATAATGGCCATTAGGGTGTCGAAAAAAAAATCAAAGTCGTTTTTTTAACGCATACCCTCTTAATTTATCTGTATGATGTGAAAACATTTGTAAATAAAATTTGGTGATCACGGCCGACTTGAATCGAAACATCTCAGTACTTGCTGACTTTATAAAAAATTATAAAATTTTGGTATTGCGTATTCCAAATATCAGAACGCCTATTTTGATCCAGAATTGGGAGACGAAACCACAAATTTGTGTATACGTATACGACGTATAATACACAATTTTGAATAAGTGTGTTATCATTTGTTACGCATGTATGTGTGTTGTTTTTGTGACCATAGGCATCAAAATTTATCGAACCGGGTGGAATCGGTTCAAATTTTTGGTGCTTCCACTCCTGTTTTGTGACATTTTCCCATGGTATCTAGATGGGGAATTTGACAAAAGCAAAATTTTGCTAAATTTTGAGGAAAGTGGATTTATTTTTTACGTGTCGTTTATTGAACACGAAATGTTTTACAATTGTTTTTTTTTTATAAAATATAAAATTTGTTAATTTACAAGATATAAAATTATTAACCTAAAATAAAAACATTGCGAATGGTGTGGTGCGACGTCCGAACAAATTTGTTTGTTACTAATCCAAAAACACATATAACACATATATTGCGTTCCGGTAATTCTTCTCTCCTGTCATTGTTTTTGGACCAAAGTAGGCGTACAGAAGTGTTGTTTTTTCCTTTATTATAGCAGTTGTTTCTAATCAATCAACATGTAGGAAAGGGGGCGCCTCAGAGATTATACGGAAGAAAAGCAGTGTTCTCGACATCACCTTATGATCCGTTACAAAATGAATCATCTGATTCTAATGACAACGTAGATTTTCAAGAGTATTTGCCAACCCAGATCGAGCGCACACAACTCAGATCGAGTAAAATACCTATGCGGAAAGATTTCATCAGCACTAGCAGCACTAGACAGGTGTCAGTTAAGTATAAGAGATTCTGTGTTTATACTTGAAGCTACTATTGAGCCACTTGGATATATATAACATTGATGAATTTCCGATAAGTCCTCAATTCAAAGAATTCGTACAGAAAAACGGAGAGCGCGCGGAAGCCATAAAATTTCAATTTCAAAATGAGGTACCAGATGTTGTGACTGTTCACTGGGATGGCAAACTGTTGCCTGCTTTACATGCTTGGATATCAAAAGAAGAACGTCCTCCGATAGTTATTTCATATGGAAATAAAGAACAACTGATTGCCAAAGTTAGAAAGCTCTTCAGGAAGCGAATAGGCGAAGGCAGCTTGGAGCGCGATTGTGAATGAAATCTCGAAGATAAAGTACAAATTCTTTGTTGTGATACTACAGCTTCAAACACAGGTCGTATTAATGGTGCTTGTATACTTCTTGAACAAAGGCTAAATAGTGAAATGCTTGTTTTTGCTCGCCGCCATCACGTGTATGAATTGGTGTTAAAAAGCGTCTTTGAAGTAAAATTTAATCAAGTGACAACAAGCCCTGACATTCCACTCTTTAAAAAGTTCCGAGATAACTGGGGCCCTATTCCTGAATGCGATACGAAACGGAAGTACAAGATTCCTATTCAATTTTAAATAAGAATCGTACGAATCTGATTCAATTCAAATATGAATTTTGTTTTTTCGTTTTCGTATCGTATTCAGGAATAGGGCAGCTGGAAAAGTGTTGATCCTGATAAAATACAGTTCTATATAGAAAAGCTCACATTGCACCTGACTATTTTCGAAGTTGACAATTTGAGTTTTACCGAACTAAACTAACCAAAAACATAGTAAGAAATGACTATCGCGAGTTTATTGAGCTTGCTGTGATATTTTTAGGTGGAGACACAGTCAGAAAATTTAAAATTCGACCTCCAGGTGCCATGCACCTAGCCCGATGGATGGCGGGAGCGATGGATATCACTACTTAGTGCTCAATTGAAAATTTCGAGAAAGGATAAGGCGGCACTGTCACACGTTTGCTTGTTTATCGTGACATCCTACGTTAAACCTTGGCTTCAATTCATTTTGGCAGTAAAAGCATTTTACCAGGATTTGTGCTTTTTCAAGTCGACAAATGCTTACGAAAAAATTGATAAAAGCATCTCAAAAGCAGTTTTACAGAAGTTTAGCCAGCATTTATGGTATTTGACTGATGAAGTTTCTGTATTGCCACTGTTTGACGCTGATGGGGACCAAGAAACTAAAGTAAAAAATTGTTGAAAATTTAGCCAAAGGGAGTTTATCAACCCACGATAAACGTTATATCCCATCAAAATAAGAACTTTGTGGTCCACTGTACAGTAAGTTTGATAAGTTAATATATTTGGATTCGTGTCTTCAGTTTTCTGTTCATTTCATGGATTTGTTAACTGCTTTTCTATTTTGTGTTTTCAGAGAAAAACATCTTCGACTTTATTTCAGTCAAAAGCAAATCATTGTTTCATCGTCTTAAAATTGATGATAGTTCATCATTCATTCTCCAGGAATGTCCTACTTTATGTCCTACTGTGTTTCAAGAGGCCAGAAAGAAGGTTTTAATGCTGAGAGCAGTAAACAATACTGCTGAAAGAGCGGTCAAGTTAACGCAGGACTTCCATAGTTTAATCACGGTGGAAGAGGAACAAAAGCAATTTTTATTACGATGCGTACAAGAACACCGAAAGCTTTATCCTGACTGCAATAAGCAAACTTTGAAAATAAGATTTGAACAATAATGTTTTTTTAATGCAAATATTTACAAGATTTGGCCATATTTGAATTTTATTTACTAAATATACTTGAAGTTCTAGAATATGTTCATTTCTTATGTTTGGCATCATTAAGTCGGCACGGGTTGCCATGATCCAATAGCAATTATATTTATTATTTGAGATATCAAGTTCACATAAAAAAAGTAAAGGGTATGCGTTTTTCATTTTGCCAAAAAAAATCTCCCTTATGGTTTGGGACACCCTAATGGCCATATCTGATATATCGGTCTAGATTGTGATTTTAACATGAATTTTGAACGCATTTAGGAGTTTGACATTGCTTAATTAAACTAGGCTATTACTTCTCTTTATTGAATGGAACTTTGAAATTTCTTAACCACTTATGTAGAATTCTAATCCAGCTTGAATCGGAACCAACGACTATTTTCTCCATTTTCTACATTGTACTGACAAAAAGATTATCAAAAACACGCTTTTTCGACCCCAAACCCAATAAAATCGTGTGATTTATTGAAAATTTTGGAAAGTGAATTAATAATAAATAATAGTGAAAATTATCTGTTGTTGATTTTAAGTGTTAAGTATTTGGAAAATTAATCTAAAATTATTTTCAGGAGTATTCAGAAAGAGGTGTGAATTATGAGTATTTTTGTAAAACACCAAAATAGAATTAAGTTCATTTAAAAAAAAATGTAATTATTGAAAAGTACATAAAATTAGACAAACCTGTTTCATCACAATTCAGGACATCCAGCTTTGTTCGACACAAGATACAGAACTTTAAGTGACACATAAATAAACTATTTTTATGATTTTTGAACGAATTGTCGTTTCGATGAATTTTCGGACATTGGTGAATTTTCGTAACAACGAGGATCGATCATAAAGTACCCATGTTTTTTAAATTTTTATTTTTTTTTTTCAACGTAATCTCCTTTTAGATCGAAAAACTTTTCCCAATTTTTCTGCCATTTCTTTAACCCCTATAAAAAATACGATTTCACAAACTCTTCAAAATACGCTTGTCTCAGCGATAACCTCCATTGGGCCAACACCTTTCTCACACTTATCATTTAAAATATTAATTACCATTTCGTACGATACGCCTACTACGACCTCTGCTACTTTGCGCACAGCATTCAACCTAGAGTGAAATTTGGTATGGTGTCCTTTGAGAAATGGCACTACGCAATGGTAATGTCAACTTGCCTCGGTAACGCCACCTGTTTTCAAACACAGGTACTTACTTATCGAAATTTCTCGTGCGTCTTAAGGAAATACATTTTAATGCAGAGGAAATTATGAAATGTTGAATTTACAACAATCGCATTAAATCAGAGGATTAGAGGTTAAGTATTATTCAGAACGCTACTTACTTAAACACCGATCTTACCTCAAAAAATGGTGTATAAAATAAAATCCATCTGCCTACCATCAAATAATATATACATATTTAATAAAATACCATTTTCATTTAAATTTTAATATTTTTTTTAACTATTTTATTTTAAATTTTATATTATCCAATATAGAGATGAATATATTATTAGATGTATAATAATTAGAAATGTAATTTATTTATATATTACTTATTATTTAAATGATTATGATATATTTGCCATTTATTAGAATACATTACTTTAATAATTATTTTTTTTAATTTAAATTAGTAAATTAATTCAAATGTTTATTGTATAGTGTATCAAATTTAAAATTAAAGCATATATTTATTACATTAATGATAGTTTTTTTTTTTTTGTTTGTTTGTCTACGATTTAATTATCATTTTTACCAAAAATATTTATTAAATATTATATTATAAAAAATAGTATATTTATTTATTTATAGAATATATTTTCATATAAATATAAAAATAGTTATAATTATACAAATTCTAAAATGAATTTTTATTATAATTTGTTTTATATAAATTGGGAGGGGGGATAGTATTTTATTATATTATATAATAATATTAATTTATATAAATTTAATTTAGTTATATATTTATTATGTACAAAAAACAATATTAATTTATATTATTAGTTTATCATTTTTTTAATATTACACTAGAGTAATTTGGATATTATTTACATGTTAGGCAGTGTTGCATATGGTACCAAAAATTAATGGAGGGAGAACTTCTTCTCCCGAGCTTTGCGTAAATTGAAAGAATTTTTTTTTGTTGGTTTTTTTTATATCAGTCTTAAAACTTTTTCTTGTTCAAACGGTTTTTGTATTTAATTTATATTATAAAACAAAAAATACAACATTATTGAAAATTGCTGAGTGTCAAATTACATTACAAAAAATAATAGTTCTATACAACGAAATCAATTCAAAAGTAAGCAATTTATGTTTTTTGTTTACACAACGATTTAAGTCAATTTACTTCAACATACATGTACATATTGGGATATATACGATTATTATATATATAGTGTTTAGCGCAATCATTATGTGTAATTAAACGAAAAAAATATATTAATAAAAATTAAAGACAACATAATTCAGTGTTATATAAATTTAAATGTAAAGTATAAATTTTTATTTCATCATTATGAATTATGTATTTTAACGTTTAACAGTAAGTAGAATAAATTATATATAGAGCTTTTCATATATAGATTTGTTTTATTTAAACACAAATGTTACACACTCAGCAATAAAAAAAGAAAATCTCTGGGTGTGTCTCTTCAATAATATTAATTAATAATAAAAATAATAATAATAATAAACAAAAACGAAAAACACAATATATAATAGAAACACAATAGTTTAAATAATAATAAGAATAATAATAATAATTGGGAAAAAAAGAAAAACATTTCCATCATATAATATTAATTAAGAGTATAGATTAACGAGAAACTAAACAAAATTATATATCACACCATTTAAACTCCTCAACTACTAACTTAAATATAACAATTTATTTAACATAAACAATAAACAAATATTATGTAATTTAATATGTTATGTATGTGTATACAATTTTTTTTTTTTTTTTTTTAAAGCGTATATTATATTGTATATCTAGAAGACGCATATGATCATCATCACACCTCACCTCAAACGATCGTACACTTTTGACATTTTATTTTATTTTTTAATACTTAAGATATATTATTGTACGTTACAAATTAAAATTAATGTTGTATTTATGTATAAATTATGTGTGGAAAACAAACTACAATATTAATAAATAACATAATTTTCTAAATGACCGATAGGGTCGGGGGGGTTAAGGGGGGGCCGAACACCATTACCCATCACAATCATACACATTGTGGTAAATCCGTGTCAACATCATTTATATTATTGTCTAGTGGTTTACGACTGGAGGCCGGTGGTGTTAGTAAACCGTCCGGACATTTTTGTTCAATAATTGCGGGTGAGATTTCTGGATAGATAACCGTGTGCTCCATTTCTAGCATTTCTATTTTACGACTTGTGACTTTTTCCTAATTAAAATATAATATTGAGATATAGAGAACGGTTTAGATTAGTAAATAAATTTCGTTAGTTTTCGTGTTTTACAGTATTATGCTACTTACAAACATTGACAGTGATATTGTATGCGTTTGAAATAAATACGATTCGTCTGTAATTAGTCTAGGGCATATGTGATGCAAGCCGTACGATGATCTGACCTGCTCATTTGATTCAGCTAAAAAAATTGGTGTATTATCTTCACAGATTACTTGGTAAAATGGTTCCATCCATTTTACGCACTCCTCAATGTCTTCCCATTCGAGGCCTGACGCAAGTAATGCCCGTTTTCTGGAAACGCAAATTTAAAAATTTTTTAAGTTAAAAATGTGCAATTTGATATCGTTTTCACTATATCTAAACAACTACGTACATAACTAATAAAATAATATTTAAATCTAAAGACTTGACCCAATTTCTTTAACCTTTATGTACGTGAGAAGGTACAATTGTACCTTTTTCGTTTTCAATCAATTTTTTTTTTTCGCGTTGGGCTGTATGCTCGAAAATTTTATTTAGCCTCTGTTGACATTTTTTTAGCCGGTTTTAATTATTATCACAACTAAAGTGTAGAACAAAATTATTTAGTTAATCCGCAAAAAAAACAATACCCCTTAAACGGATGACAAAGGTACGTTTGTACCTATATCTATATTTTCTGTGAAAACACCTTGAACGAAGCTAAGAAAATGGGAAATAAAATAAAAAACACCTGTTTATGATCAAAAAATTGTTAATTTCATTTTTTGCGTGTTCGTTACAAATTGGCCGTTTGCACATCGAGCAGCATTTTCGAGGTTTTCGTTGAAATGATGAAGTTGACCGACAAATATAGCAGCTTCCTACATGCAAACTTACAGTTTTAGTTGCAGGTACCGATTTCTCTCTCACTCTCTCTCTCTCTGGCATTATATCCCATCAAGGGATTTGGCCGCCTCAAATGAGGTTTCATAATCATATTTTCATTTTGGATAATGAGTGATTAATTCATTGATCCTAAACCAGCCGTGAAATTTTTTCCTTGTCACCACCGGGAATCGAACCTGGGACCTCCGGTCGCTGGAGCAAGCATGCTAACCACTTTGCCACCGGGGCGGCAGGTACCGATGGTTGGGTAAAAAGAATTACAGAATGGCATAACATAGACTCTATTTCTTATTTAGTGGAAAAATGAGCTAAAATTTTTCGCAAGATCTTCAATAGCCGGCATAGCCAATTGTGTGCCTAGATCCTGCAGAAAGACTTAATGAAGATTTGGCACTTTCCGGTTTGTTTTCACTATAGAGTATTCACTATAGAGAGCGGCGACATTCACTATATTTTAGAACATAGCCTGCGGCCATCTGAGCATCTTGCGTTTTGTCCTATAATGCGTCACCATCTTATTCATGTTAACGACTCCTCCTTCGGTGGCATTGTTTTTGATTTATTTTTTGGACCAACAAATGCTCACTTTCTCATCGTCACTAAACCCAAACCAGGAAGAACATTCTTCTTTACTTGCACATTTCTTGTACTCCTTTGGGATGCATGTTTTTTTTTGTTTTAGAGTGTCTACCATTTGTCAAGTTCCACGATAACAATAAACGCGCTAAGAGTAGTGCGGAAAAGAAATTGTCCATTCCGGCCAGAACCTTTAAATTGGTGGCACAAATCGCGTGCAACTCGTTGTCCTTGATCTTTTTCTGGTACACCCGGTCATTTTCCCGTGTACAATTGACCGATGATGGGATATGAGTTCTTTGCGTCACAAATCCAAAATATTTTTAACCCATATTTGGACGGTTTGGATGGTATATATTGTGTGAACCGTGTTGTGTGAAACTGTGTAATGTGATGACAAATTAGCATTTAGCAACAGCCAGATATCACTGATAGCAGCTGCTTTATCTGAATGCAAGCGTTGACGACGAGTGACATCGTTATCAAACCGAATAAATCGGCATGTACCACAAAATCAGTCGATCGACATGGTCGCTCTATATATTGGATAAGAATGCACACGCCATAAAATACTGTGGTGCTCAGAGATGGAATGGTGTGCACCCATTGTAATAAGCATTCCAATATAGTCGTAAAACTCCTTTGAGGATAAACACTTTCACTTCCTTCCAGGTTTTTGCAGGTTTTTCGGGATTATTAGCATTCCATTCTTCAAATGTATTCAGAGCTTTCCGATTTGATTCACGTATAATAATGTCCACCATCACTTCCGAAAATGTACATTTAAATGTATCTGCAACAGACAAAGATATTGTTGAAGCGACTGGTCCCGGTTTATGACGGAAAATGTTCTGTTTTTGTGTCCGAGTTACAGCCAGTGGAATTTGCGTCCATACCGTACAATCTTTAGCCATAAAACCTGGAGCTGAAGATGCGCTTGCACCAAAAATTTCTTTTTCACTATCATTATCTTCATTTGTCTTGTATTCATCCGGAACATCATCATGTAGCTCTATTTCGATATCAGATGCATGGTAAGCATCTTCAACGTCCGATAATTCATCAACACCCTGAAGACTTGAATGACGTGGGGGGACCCATTCGTCTTCTGAGCGGTTTTCTTCAAGATCCATTTCTCAAAAACACAAACACGTAATCCAAATTCTCGTTTGGAAACTGGTCGATTTGAAAAATTATCAAACTTACCGTGCAATTCAGCTTGAGATAATTCGTTCATATTTAGTTCCAACTTTTGATATTCCGAAGGATGTATAAATTCATGAAAAAACCCATAAACAATTTATATTTATATTCGCTCACACCAAATTACCGACTATAAATGACTCGAATATTTATTTAAAAAGAATAACAATACAAAAACCAATTATGTACCGTTCTAATTACCGTTATGTTATACCCTTGACAGACTAGGATTAGCTAAACGCGTTTAATCATTTTTTCGAGTTTATCTCTTAATGTGTCAACTTCGAGATTAACTAAACGAGTTTTATTTTAGGTTTAGTAACTACATAAACCGGTTTAGTGCACAAATCTCTCAATATTTTGAAGTTTATCGCATAAAAATGGGTTTAGCGAGAGCGCCATCTAACAATGAATGTTAAAATTTATAAATAGATAATGCCATTTAGTACTGTGACACAATGATAGATGCCGCTTACTTTTTGAGTTATCCCTTTCGAGTTTTTTTTTTTGCTCCAATTTAAGTTCAAAATACACAAATGTGTATATTCATTTATATTGTTTACATTTTTATGTTTTATTTGTATTAAAATGGAATAGGAATTTTGGGATACAATTAAAACACAAAGTTTAGGTTTTATAAATTAAATTGCGTTTAATTAAAATATTTGTTTTATTTGTACCACAATAACATTTGTTTAATACCGATTTCGCACAAACATAGCGCTACCATATTTTATTGTTGAAACAGGGTTTGCTAAACTTCATAGTGTGTCAACCTAATTGGATTTGTAGTAGATTAACTAAACTAGTTTAAGTAAACGCGTTTAGCTAAATCCTAGTCTGTCAAGGGTATTAGATAATTTGTATTTAATATGAATTCCTTTCCCATAATGCACATGTTTAAGTTGCTATTTCATCGGAATAATATTCCGTAAACGCAAAAAATCACTAAAATAGTTCATTTCCCATACAAAACGTATGAAGGTACAAATGTACATAAAGGTTAATGAAGTATTTAAAAAAGTTGATTGAATAACACCTGAACATTTAATTTTCGCTACTGCAAACTTTTGGTTCAAATTTTAAACTATAAAAAGTTTGACATTAAATTAGAGATGCTTCCGCTGAATAGTTGTGTCCAATAGCTATTTTTGGGACCTTTTATTAGTACAAAATATTGTCACTAAAAAATTTCCATTCTAATAAATTGAGCCCTGAATAATTCCAGAATACAAATTTTATAAATTTCCAATGTAAAAGAAACTTAGATATCCACTGTGAATTATCAAACTATGCGGATTATCAAACTATAACTATGCCACTTCCAAGTTATTCAAGCACGCTAATAAAAGAATAGCCCAAATGAGCTCGGCTTTTGCAAAGTTTAGTAGTAAAGCAGGTGTCGTTTATACATAGGTTAAAGCGAAATAAAAACTGTTTTCAAGATTATGTTTTTGCTGCATGTGGCCCTATTCTGGTTTTCCCCGGGAATAGAGAATTGGGAATTAGTGACGTATTTCTAGCAATTGGGAATTATTTATTCCCCAAAGTGTATTCTGGCGGTTGGGGATTTTGTTTATTGGGAAAATATAATTCCATTTTATAGCAGTTTTGACGTTAATTTTTCCCAATTATTTTTTTAGGGAATTGTAATTCGTACTTTTTCGAATTTCTAAACATTATTTTTTGTAATAAATATATTTTGAAAAATAAATTAAACTTGAATTAAGGTCGCAACATGCGTTTTAGTTTATAAAAATCAAAATAAAAAATTTTTCTCCCAAAAATTATTCCCAGTCTATCAGAACATACATTTGGCAGCGGTGAATAAATATTTGGGAATTATTGCAATTTGTAATTACAGCAAAATATTTCCCCAATTCCCTATTCCCTGGGAAAACCAGAATAGGGCCAATGGAAACATAATAGAATACTCTAGATTTAAACATGTTTGTATCTACATATCTTGCAGCTTCCGCAAGTTTTCATGTTCACAACGGTATTTGCGGTGTCTTCAAGATAGTGATAACCGTACCGCGCTGATAATCGGCTAGGCTGGGAGCTCAGTATAAAAAAGCTTTGTCTCTAACGATGTTTTAGGATACCTGGCGCCCTTCGGCCCAAATTGCATTATCTGCGTACTTCGGATCTCTATACAGATGGACATTTCTTTCTCCGGTACTCGTGGGATGGAACATGAATGAAACTAATAATAAAAAAGAAGACTTCGGCACTACTTAAAAATACGGAAACTAATGCTGGTTTGACTTTGGCCTTTAGGCCATTCCTGAATCTTCCAACACGAATCTTCCAACAATACGAAAATTCAATATACTGTGGGCAGAGGGAAATTTTTTGTTGTAAAACTTCCTTCAAAATAAGACAATGTAACACAAAGAATGTCAATTTTTTTGAATTTTAGTAGAACTCCTATAGAAAATACATGTAACAATGTTTTTTTTTTGTCTGACACGTTACGTGCGGAACTGATGGATCGGATAATATAAATCGACCTTCATTCATTTTCGTATTCGTATTCAGGAATACCAATTATACGACTTCGTATATTTTTTATTCGTATTCGTATTCAGGAATAGGGCAGCTGGTTTCCAAGGCATAGGTAGCCAACGTGGGACTTTGGTCATTAGACAAGACGTCAAAGAAAACGGGAACAACATAGGACTTTGGCCATTAGGAGCGGCCCTAATGGAGTACCAAAAAAACGAGACACAAACACGTACAAGGCTGGTTCCTCGAATGCAATCCCTAGGGACATGAGCATAAGCAAGGATGGCGTCCTCGTATCAACTTACAAACCCAGGAAATGAGCCTGGGAAGCTCTAGCAAAGTTCAATAAGATTTCGATAAAGACTCGCTCCGGTGGGTTTCGCCGCTTTCAATAAGGACCCGCTGCGGCTTGCCAGGACGTAGGGTGACACTAGAATCATGTCAAGTTTATAGGTCAAGTCTAGCGTGGTGCTAGACCAGAAGTAGTCGCTACAGAGTATATACCCTGCATCCATAGAGCAAGAGCTTGGATCCCAAATTCTGGAAAAGCTACAACTTAGCAATCCTGAACTGCCGACCATCGACTGAAGAGTGGCCAAGTTAGGAGAAACAAAGACTGATGGTTTAACGGTTTAATTAGCTATGGTTTCAGCGCAGTCGCACACAAGATTTATTTAGACGTTGGCTGACAACTTAAACATCATGGAAATGGGTGAGGAGGCAGCAAGGCTCTCTACGTGGAGGACTCTGATGCAACTTTGGTGGAGGTTGAAGTAAAGGGGCAAAAATATTGTTGAGGTTCCTGCACATTAACCTCCACCAATCCAATGCAGTTTCGGCTGCGCCAATACTCAAACTAAGAGCAGATGAGATTGACATTGTCATAGTCTAAGAATCTTGGTGACTAGATGCTTGAACTTAGGACTCCTAAATTTAAGCTGATATACGCGGAGAAGGAATTTGAAGGAAAATTCGTTACTGCATTCTTACTAAAAAATAATCTGAATATCTTTTCGGTTATCAAATTACAGAAATTCAGAAGCGGTCATAACAAGCATTGAGATGGTCTAAATTCCTGGCTAGTTTCAGTTTACCTTCCACATGAGGGGAAAGGCATCCCACCTGTAGTTTTATGAAATGGGCTAGCGGAGGCCCGAAAACAAAAAACTGGAGTCATCCTGGGAAATGATGCAATTCACATCACACAATTTGAGGAAGCACAGGGCGCGTATTCTTGAAATCGGTGGATATTTCCGCATGCGGATTATAATTTGCATTAAGATTCTTTATAATATTCGAATTTTTCGCCCGCTACTTTAATCGTTTTTTCAAATTTGCTTGCAAGTTTTCTATTATTTAGGGGAATAAATCTCAGTCGGAAATTTCCACCGATTTCAAGAATTCGCCGCGCCCCGATACGAATGAACCAAGTGAACTACTCATTGATTTATTCTTAGTACAAATCCAACGTTTATAACTAGAAATAGACACATTACACTTGTCTCAAATACTATTATGGACAGTTTAGTGAATTGGAAGGTTAAATGAATTCTGGAAACTCACCTTTCAGGTAGCTCCGCTACAAAGGCCCAGGGACAACAGAGTTGTAAACATTACAAGCCAGATTATGAGTAGGAGAAAAACCTTGTGGGCTATAAATAGCTTTAAGGCCCGGTGGATGTCCAACGGTTCCTAACCTTACCCTAGCTGGAAGTTATCTTCAGGGCAGCCTAGATTACTGTCACATTCCTAGTAAATGAACTGAAGTTAATGAAATATTTATACCTAAGACGGGAAAAACCTCTCATTGCAGTCGCAAAGACATTAGACGTATAAGTTTCGCCTCGTCTCTATTAAAAATAGGAAAGAAAAATAAAAGTCTATATAAGGAGTTCGATTGAGCCAAACAGGCTATCGAAATTCCAACATGCATACTGGAAGGGGAATTTTGTGAAAACTAAAAGAAACGAAATTCCGGGAACATGGGATATTCAGACCAGAGGCGATCACGCAAGCACACTCGTTTCCGTGCGTGGACGAGTCACGAGGGTCATGACGGCCAGCCTGGGTGGGTCCATCAATACCAGATTTATTAGTAGAGGCACACTGCAAGGAAAGGTATTATCCCCTCTTCTTTGAAACTTGGTAATGAATGACCTGCTATTAAACCTGGTTGTTTATGCGGGTGATGTTGCGATTGATGTCTTCAACAAATATCCTTGCACCTTAAGAAGATACATGAAAAGTGCGCTTGGCATTCTGTCGAATTAAGCTAACAATTGCGGTATGAATGTGAATTCACACAAAACTTAGTTGGTATTTTTCTTCAGGGAATACAAACTATCTCAGATCGATATTGGGTTGGCCTTCACTGATAAAGCAAAGTATCTGAGTCTTATTCTGGACAGCAAACTAAACTTGAAACGTAAAATATTAGTAAGAGTAAAGAAAGCAAGAATAGTGCTTTACTCCTGTAAAAATGTCACTGGAAAAAGATGGGGTTTGGACCCCCATATTGTGCATTTGCTCTATAGTTCTGCTAATAGGGCCTTTTTATTATATGGGGTTATTGTTTGGTGACCTGATAAATATTCTGCCTAATCTAAAATCATTGGTGAAAGTACAGCGAACAGCTGCATTATGTATTAGTGGGGCTCTTAGGAGCACCCAAGCAGGTTCTCTTTCTCTTTCACACTCTTAGATATCCTAGGTAAACAAATGGTAGCGAGCTCAGCTATAAGGGTCAACTCCATCTTCATGTCCCAAATATCGAGTGATTTTTTAAGCGTTTGGTTTATAATTTTAAAAATAAAAAGTAAAATTGCAAAATTGCAAAAATTTATGAAATTTTTATTTGAATCGATAAATCAAGGTTTGCCATTTACTTTTTAAAGATTACTTCACGAAACTATTGGCCACGGCTACATTTCACCACCTTTTTGAGCATTTCGACTGGTGTCTCGCCAATAACACGTTTAATGTGTTTTCTAAATCAAGTCTTCCACTTTTCTGCAATTCTTGTTGGTTTAATGGCATAGACGAAAGGCATCAAGTAGCCCGATTAAAAAAAATCAAGAGACGTCAAATCGCACGATCTATGCGGCTAAATTACCGGTTTGAAACGTTAGAATAAATTGCTCACCGAACTTATTTCTGAATAAGTTCATAGTTTCACGTGCATTTCGACCAGATTCATGCATTTTGGGTAAAAAAAATTCCGAAATCATCGAACGATAGCGAACGCTACTGACGGTAACGTGGTGGCCATCGTCACCTTTGAAAAATACAGACCGATGAATGCACCGGCCCATACATAAACCGCACCAACTCTTGGTTTTTTCTGGGTGCATTGTGTGTGGCTGCTCGTCACACCAAATGAGGCAATTTGTGGCTGTGGCAAGCCGAACGGCTTCAGTTGTTGCACGAGCTGTATTTTATACGTCTTCAGACCACCAAGTTCCTTGCGTAAAACCTTCCACGTAGTCGAAAAACACAATCCCAATTGCTGTGCCTTGCGACGGATACAGATTTCGCCGTCTTCGAATACGATTCGATGGATTAATGACTAATTTTAAGGTGAAATTGGTGAGAAATTTTGTTACAATGGCTTGAATTGCTTGTCCAATAGGTCGATTATGACAATTATAAAATGGACGAATTGTGCGAATTTTGATAATAAAATTCAATAATTTATAAACGTTGCTCGGGAGTAAGTTTGTCCTTGATGAAATGGCAATGCTAACTGAGAGCAATAGATTTCCCGCTAGTGCAACACAGCAACCAGTACTCAGCTCACTCTCACAACACATCCGAATGTAAACTTGATTTACTTTGAGCCACAAGAATGGTGCCGCAACTGGAGCTATATGGAGCATTCTATTCGGAAAATTTTTAAAACAAGTACAAAAAATGTTGAAATTACCAGAAGTGCAAATTTACACGTGGACAGACTCAATGTTTTGGTGTGGCTTAGCAAGAGCTGATACGATGCGGTGAAATGGGTCAAAACAACACATCAAATTTAAGATGTTTTCCCAACACAATAATTACTAAAATAATTAAATACAAAATGTTGAGTGTTAGATTAGAGGTGTTAGACATTTGTACACAGTTTTTTAAGTAGACAGCTAAATATTGATTACAGCATGTTTTCGTTATGTTGAGGTTTGGGAATTATAGAATTTATATAGCTAATGAATACACTGGTTAAGTGTAAAATGTGTATCGTGACCTGCTCTATGTTTCCATTAAATACTTTAGGGATTTGCTAGTGTTTTGTTGTTGTATGTGTGTATTTGTTGTTGTTCAGTGTAGTTTTATATTATGCATGACTTAGGGCGTAAAAAATACTTTAGTAAAATTTAAATTCCCCGTTCTAAGTAAATTCATTAAATCATAGCGTCAAAATATGTTCACCGAGTATAATACGCTACACCCGTTTTATTTTTTGTTACCATAAAAAATAAACACATTTTATTAAGCACTTGTTTTTTATTTTGCAAAAATTAGATTTTCAGGAGTCATCATCATGAGTATCTACTGATTTGTAAAAGAAAAAATTTTGTTATATATAGTAGAAAAAACCAAAAAATAAATAAAAGGAGGGACAAAAAATAGGCAATAAAATTAATCTATTGATCGTCCAACCAACTGTTAGTCATTCGGAAAAATCAATAAAAAATGGGGAGGAGGATACCAAGTAGGCGATTAGTCATCGGCTAAGTAACAAAATTCAAGGTAGTATATTGAAGTACATTTAATTACCCGACGTATTGGTCACATTATTACGAACGTGAGAGTAGAAAAGAAATATTTTGTTTTTCGAATTCTAAGGTATCGAAACGTCTGCCTTTGGGTTGTATATGTAATATGTCTAAATTGTTCAAGCTAGCTGTATGATTTTCTAAAGTTAAATGGTTATGGAAAGTTGATTGATTGCAACCAGATAAATGTTCTTTATCTGTAACTCCAAAATTGCGCCCAGTCTGGCCAATATAGGAGAAACTACAACCATATAAGAATTAGTGAAACTTTCAAATATTGGCCGTACTACTATTGCTTAGTGATTCATATTTGGTTATCTGAGGCCCTATTTTGATTTCCGCGGCGAATCGTAAAATATTTCGATATGTTCTTTTCGACCCGCATTAACTTTCACATCATGAATTCCGCTATCGACAAGACTGTAACCGCGCTCATTTAATGACATAAACGCAATCATTTCATGACATTTATCAGTGTAAACATTACTTTGAGATTCATTTTGAGTTTTATAATTGTGATTTGAGGTTTTAGTGTTGAATTGAATATTTTTGGGCTATTTGTAGTATTTTTTAATTTCAAAATTAATTTATCATAGAAATTTAAACATATACTATGATACCAAATTCACGAGACCGTGTGAAAATTGTGTCGCGGCGGATATCATGATAGGGCCTCAGATTGGAACCATCGAGTTAAACAATTTGAGTTATAAGTCCAGAAGCAAATGAAAAATAGAATTAAAGAAGTTCAATTCAGGAGCTCAAGAGGAGTTTTGGAACTATCGACATGCGACAGGAAAACCCGAGAGTGAAACGGTTCAAGAGGCATTACAGCACAATCGTTCTAAAGAAAGTGTAGCACATGTGTAGCAAACTATACCGATAAGACGCAGGAACATAAAGTCGATCCACTGAACTAATACTGGTGGAAGTATCAACTCGTGCGTTACAGGGCTAGAGGCGCTTCCGAAATATCTTAAACTTTCCAGTGATGGTAAGGAAAATTTTTACTCGAAAATTAGTTGCGAACGGGAAATGAACTCGGTTGGTCATGTATCATATCGTATTCATTCGGACTTTATGAAAAAATCATATTCAAAGTGAGGCTTTACACATACTCCCATCGCGATTTTGAAAAGTTTGTGTAACATGATATTAGATTACTTTTAATAACAGGATACTACTTTGATTTAAAAATATCGTATAGTGTTGAGAAACAATAATAATCTAATTCTATTTAACGCATCAAGTGAGTACAAGGCCTAATACAAAAATTACCATTTATTCTGCAATTATCATTTATTCTTCAACATAAACTCCTCTTCAAGAGTGATAAAATCAGTTAAACGCTGCTTCAATTTTCTCTATCTTGTAGTAGAACGATTTGTCCAAGCTTCGCTCTGGTGGCTTCAGTCAAATGTTCATCTAAAATAAGACTAACCACTTCTTTTGAAATCTTTAGAATGTCAGCTCTATCCTGCAACTTCATTCAAAAAAATGTTTGTGAATTTTTATGTTTTTTGGAGTACGCAATCTCCCTTCGATAGCCAGTGGGTTTAGTAATTTTATGGTTGGTTTCTCTACTTTCTAAAAATGGCGTAATTGGTCGCCCGGTGATTTTTGAGCCAATGTATATAATACGTCACAATTTTGGAAAAATAGAGCATTGTTAAAAGCACAAAGACCTCTGCCTTCAGGGTATCATTTGTATTTTGAAATATGTATAGCCAAAGTGAGATTTTTATATAAAAATATAAAATTTTTAACTTTTCAGGCTAAGTTTCATACCCAAATATTTTAAAATTCATTAAGTGCTCGACAAAATTTAAAATGAAATTTTAGAATTGTTTAACCATTATTTTTAGAGATATAGCAGTTTCAACAAAGGGAACTTTGATGGAAGGCCTCATTTTAAAGGCTTATAACTCGAAAGCATCACAAAGCGGCAAAGTGGTGACCTAAAGTCTTCTTCTCTTCTTGTGCTCAAGAATTGAATTAAGTACCGTTGGCTAACATTTCTAAACCAAAGCTTTCGATTTACAAAAAGAAGCTCGGAATCGAACCCTATTTAAGATCGAGTGTTTACTTAGTGGGAAGGCCTCGCCACCTTGAATAATTAATAAGGGAATAAAATCCGACAATAAGGCAGCATATATATGATCCAATTTAACTTGTATTTTAAATGTATCCACTAGAGGATAGGGACGTCATGTGCCCTCGAAACTCTGACCTCCCAGAACTCCAATTTGTCTAAATATTGTTAACAATTTGTTCAGATTATAACACATGGGTCCGAACTCGCTTTTAGCTTCATTTTATAGTACAAAATTTAGCTATCGTAGTCTGTTTATTTGCTATGATATCAAAGGGCCGAATGTCGAAGGGCCGAATTTCAAAGGGCTGAAAGTCGAAGGGCTGAATGCCGAAGGGCCGAATGTCAAAGGGCCGAATGTATCGAAGGGACGAATGTGTCAAAGGGCCGAATGTCGAAGGGCTGAATGTCGAAGGGCCGAATGTGTCGAAGGGCCGAATGAGTCGAAGGGCCGAATGAGTCGAAGGGCCGAATGAGGACCGTTTTTTTGTTTATTTTTTTTTTTGTTTTTAGAAATATATATTTTTTATTTTTTATTTAATTTAATTATTTTTTGTTCCATATACCTATTATATGAAGAGTGAATTATCAAAATCCCGAGAAATAAATCCCGAGAAATAAATCCCGACTTTTAAAATCCCGACTTTCAAAATCCCGACTTTCAAAATCCCGACTTTCGAATTTCCGATTTTGCTGAAACTTTAAAAACCCCGACAAAAACCGGGACTTTTTTTAAATATATGTATTAAATATCAAAACTTAATATTTAATACATATATTTTAAAAAAACCCGATTTTTGTCGGGATTTTTAAAGTTTCAGCAAAATCGGAATTTCGAAAATCGGGATTTTGAAAGTCGGGATTAAAAAAAAAAATAAAAAAAAAATAAAATTTAATATTTTTTTTTTAATAAATCCGCTCCTACGTGCGGCACGCAGTGCGACATGTTTGCTGACCCCTATGTACCCTAAAGTAATCTAAACCCCTCGAAGGAGTGCCCATGAGAGTTATGGAAGCCGGCAAACGTCTCCAACAAAAAAGATTTCCTTCACCAAAATGTATCGTAACTGGATACGTGGAATTTTATGAATATCCAAAGATGAAAAATAGTAAAATACATAAATTCATAAGAAATTAATTTATGTTTAATAAAAATAAATTTACAAAATATTCCATTAAACAACAATTTTAAAAAATTATATTTCTAACAACAAAAAAATCGGCCCTTCGACATTTGGCCCTTCGATATTATTCCGTTCCGTTTATTTGTATCATTTGTGAGAAAAATACCACACATATCCACTACTTATGCCAAGAGATGTTCAGTACTGAAGTTTATATAGTCTAGTTAGTGACTGGTTTTAGCTAGGACTGGGATGATGTATCATCACTATTTTCGAATTTCAGCTTACTTTATGTCTAATTTCTTACGAGCAAAATCGCAGTCTATTTCACTCCTAAAATTATGTATTTTCTGTTGTGGTCTCAGCTTTCACAGTTAAAACATTATTCTAGCCCAGTTGGAAATTTGACAACATGCTTGTAAATATTTGTTTGTGAAACAAAAATATGTTTTATAAAAAAGAAAAAAATTAGTTGTTTGTTTATTTTTGGTTAGCTCCTCAAATGACTTTCCACGTTCGACGACAATCGTATGGGATAAGTCATCTACATTTCATCTTTCATGACAAAGTCTTTACTAAAGACGTACGACAAGTCTTCGATTTTTCTCAGCCTGTAACTTTTTTTATAATTAACATAGGTAAACAATCAAGAGATATGAAAAAATATTTCGTTTCATGTTCTCTCATTATGACAGCGCCATCGATTTATATTTTTTGATAATTGATGAGTCAACATTTGGTATTTGTTTTATTCTGAAAATTTTAACATATAAGCAAATTTGTTTCTTTTTTATTTTCGACAAAGTAGTTCGTCCACTTAGAATACTAATACATAACGGAAAATGACTATAATATTTTTTTATGGCGGCAACATTTTCATATTACTGGTTTTTTCTACCACTTACAATTCATCGATGACATGTCACTCGTATATGACTTCTTAAATACGACTCATCTCTGACATGTCTTAAACGATTCACTCGTCACAAACTTTAATTGTCTCATTTGCTAATACGTGTCTTACTTTACTGTCGACGATGAGTCATTGGTGTGTCGTCAATGACTTTCCTAAATTACTCTGGGATCTCTAATTGTAAGCGACTCTGGTTCATAAAATTTTAAATTTGTGGTTTTTCAACATTGATCAAGTTATTTTAAATTTCAAATACTAATAGGATAAAATCATATTTAAAGTTTAGAATGCGTTTCATCTTATAACTTGCTTCGGTGGCAGGATATCCATATACAAAGAGATTTCGATGTGATGAGAAGTCAAAATCAAGAAACTTTAGAAAAAACTATTACAAATACAAGGCAAATTCGTACTGATATTTCCGTAGAAATACGAAATCTGTATATCGATTTTGTCTCGTGAGTTACTCATTTAAAATGAGTGAAGCAAAAACAATCGAATACGTATACTGTGTATAATACGCAATTATGTCTTTGTATTTGTATTTTTCTTTTGTTCGTATTTGTCCTCAATACATTAGTCGAAATCATGTCGGCACTCAAAGGGTTAATATAAATAAACAAAAAAAGAATGACACGTGGTTTGCATATGCAGTAAAACAATCATACGTACGAAACTAACACAAACACAAATGCTACTACTATATCATTCCGGTTACACTCATTTCGTTCACACATTTTGAGACAAAATCCGTATACTGGTTTCTTTAGCGATTAATTTTACTGGATGAACTCACGGGCTTTATAATTTTCTGTACACAGGCGAATCAGGATTTTGGAGTAGGAATTATCATTTAAAATATTTTTAGGTTCAAAAAACAAGTACAAATAAAATTTCTCCTAAATGCCGATTAATGAACAAAATCGCTTTGACTTATGTAGCTAGAAAAAACGGCAAGATGCCACAAGAACGATATTTAAAACCGCTTAATATATCGCCATTGCCTTTCAAAGCACATCCTAAGGGCTATGAATCGGGATGTAGTCGAATACTGCAGAATTACCCAAGGTTGAATACAATATGTACTCGCATGTATAGAAGTAAGCTATGTATGATTTTGATGAAATGAGTGTTAGGAAGCCATTTCATATTGATGCGAGACCATAGAAGATTGACCATAGAAATCTTCGGTATCATAAAACGTCCAAATCCAGAGAAGTTTTAGTTTCAGGAAAATATATGGCGGATTTAATAAATTTCATCGGCGGTAGCCCTAATGACCATCTGCCTCTAGTTGATATCTATTACAATAGTCTGGGGGTCTATTATGAAATTTATCCGTCTCGGATTTTTCCGTTAACGGAAATATCCGATTCGACACGGATTTACCCTATTATGAAACTTGTATTATCGGATTGGTAATAAACAAATTGAAGTTAGCAACTTTTTTTTTTTAATAATTTGAGGTTAGATTTTGATTTTTTATAATTTTATTTATTAAAAATTTCTTATAATAAAATATTACATTTTTAATCCCTGGGTTTTAATTATTTGTTTATACTAAATACTGCAAATTAAATTATTTTAATAATATTATTGAAATAGGATTCACTTTCACTTGTTGAAACGTCAAAATAACATCAATCGGATACAAATACGTCAACTATATAGCAGTCGGATTTTTGTAGTGTGATCGGAAAAATCCGATTCGATTTTGCTTTTTAGTTTCATAATAGCACGGATTTATCCGTTAACGGAAAAATCCGAGACGGATAAATTTCATAATAGACCTTACCTTAGGCTTACCTTCAACACAAGTTATTGCTTGGTTCATATATAAAATTGAGAAAATATGATTCGACATTGTTGAATTTGAAATTTTGTATTCTGGACATCTATAATCGACGTGTATCTAATAAAAACTACTTTCGGAATGACCAGCGAACCAAATTTCACTTTCAACAATGGCCATGTTATATTCTTTGAAAAGCTCCAAATTTCGATTGACAACGCATTGAAGCAGAACAAACATTTTAAAGCAAAGAGCATATACCTTCGCCATTAGACAAACTTACAAAATGAATGCCCCGATTTATCTCCTCCGCGTGACGCCTTCAATATTCGGTATGAAAGTTTAAAATGAAATTGTAGTTTAAATAACAGTTTTACTTCACTGAATCAAGGCACACGTACAAGAAAGTACCAGAATTAAGTCTGCTTTACGTTCAACATTAAAGCGCGGGTCGCACCCCCGTGGACAAGAACGACCACAACATATTTTTTTTAATAAATAAACATTGACTTGTTTGCATAAAATTAATAGGAATAAATGACAAATAAATAATTTCTGAAATCTCCAATCGTTAAATTTAATAAGTATTTTTTCCATTTCTCCGTGATGCTATTTTGATCGCACTGAGTGGTTTGTGAACAAATAGTCACCAAAGTTCACAGGAAATGTAAAGAGAACGTCAGTGTGTACTACGAAATCTCGGTTTTCAAAATCTCGGTTTTTGAAAACCCAGCTTTCAAAATCCAGGTTTTCAAAATCCCGGTTTCTTTTCTTCCAGTTCTAATTGCACAAAATAATTAATAACGTTTTATAATTGCAAGATTTTTTAGTTGCAAGATTAATAAAAAAAGCAATATTTTGTTAATGCAACATTTTGAAATGCAATAATTGTAGAAGCTGACGGCTTCGATAACTCTCATGGGCACTTAGCCCTCCATCCAAATTCCATCCCTATTATCCATTTTCTAGAACTTTATCGCAAACTCATTTTTGAATTTTGTCAAAAAATCATTTAAGAGTCCCATTTTCCCACATGCCAAATTTGAAAAATTCAAACCCGGATTTCCTAAAAATCGAGTTTTTTTCTATACCAAACCGGAGTAAACACAAAACTGTGCTCGAAACAAAATTTTATTTGAAATTGAACCGTGTATCCCAACAAAGCTTTCATGTTAACCACTTCTGCCACATGTTTACCATTTTTGTTTATAACGATTCAACAGTTATTTCACAGTGAACCAATTCAGTAGCGGTAAACTGGGCCTAAGCTGCTCCAAAAAGAATTTAACTACGTAACCTGCTATACCGTGCAACGAAGTAAACAGGCAAAGACATACCAGTAAAAAACAACAGATCATAAGCTAATATCTACACGGTACGGGCCAATAATGATACAGCAAAGAATTAGTAGTTGGGTTAAGACCTATCCCAGGAACGACAAAACATTTTTACTCGAAATTTGCTGATAAAATATGCCCAATGAATGTATACATAGCAATAACTTGATACAATTTAAATATTATGGTGTACAAATATAGGGAAGTAAAGCACCCTACAAAGAAATAGAACACATTGCACAATTGAAACTGTTTCAAACAGAAAAATGTATGCCATCGAAGCTCGGATATTTCAGAAAATAAAGCAAAGAATTATGTTTCTCTCTAATTTGTTTTATTGTAGCTCGATTTTCAAAGGAATTGGGGCTTTAGCTTTGAGCGTTTTATTGACCTTCCGAAGTTCCTCCGGATTTTTAACTGAAATGTTTTCGACAGAAATCCTCGAAGCCTTTGAAAAAATCTCTATCAGTTATTCAAAATAAGGTTTTAGCCGGTAGATTATCCCCACTTACACCTTCTAAGGAACTCTTCAGGCAAATAGATTCATCGCTTATTTTTGCCTCGAAATTTGAAATATATTTCATAGAATTAAATTTTTGGGATATATGAACGTTTACTCGGGTAAACAGGCATCTTTTAGCTAGTGCATTTAGATTAGAACTAGTGCATTTGACTTATTAATAACCTTAATAACCTTAAAAACCAAACATGGTTCCAATGAAAATGCTTATAAATAAATTAAAGCTTTCAAAAGATTTTTTTTTTTTTACAAGTTTACGACTGGGCAGGACCCCAATTTTGGCAGAAAAATCATCTTTAGCGACGCATTTTTGGATGAATTGCAACAAGTAAAATTGCCGCATAAGAAACGACGCCAAACCACACGAGGTTCACCAGGGGGTCGATTTTGTTCAAAATTCGACAATTGGCGAAAAAATAACCGCAACAATCTAGTAGTGGTATGTGTGTTTGTGTTAGTGCGGATGTGTGCCATTTAACTATTTTGGATGTGACATTTCTAGATAAAAAAAATTTTTAATAATAATAATTCCCAACGACCAATCACCCCTCCCTGACTGCACGCGGGGAGTCACCATCAATATTATTATTATTATTTGAATATAATTCCGGGGAAATTATAAACAAGGATATCATTCTACTAAATTAAAAATTAAAAAAAGAAAGAAAACAGCAAAAATAAATTATTACCAATTAATCGAAATAAAAAATGTATTTAATATTAATAATTAGGAAAAGGCTGAATCTATGTGTACTAAATTTAGAAGAATGATACCCCGCCGCAAAAAAGGTGAGACCGACCGCTGGTTTGCTTAGAGCAAGCAAATTTAAAACTGAAAAAAGAGGGAAAAAAGAGAAATAAAAAAAAACAAAGTTAAACAAAAATAAAATTAAAAGAAACGCAATGAAGAGATTAAAAAGAAAAAAAAATATTAAAAATTACAAATACTCGATGGAGTATTTAAGTCAAATAGATAAAAAGAAAAAAATTAATCTAAAAATAAAACAAAAATTGCTTTATCGATTGGTAGCAAATAATAATTTCTTAATAGCGACTTTGCTAATGTGGTAGTCAAAAAGTTCGAAATATTTATTAGTCTCACGCTGCATTCTTGTAATAGGCTCGTTCTGGCCGTAAGTCGTTCTATAGCTGGTGTCGTTCTCAAACCGCGAGCATTTATATTAAGATTTACCTTTTCGCGAAAACAACAAATTTATCCGTCATCGCATTGAAAAAAAAATACATACATACATATGTGTAGATAAAAAAAAAATTCTTAACACATTGAAGCACACTTTCTAAATGTGTGTGCCACTCAGCAACACATTTGATAACTTTTGTAACTGCAATGATATTTCGTCGCGGAAATGAATGTACTCGTATTGTTGAGAATTGAAAAATATTTCGATCTATTCCTTAAAAAATGAAAGTTGTTGGCGCGAAAGCCTTAAAAAACGAAAAAGTCGTATGACTGCTACAGCAGACGTTTGCGTGAACATGTTAACTGGCCACTCAAAAACTTGGTGAAATGTCAAAAAAAATGGGAGAACGAAAGGACATAAGCACCAAAAAACTGAACCGATTTGTACCGATTCATAATTGTTATGCTTACATTCGCAGAAAACAAACAAATATAAACACAGAAAATTTACAAACACTAATATAAAATTGTATACTATACTCCAAAGATATATGTATTGGGAATTATTTTTCCCAATAAAAATTTTTTGGGAACAAAAGTTTCCCAATCAACTTTGTTTCGAAAATATTTATACCAAACAAAACTCCATCAGTAGGCCAGAAAAATTTAATTTAGACAAAAATGTTATGAACATATTTTTCCCAATTCACAGGGAAAACCAGAATAGCGCCACAGGTGGCAACGCAAAGTGACGTTGGTGAGGCCATCACCATCAACGGCGAGCGCTACAGAACGATGCTAACCGATTTATTTTGCCCCAAATTGAACGATATGGAGGTTGACATGTGCTTGCAGCAGGACGGGGCTCCAAACCACACAGCAGACGCTTATCACAGAGGTGATGTGAATTGGCCACCTAGATCGTGCGATTTGACCACGCTAGACTTTTTCTTGTGGGGTTTGCTCAAGTTGTAGGTCTTTGCCAATGAGCCACAATCGACCCATGCCCTTAAAGCCAACATTACCAATACTATCGCTCAAATTCAGACGGACCTGTGCAGCAGTGATTGAAAGTTGGAGCATTGGATCCATGCCAGAGGACATTTGAACGTTATTTATTTCATAATAAATGGCATACATATGTGGACTTTTCAAATAAAAAAGAATTTCGCTAATACCTCACACAGGGCTTTGTTTTATTCCATTTCAACGTCGACCTGTCCAAATTGAAAACCCCTTTAAAAGAAAATGTATGTTGGAAATTTTCTTAAAAATTAAGCTAATTTTATGATCTGTACTTGGATTCAGTGTACGAATTTTGTTCGAAAACCGCGACGTGTGTTGGGAGTTTTTCTGTTGTTTCATCAGCCTAGATGTAAATATAAAATTTAATTATTATTTACATATATCAACAACAATATTAATTTTGTACATCTAGTAGTTTAGTGAAACAGCAGCAAAGCTCCCAACTCTCAAGTCTCAGTTTTTGAACAAAATCTGTACTCAGGTAACACGATCCAAGTCTAAGCATTTGGACCTCAATTTCGAAGTAGTATTTTAGATCGTGAATGAAAAACTAAGCCAAATAGGTGGCATTTGAATTCTAAAATTATAATTGAGGTCTTGGTCTTTTTCATTGTCAATTAAAAACAAAATTTATAAAGTTGGGATTAAATTACGTACTCTTGAATGTGAAATTAGAACTTTCAAAATAATATTTGGAAAATTTCAGTCTTAATAAATTTAATGGCGCGATTTCTTAACAAGTTCCGCTCAAATTAGGCCTGCTGTACGATGAAATTAAGGTCGGATGGACAATGTTTATCTTTCTATTCTTAAAATGGTTAATATTAATCATGTTAAATTAAACTCGGCCGTTTCCATTGGGTTCAAAATAAAGGAAATTTCATAGGAAATCGTTATTCATATTTTTACTACTTTTAAAATCGCCTCCTTTTCAAAATTTTCAGTAATCGTTCAAAACCAACTCTAATTTTTGTTTAAAATTGAAAATTAATCATTTTAATAGTTTAATTAAATTAAAAACTCTTAAACAAAGTTTGCCGCTATTTCTGACAAAACTTGAGAACGTCGGGCTACCTAAAAAAAATAAACAGAATTGGGCCTCAGGAATACTTAAAAATTATTTTTTGGCCAAACCATTCATAATTTATGAACTGTAACAATAATTACAGGAACAAATTCAGACATAGATCGTCAACGACAAAAACAAGGATCTGCAAGGATATTAACAAATAATAATAATTTAATAGACTAAACATTTTGAGAGTATTCAATCCTTTGCTAGAGCAAACTACTTCACATTTTAAATTAAAATTCAAAGCAACAAATAAAAAACCAACCGAACCGGAAATCCAACCCATTACGAATAAATAAAAATATATTTTGTTGGAAAAAATTATTAAGATGATTTTTGCACACTTAACAAGGTTACACAATACCATCGATCAATCCACGTATTGAAATGCAAAAACTACACCGCAAAACTTAAAACTAACTGTAAATAAAATAAAATAAATTCTTTAAGTCACGAGTCATGATTTTTACTCCACGCTAATAAAATATCGCATAATATCGCGAAATAATGTAAGGGATTTAAAATTTAAATGCCCGCGATTTTTTAGTATGTGCAGCGTGGTTATTTAAAGACAGAGAGAAGATGAATGACAGAAAAAAAATTTTTTTTTTTTTTTTTGCTCGTTATCAGCACAAAAAGTCACGCTAAATTTGGCGCGCGCACACACATTTTTAAAAGAAAACTATAATTGGAGCACAACAACAATAGTCCCCGAGTAGCAGCATATCAGACATTTTACATATTTTAAAGGATGTGGGTTTTGGTCGTTCATCCGTCACCGTCACACACATGGAAAAAGTTGATTAGCCTCTCGTTTTTAAATCGCCTACGTCATCACTATGAACTCCCCAAGATGATCTCATTCATTCTTATGTTTAAAATTTTTAAAATTCGCACACGAAATACTAATAATTAGGCAATAATATATTATAAGACATCAAAATCACTTACACGTTTTTTAATTTTTAAAAAACTATTCCGAATGTTTGCATTTTGATTAGACAAAATAAAAATATCGTATCAAATTTATTAAAGCACAAAATGGTTTTTAAATTTTAAAAAACTTGATAAAATAACAAAAACAAAATGCACTTACCTATCTAATGTGTGACACATTGCCGCTGCTGCTAACACGGAATATTGAAAATTTGCGATTCCAACGTCCAGGGTGCACAAATCTAGTAATTGTGCGGTATGGGCATATGCCATGCCCGAAAATTGAGGATAGATGAAGGCATCATCGTTCCGTGTACCGAATTTAACCGGATTATTATTATCACTTTTACCTTTACCACTATTTTTATTATTACTAGCACTATTTTGACTATTATTACTACCACTATTACTATTATTATTACTATTTCTATTTACAGGTTTCTGATTTGATGTTGTATTCACTTGCATATAAAGACTTAACCATCCCATTATAGTAACAGGACTTATACACCACTTTAGTTCTTTCAACAAGATCAATTCTTGCTGTATTAAATCATCCTCAGTACAAGCACTATCCGTCACGTACGCAAACTCATTAATTTTTGGTGGATAAATTTCCTCCACTTTAGCTGCGATAAAGAGGCACGTCACCCCAATCAATTGCAAGTGAGTTTTATTTATTTTCATTGTGGCCGTTGTCAAGAACCGATCTAAATAATCCACGGCCAAATAATATGTTTCACGATGTAGTTTATAGACTTCGCACACTTCAATTAACCAGTCTAGAAGGATGGCACGCATTCTCGGTTGTAAACCGGAATGCTGCTGCAACATATTTGGATTACGGTCTAAAAGGCCACGTGCATCTTTGCGGCACATTTCTTTCCATACATCTTCGGAATCGGCCCACGACATTGTAGGCAGCGGACACAACCGTAAATCGGTTGATGATGTAACCACGCATGACTTTTGCCTGTATAACAAAAACGAAACATAAATTTTATTTATTAAATTCATAATTAATATTTAAATGATTTTGGTATTTTACCTCCAAGTGGGAATTTTTTTCAATCCATGTGGCGTCGTCTGCTTCACCGATATTAAACTCTCATAATTTTCATCGTCACATGTGTTCACTGAAGAGGGTGGCGAACCCAATGCCACAAAATCAAAATCGCCATGAGTCGAATAACATTCAGACGAGCTATGTATAATGCCTAGATTCGGATTAGATGTGGCCGATGATTGGGATGATGATAGTCCTAAACTGCTACTACCACCGCCACCAACACAGATGCCACCCTGTGACGATGCATATTGCGTGTCGTCCGAATTTAGTGAGAGGGATGGTGATGGGACAGACGATGTTGATACGTTTGAGGCGGCCGATGAAGTTTGATCCGATAGGGATGATGTAATTGTTGGCGGTGAACATTGACGTTTTGATGGACGTTCATTTTCTAAGTCCTAGAAAAAATAATAATGGAGCTTATTAACCGGTTTACCTAAGACCCTATAAATACATATATTTTCATCCCTAAATCGCTAAAATCAGTAAAATGAATTTCGAGTTGTTTGTACGCCAAATATTTCCCTCCAAAAACAGGAATGTAAACAAAACAATTTATATTAAATTTAGGGTGAAATGGTTACACACCAACTGCATACCAATACATTAAAAACAAAACATAAAAACTATTTTATAAAAGAGGGTGAAAGAAGAAGTAAATAGCTATGTTTCGCGTCAGTGACTTAAAGAAATATTTATAAATATTTAGGGGTTTACCATATCATACATAAGTATGTAATTATGCAAAGATCTTACCTGGCTTTCTTCAGATGCCGTTATTTTCCGTTTCCTTTTATTGTGTACTGCTGCATTTTCAAATCTAGAAACGAAAAAAAAAAACATTAAATATTTCATCCCTTAACGCCATTTTGGATCTCGATCGCAGACCCCACACAAAACTTTATGTTATAATATTTACCTTGGAACTTCCATTATCATCCGGTGCGACCGGTATTTTAGAATATTTTATGATCCACTCTTTGGGTGTCTATGATCCACAATTTTTTTTTTTGTTTTGTTTATTTTACAGAAAATCACTAAATAAGGAAATCACCCCCGTAATTTTTCTTGTTCAATTAATTTTTCAAATTATTATATTTTGGACCCGGCACAAAACTATTTTTTACAAACGTCTTTTTCACACAATTTCCCTGTACCTTTGAGTCCGGATTGCAATGCAAATGAAAATTGAAATTAAATTTTTTTTTAAAAAACCAACCCCCTGTTGAATGATCACCACAATTTTATTTTTTTTTTATTTTTTTAGAAATATGGCGGCCTGATTCTTGAAAATGACTTCACTTTAGAAATACAAAAAAAAAGCTTTTTTCTCTTGTGTTGTATGCGAGCGACGATCAGAAAAAAAAAATGAGGTGGATTTTAAATTTTAAATAACTCTGATAATTCGACACACAACTTGGTATTTCTGCAAAAATACGATTACGCGATTATTTAAAAAACAATTGCACTTAATTTATACGTAAAAATCGCGTTGCGGATTTATGAAAATTTTATTTTAATGTGCCCTTTAAATTTAACACGTATTTTAAAAAATATTCTTATGTGTCGGCCATTTGACAGTGAAATTTAGAATGAAAAAAAAAATTGTAATACAGAACGTAAATCTGTGATGCAGTTTTTTGGAGCGAAAAATTTGGCGGTAAATTTTTGTGAAAAAAATTTTTTCCGTAGAAAATCAGAATCTACACATTATCCCCATTCCAAAACTATATAATTTATTAGGATTGGCACACGGCTAGGACCTTAAAATTGGCCCCGAAAAAAGGGAATCCCGCCAAAAAATTTTGCATCCACGTCAATATATTTGTACGCTTGCATATCAAAATTTATGAATGAAACAAATAAAATTTGTGCAATTAATCGATTAATAAACAGTTCGAGAATTATTTTGATAGGCCACAATAAAAATATTTTATGTAATTAACACTTAAAATCCATTTTGAAAATATCCACGAGATCGATTCTATCCAGGGGGCGCTTTTATAGACATTCCAATTATCACAAAATCATGAATTAAATTATATTTTAACATAAAAACTATCGATACACACGACTAAATAATTAACAAACGCTTTAAAAACAATTACATTTATAATTATTTTAATAAATAAATCACACGAAAATTTAGTACGCGCACAAACATTTCATTACACTGGTATAAATAATAAAAAATTTTACAAATTGTATTATACACGCAATAGTTCATGTATTAAAGCATCGATTAACACAAATTCGCGTAAATTTTGTGCTAATTTTAATTAAATTGCAAATAAAATTTATTAAACGCTTGCAGTGAATTTAAAAATGTTGACAGCCGAAAATGTAAATGAAGAATATCGTTGTAACAAAATAAAAATATAGTAGTTATTACCGTTATGAAAAAAACGTACTAGAATTCAGTTCATGTAGATTGTATTGTTATGATCGTAATTTTAGCAAGCAACACAATTTTTAATAAAATTTTATATGTATTTGTATAATATATTAATTTTAATACGATTTCCGAGTAATATTATTTAATTAATAAATTCGATAAAGGTTTTCATGCGGTTTAAAATAATATCGAAAAAATTTTCTAGCAATTTTGTTACGTTTTTGTATTTTGGTTTTGTTTTACTGTATATGTGTTAGAGGGGAAATTTAAATGCCCAATTGTATTTATGTAGTGATGAAATTTTTTCACACCAGCTGGTTGATTTTGACTCAGCTGATTGATATTTTTTTACTCACACACAACGATACCGATGGCTTTTAAATATGAGGGGAATTGTTGTTGTTGTTGTTGTTTTTTATTGTACATCGCGCGAAAAACAATGCTTGGTGTGGAATTTTTTTTTCTTTTACTCTCTCTCTTTAGGGTTGCTCGGCTAGTTTTACGCGGCTTTTTATGATGATGATGATAGTTGCTTTTATATAATATAGCTATGGGTACAAAGACCTTTTAACAATTATCGTTAGATCGCTAGTTTTTTGCTTAACTATTTCGATTCGATTTTTTTGTTGGGCTCTCTTCTTCAGGTACTTTTAAAAATAATTGATGACGCGCTTACTTGTAACATGTCGCGTACTAACCTAGAAAATTATTTTTTGATGATTCAAGCATATCGGATAACTAAAAACTTTACAAGTGTATGGCCACTTTGTCTCCATTGAGGCATATGGTTCTAGACACAAATTACTGGACTTCTAGAATAGCTGCAATGACGTAGGCCTAAAATAGAAGTAGATAAGAAAATTAGCAGGTTTTTATTAGTTGATTAGCATGCATGTTTTACGTGACGTATGTTTTTTCTGCCATGTTTGACTTTCATTTGCCCATGTCATGCTCTATTAGGAATTTAGTCAAGTCGATTGTAAGACAATTGTTCTAATATGAAAAAATATTAGGCTTTGTGAAACACACACACAAGTATATGCTGAGCGATGAATTTATTAACTAGACACTGGAATTAAGTTAAACAAAAACGTAACGTGGCAGTCCGGAATTACTTCCAGTCGCTAGGAAAGATGTTGGTATCGACAAAAGAATAGAAAAGACAGCTTATGGCATAGCCGTTTTATTAGACCAATACTAGTGGCTGCTTAAAATTAACTCCTAAAGAAACTGGTTAGATTTCCATCGATTCGCTCGCCATAAGTCAGCTCCGTATGTTGAGGTATCAACCGAACGGGCCCAGTATAAAAACTAAATCGGCCTCAAACGGTGTACCCAAGGAGCTGATTTGCCCTCGCCACGATCCAGTTAGTTCATGTTTCATGAAACAACACAAAGGCGCTTGCTAGATTTAAAATCAAAATTTGTGAACTAAAACAAAATTTGGATCATGTTTTCCATATAAAATTTGAACTGATCCGAATCAACAGCTGTGTTCCAATGGGATAAATTTGCTACTCACAAGTACTTGCAAGTAGATAACCAATGGAACTAAAAATATGACAGAAGTAAAACATAACCTTTTTAGTGTACAAAGCTAACTGTGTACAATTTTGCTATGACGACCTATTTTGGAAAATTAATTTTTTTATAACTAAAATCCACAATAAAAACTCAAAAATTAGTAAGAACTGGCCAGCCGAAAAGAAGAATATATCAAAAATCGCTTGGTATTTCACAGAAACAAATTCATTTCAAAATAACCTAACCCTCACAAAGCCATCTATTTAGAACTTTTTGAACCAAAATACCCACCGTCAATTTTATGCGTAACTACTTTCAACATCTACACCCCACAATTTGAGCATGGGTAGATGCTAGTAGATACAAGTACTTGCGAGTAGTTTACTCATGCCAATGGAACACGGTTAATGAGCGTGAAGAAATACGGCAATTGTAGGAACCCCCAATGAAACACTTAGATCCCGAGAACAATGAGGACAATAAAATATGAAATGCTCCACTATCTCCTCCACACTGCTCACGGTTTACATTCTCACGTATCCACATTCTAAATTTCTGCACGGGGTGCTCGATGAGCCAATGGGCTGGACTAAGGTGTTATGCGACCCGTGCTGATGATCGGCTAGACTGGGGGCCTATTTAACAAAGCCCAGTCGTCAACAGAGCCCTCTGGATACCTGACGACCTCCAGTTGTATTTAGCCTTACCTGCGTATACGGATCTCTGCGCAGGTGGGCCTGTATTTCTCCGATACTCGTGGGAAAGAAATTTAAAAAGATTTAAAAAAAACAAGGGGACCGATACCCACAAAAAACCGGAAAGTATGAAAAAGGGGAGTAACTCGAACCAGAAAAGTGGAGCTTCCTCATCTGAGGCAGGGGTAAGCGACAGCATGGCATCGAAGCCAGAAGGAAGCGGAACCGCCAAACAGAAGAGCGGGGGATTGAGAGAGACCCCTCCAGCAAAGCGACAGTACAGGAAGAGACGGTCGGCGTTTAGAATTTTGGAGAAACTGGCTGCGACCCCTAAGAGGGCAGCTTACAGGGTAGCTGAAGGAGTCTATAGCATGAGGGTCCTTATGTCTAAAAGACAGAGGTCCCAGGATGTGCTTGAAGCGGGCGGCAGTAACCGGGCCAAAGTGCAAGCGGACATGACGTCGGGTGCTCCTAAGGAACAGAAACTGAAGTTATTCAGTGAAATCCTGAAGGAGCACGTTTTGGTGCTAGCCGTCATTGACAAAGGTCAGGAAGATGGGAACATCACGTCGGAGAAGTGAAGGATAGTGTACAATAATGCACTAAACTCAATATTCTTGAGGATCCTGAGAGAAAATCCGGGATCCCCCCCGTCCTGCAAAGATGCGGGATGGCACCAAGGGCGCGTTAAGCTAATTGAGTGCTCCGACCAGAGATCGGTCGATCTATAAAAGGGCAGTGGCCGAGATAGGCGAGGTGCGGCCAGGCGCGAGGCTTGAGGTAGTCAGCAGAGGGGAAATCCCGAGCAGGTCGAGGGCACGCGTCTGGTTACCAACCAAGCCGGATAAGCCAGAAGAGGTCATTGAGATCATTCAGGCAAGTAATTCCGATCTTCCAACGGAAGGATGGAGAATTGTGAAGCAGGATAATGCAAAGAAGGGCTTTAGATTGGCAATCATGCTGATCAATATGGAATCCCTGGCTTCCCTTGTCAGACCAAATGGAGTGATCAACTTCGGTTTCGGGTCGAATTGCATGGTTGATATTGTCAAAAAGGCATGTTATCTTTCATTTAATGCTGCGTGCCCCCTGATAAAACCTAGGGGCGGGCGGAAACCGACATGGTGGACCACGGAGTTGGGAACCCATCGGAGAGCGTGTAGGACAGCCTTTAATAAGACTAAGAAGCCAAGGGGAAATCGGGGTTGTGACTTTTATAAGGAGGACCTAAGAAAGTACAAAAAAAGAGTTGAGGAGGGCACAAAGGGGGTCTTGGAGACTCTTCTGTTGTAGAATGGAGGAGGTCTCTCAGATTTCTCGCGATAGGAAAATTCTATCTACTAATCCAACCAGTCCTATAGTTACTTAATTAGGCCGGACGGGTTATGGATAGCTTCAAGTGCTGGAGCGTCTCATTGAGACCCATTTTCCGGGAAGCGTTGATGGCTCGATGGAGCCTGGAGCTCATCGAGGAACACCTTTAACAGATGTGGATGGCATCGTGGACAGGGAACGAATTCCGTGGGCGCTGAACCTTATAAATCGGCGGGCTCGGATCAGATTATACCAGTAGAGATCCAAAGGAACTCTGCAGTTATCCTCCCCTGGTTGGAGATTATCTTCAGGAGATGCCTGAAACTGGTCTATATTCCCAGGAAATGGACGGAGGTCAGAGTGGTTTTTATCACGAAATCGGGAAAGAGCTCGCAGGCTCATCCAAAGGACCTGAGGCATATAACTCCATCATCCTTTCTGTTGAAAACCTTGGAAAGGTTGATAGATGTACTTATTCTAACAAAAGTTGAGCCAAAGAATTGGGAAATGTCGCAGCATGCGTACTGTGAGGGAATATTGACGGACACAGCTCTGCACGATCTGTCATTTTTGAAGGTGGATTACCCTATAAGTAGGTTGATAAATCAGATGCTGATAAGCAGGATTATTATCTCAGAACTGGGGGAGTCCACCATTACAAGACGGGTGGTTAGAGGAACTGCGCAGGGAGGAGTAATGTCCCCCTTTCTTTAGAGTGCAGTGGTGAATGGATTGCTGTTGGAACTGGAGAAAGTGAGGATGGGGGCTGCAGCGTATGCAGATGATGTAGCGATAGCTGTCTCAGGCAAATATCTGGATACGATTAGGGATGTTATGCAGAATGCACTCATGATCGTTACGAAATGGGCCGGCAAATGCGGATTAGGGATCAACCCTTCCAAGACAGAGCTGGTACTATTTACTAAGAATTATAAAATTTTAGACCTTATTTCAAGGGCAAAATTTATAAAAGATACTACAGCTGATTTTTAAAAAAACACAGGGTTGGCTGTAGATTTACGTAAACAAAAACTTTTCGATCCAGTGGAATGTTTTCGCTTTATGTGATTGTGAGCCATCACCTTGTGTCGGTAGTCAGCATTATCACAATTGGATAATTCGCAAATGAATTCCCAAATTTGTTTCCCGGACAATTGAATGAAAAACAATTTATCGAAAAACAATTCAAATGAAAATTCACCAAAATCGACAATTCACCGAAAAAGATAATTACCGAAAATATTTCAAACGCTTCACATAAATGTTTGTAATTAATGTACTGAGATAAAAAATCCCGAAAAAATATTGAAAAAATAAATCTCGAAACTTTAAAATTCTGAAATAAAAATACCTAATAACAAAATCTCTTAGAGGTCTTTTATTTAAATTTCGAGGGCATAAGTGCGGGGATTTATAAACATGACGGGAATATAGAATTGGCGCTATTACCAATATAAAAGGAACACCAAATTCACTAATTGGAAGGATTTAGTTAATTTAATTAAAGTTTTCGAATTTTTTTTCAGTATTTTTTGTTTCTATTTTTGCAAAATAGTTTTTTCAGGATGGCTACTTTTCTTCGTTTTCGGGATTAAGGGTTCAGGTTTTCCAGTACGATCCCTTTATTAAAGAGAATAATTTCTAAAATAAAAATTATTTTTTCGGTTTGAATTAATCAGTTAAATTCCGCCTTTTAAAGGAACAACCCGAAAGTTGTATAAAAAAATAGTCGTTTTCGGTTAAGAATAGTTTTCGGTAAATGGACATTTTCAGTGAACTGTTATTTCGGTGATATGTCGTTATTCGATGAATTATCATTTTCGGTGAATTGTCGTTGTCGGTGAATTGTTGTTTTCGGTAAACTGTCGTTTTCAATTAATTGCTATTTCGGTGATTTGCTTTTCAATGAATTGACGTTTTCAGTGAATCGTAAATTCAAAAAATGTTAACTATATTTTCGGAAATGTTGGCCAAATCAGTAAAACATAAAATAACAAATCAGCTGGAAACTTCTGGACTTCCTTTTTCTTGTGAAACTGGATGTTTGGCTTTGGATAAATTACGATTGCAAGGAAAGAACTCGAAAATCTTATGGCAGTTGGTATTTGTTGACCAACTAACAGTGTATGGTAACCGGACAAGTAGTTCAGTAGTTAAAGCTTCGGCACTTGGACCGGGAGGGAGGTCCTGTGTTCGAATACCACCAGAGGCTAGATGCAAATCGAATTTTCATCATCGATTACAATCGACGATGTTAATAAACACAACTAAGATCCTCTGATAGAGTATACAGAATTCAGCGCTGACCCATAGTCCATGTCAATATATAGGTTGACATGGAGTTTGCAATGTGTGCAGGTGGTATACTGTAGTTGCGTGAGTAGGTGAATGGGTTAATGATGTGGCGTAAATGCGTGGTGTCAACCACTGAAACCTAACCTAACACGCAGCATCTCGTTTTGAGGAAAAACGGAGCTTGGAGACCATGTGCAGATTACCGTAGATTGAATCGTATCACTATTGCTGACTTCCATCCACAAAGAAACGACATTTTACTGAAAAGCAAATCACTGAAATTGCAATTAACTGAAAACGACAGTTTACCTAAAACGATAATTAACCGAAAAAACAATTTACCGAAAACGACAATTCACCAAAAAAAAATCATCGAAAAGGAAAATTTACCGAAAAACAATTCACCATTTCCCCGTAAACTAGAATTCATCGAAAACGACAATTTACCGAAACGCGATTTAACCGAAACAACAATTAACTGAAAACGACCATTCACCGAAAGTTATTCACCGAAAACGACAATTCACCAAAAACGACAATTCATCGAAAAGAATTCACCGAAATCGACAATTCACCGAAAATGACAATTCACCGGAAGCGACAGTTTACCAAAAAACAATTCAACGAAAATTACAATTCACCGAGAACGACAAAACAATTCTTCGAAAACGAAAATTAACCTAAAATTAATCGAAATATTTATTACTAACGGCGATCCGGATCAAGAATTCGGCTTCTGTCGTTGCTAAAAACCTTATGTTCCTCCTGATTGACAACTACATTATTTTATACTGTCATTGAAGTTTCATTTTAATCATTAAACTGAATTATCAGTTATAAAATAAATGGCTCGTTTCACTGTAACTGACAATTTAAAAAGACACTCCTGAAGCTGGGACAGAACTAAACCATTTCTTAATCGATCATAATAAAATTGGGTATGTAATATGGAAATGTGATTCCGATCAATCGAGAGTTTGTAATTTGCGCAAGTAATGTTTGAGTTCCAAAAAATTGAGTATACGCCTCTCAGAAGTTTTGAACCAAATGTTTTTGTTTTCATAAAAATAATTTAAAAAATTGGGCATTTGAAAATCGCGATTTTGAAATTCGAGATTTTGAAAGTCGGGATTTTGAAAGTCGGGATTTTGAAATTCGGGAAAACGAGCCTAACCCGTGGGACCCCCAACATTTGCATTTTATATTATTCCCGAATATTTTATTACCAAAATGATGATTTTGACTCTCAGAAGCCTCTCAGAAGTTTTTAACCCGATATTTTTTACCTGGTACTATTCTAAACCTTCAAAATTTTATTAGTGCAGTCAAATGAGATGCTCGTTAAGCAGAACAATCTGTGTGAATGAGTTGAGTAACAATAAGCTATGAGGGTAACCAACAGGAATACATTTGATTTGGTAGGTCTGTTTTCAATTCTTGTTGAACTACACATCTATGAATTAAAACTTATTTTAGCAAATTAAACAATTTCATCGGTAATAAAATTAACTCTTTGTCTCAGTTTACCATATTCCAGAATTCCCCTTAAGATTACTTTAAAATCCCATTTCTATTTTAAATTTCATCATGATCGATTAAGACACGGCTTAGCATCGTCTCAGTATTATTTACTGCCATAGTCAAATTGCCTCAATAGCATAATTATCGGTTAACCCTTTCCCGGCACGCGATCATAATTGTGTACGTAAAAATCGTGTACGAAAGAGAAACAATGAAAAAAACAAAACGCCATTACAAACTATGGTATTTTACATACACATTTGTGTATGGTGGACTTAAATTAAAGAACAAAAAAATATCTGGCCAGAAAAGGGTTAAGAAATATCATAGTTTCCTTTCAGTTCACCATTTTCAGAACTTTCAGGTTACTATCAGTTTAGAATTCCACGTTTATTACATACCCAAGTTGATTATGATCGGTTAAGCAATGACCTAGGTTACTTTCCAGTTGGCTATACTTCAGAACCTTTTAAGCAGACAAGAACCTTAAAAGCTAAGCAAACAAAATGCATTCACCACATTCTGCCCCTTGTTCTTGAAACCGTTTAGGAAATTCATACTTATTGGGTAAAGTCATACCCGACCCAGAATCACGAACTCTTCCAGTGGCCCTATTCTGGCAATTCCCTGGGTATAGGGAACTGGGGAAAGATTTTACAGAGCTTTTATCTATAAACCAGTTTTTCTGGCCTACTGAGAAAAAAAGTTTGATGTACGTATTTGTAAATTAGGAATAATTTTTCCATATCAAAATTATGAAGGGAAGTTATTCCCAAATTTATTTTGTTTTCAAAAAAATTACCACTAACGTTTTACCTTACTATGCCAGAAAAAAATTATTTAAATAGAATTTATATGTAAAATATTTCCCCAGTTCCCTATTCCCAAGGAATTACCAGAATAAAACCACAGGTAGACTGCGCAGCCCTTACATAAAACAACCGCTTCATACTTTTTCACTACGAGAGTGCCATTGCTAATGAAAAGAGAGGCTTTTAATGAGAAGAAGAGCCTAGGTCAGCTTCTGTTAATAGTTTTAAATGTAGAGCCATAGTTCGTCGGTTCAGGAAGTTAGGGAAAAGCAGGCATTGAAATATGGTCGAAGTTTCTTAGAGTGCGTGACTCAAAAATTAAATTATTTAAATCTCCGAGAATCGGTTCCACCAGAAAGTAATTGGTGGACAAAAACAATATCTTCACAGGTCGATAAGCGGTTAATAAGCGGTTGCATGTTGATTAATTTCAAACGATCATGGCAAGTTGTAAAAGTCTGCCCGAGACATACATTCATATCATGCTGGACCATTTTTGGCAAGCGTACTCGAGCAAGGGTCGATAATAGTCGTAACATAAAGATCAACAAATTTTCTTGACTAACGTTTTACGAAACCAAGCATGAAATGTACTTTGTTGATATTTTCAATATGTGCTCTGAGGTTCAATTCGTTGTCACAAATAACTCCCAAATAACGAACGGAACTAACTCTAACAACAAGATCGCGGTTGATGTAGTGGTCTTTTAGGTCATCCTGTAGTAGGTTGGCGTCAATGGCGGAAATAACCGAATTTTTAATCAACGTAGTCAACTTCCTTGATAGACCAGATAGAAAATATTGCCTGATAACTTCGCTGCTTCAGGTATGAGATCACAGTTCGTAGTTTAAATAAAACAATTTTATGGGAAATGCTGTCGAATGCTTTGCTGGGCTCGTTGGTGATGACATCAACAACATTTCATTTTTCAAGCCACATGCACTTAAATTGTTTGATCCTGGATTATAAATATTGTTTGGATTATTATTTCGCAAGCCGACAAATTCCTGTAGATATGTTGTGTCTGGCCATGAGCCTGGGTCTATTAATGAATTAAACATAGCACTAGATACTGTGCTTTTAAAGGAAACTACGTGACCATTGTAGCGTGATACGTTTTTACATTTTGTTAAATTATGGTCGTCACTAATATTGTTAAAATTCAAAACAGACTTTACGTGTGAGAGAATGTCTGGAGGTGTAATAGAACTTCTTAATCTTGAAACAAATATGTTCTTAGGTGTAGGAGCGGTTATTAGGGGGCAAGGCCTTGTATGTGTTTGTAGTGTGTTTGTAGAAGAGTAGCATCAACCCCGGCTGACGTAACAAACGAAGGAGATGGCACTGCATACACATTAACTGCAGGTGATACAGATGTGGGTTTCTGTTGAAGCATTCTGAAACCACTTTGATTAGAGCGGAGATAATCGTGAGTCTTAATAAAGACGACTAATTGAATTTCATTCTGGCACTCACAGAATTTAGACAGCACCGGCAGAGTGCTAATAGGTCAGAATCAGAAATGTAGACAGGATTGTCATTGAGGATAGGAAATTGAGTCCTTGTTTCTAGGGGGGAGGAGAACGAGGATTTGGTGCAGCAAATAACTTGAATAGAAGGGAAAAACTAATTTTAAATTTTGGGTTATTTTAACGAATTACAATCCGAGCGGAAAGAGTTAAATCTGACCGTGGGCACATCACACCAAAGTTCATCTTCAGATAATTCCAAATCATACGACAATAGGTCTGGTCAGAATTTGCTAAGATCAATAAGGGAATTGAAATTGATAACAAAGTTTCGAATTTTACGACAAAGTTCTTCGGAGGACTGCTGTACAGTACACCAAAAATAGAAGCACCAAAACTATTACAAGGTAGTTAACCCTATTGCGATATCGGTCATGTTATCCAATAAGCATCGGACCTGCTATCATAGTACGAGCTAGCGCGATCAATATCAAGAAAATTTTTAGAGTTGAATCCAAAGTTCAGCGAATATTTGAGAATGGAAACCTGAAGGTCAACGTCCGTCGAATGAAAAATTTTGTTGAGATCGACTGTATTAATGGCAAAAGAAACAAGACAGCTATAGTAACGGTTTTTAATTGTAATGGAAGCCTGTTGGCTAAATAGTTCTACGGTATTTCGGAGGATCCCAAAATACGCAGACTGACATTAGCAACATCAAAATGGGATGTATTTATCGTACCAACATTGATTGAAAACCTAGATTTTGAAAGTCGGGATTTTGAAAGTCGGGATTTTGAAAACCGGGATTTTGATTTCGGAATTTTTAAATTCGGGAAAACGAGCCCAACCCGTGGGACCTCCAATATTTGCGTTTTGTAACATAACGCAATGATAGATCGGGGATACCATCGTATTCCAGAATATTTTATTACCAAAATGATGTTTTTAACTAGATCAAAAACTTACTAGTAGGCAGTTTCTCAAATTCCAGAAACAAATATCCCAAAAAATATCCCAAATCCCCTTTTGTAAATTTTTAATTGTTTGGACGAAAAAATTAATCTCAAAAAAAAACAAAGTATTTAATTTTATATTTATTTAAGTCTATTAAATGAAAATATGAAAATGAAATATAAGTCTACATAATAGTAAAATATATTTCATATTTTAAAAAAATATCTTAAGAAAAATTATCTAATGATTTCATTTTTTCGAATCTTCCGAAAATAGAGCCAAATGAGTCGGAATCTGCGCGCGCAGAATTTTGGGATTTTTAATTCGATATTTTATTGAGATTTTATGTTCGACGATTTTTTTTTTGGTAAATATATTTTTAGTATTATGGGCTTTCAGATTTTTTTTTGTTTGGAATGATATTTTCGGGATGACATTTTGGGATATTTTTTTCGCTAATAAAATTGTTGGCCTTTCGATACAAACCCGATAGATCTGTAGGCATTAATGAAGTAGTGGGCCATCCAGCTATTACGGGAAGTTAAGTTGATCAAAAATTGATGATACGCTGTCAAAGCTAGATTTGATGTTGGAAAAAATTTACATTGGCCTTAAGTCTGTTTGGTGAAATCCGAAAATCTTAGTAATATCCTGTTCTGTAATAGCGCTTTCTAGGACAGTTGAAGCTTTCTACTGCATTGTAATCAAACCCTTGATTGTTCTTTAAAAAGTGATTTTGGGTGCAGAGCAATAACTTTACAGTTATGAACAAATTTTAACGGCGATTAATCCCACGAATATAAAACCTAACGCTACCAAGGATTGGTTGGAACTAATAACAATAAAAACGATTCATTCTTAGAGAGATGCTAGATTGTGGAACTTTGGTAATTCAGATAAAATTGAGAACAATAGAGCAACTGAACTTGGTTAATAATAAGTTTGACCAAATTGTACTCAATGAACTCAATTGGGGTTTATTTGCATTGACACTTGGAAGTAGAAAATGTTCTATGAAATGGAAGTTCCTAAGCAGACGACAAACTTAACACAACTAATTGAATTTATTAAACACGCGCACTAAAAAATTTTTGTATACGGACCTTTATGATCTAGATTCGAAATCCCGCGAGGCCAAAACAATTTTTAAAAAAATAATTTTCATCACTTTAAAACTATCGAACGTTAAGTCACTCTCACTACACACACCACTTTTTTTTTTTTTTTTGAACACAAAACACTTGTATGGCGAAATTTGCATTTCCACACAAAAACAAACCGCCCAAAACTATGTCACCGTTTTCCATACAAAAAAAACCACACAAGTTTTATTTTGCATATTTTTGCAAAAAAGCGAAATTGAAGAATATAAACGAATGTCGTTAACCTTTTTTCATTTAATTTATATTTTCAAGTATTATGAAACATATTTTATATTTAATTTGCATTTTACCGAATTAAATGAAAACTTTTTCGCTTTAAATATCTACAATTTAAATAAATCCTATTACAGAAATTATGGTTTAGATCGCACTTTGTTTGAAACCGCGACTGGCATAATCGCTAGGTGAGTGACGTTGTGGTTGTGCTGGAAAACCGGGATCGCCTGGGACTACAGCTTTACGAGATTGAATAACACGCCAGCCTCCTTTTCGTGTCCAGTCCTATGTTATGGAATAAGAATGTGTCTGAGAAATGTTTATTATCGTTTATGTGATTTAAGGTACTCACATTAGCGGAATATTTAAAATAATAAGCACCAGCATAAATAGCAGCCGAGGCGAGGAAAAATTTACCAGTCCAAAATCGAACGGAATAAGCTCGTTGTGCACCCTATACGTGTACGGCCAAATAAATACATAAGAAAATTATTTTTAATATTTAGAGGTTATGTTATTACATAATCGAGAGCACAAAAAATTTAGTCCATACCAACATCGGAGTTAGCGCTTTGCCGAGTGCGTCCAAGGGTGCTTTATAAAAACGACGAATTGGATTTGTTCGTTCCTTCCAGTATTCAGGAACATTTTTTGGTTCGTGATGTGAAAGGATTTGATCTTTCAAGTATTGCTTGCGCCAGGCTCGTTCATCTGGGGTCATACCCTGTAGCCGTTCACGTTCCCGCACCATACGGCCACCGATAGCCATAGGTGTAACACCGCCCGTATTTACCCCAGCCATTATTGCTTTTATAACGACACAGATTTAAATAATTGCAAACTTGGTAAAATTACGAGAAACTCGATGAAAAAATTAACAAAACGTCAAAATATTTGACAATTGTGATATAAAATAAAAGTAGTACTAGATTAAAACATAGAATAAACATAGATTTGTACTAGATTATCATGTAGACACGATTTTCCATTCGTCCGTAAATAGCTTATTTCATCCAGAATATGATGAAATTAAGTGTAATCCAACCTTATAATACCCCCCAAAATGAAAAAATAACTAATTGCTACAAATATTTAATTTGCTTTCGATAAAATCAACTTTTAATTGATGAAACCTATCAACTTCAAATTATATTAATTCTTTAGGGTGTGTATCTCGACTAAATGAAATAAAAAACAGCTGGTTAAAAAACTGCGTCTGTACTTTATCATGATATCATAATAAACACGGTATGTCTTTCCAAATATTACATTTTGTCGCCACCAATGACAACGAAACACCTTCTATAGAAAATGGCTGTTTTATTTCAATACAATTTATTTACATACTAGTTGATTGAAAAATTTTATTGTTGAAACTCTTAATTTGTTTAGTTGGGTCGTTTTTCTGTGTTGAAACAGTTCCTCGAACAGAAAAATCCAGTGAGAAAAGTCAACACAATAGAATAACAAAAATATTAGATCAACTTATGCAGTAATAAATCCAAGGTGAAAGAAACCAACAAATTAAGCGCAGCAGTTACTGGGACGATACATGTCCGAGCCTGTGTGTGCTTTAAATATTTTCTGCACTACACTAACCAATAACGATAAGGCAAAGTTTGGCAAAACAAGATGAGGTTTATAAATGATTAGAGACATAAAAAGTCTAATTTATTATATTGTTAATAAATTTAAAATTGCCTTTTCTTATAAGAAAATTATAATTTTCAAAAAGTTGCTCTATTCCAACAAAAACTTGGAATAAAACTATTCTGGTTTGGAAACAGTCGCTAATTCTAGTTTAGGAAAAATAGACATAAATTTCGATAAAGTATCGAAAATCTGATGTTACAAAATCCCACCCGAGAATAAAACCGGTAAAATTTGTACTGGTTTACCATATAAAATTTCTCTACCGTGTAAAATTTCCGTGCGGCATTCACAATTCCATGCACAAAAAAACCGAAGGTCAGTGCTATAAATCGGGAGACCAATCGAGAGAATTGCTATAAATGGCGCGGGACCATTCCACATTACAGATAGCTACAACACGTACGGCTATACTCAATTAAAAAACAACAACCATCGTTGATGCCGTAATTAAAAACTGGATTAGCTGCGAGAGTCCCGATGGAAATTCACGCGAACCAAGGAAGAAATTTAAATTTAAGTTTGAGTCTATAATCCGTAATGTAGAGCAGGGTTATCACTCAGGTTCCAACCCGTTTGGGAGAAATATGGCTCCTTCTACGTGTCACATCCAAGAAAAACTATGTTGTAGTCCACTAAATTAAGCAAGAGCTTCTGGGGAATCTCTAGATAGTGCTCAGTATAGCAAGTTTGGATCAAGTGCAAAAAACAGGGTGCTACTCGCGATAATTTGGTCTCTGAACTCCACCAGAAACTTTCTGTACGGCTCAAGGAAAATAAATATTTTCACTGACCATCAACCATTAACCTACGACCTGAGTAACAAGAACAACAATTCGAAATGAAAAGATGGAAAGCCAAAAATAAAATTACTAATTGAAATATAGATCGGGAAAAACAAATGTTGTGGTCGATGCGCTTTATCATCTCAACATAGTGATGACAGTTTATCACAAGACCTACATACTATACTGTTACAGATATTTGAACATCAAAGTTTTCGTTAAATTAAACGATCGGGCAGTGCATTCCATGGATCGCTGGAAATTCAGATCATGACGATTTTGAAATTATTGTAACATACAAAAGCCGTGTTTTATTGTTCGAGCACTATCGCGCGCCAAATCGGGAATTTCTACTGAAACCGCAGCTATTATTCACTGGTGTCGCTATACAATAAAAATGAAAAATAAATGCATCCATCAAACAAACATTTATCACCTGAAATATACTAATTAACATTTATTTTGACATGACGTTAAAAAAAAGAATTCATCTTACTGCGTTTTAAATTTTTATTGTAAGATTAAGTTTCTAATGGTTTCAGCGGTTTACAAAATAAAGGCCTCCCGATAGCAACTCCCGATAAATAGGTAGAGCAAAAGTTTTTTTTATCGATTTTTAACTTTAAAGTTGAATGATAAATCTTAGTTTACAGTTAAATAAATTTTCAGACAAACAAAATCTACAAACGGAAGTTCAACGTCTCGAGAAGGAGCTTCAAGATGTCAAGGCGAATGGAACAACACATCAAGTGGAACAACATCCTTCAGTATTTTTAAGTTGCAATTTGGAACGGCGATTAAGTAAAATCAATGGAATGAAGAACATCGTGTTGGAGCATTAATTGTGGCTCTTAAAGACGAAGAGGCGGAAACACTACAAATGATTCCCCAGCAATCGGAATTATGAAGGCGTTGGATCGCAAATATGGAAGTGACCACAAAAGAGAAATCTAGAGCATGGAATTGAAGGGTCGATATCAAAGAGGAGAACCGCTACAGGAATATTCATCGGCAATTAAGCGGCTCGCGCATTTAGCAAATTCAAATACGTCGGCCGATTACATGGAGCGAATTCAAATAGATGCATTCATTGACGGTATTCGAGATCCTGAGACACGCAGAGCGGTGATGTTGTCACCTAAGGGTTACTTTCACGGAAACCATCGCTTGTGCGTTAACAAACGAAACTGCTCAGGCCCTCATCAAACCATTGCTGGTTTCAATTCGCCGAGTGGAGATCGATTCCAGAATAGACAATGAGCGGGCTACGCCAAGGTTCAGAGCTGGAAGTGGCAAGATTAAATGCTGGGTGTGTGATAGGATGGGTCACATTTCACGGGACTGCTGGGAGATTAGGAAGAAACGAGGAAGATCGCAATCTCCTATGAATCTTAGGCCAAACAAAGAGCAGACAGAGGCCAGAAAGGAGAGTCAGACGACAGCGGAATCGTTAAACTAAAAAGAGTCATCTTGAAGGGGCAGAAGCTGACTCCCACAACCGATTGCTCCATAACCTCCATCTACGTTTCGAGGATGGCAAGAAACGGTGACAGCTTGACAATTGCAGCCGATATTGTTGGGATGAACTGCATGATTTCGCTGGATACGGGAGCAACTCATACGATTGTTCGTGAAGATATTATCGATGGAACTATAGAACCAGCTAATGGAATGAAATTACGAACGGCGACTGGAGAAAATTCAGCAACAATAAGGATTGGGCGAAATCACTTTCAAGACGAGGTACCGGTTGCAGATATTGTAGACGAAGTCATCTTGGGGATGGACTTCATGAGAACAAATGGCTTCGTGGTGGATGTTGAACCAATGAAGCGGAGCCAGAGAAATTATGATCGGGAAAGTTCTAGTAAAACCAGACAGCGATAATAGAGTACCATGGTACTCTAAATCTCTCGGATAAGACGAAAACCATCAAGAAAGGACAATAATCGGAATATGTGAAAGGGTATCTGCAATAGTGAAGTGCGAGCAGAAAAATCCTATTAAGACGGCTCACTTGCAAGGGTAAAAAGAAATTATAGAACAACTCATGGAGAAATGGGCCGAAGATCTTACCAGCAGAAACGCCGATTCGCCGGGCACCCAGGAGACTACCATTGGCAAAGCAAGGAGAAGTGGATCTAAATGGTAAGAGATATGCAAGTAACAGGGGTAATCGAAACATCAAACAGTCCATGGAGTTCACCAGTGGTGTTGGTCGAGAAAAAGGATGGTAGCATGCGATTCTGCGTGGATTACAGAAGATTAAATGCTGTGACGAAAAAGAATAGTTACCCATTGCAAAAGATCGATGACACATTAGGCACATTATCGGGTGCTCGAGTATTTTCGACATTAGATCTGCAAAGCGGCTATTGGCAAGTAGAAGTCGCGAGCAGGAAGATCGCGAGAAAACGGCATTCAGTGTGGGTAACAGATTGTGGCAATTTAACGTTATGCTATTCGGATTATGTAACGCCCCTGCGACTTTTGAACGGCTAATGGAGCGCGTACTAAAGGGCTTACATTGGAGGACGTGCCTCGTATATTTGGAAAGCATCATCGTCATGGGCAAGGATTTCGACGAGCATTTAAGGAATTTGGCAGAGGTTTTGGATCGGATACAGGCCGCCGGATTAAAGCTAAGCCCAAAGAAATGTAAATTGTTTAGGACGGAAGTATAATACTTGGGTCATAACAACCAATGGAATCCACACCGATGAAGACAAGATCGCAGCGGTGAAGATGTCCACGACCTAAAAATTTATCAGAATTACGGAGCTTCCTTGGATTGTGCACTTATTATGAACGATTCGTGCCAGGATTTGCCAGCATCACAAAGAGTTTACATGAGTTAACCAAGAAGAACAAGGCATTCGAATGGAAGGATGACCAAGAAGAGGCATTCGTGTAACTAAGACGACGATTATGCGAAGCACCAAGTGGAGGTCACATAGGGATTAATAAAACACTAGCAAAAATTCGCCAACGTTTCTACTGCTCTAGATGTAGACAGTCAGTAGTAGAATGGTGTCAAAGATGTGCCAATGTGCGGCAGTAAAGGGACCGGCACGAAAAAGCCGTGGAACCATGAAACAATATAATGTAGAGGCACCATTCGAGAGAATTGCAATGGATGTGACGGGGCCATTTCCGACCACTGAGAGCGGAAATAAATATGTGCTAGTAATAATGGATTAATTAAGCAAATGGCCAGAAATGTATCCCACACCCAATCAGGAGACAACAACAATAGCTGGTGTCGTGATCAACAACTGGATTAGCAGATTTGGTATACCGATGGAAATTCACACGGATCAAGGAAGGAATTTCGAATCTGTGGTATTTCAAGAAATATGTCAGATATTTGGTATCTATAAAACAAGAACGACGCCTTTTCACCCGCAGTCGGACGATATGGTGGAAAGATTCAATGGCACATTGGAGGAATTTCTAGCAAAGGTTGTGGAAAACAACCAACGCAACTGGGATCGATATATACCGATGTTCTTGATGGCCTACCGATCAGCGGTACATGACACAACAGGAGTGACACCATGATAAAACCATATTTGAGAACAATCTGTGATTATCGGGAGATTTAAAGTTTGGAGCTGTTCCATCAGCGGCTCAATGTGGACGGGATTACGTCCGGATGTTAATGAGATACATCAATTTGTACGGGAGAAAATTCGGATATCAAGTGATCGAATGAAAGCTCGATATGACATACGAGCAAATAATCAAGACTTCGAGGAAGGGCGAGTTTTATGGCTTCACAACCCGCAACGGCAAAAGGGGGTATCACCGAAGTTGCAACCCACATGGGATGTCTCAATTGTAGATTTGCGTCAGTTGTAGAATTATATTTGGGCTGGATGGAATTTCAATAATACGAATTACATCGAGACGCTGGCAAACCGAAAAAATCATTGAACATTTCCCCGGTTGAGTGCTAATTGCATTGGTTCGCTCGCCTAGATGGTAGCAATAATTATAACCAAGTCCAAAAGATTTCACAACGAATTAAGACAACGAATAGCGACAAACTAAACCACTTGGAATCAAAGACTATAGCTGAGAACAGCATCTCTGTAACCGATCATCCGAAAACAATGGAAATACCCAGCATACCATCTAATACGCGAACATCGAAAAAAAAACTCCAAGTCCAAGATGACGCCGAAGTCACGTTGCAACAGGAAACGCGCGATTTTCTGCTGCACTAAATAAATCATGATGATCAAACATTTTTCTTTTTATTAAATCTCTAGAATATGAGTTTTTGTTAGATTAAGAATTTAGTTATAAAAGGAAGATGACAGAAGGACTCATTTACCATATTTCCATGAACCGAGTTAAAACAAGTTTAGGTTTCGTTGAGTTAAAAATTTGTTGGTGTTTTATCTCGTACCGTTTCCATGAAACCGAGTTAAGTTGACAGCTATGTTAATATTTATTTCGATAATTTACTCATTTTCAAGGTTAATTTTAAAATATTTTTATTCAAAATCTGTATTTTAAAAGTTTACAATGAGCGTCATTTTAAAATACACGTAAAAAATGTTGATAGATCGAACCTAACCCAACCGTACTAGTTTAGTTGAGTTAAAACAGATTCAAAGAAACTCAACCTTAATCTGCGTTTCCATGCACGTAAACCCGAGTTAACTGTCATGGAAACATGGTAATTATAACTGTAGCTCATTCAAAACTGCAGAAACTCGAACAATTTAAAATATATTACTCCGTATTTAGTACAGTAATTCTGCAAGCCTATTTTGATCCAGAATTGGGAGACGAAACCACAAATTTGTGTATACCTATAGATCATGTTTAGTACATAAACTTCACCCTTTATCCCACCAGACGTCAGCTAAATACGGGGTACATTTTCAATGTTTACATTTTTTTTATATGGAGTTTAGGCGAAAATAGACTTGATAAAATTTAGAATCTTTGTATGAAAAGTGCCAAATTTCGATATTCAAAATAAAATTATTTAATTAAAACACAATTAGACATATATTTTTTGAAAAATATTAATTAGTAACATTAGGGTATGTGTGGAAATAATGTTTAAATAGCAACAAGTTTTGTAAATTTGTGAGGTTATATCGAAATGTTTATTGACATTTAGTTATGTTGGATTGGATAAAGCGGTAGCTAAAGAAAATTTATAATGGTGAAATATTGCTGTGTGCCCAATGTACAAACTAGTTTGTGAAAAATTCTGGAATACGTTTTCATGTCTTTCCGAAAAATAAAACAAATTGTAGGAAACGGTTGTCATTGGAAGGCGCTGGGATTGTTTTTGTTGTATATAATTTCCGATCAAGTTGGGTTTGTTCCCACAATTGCAATCTATAATTAATTAATATATGTACATACATAAGTCATAAATATAAATGCAATACAAATTCATTTAGAGTATAGTACCTCTCATTTAAAACAGTCTTATTGCCGCTCACTCTGGCACCTTTTAATTTTAGTTTTGCTTTGAGGCAACCTATTTATATATGTATAATAATATATGAAAAATATTACTTCAATTATAATTAATTAATCTATTAACTGTATTGTATGTAGGTAATAACTCTACATAGATTCAATGTTAAACTTAAAAATATTTTCTTTATTTGCCATCTTAAAATTAGAATTTGTGTTGCCTTCAAGAACACTAATCTTAACGTCGACCAACCAAAATAAACAATTTGACATAACCTCACAAAACTTCAATAATTGTTAAAGTTTGTACATCATTTTCTTAAATATCCAAGTAATATTATTTATACATTATTTTAAAAAATCATCTATGCATATATTATAAGTAAAAAGCATTAGTTTTAGCATCGAATCATAGTACATTTCATTAATTTTTTTCCAATTTTGTAATAGCCGTTTATGCCTAAACTCCATATAAAAAAAATGTAAACATTAAAAATGTACCCCGTATGATATTGACATCTGGTGGTACTAAATTGAACAATTATCACGATCTATACGACGTATAATACGCGTAAAAAATGACAGCACACTTATTCAAAATTGTGTATTATACGTCGTAGACGTATACACAAATTTCTAGATTTTAAATAGTTCTAGATCTAGTTCTAGAATAATTCTAGATTTTAAATATATACAGTTAATACATACCTCGATTTATAATTCAACTTAAGTTGTGAATTTGTGATAATAACTGAAAACAGTTTTGAAATCTGTCACTGATTTGTTGCGTTGACATGTCGATAATGCAGAAAACGCAGAGTTCACACTATCAATATATATTGAGTAAAACAGCGCAATCAAGTTTTAAATATTTTTTATTTTTCATTTCATCATTTTTAAATAAAATAATTAATAACAGAAAAAAATTACGTAAATCAGTAATATTTAAAATTAAAAAAATAATAATAATTATAATTCTTAGAATTAAAAATACTTTGATTTTTTTTCATCTTGAATAAACAAAAAAAAAATTTCGATTTATTTTTGTTTTATTTTGTCTAAATGTTATACAACTAAAAGTACCTATCTAGCAGTTAAGTAACTTAAAAGTTAGTTAAAAATTAAATTTCAAACATTAAAAACATTAGAATCAAATTAAATTTTACAAGTAAAAACAAAAATATCATCTTTTGTGTATGTGTGTGACGCTTTCATTTCATATCATGACGAGTGTTTGTAAAAAAAGAGAGGTAGGTCTAAGTATTTAAACAACCTGCGTGGCACTTCATTGATAAAACTAAATGCATCGGTTTATGGGTATTTTAGTGTAACGACCTGTTTGAGTATAATTTCAACGGTATGACGGAAGACATTTTTAAAAAAATATTCTTTAAACTTATAACTAAGTAGATTGCATTACAGCCCGAACGAAACGGAAACAAGTTTCTTTTTCTCATTACATACTAGTATTTTACACTATTAGTTATTAAAAATATTTTATACTAAAAACAATTATGATGTGCAGTCACGACAATTTACTAATCCAATTTCTCTACTGTCTGTTTAAATTGTTTATGTCTATCAGATCCTCATTACGAGCTAACTGTGTTGCTCTTTGATTTTAGTGGTACACTAAGCTCAACATCTTGTGATTCTCCTTTTTCTGGTGGCGTATTCCATGGTTGTAGCTCACCCGATCCCATAACCACATAGGCTATGGCACCAAAAATGTATGTTGCGGCCAAAATACCAAACACGATTTGCCATTGTCCGTATGTTTGCTGTTGAGATTAAATAAGGTTTTTTTTTTTAAAAAAAATTGTCTTAATATTTATCTCAGTTAATACTTACATTATTATATGTCAAGACTCCAACCATCCACGCTGAGACGAAACCACCGAACGATGAAAGTGTGTTGGCCATACCGAAAATGGTACCGGAGAAGTTTGGTGCAATATCCAAACCATTACCCAAGTAACCAGCAGTGACGGCCCCGTTTAATGTTAAAGCAATTGTAAATATGGCCACGGACCAGCCGCGATCATGTCCAACAAAAATTTGAATTATCATAAATAATCCAGGTGTTAGTACTGCAAACGAAGTGAATAATTTACGTGCCGCAGTTGTTGTCAATTTTCCAGATTTCCGCAAATGATCGGCCAACGCCGATGATGAGATGGCCATAATATATTTGCCCAAGTATGGAAGTGACGATAGGAGACCGTTCTGTAATTATAAAATATATAAATCATATTATGATCGTAGAGAATATACGTGATCCGAGTTACTCACCGCTTTAACATCATATTTCAAAATATATTTCATATACGTTGGCAATTGGTTTACGACAAGGAAATATCCAAATACGGAACATGCATGCGTAATAATGATAGCCCATACAGGGGGTGACAAGAAAATTGATTTCCATGGTACATAAGTTGGTCGTTTTTTAGATACGGACGCACCAATCGCATCCTCAATTTCTTTACGTTCTTCGGGTGAAATGCGAGGATGAGCAGCCGGCGATTCGAATATAACGAGGAACCATAATATTGACCAGAGTAAACCAAGACCACCTGAAATAAATATAAACAGGTTTATAAAAAAATATGTTAACGGGGGTTTACGTTGATTTGCATAACCAGTTTCTAACTGTTAAATTAAATACAACATCCAATACATTCCTTGAGATAAACGCATACTTTTAAATTATTTACAATTATGTTGGAAATATCGTTCCACCAAGTTAACAAAGGCATACGTAGAAATATACGTTTATATAGTTTTGCTTGTTGCTTAGTTAAATAAACCGCGATATATGAGTGAAACTGGTTTGGGGGTCATATGTAGCGCTTATACATCCAAAATTTATGAGTACCTACTTTAAAATTGTACGTTTCTTTCGCGGTATTTGTTAATGATGATTGCCAAAATAAAAATCGAGGTTATTAATGCGGTATAGCTGGATTCTTATGAAACTTGTATCACGAGATCAATTCTCGTGAATTTAAATTTTAAATATTTTGGTGTTGTTGTATTTGTTAATGTATCGTAAACAAATTATTTATTGTGTAAACGTGTAATGAGCACATGTTTTTAAAATGTATTCAAATAACGTTTGAAGGACAATTGACTTACCGGTAAAGTAGAATACACTAGCCCATCCCAGGTATGAAATGAGGAAACCACAAATAGGCATAGTTATAGCAGCGCCGAGTGCTGATGCCATCATGTTTGCAATGAATTTTGAGCGATCCATTGGTGGAATCCAAACGGCAGTCATTGGATGAATGGCTGGCCATGATGCACCTAAATGGTAATAAAAGTGTGTATTAGCTATGAAATAATAAAACGATTTTTAAAAACACTTACCCAAGAACAAACCCAAAACGGCACGTAAAATAACCAATGCAACATAACCAACATTCGCAGAGACGGGTGTAATTAATGTTAGAATACTCGCGAATAACATACTGTATCCGAATACACGTCGCCCACCAATCAATTCGGATAGCCGACCACCCGGTAATTCCGTTAACAAGTAACCCCAGAAGAAACTGCCAAGTATAAAATTTTGTTCATACTCATCCCATTCAAATTTTGCGGAACCATCGTCCGGATCCACCGTTATTGGTGCCGCTGTTGTTGTTGTTGTTGTAATATTTAAAAGTCCCGTCATTGTTGAATTACTGACCGCAGCGGTCACGTTTCGTTTTACCATAGCAACAATGGCAATTGTTAAATTTACCCGGAATGCATAATTCAACATGAAACCTGTTATCACCATTAAGTTGAGCACCAGTCGACATGACATCCAATCTATATAAATTGCAAGAAAAAATATACACCAATTAATGTAAGGACGCAAGAAATAGTAAATAATATTATTTTAATATCCTGTGTTATTTTTTTTATATTGATTCGAAAAAAACATTTTAGAACGACGACGATGATAAACAAATAACTTAATGTCAATTAAACGAGAGAGACACTTTCAAGTAATTGAAATATGGTCATGTTTACAATTAATTTGTTGTTGCTATTCAATTGAACTTAAAATAGAAATTGAGGCAGATCTCAACTTGCTGTACAAATAGTATACGATATACATCTCGACAATCAATTACAACTGATTATGATAAATGAGAAAAAAATTAAAGGAGGGCTTGAGAATAGAACGGGGGCACGCACGAGGTTAAAACAATTTGTTTGTTTTTAAATTTTGTGATTTTATTGAATTCAATAAATATTTGCGTATTTTATTAATCAAAATATTTTCAAAATTTTATATTCTGGGAATTATGTAGAGTTTTTGGAAAGTCTGAATGTTTCCTCTGTTTATTTCTATGATGTGCAGAACGTTAAGAGATTTCAATCTTTAAAAGTTTTGAAATAACCTAAATTTCGAAATAAGAGATAACCGTACAACCGGAGCAGTTGGAACAAAATAATAATATTTAATTTTTTAAATTTCATTAGCAACTTTATTAAAACATTTCCAACTCCAAATAAAATATGTAGGACAACTAAAATTTGACAAAATTTTATTGGAAAACTTTATTTTCGAATGCAGCGATTCATATTGGTGGAAAAAATTCGACTACTGACATCGGAAAGTTCTAAGTGGTTTCTATAAACTTTTAAAGTCGGTCAATATGATCGTCCAAATGGGATCCGTTCATAACTGCGTATTTTAAAATTGCATTTCTCAAAACGCCATATTTAAAAACTGCATAAGGTACGAAACGGCATAAGGTACAAAATTGCATTTTTCAAAACTGCATATTTCAAAACGGCATACGGGGTTAAAAGAGCATTTTTCAAAACGGCATTTTTCTAAACGACATACTTTAAAACGACATTTTTCAGAATGGCATTTTTTAAAACTGCATTTTTAAAAACTGCATATTTCAAAACGGCATAGGAACAAAACTGCATTTTCAAAACTGCACAAGACAGAATGAAATATTTTAATCGATTATGAATCTTGATTTATCTTTTCATTAATTTCTGGAATATGACCAACAGGTACGGTTATTTATTACACGATGAAATTTGAGATGAATGAAATTTTTGAGCATTTGTGAACGATTCTTGGATTAAATTCTAGGATAAACTCAAATGAAAAGGAACTTGACTATTTCTTAGTCGAGTAAGATTTAATTTCACATGTTTAGGTTTAGTATAGGTATGTTATAAGAAAGGACCTTCATGGGAATTAGAAATTATTTGAAGATTTAGTATGCATATAATATTCTCCTTCACCTAAATTTTTCTACCTATGTCGTTTCGAAAAATGAAATTTTGAAAAATGCCGTTTTGAAAAATGTCTTTTTAAAAAATGTCGTTTTAAGAAATGCCGTTTTGAAAAATGCCGTTTTGTACCTATGTCCTTTCGTACCTTATGCAGTTTAAAAATATGCAGTTTTGAAAAATGCAATTTTGTACTTTATGCCGTTTTGTACCTTATGCAGTTTTGAAATATGCAGTTTTGAGAAATGTCGTTTTAAAAAATGTCATTTTAAAATATGCAATTTCGACCTGGACCCGTCCAAATAATACTGATGACAGAGTTCTTATTAAGATTTAAAAGTGGAACTTAGAGAGCCTCATTATTGTATTGGTATTCGTCGCTAAATTTAAATATCACTGTGGCAATATTCTAGTTATTCCCTAGGAACATGGGATTGGGAAGAGAACTTACATTTAATTTCTGTTCTAATTATTTTTTTGTGGAAACTAAATTAAATTGGAAAGAATTTTCCTTGCTAAAACTATTCTCAATTTACACCAAATATTTTAACTCGGTAGGCCAGAAAAACTAATTTAGGTAAAAGGATAATTCTTTCTCTAATTCCATATTCCCAGGTTATTATACCACATTAGCGTTACCGGAGAACAAAACTGCTTTGAGAATAATCGTGTTGAACATTTCCTGTCTGTCTTTTGTGTTGTCAGTCCAAATAAATCGATTTTTGTTAGCTGAGCAAATAGTAGGCTATCCTGATACCATTTGTGAACTTACACTCGTAGGAAGTCTTACACTCGTATAATACGCATTTAAGCCATTTATTATAAATTTAAATTTTGTACCAACAAATCGGCGCATTCTAGGATTATTTGAATTAATTTTGTAGTCTTAATAATTTTTATTGTTTTAGGGAGTTCCATCGAAAGCCCGAAGCTCAAAATCCCGAAACAAGAAAAACCACGCAATCCTGGAAGTTTCCGTTAATACAATAGAAATTTAAAGATGTTATTGAAAATCCAAACTGAAAACCCCCTAAAAAAAAGTAAATAAACACTCACTTTAACTTTGGTTTGTACATTGTACATAAAGAACCAGAGAGATGAGGGGGGGTAGTGAAACCACTTCCTGAATGCCCGAGAGAGCTACCCAACCCGTTCGCCCCACACTCTGTTTAGATCTTCCAAATAATTTTAATCGATTTCAGGGAGTTTTAACGAGAGCCCGAAATTCAAAATCCCGAAACAGTAGAAAACGAAAATCAAAACGATATTCTTGAAATACTGCAAAATATAAAACTTAAACCCAAAACCCACTAAATGTACAGCCTTCAAATTAAAAATGTTTTTAAACCTGTTTTAGGTAGCCTCTCGAAGTTAAAAAAAAACTCTTCAAGATTTTAAATATCGAGGTTCCGTGTTTCAAGACTTCGGTTTCCGGGATTTTCCGTTTCAAAATTTCATATTTTGGTATTTTATTTTTCAGGATTTCGGTTTTCGGGATTTTGTCAAGGCTTTTTAAAATTATTATCCCTAAAAAATTTTTTTAAGGATAATAATCCCCAACAAAAATTTTGTATGAGATCTTTCGAGCATTTCCACATTTATCAACCCTTATGGTATAAGCACATCCGATTTATTTCCCTCTGCGAATTTTTACATTTACTTAAACACGTTCACGACGCATATGTGCGTCATGCGAATTATACAACGAAATTTTGTTCTAAAAAGCCGGCGACCCGTTTATGTCACAAAACACAAAAGTAAAACATTTATTCTACCATTAGGCTTCAATTAGCTCATTTCGTCCAAATTTATCATCTGATTTGAGGCCACTCCTCGATTGGTAGCAGCTCGGTCGTGAACGTGGTTTACCCAACCATATTGGTGATAATTCATTTAGTTAAAAATTAAAATTGATTGTGAATGAAACTGTGCCATTTTTTAAGCGATTATGGTGAAAATCAGGTGCTCAGATGGAATTTGGGTTCTAAAACGAAATTTGGTGGAAGTTCTGAAATATGGCCAAAAATTTTGCAATTATGATCATACTGCATGAAGCTAGTCTACTTTTGAATCTAGTGTTTTTTTTTGCTTTTTAACATCACAGTTTAAAGGATAAAAATAAAGTGGAGAATTACGAACCACCTCCAAAAGAATATTGCAAGTAAGCAACCATATAAATAACCATCTGCTGCTTAAGATTATTTCGATAATTGAAGGGTTTGGTGTTATCCCTTAAAAAAATAAAGCCTAAATTCAAAATCCCGAAATACAGAAAAACAAAATTCCGAGATAATTTAAAGTTCATAAACTCAAAATCGCAAAATGATAGAAACCAATCCAGGTTTCTGGATTCTATGCATTCACTGAAGGGATATACATACATGGTGCTTTTTATGTTCCAGGTCGATTTTGTTTGGCCGCCATTTTGTTTTGAATTACATTTGTAGTTCGCATTTGATGGTCGTGTAGAGAGTGGTCAATAACAATTTATTGTAAAGCTTCTAATGCCGCAAGAATGTGTTGAAATTGTTAAAACATTTATTTAAATAATTGTTCAATTGTAAATATTTTTTGGTGTTAATCGTATGTGCCGGCCAAGTCATCCATTCAGCGTTTAATGAATAATTTTGAAAATTTGCGTACACTGGGAGATAAAGTAAAGACTAAGCGGCAATTAAGCTAATGTACACCAGAAAAAATTGATGTAGTGAGGCAGGGTGTTGTTGAATGTCCGGGTACCTCTTATTCACGCCGTCAATTTGCATAATAGCTGCGGGAAAATGGCCATGAACGGTGGCGAGATTCGAGTGCTCGAATTAATGGAAAAAATCCTTAAGAGCGATGAAGCACATCTTGACTTGGCTGGCTTTGTTAATACATAGAATAGCCGCCATTGGGGCATTGAAAACCCTTTCATGACCAAAGACCTCTACACGTCATTGAGCATCATTGGGCCATATTTCTTTGAGGTTGCTAGAGGTAATGCTGTTACAGTTACTGCGGTCACCACTATCGGGGCATATTGGAAAACTTACTTGTGTCCGAATTGGATCAGGATTTTTAGTTTTCTTGTTTTTCGGGATTTAAGTTTTCGGTTTTTAGTACGATCCCGAAGATTTTTTTGTTCTGATTTTAAATGTTTTCAATATTCTAATTTTTTATGATTCCGTTTTTCATTTAGTGATCCCAATTGCCTCTTGTAACGGAGACTACACCAGTTCGGGTTCGCTTTGCTAGCCCAAAACGCGAAATCGAAATTCCGAGAACAAAATTCCACGAAAACTTGAAAACGAATTCGATTGACAGTTCGAGATATTTTTTGCTTTTAAACGACGATATTTCACATTTTCGTTACGTATATTTTATGAAGTAAAAGTCTGAGGTCGCAGAAAAGATCAATTTCGCGGTAATGTGAGAGAAAGGACTCAAGATGTGCATTTTTGATCAGTGGTGCAATATGCGATCTGGATAAGAGGAATATCACTGACGAACTTTGCACGATCGAAACAAGCGGCGATTAACGTATTATATGCATCGGCAAAACACGTTGCCAGCAGGCAATGAACGAGAAGTATGATTCGCTCCTTAAAATTCGTACGTGTAATTTGGTCAATCAATCGTTGGTTCTACAAACTAAAGCAAAATCCAGATGGAAGCATTGCTCGATACACAGCGCGATTGGTAGTGCGAGAGTTCACACAGGAGTGTGGCATGAATTACACAGAAACGTTCAGCCCTGTGGTTAGGTTTACATCGATTCGAGCAATTCTGGCGCTGGCGAGATTACAGCAGTTCGACATAAAGACAGCTTTCCTGAACGGTGATTTCGAGTCTAGCAGCGGACGAGTGTGCAAACTATCCAAAAGCTTGTACGGATTGAAGCAAGCGTCGTGGAACCAATTATTACGGTTATTGAACACTAGTGTAGGGAATTCAAGGTTAAAAGTTTCTTGGGGCTTGAAATCGAACAACGACAAAATGGATCGATTCATGTGAATCAGCAGGTATATGCGCAAAACGTACTCAACCGTTTTGGCATGGTAGAACGCAATGCAGTGTGGCAACTCGGGAAAGTAGCCTCAATTGAGTCTGTGCGATCCAGACTATGCAGACTATGCAATCCATGCACTACGCGATAAAGCAACTGTGTGGGTGTATCGATTATGGTCTGAAATTTTATCAACCGATTTGGACAAGCTGATTTTCCTTAAGGATAATCAAAGGGCGATTTGGTTCATCAAAAATCCGGAATTCCATAAGAGGACCAAGCACATAGGCGTGCGATATAATTTCATCAGAGAGAGAGAGAGATATGAGGATGGAATTTTCAATTTGGATTTTGTGGTAAACACCAATATTTTTGCAAATTTATGGGCTTTATGCCAAAGAAGAATTAATGTGATTTTAAGTGGTTTTTAAAATTTTTTATAATTTTTAACTAAGTTTTTTTTATAGAATTTTTAAAAAGAAGTAAAAGTGGGAGTAATTAAAAATTAATGATTGAGTCAATAATAAATATTTAAATAAAATTTTTAATGGTTTAAACCCTAAAGATTTGAAAATAATGTCGATGAGACATCGAAAGCGCAGTAATTAAATTGTTTTATTGTATTTAAAATAAATAAACGAGCCCTAAACCATTAAAAACTTTATTTAAAAGTGGGAGTATTGAAATTAGTGAACTTGGAATTTTGAAATAGGCGTAATTTACTTAAAGTTATGACAGGTTTGACGCGGTCGGTATACTCAATTGTGAGAGGCTTGGCTGTATTTTTGACAGCGAATAAGAAACACACTGACATAGTTTTCTTTGTTTGAAAAAAAAGTTTGTGACACACGCCAGCATTTATATTTTATTCGTTCCACTGCCTGTTGGACTAACGGTTGGAAAATTAATAGAATTAAGGTTTATTAGACAATTCATCAAGTTTGTTTAATTTCTGTTAGATAATTTCTTGATCTTAAATTTGTGAAATAAATTACGAACTCGACTTAATAAACTAATGATTCTTGGGGAACTCAGTTTTCTTGGATGTGTTAAAATCGGGATTGGTTTTAACATTATGTGGATTGAAATTAAAATTTAAATAAAGTTCTTAACTATGCTCAAAAATATTTTCTGTTAACGGATGCTTTCCAAAATTCTAAGGGAACTTAATCCAAACAAAGCAATATTGGTTCTGATGATCGGTTTATATATTTACAGGAACTCGCGCCGGCGGTGGTATGCAAGTGTTGTTGATTGAAGCGATTGTAATGGCCTGAACAGACTGCGGATTATTTAAACTGGTTTAGCATAATACAATGGAAAATATATTTTTTATTGAAAAACTCGGTGATAGTAGATTTTTGAAATTTTCGTAGTGTGTTGAACTTAATTGAATTTTATTTCCGAGAGTTTTTGACCCAATTTTGCTAAACCAGTTTAATTAATTCGTAGTCTTTCCAGGCTATAAAATATAAGTTTCTCTTAGAAATCTTAAAACAGTGACGTTTTGCCACGGTGTGGCTTTGCACAAAGCGTACAGGCCAGGAGGTTGCATTTGATATTTACATTTATGACCCGTTTTCCGTCCAATTTCTTAAGAGAGTAGTACACGGATCTCCTGTCCTATAGAGAATCCTGATTGCATTCTCTTTATTTGCCGTTATAGTTCATTCGTCTTCCATACTTTGGTTTAGCCGAATACGGTTTACTAGAACATAGATGCTGATCAAATCATTAAACGACCAACGGCTGATGGACTAGAATGGGACTAGAATTGTACATTCAAATTTATTCCCAAAAACCTTTTGATACTATTTATATGTATATTTGAAGTACTTTACAGTTTAAGTGTTTGTTATAATCTTGTTTTTCAATTTCCGTAACGTCCACTATCAAAATATGTTATGTATGTACAATCAAAAAACCTTCAAAAGTTTGTATTAACGTAGGAATATCGACAGTGATAATCGAAGCGCAAACTTATCGATATGTTATATTTCCGCCCGATTCATAAACATGAAACAACATTTTCGTTTTTATCAATAACATTTTTCTTAGATTGCGGACTTAATCGATATAATTTATCGCTTAAACTTAAGCTATGCATGATAAACACGTTTTCATATTAATAATGCACTATATCGATACAATTGTAGCAAGGCTAAACACTGGATCGTGATTTGATTGACATATTTAAAAATAAGTTTCTACGAGAGAAATATTTTTGTATCAGTTGTATTAATGTCTAAACAAACAACTGTGCGTCAGCAACGCCAAATATTCGTCTTCCAACCACGCGATTTGCGTTTATATATTTTACTTGTACATCTTTAAAACAGTAATTGAAAATACATTGTATATATATACAAGAAACTAATATATGTACATTCTCTTATATACGTACATATGTACAAACAAGTAAATAGTCGTTAGTCATTATTCATTAATATGCTTTTGCGTTCTCGTTTTAAATTCAGCAATTTAATTAAAATCAATTTAATAAAATAAATTTAATAGTTTGTTGTATAAATAATCCAATAATATTTTCTACAACGATACAATGTAATACTACACTATTATTGTGTCAGATGATCAGTACCATTGCAAAAATTTCTTCACACAAAGGTTCCGCCTCCACAAATTTTGTCACGTTTACTTTAGTCTTCAGCGTTTTCCGTCACGAACTAATTACACTTGGCACGGGTTTTGTGAGGTTTTATTACACACATAACATTAGAAAATTTGTCTATACCCATAATTAGAAACCGATGTTATTGACACAATGACAGTGACCTTAACACATTACACTACTGTCGAAATATTTTTTTTTTTATTTTTAGACGAAATATTTTTACGTTATCGGACTTTAAAATGTCTTGTAATTTTATCGTACATGCGATGTGATTTGTTAAGTTAAAGATAATTGATGGCCGAGCCAGTCGGGAAATTAAAACTAATATCAATAAATCATTTGTAACTAAAAATTTGCGATAATTTGAAATTCATTTGAATTGAATTCGTTCGATAAAAATTAATTCGTTGAACGGAATTTGTAGAAATATTTTCGTAGCATAATAAATTGTTAATTGCTGGAATAAGTGGGCGCGGCCGACTGTGTTCAAAGTGATAATAATACTATCGGTATTGTCGGTACGGAACAACACTGACCCGCTTAACACTTTTGATTCATCTGCATGGATTTTCTAATCGTATTCCAAGTAATTACTCGTTAAGTATAAGGCATTAACCTGTGAATCGAATCATCATTGACCGTATCAATTCTGGTGTTGATTTTGCATAAAACAAAACTAATTAAAATTTAAATAATTAGTGTCCACATACATTATAATTAAGAAAGAACATACGTAATTTACAAATTATATAGAATAAATTCGCCTAAATGTCTTTCTAATCGTCACAAATAGGTAGTGTTTGTGTGGGTAATTGTAGCATGGAAACTTTAGAATTTCAAAATGAGACTTTGAATACCGATCTAGTCCAATTTGTGCTAATTAGTGCTCAAGGGGAAACATGTGTGCTAGTCCAGGAGGCGAAAAAACGGACAAATACTTAGAAGGCGGCCAAACTGACGAAATTTGTATGTATTTATCCGGCAAATATAATTTTCATAAATTGAAGAAAATAAACTAGCCCCTAACAGATACTATATTAACAAAACATTTCCAGTGGTATACCTTTCAATAATATTTATGCAGAACAGTAAATTAAACAGTAGAAATACAATTTTCTAGTATCCAAGAACAAGAAATTCAGATAGCATATTTCCATAAGGTACGTTCATTGCCATCTGAAAAAAAGTAGCTGAATTGGTGCTAATCCTGAATTGGCAAAACTCCATTAAACAACAAAGACCGTTGAATGAACGATTTTCTGACAAAAAGTGTCCTAAACATTCCATAAGTTCGTTCATGAACATATCTGAAAGGAATATGTAATCAGAAGTACCAAGCTCATTGGTTTCTGGAACACTTTATGACAAAAAATGGTACATTCAACGGTGTTTGTTGCTTAATGGAATTGGATCCATTCTGGATTAGCTCAAATTCAGTTACTATATTTTTCTATACAAATATTATTACCTTTGTATTTTTTTAGTTAATATAGTATCTTTCAGGGGCTTGTTTATTTTTCTCAATTTATGAATGAAAACTTTTGAACATTATATTTCTAAGAGAAGCACACATTTCGTCACTTTAGCCGCTTTTGAAAAATGTTAAAATTAATGATTAAAATTAAAATTAAATGATTTTTCCGAAATTTTCTTTTCCCGTATTTTCGGCTCCTATGGCCCTATTCTGGTAATTCCCCGGGAATAGGGAATAATTTATTTTTGTAGCAGTTATTCCCCAGATATTTTTCCCAATTACTCGTTTAACAAAAGTTAATTCTGGCGATTGGGGAATAAACTTACGGGAAAATAATTTAATTATTCGCGGTCTTCAAGCAATCGCAATAAAACAAGAAAACAAAAGTCTAAAATAGTTTACTACATTTAATTGGTTTTTGTTGATTTTTAATCGAATTTTATTTAAAAAATAATTTTGTTTATTAAAGTAAAACATTGGATATTAATATTTCCAATTAATATTACCAGTTTTCAGTGTAAATTTATAGTCATATAATATTGCTATAAGTACAAAATACAATACGTTTCCGTTAAATAATATTCCCAGTTAATTCTTTCCTAAAATAGGTATGAAATAATAAACGTCAAAACTGCTATAATGGGGAATAATTTTTTCCCAATTTTTTTTTTTTAAACTGCTACAAAATTTAAAATTTCAATTCCCCGGGAATTACCAGAATAGGGCTACTGGGCTAGCATAAATTGGACTTAATCGGTACGTAAAGTTTTGTATATACTTATTAAAATTAAAATTTTCTTGAAATTGATTGAGTAGCCAGAATTTCGCTAGCAAATAGCTTACTTACTATCCGATCGAGTATTTATTTATGACATCGGAAGTTAGATAGAAACAAAACCATGGGATCAAACAAAATGGATTAAAACAACAACAAAGTTAAAACAATTTCAACTCGAGTTTGGTATAAAGCATTTCACGTGGTATAAAACATTTCACGTAATTTGATTGGTTTTGAGTTCGGAAGCGAGTATGGAACTATTTATTTTCGATGTCATGTGCGCGACTTTACCCCATTATTCGCATCGGATTCGCCAACTACATTGATGTCTACATTTATTATTAACCAACATTACAATTTCAGAGCAACAACAACAATTTCAGAGGGAATGATTGTTGGGAGTGATGTTCGGGTGAACTACATTTTAACCGTCTTACTTTGGTAGGGTACATTTCAATCCTTCAAGAATGAAATGAAATTTTGTTCGCCCAAAAAACAAGAATAATAATTAATATTTTTACTTTAACAAGTTGGTAATACTGAAAAATAAATGTTAAAATTGCAATTCGAGTAATATTAAATCTGTTTTTCTATCAAAAAAATTATAATTAATTTAAAAACCAAAAATATAAAAACACACGAATCAATCAAAAATATGAAATAAATGACGAACTGCCAATAACTTCCAGAGTAGCAATACATACGAGTAAAATTATTTTATATATTTAGGCTGTGGGCTAATTCTCAGGTAAATCGATTAGTACAGTAAATTGAAATTTTAGTACAAATTACTTTTCAAATCGTACCAATTCTCTAGTAAATAAAATTAGGTAAATGCAGCTTAAAGGGACCCATGGTTTCTAGGAATATACAAGAATTGGTATGTAGGTACACGAATTAATGCCATAAATTTTGTTGTTGTTGTTCCAATTATTTGTATTGTTTATACGAATAAATTTAAATTGTATATTTGCTACAATTTGTTGCGTAATATACACAATCAACTTATTGAAAAAATTAATAAAAATTTGAACAAATAAAACTGTGTTCATAAATACAAGCTCATATTTATATTTATACATGGGAAATGCTAGAGAATATAAAAAAAAATGTCTAGAAACATGGCCGCCATATTTTCATGATGTTTAGCAAAAACAAAAACCACTACTATTTACCTTTTGTGCCTTCGCTTTACTCTACTTTTTAGTACAGTATTTCAATTTACCGCATACAGTGTTAAAAACGGCATTTACCCTAGATTTACTTTGGAATTGGCCCACAGCCTTAGCTATTACTCTGTGCACATCGGATAGTTTTAGCCAGCACAACCTTTGCTCGGTGTACACTACCCGGGGTAAGCCTGCTTCTGTTAAAATTATTTTTTTCTGGCATACTGAGGTAAAAAGTTAGTGGTCATTTTTTTGAAAACAACATAAAATTGGGAATCATTTCCCCCGCCAGTTTCAGTTTGGAAATATTATTCCCAATTTATAAAAATTTGTATAAAACGTTTTCCTTCGTATCCCAAGTATAACAAAACGAAAGTAAAAATTGAGCACAGTATTTTCCTTCGTTTTCATCCAAAATTAACGAAAGTTAAACTTCACATTATAATGATAATGTTTGTAGCGTATACGTATTATGTACATATGCTTATACAAATGGCGTTATTTAGTTTATTGTGAGAACGCTAAGTTTATAGTAACTTTTAACGATGCGGATACATTTGTCAACTTTGATATTAATTTAATTGAATATAGGAAGGCTGTAAAACAATTGGTAATGTAAAGATTCATTCGAGATAATTTGGTACAATCTATTATATTTTGTTTTCCTATTTTATATTTAGAAATCATTATTTATGAAGCAAGATGGCCACGAACTAAAAAAGTGCATTAGGGCAAACTTTACAGAGCTGTTCACCAAAGAGCTTAGCTGCAAGTTTACGTTTAACGGTCAATAAAGATAATGTGAGGTATGGTTTACGTTACTCCGTGTTAAATTTAATAATTATAATATTATTTTCAACATTTTAGATTGTACTATGGAAAAATTTACGAACTCTATCGAAACCGATTTAATATCCACAAATTACTTTTATTATATAAAAGACAAACAAGGAAAATTATTAAAAAAAAAAATCTAGTGTAAATATTAGAAATTAAAAAACTGAATAATTTAATCGAAATGTATATATATGTATGTCCAAAGTAATCAGTAATGAATTAAAATAATGAATTTAATAAATCATTTTATATTACAAAAACAAAAATATTTCTTTAAAAACATTTAATTTTACAACCAAAATTTGAAATTGCCGTTTAAACAAACACAAGCACAATTGTTCCCGCCAAATATTTCTCAATACGCATACACATGCAATAAAATGTTTATAATGAGTTAAGTCCAGTTTCGGATTTTCGCGACACGCTTCATACGTTTTATTTTAATAAATTGCAACTCAAACTTAGAAAAATACTAGACTAAGTTTAGTACTAAAGTACGAATATCGCCAGAAAAATTGAAAGTAAAAATAAATACTTGGGATAGACCAGAAAAAACAGATTTATAAATAAAAGCTATGAATATTCTTTTCCCAATTTTCTATTCTCAGACTAGGGCAACTGGATGTGAACATGTGAACTACACGAAGAATATAATTTATTATTCCTATTTTTTTAATTTAACGCCATTTATATTTTTGTACTAGACCCAAGTATAACAAAACGAAAGTAAAAATTGAGCATAGTATTTTCCTTCGTTTTCATCCAAAATTAACGAAAGTTAAACTTCACATTATAATGATAGTGTTTGTAGCGTATATGTATACTGTGTTGTTACTACTGTATACTATGTTACCGCAATTTTTCTTTCGTAGGAATGTGTATAGCGTGTAATGTACATGATTTGTTTTTATTTTTCATGTTCACGACATGAGTTTGGTAATTTTATAAAATTTTGTTAAAAAAATTTAAAGATGTGCGTTAATTTAAATAAAATTACATCAAAATATATTTTATATCTATTCAAATATTGTTTTCATAAATTAATTAATTTCTAGTTCAGTTTTAAGTTTTTAGGTAGAAAACAAATGCGAAAATAATAAACTTGATGTGCAATAATCATAGTACCTATTTGGAAAATTATTTAAACTTTTAATATTACAATCAAAGAATAATTTCAAATTGTGTAATAATAAAAAATAATTAAAAAATTAACTAAAATATAATTTAGATTCGTATATAATATGTATATATGTATGTATATTTTTATACCGCAAATTTAATAAAATAAAAATATTCATTTTAAACCTAAATTTTTATTTTGCTCTCACATTTGGATGCCGCCATCTTTATCTTCTAACATTTTCAAATATAGCATTTTACATTCATGCACAACCTCGCTCCCGCCATTTTGTTTTTTGTCTTTTCTGTTCACACATGCATGTATACAATTCTCCTTTATTGAGTTTCGTTCAGTTTCGTATAATCGCGACACGTTTCATACGTTTTATTTTAATAAATTGCAACTCAAACTTAGAAAAATACTAGACTAAGTTTAGTACTTAAGTACGAATATCGCCAGGAAAATTGAAAGTAAAAATACTTGGGGAGTGTCATATGTTATTTGACACATGACAAGAAGAAACATTCCGGTCATTATAAATGAAGAGATATATCGACGGTTTGGTGCAAGAGTAACACAACACAAAATTTATAATTTTTCAGTAGAGCAATTTGAAAAAATCACTCAAAATTGTTTTAAAAACGGCGCTTTTCAAAAGTAAATAAAAATACATTCAGATTAGTAAAATAATTATTTTTATATTCCTACATCTTCAATCGGATCATGATTTTTATAATTCTTAATATTTTGCAAATTTTCTTAGGATAGTTTCCAGTATCTTCTCGCGGGGTGACTTATTTTTAATTAGTCGTCAGGATCATGGGTTTCATAAAATAAAGCAGTATCATCTGCAAATATTCTTGTATGACCCTTGAGCGGCAAATAGGAAATATCATTAATATAAATGAGAAGCAAAAGTGGTCCTAAGACCTTACCCTGAGGGACACCACATTTGATACCTAACATTTCACTTCCTACTCCATTTATCATCACATACTGTTTTCGATTTGATAAATAACTTTTCAATAAATTGTAAAGAATCCCACGTACGCCGTAACAGTATAAATTATTTAGAAGTAACTGATGATCAATACAATCAAATGCTTTCTGTAAATCCAAGAAAAGCGCCCCAACATATCTTTTTGAATCGAAAGCAGTATATATAATACTCCCAATTTCTGTCAATGCTAATTCAGTTCCTAAACCTTTTCTAAAACCATACGGATAGGAATAAAAAAAATTATTATAATTTAAAAACATTATTAAATGCTTTTCAAAATTTTTATCGAATATAGAAAGAGTAGAAATAGGCCTATAACTATTAAGTAAAGAAGAATCTCCATTCTTTAGAATAGGAATTATTTTAGCGACTTTTAAATATTTGGGATATACACCAGTTATTAAACTTTCATTAAAAATATCAGACAACATGTTCGAAAAAAAAACTCAATTCTACATTTCAGCGCACAGCTATTAATTTTTTGTGGACCTTGTAAGAAAATTTCGTGTAGAATATGAAACAGAAAAGTGTATGTCATTTGTGGCCATTGCAAAATTTAAGAAAACTATTTTAGTAAAGGGTGAAAAAAGCAAAACGTACCATTGCAGTGGTCGTTCAGAAGAAAATATCACCGCTGTAAGTCTATTGTTAATGACAGTCCAAAACGTCAATTCCTCACAACTTTGGAGCACTTGAACCAGTTTCCCACCCAAACCCATTGTTTTGACTGTTGTTTTGGCGTGTAGTGATGGAACCACGTTTCATCAATCGTTATGAAACATCTCCAAACATTGCTCTGCTTGGCATCATCCACGTTCATATGAGACGTGTACACACTCATATGAGATATTCAATCTCACGCAACTTTATACAACGGTCATTCATAATGATTTCAGAGACTCTTTCGACCTTTTTTGGTGTTGTTACCTCTTTTAGCCTTCCTTAACGTTCAGCTTCATTTGTGTTTGTGCGGCCACGATTAAATTAAAAACTAACGTCACGACAAATAAAAGAAGTTGTCACTGACGCGAAAGTGACGCACGGATGACGTTATTCTAAACATTTATAAATCCACCACATTCCTCCAACCATTTTATTCAGAATTTTGCACAAAGATGATTTGAAGATTTTTTACTTGAAGACATACAAGATTCAGGTAAATAGACAAAATTGATCTATCTCGAAAGCACTTTTATAATCGAATCCCCCAGATTTTTTTCCTATGTTATTATTTGAAGGAAAAAGTCTGGGCCTATTTTTTAATTCAACCCGAGCAAGCAGTGCGCTGTCAAAAAATACTGTATGTTTTTTTATTCAACCTGGGTAATTTTACTCTGCACACTGTATTTTTATTTGTGAACTGTGCTTACACCGCGCATACTCGGTTCTTCAAATTTTACGCAGAAAGCCAGGGTATGAAGAGTATGCAAAGTAAAAAACAAATTATTACTCTATGCACACTGCTTCATTTTGGCACTGCACAACCTGTGCTCGGTGTACAATACACAATACCCAGGGCAAGCCTGCTTGCTCGGGTTGAATTAAAAAATAGACCCTTTGTCAACGATCCACAAACAATTGATGACCTAAAGGAGAATATTGTTAATTGTAGTCAAGAAAATGTGCTATAGTTATGTCAGAATGTCCTCGAAAATTTTGGTTAAAGGAAGGTGGCTTGCCGTACAGTAGCAGCAGATCACTTAGAAGATACTATTTTTCCTTAATAAACCTTGCCTTCGTAGCGCACGAATTTAATATCAGGTAATATTTAACGTCAACAATCTGCGGCAGGTTTGTTTAGGCCCCCAACATTGGCCATTCAATGTGAAAGGCTGTACATAACTGCTTTGTCACTAACGTACTTCATGTGCTCCTTGAATGAAATCCTTGCATCAATCATGATACCTAAATGTTTGATACAAGGTTTAGAGACAATTTTAGTGATATTTCTCGATAAATGGATAAAATATTTTCATGTTTGAACAATGCCTGGGCTATTGGTGAGTTTACTTGAAAAATAGGTGATATACACTTGTTTGGAAGAATTATCTAACTGGCAGATAACATAAAGGAGAATTTCGTAATCACCCCGTTTTCTTTCCAACTGCTACATACATTTTTTTGGGGTACAACATATATTTTAAGATTTTGCGCGATCGGGGGAGTTTTGTAAATCTGAAACTAAATGTCACGAATTTTCAGCGTTCGCTAGTGATTTGCAATGGATTTTCCAAATAAAGTATTCACCGTTTGACTTGACAACTAGTAACTGCCGGGCTTAGCATCCACATTGTATCACTCATCGATGGTTTCATCGTGTTATATGCAATTTCTCTCTCTCTCTCTCTCTGTCTCTCTCTCTCTCTCTCCCTGTCTCTCTGTCTCTCTCTCTCTGACACTATAGCCCATCAAGGGATTTGGCCGCCTCAAATGAGGTTTCAAAATCATATTTTCATCTCGGATAATGAGTGATTAATTCATTGATCCGAAACCAGCCGTGAATTTTTTTCCTTGTCACCACTGGAAATCAAACCCAGGACCTCCGGTCGCTGGAGCAAGCATGCTGACCACTTTCCCACCGGGGCGGACCATTTTATATGCAATGGCGACGGTTAATTGTAGTTGGTTAATTGGCCTAGTTTCATACATCCTTGGATCACTAATTATAGACAGTTAAATAATTTGAAGCTTTGGGGGATCATATAAATTTAAAATATTTTGAGGTATTATTTTTTCTGAACGCTTTGGTAATCGCTCAACAAATTCTTCATAGAGTTGATTGCTTCATAAATAGAGCACGTTTTTCTGGAGGAATATCATGTCGTTTCACACCAGGCTATATTTCGTCCTCTGAACTTTCGTAAAATTCATCCAAATAAATAATTTTACGACCACTTGCCTTTCGAGCCTAATTACTTTCACATTCAGAGTCATGGTTGTTTGGCTTTGCCATTATTTTATTTTTAGTCATGCAAGTGCAATTAGATTTATTCCTATTTTTACGCTTAATATGAAGAGTTCATTTGACTTCATGGCCTACGCCGACGACGTAATCTCCGTCCGCCACACTTGTTCTTTTTCTTCTAGCCGATGAAATTGATAATTCCTCTTCATCTTTGGAATCAGACGAGCTACCCTTAAAATCCTCATTCGATTTAATGTCTAAATTATTTACTTCACGTGAATTTATGCTATGGTAGGACGGTGAATCATATCTGAAGCTCGACTTTTAGCTTCTTTTGATAAATCCAGTCTTTGGTGTTTCAATTTAATTTGTTCTTTATCAGGTTAGCACAGCTGCTTTTATTTGACGTCTATCTGATTTCAACTTCCTTCTTTCATACGTTTCCCTTAATTGGCTGTTTTGATGATAGTTGAAATGTCTTTCTTCGAATTGATTAAACCGTCAAACTTATGTTAAAAAGATAACTAACCGCTGCTGGATGCCTATTGTGCAATTTGTAAATAGGCTCATCTTCTAAACCGACTTCATGATTTATGACGACCAAGATGATATCGAATTAAGTAATTCACTGACCAAACGACAATTAAATGTAGGTGGTTTTTTATCAATGAGACATCAAGGTTATATATGCCTGGCATTTGACAGAAATTTCTAAGTTCACCATTCAAAACGATTTTGATCGAAATCGGTTAAGAAACAGCGTTTTACATTAAGAACAAATCATTTTCAACAAGATCTTTAATCTGTTCGGCCAGGACAATAAAACAAAACCTGTTAACTGTGTTCTCTGATCATTTATATAAAGAACAAACGGCATTTTCGTCTAAATTTTTTCTACCATCTTGAATTGATTTTTATTTAACTTCAGATTTTATTGGCTTCTATTGATTTTCACTAGCGAAGCCCCTAAAGTGATTCTTTAAAATAAGATGCAGTCTGGATGTGAAATTTAACCTATACTGTAGCCTTTTGCTTACACCCGCCTGCCTCTTTCTAAATATTTCGTATTGTAATTATTATTTTAGTCTTGAATAAATATTTTTAATGAATGTTATTCATCAAAACTCGAAGAATTTCTTTTGTATATCAAGATTAAAAAATGTACGAGGCCTTTATTTAAATTTGCGCGAACTAATTCAATAAAAAAAAATGTTTCGACTAAGTTGCGTGCACGTGCTTACTTAAATCGCGATAAATAGACGATTCAGAATCACAAGCCGTTAAATTTAATTACACTTTCACCATCTGCGAAAATCAGTCATCCACAAACCAAAACCGAAATATTTTGCTACACACCCCCGCACAATAATTTATTGTTTAACTGTAACTGCGTAAACAACTCTCTTATATACATGTTTACATATGTAGTTGATCACGAGTTTATCATCATGTATGAATAATATGTATATGTAAACCTATGTAGCAAGCCAAATTTTATGTGTATAAATTACTTTTAGTGACGTCATCGAGAAAATTTATATATAAGTATTTTCTATAATTAAGCATACACAATATACGATGTTGTAAATTAAGGAAGTAGTAAAACTTTTTTGTTATTATCATGAATTGATTGGCGTTTGAAATCACTTTCAAACGCCGTACCACCGATATGACACTCGCGTGACAAAAATATTATATTACATATACATATGTGAGTCATATAGAGAGAGATAAACTAAATCTAAATTATTCAATTGTGTAAATTTATTTGATTTGCATAACAATCGCGCGCACGAGATAATTTTATTCAGGTCGGATGATATTAGTAGGTCCCTATATTTATCTAAAATACTTGAATTAGATACAACACGATTACAATCTTATCGTATATAATTATTCATTTTAAATATATTTTAATTGGCTTTTAATTAAAATTAATCATGACCGCGAGATACGACTATTTATATGCACATTATTATCAAATTGTACAGATCTCAGTGCGGATTGTTTCAACTTTTCAAGTACATACAATATCATATACGAGTATAGTGAGCACTCTCAAAATAAAAATAATTATATTGATAAAAAGCCAAAATGACATACTCGTACATATTTCTGTATTCCCGCAGAATTAATATTTATGTTACTAGAAACATATTTTTTATTACATAAAAATTTCCCAGGGTTACCAATCGGAGAACCAAGCAATTGATATGCTTAAGGCATGCGTACATCGCAAATAACATATGCAAATTTGAAATAACTATTTTTTACCTATATAGCTAGCGTTTTTAGCCGCCTATGCAAACTGGAATTTTAAAGTGATTAGTTGATAAACACAAATAACTTATTATTAGATATTGTGGTGTTGTAAACCGTTTTACCACATACGTTGATAATAATAATTATCGCTTTTTGGTATCCACTTTTCATATAGCGACTTTTAACCACTTTGATATAATCATGAATAATCGAATATCGAAATGACGGTCAGTTTTTCACTTCAGGAAGTGGACTAACAGATCTGTATACTTGTGCTTGTCTAACAATAAATGAATTAATCTTAAAAAGGAAATATATATTTAGTGTGTGACGGCTCTATTTTTTTCAAAACGGAACCGATATTTCCAGCAAATCACTTAGTGTAGATAAACCCTAAGCCAGAAATAGGGTTCCGATCCGTCCTTTTTTGGGAAAGGCAGTCCTTTTTTTAAAGTTTGTCCTTTCGCTATTCTTTCTGGTAAAATGTGCTACTTTTTCATTTAACTTTTAGGTAATCAAGGTAAATATCAAAACCTTATTGAGAATAAATAAATCGATTTTTTATTGATATACACGATGGATCAAAAAAATATATAAATCAAATGTTTTGGGTGGCCATTTTATGGTCCTTATATCACATTTCGTGATATAAAGTGTGATATAAAGAAAATGTCCTAGCTTACTTCAGATGAATTCGGAATGAACGACGCCACGTCGTAAATTGATTTGAATGAAAAAACCGCAATATCATTCATCATGTTTCACGCATAAAAAAATATTTTCTTTTGACGTTTAATTTTATCGTTTTTTGTTATAAGTACTTTAATAAATTTCCTAGTTTATCACTACGAAAAAAGTACTTCATAAAAAAGACTCTTTTTGTTTTGAATTATATCACAAAAAAGTATCGAATAATGATACAAATTCGTGATATAACTACCATAAAATGACCACCCTGTTTCACTTTCTGTTGCAACCGATTCAGATGTTCATCTACGATGTTCGTTTTAATTCAATTGGCTTGAGCCTTCGTATCATAAAACACAAGTATTCTGATTTCAAGTCCCACATAATAAAACAGAGATTACAAGCCATAAATTGTTGAGTGTTAAAGCAGAATCAAGTTTTCCGAGCAATTGAAACAAACGTGTTGATTAAAGATTGGCTCATTCGATAATATTTTGTTCGGATGTTAATCCTATCAAGCCGTATTCATACGACGGATGAAAATCCGGGATTTTTCCACATCTCAGTTTATTTCCAAGCAATTGCTATGGAAATAAACAAATTCATTTTGATCAGATCAAGCGAACTAATTTAAAATGTAAACTAAAAAACAGCTAAAACAGAACATTTGTAATGTAGTTTCGATTGACAGTTCATAAGAATTTTTAAGGCGGTGATTCATGTAGAAATTTTGTCTGACAGACATAAATAATAATCGTTCTGATTGGTTAATATTTTTTTGTCTTATACGATAAAAACGAAATTAATACTTAAGAGCGTTCTTTACTAAATTAAATTTGTTGTTGTACCTAACCTAAAAAATAAATTTCAAAGTGCCTATTTAAACATTCTTTCTTTAGCATTCGAACCTACCTAATAGCAAAAGTTCGTATTTTCATATCAAACAATCCCTAGCCTAAATCGGCAATTTTCTGAGTTAGTTTTCATTATTTTGGCACGAGATTACGGATTTAACTTTACTATTGCAAAAAAAAATGGGTCTATATTGTTGTTGTATATTCCGATCGAGCTTGCACAACTTGTCAAAACTTTGAGAGCTAATAACAAAATATTAAAATAAAATTTCGCGAAACAGAAATAACTAAGCACGACTTTTCCATAATTGCCATTGAATATCAAAAAAAACCTAGAAGAAAATGTTCCCACAGATGCTTATCGAACCTGCACAACCTACCCTTACTTTAGTAAAGAACTAAGCAGTAGTAGAAAGTAGTCAAGATTTTTTGACATTTTATAAAGGAAGTAACCCAAATAGTGTTTTTAGTTTTGTTCTTTTTGATTTTTTTTTTAAATTTTAGAATATATATTCTTTTGTTCTCACTGCCGTCAAATCTTATACAAAATTGAGCAATGTTAAATTTTTAATTTTTTTCGTACGATAAAAAAAATATGGCAGACATTCAACCAATCAGAACGATTATTATTTATGTCTGTCAGACAAAATTTATACATGCAGCACCGCCTTTAACGAAATATCACGCAAAGTTAGTTATAAAGACCCTATAGTATAAATAGGTCACTTAAGGCTGGTTGTCGAAGAAGCACAAGCTTTGTAAGTTGCACAAGCTTGAATCCAGAAGATCCACTTATTCGAGTAGAGCTCTGCAGTATAGTTGCGTTGTGAGAACATTAATGATTTAGGCGAAAATGCAAACATGCAAAAATGTCGTATATGTCGTATCTCGCAATTTTTGAAGCCGGTTTCGTAATCTCTGTTATATATTTTGAATTTTTGTGCTTTATACGAAGCATGTTTGCATTTGTTGTTTTGTCCGCGACATTTTTAATAAACTATCTATAATATCCTACAAGTCCTAGAAATTGCTTAATTTGTTTTAAAGATTTAGGTATGGTGGATTTTTGGATAATATCTATTTTTGATGGGTCGGATTGGATTCCTTTGCTGTTAACTATATGTCCTAAAAATTTTATTTCGGTTTGTAGAAATTTGCATTTGTCAATATGAATTTGCATATTTGCTTTTTGGAGTGTTAATTTTTTCCTAATAGCCGGGTTTTTTTTTCAATTCCTGAGAAAAATTGCATTCGTGGAACTGATCACGTAGCTCCTCTATAAGTAGAACGGGGAATCAGTCGTAAACAGTTTTGGTTTTAAATTCTCTGTAGTCGATTACCACCCCAATCTCTATTGTAATAGAACTATTCCAAGGACTGTTACTTTCTTTGATAATTTTATTTTGCAGAAGCTCGTTAATTTACTTCTTGATTTCCGAATAAAAAAGACAGCATGTATAGCAAATTTATTAATGAACAATCAATCGCTGAATTTTATTCTCTATCCGGAGCGTGTTATTGAGAGCTGAATGTGAGAATTATCTATTCGACCCTTATCTATTACCCGTATTGTCGCTTTACTAATGAGTTTATAAGCAACTGCATCTAGCTTCATTTGATTATGTGACATTTTGAATTGTCGGCTAGACTTTGGTACCTGTCACAACGTAAAATCTAACGAACGAATTGCATCCCAGCCACACATTTTGTATAGATTGGGGAAAGTTAAAAAAAAAACTTTCAATTTAAAGATCCAATTTAAGATTTCCATCTGTGGCACTATTCTGGCTTTCCCTGGGAATAGGGAATTGGGCAAAATATTTTGATAGCATTTTTGTCAAAATTATATTTTTCTGGCGTACCGAGGGAACAAGTTTGGCGTTAATCAGGTCTTGTGTATGAAAATTATTAAATGTCGAAATAGAAGGAAAAAATAGAAGAATTGCTATTCCATATTAAAAATAAACAATTTTTTTGATTTTTTCGCTTAGAAGATTTTTACTAAAAATAGAAGAGATAAAAATGTGACTTTTATAACAAGAAGAAATAGATTTATTCGATTTTTATCAAAAGCGGGTTGAGTTCTGATTAAATCAATTAATTTAAAAATGAATTTTTGTTTAATGCGAAGTGAAAGAATCCGCCAAAAGCGTATTGCCACCTAAATAAATTTATTAATTATTTACTAAAAATTAATTAAATAATTTTTTTTAGACAAAAACTAAAAATGAGATTAAAGGATATAAGAATAAACGAGGATCCGTTTCAACTTCCTGATAGTGTATTCCACTAGTACTTTCGATTGCCAAAGGGAAATATTGTGACGCTGGTAACCGGTTTAGCAGCAAAATCGCGCTTCAACTCAATACAATTAAAAAAATTTACATTTTAATTTTTATTTAAAATAAAAATTTATCACAAATTACGTGCCGTCAGTTTTGTTTTTGGGTAATAAAAACATTTTTGACATTACAGCAAGAGCAAATAGAAGAAAAAAATTCGGTTTCCCACTTTCGATATTAAAAATAGAAGATTAGAATCCCACTGCTTCACTGAATAGCGAAATAGAAGAATCTTCTATTTTTGATTTCTTCTGTTTGAGTGAAGAAGATTTTTCAAGAAGAATAGAAGAATTCATTGAATCGAGCCCATAACAATTTTGTGGAACAAAGTTTCCCAATTAACTTTGTTTTGAAAATGTTTGCACTAAACTTATTCCTTCAGTAGGCCAGAAAAATATAATTTTGACAAAAATGCTATGAAAATATTTTTCTCAATTCCCTATTCCCAGGGAAAGACAGAATAGGGCCACTGAAGTATATGTCAATTGACATTTAATTTGATATGACGTTATAAACAACAATTCGGCTTGCTGCGTTTTCAACTTTTAAAATAAGAAAACAATTTTCTTTTTGAAATTTCCCGGCAAGTAGAAACGTGCTCCTGTGAAACTATTCTGGTAATTCCCTGGGAATAGGGAATTGGGGAAAGATTTTATATGCAATTTCAGTTCAAATATTTTTTTTCCGGCCTACTAAGAAGAAAAGTTTGATGCAAATATTTACAAATTGGGAATAATTTTTCCATATCTAAATTGGCAGGGAAAATTATTCCCAATTTTATTTTGTTTTCAAAAAAATTACCACTAGATTTTTACCTTAGTATGCCAGAAAAAAATTTTTAAAATCGAAATTACATATAAAATCTTTCCCCAATTCCCTATTCCCAGGGAATTACCAGAATAGTGCCACAGATAGCGACTACGCATAAATATGTGGAGCTGAATAAATTTATACATTTTCTACACAGTTAAATTGAAAAATGCCTTTGAATGCCTTTGTTTAGTCTAAAAACACTGATTCCACCAGTAAGTAGCAATATTTTGTATCGCAATATAAAATCACTGCTCTGGATACATCTAACGGGCGTTAACAAAAAAAAAAAAACACGGCAAATGTCGGTGATTCATTGAATCACAGTATGTAATGACATCCGGTCATGATTAGTATTTGGATAATATATTTTATGCTTCCTGTGCAAAACAGTGGAGCGTGGTATATTTTAGTATTTGGTTTAAACTGGTTAGTTAATACTGGGTGACGGTCTCTTTATCGTAAACAATTTATCGTGTTTCAATTTAACGTGAACATTTAATCGTAGAACAGTATATCGTGGACACAATTTACCGTGGACACAATTTATCGTGGGATAATTTATCGTAGAACAGTTTTTCGTGGACAATTTATCGTAGAAAAGTTTTATGCGTGGTATCAAAAAATTAGTGGGATTCTTTAATGATTTTTGGAAGAACTTCTGGAATATTGCCATGTGGGACGGAACTCGGTAGTTTCTTAACTGATTATGATGGGATTTGGTATGTTGGATGGAAATGGGATTATTGAATGATTTTGGGAAGAAGTTTTGGAATATGGCCATGTGGGACGGAACTCGGTAGTTTCTTAACTGATTATGATGGGATTTGGTATGTATGTTGGATGGAAATGGGATTATTGAATGATTTTGGGAAGAAGTTTTGGAATATGGCCATGTGGGACGGAACTCGGTAGTTTCTTAACCGATTATGATGGGATTGGGTATGTTGGATGCAAATGGGATTATTGAATGATTTTTGGAAGAAGTTCCGGAATATGGCTATGTGGGACGGAACTCGGTAGTTTCTTAACCGATTAAAGATCCCGGCTCCTACGCCCCCCCCCGAAATTAAAATCTAAAGAGCCCCGCAGGGCTACGGGGAGGAGCGTAGGTGTCATTAATAGATTCTATATAATCCGCTCCTACGTGCGGCACGTAGTGCGACATGTTTGAAGATCCCGGCTCCTACGCCCCCCGAAATTAAAATCTAAAGAGCCCCGTAGGGCTACGGGGAGGAGCGTAGGTGTCATTAATAGATTCTATATAATCTGCTCCTACGTGCGGCACGCAGTGCGACTCCCACTATCAATTTAATATATTCATAAAAAAATATTAAATTCCATTTATTTTTAAATGAGATTCAATATTTTTTTATTAAATTTTTTTAGCACGTCTTAACGTATTTTTTAAAATTTTTAGTTCGTTTTTATTCCAATAGATGGCGCTAGGTCCAAAATGCTAAGCAAAGGCACATTTTTAGTTATAAACAATTCCGCTCTTGGTCAAAGTGGCGCTACCGTCGCTCAAACTGTCAAAAAATTTGACTGTGATACTAAAGCTGCTCAAAACTGTTATACGATAAATTGTCCACGATAAACTGTTATACAATAAATTGCCCACGATAAACTGTTCTACGACAAATTGTTCCACGATAAATTGATTCCACGATAAATTGTTTCCACGATAAATTGTTCTACGATAAATTGTTCTACGATAAATTGCTCACGATAAATTGTTCACGATAAACTGACAGTAAATCGTTAATACTATATTTTGCTTATCTTAATAAAATGCTTATTAGCATTATTTTGGAGAATGAGATGGTGTGATCGTAAAACACGTTTATATCCACAAAAATTAATAGATTGGCGTGGTTTATGGTCTGAATGTGTAATTGGACCATATTTTTTTGAAAATGAAAATAGCATTGAAGTTACCATCAATGGAGAACGTAACAACATATCCAATAGTTGGACAACTCGTATTTAGTTTTTCTCTTTCTTCGAAATTTAAAGTTAAATCTATGATCTTGTGCCTTGATTCGCATAATTTAAAAAAAAAACTATGAAAACTAAATCAGAAAATCGCCGATAGAGGGTCAGGAATTGTTTGGTGGAAAAATTATAAATAGATTTTTTTATTTATCTTTAATCTGTACTGAGGCCTAGGCACTCCCAACTCTTTTGTGTCCATACTTTTACGCCGTTTCCCAGCCAATTCGAGGACGTACGGCTATAGGTTCCATTTTCGTAGAACCAACTGCGCATTGCGCAAAATGCTTAAGGAGTAAATGTCCATTAACTTCTTCTTTTGTCACGACTATCTAATAAACGACTATCTATATCTAGCAGTTATTAATCATTATTCTCTACTATCAAGCAAATCATTAAATTGGATTTTTTTTTTTAATATCTTGTCTTAAATCTTATCTCGTTTTCTTTATAGTAGAAATTATGAAAAAACTCCTATGCAAAATTTCATAAATGGCGTTCAAATGATCAAATCAACTGTCGTGAATAATAGCCATCATTATATCCTCGTAGAATAATATACTACTATACGAGTATAATTTCAATACAATAGACAAAATAAGAATTAGAGTTCATTAAAACAGGGGTTTACATATCACCCAAAAACTGATACAGTATCTGAAGCAAAAGTGATTATATAATACATTTTTTTTTTCAAAATATGAGTACCTAGTGCACAATAATATAATCAATGCCATTGCATCACATGCAGCTCAATTCAAATAAATTAATCGGAGAGTGAAGTCATCGTGTATATAAAGTTAAACTTTGTATAATCGGCTCTACAGTCTTAGATAAGCGTACGTCATTCTAGTATTATTTGCACGGTACGAGTGTATTGAATAATGTGCTTGAATTTCTAGAACGTAAAATGAAATTGATGTCAAGTCGCGCGATCAATTCTACATACCGTACATGGGTGACATGACGTGTAGACACCTCATTATCTATTTACAAACTAATATATTTAATCAACTCTGCACGTAAATTGTTTACATTAATTGTTTTTAGTAAAATTATTCCAATGATAACATTTCAATGTGTTTGTGTATTATCGCAACTTAATTAAGTTTATGACACTTTTCGTGTATTACTTCAGACGTCTACATTAATTTATTTTTTTTTTGCAAAGTAGAACTTAGCCCGCTTTCGAGTTCAATAGTTCATAAAACGAATAAACAAATTTTTTTGTGATTTTTAATTTTAACAAATATAAATAATAATTAACGTTATTAATATATATAATATTAAATTAGATGATCTTTGAACGTTGCACGATTTGAATAACAATTTCCATCATCATCTTGTTGTTACTCAGATTTAAGAAACAAAAAGCTTTTGAAAGCATTTTTTTTTTTCGTTTTTATTTATCGCGTGTTGTTTTTATTGTGTATTGAAGTATTTTTAAATTTTTAGAGGCTTGTCTTTTACGTAGTAGATTTATATTTATACACATATATAAACACATATACATGTTATAGACAAATTTATTATATGTACATAAATAAATGACTGAACAAGGCCACGACGTTATATGTTTTTCAACTTCAATTACCCGCGCATATTGTTTACTCCTCATTGTACGCGGTTTGCACACGTTGACGCAGATCGATTTATATTTATAGTTTTTTTTATAAACATGTGCACTATACAAAGACGTTTTAATTTACGAAAACATAAAGATCTTATCGTGTCGTGTATATATAAGAATAGGTCAGGCAACAACAGTGGTCATTTTATTAGATTTTTTTTTGAAATGTTTGTTGCACAGCGACAACGCGAGAAACTTGCGAAATCAATTAAATCGTTTCTGCTAACCGATACATTTATTATTGGCTCTCTAATTTATTTATAGTGTTTTCGCCGTATGCTAGAGCAAATCCAGTTTTAAATTATATCGCTCGTGAATAAGCTCGTCAATGCGGTCGTGCTTATGTAATAAAACTTGTTACTTTCATCAGTCGCATTTAATTCTATACGCTTGGACCATAACCTGCCTTCATTTGGCACAACATAACCTTTATCCGAAACGCAACTAAGTTCTTTATTAACTTTAAATAAGCAAAGTCTTTCAATTACCCTTCGAGAATAAAACAAATCGTTCTGCATTGGATAGCAGCAATTAGATAAAATTCGTTTATAAACAAAAAAATTAATTGAAGACCTTGACAAGAAATCTATACAAGATTTATAGTTAGTTGATACGTACATATCGAAATGAGTGGGACCAAAAACAAAAAATTACAGTTAAATTTTTAACTATTTAGTACTTTTAAATAAATCAATGAAGTAAGAATAGCTAAAAATAAATCGAGTTCCTCCACATAGTAAATTAACATCTATATAAGTTGTAAATTGATGTTTATTTCAACTATCGTACCATGCAAACAACAGACATTTTCAATTAAAAATAATGTTTGATAAACATATTCAATAAATTAAAGCATTATATTATATAGGAATATTTTGGTTAGCGTGCGAATAATTAGCACTTTTTATGGTTTTCCATAATACTTGGACAATTTAACAGTTTACCTTAAAATTATTTCTTTTTTCATATTATGGTGATATTTTCATAGCTTTCCACACTTTATAACATCTTTAAAATATTTAGTTAAAACATTACTTCCTCGATTAACTTTTTTGGAACTTTTGAAACTGCCATTCCCAATGGAAAAACTATTATATCTGCTCAGAATTTTTAAAAATTTTAAGCCCAATTTTATTGCAAGTATTTAATTTAGATCTTTGTGGCACTAATTCGGCAAGCACCAACCAATACTACCTGGTACTCTATTTGCATTGAAAATACGCAACAAAAAATCCTGTACAGATTACTTTATATATTTAGTGGTTATGTACATATATGTGCTCCTAAATGTTGTTAGAGTGTCCTCCTAAATGTTGCTTAAACTGAAATACATTGGTTAATGTTATAAGGAAGAATAAAAAAAAGTCGATGTTACTGTTAATATTTATTAAAGATTTCAAGAATTTTTGTTCAATGACCTGATGTGTAATTTATGAACAATTTGCAAAATGATCTATTGAGATCGGTCATAACAGGGAATGTACAATTTTAAAGTTTCAATGAACAATTTTGTTCGTCTAACCAATAGAACTTTGGTTTCTTTAACATGAAATTTAAACATAACAAAATTTCTTAAGAAACCATTTTCTATATAAGGAAATTTAGATTTTTACAAAAAAAAATTCACTATATCACTGTGCATCAATCGTTCGAAATATTGTGGTACTTATGCAGCACCATCTTGGCAAACTCAAACTCATCTTAAAGCGCGTGTCATGGTCATAATAAATCAAATTATTTGTCAATTTCATTCAGGTCAAAAACGGCACATTATTAAAATACCTGGAAGAGGAATACAGTTCCTTTAATCAGGCTAATAGCCTGTTTACTTATTTTATACTCTTTTTTACTATTCAAAATTTTTAAAGATTCCAAAGCTAACTTTAATCCCATTCAGTTAAAATTGATTATATTCTAGAGTCTCATCAAGCCTTAATCGAGTTTCATCAGCACTGATTAACAAAAATGATGAAAGTTTCATTGAATATGATTAAATTGAGCCGTAAACTAAAACTTCACCAAAACTTAGTTCAAAAATGGTTCAGCTCCATCCAACGTATAGTTTCGAGGCAGCAATTTTTCGGACTCTTGATATAGAGGCTGATATTTTTTACGAACCAAATACCAACAGATTGGTTCCAAAGAAAGCTATATTCTGGGGTAGCAAACTGCTCCGCTGATACTGATAAAAAAAAACTTAACTGAACTGATTTTTTTATTTACCTAATTTAATGCTAAAACTTCACTAAATAGAAAGTTATATTTTTTCGACATTTATGTGAGGTATCTGTCCAAATAATTCGCTTTATGTATAAAATTTGACCACACATGCACGTATTGTGAAATAAAATCCATCTAGATTAAGTTATAAATCGAGATTACTAACACATCGACCGAATATAGCATTACTTTGAAATCCAGAAACGTATTAAAAATCATTGAATTACCTTTTATTGGCCAGGCGAGAAACCAATATTCAAAGAAATCGAATAGTGGTCATTTCCGACTGACAAATGTAAATGGCAAAGGGCTAAACGAATTATTGAACAATTGATTGAAAATGTGAAAGTAGTAGCATTAATTCAGGGGACTTTATTTTTTTTATAGTTCGTCGCACGCCATTATATTAGTTCGATACTGAGCTGGTTTCGATGTAATACTTTGGCAAACCCTGATTTGTTTCTACGAGTTTTAACTATTTTCAGTTGATTTCATACAACATAACCGACGAAAATATCTTAGACTCTTTATGTAAATCAAAATATTATCTTCAATTTATAATATTAAGATAAAATATAATTTGGTCAAAAAAGCAAAATGTACCATCGAGGTGGTCCTTCAGAAGAAAATTTTGCTGCAGTCAGTGCTAGTGTTAGTGAGAGTCCAAAAACAATAATTCGTCAAAGTACATCGGGAATTATCCATTCCACGGAAACATTGCAATCAACAACTTGCAATCTACAACTTGCAATCTGACACACCTAGATTTTTTCCTATGGGGCTATTTGAAGGCTAAAGTTTATGCCAACGACCTACAAACAATTGTTGACTTAATATGATTAATTGTTATGCCAGCAAGAATAGTGGCTTGCCGTAAAGCAAGAAGTCAGTCTTATAAGAAGTTATTTTTCACTACTTAACCGGCACTATTATTTGAGATAAAAACTTAGATACTTATAAAATAATTTAAATGTTTTAATAATAGGCAGATTTTCAACCATTAATTTATTTGAGTCACAGAAATCCAGAAACAATGTTCAACTAAATGCACAGTAAAGCTCATCCGTATGACCATCAGAGTTCAATTTCTCTAGTAATTTACATAATTGGAAAGTGTTTCAAGGGCAAGATCTCCAATTTATTTATTTCAAAGGTTCCGTTAGGTAACTTTCTAAATGTTTTTAAAAAGCGTGGCAAAGGCTTATTGTCTTCTAGTTCCAAGCACAGCAAGAATTTGATGGTGTACGAAAGAGGTGTAGGAAAACTTTATAAAAAAAACTCCAAACGATATTAAAAACATTTAAGTTTAAATCAGTGACCTCTTTTGTCAAATAGCACAACTTTTGCATTTTCATAGCTTACTATTATTAACTTATTCTGAAAATTTCTATTGAACTTTTGAGTGAGTGTAGTAGTTTTCTTCCGAAATACACGTAAGTTTAGTTTGTACTCGTCTTTTATGTCTGTAAAAATTGTCAGAAAAATTACGAAAAAATTTTCAGTTTGGAGGAAGCAACTAAGAAATTGATGAGATGATTTGTTCAACTAAAGTACCTAAAGAAAAAATTTTACAATTACGATCAGTATCTTTGTTTGGCTTTAATTAATTTATTAGCCGCTCATAGCCAGCGTTGTAGCATTGGCGCAAGTTTTAGCTCGTTTTTCTAGCCTCATGTTGTTAGACCATCAAGACACTGTCGATGATTGATGTATACCATGTTTTTCAGATAGCCCCATAAAAAACATCTAGTGATGTCAAATAGAGTGATCTATGAGTATATGCCAAATTTCGATACGAAACACGTCCACGACACCTTTGACGCAAAATAATCATTGTTTAATCAGTGTATATTGACTGATCTCAAAAAATTCGGAAATGAGGTTTTCATTAGCCCACACTATCTAGTAGAAGATGCTCAGCGTCAGCTAAGCCAAGCAGATCGCGTACTGGGTACCTCAAGAGTAGTCGGTAGAAAATGGCTTACAATGAGATACAAGTTCGATTCAATACTGCACCAAAAATCCAAGTGAGCAGCGCAAACCTGCTTCTGAGTGATTGCTTTCCCAATTTTGGGAATCTAACGAATTCGATTCATTGATGATATTCTCTCAGAATAGCAGATATATTTAAAAATCAATTGAACGGTTATCCTGTTAGAGCAGTTACTTTAATACGTAAAGATGTTTTTATCCCATTTCACACGGAAATGGAAAAAATCGCGACACTGACCTAGTTCAACTTAGAATGGCGAGACGCTCGATGTTGCCAGAATCTCCGCACTTTAATTCAAACCATTTTTATGCACAAACCTCATTGATGATTATCAGCTCAGCTTTTGTCCCAACAGAACAATGTTTTACAACGACCATATACACATGTACAAAGTGAATAGAAAGACGTTCCATTTGTTTTGCTTATAATTTTGAAAAATATGAAAAATGTTTAAAAAGTATCAGTGGTTTTGAGGCAAATGACGCCTGTATAGAGGTTTCATAATTTTGAACTCTTGCCAAATCGTTTTCCGCCACTTTTTCAGTATGTCTTGTGACACAAGGGATCGCTTTTAAGATTTTCCAACTAGCCGAGTTTTTGACAAACTACAACTTTAATTTGGGGTAACCTTA